>CM064060.1:24232183-25572183 GCA_032594955.1 Panicum miliaceum | reverse complement strand
AGAAAACTCCCTAGAAAGATTTGGGCGTTTGCAATGTGGTCCCTGGTCGCAAAATCACGGCGGGGTCATCCTGTCCGGCCAAATTCCGGCGAGCTCGGTCGCCGGCGGCGAGGGCAAGGTGGGGGAGGCAAAGCCGCTGCGGCAGGGAGCGACGGCCATTGGCTTGGCGCGGCGTGGGGGCAGGAATCGCCGGCGACGTGGCGTGCGGCTGTCGGGCGAGCGCGCGGTGCAGCAGAGGAGGGGGAGGTGAGGGACCTGGATGCAAGAATTCGAAAGGTTTCAGGGGGCTGGGTGCAAACAGGGCATTTTCTCCTCTTTCTGATTTGAATTTCAAAAACTTTTGAACACGAAAGTTGTTCAAAATAAAAAGTTCTACAACTTTGGTTTCAGGAAAAATCTCATTTGGCTTATGGTTTGAAAGTTAGATTTAAAAGTTCAAAAGTAACCAAATGTGCTCAAATTAAATTTGAATTCCAACTGAACTCGTTTTAATTCCTTCCACCCTTTCATTAGTTGGTTTAACCATAGAGTTAGGCTAATGACATTGATTTTGGAAATGTAATTACCAGGGTTGTCACAGCCTTCCCCCCTTAACAAGAATCTCGCCCCGAGATTCGGTAATTCTTAGTGTGGGCGTGGGTGCACATACCAGTGGTTGAGACCAGAAACCCAGGGAAGTGTTGGTTCAGGTAGCTCTCCGTTTCCCAGGTGGCTTCTTCTTCCGTGTGGTGATTCCATTATATTTTATACATTCTAATCACTTTCCTCCTAGTCTCTCTTTCTTTTTGATCCAAAATCTTAACTGGGTGTTCGACATACGAGAGGTCGGGTTCCAACGATATTTCTTGTTGTTCCACAATCTCGGTAGGGACTCGAATACACTTCTTGAGTTGAGATGCGTGGAAGACATCATGGGTGGCCGTGAGCTGAGGGGGCAGTCGTAATTTGTAGGCTACGGGTCCGCAGCTCTCAATGATTTTGTAGGGACCAATATAACGGGGAGCTAGTTTGCCTTTGATTCCAAATCTTCGCACTCCCTTGGTTGGTGAAACTCGAAGATAGACATGATCGCCAACTTCGAACTTTAGGGGCTTTCTCCTTTTGTCAGAATAGCTCTTTTGTCGGGCTTGTGCGGCTTTAAGATTTGCTTGTATTACTTTTACTTTCTCCTCTGCCTCGATTACCAGGTCGGGTCCAATTATGTTACGTTCTCCGGTTTGTGACCAGCTCAAAGGAGTTCGACACCTTCGTCCGTACAGGGCCTCAAATGGTGCCATTTTCAAACTCGTTTGATAGCTGTTGTTGTACGAGAACTCTGCCAGGGGTAGGCATTTGTCCCAATTCTTGATATAATGAATGACACAAGCTCTCAGCATGTCCTCAAGAATTTGGTTTACTCTTTTCGTTTGTCCATCGGTCTGAGGATGGTATGCCGAGCTGCGAATCAGCTTAGTGCTAAGAGATGTTTGCAGTTGTTCCCAAAAGCGTGCTACAAACTGAGGACCACGATCGGAGATAATTGTCTTGGGTATTCCATGCAGGCAAACAATACGATCGAGGTAAATCTCGGCATATTTCTTGGTAGAATAGGTGGTGTGTACCGGAAGAAAATGTGCCGTCTTCGTGAGTCTATCCACGATAACCCATATGGAATCATGTCTCTGGGACGTGTTTGGTAGTCCAACGATGAAGTCCATACTTATGTCTTCCCATTTCCATGATGGTATAGGTAACGGTTGAAGTGTACCGGCTACCTTTAAG
Source organism: Panicum miliaceum (assembly GCA_032594955.1). Taxonomy (NCBI): domain Eukaryota; kingdom Viridiplantae; phylum Streptophyta; class Magnoliopsida; order Poales; family Poaceae; genus Panicum; species Panicum miliaceum. Next base: position 25,570,422 of record CM064060.1, on the reverse strand, counting down.
TGGCTAGCTTTTACTCTCTGGCACGTGTCACATTCCGAGACATACGTAGCAATTCCCTTTTCATTCTAGTCCACCAGAAGTTTTGCCTTAGGTCCTGATACATTTTGCTACTGCCGGGGTGGATAGAGAATTTGGAGAGGTGTGCCTCATCAAGAATTTGCTTGCGGAGTTCACGATCCTTCGGAACGACTATACGACTTTCGAACCATAGTACTCCCTTATGGTCCTGGCGGAAACATTTATACTTCTCCTCACCTAGAGAGAGTTTTTGTTTGATGATCTTGATTCCTTCATCATGTAATTGTGCCATGACGATTTGGTCGTGAAGAGTGGGCTCAACTAAGAGGTGATCTAGAGTGCCTTGGGAAACCATTTCCAAGTTAAGCTTCCTCATGTCTGCACATAATGTCTCATGGTAGAACTCCATGGATAAGCAATGGCAATGGGACTTGCGGCTTAGTGCATCTGCGACTACGTTAGCCTTGCCGGGGTGATAGTGCACTTCAAGGTCATAATCTTTGATTAATTCTAGCCATCTTCGTTGTCTCATATTCAGATCGGCTTGTGTGAAGATGTACTTGAGACTCTTATGATCCGTGTAGATATTGCACTGTGTACCCATGAGATAGTGCCTCCATATCTTCAGCGCGTGAATGACGGCTGCAAGCTCAAGATCATGAGTGGGATAATTCTGTTCGTGGGGCCGAAGGGCTCGTGAGGCATATGCAATCACTCGATTCTCTTGCATAAGCACACATCCTAGACCAGTACCTGATGCGTCACAATACACATCGAATGACTTGGTATTATCGGGTTGAGCTAACACAGGTGCAGTAGTCAGATGCTCTCTGAGAGTGTGGAAGGCTTCTTCACACTTCTCATTCCATACAAACTTTACTTCCTTCTTCAAGAGTTCAGTCATGGGCTTAGCAATTCGAGAGAAATCCGGGATGAAGCGACGGTAGTAACCGGCTAAGCCGAGAAAACTGCGAATCTGCTGAACAGAGGTAGGGGGTTTCCAATCCATCACCCCTTGTACCTTGCTGGGGTCAACAGCTATGCCTTCGCTGGAGATCGTGTGACCTAAGAACTTTACAGTATCCAACCAAAACTCACACTTAGAAAACTTAGCATAGAGCTGATGGTCTCTGAGTCGCTGAAGGACAATGCGAAGGTGCTTGGCATGCTCTTCCTCATCCTTGGAATAGATAAGGATGTCGTCGATGAACACTACGACGAATTTGTCCAGTTCGGGCATGAATACCGAATTCATGAGATACATGAAGTAGGCAGGGGTATTGGTGAGTCCAAAGGACATGACCAAGAATTCATATAGTCCATATCGTGTGGAGAAGGCAGTCTTAGGAATATCGCACGGGCGAATCTTGATCTGATGATATCCCGAACGAAGATCAATCTTTGAGAAGACTCTGGCTCCAGCTAATTGATCGAAGAGTACATCGATGCGAGGAAGTGGGTATTTATTTTTAACTGTTACCGCATTGAGAGGTCGGTAGTCCACACATAATCTCAAACTGTCATCCTTCTTCTTTACGAATAGGGCTGGACATCCCCAAGGTGACGCGCTAGGGCGAATGAAACCTTTGTCCAGTAGTTCTTGGAGTTGAATTTTCAGCTCGGCCAATTCTTTAGGGGGCATCCTATATGGTCTTTTGGATATAGGTGCAGTGCCTGGTTGTAGTTCAATAACGAACTCAATGTCCCTATCCGGTGGCATTCCGGGTAAGTCATCCGGGAAAACATCGGCATACTTGTTTACCACAAGAATATCATCTAGCTTAAGTCCTTCCATCTTATAAGCACAGGAATTCGTGCAATCTAGGAACGGTAGGTAAAGGGTAGTGGCTCCGTGACTAGGTGAATTTATCTCAACGGCTCGGGAAGAAAGGTCCAGTGTGACTCCATGCATAGCCATCCAGTTCATTCCCAAAATAATGTCCATGCCGTCAAGGGGTAAAAGGACAAGGTCCATGTCGATGGTTTTACTACCCAATTTGACTGGTACTTGTCTGATCATTTGGTTTGAAGCAATTTTACCACCCGGTGTTGATATCATATACGACCCTTTGGTGTGACAAACATCCAAGCCTACTTTTGCACCGAATTTTGCACTTATGAAACTATGCGATGCACCAGAATCAAATAATATAACTGCAGGCTTGTTATGGATAGAGAATGTACCCGACATCACTGGGGCTCCTTCAGGAAGCTCTGCAAGCGTGGTGAAGTTAATCCGTCCTTGCTTGACTTGCAGGGTCTGTCTCTTGCCCCTGTTCTTGGTGTTCGGGTTGGATCCTTGACCTTGGTTGGGCTGTCCAGGCTGAGGGCATTCTCGTGCGAAATGGTTGGAACTCCCGCATTTGAAACAGCGATTCGCGGGGCTAGGTCGAAGAGACTGCTGAAGAATGGGCCTCGGACCATTCTGTGAAGGCATCGGGGGTCGTACCATGCCTGGCTGCTGTGGGGGTCTGGCAATCCATCTTCCTGGCTGCGGGGCCCTTGGTGGAGCTGTGGGTGCGGTATTTTGCACGATGCGATACCTTGGTGGTTGGACATTTGATGGTCCTGCGGGTGCCTTTCTCTTCTTCTCTGCCCGGTGCGCCATGATACAGTCTTCCTGGGTAATGGCCATATTGACCAACTCGTTATAGGTGTCAGCCCTGGCTAGGTTCAGACGTTCCTTGAGCTTGGTATTCAGACCTCGGCGGAAACGATCACGCTTCTTGGCATCCGTATCAGCGTGATAGCCCGCATACTGACATAAGTTGTTGAACGCCTGGGCGTACTGCAGCACGGTTCGGGTGCCCTGGGTGAGTGCCAGGAACTCGTTCAACTTCCTCTCCATGAGACCCTCGGGGATATGATGTGCCCGAAACGCGGTCTTGAATTCATCCCAGTCGACCACATGGTCAGCCGAGAGCATCGCAGAATAGTGGTCCCACCACAGACGAGCGGTACCGCGAAGCTGTTGCGCGGCAAAACGAGCTTTGTTGGCCTCTGAGCATGGGGCCACAAGTAGTGTGAACTTGGATTCTAAGGTGCGAATCCATGCATCTGCGTCCAGGGGTTCCTCTGTCTTATGGAACAAGGGCGGCTGGGTCCCTAGGAAATCCGTGTATCCTGCAGCTTGTGGTTGGTGAGCATTGTGCCCACCCCTCTGCTGGTGTTGTCCTTGCACAATCTGACGCAGCAGCTCGGTTTGAGCGGCCATCACTTCCACCAAACTGGGCGGGGGTGGTGGCGATTGTCGCGTGCGGCTGCCACCGGCACCAAAACCCTCGGGGTTGCCACGTGTTGATCCAACCATCTGAAACGTGAAAGGTTACCATTAGCAACGCGATCCATATTACTTCCTTGACTCGTAAATAATTGGGTAGTCAGAGACTTCCGAAGTCATAGCTAGAAGTATGGACAGAATCTCTGTTTGCTACGAGAAAAATCATAGCCTGCTGTGGGTCCATCCAAAACATCTCAAATATTTGCAGTAGTCAGAGAATTTAGGAATGCACCACTTTGGTATTTAACTTCGGTGCTAGAACTGTAGCTAAGGTGGTCGAAAAGCTCGTCCTTTGCCTTACTGTCTTAGCTGTTTTTCAGCAGATTGATCGGTACGGTTTCGCCTATAACTTAAACTAGCGAGGTCCAATGATGCTGAATTTTTGTGAGCACCCAGACCACAAAATTTAGCACAAGTCTGGTATTCAATACTCAGCCAAGAAATGCAAGGAGACATGGGTAAAAATTCCGACAAGTCTCAGCGATTGTGGATTTCATCGTTTACCAAATTACAACGAAATCACCCAAGTTTATCGCCGTTCCTTACATGCTGAGGGTATCCACATGGTTCAGGTGTACCCAACACAAAAGAGTTACTCAACTCCTAGTTAGCATATTACAACACTTGCCAAAAGTTAGGCTACCCTATCGAGGAGTATGCGCAAAAGTCCTCCTAGGTCGTCCTCTAGAAATCATCCAAGTCGTTGACGGACGACTCGCTGTGAGCAGGAGAGTGAGCTCCCATCTGAGGTGCCTGTGGTATCTCACCCTCGAAATCCATACCTGAGATACCATCAATCTCCTGTGGCTCCTCCTCATCCTCCTCCATGTCGTCCTCATGGGGATGGTCATTCTGATCATGATGCCACTGAATGTGCTCATTAGCATCTTCCAACTCAAGGATCAGATCATGGAGCTGCTCCTCCAACTGTGCTATCGTGGCATCTCTCTCACCCATGAGAGTGTCCTGCTCCTGGATTTGGCCCTCAAGTTGGCCAATCTGAGCATCCCTGTCCTCAAGATCCTGACTGAGCTCCTTTATCTGCTCATCCCTGGTATCTGCCATCATGTGGTAGGCCTGAGCAAGATCAGTGAGCTGCTCAAGTGCCTGACTCTGGAGAGTCTGAAGCCGGTAGAGTGCACTCATGCACCGCACGGAGGTATGAATAGTTTCCTGGGCATGAAAGTCTACCAAATACTGTGCGTGCTGCACCCTGTTGAGCCAAAAGGGGTCGTTGTCCTGGGCAGCAGGAAACAATCCAATGGGAGTGAGTGTGACAACCTCGGGACGCTGCGCACAAAACGTGGTGAGCGCCCTCATGGCTGCAAGCTCCCAAGTATCGGCCAAACGGCGACCAACAGCCTCAAGCTCCAAGGCGGGCCACTCCGGGTGTAGCGGGTGCGGAAAGATAGTCACGTTGACACGGCACTGGGTAACTCCATTTTCTGCAAACTCCAGTCCGGCTTAACGTGGGGGAATTAGATAGCCCGCGGTACGCAGAACATCCCACAAAACAGAGGGAAAGCCCTCCCAGTGGAGACACTGCGAGTGTACGCGTCCATCCTCATCCACCATCATATCAACAGGCTCGGCCATCTGAACAAAAGATCAAATGGAGTGAGATAGCGAAAAACTGTGAACAGCACAAGGACAGATTCTGTATAGTGTGCAAAAATAACCATAACTCCCACAGTTCTCATCCAAAAATTCTCAAATTTCACCAGATCACTCCTAAGGTATTTGTGAACAACTTTGCTAGTCAACTCCAGAGCTAATTAGGACTCTAAGATGGTCTTTCTTTTCGGGTTTTACCTCTCTGTCTACCCAGAATTTTCAGTGAACAGAGGGCTAGAGTTTCGTGCACCAGGGAAAATCTACCCAGCCAAAATTTACCAAATTTTAACAGCAGCTTCCTGGGTAAATTTGGAACAAGTTTCGTGTTGTTCTCTTTTGCAGAAAACCGCAGGAAGGGGGCCTAAAAAATTTAAGAGGCAGAAGGGCTTATTCTGGACAGAATTCTGACATTCCAAGGTTTCTGTTATTTCTCACTATCCATAAGTTCAGAATTTTTCATTTTTGAACAGAAGATAGAATACGAAATTTGGAACAATTTCTTCAACATGGACTTCTCCAGAAAAGGTCATTTTCTTGGGTCAATAAATCGCTCTTTTTGGTCATGGCAGATTTGGGACAGATTCGCTAGATAGTTCTTATGCAAACCACGCTTAGATACGCAAGAACCTTACCACTCTCATACAACGCATTTTGAATTTCAGATATATATGTTTATGATGTATGCACGTCCTATTCGTCCTCACAAAATAAAATAATTGCCAAATAGCTTTGGTCTTACGAAGATAGTTTCGTTGGCTTACACAATACGGCTCTCCTATAATAGCTAGTCGAGTCTTTCTACTCGTCCCTTAACTTATCGTAATCGCGGTTAGTGTACCTGCAGAAGATTGACAAAGCATATATATTTCATGAACCTTTCATGTCAGCACTCATGAAAGCGTCCGTATTCATTACCGTTTACTTATAGAAACGATATCTGTACAATTTCCGCTGTACAGACGACGTTAACATACGCTATCGAGATAGCGTATTCACGGGGGTACCGTCATGAGACGGGGGTATGAACAGCGATCGCCATACCCTGCGCCAAACCTTCTACTCCCAATATGTTCAACTAACAGTTGGCATATTGGCAGCACCTCAAGTAAGCCACTGCTTGAGGGCAGCGTTCGGTTCGCATCACCGACAGGAAGGCCAAGCTCCCTCAGTTGGCTGAGGATCCTTACCTTCTTACCTTAGCGACGAGTGCGTCGTTACAGAATTTAAGGTCGGTTGTGCATGAAAGTAAGTTTTGACAGAAGGTAATGTGCTGGAAGTCAGTTGATACTATACATATAGAAGTTAGATAGCCACCTAGTAACTTTCCCATAATCCCTTAGGGCTTTACGAACTAGGCACCATCCTTAACGTACCAACGCATTTTGCAACACATCCTTCTAGTCAAGTTTTAGTAAAATGAGTTTTTAAGGCTTGTCGCATTCTCTGGCATATGTATTTCGGCTCTGGTGTCCGCTGTTGCCAGCTGTGGCACCAGCTACGGCTCTGATACCAGCTGTGGCAGAACCACCTGAATTAATCCGGCTCAAGTGTATTAACCATCACCATTTAGGCATTCTCGGTTAACCTTACACTTCAAACGGAGTAATCCACTGGTCTGTCGGGTATAACCTCCCGATACAACCACGGTGAACGGATCGAGCGCCATACATACAAATGCTCATGCGACGATGAGCCCAGAGAATACCACATTCCAGCAAATATTACAACATTAGCATAAGTAAATATTACAGACCAAGTTTTGAGTTTAGAAATCAAGTACTTCAATGATCACAAATATGTTCTTCAGAGTTTTAAGTTGCAGCGGAAATAAACAACGAGAACTACTCGACGATACAGGATGTCTCGATGAAGCCCGTACGAGACATCACTCGGTCTTATCTCCGTTGGACGGGGGCGCATCCCATTCCACCGACCAACCAGGGGGAAGAGTGCAGGGCCAAGTCAAGCTAGCAATCATGTCTTCGAAGGGCTCACCTGAAAACGAGTCACAAGCAAGGCTGAGTATACTAATACTCAGCAAGACTTACCCGAGTAGTGGAATCTACTCCACCGACTCTAGACATGCAAGGCTTTTTGGCTCAGGGGTTTGTTTTGCCGAAAAGCATCTACAAGTGGGTCCTTACTTTCAACTTTTAGCTCAAGATTCTAGTTTCGTTAGCCAGTCTAGGTAAGCAGCTATCTAAAGCATACATGGTGAAGCATTAAATTTTTCATCCAACCAGTTTCATTCATCATCATTGTTCCTCTTCTTACTCTGTGGGTAAAAATGGTTAAGCAGTCTCAATAGCCGTGAGAAACGGACGATTCGAATCGAATTTCTTAACCTTGCAAGGGAAACCCAAACACACGTCACGTGGTTACTCCTTAGAGTCACACGTGCAACTTTTCCCCTTTCTTTCCGGGTCGTGGATCGGGGCTACCCTCCGAGAGTACAAGAGCCCCACGCCACGGTTCGGCGCCGGGTCGTGACCACTCTCTGCACTCGCCATATGCACATGGGACCGAAGTTCAAAGGGTAGGATGCCGTCCCCTTGCCGGGCCAATCAGGTACTTAAGCTTACCGATTCCCATAATCTCGGCATGTGTTTAGTACGTTCAAAGACTTAACCATCACTACCACACCCTGCGGCCTTAGCATTTTTCACTTAGACAGACGGGCCTCAATCGTAACCATCGTTACATAACCCGTCCGTGTCCTTATGATTGCAGCGTGTAGTAGTCATTCAACTCCTATTTTCTCGCGAGTGACAGGAAATCACTCGACTTTTACCGGAGTCCTATTAGCACAGCATTCTATCGAACCTTACATCTAGTTTTCAAGCAAGGGTTCCTGACATCATGCAGCTAAGTTTTCATCCAACTCCTATAAACTTAATGCACAGGCAAAGAGTAAGGAGTTGCATAATTTCGGAAAGAATGGGTTATGCTCCGGGGCTTGCCTTCGCAGTTCGCTTGGGGATCTTCCGAACTTGTGCTCGGGTCTTCAAGAGCTTCAGTTAGATTCGCTTGAGCTTCACGCTGCTCACTCTCGAATGCGGGCACCAGTTCGTAAGTTCCGTCGGCGAGAGTCGTCGATTCTACATGAATGCACAAGTTTAAGTTGTGGTAATGATACTTGATACGATTTAAGAGTAATTACTACAACGGATAATTTCTGGTCATGAAATTTTGGATTTAGGCACATCAAGGAAAGATGTGCTTACTGTAAAATTTTCAGCCAATTTTATGTAACAGATTAATTATGAAACATACTTTACATAGTTGCTGTTAGATCCTTGTTCTTTTTGTACAGAACAATTGGTGCATCAAATGAGTCTAAGATTTTTACAGAGCTCTCACTTAAGCATGCAGAAGCTACTGTAATTGTTTTAGGATTTATCATGCAGTATTCAGAGCATAGAAAATATCACATTCTACACCTAGGCTATTCAAAGATTCATTTTTACAGGACCCTACACAGGGTGTTTGTCCATGGAACTTTTTACACAGGAACCTCTACCATAGTGTATTTCGCAGTAAAAATTTGAGAATTGTCCAAGCTAAGATACTATTTTCTTGATTTAATGTATGTTATTAGCACATAAATCAAATAAGTGGGTTACTGTGAGATAAAAATTCTCCTAATTTTTCTCTGGCTTCTAGGTACCAATACATTAGCATAGGAAAAGTCGCAATGGGTGACTCACCACCTAACTGCAGGGATAAAACATTCTACTTACACATGAAATAAAACTAAGTTTAACAAAAAGTAAAGCTAGAGATGGAATTTGGGCCTGGTCTTTTTACACAGTCCTAATCATCGAGCAACTAATTCACTGCCCAAAATTTAGGGTCAGCATTGTTCTACAACAGTGGGTACAAAATAAGTCCATTAAAGCTTCTATTTAATGTAGAGCAAAATATTTTGAGATTCTGAGAAACCTTTTGTAACAAAAGTGGTAGAGTTTGTTCTAAGGATTCCAGAACAGTTGAGTTTGCATTTTTCTGAATTTTCTACGATTTTATACGAATTTTACAAATTCACTGGTTTGGTTAAAACTTTCTTTACAGAGGGGTCCCTGAAAACTAGCAGAAAACTCCCTAGAAAGATTTGGGCGTTTGCAATGTGGTCCCTGGTCGCAAAATCACGGCGGGGTCATCCTGTCCGGCCAAATTCCGGCGAGCTCGGTCGCCGGCGGCGAGGGCAAGGTGGGGGAGGCAAAGCCGCTGCGGCAGGGAGCGACGGCCATTGGCTTGGCGCGGCGTGGGGGCAGGAATCGCCGGCGACGTGGCGTGCGGCTGTCGGGCGAGCGCGCGGTGCAGCAGAGGAGGGGGAGGTGAGGGACCTGGATGCAAGAATTCGAAAGGTTTCAGGGGGCTGGGTGCAAACAGGGCGTTTTCTCCTCTTTCTGATTTGAATTTCAAAAACTTTTGAACACGAAAGTTGTTCAAAATAAAAAGTTCTACAACTTTGGTTTCAGGCAAAATCTCATTTGGCTTATGGTTTGAAAGTTAGATTTAAAAGTTCAAAAGTAACCAAATGTGCTCAAATTAAATTTGAATTCCAACTGAACTCGTTTTAATTCCTTCCACCCTTTCATTAGTTGGTTTAACCATAGAGTTAGGCTAATGACATTGATTTTGGAAATGTAATTAACAGGGTTGTCACAGTAATGATGTCATCCCTTTGTGTCCTATCAAAAGAATGATTGCATCACAGCCAACTATCGTTATAGTCGTCCATTGTTGTTCCATTGATCACAATCTCATGTTGTTCTATAACGACGTTGTGATAAGAACATCACCAAGGTGGATACGAACGAGCCACACCCTTCACCAAGTTACAAGTCGTCATCAACTTGGACTCCACATTCGGTTTAGATTCAGCAGATGATACCACCCTGGACGGATTCAGCCATATCTCCCTCATACGACATCGAAACAAGGCGTTCTTTGATGCGTCAGAAAGGTAACAACAAAAGATTTCTGTTGGTTCTAGTCCTAGATCAAGAAGGATCGTGGATCATCCTATGTGACTATAAAAACGTGTTGCGCCACCAGTTTTGGGCCTTAAATGGCCTTTGTATTGTGTTGGGCCTTAAGCCCAGGTTGCGGACGCCCTCTCTGGTCGCCACCAACCCTGGGACGCCCCCTTTCACCCATAAACTCAATAGCCACCACCACATTGGGTTTGAGTTTTGTTTAGTTCTTATTTTCCATCGAGAAACAGACATCTTTTATTGTAACCGAGTCCTTTTGCTGTGAATCAGGGGTCCGTTCTTGTTCTACACCACTGTGGCGATTAGTCCTTTTGTGATCAGGGTTTGAACCCCATATTCATCTTTGCTTCGTACACTTTTGCAATTTCAGATTGATTGTTTATCCTTTCTTACTTGTGTTCTTCGATTCGCTTACAGGAAAAAACCTTCTTGGCGAGGTCAATCAAGTTATGCTTGGTTGATAACCAATTGAGCAATGGTGTAACGGTTGCAGGGGTTTGAATCGATTAGAAGCCCGGATTGCCAATGTTGAGTCTCCACCAATCGAATTTACCATACCTAGCGAAAGATCGAGCCAGTACTACATCACGTTGTTTGTATTTATTTGGTTGATCAAGTACGTCACACCTATGATTAAGGCATTTGAGTTAGAGACTTCATAAATTGACACATGTGCGATACTATTGAAAGGACATTATACCTGAGGATCCTATATTAATGCTAGTATATGGTCTCTCGGCCTTCTTTCGATGGTAACTTTCTCTCCACTTAGCATTAAGTTTTGTTTTTTTTTTCAGCTGGCATGCTTGCATACTTCTCCTTTACCCTCCGCCTTTTAAGTTCATCCCCAGCGGTATCACCTATAATTGTAAACAATAGTTATAGAGACAAAAAAAAATATCGAACCAGCACAAAAATAATTTCAGAAAAAAAGTACTATGATTGTTCTCTTGGACACCAGACCCTTCACGACGATGGTAGCATGTGTTTATGATGTCTCCAAGTGGGAGACAACCATCCATTGTTTGCTTTTCAAAAAAAAAACATCCATTGTATGTGCCTCTATAATACAATGAAAGCATATCAGGATGATCTACATAACAAAAACACATGAACATCTGTGAGTTTGATAGATAATAAATCAACACAGGATGATCTACTACTTCATTTCTTGCAGACACAGATCTAATGCTCCTCTACCATCCAGAAGGTGCCGATCTTAAATTCTAAATCCTAAAAGATATGAAAGATCATACAATAACAGGTATGTAATAACCCTCACGGCACAAGAATGCTTAAAGGCGGATTCAATAAAAAATAAGCTAGGAAAAGGAGCATCATCCAGAGGGTAATGGATGGAGAACATCACATTGAGTCCGTCCAGCCTTGCGATCTGCCTCAACGGCGAGGGGCAGGACGGCGACGTCTCCAACCAGGGAGTGGATGCGATGCTGATTCTGTCTGAAACATGGTGCAAAGTAACAGGAAAGGAAACAAACATAGAGTTAATCTAAAGGGCTATTCTGCATATGTTTTGGACCACTATAATTGATTAAGGCTCTGTTTGTTAGCCACTCTAGATTATATAATCTAGTTATTGGTGGTGAAATATATAATCCAGATTATTAAGAGAGGAAAATAAGTTGTGAGTTGTTTGGTAACCGAGATTATTATCTACACTAGCTTCATGCTGCTAGTTGCTGTCGCTGTTGTGCATGTGATTGATGCGGCCGACGGAAGCTGCTTGCACTTAGCGGTGGTAACGGATCATGGCCCTAATGCTCCCTTCATAATTTAATTTAGGCCTTATATTTTTTAGCTCAAAATTGATTAAGATTAGAGCCTGACCCTTTTAGAGCCCGGCTCTTAGATTATCTAGGCTAAAATTGAAGGGCCTTTACCACCCCTACTTGCACTTGCTTCTTGACACCATCCATGCATACCATTTCTGTCACGCCTTGCTGACTGCGAGTCATAGCCGTTCTAGGCCTCTTAGGCACCACTTACAGCCGGAGAACTTCACATATGTACCGGGCCGGAACCCCGGTTACTACCGGTCGGGCTGACCGGTACAGCCCGGCCGTTATTAAGTGGATGGTCGTTTAGTACCGGTCGCTGCGACAGGTACTAAACGGGCCACCTAGAAAAAATAAAAAAAATACAACGGATCGTGAGGAGGCCTCGCGCGAAGCTTCCTTACCATCCCACCTACGCATCACATGTGACTTAGCGGGAGATATTTTCCTTTTGAAGTAACCCGCGGAGGACCATTTAGTACTGTAGCAAGAGACCGGCCGGTACTAAATTTTGCATTTTAGTACCGGCTGGTGTTGTTGACCGGTACTAAAAAGGCTATAGGGGCTTTCAAATTTGGACCCGGTACTAAAATGGTTCCAGAGCAACTTTAGTACCGGACCAAAAGTTAACCGGTACTAACTGAAGGCATGAAAGCTCATTTTTCTAGAAGTGACTAGACCAGCTCGCCGCACTGTGCAGCGTCTGCTCCAGCACGAGACCAGCTCGTCACACCTGTGCCGGGCAGCACGCCTGTCCCAGTCTGGGCATTGAGCCGGCCAAGGGCCGTCGCACCCGTGCCGAGCAGCATGTTCGTCCCAGCCTGGGCGCTGTGCCGGCCAGTCAGGGTGGGCATTCGGTTCTTCGGTTTGGTTTCTTGCTTTCTGAAGAAATTTGGTTCCTAAAAAATAGGAACCGATCGGCTCCAAAAAATTTCGGGAATCGAGTATTTCGGTTCGGTTTTGGTTCTAAATGAACTAGCCGAATTTTTTTAGCAGAAGGTACGATATTAAGAAAAATATACATGTTCTATAGCAAATTTAGATGATACTTTCACCATTTTAGAGAATAATAATTGAGAAGGGAAAAATAACGATAGAGTAAGAGAAATACATAGCAATTGAAATATGACACATCACATATAAACTAAATATACTCTTACAAAATGCAAGGTTTATGTTATTTGATTCTTTTGGTTAATTCTTCGGTTAAATGAGAGTAGGAACAAACTTTTTCCAGTTATTTCGGTTCCATGCTTTCTCGAACCGAACAGGGAACCGAATTTTTTCGGTTTCGCTTATTTTGGTTTCGGTTATTTCAGTTCTCGGTTAATTATGCCCATCCTGATCGGCCAGCACGCTCGCCCTAGGCTCAGTGATGTGTTTGCCCTGGACCGTCGTGCCCACGCCTCTCCGTGACATGCCCGTGCTTCTCCGTTTCGTGTTGCCGACGATGCTGCCCGCCGCGCTCGCACCGATCCAGGTTACGCTGATGTAGACTAGGCCCGATCTTCCGAGAGGTAGGGATAACTCGATTGGTGGAGAACTCGACGTTGACGATCCGTCTTGAAATCAGACACGATTCGAACCCTGCAACCGCTACACTACTACTCCGTTGGTTATCGACCAAGCACAACTTGATTGACCTCGCCGAGAAGACTTTTCCTACAAGCGAATCGAACAACACAAGCAAGAAGATGTAATCACGCAATCTGATAATTGCAAATATGAATGAGGCAAAACAAAAGACGGGTTCAAGAACTCAATTCAAAATGACTAATCAACACATTCGAGGAGAGCAAGAACAGGGGGTCCTGGATCAATGCATAAGGACTTGTCGCCACAGATACAATGATGCAATCTGAGTTTCCATTGAAAAACTAGAACTAAACAAAACCCAAACCCTAATATGGCCGCGGCTACTGATTATATGAGGGTTGGGGCGTGCATAACCCCCAAGCCACGTCCATAATGGACCCCAACACGATACACGGGCCAACAACCCAAAAGATGGAGTCAGCACCGTGACAGATTCTGGATGTCCTATTGTTTCGACGATTTCCGTTGACTCCTAACAAATTTGGTCCTGAAACTGGTGCCGTCTGAAGCTTCTTGAAATTATCTTTCCATCCATATAAGGAAAGTCAAAAACGAACTCCGTATGTGACCTGGGCGTCGTTTTTAGTGCGGGCTGCTCCTAAACTCCGAGGTGGACTCGAACTTGAGTTGCTTTGGACCTCCACCTTGGGGACTCGAAATGAATTAGCCTTGGCCCTCCTTCTTGACTTTGAAGCCCTTGTTGGACTCCTTCTTCCCTACTCATGCACCACTCATGGACATATGCATGGGTGCCATGTCCTCATCAAGAAATACATACCAATTGAAATATGACACATCACATATAAACTAAATATACTCTTACAAAATGTAAGGTTTATGTTATTCGGTTCCTTTGGTTAATTCGGTTAACTGAGAGCAGGAACGAACTTTTTTTGGTTATTTTTGTTCCATGCTTTCTCGAACCGAACAGGGAACCGATTTTTTCGGTTTCGGTTATTTTGGTTTCAGTTATTTCGGTTCTCGGTTAATTATGCCCATCATGACTTGCCAGCACGCTCGCCCCAGGCTCGGTGATGTGTTTGCCCTGGATCGTCGTGCCCACGCCTCTCCGTGACATGCCTGTGCTTCTCCATTTCGCGTTGCCAAGGATGCTGCCCGCGGCGCTTGCACCGATCCAGGTTACGCTGACGGGGTTGGAGGCCGCCGCAGCCTAGATCGTGGTGCGAAGCTATGTCATGCTGGCAGCCCGTGGCTGGACGGAGAATTGATCTTCCGTGTCATCAACATCGTCCGCATCCATTCCTGACCGGAGCACCACTGGATCTGCTGGATTTGAGGCCCTTGGGTGTTAGGGTTTGGAGGGATTTCAGGGAAGATGAGGAGGCGAACAGGAAGGTTGTAGGCAGCAGGAACTAGGAAAAAGGGTTCGTCGATTATAATGGTAATGGTGGGTAATTTCCTTGAAGTTGGATCGGTAGTTTAGTCAATAGACTGAAAATAATCTGAAATAAGCTTATTTTTATTGCTTATTGGATTATCACAATTTGGGGTGTTGCATTATATAATCTAGATTATAATCTAGACTGTTTGTTGACCATCTTAGATTAAATAAGCTAGATCATATAATCTGAGGGTAAACAAACATGGCCTAAGTAATTGAGCTCATTACAAATTTTCTATTGTGCTAACCGACAAAGACTATAGAATCAAAGATCTTTTTTTGGAAGGTTCAGATTCAGAGGTTTGTGGCTTCAACTGATATAGAGGTGATCAGTAATAAAGCTACAACAGCATATAGTACGAGCAGCTTTAACCTCACCAAGAATTGCAATATGGCCAGCAGCCATTGAAGATGGATCTATTTTGATCAGCACAACAAAAATTAGCAAAGTAACATTCAGGCTTGTACAGTAAGATGCAGGAGAATGTGCAGTAAATGGGAAGGAAAAACAACAACTTTAATTATATGCATGCACCCTTACGTAGTCTAGCAGAAGACAACGCTGCAGACCGTGACTGATGAGCCCATGGCTCATCAAATCATTACAGCTTCCAATTCTTATTCAGGAGGTGGCGTTTTGGACAATGCTAAAATTCAGTTTGGATCTTTCTCAAATGCTGTGATCCATGAAAAGCAAAATGGGGTGCTATCATCTAGTCAAGCTATGCCATACAAGGTTTTCACTGGAGCTAATATGAAGGGGAAAAGGAATAGAGAAATGATGAAGCCATGTGTTACAATCGAATCAGTGGTTCAGAAAACTGAAGATCATATCCGGTTGCTACAGGCCTTTCCGAAGGTGTGGAATACTTTCCTTTCAAGTTCCATACGGCCTCAAGTCCACCCAGTCATGGAATCACAAGCTATGGAAATTTCAAATAAGTTCGGACTCGGTTAGGTTTCAGCCAGACGTGTGTGGAGTAAAAATACCATAACTGGGGCATACGGGGTCGGATTGGGTTGAATAAATACTCTTTGGAAAGCTTATTTGATAACCTCCGGCGGACCCAGTCTCATAGTCAGATTCGTTTTCTATCGGTCGCAGTAATCAAAACAATTGTCGGGTTGTGTCCAGTCTGAGTCAGTTTCGGGTTGTGGTCGAGTCGGACCATGTTTATGGCTGGCCTGCATGCCATATAGCCTAGGGCCGGTGCCCCTGTAAGGGGGACATGAGAAATAACGCTTGTTACCTTGGAAATTACCGAGAGAAATACGCATCAGTTTTTGGGCTGATTGTTTACTTCTGAAAAATAAATACTTGGTGAAAGTATTTGCTGCTAGTACCATGAAAGATTGAGCTTATTCTTGGGCATCGTAGGCATGTCCTTATCAGTGACTCCGTGAGCGGCCGGCTGCGGACTGATTGGCCATGCGTGTACGTGTTCCTACAAGGTCGAAACGGCTCAAAGACGGGCCTCGTAATTTACGGTCGTCCGGACGAAATGCTTCCGCATACGGTCAATCTCCGACGACCATTTTCTTTCTTTTTTCATTACTGCTGGGTGCGTCATTCTCTTTTCTGCATCGCACCAACCAATGATGACCGCACAGTCCCCACGTACCAGCAGCCAGTCTCTAATTCAATCCCTAGAAACTTCTGTAAAAAAATAGCGAAAAAATGCAGACAGACAAAACTTTTGAACACAAACCCAACAAAAGGGTATATAGAAAATTTTCTAGAAATTCCGAATTGAAATTCAAAACACAAAAAAAGTTGGAAGAAAAATTTTTGGAAACATAAACTTTAAAATAGAAAGTTATACTCAAACGTTTGGAACAAAAGACATTAAACAGAAAATTATGCTACAAATTGAAATAAAATCCAACAAAATTTTATATAGAAAATTTGTGGAGAAAAATGTTCTAAAGAAAGTTATCAGTTGTTAAGAGGCAAAACTTTGTCTTACAAAGTTGTGGAGAAAAATTGTTCATGAAAAGCTTTATGAACAAAAAAATTCAAATTCAAAGAAAAAGGAAAAAAGGAAAGGAAAAGGAGAAAAGGGGCGCGGCTGCCGCTTGCCGGTGTGCAAAACGGGGCTTGCCAGCAACCAAAGCTTGGTTGCGTGTTTGCCGGGGACGCGGCTCTCGGCTTGCCATGTCCCTCTTAATGTGAACTAACACCTCTATGAGTGTACTTAGATTAATTCATGTGCTTCCATCCATATTGAATCATGCTCTATCGAACTTAAATTTTAATATCTAAGTTTATAGGCTATGTGTTCATACAGTAGCTCACATTGGTGTACCAAGTGCTCAACTCCCATCTACTTTCAAGTAGTACTCTCAAGTGGTATACTCAAAGTAACTAAAACCCACGAAGGTATGCAAGGTTTAAACTCTTTCAATTGGTTCCTTTGTCAAATCCTTAGTCTTTTAAAGCTACCTCCATGCATGATATGATCTAAGCTGTCCTACTCACATTTTCAAGAGGTGCATATGATTTTCACATTATCTTGCTGTGCAGACACATTTCTGGAAAACTTAGCTCATATCACGCTGTTTCATGATTTTGTGATCCACCTTAGTGAGCTTCAAAAATGGTATCTTCATTGATATCATCATTTTAGGTCATGATTCATGGAACTAACTCCCTAGACGCCTAACTTTTCCCATGAGCTACATTGCTTTGCTAGATCCTTTTAGGTGATTAGATTCCAAAGGGGGAGAAATGGTGAATCAAAGCATTGTACAAGAAAGAAAAGAGGAGAAATGATGAATCAAAAGCACACATGCTTGAAGAATGGAATCTAGGCAAATTTGGGGGAAGATTATGGTTTTAAGTGATTTGAAAGATTTCAAGTGGTTTGCCAAAAAGGCAGAAGTCAAAGGGGGAGAAGAAGCAAGGACTTAGGGGGAGGTCAAGTCCAAGATTAGATGGTGGTAAGCATCCAAGCAATTATAAGTGGTTCAATTTGTCAATTATTGTAAATTTATGCTTGCTTTGATTGTATTGTCATCGGTCACCAAAAAGGGGGAGGTTGTAAGGATCATGGCCCCATTAAGGCCATAATTTTAATTTTGGTGATTGAATGATAACATAGTCATTGGGACTAATATGTGTGTCAAGAATAAATATTTGTAGCATTTTATAGGTTCCAAAGATGCAACACAATAAAAACCTCTAAAGCCGAGACAATGAGAGGAATGAATTGAAAATATCCCATGGATATTTATATTTTGACTGATCAAATAGGTTATATTTCTAGAGAATCTTGTAGAGCATTTCACAATATTTCCATAGAGTACAAGATCATCAAAATCGTAGTCCCGAGTAAAAAGTTATGATCATCAATATTTCCATGAGTTGGAGTTCTAGCGGATCTTGTAGATCATCTTACAAGCTTTCCATAAAGTACAAGATCATCGAAATTAGAGTTCAAAGTAGAGAGTTATGACCAAAATACGAAGCATCATGAAGCTGATCCGTGTGAGTGACCGGATGATCCAGTCCTTAGCGTCGGTTTATCCGATGAAAAGTCAGATGAATTGCATTAGAGAGTATGTCAAGTGTCCAGAGGCTTTGGAAGAAACTTGTTAAGCATCGGATAATCCAACACCTGATTGGACTAAGCGTCAGTGCAATGACGCCAGCAAAGGAGAGACGTTGAGTTCAACGGCTACTATGCAAGCTCAGTGTGACTGGATCATCCTACGCCTATGACTGGATCATCCTACGCCTATGACCGAATCATCCTATGCTCTAAGCTTTTCAAGAAAAAAACATGTAACGGCTAATTTTAGATTCCTAGCCTATATAAGACCTCACCTCAGGTCATTTGAGGTGGCTGGAGCTCGGGAGAAGCAATAGAAATATTGTAGAACACCTCCAAGTCACCCAAGAGCATATTAATCACATCCTTAGGTTAACACAAGCTTTGTGAGACTTAGTGATAGGATTAGCTCTTGAGAGAGTGAGTAAGCAAGGTGTGAATCTTGTGTGCTGGTTCTAGAAGTGAACCACAAGTGTATCTCGGTGTGCCAGCCTCTTGGAGCTATGGTGGCTCACCGGCAAGTCTACGACCCCCGGCTTGGTGTGGAGCGGTGTCGATGACTTTGTGCAGGGGACGTGGAGACCTCCTTCCTTTGTGGAGAAGCTCCTTAGTGGGAAGCGGAATCAAGATGACCGTGGTGACTTGACATAGCCTTGGTGGCGAGTCAAGAAGAGTCCCAGAAGAGACTTGGTTGCCGGGAAGCAATAGTCTTTGTGAGTGCTTCAACAGCGTGTAGTAGGATTGGCTTTATGCCTAACCGAACCGCGGAATAAATCTTCGTGTCGAGAGTTTGCTTCCCTTCATCCCCTAACTTTAAGCTTCTGCATTTCATATTGCAATCTTGAGTGCCTTTACATTCTTAGTGTAGTATCTTGCTAGGATTGGTCATGGGTTGCAAAACTCTTTTGGGATGAGAGTTTCACACTAGAAGAACTATAGTTGCACATCTAGATAGCATGTTCTAGTTTAAGTTTTGTGCAAACTAGTTGAGCTATAGGTTTAAGGTTTTAAGTTTGCCTAATTCACCCCCTCCCCCTCTTAGGCTACAAGCACCGATTCCTTACAGGTGGTATCAGCGCCGGGGCTCCCTTCTTTCACAAAGAAATGTCAATTCCATTGGCAAATTGTGAAAATCGGCTCATTGGAACAGTTAGGCTTCACCGTCTAGTGAGGTAGCCCGTCGGGGAAGGGATGGATACCCTAAGACCGGCTCCACGATTTGATGGCACGGGCTTCCAACGATGTTATCCCAAGCACGGGGTCTAAATATTTCGAGAGTTGTGAGGGAGGGCATGAAAAATAAGGGTAGTCAAGAAAATAATATGATGTGATTGCAAAAAGTGTAATCTTATCTTCCCTTAGTGATGATGTGTTCAATAGAGTTTTTGCTAGTGAAAATTCCTTTGAGCTATGAAAGGCTATAAGTGAGAACCATGAGGGCACAAAGGATGTGGCAAATAAAAGATATTATATTCTAATTGATAAGCTTAATAGCTTTAAACAATTAAATCATGAAGATGCATCATCCATGTACTCACGTTTGAGTGTTCTTGTGAATGAAATTAATTCTCTTGAGGTTAAGAAAATTGAAGGAACAGAACTCATTCGCAAGATCCTTCACTCACTCTGAAGACCGGACTATGATTTGGTGACCACAATTCTTTATGAGAAAGAGCTCCCAACCATGACTCCAAATCAAGTCCTCAACAAAGTGATCATCCATGAGCTTTGCAATGACATCAAACCAAGAGGGCTTCCTTCTTCACCAACCCATAGCGCTCTTGCATGCAAGCAAGCCAAGATGTTGAAGAAGTTGGCCATCAAAGGAAGCTCAAGTGAGGAGAAAGAAGAGAAAACAAGCACAAGCTCCTCAAATGATGAAAAAGAAGAGATGAACCCCACGCTTCTCAAGCAAGCCAAGATCATAAACAAAAACTTGAAGAAGATCAACATGATGGGGTACATGGTCTTCCTTAAAGATGGGCCACATCACCAACTCATGAAGGTTGAGAAAATTAAGTTCAAGAAGGAGAAGAAGCAAAAGAAGAAGGAGAAGAAGCCCAAGCATGAAACTTTTTGTACATTTGAAGAATGGGTGAGCGGTCGTGAAGAATCAAGCACAAGCTCAAGTGATGAGTCAACCAAAAGATTCACCACCCGCACTATCGAGGGCGCTTCATCAAGGCTGGAGCGACCACGTGAGGGGACAAGGAAGGTAAACAGAGAAATATTAGCAAGGTAATAAGCGCAAGGGGAGAAGGAAGATAAATGGCGAAATATTAGAAAGGTAATCAGGGCATGGAGAAGGGAATAATTGATGAAAAAAGAAATGATCGCCCCATTGTGCGGCATCAACTAAGGGCAAGTACATTGGAGCCGTCTAATATGCAGTCTCATACAGTGACACATCATCTTGAGACAACTGAACAGACAACCTCTACAATAGGTTGTTTGTGGAATGAAAAAAATAGAATATTGTGAGTAGTATGATAACAACAACTCGTATAATGGTGAGTAAGCGGTCTTATAGTTCTTAATTTTAGCCTATGAAGCAGTTGTTTCGCGAAACAAACCACTCGTTCTCTCTCCTTCCCCTCTCATTTACATCATCAAAAATTCTAGATGGATCTGCATGAGACAATCTATAAGATTTAAGATTGCTGATGTGTAGCATGTACTTTGCCCTAATTTGGATTTGAAAATAAGGGTGACACGTGGCGTGGCCATCATCTGCTGACTCTTCTCACAGCAGCGAATTCCAATTCTATGCTGCATAATCACAGGTGTTTTTTGTTTCCATGTGGTCGATTTTGCCAAAAACGTTCGAAACACTGCTAGGACTTCTCATCCTGCGATTCCATGAGGCTGCTGACTCAACCCTGCGATTGTAACCACTCCCCTGACTTCTCATCACCTCATTCCGTTCCACCTCGTCGTTATCTCTAGCTCCAGCCATGGCTGACAGGCAAAGCACTACAATTTACAAACTCACCGCATTTTCCGACCATTTCCAAATGCTACAGCGTTACATATCACACTTCACACATCAGGAGATAGGAACCGAAGCTGAAGATGATTGGACTATAGTACCCAGAGGTCAGTCGAACTGGTTTTTTTTATCTCCGAACTGACTTTTCAAAATGAGGTAGATTCCTTAAAACCACCCCCACAAATAAACCTTTCGATGACCCTGTGGTCCCCCTGGGTTGTGTCGTTATGCGTACCTTTCGATGGACCAATTCAGATTTCAGAATTATCTTCTACGCGTACCTTGGACTAATGGACTTTATCTGCTTCTGACTCTTACAACAGTGACTTCTAATCCGCGTAAACTGAAGTTTTTCTATGAGGTTGCTTCCTGGAAACAGTGACTTTAATTATTTGCTTCTCTGACTCTTACAACAGTGACTCAATCGTGAATTATAAATCTGTGGTACCCTCCTCCCACTTCTCATCACCCCATTGCTTTCCACCTCGCATCTCTCTGTAGCTCCAGCCATGGCCACCGGGGAACGCTCGACCCCATCGTTCTTCAACTTCCTGAAGGAAGGCCTGCTCCTCCCTGCCCAGAACCGGAGGCTCTTCGCGGCAGTCTTTGCAATCATCATCGCCTCCACCTCTCTACTCCTCCTCGGCCATTTCCTCGCCGTCGAGCCCATCGTAGACGAGATTAGGATCGACACCAAGGCGCTCAACAGCACTGACCCCAGAAGCCCAGACTTCATTCACCTCATCCAGGAGATACAGGTTGACGGCCGGGATCTCTTGATTACCAGCGCCGTCTATCTCCTAGTTTCCCTCATCATTGGATCGGTCATCCGGATCATCGTCCTCTTCGCTGCCGTTGCGACATACTCCGGTGAGCTGCACACCTTTGCGTCGCTCCTCGGCAAAGCGAAGGCGCAGATGAAAGGGCCCATACTAACGCTCGCCTTCGTCTATGCGCTGGAGATTACCTACTTCGCGCTTGTTGTGGCCATGGCTGGGTTTTTTTCCTTCCTCATGATCAAGCAATACTTCGCCTTGTTATTCGTATGCGCCCTGCTCGTCATCATCGCGTCCATCTTCGTCGTGTGCTTCTCCTTCATATGCTCCATGAGCATCGTCGTGGCGGTCGCTGAGCCCGGGTGCCACGGCGCTGGCGCGGTTGGGCGGGCGTGGCGGCTGATGAAGGGGAAGCTCCTGCGGGCCGTGCTTTTCATCTTCGTGACCGTCGTGCTCGCTGCCGCCTTCACGCCCGTCTACACTCTTGCCAAGACGTGCGCCCTTAGTAACATGACGTCAGGGTTGCTCCTGGGGTTACTGTACTCCATCCTGATGGCAGCCCTGCAGGTGTTTGGCGCCTGCGCCATGACCGCGTTCTACTACGAGTGCAAGGGGAGCACCGAGGCGTCGGTCACGGAGTACATCAAAGTGTCTACCAAAGAGCAAATAAATGTTTGATTATTATCAATTGCTCTACCTCTTCGTTCTCTGCACTGTGCATATATCCTGTTATTTTGAAATTGAATTCGCTGTTGCGGTCGCCATATGTGTTCTCTACTTTTATTTCATTTGAGAATTTACTACGTGGTTGTGAGATGCAACAAAAAAAGTGCATACAGCTCCACTTATAGGAGGCAATAAAAATATCTTTTTGAGTTCTTACGATCATATGTTCCATCAATTAGTGAATTACATGGCAAATGTTACCGTAGGGACATAAAAATATCTGATTTGTTAATGCGGAACAGTTGTACAGCCAGGAGCCAGCTGAGGCTGGCGACAACAATAATCAGCACCTAACTTTTTTTAAGGAGTAGTAAAGATATACGTGCCAACACTGCTAGAAAACTGCACATTCATCCGCGGCCCTCAGTACCGGCTGACAAAGGGACACATTTAGCACCGGCTCAGGGCTACAGTACCGCTAGGAGCCCTTTAGTACCGACTGGAGGCTCCAGCCGGTACTAAACTGCTCCACTGACACCGGGGGCAACGGCTACATTCCCCCCGATGGCACTTTAGCACCGGTTGGAGCCTCCAGCCGGTACTAAATGGTGAGAGCTTAGTACCGGCTGAAGCCTCCAGCCGGTACTAACTTGGCTCCTCAGTATATCAGCCAACTTTCTTCCTCCCCGAGCCCGAGGCATTCATTTGACCCGAGCTCGGGCTCTCTTCTTCCCCATAGCGTTCTAGAAATTTGCTGCCCATTTTAGTCAAATTTTTAGGGGATTTCACTTATTCAGGTGCTCAAAAGGTTAGCAACTTCTTCCTCTCTTCTTTGGCGGTCTTGGTCTTTATGCTTCGTTTCATACTTTATACTTAGGGAAATTTGTGTTGATTGGAAGAGTAAGAATGAGCACGATTTTCTTAATATTTTCAAGTTTATTTGGTATATATAGCTAGAAATGATGACTAGAATTAGAATATGGTTAGTTTGAATGTGGAAAATGTGTAGATTATTTTTTTCCAATTTATTTCAAGTGACATGTATGTATGTATGTATGTATGTATGTATGTATCTTCACAGCAATATTATTTTCATTTAATTTCAAGTGAAACGTGTATAGCCATTATTATTGTTATGATTTGAAGCTAGTGATTGTGAAATAAAAAAAATTTGAAGTGAAAATTGTATATACTTGGTATTTATTTTGTATTAATAAGGAATTATTTTGACACTCTAATGATGTATTTATTCAGGCTCCCATTGAAACCATCGCGAAGTTAAAAAAAATCTTTGTTTCGGATATGTATATGTCGTCAGCCTTGATCGAGTTTCCATCGGGGGCCCGATGACATATGGATCGAGTTTGAGAGTCTTTGATTTCTATACCATCAAGACACTCTAGACAAGTCCCTCCTCAGTGTATTTTGTATGTAAGTATATCTCCTCTCATTTCTATATTGTAGCTCAACTGGTTCTGGGCTTTCTCATCCCCTCTTTTATTTTGTATCATGTATAGGTCGAAGGTGCAAGAATGTTGGAGAAGAAGTTTCTACAACGTCGGCTTCAAGGATCCGGATGTTATAAACGAGAATAGCGTACGCAAATAGCCAAATAGGACCATGAAAAATATATTCATGGCCTTGGATGGGCAGAATACTTGTGAATTCATTATGTTGCCGTACAACTTGGAGTAAGCACTTCAACTATATATCTTTTCCATGCTTCCATTTGATAATATGTATATCGGATATTTGATATGTATATGTGTCTCAACAGCTTTCACTGGATCTTGCTATGTATCGAGATTGATAAATGCCGGGTGGTGGTGTTTAACTCTAAGAAAACATCGACGGCTAAATATCAAGACCTCATAAATCTTCTCCAAATAGTATGGGCTCACTTCCTAAAAAAGCACATAGGAATATTAGATAACCCGGGTGAACTTTCTTTCAAAACAGATTTTCCAGTATGAATACAATTCTTGCACATCTAGTTCCATTTCTTTAATCACCATTAATATTTAATAACCCATTGTGTATATATATATATAGTGTATAAGACAGGCGCCCGGAAATAACTTATACCAGTACTACGTTTGTGAGTTCATCTGCAACTTTTGCGGCCGAAAGAAAATGACGCGAAGAGCATTTAAAGTAAGTAAAAACTTAAGAAGGATTTCTTTCTTTTAATTTCGTACAAATATTAATTTAAATAAATAATATTTGTGCGTGACAGATCTTGAGAATGAAAGAGGACCTCATCGAACCGGAAAGAGTTAGGGCGATCCGAGAAGAAATATGTGGATTCGTACTTGATGAGGTCATAAATCCCAAACGAGAATTTTATGTAGATCATAGGATAAGCGTGGCTAGATTAGATCCAAACAGAGAAGAAGACGACAGTGATGGTTGAATTGTACGGAAAAACTTGTGTGCATATTCTTGTATTATAAAATTGTATATCAATTGTGTGTGTATATATGTTATATAGATACATATGTCTTTATGCGATATATGCTATATAGGTACGAATACAAGTATAAATACGAATGCTAGCTACACACAAACGGGCTATATATACAAATACGAATACAAATTCGAATTAAAACAAAAAAATTAAAAGCAAACAAATAAAAAAAGAAGTTAGTACCGGCTGGTATTACCGCACACGGCGCCTGACGTGGCAAGCAGCTTAGTATCGGCTGGTGTTGTAGCACCCGGTACTAAAATGCTGGCGGGTTAGTTCCACCTGGGCTGTACTGGGCAGGAAACCGGTGCTAACCGGGGGTTCCTGCCCGGTACGTATGTGAGATTCTCCAGCAGTGCACATACATATTTTTAAAAATATAATAAGCAAAATGTTTACATTTATAGCAAATTAATAAATATTGAATGTCTTATGTTAATAACAAGAAAACTTGCAACTCTTCATATATTTCACCAATTAAGTAGAAGTTTTGAATTTAAATAGACCAAACAACATTTGAATCAATCATTTTTAAACTTTAATAATTGTGGTTGAATTATTAATTCTAAAATTTAGAATTAAGAAAAATTTAAAAATCATTTGATGATACGAGCAGTACGACAAAAAGTCACAAACAACACTTGAATATAGGTCATCGTAAATACAACAACAAATAAAAAATACAATTAAAAGGATATCGTGCAAATTAATTGAACAGTTAACACCTGGTCACTTGTATGATTAATTTTGCAATCAATAAACAATTAAGCACCATTAATCGTTGTAAATGCAACGAATTGAAAAAATCAGTAAGTGGAAGAACATTGCAAAGCAAATCAATTAATTAGTTAGACCAGCTTCTTGCAACATCAATATTGATCAGGAGGTTCTTGGTGGCTAGATTTTTATTCACTAAATAAATATGGATAAACTAAATTAGCATAGAGGATAACTGAAACATATGTAATTTAATTAAAAAATTTATAGAGGCATGCATACATAGCTGGTACCTGTGATTGGGCTGGTTTTGGAGGCATACTCTCCCAACACATGTGGATGCAAGTCGTCGGGATGAAGATGACCGAACAAGAACAACAAAAAAAAAGATATGTATGTGTGTGTATTTGCAGTAGAGCTACGACCTCATTTATATAGGCGCAGGTAGAGAAAAAGAGCCAATAGTATTAAAGGTAGCTAATTGTAGATGGAAAGTAATCCGGTCAGGTATCAATCATTAATTGTATAAATTTCTAATCTGTAAGAAATATGATCCCATTAGACTACAATTGTAATTTTGGTGATTATGAGACAACATAGTCAATGGGACTAGCAAGTTTGTGGGATCATATTCGTAGGATTTCTAGATCCCATAGATGAAGTCCAATTTGCATACAAGATAGTGCAAATCGCATCCAAGACACCGAAGCTATAGTGAAAAACCAGAGAAAATATTTTAGGGATGTCCAAATGGTCGCAAAGACGAATTAGACAAATCTCAGCAGAAAACAGGCGACCGGATTAACCGAGCCCTTAAAAATGAACGGGTCGGTGCAATGAAGAGATGCAACAACAACCAAGTGTAGAGAAAGTTAGTAGCATCGGATCAACCGATGTTGTAGAAGATAGGCATCGGTGCAATAGGAGAATGACATGGCGATCAAGTGAAGGAATGTTAGAGGCACTGGATGAACCGACACATTATCCGACAAAACGTCATTTGACTGATCAGAGAGCATGATTGGCTCCAGAAGGTTTTCTCAACAAAATCTTCAGCATCGGATGAACCGACACGCGTCGGTGCAAGGCGTCAGTGCAAGGATGTCAGCAGAAGAGGGTCGTTAGGATTCAACGGCTACTATGCATGATCAATGTGACCGGATGAACCCATGCCTACGACTGGATCATCCGATGCTTTAAGCTTTTCAGGGAAAAAACATGCAACAACTAGGAGTGGATCTCTAGGCCTATATAAGGTCTGCTGGAGTTTGTGAAAGCTACAACAACTCTATTTAAGTTCTTCAAGCCAATCAAAGAGTTCATTGATCAAATCCTTAGGTTTAGCACAATCTTTATGAGGTGTAGTGCTAGGCTAGCTCTAGAGAGAGTGTGAGAACAAGGTGTTGTGACCTTGTGCTGGTTCTTGAGTGAACATCAAGCTTGTATCTCGGTGTGGAGCAGCGACAACGGCTTTCTGCATTGGACGTGGAGACCCCTTCCTTTGTGGAGAAGCGCCTTAGTGGAGACGACATCGAGGTGACCGAGGACTTGGTGAGAGATTTGGTGGCTAAGCCTTCATGGCTAGACAACGTGGACTACGGACGGCTTTGTGCCTACCAATACCATGGGATAAATCCGCGCATCAAGAGTGCTTCCCCTCATCCCTTTCTTTTAAGCTTCCGCATTTTATATTGCAACTTGTGTGCCTTTACTTTTATAGAGTAGCATCTTGATATGATTGCCTATAAGTTGCTAAACTCTTTGAGATAAGTTTTTCATACTAGCTGAACCCTTTTGCACATCTAGATAGCATGATCTGGTTTATGTTTTGTGCAAACTAGCTTGATATATAGGTTAAGATTTTAAGTTGCCTAATTCACACTCTCCCCCTCTTAGACTATGAGCACCGACTTCTTTCATAATCTAATCCTTAATTCCAACTCACTAAATTTGGAAACCTTAGGTCCATATGGCATACATTTATAAAACAAGGAAAGTAATCCAAGCAGGTACAATCCTTGATTGCACAAATCACTAACCCAATCCTTTATTTCAGCCCACTGATTTTAAAAATCTTTGGTGTGCATATGGCATGCATCTATAAAAAAAGAAAGTAATCCAGGCAGGTATTAATTAACGTTGATTGTCAAATTTGATTGGTAACTGGTAATGGAAAGTGTAACATGATTAACAAATAAATAAACAAATGGAAAATAGAAGGATTGTAGGCGAGGTTGGAGCCATCATAGGGAAAAAATAGAAGGACTGCTAAGATCAAGCACGATGTATATGGAAAGATATCAGTATATGATTGGTGTTCTCAGGATATAAAATCGATGATTGATTGATGTTTGCAAAAGAAAAGAGAAAAGTTGATTGGCGTCCAAAGATGCTTGATTGGCGTCAACATGAGGATAGCGAAAATTTGATTGGTGGACACTTAAGGAAAGGATAGTCTGTGTACAATAGACGGGCTTGGTGAAAAAGAATTTAGTTTTTTAGCAGAAATATTTTAGAAATATCAAAACCATAGGTCTCCACCCATCTTGTCACTCTCAGCCTAACAAATGGACCCTCTATGAGATGTACGGTGAGCTTGATTTTGGTAAAAATTATTTTCAATTCTCTTAGCTTTTATAGTATAAAATTTATAGTATAGATGTATAGATCAATAAATAGCACAGAGATATCCAATAAGATTGCGATAAAGGTAATCATGGAACACGGCCAAGTGTGTAGTTTGTTACTTCTACTCTCTTGACAAGTTTGCTTGATCCTGATCTGTATGTCAAATTATTATGGTTTCGCAACATCATGATGGTTTGCAATATCATGATCTATAAAATTGGGTACAAGAACTCATCCTTATAGTTAATTTACTGATGAGGACATTCTCCACTATTACCCGCTGGCAAAGACGCAACAAAAGGGGCCGAGTGGCCCAGTTGTAGTCGGGCGGCGACCATGTGAGCCTCTGAATAATCCCACCTTGCTTAGCTTGGGAGGAGGAAGCCACCTTACAAAAGAGGGTCATCCTTCCCCTATTGGACTAGTCTTTTAGGGAGATTGGGTCTTTCCCCGAATTGGTGTGCCTAAGAACTGTTGGGGTCCGGGCAACCTTAATTTATTGGGACTCGGTCAACCCCACCTGGGCCGGATGCATCATTTGGTATCAGAGCTGGGCCCTTGTTTAAGGGGGTGGGAATGATGAGGACATCCTCCACTATTACCCGTTGGCAAAGACGCAACAAAAGGGGCCGAGTGGCCCAGTTGTAGTCGGGCGGCGACCGTGTGAGCCTCTGAATAATCCCACCTTGCTTAGCTTGGGAGGAGGAAAGCACCTTAAAAAAGAGAGTCACCCTTCCCCTATTGGACTAGTCTTTTAGGGAGATTGGGTCTTTCCCCGAATTAGTGTGCCTAAGAACTGTTGGGGTCCGGGCAACCTTAATTTATTGGGACTCGGTCAACCCCACCTGGGCCGGATGCATCATTTACCATATAAGTTCGATGAGTAATATTCATGAGAAATTAAGTTTACCTAATTTAATTTTTGTGGTTTTGTAAAAATATTTTCTCCTCGTTTACTCGATGTTTTCCCCTTCTTTTTGACCTTTCGATTGGTTGCTAATTTCTATTTGAATCCAGGTGTATTTAGGTACAACCATAAGGAGCCTAACCAATTACACTCATTTCAATACTTCTATAAAATTTTACTGCTCCCGTTCTAAATTGTTTGTAAACTTAGCTTTGTTCAAAGACAATTCCTCCAATTTAACCAATTTTATAGAAAAAAATATAATGATTTCAACACCATAAAATAGGCGCAGCGTCAAATATTTTATGGTTAATTCAATAAAATTAATTTGGTGTTGCAAATTTGGATATTTTTTTTAACAGTTCAATCAAAGTTAAACAAAATGTTTAAAATTTACTTAGGATAAAATTAAAGTGAACTATAATTTGAACAAAGGCAGTACAATAAAATACAGAGGATCG
Source organism: Panicum miliaceum (assembly GCA_032594955.1). NCBI lineage: Eukaryota > Viridiplantae > Streptophyta > Magnoliopsida > Poales > Poaceae > Panicum > Panicum miliaceum. The sequence continues at coordinate 25,540,554 of CM064060.1, read as the reverse complement.
ATGGCTGATAAGAACACAAACATGTCAAATTGGTTTAAAATTGGAAAGTAGATATAACTCAGTTGGTTAAGTTTTTTAATTATTTTTTTAGGTGACTGTTCGCGATGAAACGTCTACTATGACTGTCTTTGTCGATCTTGCAAAAGTATTTTTATGGATTGAAGTTGCGGGTTTATTGAAGTGAATTTCATCTGGGTTTGGTCCAAATTACAAAGCATCTTCCAAAAATTAGCCAAATTATTTTCTAAAGATAATTTAGCTATTATTAAAAAACGTCTCCAACAGATTTTATAAATAACTCTATACATTTAGTAGCCCTTCATCCCACCTTATTCGACCTCTATTTTTGAATAGCTTTCCTCACTCGCCATCCAGTATGTTGGAGTACTATAGTATGTTGGAGTACTATAGTATTTCTTATCAAATCTATTTTAGAGAATAATTAAATAAGTAAATTTAGATAGTTTTTTTTCTAATCTCTCGAAGATACTCTCGCTGGATAAGTCATTTGATTCGCCACGTTGTAAGCAAAGGTACTCGGCGGCGTAACCAGGAAAAGGAGAACTAGTCAACGGCTTCGACGACGGACTAATCGATTGATTCCCCGAAGCCTCGACTCCGCTCGACTCTCATTCCTGATTCCTCGGTTCCTCCCCTCCACCCAAGTCCCAAGGCAAGAGCGAAGCCGCCGGCCCCACCGATCGCCCGCCTCCCTCGCGGCGGTGGCGGAGATGGGGCTGGTGGTGCCGCCGGAGGAGACCAACCGGTGCGTGCGCGGGTGCTGCCGCAGCGCCGCCATCCCGCTCCACCTCCCGTCCGCCTCTTTCTCCCTCCTCTCCCCAATCGCGCGAGGTATCCTCACGCCTCCCGCGTTCCTCTTTGGGTGGTGGTTCTTCAGAGGAGGGACGGAGCGTGATAATGGTGAAATACTGTGCAGGGTCGGAGAGCACCGTGTACGAGGCTCAGCTGGCCGGCGAGCGCGTCGCGGCCAAGAAGCCCGTGCTGTCCACGTCCGAGGACCTCGACAAGTTCCACTACCAGCTCCAGCTCCTCTGGTCGGTTTCATGCCGTTTTGTTACTCCTCGGGTTCCCATAGTTAAATTACTTAATAGGAGTATTTTCAAAAATAGTTAAATTACTTAGAAGGGAAAGTTGCTGAAGATGTTCTGGTTGGAGTCGTGCGGTTGGGGATAAGAAGGACAAGGGAGATTGTGCTTGTGCTGACATTCTTTGACAGCTTGATGCGGTAACTATTTGTCCCCAAAGAAACCGTGAATTGGATAGAGGAGTGTTAGTTATGTGGTCCACCGGGTAAACATGGTAGCAGCAGCCCACGAATGCAAACATATATATTTTTTGTTAACTCTAGGAGTAAAGCTGCTTGCCCACAACTGCTTTAGGCATTGATCTCGTAAGGAAAGCATGGAGGATTTTCCTTTTCAGGATGCGCTCTGACACTTTGACATTGTGGCAAATGGTACCTTTTGCTGCATGAGCTGTTTCTTGTAACAGGAGTTCACATCCTGAATAAATGATAAATCTCCTTGCGATGTTTATTTGATTAATTTTGTGATTTATTATGTGTATGCAGTGAGCTGGATCACCCAGGGTTGGCGAAACTGATCGCAGCACATGCACACCCTCCAAATTACTTGATGTTCTTTGATTTCTTCGAGCCTCCAAACCTTGCGGACAAGATTCATGTCGAAGAATGGAGCCCTTCTGTCCAGCAAGTGGTGGCCATTGCCAGCGATCTAGGTCCAAGTTTGCTAATATCTTTTGATGCTCCTAGATATCAAAACAAGTATAGACCGTAGGGTTTACTCAGGGGTGGATCTAGGCAATTTTGGTGTCATCACTTGACAGCAATGGATTTTTCAAATCCAAGGCTAAGTTATTGTTGATCTAATAGGGAAAAAAAGGACCAATGACCATGCTTTCAACACATGTTTCTCTATTCTGGATCTGCCCCAGGGGTTACTATATGGTGCATAATGTTGAACTGGAGAGTGCTCTAGTTTGAGGGAATGGTACTTGGAACATGCTTCAAGCAGAATGTCATTAACTAAGAATCAGTTTTTAGCATGAAATACGCTGAACCTTTTTTTTTGTTCACTTGAATATGCTGACATGCAAGCATACAAGTTGTACCCAAGGTCCCTTTATTTATCTGGATATTTGTGGTTGTAGTTTCACCTGTTATCTCTCCACAGTATCTGTTTTACCCTTGTATGTTTTGGATTTTTTTCCCCTGTGGTCTAAAACTTTTACACTGATAATTGCTTAATTCATTTTGTTCTTTGAACAAGGCTAGGAGCTTCTACTGTCAAGGTGATGCATAAACATAGTACTGAAACTTATATTGTTAAAATAAATCGCCAAGGAGAAAAGTGCGCCTAAAAGTTTGGGTATAAAGACCATGGGCCAAGAATTATTGCTAATCCAAAGAAGCATCAGTTGTCATTTATTGGTATCCCTTGTTAGGTGGCCATGGCGGATTGGCCTGCTTGATACTATTTGAGTTTCATACCTGTTGTTGCAAAAGTTGTAAATCTGTCGTCAATACTAGTTTGACACCATTTTGCATGATACCTTTGCAGCAAAGGCTCTCCAGTACCTACACATCCTTGGGGTAGTTCACAGAGATATAAAACCTGCAAATATTTTGGTATGTCCCTGCATTTTTCTTATGTCTATGTAGAATCACATACTTCCGTGCTTTGATTTTGGCTGCAGCTAGACAAAGTACCTGCATTTTTGCACCTTTTCATACATTAATGGGAACTTATAACTCTGTACAGCTAGACAAAGACCTCCATCCACACCTAGCAGATTTTGGCTTAGCCATGTTTCAGAAGGATATTAAGCGTGTCTCAGTTGAGAACTGGAAATCATCTGGCAAGCCCACTGGTGGTTTCCATAAAAAAAATATGGTTGGGACACTAATTTACATGGCACCAGAAATTTTGAGAAAGGATATACATACAGAAAGGTCTGATGTATATAGCTTCGCAATATCTATCAAGTAAGGCCTCGTTCCTTCATCATTAAATGTAAAATGACACCATCCACTTCAATAACTTAATCATAACATTACAGTATAAACTATTTCTCCGTAGTGGTTTCTGTTGGTGATGCTGGTACATGTGACGTAGCAGCAGTAGTTTTACCTGCTTTTAGGAATATGCTTGTTCCGACACAGATGCCATATCTGTAGGATAAATTCTGATTGTGTTTGGACACTTGATTTCTTGATTTATGCAAACAAGTGGTGCTAGTATGGTTAGTCAGAATAAAATAACTGTAGTGATGCTAGACTGCTAGTGTATCAGTATTTCTCTAGAACTCCTTCGCCTCCATGTCTCTGTCTTACCATCTAGCATGCAACCAGGTTGCATGCATTCATATTGTCATTGCCAATTCTACTGATGGTGAACTGCTTTGATGTAACTGGGTCCACCAGTGATGCAAATAGGCAAGGGATGTGGAATTGGAATTGCAAGCTAGAACCTAGCTGGATACTTCAGATGGAGAATCCATTGAACCATTAGTTATGCTGTGATTGGCAAGAGGTTTTACTAGCATATTCAACTAAGTTGTGTCGTTTCTTTGTATGTGTGAAAATTTGTTCAGTACAAGGCAAGGTATTCTGCTAGCATCATTATTCGTGATGCTTTAACACTTGCACTCTGTTTCACTAAATTTACAGTGAGCTTCTTACTGGTGTGGTGCCTTATACAGATCTGAGAGCAGAAGCACAGGTATTTATTGTTCTTTTATCTTCTTTGCTGATTTGTTAATGCCATGTTCTCTTGTTTATTGCAATTTGTTGTAAAAATTCATCTGACTGATCATGGGCAACGATCATTCTAGATCATATAATGTATTCCATGATACCTAGATAAAAGGTCATCATTATTGCTTTGCCATTCCGCCGCACTTAGAAAATTTACTTATTGTGGTTATAATGATTAACGAATAATTCCAATTGTAAGCTATTAATATTCCATTCAGCATCAAACTTTATGTATTAGCTTGAATAGCTTCAGATGTGTTTTACTGGGTAATCATTAGTTCTGTACAAATGTTCATATTACAGTTCACTGTATTTAACATGACAGACCCTTTTATTTTCCTAGAAATCATCATTAACCAAATTTTCTGTAGGCACACACTGTTCTTGAAATGACTTACACTGAACAACAACTTACAGCAGCAGTTGTTTCTCAAGGATTGCGTCCTGCACTTGCCCTTACGACATCTGGTGTTCCATCGGTTCTTTTGTCACTTATCCAGCGTTGCTGGGATCCCGATCCTGAAAAGAGGCCATCATTTGAAAATATAATTGATGAGCTAAATATAATCCAAAAGCATTTAGTTTCAAGTGCTTGCCTTCCATCATCTCCTGTGAGCAAGAGTCAAAATGGCAACATAGAAGCACACCATTATAAAGAAGCATTAAACTGGTTTAACCAAGGGAAGCTTTTTGTTAAGAGATCAGAAAAATCAGATCTTACAGAGAATCTTTGGTCTGGCTATTCCAATCAGTCCTCAGAGTATCGTCCAACATTAAGTTGGGGATCTTTTGCAACATGCGGTCGAAGGGAAACTATGGAAGATACCCATTTTATGCTTCCCCATGTGAGCGAAGAAAAGGATATTTTTGCCTTTGGCATTTTTGATGGTCACAGAGGTTTGCTTGTCAAAGAAACATAGCTTGGTTGATCTTTACTAGCTTTTCACATTAGAATATCTTACACAATACTTTCCACAGGTTCAGCAGCTGCTGAGTTTTCTGTCCGAGCAGTCCCTGGGTTTCTGAAGCAATTTGGTCAGGGTACAAGGTTTGTGTTGAACACAAAACATTGGAAAATGTTTATCATGCTAAAATTTCGATCTGAGTTCTGGCATTATGCAGCCCAATCGATACCCTTGCAGAAGCATTTGTAAGGACTGACATAGCATTTCGAGAAGAACTAATTCTTCACCAAAAGTCAAAAAGGATAATCCGAAAAGACTGGCATCCTGGTTGCACAGCTGTGACAGCCCTAGTAGTGAGAAACAAACTTTTTGTAGCAAATGCTGGTGATTGCCGAGCAATCCTGAGCCGTGCTGGTAAACCATTTCCCATGACCAAGGTTGGGCTCAATCGTTCTGTATCATATTATCATACTACATTCTTTTGGGGATTATGGCATCTCTGGCTCAACTTTATTTTCATTTCGTTGTTATAGGATCATGTTGCTAGCTGTCCGAAGGAAAGAGAGCGCGTAATAAAAGCCGGAACTGAAGTAAAATGGCAAATAGATACGTGGCGTGTGGGTACAGCTGCTCTTCAGGTGCTCAAATTGACTCCTTTTAGCAAATATTGACTAGATTATGCATTGAAATGGCCAATGACTGGCAATAAACTGGCAAAATTCTTTTATGTGTATCAGTGAAGCAAGTACTCATCTATGAAACAATGTTACAAATATTTATTAAAAAAACAATGTTGCGAACTATTACTTTTCTGCTATTGCCTACTAATATGTTTTATCAGCAATTTACTTGTTCCTTCTGGCTATAAGATGGTACTTGACTGCTTGTTCATTACCTTTCAATTTATTTGGGTATAAAACATCGAATTATCTGTGTGCTTTTGCCAACAAGGAAAACTATCGAATCATTGTGCTGCCTACTGATGCACATGACTAGTTGCTATACCGCAGTATGTATGGAACTATAATTCTTGCTTAGTAAAACCTTAGCTCACAAAATAAATATCAGACATAGAAAATAATTGACATACAAGACTATCTGGATAGAGGAAGACTTTCATATAATCAACTATCTGGATAGAGAAAGACTTTCATATAATCACATCACATGCTCAGCAAAGTTATAAAGTTTTATTTACTCCCAGGGTGTTCACTCAGTTATAAGAATCTTTAATGGTGTTCCCAGGGTGTTCAGTTGCTCCTCCAGACAGTGTCTAGTGAATGTGTTCTTTGGTGCATGGCAAGAGCATCCAAGCTCAAAGAGCTCCTCGATAGGTCGCTGCCCCTGGCACCTTAGGTCCTGGGGTGTGGTCATGGGTTGTTTTTTGTAAGAGTCGACCTAGTGGCATGAGTTGTACTGAGTACAGGGGTTGTCTAACCTCTGTACTCATTCCTTTCTTCTGTCTTAAATGAAATGACGTGCAGTCCTCCTGTGCCGTTCAAGAAAATATTTTAAAAAAAACTTTAATGGTACTTTGGACTTTCAGTTTGAATAAATTTTGCTTTATCAGTCCATATGCACCTCTTAAATTTCGTCATCTCAGCATTCTGGTAGTTTTGCATTACACTGTACTGCTAGGAATATAGTCCTTAGATTCATTTCACTTCTATGGATCAATAAACAAGAAATGTAGCGATGATTAGTTTGGAACCAAGGTCATAAGAAAAAATGTTCCACCTCTTTCTATATTACTTTTATGGCTTGTGGCAATAAGTTGTATAAATGTTGGGGTGTTGGTGTTGGAATTTGGGTGCTTAAAAATGATGGTCGAGGATTTTATGTGGAAAATCGCATTGATAGGAATGTAGCTTTAACTAACAGGTCACAAGGTCAATTGGTGATGATGATCTCAAGCCAGCAGTCACAGCACAACCCGAGGTTATTGAAACTGCTTTGTCAGATGATGATGAGTTCCTGGTAGGTTTTCTTCCATTATGTTGCTCTCTGCAGTTTGTCATTGTAAATCAACGTGATACATTGAACTTCATTTGTTTCTTTAGTTGGCATCTACCTATTGCTTTGTATTGAATTGAAACAGGAGCATTTGTCTTATTTCAGAACGGAGAGTATTTTGCTACCCACTGTTTTTGTTGCCTAAGAATAAAGAATATAGAGGTGAATTACCTCTTTAGATCTCATGCTCCCCTATTAAATAAATGTTTTTTTCTTTCTTTCTTTGTCTGATGTACACGACGCTGTGTGGAAGGTATAGGTCGTTTTGCCATAGTAGATGATATCTAATAAAGGAAGTGATAGCCTGAATGCTTCCTTTGCATAGTCCAACGTGAAGTATATATGTTACTGGGGAAGTTGCTTAGTTCTGATGATGTCCAGTCTGGCATTGTTCTACTAATTTGATCAAGTTGAGTGACTCAACATTGTAGGGCATTAATAGTTGTTAGTTGTGGATATGCCACATCATCCCAAAATCCACTTGGCCTTGGATGGACCATGGCTATTATGAAACAGGAGCTGGCTTAGAATTTTGGTTTTGCAAAAAATCTTGGCCAAGGTGATATTGGTTAGTGCGTCTTAAATTCTAATTTGAATCTGATGGGGTCCTCATGGAATGACTGGAACCTAGCAGTTCCCACCTGAAATTACTTTTCCACATAAACCAAAACTTTTGAAACCAATTTAAATGACACTGCCAACCAGACTGGGTCCGGTTCTCCTGGCACGCAGACTTGAGACCTCAGATCTAGAGGCTATAAAGTCGAATACTGCCACACACTACCACATGTGGGACCTCTATTTGATTGGCATAAAATTGAATACTGGGTAATAATTAATTAATAAAGAACACCTGTCAAATCGTCAGCCAAAACATAATGGTTAATCCAAGCATGTGGATTTGCATTCGAAGTTCTCAGAAATATCAACCACTGCTTACTGTGCATTCAAGGGACATAACACCTCTTAATGTTTAGTTATGAAAGAAGCTCATTGGGTATGATGCTCCTAAAGGGTATGATGGTCCTAATACTCTGTTGCTTGTTTACATCGACAAAGCCCTATTTGAATGTAATAGTTTGCTTGAAATTATTATAACAGAATTCCTACTGCACTTGATGTTGATGATTAAGCAAATATCAAGAGATCTACTGAAACAAAGTATCTAAAGCTTCACAATCACTTCATTTGGTTTTCCTGTAGGTGATGGCTAGTGATGGCCTGTGGGATGTGGTAAGCAACGACGATGTGCTGTCAATAATCAAGGACACAGTAAAAGAGCCTGGAATGTGCTCCAAGAGGCTGGCTACAGAGGCTGCAGAGCGCGGCAGCAAAGACAACATCACTGTCATTGTTGTGTTCCTTCGCCCTGTCTCCACAGCTGAGCGAATATACTGAGTGACCACCAAAATTCTTGCTCATGCTATCAGCTCATTATTTTTTAATTAAATTTACATCGGTACAGAAGAAAAGAAGCTAGACATTAATTCTTGTGTTCGTATGCAGTTTTTATCCTGTCGAGGCTAAAAAGAACAAAGCATGTCAAGATAGCAGCCTCAGTTGCAATTTTTTCTTAGTCTTTTGCAATACCTCATTTGTAAACGAGCCAAACGGATGAGCATACAAAAATTCTTTTTTATTATTATTTTCCTGTTGAAAAGCAGAACACACAATGAATAATCTCTCTAACAGAAGCATACTAGCTGGGTACATGTGGTTGAAGTGTGCTGTGTGCACATTCGAGGGTAATTTTCTATTTCTCTTGAAAAACTGTGGAACATGCCAATCATTATCCTACTATAGTACTAACGTATTATTAAAGTGCCCAAGGTGTCACGAGATGCTAGGCAAAACGATAAGAGATGATGAAACAATCCTCTTTTATTACCAAATCTCCTTATTGTTTTTAGTGTACATGCAGGAGGCCCCATCCATTGATGAAGTCCACGCAACAACAATGCTATACAAAACTTCATTCACTTTATATATACATATATATTTAAACAAATGATTCCAACAATTTGCAGCATCTACCGTGGAATATACAGCGAAATTACGACTCGTGTTGCGTGTACACAACCAATAAACAGCGTGCTTTTAACAGAAACGAAACGATTTGAACAACCACGGCAATTGGTGTCTTCTGTCTTCAGATAACCTCGGCCTTGACTCCCATCAATGTGATAGCCAGGCAAGTTTCTCCTCTGAATTCCAAAGATACAAAAGCAAAGCAACGACTGTACACGCCTGAAGAATTTCCACAACTTCGACAATGCACCTGAAATTTGGGAGAAAACAACTAGATTATTTTGTGCCAGCTCAGAGCCTCAGACCCAGCAACATCAATACATTGACCTGGGCCATATTTTGCGTTCAAGAAAATGAAACGTGCGAGCCGTACCAGACATCAATATCTTGCAAGAAAGTGACACAAATTAAAAGCTGCATCGTCTTCATTGACTGGCCATTTATATTTAATTAAGCAACATGTATAAACTTGAACTTGCTTCTTATCAATCTTTGGCAAAGTTTGGCGTCTAACCTTTTCTATGAAATTGCCAGGTCATAACAATACACATGGGGTTGCTTGCAGGTTATCTGAACATTAGATTTATACCGACTTTTGTACTCGAAATAAGCAACATTACTTAATTGATGAATTAATCTATGATGATATGATGTGTTCTCTTTTATAGTTTTATATGGTTTAGACTTGGTGACTTAGCATGTGCTAGGAGAACACACCATTTACCTTTACAAAAAGAAATACAGTTTTGTTTGTGTTTTTTTTTTGGAAAAGATAGTTTTGTTTGTGTTAATGGTCACTTTCAGCGGAGAACAAATCTCTATGATGGATGATGGATAGCTAGCGACAGAACTAGAGTGTTCCATTCACTAATCCAAGTCCCTCCCTCCCTCCCTCTCTCTCGTAGTTGTTTAATTTTAAACACCACCACAAATGATATAAGCACTAGAACGTCATTTAAAAGTTGTGGCACAGAGGTAGCCGCAAGCCAGAGGTAAAAAAAGGACAAGGCAAGATAACAGTAGATCGTTTGTCGAACCTTGTTCTTTGGCATGTTCATGTATGTGTGACTAGCAGTGGCAGCCTGTCTTCCCCTCTTGATCCTTTTCTGTAGTAGGCATACAGCAACAGCTGTATGATACCCAATATGGTTCCAATCCCGTTTGGAATCTGAAATTGAGAAACAAATCAAGATGAGCACAACTAACATACAGTTAGACACCCTTCCAAGCAATAGCTACAACCAACTATAGGAAACTTGAACCATACATATATGAAGAAATCATGCAGCAGCAGCCCATATAAGAAGAACGATATACTCATCAGGAACATAGATAATGACAAATAGAAGGGCATGTACTCCACACTCTTTGTCCTCATGACCAGATTCTGTCAAACAAAGAGTGGAATAGAACAGGGGATAAGGATCATTGAAAGGTGGACATGAAGAATAATCATGCCAATCCGTAAGAACTCACAATGATGGACAAGGGGGACGCGAACATGAATATGAGGGATGCCACACTGAGATATCCCACGAATGTCTGTCGTGTATTGTGATCAAGCAACGCCAAACTAACATACACAATCAGGCCAAACACCACAAAGACGGCTGCCAGGAGACCAGAGACCTTCAACTGCAACAAGGATATCCCCATTCTCAGAAATCAGTATGTGGAATATGCAGAAAATAACCAAGAAGTCAGTTTAGTGCGCGGTACCCACCCTCTCCTTGGCGTCAGCAAAGGCGATGAATACGGCGGTGTAGGCGAGCTGGAAGGCGGCGCCAATGGAGTTGACGGTGGTGACGAGGACGACGCCGTACGAGACAACGGGTAGGCCGTACCACATGCAGATGAGGCAGTTGAGGAGCGAGTAGATGTAGGGCATGGCCGAGAACTGCTCTGTGGATCCATTCCGAACAATCCGCCTGAATGTCGGCCTGCAAGACAAGAGATGGGCATTATAGCTTCTTCAGCATTGGATCGGTCGAGAATAGGAACATGGGGGGAAACTTGTATTCTTGGGATTAATAATTTGACCAAGGAAATCAGCTTAATCAAGAGAAGGGGAACTGACTGGAAACTATTCCATGGAACTTACAGTGGGGAGATGAAGAGGACGAAGGCGAAGACGTTCCCTGAAACGAATCAATCACAAACAAGAATATTATAACATAAGGTGAGACGAGGAACATATATCAAGAACTCTGCGAATCAAATTCAGCCATCTTCTTCTTGCAAGCCTCCAGCATCCAATCCCGTACCCAAGGAACCCAACAAAAGCTGACCCAATCCAGGAGTCTAGTTCCAGAACCAGAAGGGGAAGACGAACAAGAAGCCAAGAAGAATGCTTGGCTTTCTCTCCGGACGGACAACAGGGAGACAAGAAGAAAGAGAAAGGCTGGCAGCATGTGCCCACGCACTACTAGCTCTACCGGATAAGGATAAACACTGACCTGCGATTCCGGCCCCGTAGCAGCAGAGGTCCCGGTAGGACGGGTCGCCTACGGAGTTCATCAATGCCGGAACACCCCAATCCATGGCGTTCGCAGCCGCCCACCAGTATCTCCAGCCTCCTCCCTTCCTTCGACGGAGGAGGGAAGATACGCTTATTCTACTTGGCAACTTGCTTTGCAGAACTGATCTGCTCTGCTCGGCACGGTTCTGAATATATTACTAGCAGGGGAGGCGGCAGCGGCAGTCTGTCGCCAGCCGAGGAAGGGGAGAGCCCTGACAGGCTTTGGTGGGATCTGGAGACGGACCGGGAGGGTTTTTGGTTTGGTTTGCTCGGCGTGTAGCGCCTTCGTTTCGTCTCGTTTCCTTGTCGATCGGATCCTCGTCAGGGCAGGGTAAGCAAGCACATGTGGGATTTCTTCCGTGGATACCGTCGCCGCGACTGGTCGGGCCGGGCGGCCTCTCACGTCTCGTGGAGGTGGCGCTGACGGCGACACGAGGCCACGAGGGGGAGTCGCGGTCCACGGCGCGATACAGGCGTGCACGAATAACACGAGGACACGAATGAAGTCGTAGCTAGTGCGTCGTTGCGTTTCGGACAAGGTTCTCGAATTTTACCACTTTCGTATAACATTGATTTTTATCTTTGCGAAAGTAGTAATCTTGGCCTCTGGCTCTTGGGCACTGAATTTATCCGGTTGAAATAAAAATCGGTAATGCTGCTAATAGGGTGTCCGGTATTTAAAAAAATCGGACGCTCCCAATCCCAACCAAGAAATTTTTTTACGTTATTTTTATTGCAATAGACAAATGGTAATGTTGCGACTAGAGTAATACTACAACCCCAATGACTAATGTTGCGCTGATATATTTTTTTTTGCGATAAGCACAAGATAATATTGCAGTGTACGTTTCATCTATATTATGTTGCAACGGTAAATATTATATGTTGAATATTGCAACATCATATATTGGGTATTTACATTAAGTGCTAGAGAAATACATACTTTACTTTTTAAATATATGATTTTATGATGTTGCAACTACAATTTAAAAATGTTGGGATTATAAATTTAAAATGTTGCAAAAGGTAAGTGTTGATGTTGCAAACTTTAATTCTGTATTTTGTTACTCTTAGCGGATATTGCGTGAAATATGGTGTCATATTACGGTAAAATATGGTATATATTACGGTGGGAATTTTTCCTCCCGAGTCATTTTTATACATATATTTTTAATGTTGCTAGAGATGATTTTTAATATTATAGCAGTTAACTTTCGATGTTACGACGGAGCATCCGATGAAAAAATCTCATCGGACGTCCGAGCACTAGCAGGTATGAATAAAAATTTACGCTAGGTCTGTCTTTATTATTTTAGAAATTCTCATCTGACGTTCGGGCGCTAGCAGGTCCAAATAAAAATTTACGATTCATGCTACGCCTACTTTATTATTTCAGAATGTTCTTTTACCCCACCGAATGAACATGATAAAAGCCGATTCAAGTCTTCAAGATTAGATTGATCAGACAAAATAAGAGATCTGAAAAGCAAGAGATTTGGACATATTACCTCTGAATCCAAAGAAAACACCGAGGCTACATGAATCTTTGGTTGGATTTAGGTCCATTTGGATTACCTAGGACTAATGAGACTAAACTTTAGGTAACTAAACTTTAGTCCATATGCCTGTTTGAATCCATGGACTAAAATGGAAAATAATTTGAAACATATAAATGAATGAAACTAAACTTTAGTTCAAATTAGGTGGGTTCTATAGACTAATGGACTAAATTTTAGTTTGAATTAGGTGGGTTCTATAGACTAATGGACTAAACTTTATTTGGGATAAAACTAAACTTCAGTCCAAAGTTTAGTCTGCCCTGTTTAGATCATCTAATAGACTAAACTTTAGGCCTAAAATTTAGTCAATAGATCCAAATAGGAGCTTAGCTCGTCTCTAATGTTTGAAAAAAACATTAAAACCGTTGCAAAAGGAAAATGACAATTATGTTGCTAACCATAGACATGGTCGTGGTCCACAAAATTAAAACAAGGGAGATGGTGTAGTGGTTATTCTCTTATTCTACGTTGATGATGTATGTTTGAGGGGGTCAGTTGTCTTGTCTGAATGTTGGTTACTCATGTTGAAAGCTTCTGTTTGTCTCTCAAGGTAGTAGTTTGTAGCTTTAGCTTGATATGTGTCTGATGTCGCTGGACTCGAGCCAGTGCGATCCAAGTTCTCTGTATGCGGCTGGTGGGTCGTCAGCCGGATTTACAGTACACGGTAAATTCTTAAGAAATGTTTTGGCCCTACTGATTTATACGGGTTGGGATGTTCCTCCCTCGATTCATTCTAAAAGGACACCAAGCCGGAACAAGCTGAATGCTCCGATGCCCCGCGGTTTAATGCTTGACTTGACGAATCAAAGCTAGCTGTTTCAATTCTTTGGATTTCTTCATATGATTCTGTCACCCGTGATTGCATTTGCATCAAAACTCTACGTACGTAAGATTTAATAAGAACTGACATATATGTATATGTACTGCACCACGTTAATTTGGCATATGACGCTTTCTCTAATCGGAAATATAACTCCGACAGTCCGACTATATTGTCAGAAATTAAAAGTTTTTTATGTTTGATTCTAAATAAAAAATCATATAGATTAACTTTACCAGATTCACTTGAAAAATACTTTTCATAACCTCCTAGTCAATAACCAATGCGTTAACCAAGTCCTAATGTATACTTTTCTAGAATAGGACTGCCAGGCATTTTGTTCTGCAAATGTAGCGTTATCCCTAATCAACTTCTCGTTGATGTCACTTCGTTTTTGAAAGTTTATTAAGACAACACAGCAGTTGTTATATGTCTTTCACGTGATCATTCGCGCGAATTTGTCCGGCTTCACCCACTCTTGAGAAATCAAACTGAATATATATGCATCCAGTTGTTATTGTAATTATAAGTACACGAGTTCTTCATCAGCACTACTAATTCTTGCTTGACTTGACGGAACAAAGCTGTTCCAATTGTTTGAATTTCTTTATATGATTCGGTAACCCGTGACTGCATCAATGGGAGTAGTACTACTTGTTTATTTGCCTCATTTTAATCTCATTTTATCTTATCTGTTTTCCGCCGTGACATTGACGTATCCATATATACCAACTTTCCCATTTTATGGATGTTTAGTGTCCAAAATTTCAATAGATTGATATAACGAGAAATTTTGATATTTGACATCCAATCCGCGCGCTTCACTGTTTTTGACATCTAATTCGCAAGACTTTCGAAATATAACCCTATAACCGCGAATTGTTTCGATCCGGGAGATTTCTTCTCCATTCCTTAATTTCAAGATTTTTCTCATTTCCCCTTTTACAGTGCATATGAACTGACCATTTTATTCACATGTTGATTGGATCCGATCGATCTCTCTCTCCTCAGCTCACCGGCCTCTCTAGATCGTTCCGTCTCTCTCGCTCTTTTCCCATTCTTCTCAATCGCCGGCCTCAGGTGGGGTGGACCTTGGACGCCGTTCTTCTCAATCCCGTTCTTATCATTGTCGTTCAATTCTTTCTCTCTCCTTCCTCTGTAAACCTCCTAGTCAATAACCAATGCGTTAACCAAGTCCTAACGTATACTTCTTTAGAATAGGACTGCCAGGCATTTGCTCTGCAAAGTGTTATCCCTAATCAACTTCTCGTTGATGTCACTTCGTTTTTGAAAGTTTATTAAGACATAGCAGTTGTTATATGTATTTCACGTGATTTTGGCGCGCCATTGTCCGGCATCACTACTCATAAGAAATCAAATTGAGTATATATGCATCCAGTTGTTATTGTTATTGTAATTAGAGTAAAGTCCATTTTCGACCATCGAACTATCAACTTGCGTTTGGATTTGACACTGCAACTCTAAAACCAGACATCCGCAGCTACCCAACTTTCAAAACCGGTCAATCATATTTGGCCATCGTGGTGGTTTTGCTGATCTAGACACCACATGGTGGTGGGGCCCACGTGTCAGCTCTCCTCTCCCCCTCTCTCTTCTCTCTTATCCCTCTCCTCTCACCTTCCGGCGCCCTCACCCGCGCGTCTCTCTAGCTCGCCAGGCCGGTGGCGCTGGCCCGCGGCGGAGATCGAGCCTTCCTGCTGCTCGCCCGCGCGCAGCCCTGCCGCGCCGCGAGCCGCCGCTGCTACTGGACCCGCGAGCCGCCGCAGCTGCTGCTGCCGCCCTCCTACTCCCGCGCGCGTGCTGTTGCAGCACCATCTCCCGCACGCGGCACTACCGTGAAGATTCTTGCTCCCCACGCGTGCCATGTGCTACCCCGCGGGCGCCCTGCAGCTCTCCTCCTGGAACGCATCGGCGTCCTCTGGGCGGAGCCGCGCCACACCGCCGCTTGGCTGCCCACGCAGCCGCAGCCTCGTGGCCGCCCGCGCCGCGCCAACCTCCTGTGCTGCACGTCGCCCGGATCCACGCCGCTCCCGCTTCTCGGGTGCGCGTGCCTTGCCGGCCGCACCTACCTCCTGCAGCGCCTGCGCGGCGCCGCTGAACCCGCTCTACCGCTCTTGCTCGCGCGCCGCTGCGCCGCAAGCTGCTCCGCCTGTGCCCTGCACGCGCCGCCCTGTTGATGCAAAAAGCCAACGATGTGTTTAAACGCCGACACACGCAAGGACCTGGGAGATTCTGCTTCGCTCCAGTGCAGAGTCCAACTCAGCTGCGCGGTGGTGCAGAGCGTGCCAGTCAATTTGATCTACAATTAACACAGGATAGGAAAGCGTTAAATTCCCGAAACGTATCGGCTAGGATTCCGAATCGTTCCGCCAAGGGCATCGGCCTAAGTCCTAGCCGATTGCACAGACAGGGCAACGCTAAACGGGTTAGCGAGGCCTTAGTAAGCAACACCTAGATCCGAACCCGATCGGCCTAACGACGTGCAACAGACAAGATGTGCGTTGGCCAATGGTATTTAGATTTAGGCTGGATAAATTGTGGTAAAAGCTCAATAAAAACAAGATTAAACGAATCCAACACTGTCAAATCTAGCCAATACCGATAACTGATGATAATAACAAAGAACAAGCTAGACTAAGCACATTAATCTAACAAGAACAAGCTGATATCGATAACTTGGAGAACAGACCAGACCGGGATCCAATCTGCTCGATAACTTGAACTAAACAGGATAGAGGAAGAAGCGATGCGCCGTCAACCTTGAGCATATCTGCTTTGTTTGACACAGAACTTACCAGTAAGTCGGAGATCGAAGTCGATGCAGCCCCACGTGTAGGAAAGAACTCGTAAAAAGAAAATCTACTGCAACTAACGGAAAAAGTGAAAAAAGGGTTTGTGTATTGATCATTGGATATCTTGATACATGCCCGAGGGCAGCTATTTATACCCTAAGCTACAAACCCTAGTCGATTACGACTTACAAATTACTTGATAAAAAAGAAAAAAAACTTTCCTAATCAAAACAAAATCTAAGAGATAACTCGCTGACATTGCACGTCAGCCCTTTTCCATAGTTCCATCGGCCGCAACATTTTTCTTAGCCCAAAAGTCCAATATACTCCATTCCTTGCTCTTGATCTAGCGTCGGCCCATTTGCCATCGGCCGCTTGCTCAACAGATTAACACGTGCCAAAAATGGTGTCAACACGCCCCTCGCGCCCTACGCACGCCGCTGTACACTCCCAAGAGCGTGGCACTACCGCTTCTGGCCCCGCCCATGCGCGCCCGTGCGCACCGCACCCACGCACCGCGTCGCTCGTCCGCCTTCGTGTGCCTGCGCCTCCTCCGCCACGAGCCAGCACTGCTCGAGCTCCGCTGCAGGCCAGCGCCGCCGGCCTGGCGAGCTGGAGAGGAGAGAAGAAAGAGAGAGAGAGGAGAGAGGAGGGCTGACACATGGGCCCCACCTCCATGTGGTGTCCACGTCAGTAAAACCACCACCAAAACCACCATGATGGCCAAATATTACCGGTTTTGGAAGTTGAGTGGCTGCGGATATCTGATTTTATAATTGCATTATCAAAACCGGACGCAGTCGATAGTTGGATGGTCAAAAATGAACTTCACTCTTGTAATTATAGCTATACGAGTTCTTCATCAACGCTACTAATTCATACTACTAACAAAAATAGTTTTAGGAATGGGTAAAAGTGTATTTTACGGGGCGGGTGCGGTACCCGCTCCTAGTTCTCGCGGCTAGAAATATTATTTTTAGGGACGGGTAACGCATCCAGTCCCGAGAATCATTTGTAGAGGAATCGACTTCTAGGGGCAGATCATGACATGACCTGCCCCTACAATTCCATATTCCGAAAAATAAAAAAGTTAAAAAAATAAAAAATAGCAAAATAAAAAAGAAAAAAATATTCCAGCCAATCAACCACCACCACAGGCCCCTATATTTTTAAGGTAGAATCTTTTTGGCACAATATGCACACTTACATCACCCGGGTTCGAACCCCATACCTCAAACCTTACATGTACATTCCTCTCCACCACACTACACAGTCACTTATAACTCTATGAGGTATGCTATTCGTTTATATTAACTCTAAAATTGATTTGTAGGGGCAGGTGACGGCGTCATCCACCCCTAAAAATAATTTTCTAGGTGACGCTACCACTCGTTTCTAAAAATATTATTCTATTTTATTCCAAAAAATTCATTTAAATCTTTAAATATAGCCAAAAAATAAAAAAAAATGAAACTTCTACACTATGGTTATTATTGTGAACTATAGATTTAAAAAAATATTCTAAGTATGCTTCAGTGTATATAAAGGTTAAGATTGTAGAAAACTCAAAGTATGACTTGAGTTGTATGAGATACTATATCTTTAGCTCGAGAATTGGCAGAGGGGAGTACCGACCGGCTCACTACCAAACTCATAAGCAAACATCGGGATGTTGCAGAATACAATATAAACATCTAGTTAATCAATATGATAGGCCCGACCCCTTTCCCCCTATCCCTCCCTTATGTTTAGGAGCGGGATCTATAGCCATATGCGGGGTATAACTATTAAATGACCTCATAATTCTAAAAGATCTTACATAAATAATGTATAAACTATAAAATTTTAGATTTGACCACTACAACTTTGGTATGGAAGTACTCTATATCCAAGGTTGTTTGAAGAAAAACGAAAACTTCTAGATTATAAATTAGAGAATATATAATATTTTTTTAGATTATTAAATGATCTTAAATGAAAAAGTTATCAACTACAAAGTTTTAGTTCTCATCAAGGTCTATAATTTTGATATAAGGTTCGACTTTATCCGAGATTTTTTCACGTGAAACTATTTGTTGAGGCGGGTTATGCCCCTACTCGCCCCAAAAGTCATTTTAGGGGCATGTCCTCACCCGCCCCTAGAAATCCCACCATTTTAAAGGACGGGTGGTGGCATCACCCGCCCCTAGAAAGTGGTGGCCATTTGTAGGGACGGGTGACGGCATCACCCGTCCATAAAAATATATTTTTAGGTGCGGATCAAATACTAAAGTAACCAAGCTCTATTTGTAAAAGCGGGTTACCTTTTGATCCGTAAGAAGACGAGGCATTCCTACCAATCGTTTCTCATAGTATCATACTTGATTTGACGGAACAAAGCTATTTTAATTATTTGGATTTCGTTATATGATTGGGTCACCCATGACTACATCAATCGGAGTAGTGGTACTTGTTTGTTTATTTGCCTCATTTTAGTCTCATTTTATCTTATCCGTTTTCGCTGCGACATTGACGTATCCATATACACCAACTTTCTCATTTTATGAATGCTTAGTGTCAAAAGTCATGTCCATTGATTCATAGTATTTAGCAGATCTTTTAATATAGCAATAATTTTTTAACAATTTATAACTTTTCATCCATTCAAATATTGTGGTTAGTTTGATAAAAGTCTAGATATATAATTTTGCTATATACCTTGATATACGCAATGTCTTGATATCTAGTAAAAATTATACGACTTACAATTTAAAATAAAGAGAGTATATTTGAAAGAGAACTGGCGGCTAAATCAGGCTTCCGATTAAAGATATTTTTAACCATTTTAGTTTTTTAATTTATAGTATTTACTATGTATCTAAATATAATTAAATATAATCTATATCTAGATGTATAATAAAATCTCTAAATTTAGAAAAGTTAAAATAATCTATAGTTTTTGGAACAGATGGAGTATATTTTTTAACTTATATTTTATTAATTGTGGTGTTTTCGATAAGTTTTGTAAAGCTGTCTCGTGATGGCATGCGGTTGGTGACTAGGACGGCTGACGAGGCGCACTTGCTCCCGCCGTGTCGCCTACCGGCCTAACTGCTTCTGATGAGACGAAGTGATCCTGCCCTGCTTCCTCCAGGTGCACGCGCGGAGGCTCGCTCTGCTTTTGCCGGCACTTTTCAACGAATTCCCTTTAATTTCAACGGGCAGGTAGACGCCAGATCGATGTGCTTGTGGACGCCACGCGCCCTCTCCTCACCTTTTTATCCCGAGCATATTCCACGCCTTTCACCGGGTTCACACATCCCGTCTGTCCGGTCACGGTAGCCTGATCACTTGATCAGGATTCCTGTTTCGCTTTTGCTTGCAGCCATGGGTTGCGTAGATGAAATCTGTCGCTATTCATTTATCTAACGACTAGTCAGTTATAAAGTTCAAAATTGCTTAGCTGATGAAAGGGAGTCCTCGACTCGTGTTTGCTTAGCGTGAGAGGCAAGAGGCGATTAGACCACAAAACTATGGCCCTGTTTGGCATGCATAAAATTTTCTTCAATTTCGGCTTACATGCGGTGAAAGTTAGAGGAACTACTTAGTATATAATAGCCGGAGCTGTCTGAACAGTAGCCGAAATCGTCAGCGTTGCGCATTCACTGAAGCCGTCACATTAGTGAACAGTGACTGAACACCAGTTCGTCTCCCACCCCAAGCTCCGAATCCCCGGAGCACCACTCCCCCCGCCATGGGCCGGTGCAGACCATTGCCATTAGTTTTTTTTTTGAGGGATGACCATTACCATTAGTGGGCAGACATCGACGTGCAACAATGGCATGAGACCAATGCAGGCCCCTCGAAGGCCATAAGCGGGGTGGGCGGGCCTCCAAATTTTGACAGCCCAAGGCCCATACTCTGTCCGCCGCTTCCCTCGTCCGCAAATCCGCGGTTAACGAAAAGCTGCGAGCCTATCGCATCTCCGCGTCTCTTTCAATTTCCCGTCGCGGCGTCGACCGTCCGCAGTACACGCTACTGCTAACGGCAAGCATCCACCGGCCATCCGCTGTCCCCTGCCTTGACAGCGACACATCTCAGTGACGGCGAGTGCGCATCTCACAGATCAGAGCCAATCACGCCGGCCAACACCACTCCAGCGGCCAGCAGGACTCCAGTTTGCAGGGAAGGCCGAATACCCAACGTGAGGTGAGTAGCGTGAGCTCATGAATTTGTTTTTGAATGTCTTCATGAGTTGTATATGTACACTTGCTGTTCGAATTAAATTAATTATTCAACTGAATTCTCTTTGATTTATGAAATAGACGTTTGTTCCCTCAAGGACTATGTGTAGAAGAAATAGGAAGTATGATTTTGGTTCTAAAAAGCACAAAAAGAAATAAAGATTAGAAGCAGTGAGCTGCTCAATCACAAAAAGGTGCTCTTGATAAAGTAGAAGATATAATTGAAGATGTCATTTCTGCTTTTTAGCAGAAAGTGAGGTCGGTAATATCCTTAATTTTTAACCTTGATATTTGATATATTTCTAAATATTGTATGAAAAGAGACATACTGAAGTAATTGTGTAAAAGTTTAAATTATTTTATTAAATATACAGTTTATTAAATATTTTAGGACCCCATTTTATATTTTGTACTGGGTCCCCAAATTCTTGGAGACGGCCTGGACCAAGGGAAAGGAACAACGAAAAGTAAGGATCTCACTGTACAGTAATGTGGGACTAAACAAAACAAGAGTAATCAATCATATCAGGAGGCGGCGCTGGCAGGGCGCGTAGCCCTGTTCCGGTTTGGCACGGCAGAGCTGAAATGACTGCCACGAGCTGCTGTCGTGGCACTCATAGCAGTCCCATGGGATGAGCGGCACCTTGGGAAATACCAGCCTCATCTCCACCCCAAGCTCCAGCTCTCCAGAGCGCAGCTCCACGGCCATTCGCCGGCGCAGCTCGTCGGTGAGCACCACGTCGGCGTGCGACAGCGGGACGGTCAGCTCCGCGGACGACCGCTTCTCCACGCAGAAATCCGGCACGTCCGCCCATCCCACGACCACCGCGCCGCCGTAGAGCACCGTGACCGTGACCTCCTCCCTGCACGTCGCGAAGTCCTGCTGGTTGTTGTCGACCCGCAGGGTGAGGTTTAACCCCGGGCGGATCACCGGGCTGCTCGTCGGGTCCAGGCCGTGGGCGCCGCTCACCCTCACGGAGAAACTGGGGTCCTTGTGAACGGGCCTCGACCAGGCGAGGAGAGCTAATAGAGGACAAGAGATAAAGAAGATAACAAGGAAGCTACGGAAGAGGAATACGCGGTGGCGGGGATCTTGGTCGTCGCCGCCGCTTCTTTCATCCCCTGTGCCGGCGCTCTTCATGGCGCGCGATCGAGTTGCAGATTAGATTGCGATGAATTTACAGAAGAGAAGACGCGCGCGCGCTTATAACTGGGGCATGCCAATGTATTCCGAGTCCGGAAGGAGATGGACTCGATCTCTATCTGTCGCCTAGTTCTACTCCAATTCTCTTTATTTGGATATATATACGTAATTGGTTTCCGAGCATAATTAACATGTCAAGTCGTTGTCTTATATCTGCACCTCCCAAACCCACCTCCGAGAGACAAATTAGTAAAGCATAATAATAAGGGTTGTTTGTTACTGACTGGTCAACATACGTGGCCATGGATCTTGAAGCTTATCTACTCTCCCGTCTCGATGTGCTCGAGGACGAGGTCCGGCGATATTGGAACTGCATATTTTGTGTGTTTATGGCTGCGGTGTTAGTCATCACCGCAGTTCTTGCAGCTCTGTACGGTTACACTCTCTTCATCGACCCCGATCTAAGTATAGGGCACATCAAGTTCTCTCCATGGAACCCGTGGCCTACACCGGACTCGATGGTGCCGCGCCCCCGTCTTTCAACGTGACGCTGCACGCGACGAGCACCTTCAGGCACTCGTTCTGCACCGGCGGAGGCGGCGCGACCTTGCAGGCGGCGTTCTCGGGTCTGACCGTCGCCGTCGGGCAAGTGGCCCCGTTCTGCCTGGAGCCTAGGGAGCCGGCCGTCATCACCGGCACCGCGTCGTCGGCGTGGACAGCCTTGCCCCACGATTTCCAGGAGCGCGTCAGCCGCGGCAGAGACAAGGGCGGGGTCGAGCTGGAGGTCAACTTGAGCTTCCAGAACAAATTTAAGGGGGAGATGTGGCTACGGTGCCGCGCTATGCTGGATGCCAACATCAGCAAAACTTTTCAGGCGTACTCCATTTATTCCTTTCTGATAGTTCCAGTGCTTACATTACGTTTTCTTAGGTACTGCATTTTGCAGGACAGCCTGATTGGTGGTTTATATGTCTATTGTGTTATAAGGTGCTCGACTGCTCGTGCAATTGTGAGTGTATCTGCGTAGTTATAAAGAAACTGATATCCTTTGCTCACTTATGTCTTTTTTTCTATTTTCCTTTCCATTCTTTTCTTTTTTATTTCAATTATAATTTGGCATTCAAATTTACGTATTCTTCTATAGTACTACTATTCGTACTATAGAGTCACAGGTCAAGTGCTGTAGCTACTGCTCATTATTTCACTGAAAGGATTCATACTATTTATGCTCAAAGCGAACTTTATGTTCCTCACATCCAGTGCAAAGTCTTCATAAGTTCTATCTTTTCTCCACTGGGATCCATCAGCTGGGTATCTCAACATCATATCTCGCTTGCGTTCATCTTTATGCCATCGCATCAACTTAGTTTGCTCTTTGTTTCTAAACAAACGCTTCAAACGTAGTATTATAGGAAAGTATGACCTTTTCAGAAACTCTCTTCCTGGGACTCTCCCCTCGACATCCCTAGGGTCCTCTCTATTGATCTTATTCCGCAATGCACCACATACGGGATATGCATCCAAATTCTCGTACCCATCACTGCAGTAGAGGATGCAATTATTGGAACATGCATATATCTTTTGTACCTCCAAACCTAGTGGGCAAATAAGTTATTTTGCATGGTAGACAATTCGTTATCCTTAGAAAGCATATTTTTTAAATATTTCAGTAATTCACCGAATACCTTGTCAGATACACCATGCATTGCCTTCCATTGCAGCAAACCTAGGGTGCTGCAAAGCTTCTTTAATCCATCTTCGCAGCTTGGGTACAACAACTTGCAGTGGTCCTCTAACATCTGCTGAAACTTCATCCTCTCCTTTTCATTTTCATAATCTTCCCGCGCATCGCGCAATGCCTATCCAAGATCGTCGGTGGGATCATCATCTGCTGCCTCTCCTTCAGGCTTTTCCATTGTTGTGTCATCATAGAAGCTAGGCACCGAATCCAGCTTGGCCAGGAAAGTTATCGTCAGAATCTTCTTCTTCATTGTCTTCCGCTATAACTCCTTTTTCTCCGAGGTTGGTCCAACAAATGTAATTGGAAATAAAATCATTAACAAATGTAATCTTTCTTGTTCCGACAATCTCCTCACAGGCACCACATGAAACCATTTCGCTTGTTTGCCTCGGCCACATCCAAAAGATAGTGCAGGCCATCAATGAACTCCTTGGAATGTCGGTCAACATTGTACACTCATTACCGGTCCATCTGCATTGTATTATATGAATTAGCATTAATAATTATTTAAAATTTTACTTATGCACTTCTCAATTGAATTATTTTGACACTCTTCAGTATGTTCATGTATCACTTATCGAGTATGTGGACTCTATTCTTTCTAATACAAAATTAAAACTGCGGTATTTTAAAAAAATTTAAAGTAATTAATTTCACTATTAAAATTCTTATATTCAGAGTTCAAGTGGATAGATTTTACTACACTTATCAAATAATATAAAAAATTGAATAAATTCTTATAATTATAATAATATGAATAATTAATAGTTCCGAAATATCCATCATGCACCATGATTAGTTAAAAGATTTAAATTATCCATTACACAGTATGATTAATTAAAAGGTATAAAATATCAAATAAAAATACAAACTACTCACAAGAACTATTGACCGATGCCTCTTAAACCACCTCGCGAACTCTCGACACAGAACTATCAATTTCTACCATCCCCTACGCTTCCCACCTTGCATTCCATCGAACCATAAACTTGCGATCATCATCCGTACCATGCAACTCAGCATCTAATTCACACTCAACTTTGCGCCTTGCATTACATAGCGTAAGGAAATCAAATGCTTTCTTAATCCAATGACAAATACGACCTCTAACAAGTCCAAGACACTCTTCAAGTTGGAACTCTAGGGAATGTCTGGTGTGCCTCAAATGATTGCGTACCGACGCCCGAGCGGACGCACGACGCTCCAAGGCATCATATTGCAAAGCCATTTCTACAGATTAACCATTAGTTACTCATTAACCGATAATAATCCCTCCATATATATGCACACACACATATATATACTCTTATTCTAAAAATAAAAATTTTCTACTATACTCATTTTCGTGAACTAATATCTATTTTCTATATACTCATTTTCATATCTATATTTTTTCATATTCCCATTGTATATACTCATTTTAATATCTACATTTTTTTCTAAAAAGTGTTCCTCTCTCTATATACTTCTATTCCAAAATATAGTATTCTACTCTATATACTCATTTTGATCAACTAATACAAGTAAATCACTAGCAATGAGCTACACTAGAAATGGAAGATTGAGCTCAAATGGTGTATAAATAAAAAAACTCCAATATTTTTCTCAATCTAAAAAACCTCAATTCTCTCCATTTCTAAACCATGAAATGAGATACACTAGGATTGGAAGATAAGAGGATGAAGTTTCTAACCTTGAACCGTTGGATGAACGGGAAAATCAAAAGCCTTCATAAATCATGGAGAAAATGGGCATGAACTCCCCTCACTTGAGCCAAGAATAGGAAGAATATGATTGGAGGAATGGCTCAGGCAGGAGAGAAAGAAGGGGCTAAAAGATCTTGGGGAATTTAGTCCCTATTGGTGGCTCCAAAAAGGATCAAAGGCTCCCCATTAGTCTATGTTGGTGGCCCCAACTGGGACCAAAGCCTTTAGTCCCGATTGGAGGCACCAACCAGGACTAAATGTCCTCGCCGCCCTCCCCCTGCCCCCGCCACCGAGGTAGCCATTGGACTCAGTACTAAAGCCTTCATTAGTCACGGGCTCAACAGCAGTCGGGACTAATGTAAAAAATGAAAGGCCGAGCGTTTACCTGAAAGCGGATAGGTCGTTTTCAACCTCTACGTTGTTTTTTTTCCATGTTGTTTCCTTCTTATAACATTTCTTGTGCTTGTTATCCTCTCATGAACTATAACATTACTTAATTTTTAATGATTCGTAGACAACAAATTTACCTATTTTAATATTCAAATGTTTCTGTTATACAAAAGTTTGTATAAGGTTAATAAGCAACATTTATCTTTTTCATTGTAGGAAAGTTTGAAATATAGATGGACAAATGGACCGACCGGCTTGGCCTGGCACTAGTCCGTTACGACATGGCCCATTTCGGCATCATGGAACATGTGGTACAAAATTGAGCCAAAATGGGAAAAATCCCAGGCTGTCCAGCCTTCCCTAGGCCGTCCGGCCTGGATCTCCACGGATTGCCACGTTATTGATCGAAGGCGAAGAAAACACACTTACATTGCTCCTGAGCCGTGCATTCAACATCGGTTTGATCGGATGGATTGAAAGTCCTAGCACTTCAATTGAACAGCCCACATAACAGGAAACCGAACGTAAGTGTCACCAATGCCGGTTGTGGGTGAGCAATCAAGGTCATCGAAGGGTAGAGACGGTTGATCCAATGACCTGGGACAAAGTTCGATGCCGGACGGTGTTGACGGCGCTTAAGTACCACATTTAGGCCGTCAATTCCTGCATAAACACTGGAAAGACAAGCATCAACATTAGTGGTAGGGGTTATTATTAACAAATTCCACGAGTGCTGGTCGAATTTTGTATGCAGACAAATACAGGGTGAAAATGCAGGAAATGAGCAACCAAGATTCAAGGCGCAATTCTAGGATGCGCCAACCAGCATGGCAAGAGCAAAGAAGGCTCACCAGAGCAAAGAACTGACGTGGGATAGGGCCCACTCACCTACCATAGCCCCTATTGCCCACTTACCTGCCAGGTGTCCAAAGGAGAGGGCGAATCGGCCTGAACCTGGTTCGGCCGACCTAGCCAGGTTGGGCCGACCCAGGAAAAGACCACCGCCTTACCTCCTTTGACGTGGCGCCTCCTCATTGGTCCTTGATGTCGGTTTGGGCAGGCTTCAGCGTGTTGCACGGCCGAAGCACCCCTCACTCACCCCTATAAATATAAGGGGGGTGCTTCTAAAGGAGGTACACCATCCAAGGGAGTCTTGACCTTGCCTAGCTTGTTTTAGAGTAGGGAGAGAGTGAGAGGATAGATTGGAGGGGGCCGAGTGAGAGGATAGATAGGAGGGGCGCCGGGCCTATCGGCGCTCTTCTCCTAGTTTGGAGGGGCGCCGGGCCTGTCGGCACTCTTCTCCAGCTTGTACCTCTATGGATGCTGCTACATTTTTCTGGGTTAGTAAGTGTTCGTGATTCCTTCACTTAGTGTTATACTTAGTTGCATGAGTAGTCTTAGTCCTTTGCTAGCATAGTATAGGCCTGAGTACTCTCATGTATGTGTATAGTATACGCTATAAGTTCTAGTAGTTGAGTGAGATTACTTCTTTTACTCGTGGGTTCGTCGCTCTGTATTTATACAGAGTGCTGTAGTTTGCTACGGGATATCATATGTAGTTAGACTGCAGTAGTAATCAATAGCGTAGACGTGATGTCTGGGCTAGGGGTTATCCTTCGTTTGCCTTATATCCCACAGATTGTTAGAGGTAGGCCGTAGGTGGTGACAACCCTATCGGTCCTTCGTAATCCTCCACGTTCGGATATAGCGTAGAGCCGTTGGCCGGAGTCTCCTGGCAGACCAGGGGTAAGCCGGTGCCCGAAGCGAGTAATTTGCCCGAGAGATCGACCTTTAACTCACCTCTAGTGTTACGTTAGGAATCCTCTCTACCCTTGCCACCTATCTTGGTGTGTCCTTGGACCGACTAGAATAGAAGTTAGTGCACACACGTTCCCTTGGATTCGATAACCCTTGGAATACTCTGAGGTGAAAGCTACAACGGTATCCATGCGCTTGCGAATTTATTCGCACATCGCTAAAATACCCAACAAGCTTTCTAGTGCCGTTGCCGGGGAACAGTTGTTGTATCTTTCTTCGTACCTAGTCGTCCTCGTATCTTTTGCTTTTCTTTCCTTCTACCTTTACTCCCGCTATCATGGAGCCACCATCTATCCAAAACTTATCTGCTCCTACGGGCGAGTTCCTTGAGGCACCACCATCCGAACACTCAATTCTTACATCCAGCTATGAACTCCGTCCCGACCTTATCGCTATGGTTCAGGAATCGTCCTTCTCCGGGTTAGATAGCAAAAACCCATACCATCATCTGTGAGAGTTTGAGCAATTGTGTTCATGCTACGCTTTCGCGGGCATGTCACATGATACCCTTAGGTGGAAGTTGTTTCCCTTTTCTCTTGTAAAAGAGGCTAGACAATGGTACATGCGTACCGTAGAGAGTATGAATGGAAGATGGGGTAAACATAGAGACAAGTTTTGTCTCAAATATTTCCCCCAGTCCCGTGTAGTCGCTCTACGGAGGGAAATCCTCTGCTTTCAGTAGAGTGAGACGGAAACCATTGGTGCGGCCTGGGCCAGATTTTCACTCCTAATAAAGTCCGGCTCTGTCCTGTCGATGCCCAATCATGTGTTACTTTAGCATTTTTACATGGGACTCGACACAGAATCCGCCTTCTACCTTGATGTAACCGCTGGAGGGTCTTTTTTTGACAAAACTCCATCCGAAGGTAGGGAAATCTTAAATCGTATCTCCGAAAACACCTCCTTCGTGGCCAAGTCCAGACCCTCCCGAGAAGAGCGTACGTCAAGTCATGAGGACATTCTAGCAGCTGAATCCAATCTCCCACCTTCCACATCCTTAGATTCAGCCCTCTCCTGAACCACAAGCTCCGAGAAGGGAAGAAATTCAACCTTCGGAGCTCCCTTTCGAATTTGAGGATGATCTTTTTGAAGATTTTGGAAACACCACAAATTATCTCTGCACGAGGAAACCACCGGTTCCCGTCCCTTCCACAAATCCTATAGAAGCTGCCTTCTTTAGGGAAGATGTTAAGAAGGTGACGACCGTTATGAGCAGCAAGTGGTCGAGAGAGCTGGAGCTATCGTCAGAAGTTCTTCGGATCATCTCCCCTCCTTCAACCCTTCCGTGCACCACAAGAGGAACCCCGGTGTACACCCTCTACAGTCCCACTGTCGGAGCCAACATCATCTCCAGAGAATGCGCGTACCACCTTTTGGGAGATGTGTCGTTGGTTCAAACCGACGTAACCTTCCATATGCCCTCTAGAAAAATCCTGGAAGGATATGGGGTTGTGCAGAATGTGTCTGTTAGACATGAGGATGTCGAAGTAATCCTTGATTTTCATGTATTCGATGTCCATGACTTCTACCTCAGGATGGGGCACCCCATCGAAAAGTTGCTCATGGATGCCCCAACTCAAGGTAAGATCGATGTTCGTTTAGGGAAGGAAACCTTTTCTATACAGATCTCTAGTGCCCCAACTTCCATGGCAGAACCTTCCCTTGAGCCCAAACCGATCATGGAGGTAACGGGAATTCTTCCTATCGACTCACCTGAATCCCTCCTTGAAAAAGACGCTGGAATGTTCATTAAGGAGGAGGATGATCAGGCCGAACCCATAGATATATCTGAGTTTGAGACTCCCACTAGACCTCCGATCGAGTTAAAGCCCTTACCCGCAGGCCTCCGTTATGCCTTCCTCCATGGTGATACCGAGTCTCCCGTGATCATAAGTGACAAACTCTCAGAAATCGAGTCCGCGAGACTCATCACCATCTTAGAGAAACATCAAACCATTTTGGGATATTCCCTCCAAGATCTCAAGGGAATTAGCCCAACTCTTTGTACCCATCGCATCCCCTCGGATCCCACTATCCCTCCTTCTAGGGAACCTCAGAGGAGGTTGAACAATGCGATGAGGGATGTCGTTAAGAAGGAGGTCCTGAAATTCCTACACGCCGGGATTATCTACCCCGTGCCGTATAGCGAGTGGGTTAGTCCCGTTCAAGTTGTGCCTAAGAAGGGAGGGATGACAATCGTTCCTAATTACAAGAATGAGCTAATAGCTCAACGTCTCCCCACTAGGTGGAGGATGTGCATTGACTATAGAAAACTCAACAAGGCTACAAAGAAGGATCATTTCCCGCTACCCTTCATTGATGAAATGTTGGAACGGCTTGCAAACCATTCATTCTTTTGTTTCCTTGATGGGTATTCCGGTTATCATCAAATCCCCATCCATCCCGATGATCAAAGTAAGACCACTTTCACGTGCCCTTATGGAAGGTACGCCTATCGTAGGATGTCGTTCGGGTTGTTTCCAAAGGTGCATGATGTGTATTTTCTCAGACATGATTGAGGAGATCATGGAAGTTTTCATGGACGACATCTCCGTCTATGGGAAAACCTTTGATCACTGCCTTGAGATTTTAGATAAGGTCTTGTAACGATGCCATGAGAAGGATTTGGTGCTAAATTGGGAAAAGTGCCATTTCATGGTCCGCGAGGGCATTGTCTTAGGGCACCTTGTTTCTGAACGAGGGATAGAGGTGGACCGAGCCAAGCTTGAAGTTAAAGAAAAGCTTCCACCTCCTATTAATGTCAAGGGAATCCGTAGCTTCCTAGGCCATGCGGGGTTCTATCGCCGTTTCATCAAAGACTTTTCTCAAATCGCTAGACCCCTCACAAGCCTCTTAGCTAAGGATGCGCCCTTCGACTTCACCGATGAGTGGCTCGCTGCCTTTCACACTCTCAAAAAGGCACTCACGTTAGCTCCAATCATCCAACCCCCCGATTGGATGCTCTCATTTGAGATCATGTGTGATGCTAGTGACTATGCTGTATGGGCCATTCTCGGCCAAACTAAGAACAAGAAGCATCACGCGATCGCTTACGCTAGCAAGACTTTGACAGGAGCTCAACTAAATTATGCTACCACTGAAAAAGAGCTCCTTGTCATTGTCTTTGCTATAGACAAGTTTAGATCTTACTTAGTAGGAGCCAAGATCATTGTTTACACTGATCATGCTACCCTGAAATATCTGCTCACTAAGAAAGATGCTAAATCCCGCTTGATACGATGGATCCTTCTACTCCAAGAGTTTGACCTCAAAATAAAGGATAAAAAAGGAGTAGAAAACTTGTTGCAGATCATTTGTCGCATATGCTTCACACTAACATGTAGGAGCTACCGATAAATGACTTCTTTCGGGATGACATGCTGCTGAAGGTAACGAACTCCAACCCCTGGTATGCAAATATTGTGAACTTTATGGTTGCAGGATATGTACCACCCGAGGAAAACAAGAAGAAGTTGATCTATGAAAGTAGACACCACTTGTGGGATGATCCGTACCTCTACAGAGTTTGTTCTGGTGGCTTGCTGAGAAGATGCGTACCCGCAGCCGAAGGGATGAGGATCATTGAGAAGTGCCATGCGGCACCATATGGGGGACACTATGGTGCATTTCATACTCAAGCAAAGATCTGGCAAAGCGGATTCTTTTGGCCAACCATGTACGAAGACACCAAAGATTTCGTCCGGAGATGCCGGAGATGCCAGCAGCATGGAGGGATCACTGCTCGAGATGCAATGCCTCTACAGAATAACCTCTAGATAGAGCTATTTGACGTGTGGGGCATTGACTTCATGGGACCTTTCCCAAAGTCCTATGACAGTGAGTACATCCTGGTGGCGGTTGATTATGTGTCCAAGTGGGTAGAAGCAATACCATGCCATGCTGCCGACCCCAAGCATGCTTGGAAGATGTTCCATTAGGTCATCTTTCCTTGTTTTGGAACACCAAGAATGGTGATAAGTGATGGAGGGTCTCACTTCATTGATAAGACCTTCCGAAACTTCCTAAGAGAGCTTGGGGCACAACACAACATTGCAACTTCATACCATCCCCAAACAAGCGGTCAAGAAGAAACATCAAATAAGCAAATCAAGAATATTCTGTAGAAGACAGTACATGAGATAGGGAAATCAAGGAAGACAAAGCTACCCGATGCACTTTGGGCATACCGGACTGCCTACAAAACACCTATAAGCTAGTATACGGGAAAACATGCCACTTACCCGTCGAGCTAGAACACAGGGCACACTGGACAATCCAAATATTCAACATGAACTTTAAGCAAGCCGGAATGCACAGGAAACAACAACTATCAGAGCTGGAAGAATGGAGGGAGAAAGCATACCATAGTGCCAAGATCTACAAAGAGAAAACCAAGAAGTGGCATGACAAAAGGATCAAGCAGAAAGAATTCAAGCTAGGAGATAAGGTATTACTCTTAAATTCCAGGGTCAAATTATTTGGACATGGGAAGCTTCGGAGTAAATGGGAAGGACTGTACACCATCGTCGATGCCGCGCCACATGGAACGTTCACACTCCAAGATGACGAAGGTAAGACCTGTAAGGTGAATGGTCATCGTTTAAAAATCTTCCTGGAACCTGATAATAAAGAGTATGATGTGATCAACTTCATCGAAGAAACCTAGCCTTAAAATCGACCTTAAAAATGAGCCGGCTAGGCAACCATTATCTTCCTAGGTCCCTTTTGTTTTGCTTTGTTCCTCCCAGAGGAAGTATCCAAGGTCAAGCTTATGACCATAAACAAAGCACTGCTGGGAGATAACCCGGATTATCATTGCCCTTTTGAATAAAAGCAAGATCTTGTCTTTAGGATAAATTTTTCTTCAGATATTTTTGGTCGCTAACCATTTCAGGTGGAGATTAAAAAGAACGACAGACAGGTGAATCCTAAGATTATGAGAGCTACACCGACTACAACACCATGGTAATTCTTGGAGAGGGAACGATTATGAGGGAAGCTCCACACACTAGAGTTGTATTGCTTATCAATGCAAATTCCAAGTGTGGGGGAGGTACGTAAGTATCCTAAGTAAGTTCCTTTCATGCCAAATCTTATCTTGGTTTGAATATGGTGTTAGTTCATGCATCTTGCCCCACTAAAAAAAATCCAAAAATATTTGAGTTCAAATAAAATAAGACTTTTTGGTTCCCAAACTAGCAAAGTCTCCCTTTTTGTTTCCACCTTTTTGTTTTGAATTCAGCACCAAGTACATGCACAAGTGTGGGGGAGATCTTTCAAGTTCATCATCGACATACATACTCGATATCCCCGACAATGGTGTCGCACAACATCGACTACGCTACTACCAGGGTTTGGTTGAATCACCACTGGTCCACCTTGATTCCCATATTCTTCAAGAGCGATGGTATGTGCAACCTATAACACTCTACACTCCTTGATTCTTGAGTTTAAATGAACGTCATCTCTGATCATTAAAGAAATTAAACTTAGAATTAAAATGAAGCTTGGCTCAAAATATGATCTTAATGGTTGGCTTACATGTGCTATATTCCTGGCTTGCTCCTGTTTGCTTGTGAACCTATATCTTTAGGAAAGCATGATGCCTAGGCTGTTGATAATTGAGATATGGCATGACGAAATGAACCTTGCTCTGTTCTATCTAAAGTACTTGGAAATTTTTTTTAAAAAAATAATGACCTAGCTAGCTCCTCATTTTTATGGCCCCGTCCTACCAAAGCCATATGATGATCTTATTGAAAAAAAGAACCTTTACACATATGCTGCTTGCTGTCATATTGAGCTTTGCCAAATTATTTGTGACCCTTGTGGAATGCTTTTCATACTTTCATGATCAAGATCACATACACTCCACTTCCACATACTAGACTTCTACACTGGAAACTAGTATTATCCTATCCATGCATCCAGTGAATAAATGCTCCACGATATGTGTGGTCTCTCTCCAGTTATTGTCACAAAGGAGACATGGGCTATCGAAAAAAAATTTGGACACATGAAGGTCCAAGTAAAAAAAAAATTTGGACACATGAAGGTCCAGAAAAAAAGAAAAAGAAAAACAGATAGCCATGTTCTCTAGGGAATTTATGAAAAAAGGGAGAGAGATCATACAAAAGGAGTTCTCATTTCATTCATTATTCATCATCCACCATGTCCCATCCACACACATGTGCATATCTTGATCAGATTGTATGAATTGTATTCTACTTGGATCCGGTCTTTGGCTTTGTAACATATGTGATGCAGGTATGCCTCATCTTTATCCCTACCTTGAGCTCTAGATAAAGACTTTTTGGAAGTAGGGTGAAGAAGGCAGGTTAAATGCCTTGGTGAGGATTACATACACTGAGCGATCTGAGAGAATCATTTGAGGAGCTAGGTAAGGTTATCTTCTGGAAAAAAAATCACATTGCCAAAAACCCAAGTTACTTAGACCGAAGGAGTGGAGGATATTTGGATCAAGACCGTTCCAGTCATCAACAGCCCAAGGTAATATGATAGACACTTCAAAAAAATTCACAAGTACAGGTATGGCTTTGAATATCTTACATGTTGATCCTTACCATAAGAAGTCATGTTCCACCTTAGTCCTTTCTTCTTCACTCGAGGACGAGCAAAGGCTAAGTGTGGAGGTGTTGTTGATGGTGCTTAAGTACCACATTTAGGCCATCAATTCCTGCATAAACACCGAAAAGACAAGCATCAACATTAGTGGTAGGGGTTATTATTAACAAATTCCACGAGTGTTGGTCGAATTTTGTATGCAGGCTGACCTAGGAAATGACCACCGCCTTACCTCCTTTGACGTGGCACCTCCCCATCGGTCCTTGATGTCGGTTTGGGCAGGCTTCAGTGCGTTGCACGGCCGAAGCACCCCTCACTCACCCCTATAAATATAAGGGGGGGTGCTTCTAAAGGAGGTACACCATCTAAGGGAGTCTTGGCCTTGCCTAGCTTGTGTTAGAGTAGGGAGAGAGTGAGAGGATAGATTGAAGGGGCGCCGAGTGAGAGGATTGATTGGAGGGGCGCCGGGTCTATCAGCGCTCTTCTCCTAGTTTGGAGGGGCGCCGGGCCTGTCGGCGCTCTTCTCCAGCTTGTACCTCTATGGTTGCTGCTACATTTTTCTAGGCTAGTAAGTGTTCGTGATTCCTTCACTTAGTGTTATACTTAGTTGCATGAGTAGTCTTAGTCCTTTGCTAGCATAGTATAGGCTTGAGTGCTCTCATGTATGTGTATAGTATACGCTATTAGTTCTAGTAGTTGAGTGAGATCAGTTCTCTTACTCGCGGGTTCGTCGCTCTGTATTTATACAGAGTGTTGTAGTAAGCTATGGTATATCATACGTAGTCAGACTGCAGTAGTAATCAATAGTGTAGACGTGGTGTCTGGGCTAGGGGTTATCCTTCGTTTGCCTTATATCCCACGGATTGTTAAAGGTAGACCGTAGGTGGTGACAGTCCTATCAGTCCTTTGTAATCCTCCACGTTCGGATATAGCGTAGAGCCATTGACCGTAGTCTCCTGGCAAACCAGGGGTAAGCCGGTGCCCGAAGCGAGTAATTTGCCTGAGAGATCGACATTTAACTCGCCTCTAGTGTTACGTTAGTAATCCTCTCTACCCTTGCCACCTATCTTGGTGTGTCCTTGGACCGACTAGAATAGAAGTTAGTACACACACGTTCCCTTGGATTCGATAACCCTTGGAATACTCTGAGGTGAAAGCTACAACGGTATCCGTGCGCTTGCGGATTTATTCGCACATCGCTAAAATACCCAACAGACGGTCCCACCTAGGCCGGCCGGCCTCTTCTTTCGCACCAAGATGAAGACGTAGCCTCGGCAGTTATCCTAACCGCCTCCAGGACTCAATCCAAGTCACAAGATCTGAAGTCGATGGAAATCAACGGCCGACCGACCTCCCCTAGGCTGGTCGGCCTAAAGATCACGCAGCTTCTCCATCCATTTCATTGACCTCATCCTCAGCCTCCCTACGCTATAAATAGTGATGTGGACATCACCAGAATGGATACACCCACATGTAATAAACACACATGGAAGGTATGGAGGACCAAAGAAGTTGATTGGGGACCAAGCCTAAGTCTTCCCAATGTTCTCCATAAGGCCACCACGTCACTTTTGGTGCAAGCCAGTCGGTAGTATTTTGGTCATTGCGGACGAATCAGGAGAGATATGGACTTGAGTCCGGATCCATATGAAACTAGACTTCATAAGCTTTCCACGAAGTACTTGAACGTCCCTATCCGAGTCCGTATGCGACCGTGGTGTCCGTCACAAGTTGGTGCTGTTCTGCAGTCCGAATCCAGCCTCCAAAATGTGTTGGACATGGACTCTTTCTTTCCTTGCACCAAAAGTGACGTGGTGGCCTGATGGAGAACATTGGGAAGACTTAGGCTTGGTCCCCAATCAACTTCTTTGGTCCTCCATACCTTCCATGTGTGTTTATTACATGTGGGTGTATCCATTCTGGTGATGTCCACATCATTCTCCCCTTCTTGGCTGCAAGTCGTCCTCGACTTGCTCCAACGGCATTCAAAGGTGCTTGCTTTGTTGTTGGAACATGGAGCGACGACTATGCTGCATGGGCACAACAAACAATGCTCCCGTTCTTCAGGCTGATCCTGTTGCATAAGAGAAAAACTAGAAAAACTTTGCAAGATATTATTAGTGTTAATGCAGCCCCCTATTTGCTCATGGTATTGTAGCCCAAAAGGATATTTTAGATTAGAACAGATATACACTTTATGCACCAAATATTCTTCTTTGATGTCATTTTTTCCAATTGCATGAAGCGAACAATGATTTAAACTTGGCAAATTAGAATCTAATTGAACCTTCTCTTTTAGACAATTTAGATTACACAGAATATTAAATTCAATATAACCCAAAGTATTTAACGAAGACAACAATTTCAGTTCATCTTGTACACAAGTAATAGGATGAGAAGGATTATCTACAGCACATTCGTATGGTTCCAAACCAAAAATATCACACTTATTCATTAATTCTGGTATATGAGTAAAAGAAGTATTAGCACACAAGTCCTCTTTATCATAAGAAACAACAAGTAATTCATCTTGTGAAAAAGTTGAATCAGCAGCAGGTTCCACTATTCGTTGCTCTTTGTTAGCATGTAGAGTGGACAAAGTTTGGACACTATGAGTCACATCATTCTTGCAAGTATTCACAAATGAAAGAATTTCTTTTTCAGCATGGAGAGCAAGACAAAACAATTGACCGATATAGCAATAGGACTTGCCAATTAACAAGTTTCGAATTTCAGAATTGAGCCCTCTCATGAACCTATTCATAACATCTTCCATGCATTCATCCAATCCACCAAACATGATACAAATTTTAAAATCATGGTAGTATTGTTTCACAGTCCTACTACCCTGTTTTAATTTCTCTAGTTTGGTAAGCAAATGATCAACATAATATGTAGGAATATAGGCATCTCTAAAATGTATTTTGAATTCTTTCCAAGTTTGTGGAATAATGTTATGCCTACAAATATATTTCCATTCTAGCAAAGCATTTTCTGTTAAAATATTAGAGGCAATATAAATCATTTGTTTCTCCGACAGGTCATGCTCATCAAATTCATTATCTACTTTTAGCTCCCAATCAATGTAAGCTTTAGGATCAAACTCACCAGGATATAAAGGCAAGCATTGAATAATGTCCAGAATATTTTGTTGTTGTTTGCTCCGCTCAAAAATCACTGTATCACCTGCCATGATCAGTAGAAAACAAGAACACAAAAATAATATGTATCCTCCTGTCAACTACTAGAATGTGTCGGTTGTAATTCTCTCAAACTCAACTTGTTTAATACGAGCTCTTACCAGTTCTTACCAAGCAAAACAGGATGAGTCGGCAACCAACAAGTCAAGCACCTTGAAAGAAGTGTATCGGTGCCTTAGCAACAGAAAACTGTCAAGCTATAGTCGAGTATGTGGAGCTGTAGGTGGGCTGATCAAGGGAAAATACTAGCACCACGTTAGTCAGAAAAGCAAGCTGAATAATTGTTCAACGGTGGTACTGTGCTGGTCCTAGCATAGACCGTACTAGAGGCGCGAGCCTGGACACAAATGAAGTCACAAAGCACCAACCAAAACAGCAGGAACACAAAAGATGGATCAGCCTTTTTCTTCTTTTTCGTTTCTTTTCTTTTCTTTTCTGTTTTTTTTTTCACTTTGTTTTCTTTTTCTTCTTCTTCTTTTTTTTGTAGAGGACTAAAATCCTTTGTTTGACAAACAACGCAACAGGATTACTGCATATAGCTGCTACCAACTCAGATTGACGAAACTTGTTTCACGCAGCCAGACGCACAAATCTCCAAGTCGATTCTGGAGCACTTAGATGGAGTTTGTGACCCAGGTCAGATCCGTTGGAAAGATCACGAGTTACGCTTTCCAGATTGTACTAAAACTCACAAATCGGAGACCGGACACAGAAACAATGAAAGTTTTCTTCCACTGATGAATTGAAACTCCGAGACAAAAAGAGGTGACAAGAACTCGAAACTCTAAAGGACTAAACTAAGACCAGCAACACGACGCAACCGATGCAACCGAAAACTCAACAAGCCCTAAATAAGTAGTACCAGCAAAGGCTCAAAGGGTTTATAGGATTGCCGGCAAACTAATCTACCTTTTTTTTGGTTTTTCTGGACTATAGGAAAAAAAATAGCAAAGATAAGTCTCTCACCGATAAACCTTGCTCAGATTACCAACTAATGTGAATCCGCTAGGGTTTGTTCCCGATCTTTCGATGAGAGGCGGGGGATAACTCGATTTGAGATGGAGGCGACGTTCATGGCCTGAATACAGCCTTCCAAGGACGCTGCGCCTTAGCAACCGATACACCACCTCCAATGGCTGCCGCGATCTTGTGAAGCGCGACACCCGGCCACTAGGGCACCTGTCCTGCAAGCAATCGAAGAACCAGCAAGAACAAGTAGAACAAGCAACTCAATTATAAATATGGAGATAATAACCAATCTGGAATCAACAAGGTGGGGTTCCGAATCGAGTAGAACGGATGGTCTAGTCGACACACGCGTCTACAAGGAAGTAGCAATGGCTAAACTTTCAACAAAACAAAAACCCCCCAATCTGTTCATGGCGGCTCTAACCCTTATTAATACCTAGGAGGATGACCAAGAGGGTGTTTGAGTCGCACTCCAACCCTAGGACGCGTCCCTAATGGACCCGACTTGATACAAAGCCCATCGGGCCAAATTAAGATGTCGCAACACCTTTAGACAAGAAAACCAGTCGGTAGTATTTTGGTCATTGCGGACGAATCAGGGGAGATATGGACTTGAGTCCGGATCCATATGAAACTAGACTTCATAAGCTTTCCATGAAGTACTTGAACGTCCCTATCCGAGTCCGTATGCGACCGTGGTGTCTGTCACAAGTTGGTGCTGTTCTGCAGTCCGAATCCAGCCTCCAAAACGTGTTGGACATGGACTCTTTCTTTCCTTGCACCAAAAGTGACGTGGTGGCCTGATGGAGAACATTGGGAAGACTTAGGCTTGGTCCCCAATCAACTTCTTTGGTCCTCCATACCTTCCATGTGTGTTTATTACATGTGGGTGTATCCATTCTGGTGATGTCCACATCATTCCGCAATGACCAAAATACTACCGACTGGTTTTCTGTCTAAAGGTGCTGCGACATCTTAATTTGGCCCGATGGGCTTTGTATCAAGTCGGGTCCATTAGGGACGCGTCCTAGGGTTGGAGTGCGACTCAAACACCCTCTTGGTCGTCCTCCTAGGTATTAATAAGGGTTAGAGCCGCCATGAACAGATTGGGGGGTTTTTATTTTGTTGAAAGTTTAGCCATTGCTACTTCCTTGTAGGCGCGTGTGTCGACTAGACCATCCGTTCTACTCGATTCGGAACCCCACCTTGTTGATTCCAGATTGGTTATTATCTCCATATTTGCAATTGAGTTGCTTGTTCTACTTGTTCTTGCTGGTTCTTCGATTGCTTGCAGGACAGGTGCCCTAGTGGCCGGGTGTCGCGCTGCACAAGATCGCGGCAGCCATTGGAGGTGGTGTATCGGTTGCTAAGGCGCAGTGTCCTTGGAAGGCTGTAGTCGGGCCGTGAACGTCGCCTCCATCTCAAATCGAGTTATCCCCCGCCTCTCATCGAAAGATCGGGAAGAAACCCTAGCGGGTTCACATTAAATAGAGCGGCACACTCACTTGTAAATGTCCAAGAAGTTCTCTACTCTCATTTCACTTTCTTTAGTAGTCTCAGAGTTAGAGTCGAGTTGAGCTTGTCTCAGGATTTTGGAGTCATCATCGGAAGTCTAGAATAGCTCTTGTATCTTTCCATTTGACATTTTAATTATAGAATTTATCTTCTTTACCTTTTGAGTTAGCTTTACTTTCCAATATATTTATCTTTTCAAGTTATCTTGCTTGTGTGGGGAAGTACCCTTCCTCTAGTTTAGCCTTTGTTCTCTATCTTGTTTATCAGGATCTTATCTTGCGGGTTTTCTCGCTCAGACAAGCAAGCTAAAGTTAGTTCTCTAGGTTGAGGGGGATTTCTCTTGTCGGCCACAAGAGAAATCCTAACGCCGAGTGCCGATGTGGCGTCTAGCTTAGCGTTAGCTTGAATTTGTGTTCCACCCCACGGAACAATGTGATTGGCGGCAAGTGGTGACAATCTTGTCCGTCACTCATAGTCCACCACACACGTTCATCAATAAGGTCCATCAAGTGGTTTATCAGAAGCTCTCCATCCCCCTGAAAGAACAAAAAAAATGAGGAGTGAGGAATCAATCCTACTCGAGAAAAAAAAGAGGTCCAGGGGAAAGATGGAGAAGCCGAGATCAAACACCACTCAAGGACATTCATCCTACACACACACTTGCACTTGACCAAGTTCTAAAGGTGACATGATCTCTCAAAGACAAGACTTTTGATCTCGCAAAATAAATGAGGAAGATATGCAATTCCATCCCTACCATGAGCTACACAAAGGCCAATCTAGAGGTAGGAGAGGTTTCTTGAAAAACCTTAGTGAGGATCAAATACAAAATAAGAGACCAAGAGTGAGTGGAGAGATATGAGAGTATGCCTCCTGTTTTGAAAATCTTGCAAAATCTCCAAGTACTGAGAAAAGGAAATGAAGCATGGTCTCCAGCAAGTACTGCAAAATCTTACAAAATGAAGCATGGTCTCCATCAAGTTGTTCTGGGGATCAATATTCAAAGATGATGGTGTAAGCCACCAAGAATCCAAGGTATGAGGAAAGCTCAGAAATAAATCTTATGCATACTTTGATCTCATGACCCCAGACTTTTGCTTGATCCTTTGGATCTAAGTTTACCCTTTGCTTGGGACGAGCAAAGTCCAGGTGTGGGAGCGTGTTGGTGGTCGATTTCCACGATTTTGACCACCAAGATTTCTCCAGAATTCATGGTTATACGGCCTACACCAAGCTAAATTTATTAAACTAATAAAATTCCACTAGTTTTGGTGCATATGTGACTACAAGAACTCACTGTAGAAAATTGGGCCGATTTGGGAGAAATCCCAGGCCGGCCGGCCTAGCACTGTGGCCTTTCAAGCTCAACTTTCTCCAGCATGCACAAGTGCTTGATCATGGATCATGCCTTTTACGTCGGTTTGATCCAATGACCCGAAAGGCCTCACACATGGATCAAAGGGCCCACCTGCATGCAAGACTCGGACAAACAACCAAAGGGCAGCAGTAACCACCATAAGGAAGCCATCAGGGACGTCCACGCCAAAGGCGGTGCCAAGTGGCAACAATCCCAGGCCGGCCCCACTTTGCAGCCTCTCGAGCCCATCTTCGCGTGGAAGTTACACAACCGTCATACCTGCCCGGAGTTGAGGAATTTTAGCCTTGCTTACAAGTTAAGCAACCTTAGACTTGCTTACAAGGTAAGCAACCCACCTCGGAGGGCTATAAATAGAGACCTCCCCCCTCACTTGTAACACACACCACTTGGAGAGAAGAAGTGTCTCAAGCAAGAGTTGTTTATCCTTAGAGTAGAATGGGGAGAGTGTGAGGTGAGAGTCCGGAGGCGAGCCGAGTCCTTCGGCTCACCTCCAGCTTGTAGCCTCAGAGGAATGAAGCATCTTTGGAGTGAAGTTCCTCCTCTCTTGTCGGTATCTCGCTAGTCTCTCTCCTTACTTCAGTTACTTGTTTACTTTCTTACATTGATCTACGGGATCCCTTGTCTGCGTGGTCTAGCAAGCCTGGCCATGTAGGGTTTCTTCTTGCCTTAGCGCGAGGCGGAAGTCAGTAACTTGATAGTTGAAGCGTGGTGCTTAGGCTTGATAGTTACCTTGGGTTGTGTTCCACCCCATGGAACTGATGTGGTAGGCGGCAGGTGGTGACAGCCCTGTCCGTCCCTTGTAGTACACCACGTTTGGGTGTTTTCATAGCAGTAGATCATTGGCCGAGTTGGACCCCCTATTTCTCCCTCAGTCCGAAGTTCTTCCGCCCCACCCTCCAAAGCAGATCAAGTTAGTTTAGTAGCAAGTCTTCTAGGTAACGAGTTGGCTAACCGTCGTTTGACCCTCTACCCTCGTACCTCTCTTCCTCTGGTGGGTCCAGTTGAATTAGTTCTAGGTCTGGTTGCGCTTATCGTTCCTTGGATTCGATATCCCAGGTAAACTCCCAGGTGAAAGCTACATCGGTATCCGTGCATTTGTGGATTAGTTCGTATAGGCTAAGGAGTGCCAACAGGGAGCGTGACGGCGCATCGGTGTGGGACGGCAGGGCGGAGCAACAGGCGGTAGCAGGGTGAGCAATGGTGGCGGGGTGGATCCGAAGTAGCAGGCAGTAGCGGCGGTGTGGGCGCGATGAGCGTGTGGCATGGTGAGGCACGGGCGAGCACGGGGGCGGTGCAGGCAGCAGGCCGAGCGGCAAGCGGTGCCTATTTTTTTTTTGAAAATAGCATCACCATCGGTGTGAGTTAAATCCAACGCTCCCAAAAACGGGGGTGATGCTCATTTTGAATCGGCAGTGATGGGGCGTTGGATTAATGGAAAGAAGACCATCAAGAAAAAACCATGCAAGGATGATGATGTTTCCAAGCCATACAAGAAAGAGTCCAAGAACTGAACACCCGCCCCCCAAAAAAAAATTGGAGATGCACAGTGTTGCCATATTTCAGAAGCTTTTTCTCCTAGTAGTCTCAGCTTTTACTTTATTTCCAGGGACCTTTAATCTTTTGTCACGTAATATTCCCAACTCTACCTCTAAGACTCTTGATCTCTCTCCAAATCACTCTATGGCACAAGTTATTTCTTTGAAGTTAAATATGATTAGCACAACTAATTTATGTGTTGCATTTCTTGCTCTTCCTCTAGTTCTTCATGCCTAAGAGCATCTCCAAAAGCTTAGGTATAATCCTAGCTATATTTAGAGATTGTTAAGGCATGTAAAAAAAATACAAAGCTTCCTAAATGGTAGGTTTAGAGCAACTCCAAAAGACTGTAAAAGGTCTTGGATTGGTAAAATTTAGAAAATCCCCTAAAATTGCAATCCAACGGACTCGTCATCCATCTCCCCTCTCTATCCAACTCGGGAAACTGTCCCCGCCGCTCGGCATCTTTGCCAAGCAGCCGCCGCTCGCCATCTACCCTTTCCCGCGCGCGACGCCTATAGTTGGCCAACAGGCCGGCTTGGCCTGGCACGGCCCGGGCCTGACTTTGGCCTGGCATGAT
The DNA here is from genome assembly GCA_032594955.1 of Panicum miliaceum. Taxonomy (NCBI): domain Eukaryota; kingdom Viridiplantae; phylum Streptophyta; class Magnoliopsida; order Poales; family Poaceae; genus Panicum; species Panicum miliaceum. Next base: position 25,497,317 of record CM064060.1, on the reverse strand, counting down.
TAGGCCCGGCACGATTGGCCCGTTCAGCTAATCGGGCCGTGTCGGGCTGGCCCATGTGCTGAGGTCTCGTGGCCAGGCACGGCACGAAGGCCCATTTTCCGTGCCGGGCCGGTCCGATTAGCCCGATAGCCCGTTGAGCACGTCGTGCCTCCGTCCTCCTGCAGATCCCGTCGCCGGCCATGCGCTCGCTGCTGTTCCCTGCCCGCGCGGACGTGCCTCTCCACCATCCCCTGCCCACGTAGACGAGCCTCGCCGCCGTCCCCTGCTCGCGCGGCCGGTGCCCCGCCGCCATCCCCTGCCCGCGCGGACGAGCCGCACCGCCGTCCTCTGCTCACGCGGCCGGCGCCCCGCCGCCATCCCCTACCCGCGCAGACGAGCCGCGCCACCGCCGTCCCCTGCTCGCGCGGCCAGCCCCTCGCTGCCATCCCAGCCCGTGCGGCTGCGCCTCGTCGCCACCCCAGCGGAGCAGGAAAGGGAGTGGCGGCCGGAGCAGGAAGGGAGAAGGGACGCTCGGTCGCTTGGAGCAGGAAGGAAGGGAGAAAGGAGCGGCGGCCGGTTGGGAGGTAAGGTAATGGGCCAATGGGGTATGGAGCGTCATTTTATACCTAGGGTTTAATATGGGATGGGCCAAATAAAGGTAATGGGCTGTAATTTTAATGGACCTTAGCAAATCAGGCTAAAATCGTGTCAGGCCGGACCGGCCCATGTGCCGAGGTATCAGCCCAAGCATGGCAAGGTGCCCGTGCTGGGCTGACCCGGGCCCGTTTAGCTTCGAGCCGGGCCGGGATCGTGCCGGGCTGAAATGTTGTGCTCGTGGGCTGGCCCATGGGCCTAGGGCCTGAGCGAAAACTATAGCGACGCGTATATCCCGCGCTCTGCCGCCATCCCTTCCGCGCGCCGTCACGCCCTGCCACCGTCGCGCCCTGCCGCCATCTCGTTTTTTGGCGCCGTCGAGTCCTCCCGCCGTCCAGGCCTCCCGCCGCCGAGCCCTGCCGCCGTCCAGCCCTCCCGCCGTCGAGGCCACGCCGGTGCAGCCCTTCCCGCGCGCCTTCCGCCGTGAGCAGCCCATCCCTTGACCTATGGCCATGTTCAGGCTGGAGGTAGAGTCGGATCAATCCGGGGTCGGATCGATTCGCCGTCGGGTGATTCCTCCCAGCCGGATGTCAGGGCATCTCCCCAATGTTGAGCAATTCGATGTGGAGATCTGCGCAGGTGAGTTCCTGGTTTCCTCCCTCTAGGATTCTAGCTGTTTATGTGTTGTGTGCGTGCCCACCATGTGCTTCATGGAATGCTTCTCAAGTTCATAGTTCAATTGGTGATATCTTGTGTCAAATAATGTTAAATGGTACATGTAGACAAATTTGATTTCTTACATAACATTCTTCAGAAGCCAGTTCGACAATGCTTGCTATTTAAGTTTCAGGATTATGAAAGTGCCTAATCATTATTTTTGCAGCACAGTGACATGAGCAAGGATAACAACAACCTTTTCAGCATGAGAAAGCAACTATGATTTTAAGATAACTCCCACTGAACAGAATTGTTATCTAGCTGGCAAGGAAGTGCATGTTTAGGTGTTACTGAACAAAGCCTTTGCCCTTTTGGACTCTGAACAGCAGTGATTTTGTATGTAGCTGAACAGCAGTGCTAAAGCTGCTAGCTGAAATATACACTGTTTAATTTACCAACTCCAGTTTTGGACTCTGAACAGCAGTGATTTTGTACAGGTTCTTGAGTGTGTAATTTAACATTCATCATATTGTACTAGCAAGAAATAATATTGTTGGCATCATTCTCTCAGCAACAACTGTACTAGCTCATGAGGAGGGACGGCTTGCCGACCATCTGGTCTGAATCCTTGTGTTAATTTTTTTCACAAGCTCAGTTGCACACTACCATTTACTGTTGCAGGTTCCGAACTGTTGCTGTGAGATATATGAATCTGTATCTCACATTTAACTGTTGCTACTAGTATGATAAATATGTGGAGATTTGGATTTATCTGATGGCACTATGCTACTTCGTTGAGCAGAGCAGAGCAAGCCCTTTACATGGATCTTTTTCAGTTTTTTGCTATGTAGCTCCAGTGGACATGCATCTATATTTTCCTGTATCTGGCATGAGGTAGTCAGTTTGGTCCTGGATGGACCTCCCATCTGGAAGCTGTTTGATTCAGTTGTGGTGTGTACAGAGTTGTTTCAATGTTTCACATGTTGATAGGAGCAGGACGTTGTCTTCGTTTTAAGAAACAAAATAGTCATACACATGACCAACAAATCTTCTGTTGCTGTGTAGCTCCAGTGGACATGCATCTATCTTTGTTGTTACTTCGTTGAGCAGAGTATGGTTACTGTTATCTAGCTGTGTTGTGCTAAACAAAAGTTCCTAGCTGTGACTATTTCTGAATGCAAAATAATTTCCGAGCTGCAGGCGGCCGAACAGACGGCTCTGGCGGCGGCCGTCTAGGGTGTGCGCAGCGTGTGCATGCGTGGCCTGCGCCGCCAGTGCCTCAGATGGCCAGGACTCGGATGGTCTGGGGCCTGCGCTCCTGAGTGATTGCTGTCGTTGCAGCCTCGGACGGGAAGGCACGGACGGGAGGTGGCCCACACGTGCACCTTTTTGAATTATGGAGAGTTTGTTTTTGGAGAGGCTGTTGGTAAATACATTTATTTTTAAATTTTGGAAAGTCCTCTGTTGGAATGTGAGTGGTTTAAACTCAGAAGAGGTGGGATGCAATCAAAGATAAGGTATTGTTTAGATGCAAAAATTTTACACCTAAAAAAATATTCGCACACATGCATAGCGTATTAAATGGAGTTGAAAAAAGAATTGCATTACACAGATGGTCCGTAAATTGTGAGATGAATCTAATGAGACTAATTAGGTCGTGATTAGACAATAAATTGCTACAGTAATACTACAGTAAACATGTGCTAATGATGGATTAATTAAACTCATTAGGTTCGTCTCGCGATTTACGGACGGAATCTGCAATTAATTTTTTTAATTAGTCTATGTTTAATATTTTAAATATGAAAATATTCCATTTTAAAATTTTTATAGAATGCATTTAAACAAGGCTTAAGATCAACAACAGCCTTTGTGATATTATTTGTCTTCACGAAACAAAACATGAATCCTTTGACATACAGTTCATTCGAAAATTCTGTCACCCATGCATTCATTTGGACGCCCTATAAATATTCTCTCTAGATTTTTTACTATGACGAACTTGCTACGATCCAGATCACTTATTTTAGACATCTTTACTATGTTTTGGACTTCATCCATATAACTAAAAACCCTACAAATATGAGCTCACAAACTAGTTAGTTTCAATGACTATGATGTTGTCATTCAATCACCAAAATCACAATACTAGCTTAATGACACTATTTTTCTTACAGACTGCACTAATTCAAAAAAAAAATTCAAGGGCCCTATTTCCTATTCAAACATGTAATTCTGGACCTATATTTCTTTTGCAATTGGTAAGGCTACATGGATTTCTGTTTCCTCTTGCGGCGAACAAGCAACTGAAACGGGTTCGCATGCTGAACTGCAGATGCCATTCTATCGCCCTAATCTTCTAGGTAAACTAAAAGAATCGACTGTAGCTGTAATGCTTGATTACAAAGACAAGGGTTGTATACTGAACTGTCGCAACTATAGATAGCAGTTTTTCTTTGTGTTCTTTGTGTGATCTATCAATTGAAGTTATATTTCCTCATAAGTATAGTATATTATATTTTGGTGTAATAATTTTATTTTATTTGTGTGTAGTGTTTCCTCTACCACAACACTTCCTGACCAAAGAATGTGCGAACTTTCCTGCAAGGTAGATGCCTTGAGACGTTTCAAGGTATTGACCTATTAGAATGTACTTATCCATGACCTTACATGCTGACTGACAACGTCATGTAAAAAAAATCCGACAACGTCATGTAAAAAAAATCTTCGGATCAGAGCTGCTAATGCCTGGACGTCCAATCCGCTAGCGTCGGACGGTTGAATACTAGCAAAATTCTCGCCGGAACATATGTTGCATGTTGCAACATGCAAAGAACAAAGTGCTCTTCGAGCACACGGAAAAAAACCTGGTGCAACATAGTTGGATGTTTTGTGCAATATTTTAATTAATATTATACACTGCGATAACTGATTAACTGATTTCAGCAATCAAGTACTCTACTCGCAACATTGTATACCACCGGTTGAAACATCCAAATAAACATGGACTCGACTAATTTATGGCCGGCCGTAAATTTGCCCATCCGTACGGCCGGCCGTAAAGTAGCCCACCGGTACGGCACTAACGTTTTGGAAAGCAAGTTAGCATCTTATTTTTAGCATCAATCTCGTATTGCACTATTGCTACGGGCAGTAGATATATTTCCTGCAACCTCACTGTCCACCCCAACACAACGTAATCCGGAAAAACTATTCCACAAAGATGTACATAATTTGCCCTGAAATTTTCCAAGACTGCACGCATGAACATCTGAGCCTGAACTGCACATCATTCCGCACATCATTCTGATCATGCTACATCTCACAAATTCTTTGACAGGCTCATCTAGAAAACCTTTTTGCTCGTAGTTTTCTATACAAAAGCAACCTGATCTGGTTTTCTTAACTTTACAGTTTTAAATATTTGTGTTCTCTGGACACAACCTATGACCTCCAAATGCAATGACCATAACTAATTTGGATCTTGTAAAACAATTAGTTCTAATATGCAGACAATGACCTGATCTAGGTCCCCCCTCTCATTTGGTGACCTGCAATGTAAAAAGGAAAATGAAGATGGATTAGAGTACCTACAGTGCAAAAGAAATGATGATGGAAAAATCGCCAACTGAATTACATTGTTTTGCTTTGATGTAACCAAGTACCTGATGAAAAAGTAAAGAAAATACCTACTAAATTGCATTTTTCTAACCATATTTTTCACTGATAGAAAAATAAAAATATGATTGTTGGATTGCATTGTTTTGCCCGGTTCTAACCACAATTTTGCCTGATGAATAGTACAAAATTGCTAATATAGAATGGATGCAGAACACACATGTATTATTGCTATTTCAGAACCATATTATTGCCTACTAAAGTATATTTGTTTGCCTAATTTAATAGAATGTTATTGCCTAATGAATTACATCATTTTGCCTAATTTACGACTATGATATGAACATCAACTATGTATTGGTGAGAGAAACATCAGAACAAAACTAACCGAGAACACACAAGAGAAAGATCTTATGGTTATGCTATAAAATTACTAAAAAGGATTGAAAGCTAGCGATAAAAGCAAGGAATGATATCAATCAAAGAAAATATTTTGGAGAAAAAGGTATAGAAACCAGCCGTTCATATATGTTGCTATAATTTTTAGTAACGACTAAACACATGTTGGAATTTTTCTAAACAGTTATAAAAAGAGACTTAATAGAGAAAACCAAAAATTAATCTTAATAGAGAAAACCAAAAATCAATCTTAACAAATTTATTCCTTTTAACATATGCAGGCTGACGCATTACCAGGTTGTGTGGTGCACTGCAAATCACTAAATTGAAAAAATAGTGGATGTGCCTATTGAAACAGAAGGCAAACATTCAAGTCATTGAGCAGAAAACAAAAACGAGTAATTGCTTAATAAATACCAGAACACTATTTGCTAGTTTCAAAAGATATAACGGACTCAAAAGTAACTTAGGACAAGTGAGAGAGCGAAGTAAATCAAATTCCCTGGAAATACATATCATCGGAACACAAAAGATGAACAAAAATGCTAAACTATGATAAGATACATTAGGTTCATGCGCCCACATATTTGTCTTTGCATAAGGATTATCTAGCAAATCTGTCACATTCTGCCTTCTCTGAAAAGATGAATTTATTAAGCTTAGAAAATGATCCTTTCTGAAGAAACTCATGTTGAAAGTATTATTCCAAAATTTGTATTCTACCTCCTTACTAAATATGAAAAATTCTGGACATATGGATAATGAGAAACAACAAAGACTTTGAGATGTCAGTTTTCTGTCCAAAACGAGCACTTCTGCCACATAAATTTTTATGCCCCCTTAAGACAGTTTTCTGCAAAAGTGTTCAACACAAAACTTATTGTAAATTTTCTCAGGCAGATACTGTTAAAATTTGGTAATTTTTGGCTGGTTAGATTTTCCCTGGTGCACAAAATTTGGCCCACTGTTCACTGAAATTTCTGGGTAGATAGTAAAGTGAAACCTTAACAGAAAGACCATCTTAGAGCCTGATCTATGTGGCAGAACCACCTGAATTAATCCGGCTCAAGTGTATTAACCATCACCATTAAGGCATTCTCGGTTAACCTTACACTTCAAACGGAGTAATCCACTGGTCTGTCGGGTATAACCTCCCGATACAACCACGGTGAACGGATCGAGCGCCATACATACAACCGCTCATGCGACGATGAGCCCAGAGAATACCACATTCCAGCAAATATTACAATATTAGCATAAGTGAATATTACAGACCAAGTTTTGAGTTTTAGAAAGCAAGTACTTCAATTATCATACATAAGTTCTTCAGAGTTTAAGTTGCAGCGGAAATAAATGACGGAAACTACTCGATGATACAGAATGTCTCGATGAAGCCCGTATGAGACATCACTCGGCCTTATCTCCGTTGGACGGGGGCGCATCCCATTCCACTGACCAACCAGGGGGAAGAGTGCAGGGCCAAGTCAAGCTAGCAATCATATCTTCGAAGGTCTCACCTGAAAACGAGTCACAAGCAAGACTGAGTATACTAATACTCAGCAAGACTTACCCGAGTAGTGGAATCTACTCCACCGACTCTAGACATGCCAGGCTTTTTGGCTCAGGGGTTTGTTTTGCCGAAAAACATCTACAAGTGGGTCCTTACTTTTAACTTTTAGCTCAAGATTCTAGTTTCGTTAGCCAGTCTAGGTAAGCAGCTACCTAAAGCATACATGGTGAAGCATTAAATTTTTCATCCAACCAGTTCATTCATCATCATTGTTCCTCTTCTTACTCTGTGGGTAAAAATGGTTAAGCAGTCTCAATAGCCGTGAGAAACGGACGATTCGAATCGAATTTCTTAACCTTGCAAGGGAAACCCAAACACACGTCACGTGGTTACTCCCTAGAGTCACACGTGCAACTTTTCCCCTTTCTTTCCGGGTCGTGGATCGGGGCTACCCTCCGAGAGTACAGGAGCCCCACGCCACGGTTCGGCGCCGGGTCGTGACCACTCTCTGCACTCGCCATATGCACATGGGACCGAAGTTCAAAGGGTAGGATGCCGTCCCCTTGCCGGGCCAATCAGGTACTTAAGCTTACCGATTCCCATAATCTCGGCATGTGTTTAGTACGTTCAAAGACTTAACCATCACTACCACACCCTGCGGCCTTGGCATTTTTCACTAGACAGACGGGCCTCAATCGTAACCATCGTTACATAACCCGTCCGTGTCCTTATGATTGCAGCGTGTAGTAGTCATTCAACTCCTATTTTCTCGCGAGTGACAGGAAATCACTCGACTTTTACCGGAGTCCTATTAGCACAGCATTCTATCGAACCTTACGTCTAGTTTTCAAGCAAGGGTTCCTGATATCATGCAACTAAGTTTTCATCCAACTCCTATAAACTTAATGCACAAGCAAAGAGTAATGAGTTGCATAATTTCGGAAAGAATGGGTTATGCTCCGGGGCTTGCCTTCGCAGTTCGCTTGGGGATCTTCCAAACTTGGGCTCGGGTCTTCAAGAGCTTCAGTTAGATTCGCTTGAGCTTCACGCTGCTCACTCTCGGACGCGGGCACCAGCTCGTAAGTTCCGTCGGCGAGAGTCGTCGATTCTACATGAATGCACAAGTTTAAGTCGTGGTAATGGTTCTTGATTACGATTTGAGGGTTTTTGTCCCTGGAACTTTTTACACAGCAACCTCTGCCATAGTGTATCTCCCAGTAAAAATTTGAGAATTTTCCAAGCTAAGATACTATTTTCTTGATTTAATGTATGTTATTAGCACATAAATCAAATAAGTAGGTTACTATGAGATAAAAAAGTCTCCTAATTTTTCTCTGGCTCCTAGGTACCAATACATTAGCATAGAAAAAGTTTCATTGGGTGATTCACCACCTAACTGCAGGGATAAAACATTCTACTTAAACATGGTATGAAACTAAGTTTAATAAACAGTAAAGCTAGAGTTGGAATTTGGGCCTGATCTTTTTACACAGTCCTAAACATCAAGCAACTAATTTACTGCCCAAAATTTAGGGTCAGCATTGTTCTACAACAGTGGGTACAAAATAAGTCCATTAAAGCTTCCATTTAATGTAGAGCAAAATATGTTGACATTCTGAGAAACTTTCTGTAACAAAAGTGGTAGAGTTTGTTCTAAGGATTCCAGAACAGTCGAGTTTGCAGTTTTCTGAATTGTCTACTATTTTATTCGAATTTTACAAGTTCACTGAATTTGAATCTAGATTTGAAACTTTTCTTTTTACAACTAGGTCCTTGAATCTTACGCGCAGACCCTTCTAAAGATTTAAATTCTTGCAATTGGGTCCTCGGGCGGCTCGGGTACGGCGGCCGGCCGAAATTCCGGCGAGGGGGCTCGCCGGCGGCGAGGGGTGAGGGTCGGGGAAGGTTCAGGGGTGCGAGGGCTACCTTGTGGGGGTGTTGTCCAGGTGGGGGACGGCCGGGAAGGGCTCGCCGGCGTTGGAGCAGAGGCGGCGGCGGCGCGGCACACGTCGACGGCGGTGCTCCGGCGGTCTTGGGGCGGTGTGGTCCGGTCGGAGAGCTTCAGTGGTGCGTGGGGAAGCTGCTCAGGGGCTCGGCTTGGACGGAGGAGGTCGGGGTCGTGCTGTCCATGGCGAGCAGGGGCGGCGGCGGCAGCGCGGGCGGCGGCGCTCCGGTGGCTCTGGGCGGCGTTGGGCGGGTCAGCGAGCTTCAGGGGGATGATGTAGTGGTGGCTGGGGGCTTAGTTTGGGCAGTGGGCGGCGGCGGTGGGCTGTCCACAGGCGGGCGGCGCTCGACGGCGGCAATGGCGACGGCGAGGGCGTTCCGGGGTGCTGTGGCTCGCGCGCGTGGCCGGGCGGGGCTTTTATAGGGGCCGGAGGGGGTGCGGAGAGGCCTGGGCAGCGCGCGGGGCGGGGGCACGGCACAACGCGCACTGGGCGCGGCGGGCGGCGGCAGAACGCCGGCGCGACGTGCGGCAGCGCGGGCGCGGTGACTGGGCGGCCGGAGATATGGCGTGGGCGCGGTGGGATAGCGCGGGGCGCGGAGTGGTGGAGCAGCGGCGGCAGCGGCTCGGGCGGAGGGCGGGCGCGGCGACTGGCGGGGCGCGGGGGCCGGGGCGGCACGGCGGAGCGAGGCGACTGGGTGGCCGGGCGGCGGGGCTGGACGCGGCTGCGTCGCGTGCACGCGCGGGCGTTCACTGGCCGCGCGGCATGGGGGCGGGGCAAAGCCGGCCGTGGCGGGGTGGTGCGGCGGCCACTGGCCTGGCGCCTCGCGCCGGTCAGGCGACGCCGGCCACCTGGCGCGCGGCGGACGGGCGCGGAGGAGAGAGAGGGGGGGGGGGGGGGGGCGAGGGGCCTGGATGCAAGAATTTGAAAAGTTTCAGGGGGCTGGGTGCAAACAGGGCGTTTTCTCCCCTTTCTGATTTGAATTTCAAAAACTTTTGAACACGAAAGTTGTTCAAAATAAAAAGTTCTACAACTTTGGTTTCAGGCAAAATCTCATTTGGCTTATGGTTTGAAAGTTAAATTTAGAAGTTCAAAAGTAACCAAATGTGCTCAAATTAAATTTGAATTCCAATTGAACTCGTTTTAATTCTTTCCACCCTTTCATTAGTTGGTTTAAACATAGAGTTAGGCTAATGACATCGATTTTGGAAATGTAATTACCAGGGTTGTCACAGTCTTCCCCCCTTAACAAGAATCTCGCCCCGAGATTCGGTAATTCTTAGTGTGGGCGTGGGTGCACATACCAGCGGTTGAGATAAGAAACCCAGGGAAATGTTGGTTCAGGTAGCTCTCCGTTTCCCAGGTGGCTTCTTCTTCCGTGTGGTGATTCCATTGTACTTTATACATTCTAATTACATTCCTCCTGGTCTCTCTTTCTTTTTGATCCAAAATCTTAACTGGGTGTTCGATATACGAGAGGTCGGGCTCTAACGATATTTCTTGTTGTTCCACAATCTCGGTAGGGACTCGAATACACTTCTTGAGTTGAGATACGTGGAAGACATCATGGGTGGTCGCGAGCTGAGGGGGCAGTCGTAATCTGTATGCTACGGGTCCGCAGCTCTCAATGATTTCGTAAGGACCGATATAACGGGGAGCTAGTTTGCCTTTGATTCCAAATCTTCGCGCTCCCTTGGTTGGTGAAACTCGAAGATAGACATGATCGCCAACTTCGAACTTTAGGGGCTTTCTCCTTTTGTCAGAATGGCTCTTTTGTCGGGCTTGTGCGGCTTTAAGATTTGCTTGTATTACTTTTACTTTCTCCTCTGCCTCGATTACCAGGTCGGGTCCAATTATTTTACGTTCTCCGGTTTGTAACCAGCTCAAAGGAGTTCGACACCTTCGTCCGTACAGGGCCTCAAATGGTGCCATTTTCAAACTCGTTTGATAGCTGTTGTTGTACGAGAACTCTGCTAGGGGTAGGCATTTGTCCCAATTCTTGTCATAATGAATGACACAAGCTCTCAGCATATCTTCAAGAATTTGGTTTACTCTTTCCTTTTGTCCATCAGTCTGAGGATGGTATGCTGAGCTGCGAATCAGCTTAGTGCCAAGAGACGTTTGCAGTTGTTCCCAAAATCGTGCTACAAACTGCGGACCACGATCGGAAATAATTGTCTTAGGTATTCCATGCAGGCAAACAATATGATCGAGGTAAATCTCGGTATATTTCTTGGTAGAATAGGTGGTGTGTACCGGAAGAAAATGTGCCGTCTTCGTGAGTCTGTCCACGATAATCCATATGGAATCATGTTTCTGGGAAGTGTTTGGTAGCCCCACGATGAAGTCCATACTTATGTCTTCCCATTTCCATGATGGTATAGGTAACGGTTGAAGTGTACCGGCTACCTTTAAGTGGCTAGCTTTCACTCTCTGGCACGTGTCACATTCTGAGACATACGTAGCAATTTCTCTTTTCATTCTAGTCCACCAGAAGTTTTGCCTTAGGTCCTGATACATTTTGTTACTGCCGGGGTGGATAGAGAATTTGGAAAGGTGTGCCTCATCAAGAATTTTCTTGCGGAGTTCACGATTCTTCGGAATGACTATACGACTTTCGAACCATAGAACTCCCTTATGGTCCTGGCGGAAACACTTATACTTCTCCTCACCTAGAGAGAGTTTCTGTTTGATGATCTTAATTCCTTCATCCTGTAGTTGTGCCATGACGATTTGGTCGTGAAGAGTGGGCTCAACTGAGATGTGATTTAGAGTGCCTTGGGAAACCATTTCCACGTTAAGCTTCCTCATTTCCGCACACAATGTCTCATGGTAGGACTCCACGGATAAGCAATGGCAATGGGACTTGCGGCTCAGTGCATCCGCGACTACATTAGCCTTACCGGGGTGATAGTGCACCTCAAGGTCATAATCCTTGATTAATTCTAGCCATCTCCGTTGTCTCATATTCAGATCGGCTTGTGTGAAGATGTACTTGAGACTCTTATGATCCGTGTAGATATTGCACTGTGTACCCATGAGATAATGCCTCCATATTTTTAGAGCGTGAATGACGGCTGCAAGCTCAAGGTCATGCGTGGGATAATTCTGTTCGTGGGGCCAAAGGGCTCGTGAGGCATATGCAATTACTCGATTCTCTTGCATAAGCACACATCCTAGACCCGTACCTGATGCGTCACAATACACATCGAATGACTTGGTATTATCGGGTTGAGCTAACACAGGTGCAGTAGTCAGATGCTCTCTGAGAGTGTGGAAAGCTTCTTCACATTTCTCATTCCATACAAACTTTACTTCCTTCTTTAACAGTTCAGTCATGGGCTTAGCAATTCGAGAGAAATCCGGGATGAAGCGGCGGTAGTAACCGGCTAAGCCGAGAAAACTGCGAATCTGATGAACAGAGGTAGGGGGTTTCCAATCCATCACCTCTTGTACCTTGCTGGGGTCAACAGCTATGCCTTCACTGGAGATCGTGTGACCTAAGAACTTTACAGTATCCAACCAAAACTCACACTTAGAAAACTTAGCGTAGAGCTGATGGTCTCTGAGTCGCTGAAGAACAATGTGAAGGTGCTTGGCATGCTCTTCTTCATCCTTGGAATAGATAAGGATGTCGTCGATGAACACTACGACGAATTTGTCAAGTTCGGGCATGAATACCGAATTCATGAGATACATGAAGTAGGCAGGGGCATTGGTGAGTCTAAAGGACATGACCAAGAATTCATATAGTCCATATCGTGTGGAGAAGGCAGTCTTAGGAATATCGCAGGGGCGAATCTTGATTTGATGATATCCCGAACGAAGATCAATCTTTGAGAAGACTCTGGCTCCAGCTAATTGATCGAAGAGTACATCGATGCGAGGAAGGGGGTATTTATTTTTAACTGTTACCGCATTGAGAGGTCGGTAATCCACACATAGTCTTAAACTGTCATCCTTTTTCTTTACGAATAGGGCTGGACATCCCCAAGGTGACGCGCTAGGGCGAATAAAACCTTTGTCCAGTAGTTCTTGGAGTTGAATTTTCAGCTCGGCCAATTCTTTAGGGGGCATCCTATAGGGTCTTTTGGATATAGGTGCAGTGCCCGGTTGAAGTTCAATGATGAACTCCATGTCCCTATCCGGTGGCATTCCTGGTAAGTCATCCGGAAAAACGTCGGCATACTCGTTTACCACAGGAATATCATCTAGCTTAAGTCCTTCCATCTTATAAGCACAGGAATTCGTACAATCTAGGAACGGCAGGTAAAGGGTAGTGGCTCCGTGACTAGGTGAATTTATCTCAACGGCTCGGGAAGAAAGGTCCAGTGTGACTCCATGCATAGCCATCCAGTTCATTCCCAAAATAATGTCCATGCCGTCAAGAGGTAAAAGGACAAGGTCCGTGTCGATGGTTTTACTACCCAATTTGACTGGTACTTGTCTGACCATTTGGTTTGAAGCAATTTTACCACCTGGTGTTGATATCATATATAACCCTTTTGTGTGACAAACATCCAAGCCTACTTTTGCACCGAATTTTGCACTTATGAAACTATGCGATGCACCAGAATCAAATAATATAACTGCAGGCTTGTTATGGATAGAGAATGTACCCGACATCACTGGGGCTCCTTCAGGAAGCTCTGCAAGCGTGGTGAAGTTAATCCGTCCTTGCTTGACTTGCAGGGTCTGTCTCTTGCCCCTGTTCTTGGCGTTCGGGTTGGATCCTTGACCTTGGTTGGGCTGTCCAGGCTGAGGGCATTCTCGTGCGAAGTGGCTGGAACTCCCGCATTTGAAACAGCGATTCGCGGGGCTAGGTTGAAGAGACTGCTGAAGAATGGGCCTCGGACCATTCTGTGGAGGCATCGGGGGTCGTACCATGCCTGCCTGCTGTGGGGGTCTGGCAATCCATCTTCCTGGCTGCGGGGCCCTTGGTGGAGCTGTGGGTGCAGCATTTTGCACGATGCGATACCTTGGTGGTTGGGCACTTGATGGTCCTGCGGGTGCCTTTCCCTTCTTCTCTGCCCGGTGTGCCATGATACAGTCTTCCTGGGTAATGGCCATATTGACCAATTCGTTGTAGGTGTCAGCCCTGGCTAGGTTCAGACGTTCCTTGAGTTTAGTACTCAGACCTCGGCGGAAACGATCACGCTTCTTGGCATCCGTATCAGCGTGATAGCCCGCATACTGGCATAAGTTGTTGAACGCCTGGGCGTACTGCAGCACGGTGCGGGTGCCCTGGGTGAGTGCCAGAAACTCATTCAACTTCCTCTCCATGAGACCCTCGGGAATATGATGTGCCCGGAACGCGGTCTTGAATTCATCCCAGTCGACTACATGATCAGCCGGGAGCATCGCAGAATAGTGGTCCCACCACAGACGAGCGGTACCGCGAAGCTGTTGCGCGGCAAAACGAGCCTTGTTGGCCTCTGAGCATGGGGCCACAAGTAGTGTGAACTTGGATTTGATAGTGCGAATCCATGCATCTGCGTCCAGGGGTTCCTCGGTCTTATGGAACAAGGGCGGCTGGGTCCCTAGGAAATCCGTGTATCCTGCAGCTTGGGGTTGGTGAGCATTGTGCCCACCCCTCTGCTGGTGTTGTCCTTGCACAATCTGACGCAGCAGCTCGGTTTGAGCGGCCATCACTTCCACCAAACTGGGCGGGGGCGGTGGCGATTGTCGCGTGCGGCTGCCACCGGCACCAAAACCCTCGGGGTTGCCACGGGTTGATCCAACCATCTGAAACGTGAAAGGTTACCATTAGCAACGCGATCCATTTTACTTCCTTGATTCATAAATAATTGGTGTAGTCATAGACTTCCGAAGTCACAGCTAGAAGTATGGACAGAATCTCTGTTTGCTACGAGAAAAATCATAGCCTGCTGTGGGTCCATCCAAAACATCTCAAACTTTCGCAGTAGTCAGAGGATTTAGGAAGGCACCACTTTGGTATTTAACTTCGGTGCTAGAACTATAGCTAAGGTGGTCGAAAAGCTCGTCCTTTGCCTTACTGTCTTAGCTGTTTTTCAGCAGATTGATCGGTACGGTTTCGCCTATATCTTAAACTAGCGAGGTCCAATGATGCTGAATTTTTGTGAGAACCCAGATCACAAAATTTAGCACAAGTCTGGTATTCAACACTCAGCCAAGAAATGCAAGGAGACATGGGTAAAAATTCCGACAAGTCTCAGCGATTGTGGATTTCATCGTTTACCAAATTACAACGAAATCTCCCAAGTTTATCGCCGTTCCTTACATGCTGAGGGTATCAACATGGTTCAGGTGTACCCAACACAAAAGAGTTACTCAACTCCTAGTTTGCCTATTACAACACTTGCCAAAAGTTAGGCTACCCTATCGAGGAGTATGTGCAAAAGTCCTCCTAGGTCGTCATCTAGAAATCATCCAAGTCGTTGACGGACGACTCGCTGTGAGCAGGAGAGTGAGCTCCCATCTGAGGTGCCTGTGGTACCTCACCCTCGAAATCCATACCGGAGATACCATCAATCTCCTGTGGCTCCTCCTCATCCTCCTCCATGTCGTCCTCATGGGGATGGTCATTCTGATCATGGTGCCACTGAATGTGCTCATTCGCGTCCTCCAACTCAAGGCTCAGATCATGGAGTTGCTCCTCCAACTGTGCTATCGTGGCATCTCTCTCACCCATGAGAGTGTCCTGCTCCTGGATTTGGCCCTCAAGTTGGCCAATCTGAGCATCTCTGTCCTCAAGATCCTGACTGAGCTCCTTAATCTGCTCATCCCTGGTATCTGCCATCATGTGGTAGGCCTGAGCAAGATCAGTGAGCTGCTCAAGTGCCTGACTCTGGAGAGTCTGAAGCCGGTAGAGTGCACTCATGCACCGCACGGAGGTATGAATAGTTTCCTGGGCATGAAAGTCTACCAAATACTGTGCGTGCTGCACCCTGTTGAGCCAAAAGGGGTCGTTGTCCTGGGCAGCAGGAAACAAACCAATGGGAGCGAGTGTGACAACCTCGGGACGCTGCGCACAAAAAGTGGTGAGCGCCCTCATGGCTGCAAGCTCCCAAGTATCGGCCAAACGGCGACCAACAGCCTTAAGCTCCAAGGCGGGCCACTCCGGGTGTAGCGGGTGCGGAAAAACGGTCACGTTGACACGGCACTGGGTAACTCCATTTTCTGCAAACTCCGGTCCGGCGTAACGTGGGGGAACTAGATAGCCCGCGGTACGCAGAACATCCCACAAAATAGAGGGAAAGCCCTCCCAGTGGAGACACTGCGAGTGTACGCGTCCATCCTCATCCACCATCATATCAACAGGCTCGGCCATCTGAACAAAAGATCAAATGGAGTGAGATAGTGAAAAACTGTGAACAGTATAAGGACAGATTCTGTATAGTGTGCAAAAATAATCATAACTCCCACAGTTCTCACCCAAAAATTCCAAAATTTCACCGGATCACTCCTAAGGTATTTGTGAACAACTTTGCTGGTCAACTCCAGAGCTAGATAGGTCTCTACGATGGTCTTTCTTTCCAGGTTTTACCTCTCTGTCTACCCAGAAATTTTCAGTGAACAAAGGGCTAAAGTTTCGTGCACCAGGGAAAATCTACCCAGCCAAAATTTACCAAATTTTAACAGCAGCTACCCGGGTAAATTTGGAACAAGTTTCATGTTGTGCTCCTTTGCAGAAAACCCCGGGAAGGGGGCCTAGAAATTTAAGAGGCAGAAGGGCTTATTCTGGACAGAATTCTGACATTCCAAGGTTTCTGTTATTTCTCACTATCCATAAGTTCAGAATTTTTCATTTTTGAACAGAAAATAGAACACGAAATTTGGAACAATTCTTTCAACATGGACTTCTCCAGAAAAGGTCATTTTCTTTGGCCAATAAATCGCTCTTTTCGGTCACGGCAGATTTCGGACAGTTTCTCTAGATAATCCTTATGCAACCATGCTTAGATACGCGAGGACCTTACCACTCTCATACAACGCATTTCGATTTCAGATATATGTGGTCATGATGCATGCACGTCCTATTCGTCCTCACAAAATAAAATAATTGCCAAATAGCTTTGGTCTTACGAAGATAGTTTCGGTGGCATACACAATACGGCTCTCCTATACTAGCTAGTCGAGTATTTCTAATCGTTCCTTAACTTATCGTAATCGCAGTTAGTGTACCTGCAGAAGATCGACAAGCATATATATTTCATGAACCTTTCATGCCAGCACTCATGAAAGCGTCCGTATTCATTACCGTTTACTTATAGAAACGATATCTGTACAAATCCCGCCGTACAGACGACGTTAACATACGCTATCGAGATAGCGTATTCACGGGGGTACCGTCATGAGACGGGGGTATGAACAGCGATCGCCATACCCTGCGCCAAACCTTCTACTCCCAATATGTTCAACTAACAGTTGGCATATTGGCAGCACCTCAAGTAAGCCACTGCTTGAGGGCAGCGTTCGGTTCGCATCACCGACAGGAAGGCCAAGCTCTCTCAGTTGGCTGAGGATCCTTACCTTCTTACCTCAGCGATGAGTGCGTCGTTACAGAATTTAAGGTCGGTTGTGCATGAAAGTAAGTTTTGACAGAAAGTAATGTGCTGGAAGTTAGTTGATAATACATATAGAAGTTAGATAGCCACCTAGTAACTTTCCCATAATCCCTTAGGGCTTTACGAACTAGGCACCATCCTTAACGTACCAACGTATTTCGCAACACACCTTCTAGTCAAGTTTTATGAAAATAGGTTTTTACGGCTCGTCGCATTCTCTGGAGTATGTATTTTGGCTCTGGCGCCAGCTGTTGCCAGCTATGGCACCAGCTACGGCTCTGATACCAGCTGTGGCAGAACCACCTGAATTAATCCGGCTCAAGTGTATTAACCATCACCATTAAGGCATTCTCGGTTAACCTTACACTTCAAACGGAGTAATCCACTGGTCTGTCGGGTATAACCTCCCGATACAACCACGGTGAACGGATCGAGCGCCATACATACAACCGCTCATGCGACGATGAGCCCAGAGAATACCACATTCCAGCAAATATTACAACATTAGCATAAGTGAATATTACAGACCAAGTTTTGAGTTTTAGAAAGCAAGTACTTCAATTATCATACATAAGTTCTTCAGTGTTTAAGTTGCAGTGGAAATAAATGACGGAAACTACTCGACGATACAGAATGTCTCGATGAAGTCCGTACGAGACATCACTCGGCCTTATCTCCGTTGGACGGGGGCGCATCCCATTCCACCGACCAACCAGGGGGAAGAGTGCAGGGCCAAGTCAAGCTAGCAATCATATCTTTGAAGG
Source organism: Panicum miliaceum (assembly GCA_032594955.1). NCBI lineage: Eukaryota > Viridiplantae > Streptophyta > Magnoliopsida > Poales > Poaceae > Panicum > Panicum miliaceum. Next base: position 25,479,304 of record CM064060.1, on the reverse strand, counting down.
TCTCACCTGAAAACAAGTCACAAGCAAGACTGAGTATACTAATACTCAGCAAGACTTACCCGAGTAGTGGAATCTACTCCACCGACTCTAGACATGCCAGGCTTTTTGGCTCAGGGGTTTGTTTTGCCGAAAAACATCTACAAGTGGGTCCTTACTTTCAACTTTTAGCTCAAGATTCTAGTTTCGTTAGCCAGTCTAGGTAAGCAGCTACCTAAAGCATACATGGTGAAGCATTAAATTTTTCATCCAACCAGTTCATTCATCATCATTGTTCCTCTTCTTACTCTGTGGGTAAAAATGGTTAAGCAGTCTCAATAGCCGTGAGAAACGGACGATTCGAATCGAATTTCTTAACCTTGCAAGGGAAACCCAAACACACGTCACGTGGTTACTCCCTAGAGTCACACGTGCAACTTTTCCCCTTTCTTTCCGGGTCGTGGATCGGGGCTACCCTCCGAGAGTACAGGAGCCCCACGCCACGGTTCGGCGCCGGGTCGTGACCACTCTCTGCACTCGCCATATGCACATGGGACCGAAGTTCAAAGGGTAGGATGCCGTCCCCTTGCCGGGCCAATCAGGTACTTAAGCTTACCGATTCCCATAATCTCGGCATGTGTTTAGTACGTTCAAAGACTTAACCATCACTACCACACCCTGCGGCCTTGGCATTTTTCACTAGACAGACGGGCCTCAATCGTAACCATCGTTACATAACCCGTCCGTGTCCTTATGATTGCAGCGTGTAGTAGTCATTCAACTCCTATTTTCTCGCGAGTGACAGGAAATCACTCGACTTTTACCGGAGTCCTATTAGCACAGCATTCTATCGAACCTTACGTCTAGTTTTCAAGCAAGGGTTCCTGATATCATGCAACTAAGTTTTCATCCAACTCCTATAAACTTAATGCACAAGCAAAGAGTAATGAGTTGCATAATTTCGGAAAGAATGGGTTATGCTCCGGGGCTTGCCTTCGCAGTTCGCTTGGGGATCTTCCAAACTTGGGCTCGGGTCTTCAAGAGCTTCAGTTAGATTCGCTTGAGCTTCACGCTGCTCACTCTCGGACGCGGGCACCAGCTCGTAAGTTCCGTCGGCGAGAGTCGTCGATTCTACATGAATGCACAAGTTTAAGTCGTGGTAATGGTTCTTGATTACGATTTGAGGGTTTTTGTCCCTGGAACTTTTTACACAGCAACCTCTGCCATAGTGTATCTCCCAGTAAAAATTTGAGAATTTTCCAAGCTAAGATACTATTTTCTTGATTTAATGTATGTTATTAGCACATAAATCAAATAAGTAGGTTACTATGAGATAAAAAAGTCTCCTAATTTTTCTCTGGCTCCTAGGTACCAATACATTAGCATAGAAAAAGTTTCATTGGGTGATTCACCACCTAACTGCAGGGATAAAACATTCTACTTAAACATGGTATGAAACTAAGTTTAATAAACAGTAAAGCTAGAGTTGGAATTTGGGCCTGATCTTTTTACACAGTCCTAAACATCAAGCAACTAATTTACTGCCCAAAATTTAGGGTCAGCATTGTTCTACAACAGTGGGTACAAAATAAGTCCATTAAAGCTTCCATTTAATGTAGAGCAAAATATGTTGACATTCTGAGAAACTTTCTGTAACAAAAGTGGTAGAGTTTGTTCTAAGGATTCCAGAACAGTCGAGTTTGCAGTTTTCTGAATTGTCTACTATTTTATTCGAATTTTACAAGTTCACTGAATTTGAATCTAGATTTGAAACTTTTCTTTTTACAACTAGGTCCTTGAATCTTACGCGCAGACCCTTCTAAAGATTTAAATTCTTGCAATTGGGTCCTCGGGCGGCTCGGGTACGGCGGCCGGCCGAAATTCCGGCGAGGGGGCTCGCCGGCGGCGAGGGGTGAGGGTCGGGGAAGGTTCAGGGGTGCGAGGGCTACCTTGTGGGGGTGTTGTTCAGGTGGGGGACGGCCGGGAAGGGCTCGCCGGCGTTGGAGCAGAGGCGGCGGCGGCGCGGCACGCGTCGACGGCGGTGCTCCGGTGGTCTTGGGGCGGTGTGGTCCGGTCGGAGAGCTTCAGTGGTGCGTGGGGAAGCTGCTCAGGGGCTCGGCTTGGACGGAGGAGGTCGGGGTCGTGCTGTCCACGGCGAGCAGGGGCGGCGGCGGCGGCGGCAGCGCGGGCGGCGGCGCTCCGGTGGCTCTGGACGGCATTGGGCGGGTCGGCGAGCTTCAGGGGGATGATGTAGTGGTGGCTGGGGGCTTAGTTTGGGCAGTGGGCGGCGGCGGTGGGCTGTCCACGGGCGGGCGGCGCTCGGCGGCGGCAATGCTGACGGCGAGGGCGTTCCGGGGTGCTGTGGCTCGCGCGCGTGGCCCGGCGGGGCTTTTATAGGGGTCGGAGGGGGTGCGGAGAGGCCTGGGCAGCGCGCGGGGCGGGGGCACGGCACAACGCGCACTGGGCGCGGCGGGCGGCGGCAGAACGCCGGCGCGACGTGCGGCAGCGCGGGCGCGGTGACTGGGCGGCCGGAGATATGGCGTGGGCGCGGTGGGATAGCGCGGGGCGCGGAGTGGTGGAGCAGCAGCGGCAGCGGCTCGGGCGGAGGGCGGGCGCGGCGACTGGCGGGGCGCGGGGGCCGGGGCGGCACGGCGGAGCGAGGCGACTGGGCGGCCGGGCGGCGGGGCTGGACGCGGCTGCGTCGTGTGCACGCGCGGGCGTTCACTGGCAGCGCGGCATGGGGGCGGGGCAAAGCCGGCCGTGGCGGGGTGGTGCGGCGGCCACTGGCCTGGCGCCTCGCGCCGGTCAGGCGACGCCGGCCACCTGGCGCGCGGCGGTCGGGCGCGGAGGAGAGAGGGGGGGGGGGGGGGGGGGGGGGCGAGGGGCCTGGATGCAAGGATTCGAAAAGTTTCAGGGGGCTGGGTGCAAACAGGGCATTTTCTCCCCTTTCTGATTTGAATTTCAAAAACTTTTGAACACGAAAGTTGTTCAAAATAAAAAGTTCTACAACTTTGGTTTCAGGCAAAATCTCATTTGGCTTATGGTTTGAAAGTTAAATTTAGAAGTTCAAAAGTAACCAAATGTGCTCAAATTAAATTTGAATTCCAACTGAACTCGTTTTAATTCTTTCCACCCTTTCATTAGTTGGTTTAAACATAGAGTTAGGCTAATGACATCGATTTTGGAAATGTAATTACCAGGATTGTCACAATCTAGCTCTAGAGTTGACTAGAAAAGTTGTTCAAAAATACCTTAGAAATGTTTTGGTGAAGTTTGAGAATTTCTGGATTACTCAAATTGGAGTTATGGAGTTTTGAAGTTACTTCCAGAAATATTCAACTTTCATCCTCTAGTTAATATCCTATGGCATGATCTTGTCCAAAACCTTTACCCTTTGAAGTTGATCCTTCTGAGCAGCAAGATAAATACCAAAGCTGTCAAGAATTTCATGTCCTAAAAGATCACAAAATTCGGCACTATTGGACGTTGCTAGTTGGAGTTATAGGCAAGATACTATAACTCGTTCTGCTGAAAAAAAGACGAGACAGAGGAGCAAAGAGTGAATTTTTGGACCATCTTGGCCATCGATTTAGCATCTTAGTTGAATACCAAAGTTATACATCTCTAAATTCCCTACCCACTTCCAAGATATGAGCAGTTTTGGATGAACCTACTAGGAGCTATGAGTTTTCTTGTAGCGAACAGTATTCTGTCCACGATTCTATCCATGATCTTTCGGAAGTCTACTCTTTTCCGCCCTAATCCTTTTGAATCATGGAAGCCATATGGATCACGTTGCTAATGATAAACATTCACATTTCAGATGGTTGGAGCAACCCGTGGAAACCCGGATGGTTTCGGTGCTAGTGCTAATGGATCCCAACCACAGGCACCACCACCACCCAGTTTGGTGGACGTAATGACCACTCAAACCGAGTTGCTTCATCAGCTCGTGCAGGGGCAGCAAGCAATTTTTCAATACCTGCAGCAGCAACACCATCAAGGGGATGGGTGTAATGTCCACCATCCTGAGGTTGCAGGCTATCCAGAGCTCAATAACAAGATGATGGACACAAGAGACGTTTACTCAGACTCCTTATTGCCCCCATCACAACTTCTGATGAAACTTAAGGATCACCAAGTAAAGTGTCGGACTCTCAAGCATGACCCATGCGGCATAGACTTGACTGGATGGGAAATTACCTCCACAGAATTCATCCCATGAGTTCGACGTCAAGTTAGCAGAACTACTGACGCCGGCACAGTCCTACGAACACAAACTCGCTTGCCTGTTCAGGAAAAGATAGACCATGCCAAATGCACCACACCCAAGAAAGGTTCATTAGGTATGCCAGTAGTGACATCTGTAGATAACAAACAACCCGGTCGTCCAAGTGACAAAAACCGTTGCTTCATTTGTAGAAGTGCTAACCATTTTGCTCGAGAATGCCCTCAGCCTAGGCAGCCAAATCAGGGCCAAGGTTCTAGCCAAATCCATCAGAACAAGCATAAAAGACAGAGGAACAAGAGCAAAAGACAGATTGATCAGCTTGAAGTGCTCCCTAAAGGTGCACCATTAATGACACGCACATTCTCTATTTAACAACTAGCATATAGTTATATTGTTGATTCTGGTGCATCACATAGTTTCATTAATGCAAAGTTTGGTGCAAAAGTTGGCTTGGATGTTTGTCACACAAAAAAGTCGTATATGATATCAACACCGGGTGGTAAAATTGCTTCAAATCAAATGATAAGGCAAGTACCAATCAAGTTGGGTAGTAAAACCATCAACACGAACCTTGTTCTTTTACCCCTTGACGGCATGGACATTATTTTGGGTATGAATTGGATGGCTCTACACGGAGTCACACTGGACCTTTCTTCCCGTGCTGTTGAAATAAATTCACCTAGTCACGGAGCCACTACCCTTTACCTACCATTCCGGGAGTGCACGAATTCTTGTGCTTTCGTGATGGAAGGGATCAACCTTGAGAATATTCCAGTGGTATGCGAGTATGCCGATGTTTTTCCGGACGATTTGCCAGGAATGCCACCAGATAGGGACATTGAGTTCGTTATTGAACTGCAACCAGGCACTGCACCTATCTCCAAAAGACCCTATAGGATGCCACCTAAGGAATTGGCCGAACTGAAAACACAACTCCAAGAACTACTGGACAAAGGCTTCATTCGTCCTAGCGCATCACCTTGGGGATGTCTAGCCCTTTTTGTAAAGAAAAATGATGACAGTTTAAGATTATGTGTGGACTACCGACCTCTCAATGTGGTAACCGTTAAGAATAAATACCCACTTCCCCGCATCGACGTTCTCGTTGATCAATTATCTGGATCTAGAGTTTTCTCAAAGATTGATCTTCGATCTGGATATCATCAAACAAAGATTCGTCCATGCGATATTCCTAAGACCGCCTTTTCCACGCGATATGGACTATATAAATTCTTGGTCATGTACTTTGGTCTCACCAATGCCCCTGCCTACTTCATGTATCTCATGAATTCGGTATTCATACCTGAGCTCGACAAATTCGTCGTAGTTTTCATTGACGACATCCTGATCTATTCCAAGAATGAGGAAGAGCACGCTAAGCACCTGCACATTGTTCTTCAGCGTCTCAGAGACCATCAGCTCTATGCTAAATTTTCTAAGTGCGAATTCTGGTTGGATAGTGTGAAATTCTTGGGTCACACTATTTCCAGCGAAGGCATAGCCGTTGACCCCAGAAAGGTACAAGAAGTGATGGATTGGAAATCTCCCACCTCTATTCATCAGATTCGCAGTTTTCTTAGTTTAGCCGGTTACTATCACCGTTTCATTCCGGATTTCTCCAGGATTGCTAAGCCTATGACCGAACTATTGAAAAAGGGAGTAAAGTTTGTGTGGGATGAGAAATGCGAAGAAGTTTTCCACACTCTCAGAGAACGTTTGACTACAGCCCCTGTGTTAGCTCAACCCGATAACACCAAACCGTTCGATGTTTACTGTGACGCATCTGGCACTGGTCTTGGTTGTGTGCTTATGCAAGAAAATCGAGTTATCGCCTATGCTTCATGAGCCCTTCAGCCCCATGAGTAGAATTATCCGACCCATGATCTCGAGTTAGCAGCAGTCATTCATGCGCTAAAAATATGGAGACATTATCTCATGGGCACTCATTGTAATATCTACACCGATCACAAGAGTCTCAAATATATCTTCACCCAAGCCGATCTGAATATGAGACAAAGAAGATGGCTAGAATTAATCAAGGATTATGATCTCGAGGTGCACTATCACCTCGGCAAGGCTAATGTAGTCGCGGATGCACTCAGCCGTAAGGCCCATTGCCATTGCCTATCAGTGGAAATCTATAATGAGACATTATGTTCAGAAATGAGGAAGCTCAGTTTGGAAATGATTTCCCAAGGCACTCTGAATCACATCTCAGTCGAGCCCACTCTTCACGACCAGATCATCATGGCACAACTACATGATGAAGGAATTAAGATCATCAAACAAAAACTCTCTCTAGGAGAAGAGAAATACAAATGTTTCCGCCAGGACCATAAGGGAGTTCTATGGTTCGAAAGTCTCATAGTCGTTCCGAAGAATCATGAGCTCCGTAAGCAAATTCTGGATGAGGCACACCTTTCCAAATTTTCTATTCACCCCGGCAGTAACAAAATGTATCAAGAGCTTAGACAAAATTTCTGGTGGATTAGAATGAAAAGAGAAATCGCTAAATATGTCTCAGAATGCGACACATGCCAGAGAGTAAAAGCCAGCCACTTGAAAGTAGCCGGTACACTTCAACCGTTGCCTATACCCTCATGGAAATGGGAGGACATAAGTATGGATTTCATTGTTGGATTGCCAAGTACCGCACAGAAACATGATTCCATATGGGTTATCGTTGATAGGCTCACAAAGACGGCACATTTCCTTCCGGTACACACCACCTATACTGCCAAAAAATATATCGAGATTTATCTCGATCGCATTGTTTGCCTACATGGAGTACCGAAGACTATTATTTCTGATCGTGGTACTCAGTTTGTAGCGCGCTTTTGGGAACAATTGCAAGCTTCTCTTGGTACTAAATTGATTCGAAGCTCAGCCTATCATCCTCAAACTGACGGACAAACTGAAAGAGTAAACCAAATTCTTGAAGACATGCTTAGAGCTTGCGTCATTCACTATGGCAAGAGTTGGGACAAATGCCTATCCCTAGCAGAGTTCTCATATAACAATAGTTACCAAGCGAGTTTGAAAATGGCACCATTTGAGGCCTTATACGGATGAAGATGTCGAACCCCTTTGAGCTGGTCACAGACCGGAGAACGCAAAATATTTGGACCAGACTTGGTAATCAAGGCAGAAGAAAAAGTGAGAGTAATACAAGAAAACCTTAGAGCCGCACAATCCAGGCAAAAGAGCTATTTCGACAGAAGGAGAAAGCCACTAAAATTTGAAGTTGGTGACCATGTCTACCTTCGAGTTTCACCAACCAAGGGTGTACAAAGATTCGGAGTCAAAGGAAAACTATCTCCCTGTTATGTTGGTCCCTACGAAATCATCGAGACCTGTGGACCCGTAGCCTATAGAATTCGACTGCCCCCTCAGCTTGCAGCCATCCATGATGTCTTTCACGTATCTCAACTCAAGAAGTGTGTTCGAGTTCCTACCGAGGTTATTAAACAACAAGAAGTAGTGGTAGAGCCCGACCTCTCATATGTTGAGTACCCTATCAAAATCATGGATCCAAAAGAAATAAGCACTAGGAGGAAAGTGATTAAAATGTAAAAAATTCAATGGAATTATCACACTTAGGAAGAAGCCACATGGGAAACTGAAAGCTACCTAAACCAAAATTTCTCGGATTTTCTTAACTCTCGCGAAGGTACACACACTGTCCACACTAAGCCTATTGTCCAAATCTCGGGGCGAGATTCTTTTTAAGGGGGGAAGGCTGTAACACCTCAGGTGTTTGAATTATGAAATAAGCCTCTTTAGCTTAACACGGTGCATAAATAATTAAGAGAAGTTTCAATGAAATGAGTTATAAATTGGTTTTGCCTTAAATTGGAAATAGTTGTGTATATGTGCATAAGTACATGTATGTTAATCAAACAAGTTAAATAACTTTCACTTTAATGCAAACATGGCTACAAAATTTAATAGGCACATCGTTTTTGACATGAAAAACAAATGTCTAGTGGAAGCCTAGGAGTGAATGCAAAGTTTTGCCCAGGAAATGACGTGCCCTCAGAATTATTCTTTTGAGCTTTTAAAATAATTTCTAAACTAGAACTCAAATAAACTTTGGCCTGAAACAAAACTTGTGTAACTTTTCATTTTGAACAACTTTCGTGTTCAAGGATTTCTGAGTTACAACACAAAAATTTGAGAAACAATTGAAATTGCAAACCAGTCCCTGTCTTTTCTTCTATTTTCACTGCAGACTCTTCTTCTCCGCCTCGCCCGACCCTTTCACTCGCCCGACCCTACGTTCGCCCGACACGCAACCGCTTCACCCGACCCTCCAACGCGCAGTCGTTCGCCCGACCCTTTCGCTTCGCCCGACCCTCCGCCGCCGCGCAGTCGCCGCAAGCCACTTGGCCGGCGATGCCTTACAGCGCTAGGCGCCAAGCCAATGCCTGGCCGCGCCCGCACGCCGCGCTCCTCCCCAGTCCGCGCACGCCATGCGTGCGCCGGCGTCGCGCGCCTCTGATCGCCGTCCGCCGCGCCCAATGGACAAGCCGCGCCGTGCCCGTGTCTCCGCCGCATCCCGCCAGTCGCCGCGCTCGCCGCCCGGCAAGACAGCTGCTGCAGCTCCTCGCCCAACCCGCGCACGCGTGATCTCCCGCTCCCCACGCCAAATCCTCAGCGCCCAATCCCCTCTGCCCGCGCCTGCCGCACGCCGCGCCGGCTCTGCTCGCCGCCCACCGCGGCCAGTCACGCGCTCCCGTCGTGCCGCCCGCGCCCGCGTCTCACAGTCCATTCCCGCCCCTCCTTTCGCCTCTCTGCTGCCTACAAAAGGCCGCACTGAGTCCCCCTCGCACGCCCAGACACCAGAACACCGCTGCCGCCACCATTACCGACGCCGTGCACCACCCGCCCGTGGAGCCCCACTCCCCAGCCTCCCACTTCCCAAACCCATCACCTAGCAAGCTTGACCTCCCTCCACTGAAGCTCACCGGCCTCTTCCCCGGCCAGCTCAACCGCCGGAGCACCGCCAGCGCCACCCGCACCGCCGCCGCTCCCTTGCTACTCCGTGGACAGCTCACTTCGAAGCTGCATCGTCCTAGACAAGCCTCTAAACGGGTTCCCCTCGACGCCACGAAGCTCATCGACCAGCCCACGCTCTCCCCTCCTCGCCGGAGCACCATCGCCGACGCTCCGCCCCGCCGCCGCCCTCTGCTCCGCGCCGACGAGTCACCTCCGGCCACCCCCAACCCCGACCAAGGCCATCCCGAGGTAGCTCTCAACTCCCTGGATCTCCCCGACCCTTTTCCCCTCGCCGCCGATGAGCCCCCTCGCCGGAATCTGGCCGGCCGCCATGCCAGCGCCACCAAGGGACCACATTGCAACGATTGAAATCTTTAAAAGAGTCTGCACGCAAGTTTCCAGGGACCCCTGTGTAAAAAAAAGTTTTAACCCGAGATTCAAAATCAGTGAACTTGTAAAATTCATGTAAAATCGTAGAAAAATTGGAAAAATACAAAGTCAACTGTTCAGAATCCTTAGATGAAAATCTACAACTTTTGTTACATGCATTTCTTCAGTTGCTTGCTAAATCTTACTATAAATTAAATGGAATATTTAATAGACTTTAATTTTACCCACTGTTGTAGACAAAGTCTAAACCTGAAAAATTAACAGTAGATTAGTTGCTTGATTTGTAGGGCAGTGTAAAAATATTAGGGCTAGAACCCATCTCTAGCTAAACTTTTTAATAAAACTTGTTTATGACATGAAATAATAAAACTAATTTGTAACTGCTGTTATATTGTGATTCATGTGGTGAAACTGTTTCAGAGCTGTTTTATTAATGCCTAAATACCACAGAAAAAGTTTAGAACCTTTTGCCTTTTTGTAACCTATTCATATAATTTTGTGGTAGGAAAATTGCACTAATTCAAATAATTAGTTTCTGTGGTTGGAAAATGTTCAACCTTTTAGTGAAGGACTCTTTAGAGTAGCTCTTGTTGTATAAAAAGTTTCATACTCCGAAAACCTGTAAAACATCCTGTAGAAATTAAATCTTTATTAAAATGGGTGTATCTTGTCCTATTTATTATGCTTTGTATCTTACACAGTAAAATCTGAAACATTCATAGTAACACATGTAGGAATAGATTAACACCCTGTAAAAGTTTTAGCTTCGATACATGAATGGTTGGTTCTGTATAAAAATAACTATGTTCTAGCATTAGTTGTGTATTACATTTTTCATAATTATTCTGCTACGTAAAAATGTCTGAAATTTTTACAGTGCTTTTGTCTCTGCTTAATGTGCTCTGAATAAAAATTTCATCACCAAAAGTTACCTAATCCAGAAGTTGTGCTTAATCCATGTTGTGCTTAGAAAATTTAGTTTCCATATTAACACAACCCCTTTTGTTTAATGAAGCTAGTAGTTTATGTTATACTCTATTAACAATTGCCCAAAGAAATCTTAGCTAAGTAATTTCCCAACAAAATCGATGTTTTGTGGATTTCCACTTTGTCGTGAAGGAAAATAATCGTCTTATACCATCACTATAACTTACACTTGTGCATTCATATAGAATCGACTACTCTCGCCGACGGAACGTACGAGCTGGTGCCCGCGTCCAAGAGTGAGCAGCGTGAAACTGAAGTAAATCTAACTGAAGCTCTCGAAGACCCGAGCCCAAGTTCGGACGAGCACCAAGCTAGCTTTACCCAAGAAGGCAAGTCCCGGAGCATGAACCCTATTTTCTAAACTTATGCAACCTATTACTCTACTCTACTTGTGCATTAAGTTTATAGGATTTGAATGAAAACTTAGTCGCATGATCCTAGGTACCCCTGCTCTGAACACTAGATGTAAGGTTCAATGGAATGCTATGCTAATAGGACTCGGTAAAAGTCGAGTGATTTCCTGTCACTCGCGAGAATTTAGGAGTTGAATGTTTACTACATGCTGCAATCATAAGGTCGACGGACAGGGCTATGGTACGATGTTTATGTTGATGATTGAGGCTCCGTCTGTTTAGTGAAAAATGCTAAGGCCGCAGTGTGTGGTAGTGGTGGTTAAGTCTTTGAACGTACTAACCACATGCCGAGAATATGGTAATCGGTAAGCTTAAGTACCTAATCGGACTGGTAAGTGGACAGCATCCCACCATCTCAACTTCGGTTCCATGCGCGCACATGGTGGGTGCAGAGCTAGGCTCTGTAGTCTTGGATGGTGGCCCTGATCCACAACCCAGGAAGAAAGGGGAAAAGTTGCACGTGTGACTCTTGGAGTAAGCACGTGACGTGTGTTTAGGTTTCCCTTGCGAGGTTAAGAAATTCGATTCGAATCGTCCATTTCTCGCGGTTATTGAAACTGCTTGACCCTTTTACCACATAGAGTAAGAAGAGGAACAATGATGATGATTAATATTGTTGGATGAGAAATTAATCCTTCCACCATGTATGATATTGGATAGTTGCCTACCTAGAATGGTTAAAGAAAACTAGAACTTGGAGCTAAAATTTGAAAGTAATGACCTACTTTTTATGCTTTTCGGCAAAACAAACCCTCAAGCCAAAAGCCTTGCATGTCTAGGAGTCGGCTAAGTATATTCCACTAGTTGGGTAAGCCTTGCTGAGTATTAGTATACTCAGCCTTGCTTGTGGCTTGTTTTCAGGTGAAACTTTCGAGAATATGATCGCTAGTTTGACTTGGCCTTGTACCCTTCCTCCTGGTTGGTCGGTGCAATGGGATACGCCCCCGGCCAACGGTGATAATGCCGAGTGATGTTTCGTACGGGCTTCATCGAGACATCCTGTATCGTCGAGTAGTTATCGTTATTTTCCGCTGCTTTGAACTCTGAAGAACTCAATTATTTTGAACTCTGAAGTACTTGTTTTACGAATTTGAACCCCGTTGTAATAATAATTCATGATGAACCCTGTGGTGTAAAATTTGTGGAATGTTGTATCCTCTGGGCTCACCTTCGTGTGAGTACATGTATGTGTGGTTTCGATCGGCAAAAACCGTGGTTGTATCGAGAGGTTACCCGACAGACTAGTGGATTATTCTGTTTGAAGTGCGAGTTAGCCCCGATTGCCCTTGTGGTGATGGTTAGCGCGCTTGAGCCGGATTAATTCAGGTGTTTCTGCCACAGCTGGTATCAGAGCCATAGCTGGTGCCACAGCTCATACCAGAGCCGAAATGCATACGCCAGAGAATGAAACAAGCCTTAAAAACTTATTTTCCTAAAACTTGACCACAAAAATTGTGTTTGGAAAATACGTTGGTTCGTTAAGGATGGTGCCTAGATCGTAAAGCCCTATGAGATTATGGGAAAGTTACTAGGTGGCTATCTAACTTGTGAATATTGTCAACTAACTTCCAGCACATTACTTTCTGTCAATACTTACTTTTATGCACAACCAACCCTTAAATTCTGTAACGACGCACTCATCGCTAAGGTAAGAAGGTAAGAATCCTCAGCCAACTGAGAGAGCTTGGCCTTCCCGTCGGTGATGCGAGCCGAACGCTGCCCTCAAGCAGTGGTTTACTTGAGGTGCTGCCAATATACCAACTCTTAGTTGATTATATTGGGAGTAGAAGGTTTGGCGCAGGGTATGGTGATCGCTGTTCATACCCCCGTCTCAAGACGGTACCCCCCGTGAATACGCTATCTTGATAGCGTATGTTAACGTTGTCTGTACGGCGGGAATTGTACGGATGCCGTTTCTATAGTGAACGGTAATGAATACAGACGCTTTCATGAGTGCTGGCATGAAAGGTTCATTGGATTTATATTTTTGCTCTATCAATCTTCTGCAGGTACACTAATCACGATTACGATAAGTTTAAGAACGGTTAGAGATTCCTCGACTAGCTATTATAGTGAGAGACGTATTGTGTATGCCTCCGAAACTAACTTCGTAAGACCAAAGCTATTTGGCAATTATTTTATTTTGTGAGGACGAATAGGATGTGCATGCATCATGACTATATAAATCTGAAATTGAAAATGCGATGTGTGAGAGTGGTAAGATTCATGCGCCCACACATTTGTCTTTGCATAAGGATTATCTAGCAAATCTATCATATTCTGCCTTATCTGAAAAGATGAATTTATTAAGCTTAGAAAATGATCCTTTCTGAAGAAACTCATGTTGAAAGTTTTGTTCCAAAATTCGTATTCTACCTCCTGTCTAAATACGAAAAATTCTGGACATATGGATAATGAGAAACAACAAAGATCTTGAGATGTCAGTTTTCTGTCCAAAATGAGCAGTTCAGCCACATAAATTTTTTTATGCCCTCTAATACAGTTTTCTGCAAATGTGTTCATCACAAAACTTGTTGTAAATTTAATAAGGCAGGTACTGTTAAAATTTGGTAATTTTTAGCCGGGTAGATTTTCCCTGGTGCACGAAATCTTGACCAACTGTTCACAGAAATTTCTGGGTAGATAGTAAATTGAAACCTTAAGAGAAAGACCATCTTAGAACCTGATCTAGCTCTGGAGTTGACTTGCAAAGTTGTTCAAAAATACCTTAGAAATGTTTTGGTGAAGTTTGAGAATTTCTGGATTACTCAAATTGGAGTTATGGAGTTTTGAAGTTACATCCAGAAATATTCAACTTCCATCCTCTAGTTAATATCCTATGGGATGATCTTGTCCAAAACCTTTACCCTTTGAAGTTGATCCTTCTGAGCAGCAAGATAAATACCAAAGCTGTCAAGAATTTCATGTCCTAAAAGATCACAAAATTCGGCACTATTGGACGTTGCTAGTTGGAGTTATAGGCAAGATACTATAACTCGTTCTGCTGAAAAACAGCCGAGACAGAGGAGCAAAGAGTGAATTTTTGGACCATCTTGGCCATCGATTTAGCATCTTAGTTGAATATCAAAGTTATACATCTCTAAATTCCCTACCCACTGCCAAGATATGAGCAGTTTTGGATGAACCTACTAGGAGCTATGAGTTTTCTTGTAGCGAACAGTATTCTGTCCACGATTCTATCCATGATCTTTCAGAAGTCTACTCTTTTCCGCCCTAATCCTTTTGAATCATGGAAGCCATATGGATCACGTTGCTAATGATAAACATTCACATTTCAGATGGTTGGAGCAACCCGTGGAAACCCGGATGGTTTCAGTGCTAGTGCTAATGGATCCTGTAACACCCAAAAATATAGGAATTAAAATTTTTAAAAAATATTTTTTTATAAAAGTCACAAAATAAAAAATATGCATGGATCTTTCTTTTCTTTTTCTTCTCCCACTCTTTTCTTTCAGCCCAGCCCAAATCCTTCTCTTCTCTTCTCCTTTTCTTTTCTCCCCGCAGCCCAATCCAGCAGCCCAACCCCTTCGGCCCAATCTTTCTTTTTCTTTTTCTTTTCTTCCCCGCGGCCCAAACCAGACGGCCCAGCCCACTTTACCTTCCCTCACCCCTCTCTCACCGACGCGCTGGTCCCACTCGTCAGTTTCTTCTCTCTTCTTTCCTTTCTTCTTCCTCCGCACCGCTCTCCTTTTTCCTTTCTCCGCCGCGACGCTAGACGCGCCGCCGCGCTCCCTCCCCTTCCTTTTTCCTTCCTCACCCAGAGTCCGGATCGACTCCGCGCCATCACCCGCGTCTCCTCTTTCCTTCCCCGCGACGCTGGATGCCTTACTGGCCGCGTCCGCCCCTTTCCTTTGCCGCCCGCCGCCTTCCCTTTTCCCCAGCCAATCCGCCCCTATAAAACCCCGCCGGAGCCCCGCTTTGCACCCAGAGCTATCTTCAATCCTTTACTCTACTCCACACCATCGCACACCGCTGGAATTCGCACACCGGAGGAACGCCGCCGCTCCATGTCGCCGCCCCTCCGTTGACTCGCTGTTCCTCTGCTTCTCCGCCGCCTTCAACTCTCGCCGAAGTTCCGCGAGTTGGTGAACATCAAGCCGCACCCGTTCCCCCTCTCTCTCGCTCCGCCGCAACCCTAATTTCTCGTCGGACCTCTGTTTCCGCCCGCCGCCGTGGCCGCCAGTCTACAGTCACCGCACAGCCGTCCCGTGACCACCAACACCTGCGCTGTGTCCCCCACTCTCTCCCCGGCATAACCCCAGCCCGAACCAAGCCCCGGAACACCGGATTCGGTGAAGCTCTGGCCGTCCGCCGCCGCACTCGCTCGCCGCCGGCGCCCAGCGCAGCTCCGATTCGCCCGACCCTTTTCACCCCGTCGAGCCGACCCTTCCCCTGCCGCTCGATCTAGATCTAACAGCCAGAATCGACCCTTACTCCGCCGATTCGCCCGACCCTAGCCGTCCCCGGAACTTTTGCAGAAAAGCCCCTAGGTTTTCCAGGAATCAACCCACAGTCCAGAACAGTAGAAAGATAATTAGAGTTGAGCCATTTCTTTTTCTATCCCGACCCCTAACTTTTCTAGAATTAGTACCCGCCATCCAGAATCTCTAGTTTTTTACGCCGACCCTCTATTTAAGGTTTAGTTATGTTTTAGCCCCTGATTTCTTTAGATTCAGCCCCTGGAAGTTCAAAACTCTCGTAGTTAGGTCCCTAGATCACTATTTTAGCCATATCTTCATCGTTTTAACTCCGATTTCAGCGATTCTTGCGCTCAGGCGATCCTTGCATCATGAACTACAATATTATCATCGTTTTACTTTCTATTTGTACTACTTGTTGTATTGTTTCTTATTTATTTGTGTATGCTTGTTTGTGTGCTCGCATAGACAACGTGACGTTCGAGCAAAATCAAGAGCAAGCTTACGAGGAAGAGAACCAACAGCTATGTGAGGAAGGCAAGTGGATTTCCCCCCTGCATATTCTATTTGATCCCAACAACAGCATGATAATTCACTTTACTTTATTGTTGCTTGCATAAACTTGATGGGTTACCTATACTAAGGACATACCTAGTGTTTTACCCCAAACCTTGAAACACCTGGGTTTACTATTCATGTTGGGTAGTTACGCTTAGTTGCAAACTTTGGGACTGGTATTGGTTTACTCTTATGATAATTATGGTCACGTTTCCTATTGTTGTTATACCGCGTAATTTCAAGATCAGTTTTGTTTAATGGGAACATGGAGAACCTCCCAAGAAAACAGTGCAACCACAAAGACATATGGCTTTGACCTTAGCCAATTAATTAGATGTGTAGTTTGCTGGTGGCCTTACCGAAAGGGCAAGGAGGGGGTCGGTGATAGGGGTCATAGCCCGGTCCTCTTGGGGTAGCTGCCTTTGCTAAGGAGCTGACCATTAGGGAGGTTTATTTACCACACTGCTACTGAAACTCTAGCGGGCTGCCTAGCTCTTGACATGTCTTTGTGAAGGCTTCGTAGTGTACCCTCGCCACTCACCTTGGAAGTGTTTAAGGGCCTTGCAAACCCGGGCGACTCAGGGAAACATGATTTGTGGGTAAAGTGTACAACCTCTGCAGAGTGTAAAACTGTTATAACAGCCGTACTCACGGTTAAGAGTGGCTTGGACCCTCACATGATAATGAAACTTGAAGATTAATTACATTGTGGTTCATGGATTATGTTTATGTTGATGGTACCTTTATGTTTTGCTAAAGTGGGATGGTATAAACTTAAACCTAGTTAATAGGTGCTCGCTAATAAATACTTGACCAACTAAAAGTGACCGCTGCTGCAAACCTTAGCCTATCCTTGATGGCCTTGCATATTCACCCCACTTGCTGAGTACCAACCATAAGAGTACTCACCCTTGCCCCCTGTTGTTCAGAAGAGAACTTTGAAGAGGAGAACTTCGACGACTTCGAGGAGTTCTAGGCTTTGCGTTCACCAGTCATCGCCTGTGGAAGACGGAGTTGTTGTAGACTTCGTATTGGGTATATCAGTGTATCGTTTAAAGACATTTGTGTCTCTTTTATACGGAGTGTAATATTATTAAATACTTTATTTAGTTACTTTTTGAGCATTGTCTTTGATATATTACACTTTCCGTCTATCATATGTGTGTGAATATGATCCTGGCGCACATATGAGATGCATCTGGTTCTTTCTAGAATTGGGTGTGACAGAAGTGGTATCAGAGCTATGTTGACTGTAGGACGCTAGCCTAGTTAGAAATGGTCGAAATTAAGGATTTATCTTCTAGCAAGCCATGTCAGCATCAAAAATTTCTTTGTGTTTATTTTTCCTCATAAAAACCTATGTTGACATAAACCTTCTATTATTTTATTTTTTTTAAAAAAATATTCTGAGTTTTACTCCCGCTCTGTCAGATGGCCAGGACTTACCAGACTGCTCGCAAGCGCACCGGAGGTCGCCAAGTTCGCATTGCACCAGCTGAGCCAGCTCCTCCCGCCCCAGTTCCAGCCCCTGTTTAAGAGGAGGAAGCTATGGAGGAGGAACCCGAGGAGGCCTACTACTTTGTGGATGGTGATGATGGCCGCATCATGGCAATTGATGAAGAAGGGAATCAGTTCACACCGCCGGCATCACCAGTTGTTGAGGCACCGTCACCACCCCCAGTTGTCCCTGCTCCAGCTCCCGCTCCAGCACCGGTCGCTGCCGAAGAAAGCCCGGGTAACTCCGAGGGTATTGATGATGGAAGAGATGATGACGAGGACAACGATAACAATGAAGACAACAACGATCAGGGTGATGATCCTCCAGGGATGAGGCAACTCTGCTGTGTTCGCACTTCGGACAGAGAGCTCGGTCTCTTGTCTCTGGTGCTGCAGGGTGTTCTGCAGGAGTTGGGCAACCGCGTGAGACCCCACTACCACACGCACCACTACATCGACCCTGCGCTCGGCGACTACTACCTCACTCGCGTCCACATCAGGATGGATACGGAGAGTGCCAAAGGGCTGAGGACTCTCGCTGCACACGACTCCGCCACACCCCACGCTAGTTACGACGCCGCCGTCAGCAGCGCCGCCAGGAGAGCTCTGTGGTCCATCTGCCACACCTACCGCCAGGAGCTTCAGAACATGGAGTATCGCCACCTTCCTCGCTGCCTCAGTGGAACTAAGGAGACTGTGATTACTCTGGGTGGAGATGATGAAAACCGCCTCAACACTCTTGCTCGAGTCACCGCCGCTCTCAACACTGAGCTGGAAAGCGTCGTCACTGAGCTGGACGATACTCAGGACAAGCTACTAGAGGCCCATGACAGGATCCGCATACTGGAGGCCCGACTTGAAGGAAGGGCGCCGCCACCACCACTGCTGGATGAACCCCGCTTCCTCGCCTTGTCACCGCCCCACAAGAAGCTTCGCCGCGGCGAGCACGGCTCCATAACTCGCCCCGAGGAATAGGCATCTAGGCTCTTAGGCTAGTATCTCTTAAAGTTCTCGTCAGAATTATTTTTTTTTGAGAGGACGACGGTGTAATAATGTTTGCTTGAGAACAAATGTTTGATTCTGTGTGCTTGGTTGGAAACCTTAAGAATTGCTTGCTATAATCTATCTATTAATATAAGTTGGAGTCTTTATAAATCCATATTTTGTTAAGATCTTATCTTCTACCTACCCATATCTAGTACACCTGTCTTATCCTGGGTTTATTCCCTAATGGTCAGATGGTAAACACCAGGACAGGTGGAGGACAGAATATCCCTAGCACTAGGCGTGCTCGCGTATTAACCGACCGAGTCAGTTGCCACCACCACCCAACCCAACAGTGGAGCAATTCTTGGCAGCACAGATGCAGGTGTTGCACAACCTCACTGCCACCATCCAGAACATACAAGCTCAGCAGAATCAGCAAGCACCTCAACAGAACCAGCCATTAAGAGACAAACATAGAGAATTCATGAGCCACCACCCCCCTACCTTTTCTCACTCAGTGGGCCCCTTGGATGCTGATGATTGGTTGAAGGTCATCACTAAGAAGCTAGACATCACGCAATGCAGTGACCGTGAAAGGGTCCTGTATGCTGCAGGACGTCTTGAAGGTGCAGCCGCTGATTGGTGGGATGCTTACACTGCTGCCCACGCCAATGCCAACACTATCACCTGGGAGGAGTTCAGAACCAACTTCCGCAGCCACCATATTCCAGCAGGACTAATGAAGCTCAAGCAGATGGAATTCCTATCCCTGAAGCAAGGCAGCATGACCGTCAACGAGTACCGAGACAAATTCACTCAGTTGTCTCGTTACGCGCCCCGTGAGGTGGATAGTGACGCAAAGAGGTAGGAGCGCTTCTTGGAAGGTCTGATAGGGCCGCTCAACTATCAGCTGCACAATCACACCTTTCCAAACTTCCAGACTCTGCTAGACAAAGCCATTGGTCTGGAGAGCAAGCGCAAGGAGCTTGGGGAACACAAGCAAAAATTTCAGTCCCAGGGAGAATCCAGCAGCAACACAGGTCCCCGCTACAGCACACCCTAGGGATTTTAGTCGCGCTTTGGAGGACAAGGAGGAGGATATCCACAGAGTCAACAGAATCAACGAACTCCACAGCAGCCTCAACACTTTAACCAGCAGACTCAGCGCAACTCCAACCCGCAACCGTACTGTTCAGGCTATGCCACAGGAGCACCAGTGCGGACGAACAATCCAGTCACTCCGGTCCAACCCAACGGCTGTTTCAAATGTGGAGAACTGGGTCATTATGCTAACAACTGCCCGAAGCGTAACATGCAGACTCCTCAGAATCAGAGGAACAGTAGGCAGAGGCAAACTCCTCAGCAGCAGCAGCCGCGCAACGCCAACCAGACACCATTGGGCAACAGAGGTCAACAGAAATACGTGCGCGGAAGGGTGAATCAGGTGGCTGCAGAAACAACTGAAGAGGCTCCCGATGTTGTGCTCGGTACATTCCTTGTTAATTCTGAAACTGCATCAGTTTTATTTGACTCTGGAGCATCACATTTATTCATTACTGAGCAATTCGCTGCAAAACATAACTTACCAATGAGCCCTATGAAACAAATTCTTCTAGTAAGTACCCCGTGCAAAGAATTGAAAGCTAGTCACTCATGCCCGAGGGTTAACCTGAATATTATGGGGGTAGAATTCCAAGCCAACCTAATAGTCCTAAAGACTAGCGGCATTGATGTGATCCTCGGAATGGATTGGTTATCAGGAAGTGATGGTGTCACTCAGTGTCGCAAGAGATCAGTGCTCTTAACCAGCCCTCAAGGAGATAAAGTAGAGTTTGTGGCATCAGCTTCACCTAGTGGAGTTGGGACAGTGAACCAAATGAAGGGAATGCCTCTAGAAGATATCAGAGTTGTCCGTGAGTACCCCGACGTCTTCCCGAAAGATTTACCAGGTATGCCACCTGTTTGTGACATTGAGTTCAATATTGATCTTTTACCTGGTACTGCACCTATCTCTAAAAGACCCTATAGAATGGATGTTAAGGATCTAAGCGAACTAAAGAAACAAATAGAAGAAATGTTAGCTAAGGGATTTATCCGTCCTAGCTCGTCCCCGTGGGGAGCCCCCGTGATCTTTGTCGATAAGAAGGATGGCAGTAGAAGGATGTGTGTGGACTACAGGTTGTTGAATGATGTGACGATCAAGAATAAGTATCCACTGCCCAGAATTGAAGATTTGTTTGATCAGATGACAGGTGCTAAGGTTTTCTCCAAGATTGATCTGAGATCAGGCTACCATCAGTTAAGGATCCGACCAGAGGATATACCCAAGACAGCCTTCACTACCAGATATGGTCTGTACGAGTTCACTGTGATGTCGTTTGGATTGACCAACGCACCAGCGTACTTCATGTACCTGATGAACAAGGTTTTCATGGAATATCTTGACAAGTTTGTGGTTGTGTTCATTGATGACATCTTGGTGTATTCACAGAACGTAGAAGAACATGAAGAGCACCTAAGGATAGTGTTACAGAAACTCCGAGAGAATCAGTTATATGCCAAGCTGAGCAAATGTGATTTTTGGTAGAGAGAAGTTTCTTTCCTTGGACATGTTATCACAGATGGAGGAATTGCAGTAGACCCAAGTAAAGTTCAGGATGTTCTAAATTGGAATCCACCGAAGACTGTGCCTGAAATCAGAAGTTTCCTCGGACTTGCAGGTTATTACCGCAGATTTATTGAGGGATTCTCAAAGATTGTGAAACCCATGACTTCTCTATTGGAAAAAGGGAGAGAATTTAAGTGGGATGATGCATGCCAGAAGTGTTTTGAAGAGCTGAAAACAAGATTGACCACTGCTCCTGTGTTGATAATGCCGGATATCCACAAAGGGTTTGATGTGTATTGCGATGCTTCTCGGATGAGTCTTGGATGTGTGTTAATGCAAGAAGGCAAAGTTGTGGCCTATGCTTCAAGACAGTTGAGAAAGCATGAGCAGAACTATCCTACCCATGACTTGGCATTGGCAGCTGTTGTGCACGCATTGAAGATTTGGAGGCACTACATGATCGGAAACAAGTGTCAGATCTTCAGGGACCATAAGAGTCTGAAGTACATCTTCACTCAACAGGATCTTAACATAAGACAGCGCAGATGGCTTGAATTAATCAAAGACTATGATTTGGATATTCAGTATCATCCTGGCAAGGCAAATGTTGTGGCAGACGCTCTAAGCCGGAAAGGACAAGCTAACATGATGATTGCTCGATTGATGCCTCAGGAATTATGTTGGGAGATGGCACGTTTGAACTTGGGAATTGTCACACAAGCGGAAGCCACGACTATGGAGATGGAACCTACATTAGAACAAGAGATCAGAAAAGGACAGTTGACAGATGCTAAGATCAAAGAGATCAAGATTCAAATTGGTTTAGGCAAGACTAAGGATTTCACCGAAAACAAGGAACCGTTTGGTTCAGAAAAAGGATCTGTGTACCTGAAATTGATCACCTTCGTGAGCTCATTTTGAAGGAGGCACATGAATCCGCTTATTCCATTCATCCTGGAAGTACCAAGATGTATCAAGACTTGAAAGAAAGGTACTCGTGGTATGGTTTGAAAAGAGACGTAGCAACTCACGTGGCTTTGTGTGATGTGTGCCAGAGAGTGAAAGCACAACACCAGAGACCAGCAGGTTTACTCCAGCCATTGAAGGTACCTGAATGGAAATGGGAAGAGATTGGTATGGATTTCATTGTAGGGTTACCCCGTACTCGTGATGGTTACGACTCGATATGGGTTATTGTGGACAGATTGACAAAAGTCGCGCATTTCATCCCGGTCAAAACAACATACACTGGAGCCAAGTTAGTAGAACTATACATGTCACGAATTGTGTGTCTGCATGGTGTTCCAAAGAAGATAGTGTCTGATCGATGGATACAAAGCTCAATTTCAGTTCCGCATATCATCCACAAACAGACGGTGAGACTGAGCGAACGAATCAAGTATTAGAGGATATGTTGAGAGCATTTGCCCTCAAGCATGGAGTTAGTTGGGATAAAAGTTTGCCATATGCAGAATTCTCCTACAATAACAGTTATCAGGCAAGTCTCAAGATGGCACCATTTGAAGCATTATATGGGAGAAAATGCAGGACACCATTGTATTGGAATCAGACAGGAGAAAGTTAGGTTTTTGGACCAGAGATTCTTCAAGAAGCGGATAGACATGTCCAGATAATCCGGGATAATCTCAAGACTGCTCAGTCACGACAGAAAAGTTATGCTGACACACGAAGAAGGGAATTGACATTTGAAGTTGTAGATTTTGTGTATTTGAAGGTATCACCCATCAGAGATTTACGTAGATTCAAAATGAAAGGAAAGTTGTCACCATGTTATATTGGTCCTTTTCAGATCCTGGAAAGGAAAGGTGAAGTGGCATATCAATTGGAGTTACCGGCACGATTGTCAGATGTCCATGATGTGTTTGACGTATCGCAGCTAAAGAAATGTTTGAGAGTGCCTGAGGAGCAGTTACCGCTGGAGGAACTTGATGTACAAGAAGATTTGACTTATGCAGAGCATCCGGTTAGAATCTTGGAAACATCTCAGCGGGTTACTCGGAACAA
This sequence comes from Panicum miliaceum, assembly GCA_032594955.1. NCBI lineage: Eukaryota > Viridiplantae > Streptophyta > Magnoliopsida > Poales > Poaceae > Panicum > Panicum miliaceum. Next base: position 25,456,195 of record CM064060.1, on the reverse strand, counting down.
GGTGATCAAAATGTGCAAAGTACAGTGGAGTCACCACTCAGAGGATGAGGCTACATGGGAAAGAGAAGATGAACTGATTGCAGAATTCCCTCAGCTGTTCCCTAATCCTTCCAAATCTCGAGGACGAGATTCTCTTTAAGGGGGGTAGGTTTTGTAACACCCAAAAATATAGGAATTAAAATTATGCATGCACCTTTCTTTTCTTTTTCTTCTCCCACTCTTTTCTTTCAGCCCAGCCCAAATCCTTCTCTTCTCTTCTCCTTTTGTTTTCTCCCCGCAGCCCAATCCAGCAGCCCAACCCCGTCGGCCCAATCTTTCGTTTTCTTTTTCTTTTCTTCCCCGCGGCCCAAACCAGACTTCCCAGCCCGCTTTACCTTCCCTCACCCCTCTCTCACCGACGCGCTGGTCCCACTCGTCAGTTTCTTCTCTCTTCTTTCCTTTCTTCTTCCTCCGCACCGCTCCCCTGTTTCCTTTCTCTGCCACGACGCCAGACGCGCCGCCGCGCTCCCCCCCCTTCCTTTTTCCTTCCTCACCCCGAGTCCGGATCGACTCCTCGCTGTCGCCCGCGTCTCGTCTTTCCTTCCCCGCGACGCTGGATGCCTTACTGGCCGCGTCCGCCCCTTTCCTTTGCCGCCCGCCGCCTTCCCTTTTCCCCAGCCAATCCGCCCCTATTTGTGTATGCTTGTTTGTGTGCTCGCGTAGACAACGTGACGTTTGAGCAAAATCAAGAGCAACCTTACGAGGAAGAGAACCAGCAGCTGTTTGAGGAAGGCAAGTGGATTTCCCCCCTACATATTCTATTTGATCCCAACAACAGCATGATAATTCACTTTACTTTATTGTTGCTTGCATAAACTTGATGGGTTACCTATAGTAAGGACATACCTAGTGTTTTACCCCAAACCTTGAAACACCTGGGTTTACTATTCATGTTGGGTAGTTACGCTTAGTTGCAAACTTTGGGATTGGTATTGGTTTACTCTTATGATAAATATGGTCATGTTTCATATTGTTGTTATACCGCGTAATTTCAAGATCAGTTTTGTTTAATGGGAACATGGAGAACCACCCAAGAAAACAGTGCAACCACAAAGTCATATGGCTCTAACCTTAGCCAATTAATTAGATGTGTAGTTTGCTGGTTGCCTTACCGAAAGGGCAAGGAAGGGGTCGGTGATAGGGGTCATAGCCCGGCCCTCTTGGGGTAGCTGCCTTTGCTAAGGAGCTGACCATTAGGGAGGTTTATGGACCACACTGCTACTGAAACTCTAGCGGGCTGCTTAGCTCTCAACATGTCTTTGTAAAGGCTTCGTAGTGTACCCTCGCCACTCACCTTGGAAGTGTTTAAGGGCCTTGCAAACCCGGGCGACTCAGGGAAACACGATTTGTGGGTAAAGTGTACAACCTCTGCAGAGTGTAAAACTGTTATAACAGCCGTACTCACGGTTAAGAGTGGCTTGGACCCTCACATGATAATGAAACTTGAAGATTAATTAAATTGTGGTTCGTGGATTATGTTTATGTTGATGGTACCTTTATGTTTTGCTAAAGTGGGATGGTATAAACTTAAACCTAGTTAATAGGTGCTCGCTAATAAATACTTGACCAACTAAAAGTGACCGCTGCTGCAAACCTTAGCCTATCCTTGATGGCCTTGCATATTCACCCCACTTGCTGAGTACCAACCATAAGAGTACTCACCCTTGCCCCCTGTTGTTCAGAAGAGAACTTTGAAGAGGAGAACTTCGACGACTTCGAGGAGTTCTAGGCTTTGCGTTCACCAGTCATCGCCTGTGGAAGACGGAGTTGTTGCAGACTTCGTATTGGGTATATCGGTGTATCGTTTAGAGACATTTGTGTCTCTTTTATACGGAGCGTAATATTGTTAAATACTTTATTTAGTTACTTTTTGAGCATTGTATTTGATATATTACACTTTCCGTCTATTATATGTGTGTGAACATGATCCTGGCGCACATATGAGATGCATCTGGTACTTTCTAGAATCGGGTGTGATAGATCCCAACCACAAGCACCATCACCACCTAGTTTGGTGGAAGTAATGGCCACTCAAACCGAGTTGCTTCGTCAGCTCGTGCAGGGGCAGCAAGCAATTTTTCAATACCTGCAGCAGCAACACCATCAAGGGGATGGGTGTAATGTCCACCATCCTGAGGTTGCAGGCTATCCAGAGCTCAATAACAAGATGATGGACACAAGAGACGTTTACTCAGACTCCTTATTGCCCCCATCACAACTTCCGATGAAACTTAAGGATCACCAAGTAAAGTGTCGGACTCTCAAGCATGACCCATGCGGCATAGACTCTGGATGGGAAATTACCTGCATAGAACTCATCCCACGAGGTCGACGTCAAGTTAGCAGAACTACTGACGCCGGCACAGTCCTACGAACACGAACTCGCTCGCCTGTTCAGGAAAAGATAGACCATGCCAAATGCACCACACCCAAGAAAGATTCTGTGGCAGAACCACCTGAATTAATCCGGCTCAAGTGTATTAACCATCACCATTAAGGCATTCTCGGTTAACCTTACACTTCAAATGGAGTAATCCACTGGTCTGTCGGGTATAACCTCCCGATACAACCACGGTGCACGGATCGAGCGACGTACATACACATGCTCATGCGACGATGAGCCCAGAGAATACCACATTCCAGCAAATATTACGACATTAACATAAGTAAATATTACAGGCCAAGTTCTGAGCTTAGAAACCAAATACTCCAATTAACATAAATAAGTTCTTCAGAGTTAAGTTGCAGCGGAAATAAACAACGGAAACTACTCGACGATACAGGATGTCTCGATGAAGCCCGTACGAGACATCACTCGGCCTTATCTCCGTTGGACGGGGGCGCATCCCATTCCACCGACCAACCAGGGGGAAGAGTGCAGGGCCAAGTCAAGCTAGCAATCATGTCTTCGAAGGGCTCACCTGAAATCGAGTCACAAGCAAGACTGAGTATACTAATACTCAGCAAGACTTACCCGTGTAGTGGAACCTACTCCACCTACTCTAGACATGCCAGGCTTTTTGGCTCGGGGGTTTGTTTTGCCGAAAAAGCATCTACAAGTGGGTCCTTACTTTCAACTTTTAGCTCAAGATTCTAGTTTCGTTAGCCAGTCTAGATAAGCAGCTATCTAAAGCATACATGGTGAAGCATTAAATTTTTCATCCAACCAGTTCATTCATCATCATTGTTCCTCTTCTTACTCTGTGGGTAAAAATGGTTAAGCAGTCTCAATAGCCGTGAGAAACGGACGATTCGAATCGAATTTCTTAACCTTGCAAGGGAAACCCAAACACACGTCACGTGGTTACTCCCTAGAGTCACACGTGCAACTTTTCCCCTTTCTTTCCGGGGCGTGGATCGGGGCTACCCTCCGAGAGTACAAGAGCCCCACGCCACGGTTCGGCGCCGGGTCGTGACCACTCTCTGCACTCGCCATATGCACATGGGACCGAAGTTCAAAGGGTAGGATGCCGTCCCCTTGCCGGGCCAATCAGGTACTTAAGCTTACCGATTCCCATAATCTCGGCATGTGTTTAGTACGTTCAAAGACTTAACCATCACTACCACACCCTGCGGCCTTAACATTTTTTTTTTCACTAGACAGACGGGCCTCAATCGTAACCATCGTTACATAACCCGTCCGTGTCCTTATGATTGCAGCGTGTAGTAGCCATTCAACTCCTATTTTCTCGCGAGTGACAGGAAATCACTCGACTTTTACCGGAGTCCTATTAGCACAGCGTTCTATCGAACCTTACATCTAGTTTTCAAGCGAGGGTTCCTAGTATCATGCAACTAAGTTTTCATCCAACTCCTATAAACTTAATGCACAAACAAGAGTAATGAGTTGCATAATTTCGGAAAGAATGGGTTATGCTCCGTGGCTTGCCTTCGCAGTTCGCTTGGGGATCTTCCGAACTTGGGCTCGGGTCTTCAAAAGCTTCAGTTAGATTTGCTTGAGCTTCACGCTGCTCACTCTCGGACGCGGGCACCAGCTCGTAAGTTCCGTCGGCGAGAGTCGTTGATTCTACATGAATGCACAAGTTTAATTCGTGGAAATGGCAATCGATATGATTTAAGAGTAATTACTACAATGGATGGTTTCTGGTCATGAACTTTTTGATTTAGGCACATCAGGGAAAGATGTGCTTACTGAAAAATTTTCAGCCAATTTTATGTAACAGATTAATTATGAAAAATACATTACATAGTTGCTGTTAGATCCTTGTTCTTTTTGTACAGAACAATTGGTGCAACAATTGAGTCTAAGATTTTTACAGAGCTCTCACTTAAGCATGCAGAAGCTACTGTAAGTCGTGGTAATGGTGCTTGATTACGATTTGAGGGTTTTTGTCCCTGGAACTTTTTACACAGCAACCTCTGCCATAGTGTATCTCCCAGTAAAAATTTGAGAATTTTCCAAGCTAAGATACTATTTTCTTGATTTAATGTATGTTATTAGCACATAAATCAAATAAGTAGGTTACTGTGAGATAAAAAGTCTCCTAATTTTTCTCTGGCTTCTAGGTACCAATACATTAGCGTAGGAAAAGTTTCAATGGGTGACTCACCACCTAACTGCAGGGATAAAACATTATACTTACACATGAAATAAAACTAAGTTTAACAAACAGTAAAGCTAGAGATGGAATTTGGGCCTTATCTTTTTACACAGTCCTAATCATCAAGCAACTAATTCACTGCCCAAAATTTAGGGTCAGGATTGTTCTAGAACAGTGGGTACAAAATAAGTCCATTAAAGCTTCTATTTAATGTAGAGCAAAATATGTTGAGAATCTGAGAAACTTTATGTAACAAAAGTTGTAGAGTTTCTTCTAAGGATTCCAGAACAGTTGAGTTTGCATTTTTCTGAATTTTCTACGATTTTATACGAATTTTTCAAATTCACTGGTTTGGTTAAAACTTTCTTTACAGAGGGGTCCCTGAAAACTAGCAGAAAACCCCCTAGAAAGATTTGGGCGTTTGCAATGTGGTCCCTGGTCGCAAAATCACGGCGGGGTCATCCTGTCCGGCCAAATTCCGGCGAGCTCGGTCGCCGGCGGCGAGGGCAAGGTGGGGGAGAACGGAGAGGGAACCAGGGCGCACCTATTGGTGGTCTTGGAGTGGCTTGGGATGGCCGGTGGCGGGCTGGCCGTGGAGAGCAGGGGCCGCGGCGGAGGGGCGGCGCGGACGGCGGCGCTCCGGCGAGGAGGGCGGCGGGGCTCGGGCTGGGGAGCTTCAGTGCGTCGAGGGGAATTTGTTTCAGTGCTTGCCTCGGGCGGAGGTGGGCCGGAGCAAAGGGAACCGCGGCGAGGTGGGGGCGCCGGCGGCAATGGAGGCGCGGTGGCTTTCCAGGCGCGCGAGGGGGGGCTCTGTTCGGCTTTTTATAGGCGCAAGGGAGGGAGGAGGGGTCCAGGCAGGGCTGGGCCGGGCGGCACGACGGGGGCACGCCGTTGGGCGCCTGGGCGGCGGCCGGTGGCTGGGCGGCGCGGCGGTGCAGCAGAGCGCCGGAGGTCTGGCGCGCGCAGCTGGGTGCACTCGGGTTGGGCAGAGGCGTGGGCGTGGGGGAGGCAAAGCCGCTGCGGCAGGGAGCGACGGCCATTGGCTTGGCGCGGCGTGGGGGCAGGAATCGCCGGCGACGTGGCGTGCGGCTGTCGGGCGAGCGTGCGGTGCAGCAGAGGAGGGGGAGGTGAGGGACCTGGATGCAAGAATTCGAAAGGTTTCAGGGGGCTGGGTGCAAACAGGGCGTTTTCTCCTCTTTCTGATTTGAATTTCAAAAACTTTTGAACACGAAAGTTGTTCAAAATAAAAAGTTCTACAACTTTGGTTTCAGGCAAAATCTCATTTGGCTTATGGTTTGAAAGTTAAATTTAAATGTTCAAAAAGTAACCAAATGTGCTCGAATTAAATTTGAATTCCAACTGAACTCGTTTTAATTCTTTCCACCCTCTCATTAGTTGGTTTAACATAGAGTTAGGCTAAAGTCTTTGATTTTTGGAATTGAAATTACCAGGGTTGTCACAGATTCATTAGGTATGCCAGTAGTGGCATCTGTAGATAACAAACAGCCCGGTCGTCCAAGTGACAAAAACCGTTGCTTCATTTGTAAAAGTGCTAACCATTTTGCTCGAGAATGCCCTCAGCCTAGGCAGCCAAATCAGGGCCAAGGTTCTAGCCAAACCCATCAGAACAAGCGTAAAAGATAGAGGAACAAGAGCAAAAGACAGATTGATCAGCTTGAAGCGCTCCCTAAAGGTGCACCATTAATGACACGCACATTCTCTATTTAACAACAAGCCTATAGTTATATTGTTGATTCTGGTGCATCACATAGTTTCATTAGTGCAAAGTTTGGTGCAAAAGTAGGCTTGGATGTTTGTCACACAAAAAGGTCGTATATGATATAAACACTGGGTGGTAAAATTGCTTCAAATCAAATGATAAGGCAAGTACCAATCAAGTTGGGTAGTAAAACCATCAACACGGACCTTGTTCTTTTACCCCTTGATGACATGGACATTATTTTGGGTATGAATTGGATGGCTGTACACGGAGTCACACTGGACCTTTCTTCCCGTGCTGTTGAAATAAATTCACCTAGTCACGGAGCCACTACCCTTTACCTACCTTTCCGGGAGTGCATGAATTCTTGTGCTTTCGTGATGGAAGGGATCAACCTAGAGAATATTCCAGTGGTATGCCAGTATGCCGATGTTTTTCCGGACGATTTGCCAGGAATGCCACCAGATAGGGACATTGAGTTCGTTATTGAACTGCAACCAGGCACTGCACCTATCTCCAAAAGACCCTATAGGATGCCACCTAAGTAATTGGCCGAACTGAAAACACAACTCCAAGAACTACTGGACAAAGGCTTCATTCGTCCTAGCGCATCACCTTGGGGATGTCCAGCCCTTTTTGTAAAGAAAAAGGATGACAGTTTAAGATTATGTGTGGACTACCGATCTCTCAATGCGGTAACCGTTAAGAATAAATACCCACTTCCCCGCATCGACGTTCTCTTTGATCAATTATCTGGAGCTAGAGTTTTCTCAAAGATTGATCTTCGATCTGGATATCATCAGATAAAGATTCGTCCATGCGATATTCCTAAGACCGCCTTTTCCACGCGATATGGACTATATGAATTCTTGGTCATGTCCTTTGGTCTCACCAATGCCCCTGCCTACTTCACGTATCTCATGAATTCGGTATTCATGCCCGAGCTGAACAAATTCGTCGTAGTTTTCATTGATGACATCCTGATCTATTTCAAGAATGAGGAAGAGCACGCTAAGCACCTGCACATCGTTCTTCAGCGTCTCAGAGACCATCAGCTCTATGCTAAATTTTCTAAGTGCGAATTCTGGTTGGATAGTGTGAAATTCTTGGGTCACGCTATTTCCAGCGAAGGCATAGCCGTTGACCCCAGAAAGGTACAAGAAGTGATGGATTGGAAACCTCCCACCTCTATTCATCAGATTCGCAGTTTTCTTGGTTTAGCCAGTTATTATCGCCGTTTCATTCCGGATTTCTCCAGGATTGCTAAGCCTATGACCGAACTATTGAAAAAGGGAGTAAAGTTTGTGTGGGATGAGAAATGCGAAGAAGTTTTCCACACTCTCAGTGTGGGCGTGGGGGCACATACCAGTGGTTGAGGCAAGAAACCCAGGGAAATGTTGGTTCAGGTAGCTTTCCGTTTCCCAGGTGGCTTCTTCTTCCGTGTGGCGATTCCATTGTATTTTATACATTCTAATCACTTTCCTCCTGGTCTCTCTTTCTTTTTGATCCAGAATCTTAACTGGGTGTTCGACATACGAGAGGTCGGGTTCCAACGATATTTCTTGTTGTTCCACAATCTCGGTAGGGACTCGAATACACTTCTTGAGTTGAGATACGTGGAAGACATCATGGGTGGCCTTGAGCTGAGGGGGCAGTCGTAATTTGTAGGCTACGGGTCCGCAGCTCTCAATGATTTCGTAGGGACCAATATAGCGGGGAGCTAGTTTGCCTTTGATTCCAAATCTTCGCACTCCCTTGGTTGGTGAAACTCGAAGATAGACATGATCGCCAACTTCGAACTTTAGGGGCTTTCTCCTTTTGTCAGAATAGCTCTTTTGTCGGGCTTGTGTGGCTTTAAGATTTGCTTGTATTACTTTTACTTTCTCCTCTGCCTCGATTACAAGGTCGGGTCCAATTATGTTACGTTCTCCGGTTTGCGACCAGCTCAAAGGAGTTCGACACCTTCGTCCGTACAGGGCCTCAAATGGTGCCATTTTCAAACTCGTTTGGTAGCGGTTGTTGTACGAGAACTCTGCCAAGGGTAGGCATTTGTCCCAATTCTTGTCATAATGAATGACACAGGCTCTCAGCATGTCTTCAAGAATTTGGTTTACTCTTTCCGTTTGTCCATCGGTCTGAGGGTGGTATGCTGAGCTGCGAATCAGCTTTGTGCCAAGAGACGTTTGCAGTTGTTCCCAAAAGCGTGCTACAAACTGGGGACCACGATCGGAAATAATTGTCTTAGGTATTCCATGCAGGCAAACAATACGATCGAGGTAAATCTCGGCATATTTCTTGGTAGAATAGGTGGTGTGTACCGGAAGAAAATGTGCCGTCTTCGTGAGTCTATCAACGATAACCCATATGGAATCATGTCTCTGGGACGTGTTTGGTAGTCCAACGATGAAGTCCATACTTATGTCTTCCCATTTCCATGATGGTATAGGTAACGGTTGAAGTGTACCGGCTACCTTTAAGTGGCTAGCCTTCACTCTCTGGCACGTGTCACATTCTGAGACATACGTAGCAATTTCTCTTTTCATTCTAGTCCACCAGAAGTTTTGCCTTAGGTCTTGATACATTTTGCTACTGCCGGGGTGGATAGAGCATTTGGAAAGGTGTGCCTCATCGAGAATTTGCTTGCGGAGTTCACGATTCTTCGGAACGACTATACGACCTTCGAACCATAGAACTCCCTTATGATCCTGGCGGAAACATTTGTACTTCTCCTCACCTAGAGGGAGTTTCTGTTTGATGATCTTAATTCCTTCATCCTGTAGTTGTGCCATGACGATTTGGTCGTGAAGAGTGGGCTCAACTGAGATGTGATTTAGAGTGCCTTGGGAAACTATTTCCAAGTTAAGCTTCCTCATGTCTGCACATAATGTCTCATGGTAGAACTCCATGGATAAGCAATGGCCATGGGACTTGCGGCTTAGTGCATCAGCGACTACGTTAGCCTTGCCGGGGTGATAGTGCACTTCAAGGTCATAATCCTTGATTAGTTCTAGCCATCTCCGTTGTCTCATATTCAGATCGGCTTGTGTGAAGATATACTTGAGACTCTTATGATCCGTGTAGATATTGCACTGTGTACCCATGAGATAGTGCCTCCATATCTTCAGAGCGTGAATGACGGCTGCGAGCTCAAGGTCATGCGTGGGATAATTCTGTTCGTGGGGCCGAAGGGCTCGTGAGGCATATGCAATCACTCGATTCTCTTGCATAAGCACACATCCTAGACCAGTACCTGATGCGTCACAATACACATCGAATGGCTTGGTATTATCGGGTTGAGCTAACACAGGTGCAGTAGTCAGATGCTCTCTGAGAGTGTGGAAGGCTTCTTCACACTTCTCATTCCATACAAACTTTACTTCCTTCTTCAATAGTTCCGTCATGGGCTTAGCAATTCGAGAGAAATCCGGGATGAAGCGACGGTAGTAACCGGCTAAGCCGAGAAAACTGCGAATCTGATGAACAGAGGTAGGGGGTTTCCAATCCATCACCTCTTGTACCTTGCTGGGGTCAACAGCTATGCCTTCGCTGGAGATTGTGTGACCTAAGAACTTTACTGTGTCCAACCAGAATTCACACTTAGAAAACTTAGCATAAAGCTGATGGTCCCTGAGTCGCTGAAGAACAACGCGAAGGTGCTTGGCATGCTCTTCCTCATCCTTGCAATAGATAAGAATGTCGTCGATGAACACTACGACGAATTTGTCAAGTTCGGGCATGAATACCGAATTCATGAGATACATGAAGTAGGCAGGGGCATTGGTGAGTCCAAAGGACATGACCAAGAATTCATATAGTCCATATCGTGTGGAGAAGGCAGTCTTAGGAATATCGCACGGGCGAATCTTGATCTGATGATATCCCGAACGAAGATCAATCTTGGAGAAGACTCTGGCTCCAGCTAATTGATCGAAGAGTACATCGATGCGAGGAAGGGGGTATTTATTTTTAACAGTTACCGCATTGAGAGGTCGGTAGTCCACACATAATCTCAAACTGTCATCCTTCTTCTTTACGAATAGGGCTGGACATCCCCAAGGTGACGCGCTAGGGCGAATGAAACCTTTGTCCAGTAGTTCTTGGAGTTGAATTTTCAGCTCTGCCAACTCTTTAGGGGGCATCCTATATGGTCTCTTGGATATAGGTGCAGTGCCTTGTTGTAGTTCAATAACGAACTCAATGTCCCTATCCGGTGGCATTCCGGGTAAGTCATCCGGGAAAACATCGGCATACTCGTTTACCACTGGAATATTATCTGGCTTAAGTCCTTCCATCTTATAAGCACAGGAATTCGTACAATCTAGGAACGGTAGGTAGAGGGTAGTGGCTCCGTGACTAGATGAATTTATCTCCACGGCTCGGGAAGAAAGGGCCAGTGTGACTCCATGCATAGCCATCCAGTTCATTCCCAAAATAATGTCCATGCCGTCAAGAGGTAAAAGGACAAGGTCCGTGTCGATGGTTTTACTACCCAATTTGACTGGTACTTGTCTGACCATTTGGTTTGAAGCAATTTTACCACCCGGTGTTGATATCATATATGACCCTTTTGTGTGACAAACATCCAAGCCTACTTTTGCACCGAATTTTGCACTTATGAAACTATGCGATGCACCAGAATCAAATAATATAACTGCAGGCTTGTTATGGATAGAGAATGTACCCGACATCACTGGGGCTCCTTCAGGAAGCTCTGCAAGCGTGGTGAAGTTAATCCGTCCTTGCTTGACTTGCAGGGTCTGTCTCTTGCCCCTGTTCTTAGTGTTCGGGTTGGATCCTTGACCGTGGTTGGGCTGTCCAGGCTGAGGGCATTCTCGTGCGAAGTGGCTGGAACTCCCGCATTTGAAACAGCGATTCGCGGGGCTAGGTCGAAGAGACTGTTGAAGAATGGGCCTCGGACCATTCTGTGAAGGCATCGGGGGTCGTACCATGCCTGGCTGCTGTGGGGGTCTGGCAATCCATCTTCCTGGCTGCGGGGCCCTTGGTGGAGCTGTGGGTGCGGTATTTTGCACGATGCGATACCTTGGTGGTTGGACACTTGATGGTCCCGCGGGTGCCTTTCTCTTCTTCTCTGCCCGGTGCGCCATGATACAGTCTTCCTGGGTAATGGCCATATTGACCAACTCGTTGTAGGTGTCAGCCCTGGCTAGGTTCAGACGTTCCTTGAGCTTGGTATTCAGGCCTCGGCGGAAACGATCACGCTTCTTGGCATCCGTATCAGCGTGATAGCCCGCATACTGACATAAGTTGTTGAACGCTTGGGCGTACTGCAGCACGGTGCGGGTGCCCTGGGTAAGTGCCAGAAACTCATTCAACTTCCTCTCCATGAGACCCTCGGGGATATGATGTGCCCGGAACGCGGTCTTGAATTCATCCCAGTCGACCACATGATCAGCCGGGAGCATCGCAAAATAGTGGTCCCACCACAGTCGAGCGGTACCGCGAAGCTGTTGCGCGGCAAAACGAACTTTGTTGGCCTCTGAGCATGGGGCCACAAGTAGTGTGAACTTGGATTCTATGGTGCGAATCCATGCATCTGCGTCCAGGGGTTCCTCGGTCTTATGGAACAAGGGAGGCTGGGTCCCTAGGAAATCCATGTATCCTGCGGCTTGTGGTTGGTGAGCATTGTGCCCACCCCTCTGCTGGTGTTGTCCTTGCACAATCTGACGCAGCAGCTCGGTTTGAGCGGCCATTACTTCCACCAAACTGGGCGGGGGTGGTGGCGATTGTCGCGAGCGGCTGCCACCGGCACCAAAACCCTCGGGGTTGCCACGTGTTGATCCAACCATCTGAAACGTGAAAGGTTACCATTAGCAACGCGATCCATATTACTTCCTTGATTCATAAATAATTGGTGTAGTCATAGACTTCCGAAGTCACAGCTAGACGTATGGACAGAATCTCTGTTTGCTACGAGAAAAATCATAGCCTGCTGTGGGTCCATCCAAAACATTTCAGACTTTTGCAGTAGTCAGAGAATTTAGGAATGCACCACTTGGGTATTTAACTTCGGTGCTAGACTATGGCTAAGGTGGTCGAAAAGCTCGTCCTTGGCCTTACTGTCTTAGCTGTTTTTCAGCAGATTGATCGGTACGGTTTCGCCTACATCTTAAGCTAGCGAGGTCCAATGATGCTGAATTTTTATGAGAACCTAGATCACAAAATTTAGCACAAGTCTGGTATTCAACACTCAGCCAAGAAATGCAAGGAGACATGGATAAAAATTCCGACAAGTCTCAGCAATTGTGGATTCCGTCGTTTACCCAATTACAACGAAATCATCCAAGTTTATCGCCGTTCCTTACATGCTGAGGGTATCCACATGGTTCAGGTGTACCCAACACAAAAGAGTTACTCAACTCCTAGTTAGCCTATTACAACACATGCCAAAAGTTAGGCTACCCTATCGAGGAGTATGTGCAAAAGTCCTACTAGGTCGTCCTCTAGAAATCATCCAAGTCGTTGACGGACGACTCGCTGTGAGCAGGAGAGTGAGCTCCCATCTGAGGTGCCTGTGGTACCTCACCCTCGAAATCCATACCTGAGATACCATCAATTTCCTGTGGCTCCTCCTCATCCTCCTCCATGTCGTCCTCATGGGGATGGTCATTCTGATCATGATGCCACTGAATGTGCTCATTAGCATCTTCCAACTCAAGGTTCAGATCATGGAGCTGCTCCTCCAACTGTGCTATCGTGGCATCTCTCTCCCCCATGATAGTGTCCTGCTCCTGGATTTGGCCCTCAAGTTGGCCAATCTGAGCATCTCTGTCCTCAAGATCCTGACTGAGCTCCTTTATCTGCTCATCCCTGGTATCTGCCATCATATGGTAGGCCTGAGCAAGATCAGTGAGCTGCTCGAGTGCCTGACTCTGGAGAGTCTGAAGCCGGTAGAGTGCACTCATGCACCGCACGGAGGTATGGATAGTCTCCTGGGCATGAAAGTCTACCAAGTACTGTGCGTGCTGCACCCTGTTGAGCCAAAAGGGGTCGTTGTCCTGGGCAGCAGGAAACAATCCAATGGGAGTGAGTGTGACAACCTCGGGACGCTGCGCACAAAACGTGGTGAGCGCCCTCATGGCTGCAAGCTCCCAAGTATCGGCCAAACGGCGACCAACAGCCTCAAGCTCCAAGGCGGGCCGCTCCGGGTGTAGCGGGTGCGGAAAGATAGTCACGTTGACACGGCACTGGGTAACTCCATTTTCTGCAAACTCCAGTCCGGCGTAACGTGGGGGAATTAGATAGCCCGCGGTACGCAGAACATCCCACAAAATAGAGGGAAAGCCCTCCCAGTGGAGACACTGCGAGTGCACGCGTCCATCCTCATTCACCATCATCTCAACAGGCTCGGCCATCTGAACAAAAGATCAAATGGAGTGAGATAGCGAAAAACTGTGAGCAGCACAAGGACAGATTCTGTATAGTGTGCAAAAATAATCATAACTCCCACAGTTCTCATCCAAAAATTCTCAAATTTCACCAGATCACTCCTAAAGTATTTGTGAACAACTTTTCTAGTCAACTCCAGAGCTAATTGGGTCTCTAAGATGGTCTTTCTTTTCAGGTTTTACCTTACTGTCTACCCAGAATTTTCAGTGAACAGAGGGCTAGAGTTTCGTACACCAGGGGAAATCTACCTAGCCAAAATTTACCAAATTTTAACAGCAGCTTCCTGGGTAAATTTGGAACAAGTTTCGTGTTGTTCTCTTTTGCAGAAAACCGCAGGAAGGGGGCCTAAAAATTTAAGGGGCAGAAGTGCTTATTCCGGACAGAATTCTGACATTTCAAGGTTTCTGTTATTTCTTATTATCCATAAGTTCAGAATTTTTCAGTTTTGAACAGGAGATAGAACACAAAATTTGGAACAATTCTTTCAACATGAACTTCTCCAGAAAAGGTCATTTTCTTGGGTCAATAAATCGTTCTTTTTGGTGACGGCGGATTTCGGACAGTTTCGCTAGATAGTCCTTATGCAAACCATGGTTTAGATACGCAAGAACCTTACCACTCTCATACAACGCATTTTTGATTTCAGATACATATGTTCATGATGCATGCACGTCCTATTCGTCCTCACAAAATAAAATAATTGCCAAATAGCTTTGGTCTTACGAAGATAGTTTCGGTGGCTTACACAATACGGCTCTCCTATAATAGCTAGTCGAGTCTTTCTACTCGTCCCTTAACTTATCGTAATCGCGGTTAGTGTACCTGCAGAAGATTGACAAAGCATATATATATTTCATGAACCTTTCATGCCAGCACTCATGAAAGCGTCCGTAATCATTACCGTTTACTTATAGAAACGATATCTGTACAATTTCCGCCGTACAGACGACGTTAACATACGCTATCGAGATAGCGTATTCACGGGGGTACCGTCATGAGACGGGGGTATGAACAGCGATCGCCATACCCTGCGCCAAACCTTCTACTCCCAATATGTTCAACTAACAGTTGGCATATTGGCAGCACCTCAAGTAAGCCACTGCTTGAGGGCAGCGTTCGGTTCGCATCACCGACAGGAAGGCCAAGCTCCCTCAGTTGGCTGAGGATCCTTACCTTCTTACCTTAGCGACGAGTGCGTCGTTACAGAATTTAAGGTCGGTTGTGCATGAAAGTAAGTTTTGACAGAAGGTAATGTGCTGGAAGTCAGTTGATAATATATATAGAAGTTAGATAGCCACCTAGTAACTTTCCCATAATCCCTTAGGGCTTTACGAACTAGGCACCATCCTTAACGTACCAACGCATTTCGCAACACAACCTTCTAGTCAAGTTTTAGTAAAATGAGTTTTTAAGGCTTGTCGCATTCTCTGGCGTATGTATTTCGGCTCTGGTGTCCGCTGTTGCCAGCTGTGGCACCAGCTACGGCTCTGATACCAGCTGTGGCAGAACCACCTGAATTAATCCGGCTCAAGTGTATTAACCATCACCATTAAGGCGTTCTCGGTTAACCTTACACTTCAAACGGAGTAATCCACTGGTCTGTCGGGTATAACCTCCCGATACAACCACGGTGCACGGATCGAGCGACGTACATACACATGCTCATGCGACGATGAGCCCAGAGAATACCACATTCCAGCAAATATTACGACATTAACATAAGTAAATATTACAGGCCAAGTTCTGAGCTTAGAAACCAAATACTCCAATTAACATAAATAAGTTCTTCAGAGTTAAGTTGCAGCGGAAATAAACAACGGAAACTACTCGACGATACAGGATGTCTCGATGAAGCCCGTACGAGACATCACTCGGCCTTATCTCCGTTGGACGGGGGCGCATCCCATTCCACCGACCAACCAGGGGGAAGAGTGCAGGGCCAAGTCAAGCTAGCAATCATGTCTTCGAAGGGCTCACCTGAAATCGAGTCACAAGCAAGACTGAGTATACTAATACTCAGCAAGACTTACCCGTGTAGTGGAACCTACTCCACCTACTCTAGACATGCCAGGCTTTTTGGCTCGGGGGTTTGTTTTGCCGAAAAAGCATCTACAAGTGGGTCCTTACTTTCAACTTTTAGCTCAAGATTCTAGTTTCGTTAGCCAGTCTAGATAAGCAGCTATCTAAAGCATACATGGTGAAGCATTAAATTTTTCATCCAACCAGTTCATTCATCATCATTTCCTCTTCTTACTCTGTGGGTAAAAATGGTTAAGCAGTCTCAATAGCCATGAGAAACGGACGATTCGAATCGAATTTCTTAACCTTGCAAGGGAAACCCAAACACACGTCACGTGGTTACTCCCTAGAGTCACACGTGCAACTTTTCCCCTTTCTTTCCGGGGCGTGGATCGGGGCTACCCTCCGAGAGTACAAGAGCCCCACGCCACGGTTCGGCGCCGGGTCGTGACCACTCTCTGCACTCGCCATATGCACATGGGACCGAAGTTCAAAGGGTAGGATGCCGTCCCCTTGCCGGGCCAATCAGGTACTTAAGCTTACCGATTCCCATAATCTCGGCATGTGTTTAGTACGTTCAAAGACTTAACCATCACTACCACACCCTGCGGCCTTAACA
This sequence comes from Panicum miliaceum, assembly GCA_032594955.1. NCBI lineage: Eukaryota > Viridiplantae > Streptophyta > Magnoliopsida > Poales > Poaceae > Panicum > Panicum miliaceum. The sequence continues at coordinate 25,439,829 of CM064060.1, read as the reverse complement.
TTTTTTTTTTCACTAGACAGACGGGCCTCAATCGTAACCATCGTTACATAACCCGTCCGTGTCCTTATGATTGCAGCGTGTAGTAGCCATTCAACTCCTATTTTCTCGCGAGTGACAGGAAATCACTCGACTTTTACCGGAGTCCTATTAGCACAGCGTTCTATCGAACCTTACATCTAGTTTTCAAGCGAGGGTTCCTAGTATCATGCAACTAAGTTTTCATCCAACTCCTATAAACTTAATGCACAAACAAGAGTAATGAGTTGCATAATTTCGGAAAGAATGGGTTATGCTCCGTGGCTTGCCTTCGCAGTTCGCTTGGGGATCTTCCGAACTTGGGCTCGGGTCTTCAAAAGCTTCAGTTAGATTTGCTTGAGCTTCACGCTGCTCACTCTCGGACGCGGGCACCAGCTCGTAAGTTCCGTCGGCGAGAGTCGTTGATTCTACATGAATGCACAAGTTTAATTCGTGGAAATGGCAATCGATACGATTTAAGAGTAATTACTACAATGGATGGTTTCTGGTCATGAACTTTTTGATTTAGGCACATCAGGGAAAGATGTGCTTACTGAAAAATTTTCAGCCAATTTTATGTAACAGATTAATTATGAAAAATACATTACATAGTTGCTGTTAGATCCTTGTTCTTTTTGTACAGAACAATTGGTGCAACAATTGAGTCTAAGATTTTTACAGAGCTCTCACTTAAGCATGCAGAAGCTACTGTAAGTCGTGGTAATGGTGCTTGATTACGATTTGAGGGTTTTTGTCCCTGGAACTTTTTACACAGCAACCTCTGCCATAGTGTATCTCCCAGTAAAAATTTGAGAATTTTCCAAGCTAAGATACTATTTTCTTGATTTAATGTATGTTATTAGCACATAAATCAAATAAGTAGGTTACTGTGAGATAAAAAGTCTCCTAATTTTTCTCTGGCTTCTAGGTACCAATACATTAGCGTAGGAAAAGTTTCAATGGGTGACTCACCACCTAACTGCAGGGATAAAACATTATACTTACACATGAAATAAAACTAAGTTTAACAAACAGTAAAGCTAGAGATGGAATTTGGGCCTTATCTTTTTACACAGTCCTAATCATCAAGCAACTAATTCACTGCCCAAAATTTAGGGTCAGGATTGTTCTAGAACAGTGGGTACAAAATAAGTCCATTAAAGCTTCTATTTAATGTAGAGCAAAATATGTTGAGAATCTGAGAAACTTTATGTAACAAAAGTTGTAGAGTTTCTTCTAAGGATTCCAGAACAGTTGAGTTTGCATTTTTCTGAATTTTCTACGATTTTATACGAATTTTTCAAATTCACTGGTTTGGTTAAAACTTTCTTTACAGAGGGGTCCCTGAAAACTAGCAGAAAACCCCCTAGAAAGATTTGGGCGTTTGCAATGTGGTCCCTGGTCGCAAAATCACGGCGGGGTCATCCTGTCCGGCCAAATTCCGGCGAGCTCGGTCGCCGGCGGCGAGGGCAAGGTGGGGGAGAACGGAGAGGGAACCAGGGCGCACCTATTGGTGGTCTTGGAGTGGCTTGGGATGGCCGGTGGCGGGCTGGCCGTGGAGAGCAGGGGCCGCGGCGGAGGGGCGGCGCGGACGGCGGCGCTCCGGCGAGGAGGGCGGCGGGGCTCGGGCTGGGGAGCTTCAGTGCGTCGAGGGGAATTTGTTTCAGTGCTTGCCTCGGGCGGAGGTGGGCCGGAGCAAAGGGAACCGCGGCGAGGTGGGGGCGCCGGCGGCAATGGAGGCGCGGTGGCTTTCCAGGCGCGCGAGGGGGGGCTCTGTTCGGCTTTTTATAGGCGCAAGGGAGGGAGGAGGGGTCCAGGCAGGGCTGGGCCGGGCGGCACGACGGGGGCACGCCGTTGGGCGCCTGGGCGGCGGCCGGTGGCTGGGCGGCGCGGCGGTGCAGCAGAGCGCCGGAGGTCTGGCGCGCGCAGCTGGGTGCACTCGGGTTGGGCAGAGGCGTGGGCGTGGGGGAGGCAAAGCCGCTGCGGCAGGGAGCGACGGCCATTGGCTTGGCGCGGCGTGGGGGCAGGAATCGCCGGCGACGTGGCGTGCGGCTGTCGGGCGAGCGTGCGGTGCAGCAGAGGAGGGGGAGGTGAGGGACCTGGATGCAAGAATTCGAAAGGTTTCAGGGGGCTGGGTGCAAACAGGGCGTTTTCTCCTCTTTCTGATTTGAATTTCAAAAACTTTTGAACACGAAAGTTGTTCAAAATAAAAAGTTCTACAACTTTGGTTTCAGGCAAAATCTCATTTGGCTTATGGTTTGAAAGTTAAATTTAAATGTTCAAAAAGTAACCAAATGTGCTCGAATTAAATTTGAATTCCAACTGAACTCGTTTTAATTCTTTCCACCCTCTCATTAGTTGGTTTAACATAGAGTTAGGCTAAAGTCTTTGATTTTTGGAATTGAAATTACCAGGGTTGTCACAGATTCATTAGGTATGCCAGTAGTGGCATCTGTAGATAACAAACAGCCCGGTCGTCCAAGTGACAAAAACCGTTGCTTCATTTGTAAAAGTGCTAACCATTTTGCTCGAGAATGCCCTCAGCCTAGGCAGCCAAATCAGGGCCAAGGTTCTAGCCAAACCCATCAGAACAAGCGTAAAAGATAGAGGAACAAGAGCAAAAGACAGATTGATCAGCTTGAAGCGCTCCCTAAAGGTGCACCATTAATGACACGCACATTCTCTATTTAACAACAAGCCTATAGTTATATTGTTGATTCTGGTGCATCACATAGTTTCATTAGTGCAAAGTTTGGTGCAAAAGTAGGCTTGGATGTTTGTCACACAAAAAGGTCGTATATGATATAAACACTGGGTGGTAAAATTGCTTCAAATCAAATGATAAGGCAAGTATCAATCAAGTTGGGTAGTAAAACCATCAACACGGACCTTGTTCTTTTACCCCTTGATGACATGGACATTATTTTGGGTATGAATTGGATGGCTGTACACGGAGTCACACTGGACCTTTCTTCCCGTGCTGTTGAAATAAATTCACCTAGTCACGGAGCCACTACCCTTTACCTACCTTTCCGGGAGTGCATGAATTCTTGTGCTTTCGTGATGGAAGGGATCAACCTAGAGAATATTCCAGTGGTATGCCAGTATGCCGATGTTTTTCCGGACGATTTGCCAGGAATGCCACCAGATAGGGACATTGAGTTCGTTATTGAACTGCAACCAGGCACTGCACCTATCTCCAAAAGACCCTATAGGATGCCACCTAAGTAATTGGCCGAACTGAAAACACAACTCCAAGAACTACTGGACAAAGGCTTCATTCGTCCTAGCGCATCACCTTGGGGATGTCCAGCCCTTTTTGTAAAGAAAAAGGATGACAGTTTAAGATTATGTGTGGACTACCGATCTCTCAATGCGGTAACCGTTAAGAATAAATACCCACTTCCCCGCATCGACGTTCTCTTTGATCAATTATCTGGAGCTAGAGTTTTCTCAAAGATTGATCTTCGATCTGGATATCATCAGATAAAGATTCGTCCATGCGATATTCCTAAGACCGCCTTTTCCACGCGATATGGACTATATGAATTCTTGGTCATGTCCTTTGGTCTCACCAATGCCCCTGCCTACTTCACGTATCTCATGAATTCGGTATTCATGCCCGAGCTGAACAAATTCGTCGTAGTTTTCATTGATGACATCCTGATCTATTTCAAGAATGAGGAAGAGCACGCTAAGCACCTGCACATCGTTCTTCAGCGTCTCAGAGACCATCAGCTCTATGCTAAATTTTCTAAGTGCGAATTCTGGATGGATAGTGTGAAATTCTTGGGTCACACTATTTCCAGCGAAGGCATAGCCGTTGACCCCAGAAAGGTACAAGAAGTGATGGATTGGAAACCTCCCACCTCTATTCATCAGATTCGCAGTTTTCTTGGTTTAGCCAGTTACTATCGCCGTTTCATTCCGGATTTCTCCAGGATTGCTAAGCCTATGACCGAACTATTGAAAAAGGGAGTAAAGTTTGTGTGGGATGAGAAATGCGAAGAAGTTTTCCACACTCTCAGAGAACGTTTGACTACAGCCCCTGTGTTAGCTCAACCCGATAACACCAAACCGTTCGATGTTTACTGTGACGCATCTGGCACTGGTCTTGGTTGTGTGCTTATGCAAGAAAATCGAGTTATCGCCTATGCTTCACGAGCCCTTCGGCCCCATGAGTAGAATTATCCGACCCATGATCTCGAGTTAGCAGCAGTCATTCATGCGCTAAAAATATGGAGACGTTATCTCATGGGCACTCATTGTAATATCTACACCGATCACAAGAGTCTCAAATATATCTTCATCCAAGCCGATCTGAATATGAGACAAAGAAGATGGCTAGAATTAATCAAGGATTATGATCTCGAGGTGCACTATCACCCCGGCAAGGCTAATGTAGTCGCGGATGCACTCAGCCGTAAGGCCCATTGCCATTGCCTATCAGTGAAAATCTATAATGAGACATTATGTTCGGAAATGAGGAACCTCAGTTTGGAAATGATTTCCCAAGGCACACTGAATCACATCTCAGTCGAGCCCACTCTTCACAACCAGATCATCATGGCACAACTACATGATGAAGGAATTAAGATCATCAAATAAAAACTCTCTCTAGGAGAAGAGAAATACAAATGTTTCCGCCAGGACCATAAGGGAGTTCTATGGTTCGAAAGTCTCATAGTCGTTCCGAAGAATCATGAGCTCCGTAAGCAAATTCTGGATGAGGCACACCTTTCCAAATTTTCTATTCACCCCGGCAGTAACAAAATGTATCAAGACCTTAGACAAAATTTCTGGTGGACTAGAATGAAAAGAGAAATCGCTAAATATGTCTCAGAATGCGACACATGCGAGAGAGTAAAAGCCAGCCACTTGAAAGTAGCCGGTACACTTCAACCGTTGCCTATACCCTCATGGAAATGGGAGAACATAAGTATGGATTTCATTGTTGGATTGCCAAGTACCGCACAGAAACATGATTCCATATGGGTTATCGTTGATAGGCTCACAAAGACGGCACATTTTCTTCCGGTACACACCACCTATACTGCCAAGAAATATGCCGAGATTTATCTCGATCGCATTGTTTGCCTACATGGAGTACCGAAGACTATTATTTCCGATCGTGATACTTAGTTTGTAGCGCGCTTTTGGGAACAATTGCAAGCTTCTCTTGGTACTAAATTGATTCGAAGCTCAGCCTATCATCCTCAAACTGACGGACACATTGAAAGAGTAAACCAAATTCTTGAAGACATGCTTAGAGCTTGCGTCATTCACTATGGCAAGAGTTGGGACAAATGCCTATCCCTAGAAGAGTTCTTATATAACAATAGTTACCAAGCGAGTTTGAAAATGACACCATTTGAGGCCTTATACGGATGAAGATGTCGAACCCCTTTGAGCTGGTCACAGACCGGAGAACGCAAAATATTTGGACCAGACTTGGTAATCGAGGCAGAAGAAAAAGTGAGAGTAATACAAGAAAACCTTAGAGCCGCACAATCCAGGCAAAAGAGCTATTTCGACAGAAGGAGAAAGCCACTAAAATTTGAAGTTGGTGACCACGTCTACCTTCGAGTTTCACCAACCAAGGGTGTACAAAGATTCGGAGTCAAAGGAAAACTATCTCCCTGTTATGTTGGTCCCTACGAAATCATCGAGAGCTGTGGACCCGTAGCCTATAGAATTTGACTGCCCCCTCAGCTTGCAGCCATCCATGATGTCTTTCACGTATCTCAACTCAAGAAGTGTGTTCGAGTTCTTACCGAGGTTATTAAACAACAAGAAGTAGTGGTAGAACCTGACCTCTCATATGTTGAGTACCCTATCAAAATCATGGATCAAAAAGAAAGAAGCACTAGGAGGAAAGTGATTAAAATGTACAAAATTCAATGGAATCATTACACTGAGGAAGAAGCCACATGGGAAACTGAAAGCTACCTAAACCAAAATTTCCCGGGTTTTCTCAACTCTAACGAAGGTACACACACTGTCCACACTAAGCCTATTGTCCGAATCTCGGGGCGAGATTCTTTTTAAGGGGGGAAGGCTGTAACACCTCATGTGTTTGAATTATGAAATAAGCCTCTTTAGCTTAACACAGTGCATAAATAAATAAGAGAAGTTTCAATGAAATGAGTTATAAATTGGTTTTGCCTTAAATTGGAAATAGTTGTGTATATGTGCATAAATACATGTATGTTAATCAAACAAGTTAAATAACTTTCACATTAATGCAAACATGGCTACAAAATTTATTAGGCACATCGTTTTTGACATGAAAAATAAAAGTCTAGCTGAAGCCTAGAAGTGAATGCAAAGTTTTGCCCAGGAAATGACGTGCCCTCCAAATTATACTTTTGAGTTTTTAAAATAATTTCTAAACTAGAACTCAAATGAACTTTGGCCTGAAACAAAACTTGTGTAACTTTTCATTTTGAAGAACTTTTGTGTTCAAGGATTTTTGAGTTACAACACAAAAATTTGAGAAACACTTGAAATTGCAAACCAGTCCTTGTCTTTTCTTCTATTTTCACTGCAGACCCTTCTTCTCCGCCTCGCCCGACCCTTTCACTCGCCCGACCCTACGTTCGCCCGACGCACAGCCGCTTCGCCCGACCCTCGGCTCCGCCCAACCCTCCGACGCGCAGTCGTTCGCCCGACCCTTTCGCTTCGCCCGACACTCCGCCGCCGCGCAGTTGCCGCAGGCCACTTGGCCGACGATGCGTGACAGTGCCTGGCCGCGCCCGCACGCCGCACTCCTCCCCAGTCCGCGCACGCCACGCGCGCGCCGGCACCGCGCCGCTCTGCTCGCCGCCCGCCACGCCCAATGGACAAGCCGCGCCGTGCCCGTGTCTCCGTCGCGTCCCGCCAGTCGCCGCGCTCGCCGCCCGGCAAGACAGCTGCTGCAGCTCCTCATGCCAAATCCTCAGCACCCAATCCCCTATGCCCGCGCTCGCCGCACGCCGCGCCGGCTCTGCTCGCCGCCCACTGCGGCCAGTCACGCGCTCCCATCGTGCCGCCCGCACCCGCGTCTCATAGTCCAGTCCCGCCCCTCCTTCCGCCTCTCTGCTGCCTACAAAAGGCCGCACTGAGTCCCCCTCACGCGCCCAGACACCAGAACGCAACCGCCGCCACCATTACCGCCGCCGTGCACCACCCGCCCGTGGAGCCCCACTCCCCAGCCTCCCACTGCCCAAACCCATCGCCCAGCAAGCTTGACCTCCCTCCACTGAAGCTCACCGGCATCTTCCCCGGCCAGCTCAACCGCCGGAGCACCTCCAGCGCCGCCCGCGCCGCCGCCGCTCCCTTGCTGCTCCGTGGACAACTCACTCCGAAGCTCCTCCGTCCCATACAAGCCTCAAAACGGGTTCCCCTCGACGTCTCGAAGCTCATCGACCATCCCACGCTCTCCCCTCCTCGCCGGAGCACCGTCGCCGACGCTCCGCCCCGCCGCCGCCCTCTGCTCCACGCCGACGAGTCACCTCCGGCCACCCCAACCGCGACCAAGGCCATCCCGAGGTAGCTCTCACCTCCCTGGATCTCCCCGACACTTTTCCCCTCGCGGCCGACGAGGCCCCTCACCGAAATCTGGACGCCCAGGGACCACATTGCAACGATTGAAATCTTTAAAAGAGTTTGCACGCAAGTTTCGAGGGACCCCTCTATAAAAGAAAGTTTTAACCCTAGATTCAAAATCAGTGAAATTCTAAAATTCATGTAAAATCATAGAAAAATCGGAAAAATACAAACTCAACTGTTCTAGAATTTTTAGATGAAAATCTACAACTTTTGTTACATGCATTTCTTCAGTTGCTTGCTAAATCTTACTATAAATTAAATGGAATGTTTAATAGACTTTAATTGTACCCACTGTTGTAGAAAAAGTCTAAACCTAAAAATTTAACAGTGGATTAGTTGCTTGATTTGTAGGCCAGTGTAAAAATATTAGGGTCAGAACCCATCTCTAGCTAAATTTTTTTAATAAAACTTGTTTATGACATGAAATAATAAAACTAATTTGTAACTGCTGTTATATTGTGATTCATGTGGTGAAACTTTTTCAGAGCTGTTGTATTAATGGCTAAATACTACAGAAAAAGTTTAAAAACCTTTTGCCATTCTGTAACCTATTCATATAATTTTGTGGTAGGAAAATTGCACTAATTCAAATAATTAGTTTCTTTGCTTGGAAAATGTTCAACTTTTTACTGAAGGACACTTTAGAGTAGCTCTTGCTGAATAAAAAGTTTCATACTCGGAAAACCTGTAAAACATCATGTAGAAATTAAATCTTTATTAAAATGGGTGTATCATGTCCTATTTATTATGCTTTGTATCTTGCACAGTAAAATCTGAAAACTTCACAGTAACACATGTAGAAATAGATTAAAACCATCTAAAAGTTTTAGCTTCAATAGATTAATGGTTGGTTCTGTATAAAAATAACTAAGTTCTAGCAGTAGCTGTGTATTACATTTTTCATAATTATTCTGCTGCGTGAAAATGTCTGAAATTTTTGCAATGCTTTTGTCTCTGCTTAATGTGCTCTGAATACAAATTTCATTACCAAATGTTACCTAATCCAGAAGTTGTGCTTAATCCATGTTGTGCTTAGAAAATTTAGTTTCCATATTAACACAACCCCTTTTGTTTAATGAAGCTAGTAGTTTAAGTTATACTCTATTAACGATTGCCCAAAGAAATCTTAGCTAAGTAATTTCCTAACAAAATCGATGTTTTGTGGATTGCACTTTGTCGTGAAGGAAAATAATCGTCTTATACTATCACTATAACTTACACTTGTGCATTCATATAGAATCGACTACTCTCTCCAACGGAACGTACGAGCTGGTGCTCACGTCCGAGAGTGAGCAGCGTGAAGCTCAAGTAAATCTAACTGCAGCTCTCGAAGACCCGAGCCCAAGTTCGGACGAGCACCAAGCTAGCTTTACCCAAGAAGGCAAGCCCCGGAGCATGAACCCTATTTTTCTAAACTTATGCAACTTATTACTCTACTCTACTTGTGCATTAAGTTTATAGGAGTTGAATGAAAACTTAGTCGCATGATTCTAGGTACCCCTGCTCTGAACACTAGATGTAAGGTTCAATAGAATGCTATGCTAATAGGACTCGGTAAAAGTCGAGTAATTTCCTGTCACTCGCGAGAATTCAGGAGTTGAATGTTTACTACATGCCGCAATCATAAGGTCGACGGACGGGGCTATGGTACGATGTTTATGTTGATGATTGAGGCCCCGTCTGTTTAGTGAAAAATGCTAAGGCCGCAGTGTGTGGTAGTGGTGGCTATGTCTTTGATCGTACTAACCACATGCCAAGAATATGGTAATCGGTAAGCTTAAGTACCTAATCGGACCGGCAAGTGGACAGCATCCCACCATCTCAACTTCGGTTTCCTTGCGCGCACATGGTGGGTGCAGAGCTAGGCTCTGTAGTCTCGGATGGTGGCCCTGATCCACAACCCAGGAAGAAAGGGGAAAAGTTGCACGTGTGACTGTTGGAGTAACCACATGACGTGTGTTTAGGTTTCCCTTGCAAGGTTAAGAAATTCGATTCGAATCGTCCGTTTCTCACGGTTAGTGAGACTGCTTGACCCCTTTACTACATAGAGTAAGAAGAAGAACAATGATGATGATTAATCTTGTTGGATGAAAAATTAATCCTTCCACCATGTATGATATTGGATAGTTGCCTACCTAGAATGGTTAAAGAAAACTAGAACTTGGAGCTAAAATTTGAAAGTAAGGACCTACTTTTTATTCTTTTCGGCAAAACAAACCCTCAAGCCAAAAGCCTTGCATGTCTAGGAGTTGGCTAAGTATATTCCAGTAGTCGGGTAAGCCTTGCTGAGTATTAGTATACTCAGCCTTACTTGTGGCTTGTTTTCAGGTGAAACTTTCAAGGATATGATCGCTAGTCTGACTTGGCCTTGTACCATTCCTCCTGGTTGGTCGGTGGAATGGGATACGCCCCCGGCCAACGGTGATAATGCCGAGTGATGTTTCGTACGGGCTTCATCGAGACATCCTGTATCGTCGAGTAGTTATCGTTACTTTCCGCTACTTTGAACTCTGAAGAACTCAATTATTTTGAACTCTGAAGTACTTGTTTTACGAATTTGAACCCCGTTGTAATAATAATTTATGATGAACCCTGTGGTGTAAAATTTGTGGAATGTTGTATCCTCTGGGCTCACCTTCGTGTGAGTACATGTATGTGTGGTTTCGATCGGCAAAAACCGTGGTTGTATCGGGAGGTTACCCGATAGACCAGTGGATTATTCCGTTTGAAGTGCGAGTTAGCCCTGATTGCCCTTGTGGCGATGGTTAGCGCGCTTGAGCCGGATTAATTCAGGTGGTTCCGCCACAGGACGAACTGATCCATCTAGTCTGAATCTTCAAAGCCGACTGCTCGGATCGGCTGTAGGCCAAAATCAGACACTTTCAGGAAATTGGTGTCCCAAGTTCTACCGGATATACACTTGACGTGTTCGCAACTCCACTGTTGCGTATCGGCCGCAGCAACACTGTAGGCGGAATCGGCGGTGACTATCTCGGTATTGTCGCCGACCCACTGTACAAGGCATTGGTGCATTGTAGATGGGACGCAGCAACATGTTGTAGGACCCTTTGCCATTAGTAGTGGGAAGGGTCTTACTGCCGATGGTGAGGTCGACACAGAGCGCTCCGCGGGCGGGAGACACGTTGCCTTCGAAGTCTTTGAGCATCATGTCCGTCTTGGTCAGATCTTCGTCGCTTTTGCCCAACTTCCGGAACATGGCATACGGCATGATGTTGACTGCAGCCCCTCCATCTACTAGTAGCCTGGTGACAGGTCGTCCGTTAACGTGTCCTTTGAGGAATAGAGCCTTGAGATGTTGTCGTTTTTCGTCTTCTGATTTCTCAAAAGTGGCTGTCATTGGCTCCAAAACCAATTGCGCCATCTGCTCCTCCATCCTTGTCACGTCGTCTCGATCGGCGGGCGCCATGAACTCCATCGGCAAGATGAACACCATGCTGACGTCAGCAGCTGATTTTTGATTGTCGCCTTCCTTATTGTTGTTTCTTTTGGGGCGCCAGGCTCGAGACCTGCCGTCTTTTTTATCCACCATCTACCTCTACTCTTCCTCTTGTTGTTCCCATTGGCGCAGACGTTGGATCCTTCATTTTTGAGATTTGGACAGTCCATCAGGGCACCACCTGGGGTTCACCGGTTTGGCCGGCGGTCTGGCATGCTCCTAGTCTGGTTCTCGTCCTAGGGGGTTCTCATCTGACACCCTAGCGTCGACCATTTCTTCTAGCCGATCGTGTGCGCTGGCACTGCCCCCCAGTCGCTTGTGCTGGTTGATCCTGCCCCCCGGCTGATCATACTGTTCGAGCCTGCCCCTTGGCCGATCATACCGGTCAACTCTGCCCCCCAGCCGATCATGCACCGAAAGGCGCTGACCCTCTTGTTCGCGCCAGTTTCTGCTGATCGGCTCTGATCCTCTGTCTCTGGAGTGCAACCTCTTGAGCGGGCGATCATTGCGATATGGTCCGCTGCACTCAGGGCAATTATCAGTTGATGGTAACCTGAGGTTATTTTCCCAGCAGTGGATGAAGAACGGGCATCACCAATGATCTTTGTGTCGGCGTATCATCTCTTCGCGGTGTCTCGACCTTTCCTGCCGCCGCTGATACTTGTTGAGTAAGAATTGGGAGGTGATGGGTCTATGCGATCGCTCTGATCCTTTGCCCTTGTCTTCAACCCGCCTTTTCCCTTTGACATCGTCCATCGTAGCCTGATTTCTAGGGTCCACGGCACTGCTTCTTTTAGCCGATTCCGACGTCAGCACCTTGGTTTGAAGTGAGTTTTTTCCCGTGTCAACCATGTTAGCAGGGAAAGGATGCTGATCAATTTTCATCGGCTTTACTGGCTTCGTCGGAACTTCGAATTTGAGTCTGCCTTGCTCAATGGCCGACTGTATCTGTTGACGGAAGATTTTGCACTCGTTTGTGTCATGAGACGTCGTATTGTGCCACTTGCAATATTTCATCTTTTTGAGCTGTTCGGCCGACGGAATGGTGTGGTAAGGTGAGAGCTTGATCTGCCCTTCTTGGAGCAGTAAGTCGAAGATTTTGTTGGCCTTTGACGTGTCAAAACCGAACGCTTCTGGTTCTTTCTTCCCGAAAGGGCATGATATCGGCTTCCTCCCTTTGACCCATTCTGCTAGGCCGATTTCCTCTTCCTCTTTAGATTCAGATCCCTCTAAATACGCCACCTTTTTCTGAAAATTCCTCCGCTGATCAAACGGACGTACTTCTTGACCGGCCAATCGGTGAACGATCTGACTTAAACTTTCAAACTCCTGTGAGGCGTACCTCTCCTAGATGTGTGGCAGGAGACCTTGGAAGGCGATATCGGCCAGCTGAGTGTCGGTCAGGGCTAGGGTATAGCATTTGTTTCTGACCTCTCTGAACCTCTGTACGTAATTAGTCACTGGTTCGTCGCTCCTCTGCCTGAGGCTGGTCAGATCTGAAAGCTTCATCTCTTGGACTCCCGCGTGGAAGTACTTGTGGAATTGCTTCTCCAGATCGGCCCTGGTAATGATGGAATTGGGTGGTAGCGTAGTGAACCACTGGAAAGCCGACCCAGATAGAGACGACGTGAATAGACGCACCCGCAGAGCATCTTGTGTGGCGGCCTCCCCGGACTGGATGATGAATCTATTCACGTGCTCCACAGTTGAGGTGTCATCCAGCCCCAAAAACTTGGTGAAGTCAGGAACTTTATACCGATGGGGAAACGGCAGTAGATCGTAGGCAAGTGGGTATGGTGTTTTGTACGTATAGGTTTGTACCTTCGGCTTCAACCCGAATTGGTCTTGAATCACCTCCGCTATCCTTGCTGTCCAATCCACTTGCTGCTGATGAACAACTGGTTGGGGGATCGGCACATGTTGATGGTTCGGCGGTGGGAAGGCCAAGTGATGGATCAAAGCGTGTGACGGATTTTGCGGCAGCGTGGCCGGCTGAGCGGTTGATAGCTGGTGGCGTAGCGAATCTGTCGTCCCATCGTACAGCATCATCGGCACCGCGCTTCTGAGTGTTTCCGCAACATCTATCCCCCTGCCAATTTCTGACGTGGCCGGTTGATATCGAGGGACCGTCGGCCGGACAGCCGATTGGAACGGTGCCTTGATCAGAGAGGCTCCATGACCGGCTGACTAGTCCAGAACAGCCGCCGTTGTTGGTGCCCCCCAAGGTGCTAAGTTTGAGGGCAGTGATTGCACGAAAGAAATCTGGGCAGGCTGAGGCGGCGCTTGTAATCGAAAGCATGGCGCACCGTTATATCCTGGAGGCATTGAAGGCAATGAAGTGTTGTATCCTCCGTGTTGTGTTGATATCGGCTAAGGAGCCGAGTGAGACGTGCCTGGTAAGCTTCTGACTGGAGCTTCAATAGGTGGGGTGTATGCTGGCCCCTTATATCCCTGAGCTACTCCGCTGACCAGAGAACTGATGACGGTATTATATACCGTGTTGGTCATCACTGAGGATTGGTCGATGAAAGCCTGATAAACGGACTGTTGTATAATATCGGACATCTTGCCCGAGTCCTTAGCGATGGTGATCTGGCGGGGAGTTGGAAGAGGAGCTTTCTTGACGGTTTCCCCGCTTCTGGTACGACTGAAAGATTGCAGGTATACCTTCTTGTAGTCCTCTAGGTGTTTTGCCAGTTCTTCTTTTTGGTCGTCCTTGAGATCTGCCTCCGTAACCTCAATGATGTTGTTTTCAGAGGGCGGTCTTTGACATGTTGGATATTGAGGTGGTCCCACCGGGTGTGCCAAAAGTGTGTTGGCGCTAAAAATCGGCCGGAAATCGGGCGATGACCTTCAACGTCGGACACACGACCCGGGAGAATCTGCTTAACTCCTGTTCGGGTGATTGCCCTGGTGCGGTTCACGCGGCGTGCCAGTCAATCTGACCTGTTGATTGACAAGGAAAGAAATGTATTAAATTCCGCGGTCTCGATCAGCTAAAGTTCTAATCTGTCCCGAAAAGCGTATCAGCGAATCGGCCGATTTGCTATGAAGATGACCGCTATAGATCAGCCGATAATCACGTAGCAATTGCAAAGAAACTACTGAAGCAATTTAAACAATCGCCACAGATGCAACACTCAAAATAGATCTAATCGGCTATATGATGACAAATAAGAAAAAATAATGATAAAGCCGACAGTTTGATCTCAAGCTGGATAACTGGTGATAAAAGTAGAACAATAGGTAAAACCTATAATTCTACTAAATATCGATAACTGGTGAATAAATCTAAACAAAACAACGGCGATGTGCCCGAAGTTAAAGCTTAGATATTATTCGATAAATGGAACCTACCAATTGGCCGGAGATCGTGTCGATGCAGCCCTGCCAACCCATACGAACTCGTGAAAGAAAAAGATGTATTGGCGAAGTCGCCGACTTGAAAGTTCGATGAAAAAATAGATTGTTTGTATTGATTGATGTGTATCCTTCTACAAAACCCTGACTGCTTCTATTTATACCCTAGGACTAAGACTCCTGATCTATCACGATCCGTTACAAACTTGATTTAAATAAAAACTACTATATCTATAAGACTTTTCTAAAGGAAACGGGCTCCCACAGGATCTTCTGCTGCCATCTCCTAGTCCAATTCGAACTCCTTCCATTGCTCCTCGACCGAGTCGGCGTCATTCTTTGACCAACGTTAGGTCATCTTTGACTGGGATCCTCTGTCATCTTGACTCAACATCCCCTCTTGGGATTCCATTGGCTTCATCCCCTATCTGATGGCGCAAGCCCATATTAGCCCAAACGCTCTAGCCTTTCAATCGGCTGACCCCCACCAACTCCATTCGCCAATCGTCCGAAACACTGCAGCGCCAATCGGCCGATTCCTAACTGTAGCGTCAATCGGCCGATTCCCAATTGTAGCCTTTAAGTCTGCCGCATCGGCCAATCTCCTCCTTCCCTGACGCCGATTCAACACGTGTCAAAATCTGGCATCAACAAATGCGTAAGCCCCAAACGACCTGTGGTAGTTCTTGGATCCACTTGGGACCAAACTTCTCGAGTGGGTCGAAGATACGTGCCTTGAACCCCTGGAGGATCATGCCATTAGCGCGTTCACTTGGCCGTTGCACCTTGGATGAGCCACGGAGGCGTAGTAGATGTCGATGCAATTATCCAGGCAGTGGTCCCAAAACGCACTTTCGGTGAAAGATGTGCCCACATCGGTGATGATCCTATTAGGCACACCGAACCAATGGAAAATTTCCTGGATGAACTGAACCGCCTTGAGTGCTGTGGTCGCCGTGACTGGTTTGACTTCAATCCACTTGGTGAACTTATCAATGGCCATAACTATGTGGTTGTAGCCACCTACAGCTGTCTTGAGAGGTCCAACTGAGTCGAGGCCCCAGCAAGCAAAGGGCCAAGAGAGAGGAATCGTTTGTAGGGCCTGAGCTGGAACGTGCTGCTGCTTGGCAAAGAATTGGCACCCTGGGCACCTTTTGATGATATCGTGGGCATCGGCGAGTGCCATGGGCCAGTAAAAACCGGACTTGTATGCTTTTCCCACCATGGTAGAGGCGCCTGCATGGTTGCCGCAGATGCCCGAGTGGATGTCATGGAGCAATGCGACTCCTTTGCTCTGGGCGATGCACCTGGACAGCGTCCCTGAGGAGGCCGAGTGCTTGAATAAATTAGTGCCAAAGACTACGTAGCTAGCGGCTCGTCGCGAGACCTTCTTGTGTTCTTTTCTGTCGGGGGAGGACTTGTTGTTGACGAGGAAGTTGATGATGGGGGAGCGCCAGTCGGAGTCGATCACCAGCACCTCTTGGTCTGGAGCGGGCACCAAGTCTGGCTTGGTGGGGCGTGGTTGCTCGACCTCGACCGTGGGTCGTCTAAAGGCTTGGACGAAGACTCCAGCCGGGACAAGGACGAGACTAGAGCCGAGCTTGGAGAGGACATCGGCCGCGACGTTGAAGTCCCTAATGATGTGGTGGAACTCCAAACCGTAGAAGCTGGCTTCCAACTTTCGTATCTCCTTGCAGTAGGCGTCCATCTTCTCCTTTGTGCAGTCCCAATCTTTGTTGACTTGTTGGATAACAACATTGGAGTCTCCGTAAGTGAGGAGACGCTTGATGCCGAGTGAAGCGGCGATCAGGAGACCGTGAATGAGAGCTTCATACTCAGCAACATTGTTAGTTGCCTTGAAAAGTAATTGGAGGATGTACTTTAGTTGTTCGCCTTTTGGGGAGATGAGTAGAACTCCAGCGCTGGCTCCGTCAAGGTTGAGGGCGCTGTCGAAGTACATCTTCCAGTGTTCGGGTCGTTCCTCGGGTGGTGGGTCCTGGATTTCTATCCACTCGGCCACGAAGTCAGCCAGGGCCTGAGACTTCATCATGGACCGAGGGGAGAACTACAAATTGAGCATGCCCAGCTCGACTGACCACTTGACGACTCAACCATTGGCATCCCGGTTGTGGAGGATGTCACCGAGTGGAAAGGAGGAAACGACTCTGACGCTGTGTGCTTGGAAGTAATGTCGCAGCTTCCTGGACGTGATGAGGACCGCGTACAGAAGCTTCTCGACCTGAGGGTAGCGCACCTTGGACTCACCGAGTACATCACTGATGAAGTAGACGGGTCGCTGCACCTTGTAAACGTGACATGGCTCATCTCGCTCCACAACCAGGACGGTACTGACCACATGGGTTGTTGCCGCTATGTAAAGAACGAGTTCTTCCTCGGGCTCTGGAGTTGTGAGGACTGGTGGGTTGGTAAGGAATTCTTTGAGCTCTTGGGAGGCTCTAGAAGCGTCATCATTCCATACGAACTTGTCTGCTTTGCAAAGCAGCTTGAAGAAGGGGAGTCCCTTGTCGCCGAGTCGACTGATGAATGGACTCAGGGCCGCCATGCACTCGGTCAGCTTCATTCTCCTGATGTCATTGACCTTGGTGGGGTTGGTCTTGATGCCTCGGTTACTGACTATGAAGCCAAGTAACTTTCCTACGGGGACACCGAAGACACACTTGTGTGGGTTTAGCTTCCATTTGAATCTCCTAAAGATTTTCAAATGTTTCGACTAGATCTGCTATGAACTGATCATAGGTCCTGGTGTTGATTGCTATGTCATCGACGTAGGCCTCAATGTTGCGGCATATCTACCCTGGAGGCACCTCTGGATGGCCTTCTAGTATGTGGCACCCGCGTTTTTAAGACCAAACGTCATGGTGTTGTAGCAGTATGCCCCGAAGGGTGTTATGAATGAAGTCTTCTCTTGATCCGACTCCTTGACGGCGATCTAGTGATATTCAGAGTAGCGATCAACGAACAATAGGAGGACGCACCCAGCCGTAGAGTCAACGACCTGGTCCATGCGAGGAAGAGGGAAGGGGTCTTTAGGGCAGTGCTTGTTGAGATTTGTATAGTCAACACACATTGTCCATTCGCCAATTTGGTTTTTTACAAGGACTGCGATTGCCCGCCATTCGGGGTGTGTGACTTCGCGAATAAATCCTGCGGCTGAGCGAAGCGCCGGAGTTGCTGCTTGACGGGTCACGCCTTTTCGTCAAGATCCATGGAGTGCTTAGCTTCCTCCCTCGGAACGCCTGGCATGTCAGAGGGCTTCCATACAAAGATGTCCCAATTGGCACGGAGGAAGGAGGTGAGTGTGTCTTGCTATGCTTTGTCGAGGTCCGCCCCATGAGGGCGGTCTTGTCTGGGTCATTCTCCCTAAAGAGGATGGTCTTCATCGCGCGGCTGGGCTGCAGCTGCGACTCGGTGGCCGAGTCATTCGCCGGGATGGGGATGTCCTCTGGAGGCATCGCCTTTGTCAACTCCGCAATCATGAAGGTGTTCTTGGTCCTTTCCAGTTCCTCCGAGATGTTTATGTTCTCGATTTCATAGGAGTGGGAAGTCTGCATGTCGCCATAGATGGAGCACACCGTTGGGAGAAGGCTCTTGAGGACAAGATACGTGTGGTGTGGTACGGCCATGAACCTGGCGAGGACGGGCTTCACCAAGATTGCATGGTACGACGTCTCGAAGGAAGCCACCTCGAAGTGGATGTGCTCCGTTCTGTAGTTCTCCCGGGTGCCAAAAGTGACCGGGAGAGTACCTTGGCCGACCGGAGTCGAGCCCGAGCCGGGGATGATGCTGTAGAAGGCCTCCTGGGTCAAAACCAAGGAGGTCATGTCATGCCCCATGCTCTCCAGCGTCTTGGACAGGATGATGTTGAGGCCACTGCCTCCGTCGATGAGCACCTTGGAGAGGCGCACTTGGCTTACCACCGGGCTGACCACGAGTGGATAGGAGCTAGGGCTGGGTCGATGGATCCAGTGATCGTGCCGATCAAAGGTGATCGCAACCTCGGACCAGCACAAGGGTTCAACTGGGTGTTGAAACACAGATTTGACCTCGCGCTGGTCAAGCTTGAGGCGACGTCGGCACCTTGGGGCCCTAGAGCCACCATAGATGAAGGTAACAGCCCGGTCCGCCTCCTGGAAGTCTGGTGGGAACTTGTCGCCTTGGTTGTCCCGGTCTCGCCTGGGCGAGTCATTCAGGCGTCCTCGACCCCTTGAGGTTTTGGTGCTACCGGGCTTGTCATGGTCATCGTAGCGAGGGCGCTTGGAGTCGACCTGAGCCACACTGTTGTGGAGTGCATGACACTCCTATGCTGTGTGGTTAGAGTCCTTGTGCCAGGGGCACTTGCCGTCGAGGAGTCGATCCAGCTCCTCCTGGTCGAGGGGGTTGCGCTGTCAGGGTCGATTGGCAACTGCGATGGTGTTGTTGGGGCCACGCTTGCGCTCCTGCTGCTTGGATGACTCGGGTTGGTCGTTGTGCTTGCTGGAGTTGTGGCGAGGCGGTTGACCGTTGTGTCGTTGGCGATCGTCGTGTCATTGTTTGGGCCGGTCATCATAGTGACGCCGATCCTTATGGTGATGGTGCGCCTTCTCAGCGTCTTTCATGTCGGCGTGCTTGTTGACGACGACCATCATCTCGGAGATGGTTTTGGGGTTGCTCTCAAACATGTTGCACCAAAGCTCGATATTGTGCAGCCCTTGGTGGAAGTAGTGGATGACGTCTTAGTCATCAACATCTGTAATCATGTTACGGTTGGTGAAGTACCTTTTGTTGTAGTTGCGCAGGGATTCATTGGACTGCTGAGTGACGCTGCCCAGATCCCATCTAGTTTTGCGACCCCGGCATGAAGCCTGGAAGTGGTTGACGAAGGCGGTGCAGAGGTCCTGCCAACTGTTGCTGGAGCCAGGGCGAAGTCCCTCGAGCCAGTTGAGAGCCTAGCGACTCATCATGACTGGGAAGTAGGCCGCCATGATGTCGTTGTTGCCGTTCGCCACCCGAACGGCGATGTTGTACGTGCGCAGCCACGTCTTGGGGTCGGAGTCGCCGTCAAATTTGTCGATGCCGACTGGCTTGAAGGTAGAGGGCCATGAGACTCTGCAGAGTTGGTTGGAGAAAGCGGAGAAGCCAACCAGGTCCTCGGTGACGTTGTCATCGAGGTTGATCAGAGCCTGTTGGGGTCGATGTGGACGTTGGTCAGCGTTGCCATGGTGAGCGCGACCACCCCGGTTAGCACCGGGTGGGCCGTACTCCTCGTCGTATTTGCGGCGACGCTCCCGCTCGGCCTCCTCGTGTTCGCGGAGTTGATCGTTGATGACGGGTCGGACATCGCGGTGGCGGAGGTTGGAGCGCAAATCTGGCTGGTTGACCTCGTTGCCATCGAGGTGTCGGGCTGTGGTGTGGCGAGAACTACTAGATTGGGCTCATAAAGCTGAGTAGTCCTTCCTCAAGTGTTGGACCTGAGCAGCAGCAACATGCAAACGAGTCCGGGCTCGTTCAAGCTCGGGTGAATGAGGTAAAGCCTACAGTACCTCGAATGTGGCAGCCAGGTTAGCAGATGGGGTGGTGAAGACATTTTGGCCATTGCACTCAAGGACGAAGTCCTCGTCAAGGTTCCGCGGGGTCGCTGGCGCTCGGTGGGGTGCGACCCGCGGGTGGCGATTATCGACGTTGCGGAGATCTTCTTCAGCTTGTTTGATTCTGGCCTCATTGCCGCATCATTCTTGGCGGTTCTGGTTGCGTTGGAGTCGTTGACGCTTGGCCTCCTCGTCTTCTCCTTCAACAGATGCCTCGTCGGCGGAAACGATAGAGATCTCCCGCCGATCCGGAGAGCTCACTGGGTTGGGTGGGAGGGTGAAGAGAACCTCCTGGTAGCCAGGTTGCGGTCCTGAGACCGTGTCAGATCCGTTCTGGTCGACGCTCGATTGACTCAGGTCAGAAAGGCGCAACTTCTCCATCAAAGATCGGATCTGGTCCGAGTAGACGGAAAAGTCGGAGCGGAGTCCAAACGAGGCCTAAAGGGCTGAGTCGCGAGGATGGCGGAGTGCCTCTCTTCGAGCCCGATGCACTCGGCGAGTGACGGGGGTAGATCCAGGTACCTCCCTGCCGAGTGGAGACCGCTACCCGGCTAAACGACTCCGTGTAAACGACCCGGCGTACAGGCACTCGGTTGAACGATGGGCAGGATCCCCCGGGGTTAGGACCTAGGTCAAACTGGATAGGCATGATCTTGTGTATCTTAACCGATCGGATTCCTGTAACAAACCCGAGTAGATTTACCCTAACATTTAACCCATGGCTGCTCGGATATATAAGGGGCCCGTGGGGGGCCCATAGGAAGAGGATCATCTCATTCAGCTCATACCACAAACCCTAATACAAACCCCTGAACAAAGGACGTAGGGTATTATGCTCCGTGCGGCCCGAACCTGTCTAAACCTCTGCGTCTTTGAGTTATCATCAACTTCACGGGCTCTCTCCGATCCACCCCGCCTACAAATCTACCGCTTGGGGCTACCCTTGGCAGACTTGCCGGAGTGCAAATCCGACAATTGGCACGCCAGGTAGGGGGATCTCCAGCGTCCTCTTGGCGAACTTGATGGCCTCCAACTCCGGCGTCTTGTTCTCCGCGCAAGTGACACTCCAGATCCAGGCTGCCGCCAGCCACTCTATCATCTTTGGTAGCTTTCCAGAGATATATGCTCCCAGGAGCTCATTGCCAAGTTCATCCAGCTCTGAGATAGAAAGCCTCCAAGGTTCCAGATCCGATCTGACCCTCTCCAGCTCAGTGCTGCACCAGGTGGAGGACCTGTCCATCCAGGATGAAGCCCAAAACCCCTCGCAGACAACACGTCGCCTGCGCATCAACATTGACAATATCCTTGTGGGCTTGGACCGAGTTGATGTTTCCCTGGCCGAGTGCATCGAGCTCGCAGAGTCGGCACTCCGCCTTCCCCGCGACTCGGCCCCTCGGGCCCCATTCGGGCTCCACTTTAGCTCCTCCAATTATTCGGACCAGATCCAATCTTCGATGGAGAAGATGCGCCTTTCCGACTTGAGTCAACCCAGCATTGACCAGATCGGATCTGACACGGTCCCAGGACCACAAGCTGGCTACCAGGAGGTTCTCTTCACCCTCCCACCCAACCCTGTGAGCTCTCCAGATCAGCGGGAGATCTCTGTCGTTTCCTTCGACGAAGCTTCTGTCGAAGGAGAAGATGATGAGGCCAAGCGTCAACGACTCCAATGCAACCAGAACCACCAAGAACGGCGCAACAACGAGGCCACCATCGACCAAGCCGAAGAAGATGTCCAAAATGTCGAGGGTCGCAACCCGCGGGTTCCACCCCGACGCGCGCCGGCGACCCTGCGGAACCTCGACGGCGAATTTTTCCTCGAATGCGACGGCCAGGACGTCTTCGCTACCCCATCTGCCAACCTGGCCGCCGCATTCGAGGTACTGGAGACTCTACCTCACTCACCCGAGCTCGAACGAGCTCGGACTCGTTTGCATGTTGCTGCTGCTTAGGTTCAGCGTTTGAGGAAGGACTACTCGGCTCTACGAGCCCAATCTAGTAGTTCTCGCCACTCTACCAGCCGGACCTCCGCTCCAACCTCCGCAACCGCGAAATTTGACCCGTCATCAACGATCGACACTGCAAACGCGATGAGGCCATGTGGGAGCGTCGCCGCAAGTACGACGACGAGTATGGCCCACCTGGTACTAACCGCGGAGGTCGGGCTCGCCACGGCAACGCCGACCAACGTCCACATCGACCCCAGCAGGCTCCGATCAACCTCAACGACGACGTCGCCGGGGACCTTGAAGGCTTCTCTGCCTTCTCCAACCGACTCCGCGGAGTCTCATGGCCCTCTACATTCAAGCCAGTCGACATCGACAAGTTCGACGGTGACTTCGACCCCAAGACGTGGTTGCGCACCTACAACATCGTCGTCCGGGCGGCGATTGGCAACAACGACATCATGGCGGCCTACTTCCCAGTTATGATGAGTCACCAGGCTCTCAACTAGCTCGAGGGACTCTGCCCCGGCTCCATCAATAGCTGGCAGAACCTCTGCACCGCCTTCGTCAACAACTTCCAGGCTTCATGCCCGGGTACCAAAACCAGATGGGATCTGGGCAGCATCACTCAACAACCCAGCGAATCCCTGTGCGACTGTACCAACCGTAACATGATTACGGATGTTGATGAAAGGGACATCATCCACTACTTCCACCAAGGGCTGCACAACATCAAGCTCTGGCGCAAGATGTTCGAGAGCGACCCCAAAACCATCTCCAAGATGATGGTCATCGTCAACAAGCACGCTGACATGGAGGATGCTGAGAAGGCGCACCGTCACCACAAGGACCAGCGTCACTTCGACGACCGGCCTAAGCAGCGACATGATGATCGCCAACGACCTAACGTTCGACCGCCTCGCCACAACTCCGGCAAGCACAATGACCGACCTGAGTTGTCCAAGCAGCAGAAGCGCAAGTGCGGCCCCGACAACATTGTCACAGTCGCAGGTCGACCTCGACAGCGCACCTCCCTCAACTAGGAGGAGCTGGATCGACTCCTCGACAGCAAGTATCCCTGGCACAAAGACTCCAACCACACGGCACAGGAGTGTCACGCACTCCGCAATAGTGTGGCCAGGATGACCCCAAGCGTCCTCGCTATGATGACCGTGACAAGCCCGACAGCTCCAAAACCTCCAGGGGTCGAGGACGCCGGAACGACTTGCCAGGCGAGACCGGGACAACCAAGGCGACATGTCCCAAGTGGACTTCCAGGAGGCAGACCGGGCGGTCAACTTCATCTATGGTGGCACCAGGGCCCCAAGGTGCCGACGTCGCCTCAAGCTTGATTAGCACGAGGTCAACTCTGTGTTCCAACACCCGGTCGAACCCTTGCGCTGGTCCGAGGTCATGATCACCTTTGACCGGCGCGACCACTGGATACACCAACCCAGTCCTAGCTTTTACTGTGGCAGAACCACCTGAATTAATCCGGCTCAAGCGCGCTAACCATCACCACAAGGGCAATCCGGGCTAACTCGCACTTCAAACGGAATAATACACTGGTCTGTCGGGTAACCTCCCAATACAACCACGGTTTTTGCCGATCGAAACCACACATACATGTACTCACACGAAGGTGAGCCCAGAGGATACAACATTCCACAAATTTTACATCACAGGTTCACCACAAATTATTATTACAACACAGTTCAAATTCGTTAAACAAGGTACTTCAAAGTTCAAAATAAATGAGTTCTTCAGAGTTCAATGCAGCGGAAAAAAAAATACGACAACTACTCGACGATACAGGATGTCTCGATGAAGCCCGTACGAGACATCACTCGGCATTACCACCGTTGGCCGGGGGCATATCCCATTCCACCGACCAACCAGGAGGAAGGGTACAAGGCCAAGTCAAACTAGCGATCATATCCTCGAAAGTTTCACCTGAAAACAAGCCACGAGCAAGGCTGAGTATACTAATACTCAGCAAGGCTTACCCGACTAGTGGAATATACTTAGCCGACTCCTAGACATGCAAGGCTTTTGGCTTGAGGGGGTTTGTTTTGCCGAAAAGCATATATAAGTAGGTCCTTACTTTCAAATTTTAGCTCCAAGTTCTAGCTTTCTTTAACCATTCTAGGTAAGCAACTATCCAATATCATACATGGTGGAAGAATTAATTTTTCATCCAACAAGATTAATCATCATCATTGTTCCTCTTCTTACTCTATGTGGTAAAAGGGTCAAGCAGTCTCAATAACCGCGAGAAATAGACGATTCGAATCGAATTTCGTAACCTTGCAAGGGAAACCTAAACACATGTCACGTGGTTACTAACAGAGTCACACGTGCAACTTTTCCCTTCAATTCCCGCTTCACGAAACAGGCCCACTGCCCTCGACTACACGTCCCCATGGCCTGGCCATGGCGGCACATGAACCCGCCATTAGCTAGATGTGAACGAATTCAAGACGGTGGGGAGTATATTCCGGCCTCGGTTCAATCCAGTATTTAAGCTTACCGATTATCATATTCTCAGCATGTGGTTAGTACGTTCAAAAACTTAACCACCACTTCCACACACTGCGGCCTTAGCATTTTTCACTAAACAGACGGGGCCTAATTCATCAACATAAACATCGTACCATAGCCCCGTCCGTCGACCTTATGTTTGCAGCATGTAGTAAACGTTCAACTCCTATATTCCCGCGAGTGACAGGAAATCACTCGACTTTTACCGAGTCCTATTAGCATAGCATTCTATCCAACCTTACATCTAGTGTTCAGAGTAGGGGTACCTAGGATCATGCGACTAAGTTTTCATTCAACTCCTATAAACTTAATGCACAAGTAGAGTAGAGTAATAAGTTGCATAAGTTTAGAAAAATAGGGTTCATGCTCCGGGGCTTGCCTTATGGGGAAAAGATAGCTTGGGGCTCGTCCAAACTCGGGCTCGGGTCTTCGAGAGCTTCAGTTAGATTTACTTGAGCTTCACGTTGCTCACTCTCGGACGCGGGCACCATCTCGTACGTTCCGTCAGCGAGAGTAGTCGATTCTATGTGAATGCACAAGTGTAAGTTATAGTGATAGTATAAGACGATTATTTTCCTTCACGTTAAAGTTGTAATCCACAAAATATCGATTTTGTTGGGAAGTTACTTAGTTAAGATTTCTTTGGGCAATTGTTAATACAGTATAACTTATCTATTAACTTCATTAAACAAGAAGGGGTTGTGTTGTATTGGAAATTTTTAATTTTCTAAGCACAAAATGGATTAAGCACAACTTCTGGCCTAGGTAACTTCTGGTGATGAAATTTTTGTTTAGAGCACATTATGCAGAGACAAAAGCACTGCAAAAATTTCAGACATTTTCACGCAGCAGAATAATTATGAAAAAAGTAATACACAGCTACTGCTAGAACATAGTTATTTTTATACAGAACCAACCATTCATGTATTGGCACCAAAACTTTTACAGGGAAATAATCTATCCATAAATGTGTTACTGTAAATTTTCCAGATTTTACTGTGCAAGATACAAAGCATAATAAATATGACAATATACACCTATTTTAAAAAGGATTAATTTCTACAGGATGTTTTACAGGGTTTCTGTGTATGAAACTTTTTATACAGCAAGAGCTACTCTAAAGTGTCCTTCAGTAAACATTTGAACATTTTCCAAGAACAGAAACTAATTATTTGAACTAGTGAAAATTTCCTACCACAAAATTATATAAATAGGTTACAAAAAGGAAAAGGGTTCTAATTATTTTCTGTGGTATTTAGGCATTAATACCACAGCTCTGAAAAAGTTTCGCCACATGAATCACAACATAACAGCAGTTACAAATTAGTTTTATTATTTCATGTCATAAACAAGTTTTATTAAGAAGTTTAGCTAGAGATGGGTTCTGGTCCTAATATTTTTACACTAGCCTACAAATCCAGCAACCAAACTACTGTTAACTCTTCAGGTTTAGACTTTGTCTACAACAGGGGGTACATTTAAAGTCTATTAAACCTTCCATTTACTTTATAGCACGATTTAGCAAGCAACTGAAGAAAAGCATGTAACAAAAGTTGTAGATTTTCGTCTAAAGATTTCAGAACAGTTGAGTTTGTATTTTTCTGATTTTTCTACGATTTTACATGAATTTTACAAGTGGTGGGAGACTCAGCTCTGGCAAGGGGTGGCCGGAGAGGTGAGCTCCACGGTGAGCTGGGCACGACGGCGGTAATGGTGGCGGCGGCGGCGTTTGGGTGTCTGGGCGCGCGAGGGGGACTCAGTGCGGCCTTTTGTAGGTAGCAGAGAGGCGGGAGTAAGGCGGAACTGGACTGCGAGGCGCGGGCGCGGGCGGCACGACGGAAGTGCGTGACTGGCCGCGGTGGGCGGCGAGCAGAGCCGGCGCGGCGTGCGGCGGGCGCGGACAGGGGATTGGGTGCTGAAGATTTGGCGTGTGGAGCTGGAGATCACGCGGCGCGCGGGTTGGGCAAGGAGCTGCAGCAGCTGTCTTGCCGGGCGGCGAGCGCAGCGACTGGCGGGACGCGGCGGAGACACGGGCACGGCGTGACTTGCCCATTGGGCGCGGCGGGCGGCGAGCAGAGGCGCGCGTCGCCGGCGCGCGTGTGGCGTGCGCGGACTGGGGAGGAGCGCGGTGTGCGGGCGCGGCCAGGCATTGGCTTGGCGCCTAGCGCCATCAGGCATCGCCGACCAAGTGGCCTGCGGCGACCGCGCGGCGGGCGGGGGTCGGGCGAAGCGAGGGGTCGGGCGAAGCTGAGGGTCGGGCGAAACGAGGGTCGGACGAGTGAAAGGGTCGGGCGACGCGAGGGTTGGACGAGGCGGAGAAGAAGGGTCTGAAGTGAAATAGAAGAAAAGGCAGGACTGGTTTGCAAATCCAAGTGTTTCTCAAATTTCCGTGTTGCAACTCAAAAATCTCTGAACACGAAAGTTGTTCAAAATGAAAAGTTACATAAGTTTTGTTTCAGGCCAAAGTTCATTTGAGTTCTAGTTTAGAAGTTATTTTAAAAACTCAAAAAGTATAAATCGGAGGCCACGTCATTTCCTGGGCAAAACTTTGCATTCACTCCTAGGCTTCAACTAGACTTTTGTTTAACATGTCAATAATGATGTGTCAATTCAATTTTGTAGCCACGGTAGCATCGATGTGGAAGTTATTAAATCTTGTTTTATTAAAGTACATGTACTTATGCACATATACACAACTATTTCCAATTTAAGGCAAAACCAATTTATAACTCATTTCATTGAAACTTCTCTTAATTATTTATGCACCGTGTTAAGCTAAAGAGGCTCATTTCATAATTCAAGCACATGAGGTGTTACAGCCTTCCCCCATTAGAAAGAATCTCACCCCGAGATTCGGACAGTAAGCTTAGTGTGGACAGTGTGTGTACCTTCGGTAGAGTTGAGAAAACCTGGGAAATTTTGGTTTAGATAGCTTTCGGTTTCCCATGTGGCTTCTTCCTCAGTGTGATGATTCCATTGAATTTTATACATTTTAATCACTTTCCTCCTAGTGCTTCTTTCTTTTTGATCCATGATTTTAATAGGATACTCGACATATGAGAGGTCAGGCTCTACTAAGATTTCCTGTTGTTTAATAACCTCGGTAGGAACTCGAACACACTTCTTGAGCTGAGATACGTGAAAGACGTCATGGATGGCTGCAAGCTGAGGGGGTAGTCGAATTCTATAGGCTACGGGTCCACAGCTCTCGACGATTTCGTAGGGACCAACATAACGGGGAGATAGTTTTCCTTTGACTCCGAATCGTTGTACACCCTTGGTTGGTGAAACTCGAAGGTAGACGTGGTCACCAACTTCAAATTTTAGTGGCTTTCTCCTTCTGTCGAAATAGCTCTTTTGTCGGGATTGTGCGGCTCTAAGGTTTTCTTGTATTACTCTCACTTTTTCTTCTGCCTCGATTACCAAGTCTGGTCCAAATATTTTTCGTTCTCCGGTCTTTGATCAACTCAAAGGGGTTCGACACCTTCGTCTGTATAAGGCCTCAAATGGTGCCATTTTCAAACTCGCTTGATAGCTATTGTTATATGAGAACTCTGCTAGGGATAGGCATTTGTCCCAACTCTTGTCATAGTGAATGACGCAAGCTCTAAGCATGTCTTCAAGAATTTGGTTTATTCTTTCAGTTTGTCCGTCAGTTTGAGGATGATAGGCTGAGCTTTGAATCAACTTAGTACCAAGAGAAGCTTGCAATTGTTCCCAAAAGCGCGCAACAAACTGAGTACCACGATCGGAAATAATAGTCTTCGGTACTCCATGTAGGCAAACAATGCGATCGAGATAAATCTCCGCATATTTCTTGGCGGTATAGGTGGTGTGTACCAGAAGAAAATGTGCCGTCTTTGTGAGCCTATCAACGATAACCCATATGGAATCATGTTTCTGTGCGGTACTTGGCAATCCAACAATGAAATCCATACTTATGTCCTCCCATTTCCATGAGGGTATAGGCAAAGGTTGAAGTGTACCGGCTACTTTCAAGTGGCTGGCTTTTACTCTCTGGCAGGTGTCGCATTCTAAGACATATTTAGCGATTTCTCTTTTCATCCTAGTCCACCAGAAATTTTGCCTAAGGTCTTGATACATTTTGTTACTGCCGGGGTGAATAGAAAATTTAAAAAGGTGTGCCTCATCTAGAATTTGCTTACGGAGCTCATGATTCTTGGGAATGACTATGCGACTTTCGAACCATAGAACTCCCTTATGGTCCTAGCAGAAACATTTGTATTTCTCTTCTCCTAGAGAGAGTTTCCGTTTGATGATCTTAACTCCTTCATCGTGTAGTTGTGCCATGATGATCTGGTCGTGAAGAGTGGGCTCGACTGAGATGTGATTCAGAGTGCCTTGGGAAATCATTTCCAAACTAAGCTTCCTCATTTCCGAACATAATGTCTCATTATAGATTTGCACTGATAGGTAATGGCAATGGGCCTTGCGGCTGAGTGCATCCGCGACTATATTGGCCTTGCCGGGGTGATAGTGCACCTCGAGATCATAATCCTTGATTAATTCTAGCCATCTTCTTTGTCTCATATTCAGATTGGCTTGGGTGAAGATATATTTGAGGCTCTTGTGATCGGTGTAGATGTTACAATGAGTGCCCATGAGATAATGTCTCCATAATTTTAGAGTATGAATGACTGCTGCTAACTTGAGATCATGGGTCGGGTAATTCTGCTCATGGGGCCGAAGGGCTCGTGAAGCATAGGCGATAACTCAATTTTCTTGCATAAGCACACAACCAAGACCAGTGCTAGATGCGTCATAGTAGACATCGAACGGCTTGGTGTTATCGGGTTGAGCTAACATAGGGGCTGTAGTCAAACGTTCTCTGAGAGTGTGGAAAGCTTCTTCACAATTCTCATCCCATACAAACTTTACTCCCTTTTTCAATAATTCAGTCATAGGCTTAGCAATCCTGGAGAAATCCGGGATGAAACGGCGATAGTATCCGGCTAAGCCAAGAAAACTGTGAATCTGATGAACAGAGGTAGGAGGTTTCCAATCCATCACTTCTTGTACCTTGCTGGGGTCAACGGCTATGCCTTCGCTGGAAATAGTGTGACCCAAGAACTTCACACTATCCAACCAGAATTCGCGCTTAGAAAATTTAGCATAGAGCTGATGGTCTCTGAGACGCTGAAGAACAATGTGCAGGTGCTTAGCGTGCTCTTCCTCATTCTTGGAATAGATAAGGATGTCGTCAATGAAAACTACGATGAATTTGTTTAGCTCGGGCATGAATACCGACTTCATAAGATACATGAAGTAGGCAGGGGCATTGGTGAGACCAAAAGACATGACCAAGAATTCATATAGTCCATATCGTGTGGAAAAGGCGGTCTTAGGAATATCGCATGGATGAATCTTTATGTGATGATATCCAGATCGAAGATCAATCTTTGAGAAAACTCTAGCTCCAGATAATTGATCAAAGAGAACGTCGATGCGGGGAAGTGGGTATTTATTCTTAACGGTTACCGCATTGAGAGGTCGGTAGTCCACACATAATCTTAAATTGTCATCCTTTTTCTTTACAAATAGGGCTGGACATCCCCAAGGTGATGCGCTAGGACGAATGAAATCTTTGTTCAGTAGTTCTTGGAGTTGTGTTTTCAGTTCGGCCAATTCTTTAGGTGGCATCCTATAGGGTCTTTTGGAGATAGGTGCAGTGCCTGGTTGCAGTTCAATAACGAACTCAATTTCCCTATCTGGTGGCATTCCTGGTAAGTCATCCAGAAAAACATCGGCATGCTCACATACCACTGGAATATCATCTAGCTTGATTCCTTCCATCACGAAAGCACAAGAATTCATGCACTCCCGGAACGGTAGGTATAGGGTGGTGGCTCCGTGACTAGGTGAATTTATTTCAACAGCACGGGAAGAAAGGTCCAGTGTGACTCCATGCATAGTCATCCAGTTCATTCCAAAATAATATCCATGCCGTCAAGGGGTAAAAGAACAAGGTCCGTGTTGATGATTTTACTACCCAACTTGATTGGTACTTGCCTTATCATTTGATTTGAAGCAATTTTACCACCCGGTGTTGATATCATATACGACCCTTTTGTGTGACAAACATTCAAGCCTACTTTTGCACCAAACTTTGCACTAATGAAACTATGTGATGCACCAGAATCAAACAATATAACTGCAGGCTTGTTATGCATAGAGAATGTACCCGTCATCACTGGTGCTCCTTCAGGAAGTTCCGCAAGGGTGGTGAAATTGATCCGTCCTTGTTTGACCTGAAGGGTCTGCCTCTTGCCTTTGTTCTTATTGTTCTGGTTAGAGTCCTGGCCCTGATTTGGCTGCCTGGGCTGAGGGCATTCTCGGGCAAAATGACTGGAACTCCCGCACTTGAAACAACGACTGGTGATGCTCGGTCGAAGAAACTGCTGAGTAGCGGGCCTTGGTCCAGTTCGTTGAGGCACAGGGGGTCGTACTACACCTTGCTGCTGTGGGGGCCTGATAATCCAACGCCCTGGCTGAGGGGCCTTCTGTGGAGCTGTAGGCAAAGCATTTTGCACTAACCGATACCTCGGTGGCTGAGCACCCGAGGGTCCAGCTGGTGCCTTTCTCTTCTTCTCGGCACGGTGAGCCATAATACAATCCTCTTGGGTAATGGCCATGTTGACTAGCTCATTATATGTATCGGCCTTGACCAGATTCAGCCTTTCCTTGAGTTTAGTACTCAGACCTCTGCGGAAACGATCACACTTCTTAGCATCCATGTCTGCGTGACAGCCCGCGTACTGGCACAGGTTGTTGAAGGCCTGAGCATACTAAAGTGCAGTGCGGGTACCCTGAGTGAGTGCCAGAAACTCATTTAGCTTTCTTTCCATAAGACCTTCTGGGATATGGTATGCTCGGAATGCAGTTTTGAATTCGTCCCAGGTGACAACATGATGAGCCGGGAGCATAGCAAAGTAGTGGTCCCACCAAAGATGAGCTATACCGCGAAGCTGCTGCGCGGCAAAGCGAGCCTTATTTGCGTCCGAACATGGGGCCACAAGTAGAGAAAACTTGGACTCAATTGTGCGAATCCAAGCGTCCGCATCCAATGGTTCCTCCGTCTTGTGAAACAAGGGAGGCTGGGTCCCAAGGAAATCCGTGTAACTGGTAGCTTGAGGTTGGTGAACATTTTGTCCACCCCGTTGTTGGTGCTGTCCTTGCACGAGCTGGCGAAGCAACTCGGTTTGAGCGGCCATTACTTCCACCAAGCTGGGTGGTGGTGGCGGCTGTGATTGTGATCCACTTGCGCTAGCACCAAAATCATCCGGGTTACCACGGGTTTCTCCAACCATCTGAAAGGTGAATGTTTATCATTAGCAACGTGATCCATATTGCTTCCATGATAAAAAAAAGATTAGCGCGGAAAAATAGACTTCCGAAAGATCATGGATAGAATCATGGACGTAATACTGTCTGCCATAAGGAACTTATAACTCCTGGTAAGTTCATCCAAAATTTCTCATATTTTGGCAGTTGGTAGGGAATTTAGGGCTGTACAACTTTGGTATTCAACTCAGATGCTAAACCGATGGCCAAGATGGTCGAAAGATTCACTCTTTGCGTCGCTGGTTTAGCTGTTTTTCAGCAGAACGAGTTATAGTATCTTGCCTATAACTCAAACTAGAAATATCCAATAGTGTTGAAATTTTGTGAGAACCTAGATTACAAAATTTAGGACAAGTTTGGTATTCAACACTCAGTCCAGAAATGTAAAGAGACATGGGTAAAATTCCGACAAGTTTCTGCAATCGCAGATTCAACTGCTTTCCAATATCACAATCAAACCACCAAGTTTTTATAGCCATGGCCTGCATGATTAGAGTATCCAATGGTCAAGTTGTACTCATAACAAAAGAGGTACTCAACTCTTAGTTAGCCTATTACAACACTTGCCAAAAGTTAGGCTACACTATCGAGGAGTATATGCAAAAGTCCTCCTAGGTCATCGACTAGAAGTCGTCGAGGTTGTTGACGGACGACTCGCTGTGAGTAGAAGAGTGAGCTCCCATCGGAGGTGGCTGCAGTGCCTCACCCTCAAAGTCCATTCCTGAAACACCATCAATCTCCTGTGGCTCCTCCTCATCTTCCTCCATAGCCACTACGTCGGGAGGGGCATTCTGATCATGGTGCCACTGAATGTGCTCATTAGCATCCTCCAACTCAAGGTTCAGATCATGGAGCTGCTCCTCCAAGTGTGCTATCATGTCATCTCTCTCGCCCATGAGCGTGTCGTGCTCCTGAACTTGGCCCTCAAGTTGGCCAATCTGGGTGTCTCTGTCCTCAAGTTCCTCACTGAGTTTCTTAATCTGCTCATCTCTGGTATCTACCATCATGTGGTAGGCCTGTGCAAGATCAGTGAGCTATATGCAAAAGTCCTCCTAGGTCTGAAGTCGGTACAGTGCATTCATGCACCGCACGGAGGTCTCGATGGTCTCCTGGGCATGAAAGTCCACCAAATACTATGAGTGCTGCACCCTATTGAGCCAAAAGGGGTTGTTGTCCCGGGCAACAGGAAACAAACCAATAGGAGTGAGCGTGACGGCCTCGGGGCACTACGCACAGAAAGTGGTGAGCGCCCTCATGGCAGCAAGCTCCCAAGTATCGGCCAAACGGCGACCAACAGCCTCAATCTCCAAGGCGGGCCACTCCGGGTGTAGCGGGTGCGGAAAGATGGTCACGTTGACACGGCACTGGGTAACTCCATTCTCCGCAAACTCCAGCCCGGTGTAACGGGGGGAATTGGATAGCCCGCGATGCGCAGAACATCCCACAAGATAGAGGAAAAGCCCTCCCAGTGGAGACACTGCGAGTGAACGCGTCCATCCTCCTCCACCATCATGGCAACAGGCTCGGCCATCTGAACAAAAGATCAAATGGGTGAGATAGCGAAAAACTATGAATAGTATAGTGAACAGGTTCTGGACAGTGTGCTAAAATAGCCATAACTTCAACAGTTCTTGTCCAAAAATTCTCAACTTTCACCAGAACATTTCTAAGGTATTTGTGAACAACTTTTCTAGTCAACTCCAGAGCTAGATAAGTCTCTAAGATGGTCTTCCTCTTCAGGTTTTATTTTATTGTCTACACAGAAATTTCTGTGAACAGTGGGTCAAGATTTCGTGCACCAGGGAAAATCTACCCGGCCAAAAATTACCAATTTTTAACAATACCTGCCTTATTAAATTTGCAACAAGTTTTGTGTTGAACACATTTGCAGAAAACTGTATTAGAGGGCATAAAAAAATTTATGTGGCTGAACTGCTCATTTCTGACAGAAAACTGACATCTCAAGATCTTTGTTGTTTCTCATTATCCATATGTCCAGAATTTTTCATATTTAGACCGGAGGTAGAATACGAATTTTGGAACAAAACTTTCAACATGAGTTTCTTCACAAAGGATCATTTTCTAAACTTAATAAATTCATCTTTTCAGATAAGGCAGAATGTGTGGGCGCATGAACCTTACCACTCTCACGCATCGCATTTTCAATTTCAGATGTATATAGTCATGATGCATGCACATCCTATTCGTCCTCACAAAATAAAATAATTTCCAAATAGCTTTGGTCTTACGAAGTTAGTTCGGTGGCATAGACAATACGTCTCTCACTATAATATCTAGTCGAAAAATCTCTAGCTGTTCTTAAACTTATCGTAATCACGGTTAGTGTATCTGCCGAAGATTGATAGAGCATATATATATCCAATGAACCTTTCATGCCAGCACTCATGAAAGCGTCCGTATTCATTACCGTTCACTATAAAAATGGCATCCGTACAATTCCCGCCGTACATACGACGTTAACATACGCTATCGAGATAGCGTATTCACAGGGGTACCGTCTTGAGATGGGGGTATGAACAGCGATCGCCATACCCTATGCCAAACCTTCTACTCCTAATATAATCAACTAATAGTTGGTATATTGGAAGCACCTCAAGTAAGCCACTGCTTGAGGGCAGCGTTCGGCTCGCATCACCGACAGGAAGGCCAAGCTCTCTCAGTTGGCTGAGGATTCTTACCTTCTTACCTTAGCGATGAGTGCGTCGTTACGGAATTTAAGGGTTGGTTGTGCATAAAAGTAAGTTTTGACAGAAAGTAATGTGCTGGAAGTCAGTTGATAATATTCATAAGTTAGATAGCCACCTAGTAACTTTCACATAATCCCTTAGGGCTTTACAAACTAGGCACCATCCTTAACGAACCAACGCATTCTCCAAACACAATTTTTTTTGGTCAAGTTTTATGAAAACAAGTTTTTAAGACTTGTTGCACTCTCTGTCGTATGCATTTTGGCTCTGATACCAGCTGTGGCACCAGCTATGGCTCTGATACCAGCTATGGCAGAACCACCTGAATTAATCCGGCTCAAGCGCGCTAACCATCACCACAAGGGCAATCCGGGCTAACTCGCACTTCAAACGGAATAATCCACTGGTCTATTGGGTAACCTCCCAATACAACCACGGTTTTTGCCGATCGAAACCACACATACATGTACTCACACGAAGGTGAGCCCAGAGGATACAACATTCCACAAATTTTACATCACAGGTTCACCACAAATTATTATTACAACGGAGTTCAAATTCGTAAAACAAGGTACTTCAGAGTTCAAAATAACTACTCGACGATACAGAATGTCTCGATGAAGCCCATACGAGACATCACTCGGCATTACCATCGTTGGCCGGGGGCGTATCCCATTCCACTGACCAACCAGGAGGAAGAATACAAGGCCAAGTCATACTAGTGATCATATCCTTGAAAGTTTCACCTGAAAACAATCCACAAGCAAGGCTGAGTATACTAATACTTAGCAAGCCTTACCCGACTAGTGGAATATACTTAGCCGACTCTTAGACATGCAAGGCTTTTGGCTTGAGGGGGTTTGTTTTGCCGAAAAGCATATATAAGTAGGTCCTTACTTTTAAATTTTAGCTCCAAGTTCTAGCTTTCTTTAACCATTCTAGGTAAGCAACTATCCAATATCATACATGGTGGAAGAATTAATTTTTCATCCAACAAGATTAATCATCATCATTGTTCCTCTTCTTACTCTATGTGGTAAAAGGGTCAAGCAGTCTCAATAACCGCGAGAAACGGACGATTCAAATTGAATTTCTTAACCTTGCAAGGGAAACCTAAACACACGTCACGTGGTTACTCCCAGAGTCACACATGCAACTTTTCCCTTCAATTCCTGCTTCACGGAAAAGGCCCACTGCCCTCGACTACACGTCCCCATGGCCCGGCCATGGCGGCACATGCACCCGCCATTAGCTAGATGTGAACGAATTCAAGATGGTGGGGAGTATATTCCGGCCTCGGTTCAATCCGGTACTTAAGCTTACCGATTACCATATTCTCGGCATGTGGTTAGTACGTTCAAAGACTTAACCACCACTACCACACACTGCGGCCTTAGCATTTTTCACTAAACAGACGGGGCCTCATTCATCAACATAAACATCGTACCATAGCCTCGTCCATCGACCTTATGATTGCAGCATGTAGTAAACATTCAACTCCTATATTCGCACGAGTGACAGGAAATCACTCGACTTTTACCGAGTCCTATTAGCATAGCATTCTATCGAACCTTACATCTAGTGTTCAGAGTAGAGGTACCTAGGATCATGCGACTAAGTTTTCATTCAACTCCTATAAACTTAATGCACAAGTAGAGTAGAGTAATAAGTTGCATAAGTTTAGAAAAATAGGGTTCATGCTCCAGGGCTTACCTTCTTGGGAAAAGCTAGCTTGGGGCTCGTCCAAACTCGGGCTCGGGTCTTCAAGAGCTTCAGTTAGATTTACTTGAGCTTCACGCTGCTCACTCTCGGACGTGGGCACCAGCTCGTACGATCCGTCGGCGAGAGTAGTCGATTCTATATGAATGCACAAGTGTAAGTTATAGTGATAGTATAAGACGATTATTTTCCTTCACGATAAAGTTGCAATCCACAAAACATCGATTTTCTTGGGAAGTTACTTAGTTAATATTTCTTTGGGCAATTGTTAATAGAGTATAACTTATCTATTAACTTCATTAAACAAGAAGGGGTTGTGTTGTATTGGAAATTTTTAATTTTCTAAGCACAAAATGGATTAAGCACAACTTCTGCCCTAGGTAACTTCTGGTGATGAAATTTTTATTTAGAGCACATTATGCAGAGACAAAAGCACTGCAAAAATTTCAGACATTTTCACGTAGCAGAATAATTATGAAAAAAGTAATACACAGCTACTGCTAGAACTTAGTTATTTTTATACAAAACCAACCATTCATGTATTGGCACCAAAAATTTTACAGATAAATAATTTATCCATAAATGTGTTACTGTAAAGTTTCCAGATTTTACTGTGCAAGATACAAAGCATAATAAATAGGACAAGGTACACCTATTTTAAAAAGAATTAATTTCTACAGGATGTTTTACAGGGTTTCTGTGTATGAAACTTTTTATAGAGAAAGAGTTACTCTAAAGTGTCCTTCATTAAAAAGTTGAACATTTTCCAAGCACAGAAACTAATTATTTGAATTAGTGCAAATTTGCTACCACAAAATTATATAAATAGGTTACAGAAAGGAAAAAGGTTCTAAACATTTTCTGTGGTATTTAGGCATTAATACCATAGCTCTGAAAATGTTTCACCACATGAATCACCCCGTAACAGCAGTTACAAATTAGTTTTATTATTTCATGTCATAAACAAGTTTTATTAAGAACTTTAGCTAGAGATGGGTTCTGGCCCTAATATTTTTACACTGGCCTACGAATCCAGCAACCAAACTACTGTTAACTCTTCAGGTTTAGACTTTGTCTAAAACAGGGGGTACATTTAAAGTCTATTAAACCTTCCATTTACTTTATAGCAAGATTTAGCAAGCAACTGAAGAAAAGCATGTAACAAAAGTTGTAGATTTTCGTCTAAAGATTTCAGAACAGTTGAGTTTGTATTTTTCTGATTTTTCTACGATTTTACATGAATTTTACAATTTCACCGATTTTGAATCTAGGGTTAAAACTTTCTTTTACAGAGGGGTCCCTGGAAACTTGCGTGCATACTCTTTTAAAGATTTCAATCGATGCAATTGGGTCCTTGTGCGGCGCTGGTGTAACACCTCAGGTGTTTAAATTATGAAATAAGCCTCTTTAGCTTAACACAGTGCATAAATAATCAAGAGAAGTTTCAATGAGATGAGTAATAAATTGGTTTTGCCTTAAATTGGAAATAGTTGTGTATATGTGCATAAGTACATGTACTTTAATCAAGCCATTTAAATAACTTTCACATTGAGGCAAACATGGCTACAAAATTGAATAGGCACATCGTTTTTGACATGTTAAACAATAGTCTAGTTGAAGCCTAGGAGTGAATGCAAAGTTTTGCCAAGGAAATGTCGAGCCCTCCTAATTGTACTTTTTGAGTTCTTAAAATAACTTCTAAACTACAACTCAAATGAACTTTGGCCTAAAATAGAACTTGTGTAACTTTTCATTTTGAACAACTTTCATGTTCAGAGAATTTTGAGTTGCAAAATGAAAATTTGAGAAACACTTGAAATTGCAAACCAGTCCCTGCCTTTTCTTCTATTTTCACTGCAGACCCTTCTTCTCCGCCTCGCCCGACCCTCCGACGCGCAGCCGCTCGCACGACCCCCCCCCCCCCCCCCCCCCCCCGCGTCGCCCGACCCTTTCACTCGCCCGACCCTCGGCTTCGCCCGACCCTTTCGTTCCCCCGACCCTCGGCTTCGCCAGACCCTCGCTTCGCCAGACCCTCGCTCCGCCCGACCCTCTCCAGTCCGTGCAAGCCACGCGCGCGCCGGCGACGCTCGCCCCTGCTCGCCACCCGCCGCGCCCAATGGGCAAGTCGCGTCGTGCCCGTGTCTCCGCCACGTCCCGCCAGTCGCCGCGCTTGCAGCCCGGCAAGACAGCTGTGGCAGCTCGTCGCCCAACCCGCGCGCCTCGTGATCTCCCGCTCCCCACGCCAAATCCTCAGTGCCCAATCCCCTGCCCGCGCCCGCCGCACGCGGCGCCGGCTCTGCTCGACGCCCACCGCGGCCAGTCATGCACTTCCGTCTTGCCGCCCGCGCCCGCGCCTCGCAGTCCAGTCCCACCCCTCCTCCCGCCTCTCTGCTGCCAAAGGCCGCACTGAGTCCCCGCGCGCGCCCAGACACCAGAACGCCGCCGCCGTCACCATTACCGCCGTCGTGCCCAGCTCTCCGTGGAGCTCACCTCTTCGGCCACCCCTTGCCAGAGCT
Source organism: Panicum miliaceum (assembly GCA_032594955.1). Classification (NCBI taxonomy): domain Eukaryota; kingdom Viridiplantae; phylum Streptophyta; class Magnoliopsida; order Poales; family Poaceae; genus Panicum; species Panicum miliaceum. The sequence goes on along the minus strand of CM064060.1, from coordinate 25,401,030 downwards.
GAGTCTTCCACCACCACCACAGCACCCCACCGCATCTCACTGCTCCACCCATCGTCGCCCAGAACCGCCGGAGCACCGCCAGCGCCGCCCGCGCCGCCGCCGCTCCTTGCTGCTCCGTGGACGGCCCACGCCGAATCTCCTCTGTCCCAGCCAAGCTTCGAAACGGGTTCCCCTCGACGCCACAAAGCTCATCGGCCAGCCCACGCTCTCCCCTTCTCGCCGGAGCACCATCGCTGACGCTCCGCCCCGCCGCCGCCTCTCTGCTCCGCGCCGACGAGCCACCTTCGGTCACCCCCAACCCCGACCAAGCCCACCCCGAGGTAGCTCTCACTTCCCTGGATCTCCCCGACCCTTTTCCCCTCGCCGCCGATGAGCCCCCTCGCCGGAATCTGGCTGGCCGCCGTGCCAGCGCCGCCTAGGGACCCAATTGCAACGATTAAAATCTTTAAAAGAGTCTGCACGCAAGTTTCCAGGGACCCCTCTATAAAAGAAAGTTTTAACCCTAGATTCAAAATCAGTGAACTTGTAAAATTCATGTAAATTCGTAGAAACATCGAAAAATACAAACTCAACTATTCTGGAATCTTTAGATGAAAATATACAACTTTTGTAACATGCATTTCTTCAGTTGCTTACTAAATCTTGCTATAAATTAAATGGAAGGTTTAATAGACTTTAAATGTACCCCCTGTTGTAGACAAAGGCCAAACCAGAAAATTTAACAGTAGATTGGTTGCTTGATTTGTAGGCCAGTGTAAAAATATTAGGGCCAGAACTCATCTCTAGCTAAACTTCTGAATAAAACTTGTTTATGACATGAAGTAATAAAACTAATTTGTAACTGCTGTTATATTGTTTGTTCAGTATAAAATCTGAAAAATTTACAGTAACACACATATGGATAGATTAATTCCCTGTATTATTTTTGCTGTCAATAACCGAATGGTTTGTTCGGTATAAAAATAACTAGGTTCTAGTGGTAGCTATGTATTACAGTTTTCATAATTTTTCTGCTGCGTAACGATGTCTGAAATTTTTGCAGTGCTTTTGTCTCTGCTTAATGTGCTCTAAAGAAAAATTTCATCACCAGAAGTTACTTAGTCCAGAAGTTGTGTTTAATCCATGTTGTGCTTAGAAAAATTAAGTTTCCAAAATAACACAACCCTTCTTGTTTAATGAAGTTAATAGTTTAAGTTATACTCTATTAACAATTGCCCAAAGAAATCTTAAATCAGTAACTTCACAACCAAATCGATGTTTTGTGGACTACAACTTTATGGTGAAGGAAAATAATCGTCATATACCGTCACTATAACTTATACTTGTGCATTCATATAGAATCGACTACTCTCGCCGACGGAACGTACGAGCTGGTGCCCGCGTCCGAAAGTGAGCAGCGTGAAGCTCAAGTGAATCTAACTGAAGCTCTCGAAGACATGAGCCCAAGTTCGGACGAGCCCCAAGCTAGCTTTTCCCAAGAAGGCAAGCCCCGGAGCATGAACCCTATTTTTCCTAAACTTATGCAACTTATTACTCTACTTGAGCATTAAGTTTATAGGAGTTGAATGAAAACTTAGTCACATGATCCTAGGTACCCCTACTCTGAACACTAGATGTAAGGTTCGATAGAATGCTATGCTAATAGGAGTCGGTAAAAGTCGAGTGATTTCCTGTCACTCGCGAGAATTTAGGAGTTGAATGTTTACTACCTGCTGCAATCATAAGGTCGACGGACGGGGCTATGGTACGATGTTTATGTTGATGATTGATGCCCCGTTTGTTTAGTGAAAAATGCTAAGGCCGCAGTGTGTGGTAGTGGTGGTTAAGTCTTTGAACGTACTAACCACATGCCGAGAATATGGTAATCGGTAAGCTTAAGTACTGGATTGAACCGAGGCCGAAATATACTCCCGACCATCTTGAATTCGTTCACATCTACCTAATGGCGGGTGCATTTGCCGCCACGGCCCGATGTACCGTGGTCTGTGGGGACGTGTAGTCGAGGGCGGTGGGCCTGTTCCGTGAAGCGGGAATTGAAGGGAAAATTTGCACGTGTGACTCTGTGAGTAACCAGGTGACGTGTGTTTAGGTTTCCCTTGCAAGGTTAAGAAATTCGATCCGTTTCTCGCGGTTATTGAGACTGCTTGACCCTTTTACCACATAAAGTAAGAAGAGGAACAATGATGATGATTAATCTTGTTGGATGCAAAATAATTCTTCCACCATGTATGATATTGGATAGTTGCTTACCTAGAATGGTTAAAGAAGACTAGAACTTGGAGCTAAAATTTGAAAGTAAGGACCTACTTATATATGCTTTTCGGCAAAACAAACCGCTCAAGCCAAAAGACTTGCATGTCTAAGAGCCGGCTAAGTATATTCCACTAGTCGGGTAAGCCTTGCTGAGTATTAGTATACTCAGCCTTGCTTGTGGCTTATTTTCAGGTGAAACCTTCGAGGATATGATTGCTAGTTTGACTTGGCCTTGTACCCTTCCTCCTGGTTGGTCGGTGGAATGGGATACGCCCCCGGCCAACAGTGATAATGCCGAGTGATGTCTCGTACGGGCTTCATCGAGACATCCTGTATCGTCGAGTAGTTATCATTATTTTTCCGCTGCTTTGAACTCTGAAGAACTCATTTATTTTAAACTCTGAAGTACCTTGTTTTAAGAATTTGAACTCCGTTGTAATAATTATTTGTGTTGAACCTGTGATGTAAAATTGTGGAATGTTGTATCCTCTGGGCTCACCTTCGTGTGAGTACATGTATGTGTGGTTTCGATCGGCAAAAACCGTGGTTGTATCGGGAGGTTACCCGAAAGACCAGTGGATTATTCTATTTGAAGTGCGAGTTAGCCCTGATTGCCCTTGTGGTGATGGTTAGCGCGCTTGAGCCGGATTAATTCAGGTGGTTCTGCCACAGCTGGTATCAGAGCTGAAATGCATACGCCAGAGAATGCAACAAGCCTTAAAAACTTGTTTTCCTAAAACTTGACCACAAAAATTGTGTTGGAAAATGCGTTGGTTCGTTAAGGATGGTGCCTAGTTCGTAAAGCCATAAGGGATTATGGGAAAGTTACTAGGTGGATATCTAACTTATGAATATTATCAACTGACTTTCAGCACATTACTTTATTTCAAAACTTACTTTTATGCACAAGCGACCCTTAAATTTCATAACGACGCACTCATCGCTAAGCTAAGAAGGTAAGAATCCTCAGCCAACTGAGAGAGCTTGGCCTTCCTGTCGGTGATGCGAGCCGAACGCTGCCCTCAAGCAGTGGCTTACTTGAGGTGCTGCCAATATACCAACTATTAGTTAATTATATTGGGAGTAGAAGGTTTGGCGCAGGGTATGGCGATCGCTGTTCATACCCCCGTCTCAAGACGGTACCCCCTCGTGAATACGCTATCTTGATAGCGTATGTTAACGTTGTTTGTACGGCGGGAATTGTACGGATGCCGTTTCTATAGTGAACGGTAATGAATACGGACGCTTTCATGAGTGCTGGCATGAAAGGTTTCATTGGATATATATATATATATATGCTCTATCAATCTTCTGCAGGTACATTAACCGCAATTACGGTAAGTTTAAGAACGGTTAGAGAATTCTCGACTAGCTATTATAGTGAGAGACGTATTGTGTATGCCACCGAAACAAACTTCGTAAGACCAAAGCTATTTGGCAATTATTTTATTTTGAGAGGACGAATAGGACGTGCATGCATCATGACTATGTAAATCTGAAATTGAACATGCGATGCGTGAGAGTGGTAAGGTTCATGCGCCACACATTTGTCTTTGCATAAGGATTATCTAGCAAATCTGTCACATTCTGCCTTATCTAAAAAGATGGATTTATTAAGCTTAGAAAATGACCCTTTCTGAAGAAACTCATGTTGAAAGTTTTGCTCCAAAATTTGTATTCTACCTCCTGTCTAAATATGAAAAATTCTGAACATATGGATAATGCGAAACAACAAAGGCCTTGAGATGTTAGTTTTCTGTCCAAAATGAGCAGTTCAGCCAAATAAATTTTTATGCCCCTTACTACAGTTTTCTGCAAAAGTGTTGAAAACAAAACTTGTTTTAAATTTACTCAGGCAGCTACTGTTAAAAGTTGGTAATTTTTGGCTTGGTAGATTTTCCCTGGTGCACGAAACATTGGCCCACTGTTCACTGAAATTTCTGGGTATACAGTAAGCTAAAACCTTAAGAGAAAGACCATCTTAGAGCCTCATCTAGCTCGGGAGTTGACTAGCAAAGATGTTCACAAATACCATAGGAATGTTCTGGTAAAAGTTGAGAATTTTTGGACAAGGACTGTTGAAGTTATGGCTATTTTAGTGCACTGTCCAGAACCTGTTCACTGTGTTGTTAACGGTTTTTCGCTATCTCACCCATTTGATCTTTTGTTCAGATGGCCGAGCCTGTTGCCATGATGGTGGAGGAGGATGTACGCGTTCACTCGCAGTGTCTCCACTGGGAGGGCTTTTCCTCTATCTTGTGGGATGTTCTGCGCATCGCGGGCTATCCAATTCCCCCCGTTACACCGGGCTGGAGTTTGCGGAGAATGGAGTTACCCAGTGCCGTGTCAACGTGACCATCTTTCCGCACCCGCTACACCCGGAGTGGCCCGCCTTGGAGATTGAGGCTGTTGGTCGCCGTTTGGCCGATACTTGGGAGCTTGCTGCCATGAGGGCGCTCACCACATTCTGTGCGCAGTGCCCCGAGGCCGTCACGCTCACTCCTATTGGTTTGTTTCCTGTTGCCCAGGACAACAACCCCTTTTGGCTCAATAGGGTGCAACACTCATAGTATTTGGTGGACTTTCATGCCCAGGAGACCATCGAGACCTCCGTGCGGTGCATGAATGCACTGTACCGACTTCAGACCTAGGAGGACTTTTGCATATAGCTCACTGATCTTGCACAGGCCTACCACATGATGGTAGATACCAGAGATGAGCAGATTAAGAAACTCAGTGAGGAACTTGAGGACAGAGACACCCAGATTGGCCAACTTGAGGGCCAAGTTCAGGAGCACGACACGCTCATGGGCGAGAGAGATGACATGATAGCACACTTGGAGGAGCAGCTCCATGATCTGAACCTTGAGTTGGAGGATGCTAATGAGCACATTCAGTGGCACCATGATCAGAATGCCCCTCCCGACGTAGTGGCTATGGAGGAAGATGAGGAGGAGCCACAGGAGATTGATGGTGTTTCAGGAATGGACTTTGAGGGTGAGGCACTGCAGCCACCTCCGATGGGAGCTCACTCTCCTACTCACAGCGAGTCGTCCGTCAACAACCTCGACGATTTCTAGATGATGACCTAGGAGGACTTTTGCATATACTCCTCGATAGTGTAGCCTAACTTTTGGCAAGAGTTGTAATAGGCTAACTAAGAGTTGAGTACCTCTTTTGTGATGGGTACATCTTGACCATTGGATACTCGAATCATGTAGGCCATGGCTAAAAACTTGGTGGTTTGATTGTGATATTGGAAAGCAGTTGAATCTGCGATTGCAGAAACTTGTCGGAATTTTTACCCATGTCTCCTTACATTTCTGGACTAAGTGTTGAATACCAAACTTGTCCTAAATTTTGTGATCTAGGTTCCCACAAAATTTCGGCACTATTGGATCGTTCTAGTTTGAGTTATAGGCAAGATACTATAACTCATTCTGCTGAAAAGCAGCCTAACCAGCGACGCAAAGAGTGAATCTTTCGACCATCTTGGCCGTCGATTTAGCGTCTAGGCTGAATACCGAAGTTGTACATCTCTAAATTCACCTAGTCATGGAACCACTACCCTTTACCTACCTTTCCGGGAGTGCATGAATTATTGTGCTTTCGTGATGGAAGGAATCAAGCTAGATGATATTCCAGTGGTATGCGAGTATGCCGGTGTTTTTCCGGATGACTTACCAGGAATGCCACCAGATAGGGAAATTGAGTTCGTTATTGAACTGCAACCAGGCACTGCACCTATCTGCAAAAGACCCTATAGGATGCCACCTAAGGAATTGGCCGAACTGAAAACACAACTCCAAGAACTACTCGACAAAGGCTTCATTCGTCCTAGCGTATCATCTTGGGGATGTCCAGCCCTATTTGTAAAGAAAAAGGATGACAGTTTAAGATTATGTGTGGACTACCGACCTCTCAATGCGGTAACCGTTAAGAATAAATACCCACTTCCCCGCATCGACGTTCTCTTTGATCAATTATCTGGAGCTAGAGTTTTCTCAAAGATTGATCTTCGATCTGGATATCATTAGATTAAGATTCATCCATGCGATATTCCTAAGACCGCCTTTTCCACACGATATGGACTATATGAATTCTTGGTCATATCCTTTGGTCTCACCAATGCCCCTGCCTACTTCATGTATCTCATGAATTCGGTATTCATGCCCGAGCTCGACAAATTCGTCGTAGTTTTCATTGATGAGATTCTGATCTATTCCAAGAATGAGGAAGAGCACGCTAAGCACCTGCACATTGTTCTTCAGCGTCTCAGAGACCATCAGCTCTATGCAAAACCCGTGGTTGTATCGGGAGGTTACCCAACAGACCAGTGGATTATTCCGTTTGAAGTGTGAGTTAGCCCTGATTGCCCTTGTGGTGATGGTTAGCGCGCTTGAGCCGGATTAATTCAGGTGGTCCTGCCATAGCTGGCACGGCGGCCGGCCAGATTCCGGCGAGGGGGCTCGTCGGCGGCGAGGGGAAAAGGGTCGGGGAGATCCAGGGAGGTGAGAGCTACCTCGGGATGGCCTTGGTCGGGGTTGGGGGTGGCCGGAGGTGGCTTGTCTGCGTGGAGTAGAGGGGCGCCGGCGCGGAGCATCGGCGACGGAGCTCCGGCGAGGAGGGGAGAGCGTGGGCTGGTCGATGAGCTTCATGGCGTCGAGGGGAACCCGTTTCGAGGCTTGTCTGGGATGGAGGAGCTTCGGCGTGGGCTATCCACGGAGCAGCAAGGAGCGGCGGCGGCGCGGGCGGCGCTGGCGGTGCTCCGGTGGTTCTGGGCGACGATGGGTGGGGCAGTGAGCTGCGGTGGGCTGCTGTGGTGGTGGTGGGAGACTCAGCTCTGGGAAGGGGTGGGCGGAGAGGTGAGCTCCACGGTGAGCCGGGCACGACGGCGGTAATGGTGGTGGCGGTGGCGTTCTGGTGTCTGGGCGCGCGAGGGGGAATCAGTGCGGCCTTTTGTAGGTAGCAGAGAGGCGGGAGTAGGGCGGAACTGGACTGCGAGGAGCGGGCGCGGGCGGCACGACGGAAGCGCGTGACTGGCCGCGGTGGGCGGCGAGCAGAGCCGGCGTGGCGTGCGGCGGGCGCGGGCAGGGGATTGGGTGCTGAAGATTTGGCGTGTGGAGCTGGAGATCACGCGACGCACGGGTTCGGTGAGGAGCTGCAGCAGCTGTCTTGCCGGGCGCCGAGCGCGTCTACTGGCGGGACGCGGCGGAGACACGGGCACGGCGCGACTTGCCCATTGGGCGCGGCGGGCGGCGAGCAGAGGTGCGCGTCGCCGGCGCGCGCATGGCGTGCACGGACTGGGGAGGAGCGCGGCGTGCGGGCACGGCCAGGCATTGGCTTGGCGCCTAGTGCCGTCAGGCATCGCCGGCCAAGTGGCCTGCGGCGACTGCGCGGCGGGCGGGGGTCGGGCGAAGCGAGGGGTCGGGCGAAACGAAGGTCGGGCGAGCGAAAGGGTCGGGCGAGTGAAAGGGTCGGGCGACACGAGGGTCGGGTGAGGCGGAGAAGAAGGGTTTGCAGTGAAATAGAAGAAAAGGCAGGGACTGGTTTGCAAATCCAAGTGTTTCTCAAATTTTCGTGTTGCAACTCAAAAATCTCTGAACATGAAAGTTGTTCAAAATGAAAAGTTACACAAGTTTTGTTTCAGGCCAAAGTTCATTTAAGTTCTAGTTTAGAAGTTATTTTAAAAACTCAAAAAGTATAAATCGGAGGCCACGTCATTTCCTGGGCAAAACTTTGCATTCACTCCTAGGCTTCAACTAGACTTTTGTTTAACATGTCAACAACGACGTGTCGATTCAATTTTGTTGCCACGGTTGCATCGATGTGGAAGTTATTAAATCTTGTTTTATTAAAGTACATGTACTTATGCACATATACACAACTATTTCCAATTTAAGGCAAAACCAATTTATAACTCATTTCATTGAAACTTCTTTTAATTATTTATGCACCGTGTTAAGCTAAAGAGGCTTATTTCGTAATTCAAGCACCTGAGGTGTTATACCTACCTACTCGTGGTCAGCCCGGTGGTCAGCCAGGTGCGTCTCTCCAAGGTGCTCGTCGACGGAGGCAGCGGCCTCAACATCATCTTCTCCAAGACGCTGGAGAGCATAGGGTAGGACATGACCTCCTTGGTCCCGACCCAGGAGGCCTTCTACGACATCATCCTTGACTCAGGCTCGACTCAGGTCGGCCAAGTCACTCTCCCAGTCACCTTGGCACCGGGAGAACTACAGGACGGAGCACATCCACTTCGAGGTGGCTCCCTTCGAGACGTCATACCATGCCATAATGGGGAGGCCCGCCCTCGCCAGGTTTATGACCATTCCACACCACACATATCCTGTCCTCAAGATGCCCGCTCCCAACGGTGTGCTCTCCATCTACGGTGACCTGCAAACCTCCCACTCCTGTGAGACCGAGAACATAAACATCTCGGAGGCACTTGAGAGGACCAAGAACGCCATCATGATTGCCGAGTCGGAAAAGGTGATGCTTCCAGAGGACATCCCCATCCTAGAAAATGACTCGGTACCGAGTAACAGCTACAGCCCGGCTGCATGACAAAGACCATCCTCCTCAGGGAGAATGACCCAGATAAGACCACCCTCATCGGCGTGGACCTCGACAAGGCATAGGAAGACGCGCTCACCTCCTTCCTCCATGCCAATTAGGAAATCTTTGCATGGAAGCCTTCTGACATGCCAGGCGTTCCGAGGGAGGAGGCTGACCACTCTTTACATCTCAACGAAAAGGCGCAACCCATCAAGCAGCGACTCCGGCGCTTCGCTCAAGATCGGAAGGACGCTATTAGGGTAGATGTTACTCGGCTTTTAGCCGCAGGATTCATTCGTGAAGTCACACACCCCGAATGACTAGCAAACCCAGTCCTTGTAAAAAAGCAAAATGGTGAATGGATAATGTGTGTTGACTATACAGATCTCTACAAGCATTGCCCGAAGGACCCCTTCCCTCTTCCTCGCATTGACTAGGTCGTTGACACTACGGCCGGGTGCGTCCTTCTCTCGTTCCTGATTGCTACTCTGGTACCATCAGATTGCCTTCAAGGAGTCGGATCAAGAGAAGACCTCGTTCATCACACCCTTCGGGGCATACTGCTACAACACCATGACGTTTGGCCTTAAAAATGCGGGGGCTACGTATCAGAAAGCCATCCAGAGATACCTCCAGGGGCAGATCGGCCGCAACGTCGAAGCATACGTCAACGATGTAGTGGTTAAAACTAGGTCCTATGATCAGTTCATAGCAGATCTAGTCGAAACATATGAAAATCTCAGGAAATTCAAATGGAAGCTGAACCCACGCAAGTGTGTTTTCGGTGTCCCCTCAGGAATGTTACTCGGCTTCATAGTCAGTAACCGAGGCATCGAAGCCAACCCCACCAAGGTCAACGCCATCAGGAGAATGAAGCCCCCTCGGTGCAAGAAGAATGTGATAAAACTGACTGGGTGCATGGCGGCCCTAAGTCGATTCATCAGTCGAATCAGCGACAAGGGACTCCCCTTCCTCAAGCTGCTTCATAAAGCAAACAAGTTCGTATGGCACGACGATGCTACTAGAGCCTTTCAGGAGCTCAAGGAATTTCTTACTAACCCACCGGTCCTCGCTGCTCTAGAGCCTGACGAGGAGCTCCTCCTTTACATAGCGGCAAAACCACTCATGTGGTGAGTACCGTCTTGGTCGTTGAGCGAGACGAGCCAGGTCACGTTTACAAGGTGCAGTGATCCGTTTACTTCATCAGCGAGGTACTCGGCGAGTCCAATGCGCGCTACCCTCAGGTCCAGAAGCTCCTGTACGCGGTCCTCATCACGTCTAGGAAGCTGCAGCATTACTTCCAAACACATAGCATCAAAGTCGTTTCCTCATTCCCACTCAGCATAATCCTCCACAACCGTGATGCCAACGACCGAGTTGTCAAGTGGTCCATCGAGCTGGGTGCGCTCAACCTGCAGTTCTCCCCTCGGTCCATGATCAAGTCTCAAGCCCTGGCTGACTTCGTGGCCGAGTGGACAGAAATACAAGACCCACCACCTGAGGATCGACCCGAGCACTAGAAGATGTACTTCGACGGTGCCCTCAACCTCAACGGAGTCGGTACTGGAGTTCTACTCATTTCCCCGAAAGGCGAACAACTCAAGTACGTCCTCCAGTTACTTTTCAAAGCAACTAACAACACTACTAAGTATGAAGCCCTTATCCACGGTCTCTGAATCGCCGCTTCGCTTGGTGTCAAGCGCCTCCTCGCCTACGGCGACTCTAAAGTCGTTATCCAGCGAGTCAACAAAGACTGGGACTACACAAAGGAGAAGATGGACGCCTACTGCAAGGAGATACAAAAGTTAGAAGCCAGCTTCTACGGGTTGGAGTTCCACCACATCATCAGAGACTTCAACGTCGCGACCGATGTCCTCTCCAAGCTCGGCTCTAGTCGCGCCCTTGTCCCGGCTGGAGTCTTCGTCCAAGCCTTTAGACGACCCACGATCGAGGTCGAGGAACCACCCCCCACCGAGCCAGACTTGGTGCCTGTTCAGGGCCAAGAGGCTTTTGTGATCGACTCCAACTGGCCCTCTGCCATCATCGACATCCTCGTAAACAACAAGTCCTCCCCCAACAGAAAAGCACACAAGAAGCTCTCGCGACGAGCTACGAGCTACGTGGTCATTGGCACCAACTTATTCAAGCACTCGGCCTCCTCATGGACACTGTCCAAGTGCATCGCTCAGAGCGAAGGAGTTGCTCTACTCCATGATATCCACTCGGGCATCTGCTCTACTATGGTGGGCAAGGCATTTAGGTCTGGTTTCTACTAGCCTACGGCACTCGCTAACACCCACGACATCGTTAAAAGGTGCCCAGGGTGCTAATTCTTCACAAAGCAGCAGCACATTCCAGCTGAGTCCCTGCGAACGATTCCTCCTTCATGGCCCGTCGCCTGCTGGGGGCTCGACTCGGTCGGACCTCTCAAGACGGCCGTAGGTGGCTACAACCACATATTTGTGGCCATCGACAAGTTCACCAAGTGGATTGAAGTCAAACCAGTCACGGTGACCACAACACTCAAGGCGGTTGAATTCATCTAGGAAATCTCCTACAGGTTCGGTGTGCCCAATAAGATCATCACTGACCTGGGCACATCATTCACCGGAAGCGCGTTCTGGGACCACTACCTTGAAAATTGCATCGACGTGTACTACGCCTCCGTGGCTCACCCAGGGTGCAACGGCCAGGTGGAACGCGCCAACGGTATGATCCTCCAGGGGCTCAAGGCGCGCATCTTCGACCCACTCGAGAAGTTTGGTCCCAAGTGGATCCAAGAACTACCACAGGTCATTTGGGACATACGCACCCAAAAGAGCCGGGACACCAGCTACTCTCCCTTCTTCCTAGTGTATGGCTCGGAGGCCGTCCTTCCGAGTGACATAACCTTTGGTGCCCCGCGCATCCAAAACTATGAGGAAGGCAAAGCAGAAACGACTCGGCGCCACGACATCGACCTAGTCGAGGAACACCGCGTCTTAGCTGCCTTGCAGCATGCACGTTACGAACAGCAGCTCAGGCGCTACCACGATCGAAACGTGCAGGAATGAGATTTCAACATAGGTGACATGGTCTCGCGTCGCATCCAGTCTACTACCAGCACACACAAGTTGTCTTCCCCATGGAAAGGTCCCTTCATCGTCAGCGCAGTCATCACCCCTGGCACCTATCTCCTGCAGAGAGAAGATGGCACGGACGTAGGCAATCCATGGAACATCGAACACCTTTGGCGCTTCTACCCTTGAGAGGATCTTGCAACTATGTATCCCAACCTTTCTAAATAATAATAAGAGCATTTCATTGCTTTTTTGTCTTTCTATATACTACTTCTACGTGACTGAAAAACGACCTGGTATAGCCCCTTCCGACTCGTCCAGCACGCTCGGGGGCTTCGACTCGGCCATGCCAACTCACACCAGTATCGTTCGCGTTAAAAACTAACCTAGCTGAGTGGTGAACTGACCTCAAACCGGTGCGTCCTGGAACAGCTCTGCGTCACCTACGCCTATCACGTGTCTGATGACAAGCTCCCTACACAATGGGCAAGGGCACATCATAACATCGGCATCCTAACCACTCAGCCAAATTAGAAAACTGCTCGGCTATGAGACTTAACGAAAGTAACAATTAATTACAAGAAAAATAAACATTTTTTTTGGCCAACACATGGCCCCATAATGTTTCTGTCCTACTAACAATTTCTCACATGTTCACTTGGCCCATGATGCGCTCGGCGAGGAGGCCAACGGAGGCGAAGTGCGCGTCCCACTCGACATCGATGTAGTCCTCCGCGACGCCCTCACCCACGAGATCCAGGTCCGCTTCAGGGTTGTGGGACTTCATGAGGGCAATCGTGAACTGCACCGAGTCCTTGGCCATCTTCATGACGAAGTCCTTGAGGCGCTCCCGCGCACCGTCGAGGCGCTGCGCCGCCTCCTCCGCCAAGGCGACCCCCTTCGGCTCGAACGCAACCAGCACGGCGTTGATCTTGGCCATCAGCTAGTTGAGGTCCGCCTGGGCGTTGGACAAATAAGACTCCACCTCTGTAAAAGATACCCGTATCAGTACGAGCGACTCGGCAGAACAGGTAATCTTCAAGAAACAAGGGCAGTTACCTTGGCAGCGCTGCTTCTCCAGCCGGAGCTTCTACTCCATGAGAGACTCCCGGCCTTCAGCGCCCTCCAGCAACCGATGCAGCTCCTCGTTCGTCGCCACGACGACCTTGAGCTCTCGTGCCATCATCTCGTTGGCCTCCTTCAGCTTCTTCACAGCCCATGGCGTCAGCCCCTTGCGGCAAGTTGGGCAGGCAAACACGAAGACGACTAAAAAGCCAATCCTTTCAGCTTCGCCGACCACTTCTTCGAGGCCTCGGAGTGGTGAAGCTTCAGCGCCCACAACTCCTCCTCCAGCTGGAGGACTCGGCCCGCCGAACCATTTCCCGCCTCGAGCTAACTCGCAGCTCGCCAACTCAGGTCAGCCAAAGCCTGCACAAACAAAGTGTATCAAGCAACATGCCCAGGCAGCTAAAATGCAAACCCCAAAGACTCACCTTGGTAGCCTCGGCCACGCACCGGGCGGCTTCGATCAGCGCCTCCTTGGTCACCACTGCCTCCTCCCTAGGCGCCTTCTCCTCAGGCGGCTCCTGGGCAGCAGCGAGCGCGGGGCGATGGCCAAGGGCCCTGCGTTCGGGTCGGCAGGGTCCTCCACGACCCCTCCCTTGGCACCGTCCCCTGGCGCGACCTCCGGGGGCGCGATGTCGTCCCCTTGTGGCCGCTCTGACGCCGCCACATCTCCCTTGGCCCCGGCAGCCGCCCCCTCGATCAGTCAAGGGTGAGCTAGCGGCCGCTCCGATGGGGTCGCCTTCCCCTTGGCCACCTCAGCCGACACGGCCTCACTGTTGGACTCCTCCGCCTTGCGCTTGGCGCTGCTAAGCGATGCCCTCCTACAATTCGACTCATTGACTCAGAATCGGAACCCAACATGAAAAGGAGTCAAATTGAGAAGTGCAAGAGGTTGGAAGACTCAGCTCCTAGCACGGCGGAGGACAATGATTGCACCACCCGCACGGGCGACCTCGCTAGCTGCCCCCGCTCCTCCCCCTGGTCCTAATCCTCCGGCTTGGGGGTGGTGAGGCCGGCCTTCTCCACCACGGCCTCTGTCCTCACCCTGCTCGCGCCCAGAGTGGTCGAGCTCCTGCCACGTGGCGTCACTCCGCCTCGCTGGGCCTTCGACACAGCAGCCTTACGGGTCGGGTGTCACTTCTTCATGGTGGAGCCGGCACCAGCCGCCGCCCCTGATACTTCTACAACGTCGTCCGACTCACTCCCGATGGAGGAGTCGTACGAGAAACTTCCAACGTCCGCCACTGGCAATGCAAGCCCGGCGGGTGGATTAACAACCTTGCCTTGCCACCCCTCCGGCAGAGTTGCAGGGCACCAGAACGACACAATTTTTTCCTGCAGGAAGCCGAGTGGTGTTACAACCCAACGTGTGACTTGACGGCAAAAACGACTCGATGGAAAACTACTCGGACTAAAACCACTCGGCAAGAAGCAAAACGACTCTACAAGTAGGCTGCATACCTCGGTGGTGGGCCGCTTCAGGCAGTACACCTTCGGGAAGCCCTTGTCGCATACCTCCCCGCTCATGATGAGCGTGACCCGCCTGTGAGCCTCGCTGCGTGACACCTTGCGGTTCTGCACGCGAGTTGGGTCGTCATGACCCAAGTACTCGAACCCGGGGTGGACCCGCTCCTGGATCGGCTGGGTCAGCCGCTTCGCGAATGACAGTGCCACCGCGGCACCAGTCAGCTTCTCGGCCTTGAGCTTTTGCAGCTCGGCCAGCAGCACCTCCACCTCCACCTCCACCATCTTCTCATCAGTGGGCTTCTCCTCCCATTTGGCGTTCAACACCGGTGGGAGGCTGGGGCGAGGCGGAAGGCCAGGAGCGGGGTTTGCCACCACGAACCACTCCTCCGCCCACCACTTGTTGTTATCGTTGAAGGATGCCTCCAGGTACTTCCCACCTTGGTGGAGCGAGAAGGCGGTGCCACCGACCACATCCGGCGTATCCTTGTTCGGATACGCCCACAAATGATAGAGAGCCCTCCACAGTTTGAAGTGGGGCGCGATCCTCAAGAACCCCTCGCACAGATGGATGAAGGTCGCGATTTGCGTGATGAAGTTGGGCTTGAGGTGCGTCGCCTCCAACCCGTAGTAGTGAAGCAGCCCCCAGAAGAACACCCCCAACGGCAGGCCGAACCCCTTCTCGTACAAGGACGAGAAGACAACCGTCTCCGTCCGGTCCTCCGAAGGGAATGCCTCCCCGAAGCAGTTCCGCCAGCTGGAGATTGCCTTCTCTGGCAGAAGGCCCTGCGCCACGAGCACCTCTATGTCGGTGTCGGTCATGGTGCTCGGGGACCAGGCCAGCTCCAGGGCTAGCGGCGCGGCGGCGGCGGCTACTGCTGGGACTTCACCGGCCATTCCTGCGCAAGGCGAGTGGCGGCGTGCGAAGGGGCGGTGGAATGCTCTAGATGCGAGTGCTTGAGAGGAGGCTGGAGAGATCTAGAAGACTTGATGGCGGCAGAGATGAAAGGGCACAAAGGGATAAGGTCGCGCCGAGCCGATTGCTTTTATATCGGCCGCAACCCTAACGGGTCGTTCGGCTTCTCCCTACTTTTTGAAATTTGAATAAGCTCTGAGAGCATCCCTTCCTCTCCCTGA
Source organism: Panicum miliaceum (assembly GCA_032594955.1). Classification (NCBI taxonomy): domain Eukaryota; kingdom Viridiplantae; phylum Streptophyta; class Magnoliopsida; order Poales; family Poaceae; genus Panicum; species Panicum miliaceum. The sequence goes on along the minus strand of CM064060.1, from coordinate 25,385,491 downwards.
GGCAGAGGGGGAAATGGTAACAAATGATTTGACAGCGGCAGTAAAAGGGAAGGCGGCCCCAAAGGATAGGCTGTGCAGTTGATCAAAAAATCGGAATAGATCCTAGGATTTTCGGATCGGATTGGATCTGATCGTTGGATTGGAATATTCTTTTCTACCAGGCGGTGCCAAAGTACTCGGCGTGTCTCCGAGACTCTGCCAGTGACCCTGCTTGGGGGGGGGGGGGTTGGGCGCCGCCATTTGACTAGGCGTGTCTCTGTGACTCCGCTAGTGGCCTCGCTCGGGGGCTGGGCGCCGCTATATGACTCAGCGTGTCCCCGTGACTCCGCCAGTGGCCCTGCTCGGGTGCTGGGCGCCGCTATTTGACTCGGCGTGTCTTCGTGACTCCGCTAGTGACCCTGCTTGGGGGCTAGGCACCGCTATTTGACTCGGCGTGTCTCCGTGACTTTGTCAGTGACCCTGCTTGGGGGCTGGGCGCTGATATTTGACTTGGAGTGTCTCCATGACTCCGCCAATGACCCTGCTCGGGGGCTGGGCGCTGCTATTTGACTCGGCGTGTCTCCGTGACTCCGCTAGTGACCATGCTCGGGGGCTGGGCGCCCTATTTGACTCGGCGTGTCTCCGTGACTCCGCTAATGACCCTGCTCGGGGGCTGGGCGCCGCTATTCAACTCGGCGTGTCTCCGTGACTCCGCTAGCTACTCTAACTGAGAGCTAGGCCTTGGAAGATGATTATGAAAAAAGGGTTTAAGGGGTTGCTTCCTTTTTGACCCTCGAAATGCTTCTGCGAAACCTTCCAAAGCTCAGGGGCTACACCCAACGCGTGCACCCAGGGGCGCATCCCGTTTAAGAAGGAACATAAAGGCAGGAGTCTACTGAAGTCAAGTTGCGGCAAGTGCCGGAGGATGTCAGGATCATTATTTCATCACCGACTAGCCTCATTGCTCGGTCAAGGCTCGATTCGGCAACTTGGCATTCGGGGGCTTGATGGAGATAGACCTAGGTACCTCCCTGCCGAGTGGAGATGGCTACCCAGCTGAACAACTCCGTGTAAACGACCCGGCATATAGGCACTCGGCTGGACGATGGGCAGGATCCCCCGGGGTCAGGATCTTGGTCGAACTGGATAGGCATGATCTTGTGTATCTTAACCAATCGGATTCCTTGTAACATACCCGAGTAGATTTACCCTAACATGTAACCCACGGCTGCTCAGATATATAAAGGGGCCATGGAGGGACCCATTGGAAGAGGATCATCTCAATCAGCTCATACTACAAACCCTAATACAAACCCCAGAACACCGGACGTAGGGTATTATGCTTCGTGCGGCCCGAACGTGTCTAAACCTCTGCGTCTTTGTGTTACCATCAAGTTCATGGGCTCTCTCTGATCCACCCCGCCTACAAATCTACTGCTTGGGGCTACCCTTGGCAGACTTGCCGGAGTGCAAATCTGACATTGAGGGAGGCATTGACTCGGTCCAGGCCGGAGAGGATATCGTCGATGTTGATGCGTGGATGATGGGTCATCCGCGTAGGGTTTTGGGCCTCGTCATGGATGGACAGGTCTTCAACCTGGTGTAGCACCAAGCTGGAGAGGGTCAGATCGGATCTTTGGAACCCTGGGAGCTTTCTATCTCGGAGACAGATGAGATTGGCGACGATCTCCTGGGAGCAGACATCTCGGGAAAGCTTCCAAAGATGATGGAGTGGCTCGCAGCGGCCTAGATCTAGGGCGTCACTTGTGCAGAGAAGAAGACGCCAGAGTTGGATGCCATCAAGCTCGCCAAGAGAACCCTAGAGATCCCCCTACCTGGCGCACCAACTATCGGATTTGCACTCCGACAAGTCTGCCAAGGGTAGCCCCAAGTAGTAGATTTGTAGGCGGGGTGGATTGGAGAGAGCCCGTGAGCTTGATGGTAACAGGAAGACGCAGGGACTTAGACAGGTTCGGGTCGCACGGAGTCTAACACCCTATGTCCTATGTTCGGGGTTTGTATTAGGGTATTGAGGATGGTATGAGCTGAATGAATTTTCTATGGGTCCCCCCACGCCCCCCTTATATATCCGAGCAGCCGTGGGTTACAAGTTAGGGTAAATCTACTCGGGTTTGTTACAAGGAATCTGATCTGTTGAGATATACAAGATATGCATATCTAGTTCGAACTAGATCCTAACCCCGAGGGATCTTTCCCATCGTCCAGTCGAGTGCCTGTACGCCGGGTTGTTTGTGCAGAGTCGTCTAGCTAGGTAGCCATCTCCACTCGGCTGAGAGGTACCTAGGTCTACCTCCGTCACAACGCATGATGGGTAACTTAGTAGGGTGGAGACATGAGCGAGGCTGGACGAGGTGTGTGGGGTTTTTCCCTGATAGAATTCACCAAGCATTGAACAAAAATGCAAGAGTTAAACTTTGTGTACACAAAGTGAAACTCTACATTTGTTCTTCTTGGTTCCTCATGCATTTGTCTCCTCATGGGACCAAGGAGCATTGTACGAGTGTCGGGGTTATTGTTTACTGCTTCTTGGTAGTTTCTTTTTATTCCATGCAAAAGGTTAGTGGACAACAAATACTCGAAGGATGCATAAAGAGTTTTGGGAGAATTTTATTGTTGCCATGAGATTAGTTGTTCACACCCATGCTTAAGAAAAAATCAAATTAAAAGGTTCCATTAGCATGGATCCCAAAATGCTTGCCAACATTTTATTTCATTTTAATAGAGAGATTCTCCTTTTTTCCGAAGGTTTTTTTCTTTTATTGTTGTTCACCAAATTTTTTTTCTTTCAGTATAGCTCAAACAAGGCTCAGATAAAATTGCATGAACATAACAAAGGGGCATTTTGACAATATACTCACAGTGCATCTGAATAGGTTATGTGTGCCTCCTTTGTATGTTGTGCAATTTTTCTTGAAGTATGTCCCGGACCTTGGTTTACCTCTACTATGAATTTAGCTTGAGGAATCACCCATCTATTTGAAATCTTCCTTGTAGGGGTTAGTCCGAAAAAGGGTATGCATCCAAAGTCTATGATAGTATTAACTCATTGGTTCATTAATCAAAACTCAACACCGAGTTTCATTTTGATTAAAGAACAATTTTAATCTAAGAACCATTCTTAATTTAAAAGAGCCTATGGATGTCTCAAGCTTGAGAGATATCCAAACCAGAGCATATGAACATAAACGATGGAAGCAAGAACTCGAAAGATCAAGCTAAGTTCATAGGGAGATAGACATGAGTGAAGGATTGGTGAACATTTATTTACCTTGGCATGTACCTGAGTGTTCTTCCCGTTCTTACCGCCAGCGTACATGCATGGAAGTTTTGAAGTTGTTGTAGCGGCAGCATGGTCACATATGTTTGTTGATGATTCCTCCATTTCGATGCAAGTTGAAGCAGAGGAAGGTGCTCAGACCATGACGACTCAGGTGATCATTAAGGCTAGGTCACACACACGGCTAGTGTGTTGGAACCATGGGCCTTGGTGGCTTGTCCTGCTAGCACAATGCTGTGAAATTGGAGGCATAAGGTACGCCTCCTCTCTCTTATGTGAACAAGTGCCAGGCAGAGTGGAGCAGCAAGGGCCTGAGGAGGAAGAGGTGCAGTCCTCTAGCTTGTATGTGCGCATGGGCTGCTAGTCGAATGAAGACTAAGCCAAAGCTTACATACATGTGCGAGAGCAAGGATGGATGGAGTCGAGTGGCTGAGTGGCACCTAGAAAGGTGCAATTCTACAGCTTTTGAAAGCATAATCACAGTATAGCCTCTACTCCATGTGGAGCTTGTTGGCTCTCTTTTACTCTCTTCTTCCTTCTTCCTTTCTCCTTCTTTCTTTTTTTTTCTCTTTCTCTCTCTTTTATTTTTTTCTCTCTCCTTTTTTATATTCCCTCTTCTCATCATTTTTTTCATGTTCCCTTTTCTCCCCTTTTTTTCTTCATTTTTTTTGGGTAAGATAGAACCAATTCCATTCTTGGTACGGATGGATCTCGTTGCGAGGTGCTCGTCAACCTCCCCCACACTTGAACTTTTGTGTCTCACGACACCAAAAATCAAGTGTGCGATATCGGTGTCTCCTTCAGAGTGTGTTCCATCACCAAGTGTGTCGTTGGTGCAGCTCTTATATTCTTAGGTATCGCATGACCATCGTTCTTCTAATCCCAACCTAAAATGGTTAGCGACCAAGAATATCCGAAGGAGCATACTATCCTAGAAACAAGTTCTTGCTTTTATTGAATAAAGAAGAATTTTATTGGAAAGGGAAATGAGAGTCCGGGCCATCTCCCGGCAGTGCTTTGTTTATGGTCGCAAGCTCGACCATGGGGGATTTGTCCTGCAGCTATCAATGGTGATGTAGTTCCCAGCTTCACCACCATGTGTTAATTATCATCATCGTTCAAGCTGCATGGTTAATGCCACAGTGCATCTACAAAATTTACAATGCTTACGATAGACAAAAATATCCGCAACCAACCTTCTAAACATTTTAAAAACAAGGACCAACAGGTTGTTGGGATTCGCGGTGGTAGGCGAGAAAGACTCTAGAGATCCCTTATGCGAGCATGATTCTTGAGTAAATTGGAAAGACAAACTTCCATGCTCGTTTGCTGAATTCTTTTCTTCAGGCTCCAGAGTTGACGTGTCGCGAGGGTCCATGACACAAAAGTTCTCCTCAAGAGATTTATCATGAAAGATCGGACCAGAGGGATAAGGCTCAAACTCGGGTGAGGGTGAAGAAGGACGTTCTGTTTCACAAGGATGAAAAATGAGCCTAGGTGAAACAAACAGGGATACGAACTTCACTTCCTTGAGCAGGTCACGGTCAAGATGATGCTTCGCCACTAGAATTTCTAAGTAAAAGATAAGAGTGGCGAAAGCAGTTTTCCCAACTTCATTATAAGGGCTCCCTTGTGATGAGTTTTCTTGAAGAAGATTTTCTAAAGGGAAGCCTATGAGGAGATCAAAATAAATGATGGGAAAGAAATGAAAGTCTAGATGAACCTTAATTTTGTCTATCTCGATTGGTACTGCACGTGCGATCCCCCGACATTCAAAGGTAAGCCCCGAGGGGCTTTTGAAGAGTCTATCGGTCGGGACTAGAGGCATGCTTCCTATGAACGTGTTCGTGAGGAATTCGGACATGATGCATGCCTCGACAGCGGGATTGAGAAGAGCTTCTATGGCAGTTTCTCTTATAGAACAACAGATGGTCTTGGAAGGTGAGCTAATTCAGATTACTTTGGAAGAACGCCTCGCTTCGTCAGATGTCGTAGGTCTCCTCTCACAGAGGTAAAATGAGGTGTCTCTAAGGATTTCATAGGGATCATCCTCGAATGCGAAAGAGAACTTCGAACGTTGAATTTCATCTTCATTCGATGTTCATGGTTCGGGAGAGGGCTCAACAGACGAATCTTTGGATGTGGAAGGTAAAGGGTTGGATTCGGCTGATGAGGGCTCTCATGGTGCTTCTTGGACTCCTGCTGAGGCTCGTATGGATGCGTGAGAAAAGAAGAGTTTCTTAAGATGTGATCTAGGATCTTCTTTCCTTCCGTTGGAGTTTTATGCACAAATGAACCTCCAGCGGCAATGTCAAGATCATCGGCGAAGTCCATGTCAAAACCCGTGTAAAAGATGTGCAAAGCTATATCATCGGGTATAGACCAGTCTGGGCTTGATGCTAAAAGGTTTTAGAATATAGCCCATGCTACACCTATGGACTCCTTCTCTAATTGTTCAAATGCAAGGATGTCACTTCGGAGAGAGGCTATGTGGGATAAAGAAGAGAATGAGTGACAAAAGTCATCTCGAAGCTCTTCCCAATCACCAATCGCACTCCTCACGTTGTGAGTGTACCATTGTTCCGCCTTCCCCATAAGAGAGAAAGGGAACAACTTCCACCTCAAGGTTTTCTGTGTCATGCCTTGAGTTACCAAGCATGAACACAGTTCCTCAAACTCTTGCAGATGTCAGCGAGGATCTTCATTTTCTAATCCAGAGAAGGTTCGTCCCCGAACCATGGCAATGATGCCAGGATGGAGTTCATAGCCAAAGTTATGGTAGGCTTTGGAGAGGGTGATGGCTCTAAGAACTCATCCTAGGGAGTAAAGAGTAGGTGGGTAGAAGGGTTTTCCATGGTATAAGGATAAAAATAAAAGAAAGGATAAGAGAAAGGTAAAAGAAAGGATACATGGACAAACTAAGTTCAAAGATGGAAACAACAACCATTCCCCGACAATGGCTCTAGAAATGCTTGTTGGTATTTCTTAACATTCACAGATAAATCCACAAGCGCACGAAAAATACCGTTGTAGCACTTCACCCGGAGAGTATTCAGGGTATCGTATTTTCTCAGGGAACGGAGGTGTAACGGTCTTCTAGCTATTTGTCCAAGGGAAGGAAGAACATAGGATGGCCCTGGTTAGTGTGGTTGACTAAGGATAGAGATACTGAAGAAAGATAAACCCATCTCTCACTCGCTTGCATCGGGCACCGGCTTACACCTGGTCTGCCAAGCGTATCCGGCTATTAGCTCTACGCCCAACCCGAATGTGGAGGACTACGCAGGACGGACAGGGCTATCACCACCTGCCGCCTACCTCTCAGATCGTAGGGAAGGGTGGCAAACAAAGGCGACTTCAAGCCTAGACACCACGTCTACGCTATCGATCACTACTTCTAACTAAGGCCAGACTCCATCTTAAGACTCAAGTCTTTAGGCTAGAAGCAAACGTCCGAGGACGAACGATTAACCCGCAAGAGAATGATAACGAAAGCTTAACCTTGATAAGTACTCACCACCGTAGACGAACCCGAATACTTACTCAAAAGAGGCTCATATCCGTCGAGGTACAAGTAGAGGGAGGCCGACAACTCTGGCTCTCCTCTTGAGCTTCTCCTCACACACTCTCTATCCTACTCTACAAAGTAGCTCTAAAGGTGGAGTCCTCCCTTCTCTTCTTCTTCTCCTCAAATGGTGTGTGTTGTGGGGGGTCTCCTCTCCTCCTTTCATAGCTTGGATAGGTCGGTTCACACCATTCTCAAGTATGGAAACCTTAGCCCCCGTGATGAAGAAGATAAGGACGAATCTCCCGCCAAAGGGCACTTGGATGGGAGCCCGTCCGAGGTCGGGTGACCCTTGGGGTCGGCCTACCCCAGATGGCGCTCCCCCAGGCCCTCCTTCCTCTAGGAGACTGTTAGGTGGACCCCTTGGTTGGTTCTCAAGGTTTCCCATAGAGTTACATCGGATTGCTCTGCCAAGTGGACCCTTTTTGTAAGCGAGACGCGGGACGGGATCTTCTGTGTGTTTCTTCTGCGTTCACTTGTGTTTTCCTTTGTGTTTTACTTGTGGGTGTTTGCAAATCATAACTCACCAAAGCTTGTGGAAATGATTAGAGTTAAACATTATAACTATGTTTGGTGATTATTTTGATAAGAAAGATGCAGGAGTTGACGGTTGGATTTCTGACTTAAGTACTGTCAACAGTGATACAAATATGTGAGTAAGAGATATAGTTTTCCTTTATTTGTGACTCTAGTTGACAGCCGGATTTTGCACTTAAGGAGCGTCAACAGTCTCATCATCACCTCGATGCCACAAGACCGTTTCGTGTACTGGAAGGGCATGGGGCCCTCTGAACTACTCGAATATGAATTTCGCCTAGTGGCTACCACTCAGGAGCTGCCATTTTAGGAGGGCAGACCTCTCCCTACCACTGCCCGAGAAGATGGAGGTGCCGTCAAACTAGTCGACTTCAGCTCCAGCGACGACCATTCTCTAGACCGCCAAGTCTACATGGCTTATATTCACATGCTCGTTGGCGAAGATGAGCCGGGGATGAGGAACTACTCGAAGAAGTCTCCGCTGATGAGTGCTCGGAGGACGCACCCGCGGACGAAGACGAGGAGCGCCAGAGATTCCGAATGCTTAGAAATGCCATGTGGGCCAAGTGTAGACGTAACATGGAGGAACGAGCACGCAACCCGCCGCCACCTGATCAGAGGGGCCCGATCCCACCTGTCTAGAGGAACCTTCAAAATGAGGTCCAACAAGCCAATTCAGGAAATGATACTCCGATCGTGAACATTGCTGAAGTCACCCTACTCGCCTCTAGGCTCCCATACAACCCACAAGTCGAACGACAGATACAGCCCACCCAGTGGCCTATCATCAAGCTCAACTAGTAAGATCCACAGCCGTGATTACAGCGCAGCCGATCAAGATACGAGCATCACGCGAGCTCGGACACACACGCCAGCCGAACCACTGGCGGTCAACTTACCCGAGAGGAGGCCCCAACGGCCACGACAACCAGGATCTCCAACGGCCACCACAAGGCACCGGAAGTCAGAATGCCCAACCACCCCTGCACGAGCAAGGAGTCCAGCAGCCATAGCGGCAGAGGGGACCTCAGCAGAACTGAAGACCCTACCACGGAGGAAACGACGCAGAAGGTTACCGCTCAACAAGAAACCTAAGCAATGAGCCGACAGCAGACCTAAGGCAAAGGATCAATGACGACTACGATGCCTAGGACATCATCGAGGCAAGACACCGCGATCATGGCCAGGACGGTCATGATCTCAAAGACAGTGACCACTTCCTAGCCTTTTCGGCTAACATCTTCGCCCACGGACACTCGAAGGACGTCAAGCCCGTCGGCATCACCAAGTACGACGGAAAGCAGGACCCGCGGCAATGGCTCCGCTGCTACTCCACCACCATCAAAGTATCAGGAGGCTCTAACTCCACCAAAGTCATCTACTTCCCAATGGCCCTGGAGTCTACATCATTCACCTGGATTGATTCCCTCAAGCCAAACTCCATCAACTCCAGGGATGACTTGATGACAGCCTTCATCAACAACTTCCAAGGTTCCATGCTGCGCTCAGGTACTTGACATGATCTGTGGAACGCACGACAACTGAAAGATGAGACCCTGAGGGCCTACACAAGGCACTTCTTCGAGATGCAGGCCATCATCCCCAACATCACCGACGAAGACGGCATCCACTACTTCTAGCACGGCCTCATCCGGCAGAACATCTACCGCGATTTCGGGCGCAACCGCCCGATAACAATCGTACAACTTCGGGACATGATGCAGCGCTGAGCGGACTAGGAGGACGAGGAGAATGAGCGCTTCCCCTAGCGCAACAGCAACAACAACGACAGACGCAACTCCAGCAGTCGCGTCAATAAGAACTAAAGGAGCCAGCCCAACTCCTCCCGCAAGCGCAAGCCAACAAGTCGTGGCTGTCAAACGTGGCCAGATGGGCAAGAAGACGGGCAACCAAAAGGCCCAGTACGAGAAAATGATGCACAAGCAATGCCCGATGCACCCAAAGAGCAATCATTTGCTTTTCGAGTGCGACAGCATCCGCAAGTATCTCAACACGCATCTCTTAGACGACGACAACAAGTCGAAGGACAAAGAAAAGAGGAAGAAGACAGGGACAAAGCTCAAGAACGTCATCAACATCATCTTCAGCGGCGACAGCGGCTTCTCCTCCAAGCGCGCACACAAACTAACACTGTGCAAGATCCTCTCCGTCGAGCCAGCCGCACAGCATCCCCCAAGACACAGCGAAGTCCCGATCTCCTTCTCCAGGGAGGACCAATGGACTAGCTTCTCCGAGCTAGAAAAATTTCCTCTCATTCTGGACCCTGTCATGGCCAGCTCCCAGCTTACTCGAGTACTTATTGATTGCAGGAGCGGCTTCAACCCGCTCTTCACAAGTACTCTCAAGAAGATGGGGCTAAACATCTCCAACATGCTCGTCCCCACCTGCACTCCGTTCTACGGCATCATCCCAGGGAACGAAGCTACACCACTGGGATTGGTCACATTACCGGTCACCTTTGGAACAAAGGACAACTACCATACGGAGTATATCAAGTTCGAAGTGGCGGACTTTGAGTCATCATACCACGCCATCCTCGATAGACCAGCACTCAGTGTTTGTGCAATGTGTGTGTTCAGCAACAACTCTGAATGAGCCAAGAAGTCAAGACCTAAAGAACTTAGGACCTAAAGAACTTAGAACTTAGGACATAGTGAATCCAGGAAATAATGACAAATAATCATGGAAGCATGGATAACATACAAATAACAACTATTCAGGAATCAACACATAGGTCTCAGTTAGTAGAATTTGTATCATTACATCATAGAAGCCTCATAATGCAGCCAGCACCACTACTAGTGAGAATTACATCAATTCCTCATACCTGCTTGTCGGTGTTTTACCAGCAAGCCCACTGAGGGATACCCCCGAGGTGGTAGGTTGTAGGTAGGGTGTCGCCGAGATCAGGAACTCGATGGTGCAAGGAACACAATGGTTTAGACAGGTTCGGCCGCAGTATGCGTAATACCCTACGTCCTATTGGTTTGTATTGCCTTGGAGGTTATAAGATATCTTTTGGAGGGGTCCCTGCCCGCCCTTATATATCCCGGGGGGGCAGGGTTACATGGAAATCCTAGTCTGGTACGAGCTTAGGAGTCCTAACCGAATACTTTCGGGTAGTTTCCTTCAATATCGACTAGTTGTACTAACTTATGAGTACTTTACATATGGATAAGGTATGGGACATGCCCCACCCCTTACTCTAAAACGTTCTACACCATGCGTGCAGCCCTGGTGCCCCGGGTCTGACAAGCCCCCGAGCTCTTCATAGCCGAGTACTGCAGGCTTCGAGTACTTCTGGAAGTCATCCTTCAGTTTCTGCTGAAACTCCGTCTTGAAGGTGTCTTTCGAGTACTTTCCTTGGCTGCTCGAGGTTGTGAGGTGTTCTAGCCCTGAGTACTTTCAAGTCTTCTTTCTTTGGGGTGCGATGCGAATCGCACTCCATATGGAGTAGCCCCCGAGCCTTAGGTTAAATCGAAGAATCAGGCTGAGGGTCTCACTAGTCTTAAATCTTCACCTTATCTTCTAAACATTTTTCAAAAATAAGCCATTGATGACACGTGTCCCGCAGCCCCCGAGCGTTGAATCCAAATCCCAAGATTTGGAAAAAGTATCCAAAACAACGTGGCATACTGAACAGTGTTATGTACAAAATCCCTGTAAAAAGTAATGTACATTAGTAATGGTGAGATCTGCCTTGATGATTTTTCCTGGAAATCAATTGGTTCAAAATTCGAAAAATCCCTTTTTTCGGGAGCCTATCCCTGAAAAAATGGTTAATCAAATAAACTCCCCAAAACTCCTCCCACGATAACCGCTCAAAAACAAATCGCACTTTTTTAGGGAGAAAAACTCTACGGCTTCCAAACAGTAAATCTGGGCCGCCCGCTGGTTATTTAACCGCGCGGTGACTCTAAGGTTTTCACCCATCCGCTCTTTGCCTTAGCCGTTTCACCTTCTTACCCTTCTGCGCCGCCAGCCATTTAGATCTAGGTTTAGCGCAGTTCATCAGAATCGCCTTTCCTCCACAGCCAACTAGTCGGAGATCCTATCTTGCTCACCCGCAAGTGTGCCCGCCCTATCTCTTGGAGCCCCCGAGCGCATGCGCCTGAAGAGACTCGTGACTCGCGAGATGGGGAACAAGAAGCAGGCGAGCAAGACGAAGAAGGATGAGGCACGGACCGACGACTGGGAAAGAAGTAAGTGTACTCGAGCTAATCTTCTGAATCTTGTCGCTCAAGGCCTTCTTCAATCGGAGGAAACGGTTCAGTGGAACATTTCATTGAAAGGGGGTTTGCCCTCCCCAGTATAGTCCACAAGAAGCTGTAGATCAAACGGTTTTGTTCGAACATTTCGTTGAAAGGGGGTTGGCCCTCCCCGCATCCGATTTCTTCCATGGCCTTCTTTACCACTGGGGTATTCAGGTGCATCACCTGAACCCTAACTCCTTTGTTCATCTTTCTATTTTCGTCCAACTCTGTGAAGCTTTTCTGGGCATCGAGCCCCACTTTGATCTTTTCCGTTATTTCTTCCACCTTCGCTATCAGCCCTCTGAGGAGAGGCAATATCTAGTCGGTGGAGCCGGCCTCCAGCTCAATCAGGGAAAGGGGAAGGAGTACATTGATTACTCCCTTCCTACAAACCACTCGGGATGGAGGTCTCTTTGGCTTTACATTGGCAACCACGCACCCCCACTGCCCGGGAGAACCCCAGGGAAGTTGGTGTGGAGGCCCGAGTGGTACGAGAAGCTCAACCCTAATCAGATGATGCAAGTCACTGATTTGCTCAAGCTGATCAAGGAGCACACGGACAAAGGTGTGACCGGGGCATGTGTCCTCGCCACCATGTACAAGAGGCGCATTATGCCACTACAGAAGAGGGAACAATTTGGGTTCGAGTACTTAGGAAGTAACGACCCATCTCGATTGACTGCAGAGATCCTCCCCTCGCAGACGGCTCTTCACCGTGTCCAACAAGTACTACTCGATGCTCACATGGTGGATTATGTCCCTAGGTTGTTCAGCACCATTAATCCGCCAAAGCCGGTTAGTAGTTTTGTCTTCGAGTTCTTTCAATACCTTGCATATGAGAAACTTCTATCTGACTTTTCGACTTGTGTTGTTTGTGTCTTACAGGGATGCATAGAATTGTATCGTTGTCCTGCCCCAAACCCTGATTTGCCTCGAGCCGATCACCTCAGGCCGAGTGCGTTTCAAGTACTCAAGACCCATTAGTATGACCCTGATGCAGATGAGAATCTGACAGATTCTCACGATAACATTCCTCTGGCAGACATTCTGAAGAAGTCGGGGAAGGACTCGAGTAGTAGCCTGGAGGTGCTCAGCCACCTGACCAAGCCACGAGTGGTGCGGAAGCGCAAGGCGATCCTTGGCGGGGATTAAGAGGAGAACCCAAGGTAAGTCCATATCTCGAGTACTTTCCTTGTCTATTTTTGGCATTTTTGTTTTTTTTCGCTGAAGTTCTTCTTCTTTTCTCTTCAGCCCTCCCGCTTCCCCCCTGTCCAAGTGCCACAAGGATGGGGAAAAGTCCGGGCCTTCTGGGGATGATGCCGCACCAGAACCCAACGTCCAGCATGGTGTGGCGGACCCTTCTGCTCTTGACGTGTCGCCAGACCTGAGTGGTTCTATCCCGGCGACCACCCCGCAGGTTCTATTAAAGGAGCCTGCTGGCGGTTCGGGGAAGGGAACTACTCGAAGGCCCCGGCTAACCAGCCTCAAGAAGCTGGTGACCAAGAGGTCCTCTACGTAAGTTTCGAGTGCCTTCACTTGTATGTTTTGCAATTCATCTAGTCAAGTAGTTGACTCAAGTGTTTTCTTTTTCCAGCCCTTCCTCTGCTCTGGACTTGGGGGATGCTGAAGAGGTCCCAGCAGCCCAAGCCCTTGAGCAAGGGAAGGGCGTGGATGTATCAGCGTTGGATGCAAGGGCACCTCCTCCTCCTCCTCCATCTCCTCCGGCCACCAATGTTGAGGAGGAGAAAGATTCAGTGCCGGCTGGAGCGGATTCGGAGCAAGTGGAGATGGAGCCGCCGGCGTCTGAGCTCCCTGAAGGTGAACCCATCATACCTCCTTGGCTCCCCAGTACTAGTCTGCCCGAGGCGACGCTCGTAACCATGGGCGTAGTGGCAGGCGAGCTGCCCAAGGAGTCAGGCGCGCAGGATGCAGATGCTGCAGGTGTCACGGACCCTGGTACCAGCATCACCCAGACTGCGGGTACACCAGTCCCTGGTGCTAGCGATGTTGGCGCCGTGGGTGTATCGGAGCCCAGCGCAAAGGCGGCGGACGACTTGATCGAGGATCCCTCACTCTCCAAAGAGAGGAGGGATCATGTTCTTGCTGTCTTCAAGGACTTGTACGAGTTTACCACAGTGAGTATTCACCTTCCTCGAGTAGTTTTCTTCCTCTTCTCTTCTCTGATAAATATTGACTGCTCTTATATGTTGTAGGGTCTGATGGACCAGTCCTAGGAGAAATTGTACAAACTGAAGCTCCTCCAGGATGGCAAAATCACCGAATTGCAGGGGAGACTCGAGCGGCTGGAGACAGATCGGGAGCGGGAAGCCTCTGCCTTTAAGAATACTTTTGATAATCTTAGGAAGGAGAAGGCCCAGCTCATTGAGAAGAACAAGAAAGAGGCCAAAGCGCATAAAGGTAGCTTGCTGCTCTGTCTTGTTATCCCTTAGTTTGTATGTCGTTTGAGTAGTTTCTAAAACTGTCTTGAATACTTCTTTTCTCTTGCGCGCAAAACTAAAATCTACATTGCAAAATAAAGATAATTTAATTATAGATCTGAAGAACCTTATTTACCGTCACATAGATGACGTTGAGCACCTGCAAAGGATCCTTAAGGACACTGATGTCCAATACAAGGAAGCCCTAGCGTAGATCAAGAACATGCACGCAGGCCAGCAGCAGATGCAGAAAGAACTCGAAGACTTCAAGTCTGCTGCCCAGGCCGTCGTGGAGATGGTGGACTTCGCCGCGGAAGGTGAAACCAGGGAATAATCCTTGCTGGAGAAGCTTCGTGCGACTCCCCAGAGGGTTGCCGGCTACATCGCGGAGGCCACCAGGACCTACATCACGCAGGCGCTCGCCCTTGTGAAGTCATATTGGCCCAAGGCAAAATTAGAACCACTCACGGAAGGCATGGCGTCTGACTGCTCGGTGGAGCAATTCAGGAAGTTTCGTGAAGAGGTTGAGCCCATCGCCGACAAGATTGCCGAAAGCCTCGAGCAAGATGGTTAGTCGTAGCAGGAAAAACAATGTAAAAACATTGGTGCTACTTTGTGTCATATGTATATAATGTTGCCTGTTTGATCGTTTCATCAGCTTGTATCATTGTATGCTGAGATGATCGTAGGACTTAGAGTAGTTCGGAGATGTTTGGGTTAAGACTACTCCAAGAGCATCGGCTTGGAAGTACTTAATAACTTGATGTTCCATGAAGGTGCTCGTGGAGCATAGGACTTAGCTTGGATTTACCCGATGTAACGGTACGCAAAGCTAGCCTGTAGGCTAAGGAGTCCTGAACGGTCTTAGTTGTCATCCTGCGTGTTTAGCAAGGTATAACTTAAGTCGTGTAGTGGATTTGGTGACCCCTTCGGCGGGTGCCTTAACGCTCTCTTTCGAGTAGTCGTAGCAGCGGCCGGGTTAAAGGAGTCAAGTACTCGAATATGATGCCTCTTGAGCGGTACTAGACGCAAGTACTCGTGGCGGAGCCCCCGAGCATAAGCGAGCTAAGTACAAGTACTCGTGGCGAAGCCCCTAAGTATAAGTAGTTGTGAGAACGCTTTGTACTCGTGGCAGAGCCCCGAGTTTAACGTAGGCGAAAAGATGTAAGAACTCATGGCGGAGCCCCCAAGTTAAAACATGCAAAAAAGTAGTAGAATTACGGCGAACTCAACTCTTTATTTAAAATAATGCTGGTATGCAGCTAGCAAATTGTTTAGGACTTCTACTAGGTGTAGAATTTCTGGAGATGTTCTATGTTCCAAGAATTAGGAACTTCCTGGCCATCAGGGTACTGCAGGCAATAAGACCCTGGTCTTGTAATTGCGGAGACGATGAGGGGACCCTCCCACCGGGAACTGAGCTTGTGTAAGCCAGTCTCATCTTGAATGCGGAGGAGGACCAGATCACCGATGTTGAATGACCACTCGCGTATATTGCGATCGTGATAGCGGTGGATGCCCTACAGGTAGAGGGCTGACTGCACGAGTGCGTTGCATCTGGCTTCGTTGAGTGAATCCAGTTCCCGCTGCCTAGCTTTGTCTGCTTCTCCTTTGTCGTACATCTCGACTCTAGGGGAGAGCCACATGATGTCTGCAGGGAGTATAGCTTCTGACCCATATACGAGAAAAAAAATGGGGTATGTCCTATGGCTTTCGATAGCTGATTTTGAAGCCCCAAGACAATATGAGGCGGTTCATATATCCACTTGCCACCCTTCTTGTTGTTCTCCTCGTATAGTCTTTGGATGCGCGACTGATACGTACTTCACTTTAATCGTGTTGTTTTCACAGAATTCCCAGAACTTATTTGCAGTGAAGTTGTTGCAAGATCTGTGATGATGGTGTTGGGGTAACCAAAGCAGTACATGATGTCCGAGATGAAGTCGGCCGCCCTGTTTGGAGTGAGCTTGGTGATCGGCTTGTACTCGATCCACTTGGTAAACTTGTCGATGGCCACCAACACATGTGTGAAACTAAATGGAGTGGTAGTCAGGGGTCCAATCATGTCGAGGCTCCAGCACGCAAAGGGCTAGGAGGGCGGTAAGGTGATAAGGTTGTGCGCCTGGACGTGTGACAGCTTGTCGAAGAACTGACACTTCTGGCACTTCCGTACGAGGTCTTCAACGTCGGAAACTATTGTTGGCCACCAGTAGCCTGCCCTGTAAGCCTTCCCGACTAGTGTTTTGGACACTGCATGGTTCTCGCAGGTACCTTCATGTATCTCAAGTAGTATGTTGCGGCCCCAGCCCCTCGGGACACACTTGATGAGTACTCCGGTGCTGGCTCCACGCTTGTATAGTTTGTCTTCCACGATGACAAGCCCCTTGCTGCACCTCATGATGCAGATTGCTTCTGGGCTCTTCTTTGTCACCCTGGGAGGTAGCTTCTTCTCCTTGATGAAGTCGATGAAAGTCCCTCGCCAGTCGACCTCCGACATCATGACCTCCCGACTAGGATCTAATGGTCCCAAGGCGGTGGTACTCTGACTCGTGGTCTTGATGGATGGTTCTTTGAGTTCCTGAATGAATACTCCGGCTGGGATTTGGGCTCGAGTAGATCCAAGCTTGAAGAGTACATCTGCTCCGACGTTGTTGTCCCGGACGATATGGTGAATCTCCAGGCCGGTAAATTTGTTCTCCAGCTTGCACACTTCTGTCAGGGGGAAAAGTAAACGGTCATCTAATCACTGTTTGGGGAACAATTATGGAGGCCCGGACCGACCCGCGGCAACGGCGACCATCGCCAGCCCAACACGAGGAGGCGGCGCTCCGCCTCGCCCGACCCCGTCCCTCGCGGTCGGACGCTCCCGATCCCCAGGCAAGCGGGATCCGCCTCGCCCGACCCCTCGCCACGTGGGTCCGCCTCGCCCGACCCCCCGCCTCGAGGGTCCGTCTCGCCCGACCCCTCGCCACGAGGGTCCGTCTCGCCCGACCCAGGGTCCTAGGGTCGGAATGACGTGGGCCCACCGGACGGAAATCAGACTCGGGCGCAGCTTTGCCTTAAATGCTCCATGGCTCGAGCGTGCGGAAAGGCGTCCGCGCCGCTGACGTGACCCGTCACACCTACCCGCCCACGACGGCACCGCGCGCGGTACAGCGGCTCAGTCCTCTCTGCTTCGCTGTCAGGCCATCATGACCCACGTCGCCTGGCACAGGAGCACGCCTGACCGTCCGCGCTCCTCCTACCCGTCCTCGCACCCCGCGATTCCGGCGACAGGGACAGGGCGTCCGCGCCGCTCATGCCGCCTGCAGCATAACAGGGACAGTCGTGGCAGCCGTCAGCCCCGACGGGATGGAAGCCACCGCCATCATCACGCACGCCCGCCGTAACCGGCTCCCGAGGAGAACGGCGACCAGACCAGCGCAGGCCGCCCGGTGAAGCAAGGAGACGGATGACGGCCGCGGCGCCCGGGAAGCACGAATCTTCTTCTTGGACTCCGTGTTTCCTCTCCTCCTCTGTTTCTTTCTCTCTCGGTGTACCCCGCGCACGTCTCGCATATGCCTGGTCGACGCCATGGAGCTGTAAAGGGAAGGCCAGGCCCAGGAGACGGGGGGGGGGGGGGGATTTTTCAGACTCTCACACGCTCACACACACGCTTCCTCACTTAGGCTTTCTTCTTCCCGGCAAAGAAGAACAGGCCCGTTCCATTAGAGCCCGGCTACACACCTTAGAGACTTGGGACCGGTTCCCTCTCTCGCCCTGCTGTAACCCCTACTACAGAACCTGCGTGAGTAACACGAGCAACTCCCCATACTGGTCATAGGGTTTCTTCACGCCCGAACCAGTCTAAATCCCGTGTCACCCGCGCAAGCACCTGAGGCCGTACGCGCACAAAAAAAATTTACTAGTGTAAGTCTTGATCACCAATCTTGACAACGACAGTTGGCGCGCCAGGTAGGGGACCTTTGCGCGTACACCACCGGCTTCAGATGGCCAGCCACGACGCCAGTTTCGCCACGGGCTCCCTGGCCCGCTTTGGGAGCCTGGACTTCCTCGCCACCGGAGAAGGGATCAACCTTATCCCTCTCCTTGCTTCACCCACTCGCCTCATCGCCTCTGGCTCCGCCGCCAGGGTGGTGACGGGTGGCCGGACGCACGTCGGAGGGCCTCCTTCGACGGAACGGTATTCCCGGCGGCGCAGCGCCGTGACCACCCACGGTCGTGCCCTGGCGCGACCCATGGACGCGCCCCTGCGAGCAACGAGCTCGCGGGCGCGGCGAGAACGATCTCTGATGCGGGCTCCAGCAGCGGGAGTCGCCACCCCTCGCGTGAGTGCTTCATGGCCGACGTGCACTCCGAGGGGTCCAACGGCGATGGCGCCGGGAGGAGGCAACGAACTCCCCCGCCACGCGCCGCGGCCACCACGGGAGCCCTTGCTCGGGCACCAGAGCGGCCACGACAGCCGGAGGCGCGCGCGGCACCCCTCCGGGAGGGCGAGCACCTCCGCCACGAGGGCGGGGCGCGACAGCGAGCGCGCGACGTCCAGCAGCGCATCTGCGCTGACGAGGATCGCCCCCCGCTCTTCGCCCGCGCCAGCCAAAACATCGCCGCAGCGGCGGCCCTGCTTCGACGGCTCCCGGCACCGGAGACACCCGAGGAGCGCCAGGCGCATCAAGAGGTACGCGACCTGCTCGAGTGCGCCGCTGTTCAGCAGGCGGAGAGCTCCGCGTCCCGGCGTCGTGGGCAAAACGCCAGCAGGGCGGCCCCCACCACGCCGTCCGAAAGGCGGGGGGAGTCTGTCCACCAGCCTCCTCCCCGGACGAACCAGGCCGCGCCCGCACGACGGACGCCGCCACCCGCTGGAGGTAGGGCTCCATCCATCCACCAGCGCGTCGGTCCCATCCGCGACGCCCGTGACACCCTGGACGCGCGGAGACGCTCCCGCGCGGACAGGGAGGAAGGGGTGGACCGCGGCTACCACGTCCACCGTGGCGGCCGCTACGACAGCGAGGAAGACCGCAGCCCCAGCCCCGACCCGGCGGGGCCCCGGGCCTTCTCTGCACGCATCCGGAGCGCGCCATTTCCGCCGCGCTTCAGGCAACCAACCAACGTGGCCAAATACTCCGGGGAGACGAACCCCGGGCTATGGCTCAGTGACTACCGGTTTGCATGTCAGGCCGGTGGGGCGGATGATGACCTGTTTATCATCCGCAACCTCCCACTCTTCCTAGCCGACTCAGCGCGAGCCTGGCTGGAGCATATCCCCTCGGGACGGATCCGCAGCTGAAACGACTTGAGGGAAATTTTCGTAGGAAACTTCCAAGGCACATACATGCGCCCTGGCAATTCTTGGGACCTCCGGAGCTGTCGCCAGGAGTCGGGCGAATCCCTCCGAGACTACATCCGACGTTTCTCCAGGAAGCGCACCGAGCTCTCCAACGTCGCAGACGCTGATGTCATAGGGGCGTTCTTGGCGGGAACTTCCTGCCGACCCCTCGTCCATGAGCTCGGACGCCGAGGCCCGCGGACCACGGAGGACCTCCTCAACATCGCCACCAGCTTCGCCTCGGGCGAGGAGGCCGTCGGAGCAATTTTCGACCGCTCCAAGGGTGAAGCGAAGCGGAAGGATGAAGCCGACGAGGGTACCTCCCACCGTCCGAAGAAGAAAAAGAACAAGCAGCGGCGCGAAGCACCCCTCGTGGTGGCCGCTGAGCGCAAGCGGGGTCAGCCGCCCCCGGAGGGCACCCCCGGCTTCTTCGACAAGTTGCTCGAGGGACCGTGCCCGAACCACGAGTTCCCCACGAAGCACGCCTACAAAGACTGCAACCTCATGAAAAGGTACTTTGCAGGCAACCCGGTGAAGGGTGACCGTAGGCGGAAACCCGACGAGGAAAGGAAGGACGACGAAGGGAAGGAGGACGGATTCCCCAAGGTGGACGGCTGCTTCGTGATCTTCGACGGCTCAGCGGCCTATGATTCCAGGCGCCGCCGAAAGTTGGAGCGCCGCGAGGTCTACGCGGCCGAGCCTGCGACACCGACCTTCCTCGACTGGTCGGGATCCGCCATCACATTCGATCGGTCCGACCACCCGGGGCGTGTCCTGAAGCCAGGGCGTTACCCCCTCGTCGTGGACCCGATCATCGGCACGACGCGCCTCACCAAGGTGCTCATGGACGGAGGCAGCGGCCTCAACATCCTCTACGCCAAGACCCTCGACGCCCTGGGGATCGACCGCGCCCGCCTCCGCCCCAGCAAGGCCCCTTTCCACGGCATCGTTCTGGGGAAACAGGCAATGCCCCTCGGGCAGATCGACCTGCCCGTCACCTTCGGGACTCCGTCCAACTACAGGAAGGAGATCCTCACCTTTGAGGTGGTGGGCTTCCGTGGAACCTACCACGCCATCCTGGGGCGGCCGAGCTACGCAAAGTTCATGGCCATCCCCAACTACACCTACCTCAAGCTCAAGCTGCCGGGGCCCAACGGTGTCATCACTGTCGGCACGTCCTTCCAGAAGGCGTATGAGTGCGACGTTGAGTGCTGCGAGTACGCCGCAGCCATCAACGTCGTGGAAGGGCCGGCGCCCCAGCTCGCGGAGGGCGCCGAGGGTCGGCCCGACTCCCTGCGATCGCCCACCTCCTTCGAGACCACCGAAGGCGTCAAGGAGGTCCCGCTCGACCCTAGCGGTTCCGACGGCCACACCGCCCGAATCAGCGCTAACCTATCTCCCAAATAGGAAAGCGCGCTCGTCGACTTCCTCCAAGCAAACAACGACGTCTTTGCGTGGAAACCCTCGGACATGCCCGGCATTCCGAGGGAAGTCGCCGAGCACTCCTTGAACATCAAGGCCGGCTCCAAGCCAGTAAAGCAAGGTCTGCGCCGCTTCGACGAGGAGAGGCGCAAGGCCATAGGCGAGGAGCTCCAGAAGCTTTTGGCGGCCGGGTTCATCAAGGAAGTGTACCACCCCGAGTGGTTAGCTAATCCTGTTCTTGTACGAAAAAAGAATGGGAAATGGCGAATGTGCGTTGACTACACCGGTCTCAACAAGGTGTGCCCAAAAGATCCGTTTCCTTTGCCGCGCATCGACCAGATAGTCGACTCGACCGCCGGGTGCGAAACCCTCAGCTTCCACGACGCGTATTCCGGCTATCATCAAATCGCAATGAAAGAGTCCGACCAGCTCGCGACCTCTTTCATCACCCCTTTCGGCCCCTATTGCTACGTCAAGATGCCGTTCGGCCTCAAAAACGCGGGGGCAACATTCCAGCAATGTATGCTCAAGTGTTTTGGGGACCTCATCGGGCAAACCGTTGAGGCTTATGTCGATGACATCGTAGTCAAGTCCAAGAGGGGTGACCAGCTCATCCCCGACCTCGAACTTGCCTTTAAGAGGCTGAGAGACAAGCGCATCAAGCTCAAGCCAGAAAAATGTGTTTTTGGGGTTCCAAGGGGGATGCTGCTAGGCTTCATCGTCTCCGTGCGCGGTATCGAAGCCAACCCGGAGAAGATAACAGCCATCAATGACATGGGGCCAATCCGAAACATAAAGGGGGTCCAATGTGTTACGGGTTGCCTAGCGGCCCTGAGTCGTTTCATCTCGCGCCTCGGCGAGCGAGGGCTTCCCCTTTATAGGCTCCTGAAGAAGACCGACCGCTTCGAGTGGACCGCAGAGGCCCAGGAGGCACTTGACCGGCTCAAGGAACTCCTGACAAAAGCTCCGATCCTGGTACCACCCGCCGACGGGGAACCCCTTCTGCTCTACATCGCGGCAACCACCCAGGTGGTCAGCGCGGCCCTAGTAGTAGAGCGAGAGGAAGAGGGACATACCCTCAAGGTACAGCGCCCAGTCTACTTCGTCAGCGAGGTCTTGTCCGAGTCCAAGACGCGATATCCGCAGATCCAGAAGCTCATTTACGCCATCCTCATCACGAAGAGGAAGCTGCGCCATTACTTCACCTCGCACCCGGTGACAGTCGTCTCTTCTTTTACCCTTGGCGAGGTGATCCGGAACCAAGACGCCACGGGTTGGGTCGCAAAGTGGGCGCTCAAGCTCATGGACAAGGGCATCACCTATGCCCCCCGCACCACCATCAAGTCCCAGGTGCTCGCTGATTTCATGGCAGAATGGACGGAGATACAGACGCCATCGGCACCGGAGAAACAGGAGTACTGGACGATGCATTTTGACGGGTCGCTGATGAAGGCTCGCGCCGGAGCGGGCCTAGTCTTCATCTCTCCCCTCGGCGTCCGCATGAGGTACATGATCCGCCTCCATTTCCCCGCGTCTAATAACGTCGCCGAGTATGAGGCTCTCCTCAACGGGCTCCGCATCGCTATCGAGCTGGGCATCCGACGGCTGGACGTCCGAGGCGACTCCCAGCTGGTCGTTGAGCAAGTCATGAAGGAATGGAGCTGCCACGACCCCAAAATGGCAGCCTACTGCAACGAGGTCCGCAAACTTGAGGACAAGTTCGACGGCCTAGAACTCAACCACATCGCAAGGCGTTTTAACGAGGCAGCCGACGAACTGGCAAAAGCAGCATCCGGCCGAAAGCCCGTTCCCGATGGCGTCTTCATCAGCGATCAGTTCGAGCCCTCGGTCCGTTGTTGGGAACCAGGAAAAGTCGGCGGCGCGCCACCTGTCCTGGGCTCGGATGCCGACCCAGATGTAGCCCATGCTCCGTACGACCCTGAGGTCATGGAGGTGGACACAGATCCAGCCACGGGGCCCGACCCCCCGCCCGATTGGAGAACTCCGTACCTAGACTACCTCATCCGCGAGACTCTTCCGAAGGACAAGACAGAGGCATGAAGGATCGCGCGCCGTGCCAAGACATTCGTCATCATTGACCAGGAGCTCTACAAGCGGAGCCACACCGGCAGTCTTCAGCGATGCATCCCGATCGAGCAAGGAAGGGCACTAATTCATGACATCCACGCAGGGGCCTGCGGCCACCACGCCGCACCAAGAACCCTCGTCGGGAACGCTTTCCGGCAGGGTTTCTACTAGCCAACGGCGGTCGTCGATGCTACCCATGTGGTCCGCACCTGCGAAGGCTGCCAATTTTTCGCACGCCAAACTCACATGCCCGCACAAGCGCTCCAGACTATCCCCATCACATGGCCCTTTGCGGTCTGGGGACTGGACCTCGTCGGGCCCTTCAAGAAAGCGCCCGGGGGCTTCACCCACTTGCTTGTCGCCATCGACAAGTTCTCTAAGTGGATCGAGGCACGACCCATCGCGCAGATCACATCTGAACAGGCGGCGCGATTCTTCACCGACATCATCCATCGCTTTGGGGTCCCCAACTCTATAATCACAGACAACGGCACGCAATTTACCGGGAAAAAGTTCCTCCGGTTTTCCTACGACTACCACATCCGAGTGGACTGGTCGGCCGTGGCGCACCCCCGCACGAATGGGCAGGTTGAACGAGCCAATGGCATGATACTCCAGGGTCTCAAGCCATGGATCTTCGACCGCCTCAAAAAGTTCGGCGGACGGTGGGTTGCGGAGCTCCCCGCGGTCCTATGGAGCTTGAGAACGACCCCCAGCAGGGCAACTGGCTTCACCCCGTTCTTCATGGTCTACGGATCCGAGGCAATCCACCCCACGGACCTAGAGTACGGATCACCGAGGGTCAGGGCATACGACGAACAGGGAAACCAGACATCGCTCGAGGACGCGCAAGACCAGCTCGACGAGGCACGCGATGTGGCCCTGTTACACTCAGCCAAGTACCAACAGGCCCTGCGACGACACCACAGCCGCAAGGTGCAAGGCCGAGCCTTCAACGTCGGGGACCTGGTACTCCGCCTCGTCCAGGACAACAGGGGTCGGCACAAGCTGACCCCTCCGTGGGAAGGACCTTTTATCATCGCCCAAGTACTGCGTCCAGGCATGTACAAGCTGGCAACCCCTGACGGGCAGATCTTCAGCAACGCTTGGAACATAGAACAACTAAGACGCTTCAACCCTTAAATTCTGTTTCCAAGTTTAAATACACGCATCCTTGCAAATTTCTGGTTCACGGGGAAAAGCAGTTTTGACTCGACCTTTTTTGAGTCTCGTTGCGGCTCAGGGATATCCGACCCTGACCATGCCTCAGGGTCGCATATCCCTCGGGGGGCTATCAGGGGCTCTGGCCCAAGTCACCCGAGGTCCTCCCAAAACAACTTTTCTCCGATCCGGCCCCCCTTCCTAGACGTTTGAGCATGAAAAGGGGAGAGTGCGCAAACGATGCCCAGGCAAGACTGATCGGACTGCGAGAAAACCCACGCCCCAGCGGCTACGGTACTATCGCCCATCAGCGCTTACTTACGCATCCGACCCGTATTCTAACCTTTCCAGACCCAAAAGGACGAGGAAGGGGATCGGAACTGAACGTTTATAAATTGCAAAAATGACCCTCGCGGCCATTACACAAGCGAGTCCAAAAAACACTAACACATTTACATGGCCGGGTATCTGAACCCGACCCAGCTGGACCGTTCAAGGCTCCTCCGGTGGGACGGCCTCCTCCTCCAGCTGCACCGCCAAGGCATCTGCCGGGCCGAGCACCGACGCATCGATCTCGTCCAACTCAGCCTTGGTGTACCCGGGGGCGTACCCTTCGCTCATCAGGTCAAAACCAAGGCTGGTGTAATGGGACCCGAAGACCCCGAAAGCCCACCTCACGCCGACACGAAGCGCCTCACGAGCAATCTCACGGGTCCGCCGGTACACCCCGAGGACACGAGCCGCCAGCGAGCACGGCCACCACGGTTTCCGCTGGCCTCGACGGCGGCTCCGTCGTGTGCACCGCCGCCGCTGCCAAGGTCGTCGCGATCTCCGCCGCAACCACCGGGGCGAGCGCCTCTCCCCCCGCCACGGCCGCCGGGGCAGGCACCTCCACCTCTGCCGCCACCGTCGCCCCCGCCGCGGCGTCCCGGGCGGATACGTGCGGCGCCACCGCCGATGCCTCCGCCGCCGTACCCGTCGCAGCCGCAGGGACGGACTCCTCCATTCCCATCGCCAACGCCGGAGCGGCGCGCTCCTCCTCCCCCTCATCATCGAGGTTGATTACCTCCTCGATCCGAGGGCCCACTGGGATGATCCCCTGCTCCGCTGGACCCGCCGTCGTGGAAACCACCCCGACGGCAGCCTCCGCGGTCTTCCCGCTGGCGTCACCTCTCGCCGCCGATAGGGCCGCGGTCCGCCCCACGGAGGTGGACGGCGCCCGCAGCGTTTTCTTCGCAGCCACCGGCGGAGCACGGGTCGGGGAAGGGATGCTGCAGGACAACATGTGACGTCAACAAAAGCAACTTGATAAAGGAAAGGGAAACAGGCGGACAAGGACTTTTCAACTTGCCTTCTGCGGGCGCTAGGCCGGTGGGCGCGTTTCGCCTCTGAGCCTGAGGCCGACCCCGGGGCATCCAGCAACGACCGCTTGCCGCTGCTGCTCTGCTCCTGGGCCACGGGCAGAGCGGCGGGGGTCGTCCCCCTCGACTCCTGGGGCGCGTCCCGTGCCGACCCGCGAGGCACGGCCTCGAAGCCCTGTGGAGGCGGGCCTCGGGCGGATGGAGCAGGGGTCGGCCCTCCCGACTCCTGGGGTGCACCCCGCGCCGACCCTTGAGGCACGGCCTCGGGGCCTTGGGGGGTCGGGCCCCGGGTGGACGGGCCGCCCGAGCCGTCCCCTGCGGCCGCCTTGGAGCGCCGCTCCCGGATAACTAACGCGCCCGGCTGAGGGATCGGGACGCGCTCCTCCTCTTCTTCCTCCTCCTCTTCCTCCTCCTCGTCGTCATCATCATCATCATCATCATCGTCGTCGTCGTCGTCGTCATCGTCCGAGAGGACCGGACCCTTCTGCCGCCGCTGGAACTCCATGGCGAGCCTTTTCTGCTTCTTTGCCTCCTTCTCGTCCTTGCGTTTCTTGTGCTTTTCAGCAAAGAGGCGATTCCGCAGCCGCTGCTCCGCGTCCTCAGGGACGGGCGGGCGCGCGCCGACGACGTTCATCAGTTGGCCCTGCAAGCGCAAGGCTCTGCGTCGGGATGACGAGTCAAGGGACGTGAGGAGAAGCAACGGGCGCACGAAACACTTACCAGATCAACAAAGCCCCTGTCCGGCCACATCGGAGGGTGGCCGGGCACCGGGAAGACGACATCCTTGTCCTCCAGCGCCTCCCGGACGCGCTGGCGAATCTCAGAGGTCGGGAGCACGCCCGTCGCAAGGACGGTCCCCGCGGTTGGAGCGTCAGCAACCATCTCGGCGAGAGGGCGGACTCGAAGCATCAGCGGCGCCACCCTCCGAGAGTGGTACGCCCCGATGACTCCGGCTCCGGTGAGCCCCTTCATCTTCAGGTACTCGATGGCGTGGAGAAGGCTGGCGATTCGCTTCTTCTCCTTCTCCACTGGGCCGTACGCCCACACCTCCGGCGCCGCCTCGAAGACGCGGCCGGTGAACTCCGGTAAGGGGGATTCGGAGTAGTTCTTCACGTAGAACCACTGCTGATGCCACCCCTTGTGGGACGCCGCAGTCTTCATTGCCATATATTCCCTGGCACGGGATTGGCGAAGATGGATCCCGGCGCATCCAATCGCCACCGGGGTCGCCCGCGGCTGGCCGCTCCGCTTCTCGTCCTTCTGGTACAGACTCACTGTGAAAAAATACTTCCACAGCGAGAAATTGGGCTCGATGCCCAGGAATCCTTCGCACAGCGCGACGAATGCCGCGATGTGCTGGATCCCATTGGGGTTGAGGTGCTGCAGCTCCAGCCCATAGTAGTGCAGCAGCCCGCGGAAGAAGAGGCTCGGCGGCGCCGCGAACCCCCGCTCGTGGAAGTGGGCGAACGAGACGATGTACCCGTTGGGCGGGGCCGGCGCCTCCTCTGAGTCGGGGAATAGCCACTCATATCGCTCAGTCCTGTTGCAAAGGAGGCCCTTCTTCACGAGGCCCTCAGCACGCGAGGTCCCGAAGCTGGAACGCTCCCAGGTCGCCATTGCGCGATGGGGGAAAGCTTGCCGGTGGAGGGGGAAGAAGGCCGGAGCGCTGGGGAAGAAGAAGGCAAACGGCCGGCGCAGGAAACCAAAAGGCAAAGGGGAAGGCGAAAGGCTCAGCACAAGGAGGGGCGGAACCGGCGAGGCGGCCCCCCGTCTTATAGGGCGACGCGTGGAGCGGAACGGACGCGCCCGTCACAGTTAATGCGGCGTCAGGTACACCTCACCACGCCCGTTCCCCTCCTTTTTCGGAAGACGTGCGCACGACTCTGCAGGAAACGTCTCCTCCCCCTCGCTTCGCGGGTCGGCACCTACTGCCACTTCGTCTTCCGTACGCGCGACTCTGCGGGAAACGTTTACGCCCCCTCGTGTCGCGGGTCGGCACCTACCGCCACTTCGCCTTCTGAGAGGTACGCGCGCATGATCCCCTCCGCACTCGGCCCAAGGCGCGACGGAGAGGTAAGAAGGGATACGGGACTGAAAAAGTCCCTACGGCCCAATACCGTCTAGCGGTTCGAAGGCTGGCCCACAGTGGGTTCGACAGCCGCCCCAGGATAACCCTGAGCGAGGGGTGAGAAGGGACGGGTCCGCTAGCGGCCATCACCCGGGCACCCGACTGCTCAGGGCGTCCCGACCTCACATTCGAGTCCGGCCGGCATCAAAGTTCATGGTTTTTCCCCGACGAAAGGCAACGAGCCACCGGGTCCATCGAACGGGCTCGGGAACTATATGAACTGGCCGACCGGAATCTGGGGTACGCCACCAGCTTGGCCAGGCCGGACCCCCCGAACGGGGACCGGGACCCCACTCGAATTGACCCGATTGAATCTCAAAACGAGCACCGCGGTTCGTCCAACGAGGATAACGCGGCACGGCTCACCCCCTCCGTCACAATGAACGGATGCTTGAGGGGTAACGTACAAAAGTCGGTCCGGCCTCCGACCGGTCTCCTGCAACGAGCGGGAGCTCGGGGGCTAGATTCGCAACCGGTGACCACGCGGGTGGTCGCGACATGAGGCCTCCATACGGAGGGAGATCCCTGGAGCGACGAGATTCCCCTCATGACGAAACAATCACCAAGCAGCCCACACGGCGGGCAAGGGCTCCCGAAGAACAACGCTAACAGCCTCTGGAGGAGCATCCCCGCTCCACCACAGGCTCGGGGGCTACTGTCAGGGGGAAAAGTAAACGGTCATCTAATGACTGTTTGGGGAACAATTATGGAGGCCCGGACCGACCCGCGGCAACGGCGACCATCGCCGGCCCAACACGAGGAGGCGGCGCTCCGCCTCGCCCGACCCCGTCCCTCGCGGTCGGACGCTCCCGATCCCCAGGCAAGCGGGCTCCGCCTCGCCCGACCCCTCGCCACGTGGGTCCGCCTCGCCCGACCCCCCGCCTCCAGGGTCCGTCTCGTCTTTCCCAGGCTCCTAGGGTCGGATTCACGTGGGCCCACCGGACGGAAATCAGACTCGGGCGCAGCTTTGCCTTAAATGCTCCACGGCTCGGGCGTGCGGAAAGGCGTCCGCGCCGCTGACGTGACCCGTCACACCTACCCGCCCACGACCGCGCCGCGCGCGGTATAGCGGCTCAGTCCTCTCTGATTCGCTGTCAGGCCATCATGACCCACGTCGCCTGGCACAGGAGCACGCCTGACCGTCCGCGCTCCGCCTACCCGTCCTCGCACCCCGCGATTCCGGCGACAGGGACAGGGCGTCCGCGCCGCTCACGCCGCCTGCAGCATAACAGGGACAGTCGTGGTAGCCGTCAGCCCCGACGGGACGGAAGCCACCGCCATCATCACGCACGCCCGCCGTAACCGGTTCCATTTCTTACTCTATGTGGTAAAAGGGTCAAGCAGTCTCAATAACCGCGAGAAACGGACGATTCGAATCGAATTTCTTAACCTTGCAAGGCAGACCTAAACACACGTCACGTGGTTACTCCCGGAGTCACACGTGCAACTTTTCCCTTCAAGTCCCGCTTCACGGAACAGGCCCACCGCCCTCGACTACATGTCCCCATGGACCACGGACCCGGCCGGGCTATGGCGGCACATGCACCCGCCATTAGCTAGATGTGAACGAATTCAAGAAGGTGGGGAGTATATTCCGGCCTCGGTTCAATCCATTACTTAAGCTTACCGATTACCATATTCTCGGCATGTGGTTAGTACGTTCAAAGACATAACCACCACTACCACACACTGCGGCCTTAGCATTTTTCACTAAACAGATGGGGCCTCAATCATCAACACGAACATCGTACCATAGCCCCGTCTGTCGACATAATGATTGCAGCATGTAGTAAACATTCAACTCCTATATTCTCGCGAGTGACAGGAAATCACTCGACTTTTACCGGAGTCCTATTAGCATAGCATTCTATCGAACCTTACATCTAGTGTTCAGAGCATGGGTACCTAGGATCATGCAACTAAGTTTTCATTCAACTCCTATAAACTTAATGCACAAGTAAAATAGAGTAATAAGTTTCATAATTTGAAAAATAGGGTTCATGCTCCGGGGCTTGCATTCTTGAGCTAAGCTAGCCTTGGGCTCTCCCGAACTCGGGTTCGGGTCTTCAAAAACTTCAGTTAGATTCACTTGAGCTTCACGCTGCTCACTCTCAGACTCGGGCACCAGCTCGTACGTTCCGTCAGCGAGAGTAGTCGATTCTATATGAATGCACAAGTACGAGTTGTAGTGATGGTATATGACATTTATTTTCCTTCACGATAAAGTTGCAGTCCATAAAACATAGATTTGGTTGTAAAGTTACTTAGTTAAGATTTCTTGGGCAATCGTTAATAGAGTATAACTTAAACTAATTAACTCCATGAAACAAGAGGGGTTGGGGGTTGTGTTCTATTGGAAACTAATTTTTCTAAGCACAACGTGGATTAAACACAACTTCTGGACTAGGTAACTTCTGGTGATGAAATTTTTATTTAGAGTACATTATGCAGCCACTGCTAGATCCTAGTTATTTTTATACAGAACAAACCATGCAAGTATTGATGCTAAAACTTTTACAGGGTGTTAATCTATCCACATATGTGTTACTGTAAACTGTTCAGATTTTATTGTGCATGATACAGAGCATATATCGTTCCAAAAATCACATTCAGCACTGGTCTACAACAGGGGGCACAAATAAAAGCTATTAAACCTTCCATTTAATTTAGAGCAAAATATGTTGAGGAACTGAGAAAGTGCATGTAACAACAGTTGTATATTTTCTTCTAACGATTCCAGAACAGTTGAGTTTGTATTTTTCCGATCTTTCTACGATTTTATATGAATTTTACAAGTTCACTATTTTTGAATTCAAAGTTTAAACACAGGTTTACCGATATGCCCCTGGAAACTTGTGTGCAGACCCTTTTAAAGATTTGAATCATTGCAATGTGGTCCCTGGGAGGCGCTGGCACGGCGGCCGGCCAAATTCCGGCGAGGGGGCTCGTCGGTGGCGAGGGGAAAAGGGTCGGGGAGATCCAGAGAGGCAAGAGCTAACTTGTGGGGCCTTGGTCGGGGTTGGGGGTGGCCGGAAAGGGCTCGTCGGCGTGGAGCAGGGGGCGGCGGTGGTGCGGCGCGTCGGCGACGGTGCTCCGGCGGGGTTGGGGCAACGCTGGCGGGTCGGGAAGCTCCGGTGGGGTGATATAGTCCCGTTCTGAGCCTTGGTTAGGGCGGAGGAGGGCCGGAGGTGGGGTGTCCACGGTGGTCAGGGGAGGCAGCGCTGGCAACGGTGCTCCGGGGCAGTGAGCGTCAGTGGGATGTTGTGGTGGTGGTTGGGGGCTCAGCTTGGACGATGGATGACCGGAGGGGTGAGCTCCACGGTGAGCTGGGCACGACGGCAGCAATGGTGGCGGTGGGGAGCTTTTGGGGTGTGGGGGCGCGTGTGAGCGGCTTCATGCCGCCTTTTATAGGCCGCAGGAGGGAGGGAGAGGGCCGGGCGAAGTTGGGCCCGGACGGCACGACGGAGGTGTGCTATTGGGCGTCGGGGCAGCGGCCAGAGGCTCGGTGCGGCGAGCGGCGGGCGGGGGCGAGTGATTGGGCGTGCTGCAGCACAGCGGCTTGTCGGGCGGCGAGCGGGAAAGTGGCGGGATAGAGCGGAGGCTTGGGCACGGCGGGGGCTCACCATTGGGCGCGGCGTGCGGTGGCCGGGCGTCAGCGTCGCGTGCAGCCAGCAGCGCGGCACGGTTGGCGGCCGCAGATCTTGGCGTGGGGAGGGAGGGATTGCGCGGCACGTGATTGGGCGCGGCAGGGCTTGGTCGGGGGAGTGGTGAGGAAGGCTGGCGACTGGCTTGTCACGGTGTGGGCGGCAAGCATCGCCGGCCAAGTGGCGACTGCGTGCTGCCGGCGGGGCGTGAAACAGGGGAGGGAGAGAGACCGAGAGGGAAAAAGAGAAAAAGGCAGGGACTGAACTTTAAAGCTTTGCTTTTCTCCTATTTTTGTGTGGCAACTCAAAATTCTCTGAACATGAAAGTTGTTCAAAATAAAAAGTTCTACAAGTTTTCTTTCAAGCCAAAGTTCATTTGAGCTCTAGTTTGAGAGTTAAATTGAAGACTCAAAAATTTATGATTCGGAGGGCACGACATTTTATGGGCAAAATTTCCTATTCTTTCGAAGATCTCGACTAGACTTTTGTTTATCATCACTGATGATGTGCCTATTTGATTTCGTAGCCATAAGTGCTTTGAGGTGAAAGTTATTCAATTTGTTCGATTAAAGTACATGTACTTGTGCACATATATACATCTATTTTCAATTCAAAGCAAAACCAATTTATAATTCATTTATTTTAAACTTTGCTTAG
Organism: Panicum miliaceum; assembly: GCA_032594955.1. Lineage (NCBI taxonomy): Eukaryota > Viridiplantae > Streptophyta > Magnoliopsida > Poales > Poaceae > Panicum > Panicum miliaceum. Next base: position 25,353,613 of record CM064060.1, on the reverse strand, counting down.
TTATTTATGCATCTTGTTAAGCTAATGAGGCTTGTTTCGTAATTTAAACACCTGAGGTGTTACAGCCTTCAGCCCTTAAAAGAATCTTGTCCTGAGATTCGGACAATAAGCTTAGTGTGGACAGTGTATGTACCTTTGGTAGAGTTGAGAAAACCGGGGAAATTTTGGTTTAGATAGCTTTCAGTTTCCCATGCGGCTTCTTCCTCAGTGTGATGGTTCCATTGAATTTATACATTTTAATCACCTTCCTTCTAGTGCTTCTTTCTTTTTGATCCATGATTTTGATAGGGTACTCGACATAGAGAGGTCGGGCTATACCAGTATCTCTTGTTGTTCCACAACTTCGGTAGAAACTCGAACACACTTCTTGAGTTGAGACATGTGAAATACATCATGGATGGCAGCAAGCTGAGGGTGCAGTGCAATGGCAATGGGCCTTACGGCTTAGTGCATCCGCGACTACATTAGCCTTGCCGGGGTGATAGTGCACCTCTAGGTCATAATCCTTGATTAATTCTAGCCATCTTCTTTATCTCATATTCAGATCGGCTTGGGTGAAGATATATTTGAGACTTTTGTATCGGTGTAGATATTGCAATGAATGCCCATGAGATAATGTCTCCATAATTTTAGAGCATGAATGACTGCTGCTAGTTCGAGATCATGGGTCGGATAATTCTGCTCATGGCGCCAAAGGGCTCGTGAGGCATAGGTGATAACTCGATTTTCTTGCATAAGCAAACATCCAAGACCAGTGCCAGATGCGTCACAGTAAACATTGAACGGCTTGGTGTTATCGGGTTGAGCTAACACAGGGGTTGTAGTCAAATGTTCTCTAAAAGTGTGGAAAGCTTCTTCACATTTCTCATCCCACAAAAACTTTACTCCCTTTTTCAATAGTTCAGTCATAGGCTTAGCAATTCTGGAGAAATCCGGAATGAAACAGCGATAGTAACCCGGCTAAGCCAAGAAAACTGCAAATCTGATGAACAGAGGTAGGAGGTTTCCAATCCATCACCTCTTGTACCTTGCTTGGGTCAATGGCTATGCCTTTGCTGGAAATAGTGTGACCCAAGAATTTCACACTATTCGTCCAGAACTCGCACTTAGAAAATTTAGCAAAGAGCTGATGGTCTCTGAGACGCTGAAGAACAATGTGCAAGTGCTTAGCATGCTCTTCCTCATTCTTGGAATAAATAAGGATGTCGTCAATGAAAACTACGACGAATTTGTCGAGCTCGGGTATGAATACCGAATTCATGAGATACATGAAATAGGCAGGAGCATTTGTGAGACCAAAAGACATGACCAAAAATTCATATAGTCCATATCGTGTGGAAAAGGCGGTCTTAGGAATATCGCATGGATGAATCTTTATCTGATGATATCCGGAACGAAGATCAATCTTTGAGAAAACTCTAGCTCCAGATAATTGATCAAAGAGAACATCAATGCGGGGAAGTGGGTATTTATTCTTAATGGTCACCGCATTGAGAGGTCGGTAGTCAACACATAACCTCAAACTGTCATTCTTTTACTTTACAAATAGGGCTGGACATCCCCAAGGTGATGCGCTAGGGAGAATGAAGCCTTTGTCCAGTAGTCCTTGGAGTTGTGTTTTTAGTTCGGCCAATTCCTTAGGTGGCATCCTATAGGGTCTTTTGGAGATAGGTGCAGTGCCTGGTTGCAGTTCAATAACGAACTCAATATCCCTATCTGGTGGCATTCCTGGCAAATCGTCCGGAAAAACATCGGCATACTCGCATACCACTGGAATCCTCTAGTTCGATTCCTTCCATCGTGAAAGCACAAGTCTTTATGCACTCTCAGAATGGCAAATAAAGAGTAGTGGCTCCATGAGTTGGGGAATTGATTTCAACGGCCCTTGAAAGAATACCCAATGTCACTCGATGTTGAGCCATCCAGTCCATTCCCAAAATAATGTCTATGCCTTCTAGTGCCAAAAGGATAAGGTTGGATATGATACTTTTACTACCCAACTTGATTGGTACGTGCCTTATCATTAGCAACATGATCCATATTGCTTACACGATTCAAAAGGGATGGCGCGGAAAATGTAGAATCTAAAAAGATCATGGGTTGAATCGTGGTCAGAAAACTGTCATCCATAAGAAACTTATAACTCCTGGTAGGTTCATCCAAAATAGCTCATATTTTGGCAGTGGGTAGGGAATTTAGAGATGTACAACTTTGGTATTCAAATCATATTCTAAATCGATGGCCAAGATGGTCGAAAGATTCACTCTTTGCTTAGCTGGTTTGGCTGTTTTTCAGCAGAACGAGTTATAGTATCTTGCCTATAACTAAAACTAGCAAGATCCAATAGTGCTGAAATTTTGTGAGAACCCAGATCACAAAATTTAGGACAAGTTTGGTGTTCAACACTCATCCCGGAATTGTAAGGAGACATGGGTAAAAATTCTGACAAGTTTCTGCAATCGCAGATTCAACTGCTTTCCAACATCACAATCAAACCACCAAGTTTTCAGCCATGGCCTACACGATTAGAGTATCCAATAGTCGAGATGCATTCGTCTCAAAAGAGTTACTCAACTCTCAGTTAGCCTATTACAACACTTGCCAAAAGTTAGGCTACACTATCGAGGAGTATATGCAAAAGTCCTCCTAGGTCATCAACTAGAAATCATCGAGGTCGTTGGCGGATGACTCGCTGCTAGTAGGAGAGTGAGCTCCCATCGGAGGTGGCTGCGTGCTTCACCCTCAAATTCCATTCCTGAAACACCGTCAATCTCCTGTGGCTCCTCAACATCTTCCTCCATAGCCACCACATCGGGAGGGGCATTCTGATCATGGTGCCACTGAATGTGCTCATTAGCATCCTCCAACTCAACGTTCAGATCATGGAGCTGCTCCTCCAAGTACGCTATCATGTCATCTCTCTCACCCATGAGAGTGTCGTGCTCCTGAACATGGCCCTCAAGTTGGCCCATCCGGGTGTCTATGTTCTCAAGTTCCTCGCTGAGCTCCTGAATCTGTGCATCTCTGGTATCTGCCATCATGTGGTAGGCCTGTGCAAGGTCGGCGAGCTGCGCAAGCGCCTAACTCTGGAGAGTTTGTAGTCGGTACAGTACATTCATGCACCGCACAGAGGTCTCGATGGTCTCCTGGGCGTGAAAGTCCACTAAATACTGTGAGTTCTGCACCCTGTTGAGCCAGAAGGGGTCGTTGTCCTGGCCAGCAGCAAACAAACCAATAGGAGTGAGCCTGACGGCCTCGGGGCACTGCGCACAGAAAGTGGTGAGCGCCCTCATGGCAGCAAGCTCCCAAGTATCGGCCAAACGGTGACCAACAGCCTCAATCTCCAAGGCGGGCCACTCCGGGTGTAGTGGGTGCGGAAAGATGGTCACGTTAACACGGCACTGGGTAACTCCATTCTCTGCAAACATCATAGAGGGAAAGCCCTCCCAGTGGAGACACTGCGAGTGAATGCGTCCATCCTCCTCCACCATCATGGTAACAGGCTCGGCCATCTGAACAGAAGATCAAATGGGTGAGATAGCGAAAAACTATGAACAACATAGTGGACAGCTTCTGGATAGTGCGCTAAAATAGCCATAGCTTCAACAATTATTGTCCAAAAATTCTCGACTTTTTTCAGAACATTCCTAAGGTATTTGTGCACAACTTTGCTAGTCAACTCCAGAGCTAAATCAGGCTCTAAGATGGTTTTTCTCTTAAGGTTTTACTTTACTTTCCACCTAGAAAATTCAGTGAATAGTGAGCCAATGTTTCGTGCACCAGGGAAAATCTACCCAGCCAAAAATTACAAAATTTTAAAAGTATTTGCCTGAGTAAATTTACAACAAGTTTTGTGTTGAACAGTTTTGCAGAAAACTGTAGTAAGAGGGCATAAAAATTTATGTGGCAGAAGTGCTCATTTTGGACAGAAAACTGACATCTCATGGTCTTGTTGTTTCTCATTATCCATATGTTCAGAATTTTTCATATTTAAACAGGAGGTTGAATACAATTTTGGAACAAAACTTTCAACATGTGCTTCTTCAGAAGGGATCATTTTCTATGCTCAACAAATTCATCTTTCCAGATGTGACAGAAAGAGACAGATTGCTAGATAATCCTTATGTAAGACAATCTTGCGCACGCATTAACCTTACCACTCTCAAGCATGCACGTCCTATTCGTCCTCACAAAATAAAATAATTGCCAAATAGCTTTTGTCTTACGGAGTTAGTTTCGGTGGCAAACACACGTCTCTCACTATAATAGCTAGTCGAAAATTCTCTAACCGTTCTTTAACTTATCCTAATCGTAGTTAGTGTTCTTGCAGGTAATTCATAGAGTATATATATCTATTGATCCTTTCATGCCAGCACTCATTAAAGCGTCCGCATTCATTACCGTTCACTATAGAAACGGCATCCGAACAATTCCCGCCGTACAGACGACGTTAACATACGCTATCGAGATAGCGTATTCACGGGGGGTACCGTCTTGAGACGGGGGCATGAACAGCGATCGCCATATCCTGCGCCAAACCTTCTACTCCCAATATAATCAACTAATAGTTGGTATATTGGCAGCACCTCAAGTAAGCCACTGCTTGAGGGCAGCGTTCGGCTCGCATCACCGATAGGAAGGCCAAGCTCTCTCAGTTGGCTGAGGATTCTTACCTTCTTACCTTAGCGATGAGTGCGTCATTACAAAAATTAAAGGTCGGTTGTGCATAAAAATTAGTTTTGACAGAAAGTAATGTGCTGGAAGTCAGTTGGTAATATACATAAGTCAGATAGCCACCTAGTAACTTTCCCATAATCCCCTAGGGCTTTACGAACTAGGTACCATCCTTAACGAACCAACGCATTTTTGCAAATGCATTTTTCTGGTCAATTTTTATGAAATCAAGTTTTTAAGGCTTGTCGCATTCTCTAGTGTATGCATTTTGGCTCTGATACCAGCTGTGGCAGAACCACCTGAATTAATCCGGCTCAAGTGAGCTAACCGTCACCCCGAGGGCAATCAGGGCTAACTCGCACTTCAAATGGAGTAATCCATCGGTCTGTCGGGTAAGCTCCCGATACAACCACGGGTTTTCCGATCGAAACCACACATACAAAGTACTCACACGAAGGTGAGCCCAGAGAATACAACATTCCACAAATTTTACATCACAGGGTTCAACATAAATTTATTGTTACAGACCAAGTTCGAAATTCATAAAATAGAGTGGCTACAGACAGGAAAAAAGTCTCTAATTATTTTTGTGGGATCTGGACATCCATACAACAGCACATAAAAAGTTTCACCACATAAATCGCACTATAACAGCAGGAATAATTTGATTTATCTCTCTATGGCATAAAACAAGTTTAACTAAAAGTTTAGCTAGAGATGGGTTCTGGTCCTAATATTTTTGCACTAGCCTACACATCAAGCAACGAATCTACTGTCCAAAAATCAGATTCAGCACTGGTCTACAACAGGGGGCACAAATAAAAGCTATTAAACCTTCCATTTAATTTAGAGCAAAATATATTGAGGAACTGAGAAAGTGCATGTAAAAACAGTTGTATATTTTCTTCTAATGATTCCAGAATAGTTGAGTTTGTATTTTTCCAATTTTTCTATGATTTTACATGAATTTTACAAGTTCACTATTTTTGAATTCAAAGTTTAAAAACAGGTTTACAGATATGCCCCTGGAAACTTGCGTGCAGACCCTTTTAAAGATTTCAATCGTTGCAATGTGGTCCCTGGGAGGCGCTGGCACGGCGGCCAGCCAAATTCCGGCGAGGGGGCTCGTCGGCGGCGAGGGGAAAAGGGTCGGGGACATCCAGGGAGGCAAGAGCTACCTTGTGGGGCCTTGGTCGGGGTTGGGTGTGGCCGGAAAGGGCTCGTCGGCGTGGAGCAGGGGGCGGCGGCGGTGCTCCGGCGGGGTTGGGGCAACGCTGGCGGGTCGGGAAGCTCCGGTGGGCTGATGTAGTCCCGTTCCGAGCCTTGGTTCGGGCGGAGGAGGGCGGGAGGTGGGGTGTCCACGGCGGTCAGGGGTGGCGGCGGTGGAGGCAGCGCTGGCAACGGTGCTCCGGCGGTTCTGGGTGACGATGGTCGGGGCAGTGAGCGTCAGTGGGATGTTGTGGTGGTGGTTGGGGGCTCAGCTTGGGCGGTGGATGACCGGAGGGGTGAGCTCCACGGTGAGCTGGGCACGACGGCGGCAATGGTGGCGGCGGGGATCTTTTGGGGTGTGGGGGCGCGCGTGAGCGGCGTCGTCGCTGGGCTGGGACGGCACGGCGCAGGTGTGCTATTGGGCATCGTGGCGACGGCCAGAGGCTCAGCGCGGCGAGTGGCGGGCGGGGGCGAGTGATTAGGCGTGCTGCAGCACAGCGGCTTGTCGGGCGGCGAGCGCGGGGAGTGGCGGGACAGAGCGAAGGCTCGGGCACGGTTGGGGCTCGCCATTGGGCGCGGTGTGCGGTGGCCGGGCGCCGGCATCGCGTGCGGCCAGGGGTGCGGCACGGTTGGCGGCCGGAGATCTTGGCGTGGGGAGGGAGGGATTGCGCGGCATGTGATTGGGCGCGGCAGGGCTTAGTCGGGGGAGTGGTGAGGAAGGCCGGCGACTGGCTTGTCGCGGCGTGGGCGGCAGGCATCGCCGGCCAAGTGGTGGCCGTGTGCTGCCAGCGGGGCGCGAAATAGGGGAGGGAGAGAGACCGACAGGGAAAAAGCGAAAAAGGCAGGGACTGAACTGTAAAGCTTTGCTTTTCTCCTATTTTTGTGTGGCAACTCAAAATTCTCTGAACATGAAAGTTGTTCAAAATAAAAAGTTCTACAAGTTTTGTTTGAGGCCAAAGTTCATTTGAGCTCTAGTATGAGAGTTAAATTGAAGACTCAAAAATTTATGATTCGGAGGGCACGGCATTTTATGGGCAAAATTTCGGCCAAAGTTCATTTGAGCTCTAGTTTGAGAGTTAAATTGAAGACTCAAATATTTATGATTCGGAGGGCACGGCATTTTATGGGCAAAATTTCTTATTCTTTCTGAGGTCTCAACTAGACTTTTTTTTATCGTCACTGATGATGTGCCTATTTTATTTCGTAGCCATAATTGCTTTGAGGTGAAAGTTATTCAATTTGTTCGATTAAAGTACATGTACTTGTACACATATATACATCTATTTTCAATTCAAAGCAAAAACAATTTATAATTCATTTCTTTTAAACTTTTCGTAGTTATTTATGCATCTTGTTAAGCTAATGAGGCTTGTTTCGTAATTTAAACACCTGAGGTGTTATAATAACGAAGCTTCAATTGCGCTCCACCACTATTGTTGTGCTGATAACATGAGTAGTTTCCGTGATGTACATCAGCAGGTTCTCACCTGGATGTGGTGCCGTGAGTATGGGAGGCGACTGTAGGTGCTGTTTGAGGTCCTGCAGTGCCTGCTCGGCTTCCTCCATCCAGTGGAACTTGTCTTTCTGCTTTAGGAGCTTGAAGAAGGGAAGACCTCGTTCTCCAAGTCTCGAGATGAATCTGTTCAGCGCTGCCATGCACCCTGTCAGCTTCTGGACATCCTTGATCGTCGTTGGAGCCTTCATATTGAAGATGGCGGTAATCTTTTCCGGGTTGGCCTCAATCCCCCTGTGACTGATGATAAACCCGAGTAGTTTCCCGGATGGCACGCCAAAGACGCACTTCATCGGGTTAAGCTTCATTGGAACTTCCGGAGGCTGTTGAATGTTTCCTCCAGGTCCGCAATGAAGTCCTCGGGAATTCTGGCCTTAACAACCACGTCATCCACATAGGCCTCAACGTTGCGGTGTAGTTGATCTGTGAAACACCTTTGGATTGCCCGCTGGTACGTAGCCCCAGCGTTCTTCAGCGCAAAGGACATTGTCTTGCGGCATAAGTCCGAAAGGGCGTGATGAAGGCGGTCTTGATTTGATCTTCTTCCTTGAGGGCGATTTGATGGTAGCCTGAGTAGCAGTCAAGGAAGCAGAGTAGTACGCAGCCGGTGGTGGAGTCGATTACTTGATCAATGCAAGGTAGCCCAAAGTGATCCTTCTTGTTGAGATCGGTATAATCAACACACATCCTCCATTCTTTATTCTTTTTCTTTACAAGGACAGGGTTGGCAACCCACAATGGGTGGTACATCTCTTTGATGAAACCAGCCGCAAGTAGTTTAGCCAACTTCTTTTTGATGGCTTCCCTCTTATCTTGAGCGAATCTACGAAGACATTGCTTCTTAGGGATAGCATCGGGATCTACTTTCAGACTATGCTCGATCAGTTTCTTTGGCACCCCTGGCATATCCGCTGGTTTCCACGCGAATATGTCTCGGTTAGCCCTAAGAAAACTAATGAGTGCGCTTTCCTATTTCGGGTCGAGTTGTGACCTGATCAGAGCTATCTTGGACGAGTCTCCTTCCTGGAGCTGGATGGTCTTCAGTATGAGTTCGCGAGCGGGCTGTACCTTCGAGTGGTTAGCCTTCTTCTGGGGAACCTCCAGGTCCAGTTCTAAGAGCTTCTGCGCGACTGCGAGTACTTGTCCTGAAGTATCTAGTACACGCGTGGTCGAGGCGTACTCGATGGCCTTCTGGTCGCTGTCGTATGACTTCTCCAAGTCGCCGCGAAAGGTGAGGACACCATTTTTTCCTAGCATCTTTAGGAGTAAGTACACGTAGTGTGGCACGACCATGAACTTAGCCATTGCCGGTCTACCCAGTATGGCGTTGTAGGAAGTTTCGTAGTTGGCCACTTTGAACTTGATGTACTTAGTACGATAATTTTCCCTCGTCCCAAAGGTGACGGGAAGCACCACCATGCCAAGCGGCGTCGCTACGTTCCCCGGCATGATACCATAGAAGGGAACCTTGCTGGGGGTGAGCTTATCAAAGAATTTCGCCCCCATTTTCCTCAAGGTGCTCGCCAAGATGATGTTGAGGCCACTGCCCCCGTTGATGAGTACCTTTGCACGCCTGACGTCCGCGACCACACGGTCTAGGACTAGTGGGAGTTTGCCTGGCTCAGAAAACTTCGTCCACTAATCCACCCTGGAAAACGAGATGGGGGCCTCCGACCACCGAAGGGGTCGTGGTTCTCCCTCCTTGATGGACAAGATCTCGCGGCGATGAAGCTTCTGAGTCCTCTTGGAGACAAACCCCGATTCGCCACCAAAGATGACGTTGACCACCTTGGACACGTCCGGGAAATCCCCGGCATCAGCCTTGATCTCCGGATCCTCATCGTACTTGTCCTTCTTCTTCTTCTTGTCGCCCGTGTCTAAGCGCGGGGCGTTGAGGGACCTCCGGAGTTGGTAGCACTTGAAAGCGGCATGCTTTGAGTATGGGTGCCATGGGCATTGCTTCAGCAGGAGTTTGTCGAACTCCTCTTGAAGATTGGCGTTGCTATTCTTCTTGCCTCTTATAGCGCGATAAATAGCTGCGACGAAATCGTCTGGCTTGCACTTTCGGGTGGATCCCAAGTAGTCGTTGCCGCGCTTCGAGAACCGGTCGTGGTCCTGCTCCTCTTGGTCCGCCCAGATCTGCATCATGTTGCGGAGGGCAGCAACAGTCTTGGGACAGTTGCGGCCGAAGTCGCGAAACAGAGTCTGGTCGGTGAGGCCGTTGTGGAAGCAGTCGATGATGTCGCTGTTCGAGACGTTGGCGATCGTGGCTCGGATGTCGAAGAAGCGGTGCATGTATGAGAGAATGAGCTTGTTCCTCTCCTGCTTGCACTGGGACAGGTCATGTCGAGTACCTGCTCGTGCAATTGCCCCCTGGAAGTTGTCCATAAAGACATCGCACAGCTGCTACCAGGAGTTGATGGAGTTCTTGTTGAGGCTCTCCAGCCATGTGAGTGGGGCGGTTTCCAGGACCATCGAGAAGTAGACGACCTTGGTGATGTTTTCGCCGCCTGCGACCTCAATGGCTGTCAAGTAGATGCGTACGCACCGCTGAGGAGATTGCTTACCATCTTACTTGGTGATGCCAATTGGTTTGAATCCCTCCGGGTACTTGTAGTTGTCGAAACGGGAGGAGAATGTGGGGAAGCGATCATTGTCGTCCCGCGCCGCGTTCCCTCTGACCGCAGCACGCTCCCTCCTCTAGTTGTCAATGATGTCGCGGGCATCAATCCCGGCTCCTGCCCGCCGCTCGCCGCGCCGAGCCTCTGGCCGCCGCCCTGACGCCCAATGGCATGCCCCCGTCGTGCCGCCCACGCCCGAGCCTCACAGTCCAGCCCCGCCCCTCCTCCCGCCTCTCTACTGCCTACAAAAGGGCCGCACTGAGCCTCCTCGCGCGCCCAGACACCAGAACGCCGCCGCCGCCACCATTACCGCCGTCGTGCCCAGCTCACCGTGGAGCTCACCCCTCCCGACATCCACCGCCCAAGCTAAATCCCCAACCACCACCACAGCATCCCACCATAGCTCACTGCCCCGCTCATCGCCGCCTAGACCCGCCGGAGCGCCGTGCCAGTGCTGCCTCCACCGCCGCCGCCCCTGACCGCCGCGGACACCCCACCCCGGCCCTCCTCCGCCCGAACCAAGGCTCGGAACGGGACAACATCACCCCACCGGAGCTTCCCAACCCGCCAGCGCTGCCCCAACCCCGCCGGAGCACCATCGCCGACGCTCCGCACCGCCGCCGCCCCCTGTTCCACGCCGACGAGACCTTTCCAGACACCCCCAACCCCGACCAAGGACACCACAAGGTAGATCTCATATCCCTGGTTCTCCCCGACCCTTTTTCCCTCGCTGCCGACGAGCCCCCTCGTCGGAATTTGGCCGACCGCCGTGCTAGCGCCACCCAGGGACCCAATTGTAACGATTGAAATCTTTAAAAGGGTCTGCACGCAAGTTTCCAGGGGCATAACTGTAAACCTGTGTTTAAACTTTGAATTCAAAAACAGCAAAATTGTAAAATTCATATAAAATCTTAGAAAAATCAGAAAAATACAAACTCAACTGTTCTGGAATCGTTAGATAAAATCTACAACTTTTGTTACATGCTTTTCTTCAGTTTCTTTCTAAATCTTGCTCTAAATTAAATGGAAGGTTTAATAGACTTTAATTGTACCCACTGTTTAGACCAGTTATGAATCTGATTTTTGGACAGTAGATTAGTTGCTTGATGTGTAGTCCAGTGTAAAAAGTTTAGGACCAGAACCCATCTCTAGCTAAACATTTTGTTAAACTTTGTTTATGCCATGAAATAATAGAACTAATTTGTACATGCTGTTATATTGTGATTCATGTTGTGAAACTCAGTTTGTAGCACGCTTTTGGGAACAATTGCAAGCATCTCTTGGTACTAAATTGATTCGAGGCTCAGCCTATCATCCTCAGACTGACAGACAAACTGAAAGAGTGAACCAAATTCTTGAAGACATGCTTAGAGCTTGCTTCATTCACTATGACAAGAATTGGGCAAATGCCTATCCCTAGCAAAGTTCTCATACAACAATAGCTACCAAGCGAGTTTGAAAATGGCACCATTTGAGGCCTTATACGGACGAAGGTGTCGAACTCCTTTGAGTTGGTCACAGACCGGAGAACGCAAAATATTTGGACCAGACTTGGTAATCGAGGCCGAAGAAAAAGTGAGAGTAATACAAGAAAACCTTAGAGCCGCACAATCCAGGGAAAAGAGCTATTTCGACAGAAGGAGAAAGCCACTGAAATTTGAAGTTGGTGACCACGTCTACCTTCGAGTTTCACCAACCAAGGGTGTACAACGATTCGGAGTCAAAGGAAAACTATCTCCCCGATATGTTGGTCCCTATGAAATCATCGAGAGTTGTGGACCCGTAGCCTATAGAATTCGACTGCCCCCTCAGCTTGCAGCCATCCATGACGTCTTTCATGTATCTCAACTCAAGAAGTGTGTTCAAGTCCCTACCGAGGTTGTCGAACAACAGGAAATATTAGTAGAGCCCGACCTCTTGTATGTTGAGTACCCTATCAAAATCATGGAACAAAAAGAAAGAAGCACTAGGAGGAAAGTGATTAAAATGTACAAAATTCAATGGAATCATCACAGTAAGGAAGAAGCCACATGGGAAGCTGAAAGCTATCTAAACCAAAATTTTCCCGGTTTTCTCAACTCTACCGAAGGTACACACACTATCCACACTAAGCCTATTGCCCGAATCTCGGGGCGAGATTCTTTTTAAGGGGGGAAGGCTGTAACACCTCAGGTGTTTAAATTACGAAATAAGCCTCATTAGCTTAACACGATGCATAAATAACTAAGAAAAGTTAAAAGAAATGAATGATAAATTGGTTTTGCTTTGAATTGAAAATAGATGTGTATATGTGCATAAGTACATGTACTTTAATCAAACAAATTAAATAACTCTCACCTCAAAGCACTTATGGCTACGAAATTTAATAGGCACACCATTGATGACAGGATAAACAAAAGTCTAGTTGAAGCCTAGGAGAGAATACAAATTTTTGCCCAGGAAATGACGTGCCCTCCGAATCATACTTTTTGAGTTTTTAAAATAACTTCTAAACTAGAACTCAAATGAACTTTGGCCTAAAACAAAACTTGTGTAACTTTTCATTTTGAACAATATTCATATTCAGAGATTTTTGAGTTGCAACACGAAAATTTGAGAAACACTGGACTTTGCAAACCAGCCCCTACCTTTTCTTCTATTTCCACTTTCAGTCCCTCCCCTCTCCTCTGTTTCGCCCGAAGCCCGCCGCCAGTCACCGCTGGCCACCTGGCCGGCGATGCCAGCCGCCCACGCCGCGACAAGCCAGTCGCCGGATGTCCTCCCCACTCCCCCGACCAGGCCCTGCCGCGCCCAATCACGTGCCGCGCAATACCTCCCTCCCCACGCTAGGATCTCCGGCCGCCAACCATGATGCGTCGCTGGCCGCATGCGATGCCGACGCCCGGCCACCACACACCGCGCCCAATGGACAAGTCGCGCTGTGCCCAAGCCTCCGCTCTGTCCCGCCACTCCCCGTGCTCGCCGCCCGACAAGCCGTTGTGCTGCAACACGCCCAATCCCCTGCTCCCGCCCGGCGCTCGCTGCGCTGAGCCTCTGGCCGCCGCCCCGACGCCCAATGGCACGCCCCCGTCGTGCCGCCCGCGCCCGAGCTCGCAGTCCAGCCCCGCACCTCCTCCCATCTCTCTGCTGCCTACAAAAGGGCCGCACTGAGCCTCCTCGCGCGCCCAGACACCAGAACGCCGCCGCCACCACCATTACCGCCGTCATGCCCAGCTCACCCCTCCGGTCATCCACCGCCCAAGCTGAATCCCCAACCACCACCATAGCATCCCACCGCAGCTCACTACCCTGCCCATCGCCGCCCAGACCCGCCGGAGCACTGTGCTAGCGCTGCCTCCACCGCCGCCGCCCCTGACCGCCGTGGACACCCCACCCCGGCCCTCCTCCACCCGAACCAAGGCTCGGAACGGGACTACATCAACCCACCAGAGCTTCCCGACCTGCCAAGGCTGCCCCAACCCCGCCGGAGCACCGTCGTCGACGCTCCGCACCGCCGCCGCCCCCTGTTCCACGCCGACGAGCTCTTTCCGGCCACCCCCAACCCCGACCAAGGACACCATAAGGTAGCTCTCATCTCCCTAGTTCTCCCCGATCCTTTTTCCCTCGCCGCCGACTAGCACAAAGTCCCAACTAAGTACATTACCCTCATCAAGGATATGTATAAGTATGCGATAAAGTTTGTACGGACATGTGATGGTGACACCACTGACTTTCCTATTAACACAGGCCTACATCAGGGGTCAGCATTGAGTCCTTATTTATTTGCCTTGGTGATGGATGAGGTCACAAGAGACATACAAGATGATATCCCTTGGTGTATGCTCTTTGCTAATGATGTGGTGTTGGTTGACGAGAGTAGGGAAGGGGTTAATAGGAAGTTAGAGCTGTGGAGATGCACGTTAGAGACGAAAGGGTTCAGACTTAGTAGGACCTAGACCGAGTACATGATGTGCGATTTCGGCGTGACTAGGCATGAGGATGAAGATGTTAGCCACGATGGGCAAGTGGTGGCCCAGAAGGATACTTTTCGGTATTTAGGATCGATGCTTCAAAAGGATGGCAACATTGATGAAGATGTTAGATATAGAATCTCAACTGCCTGAATGAAGTGGCATCCTATGTGACAGAAGGGTGCCACAAAAGTTAAAAGGTAAGTTCTATAGGACAGCGATTCATCCGGCGATGTTATACGGTGCTGAATTTTGGCCCACAAAAAGACGACATGTCCAACAACTGAGTGTAGTAGAGATGCGGATGTTGCGGTGGTTTTGCGGGCACACATGAAGGGATAGAGTCTGGAACGAAGTTATTCGGGATAGAGTCGGGGTGGCACCAATTGAGGAGAATCTTACCCAACATCTATTGAGATGGTTTGGACATGTCAACCGGAGATCCCCTGAGGCGCCGGTGCGTAGTGGGGTTCTAAAGCAGGACAAAAATGCAAAGAGAGGTAGAGGTAGACCTAAACTGACTTGGGACGAGTCGGTTAAGAGAGACCTTAAGGAGTGGAATATCTCCAAAGAGGTAGCTTTGGATAGGAGCGCTTGGAGACTCGCCATCCACGTAACTGAAGATCCGTGATCTTTGTTTTTTTTATGGGTTTCATCTCTAGCCTACCCCAACTTGCTTGGGACAAAAAAGGCTATGTTTTTGTTGTTGTTGTTGTTCGTGATATTGAAGATTCAACTATTGCTCTCATTTGGTAATTCATTAAATGCAAGATATGTTTGCCTTTGGATAATCATTCATGAATTCTTTATATGGAAGATATGATTTCTAAACATAAAAACGATGTCTTTCTACCATTGGTGATCACTACTTGTACCGTGTGGCTAGCCATCTTTTTACGTATGATCAGTTATTATAAGAGAGAAATCAAATCTTTTTCACACACACCATTTAAATAACATATTAGCGTCGTCGTCGGCAGCGCTATCATTGGCCCTATAGAGGAGGACGGCGGCCACATAGGCTGCCACTTTGTGCCCACCCTCGGTGGCTGTTCAAGCCCAACGATGCATAGCCAGGCTGTGGGCTTACCTTTGACGAAGACCTCTCCCATCCCGCTAATGAAGCATGCCTCGGGGTTGCCGATTTTGGTTAGGCAAGCAAGGAGGGTGACATAGCCATTGTAGTCATTCCGCTCCATGTCATCGGTGAACCTCTCTAGTCCGACGCCCTAGCCGACGGCGCGGTGGCCGCACACGCCGCGCAAGAACTTGCAGGTCGCCCATAGGCTGTGGTGTCGGTGTTTTACCGGCAAGCCTACCTAGGGATACCGTAAGGTTGTAGACTTGTGGTTAGGGTGTCGCCGAGATCAGGAACTCGATGGTGCAAGGAACACAAGGGTTTAGACAAGTTCGGGCCGAAGTATGCGTAATACCCTACGTCGTGTATGGTTTGTTTTGCCTTGGAGGTTATGCGTTATGTTTTGGAGGGGTCCCTGCCTGCCCTTATATATTCTGGGGGGACAGGGTTACATGGAAATCCTAGTCTGGTACGAGCTTAGGAGTCCTAACCGAGTACCCTCGGGTAGTTTCCTTCTGTACCGACTAGTTGTACCCGTGTACGAGTACTTTACAGTATGGATAAGGTATGGGACATGCCCCACCCCTTACTCTAGAATGTTCTATGCCACGCATGCAGTCCCGTTGCTCCGGGTCTGACAAGCCCCCGAGCTCTTCATAGCCGAGTACTGCAGGCTTCGTGTACTTCTTGAAGTCATCCTTCGGTTTCTACTGAAACTCCATCTTGAAGATATCTTCCGAGTACTTTCTTTGGCTGCTCGAGGCTGTGAGGTGCTCTAGCCCCGAGTATTTTCAAGTCTTTTCTTTCTATGGGGTGCGATGCAAATCGCACTCCATATGGAGTAGCCCTTGAGCCTTAGGTTGAATCGAAAAATCAGGCTGAGGGTCCCTCTAGTCTTGAATTTTCATCTTATCTTCCAAACATTTTTGAAACATAAGCCATCGATGACACGTGCCCTGCAGCCCCCGAGCCTTGAATCCAAATTCCAAGGTTTGGAAAAAAGGATCCAAAAGAACATGGCATACTGAACAGTGTTATGTACCAAATATATGTGTAAAGAGTGCATAATCTGCCTTGATGATTTATTTCGGAAATCAATTTTTTCAAAATTCGAAAAACCCCTATTTTTGGTATAAGGTCCTTGAAAAAATGGTTAATCAAATAAACTCCCCAAAACTCTTTCCAAATAACCGCTCAAAACAAATCACGCACTTTTTTAGGGGAGAAAACTCTTCGGCTTCTGAACAGTAAATCCAGGCCTACCCGCAAGCTATTTAACTGCGCGGTGACTCTAGGGTTTTTACCCTTTCACTTTCTGCCTTAGCCATTTCGCCTTCTCAGCCTCCAGCACTGCCAGTTGCTTTTAGATCTAGGGTTTGAGAACCCCGCTGAGCTCGTCCTCCATTCCCAGCCAAACTAGCCGGAAAATCCATCCACACCATCAGCGAGTCCTTGCGCCCCTCTTTCGAAGCCCCCGTGCGTATGCGAGTGAAGCAACTCGTGACATTCAAGATGGGCAACAAGAAACCAGCGTCCAAAGGGAAAAAGGAGTCGACCACCGGCGATTGGGAGAGAAGTAAGTGCACCCGTGCTGACCTTCTTAACTTAGTTGCTCAAGGCCTTCTTCAATCGGAGGAAATGGTTCAGTGGAAACCTTCCTTCCGCCAGTTCGTTCCGCAAGAAGATGTAGACCAGATCGTCATCTTCGAGCATTTTATCGAAAGCGGATTGGCCCTCCCCGCATCTGATTTCTTCCACGGCCTTCTTTATCATTGGGGTATTCAAATCCATCATCTAAACCCTAACTTCATCGTCCACCTCTCCATCTTTGTTCATTTTTGCGAAGCTTTCCTTGGCATCGAGCCACATTTTGATCTCTTCCGCTACTTCTTCCATCTCCGTCAACAACCATCTAAGGAGAAGCAGTACCTTGTTGGCAGAACCAGACTTCAATTCAAGTAGGGGAAGGCAAAGGAGTATATAGAGTACTCGCTCTCCACAAACCACTCGGGTTGGAGGTCCCTGTGGTTCTACATTGGAAACCATCCACCCACACTACCCGAGAGAACTTCAGGGAAGGAAGTGTCGAGGCCCGAGTGGAATGAAAAGTTGAATTCCAACCAGATGCTGCAAGACAATGAACTTCTAGAACTGATTAGAAAGCAGAAGGAGTCTGGTGTAACCGGCGTGTCCGTCATGGCCTCCATGTACAAGAGGTGTATCATGACCCTGCAGAAGAGGTGTAGATTTGGATTCGAGTACTTAGGGAGTAACGATCCATCTCGCCTTTCCACAGAGGTTCTTCCTTCGCAGACGGCTCTGGACCGTGTCCGCCGAGTACTACTCGATGCGAACACGGTTCCTTACGTCCCGAAGCTGTTCAGTGCGGTGAATCCGCCAGCACCAGTGAGTAGTTTGTCTGTCAACTACTTGTAGAATTTGTGAAGTGTCACTAAATATTGACTTGTTGTCGTTATTTCCTACAAGGGCACACTGAGCTGTACCATTGTCCTGCTCAAAATCCTGACTTGCCTCGAGCGGATCACCTCAAGCCAAGTGCGTTCCAGGAGCGCAAGTCCAGTCGTTTAGATCATGATCCCTTAACTGATGAAGAAATGACGGATTCTGACGACGATCTTCCTCTGGCAGCTATCCTGAAGAAGTCTGGCAAGGAAGCGAGTAGTAGCATGGAGATTCCGACCCACCCGACCAAGTCGCGGGTGGGTGTGAGGAAGTGGAAGCTCACCTTGTGGATCTGTCAGACGACAACCCAAGGTAAGCAATGTCCTCAAGTACCTTCCTTGTTACAACTTTGATGTTTTTTGCTGAGTTTTCCTCTGTTCTGTTTGCAGTTCGCCCACCTCCCCCCTGTCCAAGCGTTCCAAGGACGGGGGAAAGTCAGGCCCTTTTGGGGATGATGCTGCACCAGTAGTCGACGTCCATCCTGGTGAAGCGGACCCTTCCGCTGTTGATGTTGCGCCGAGCCCCGGCGACCCGATCCCAATGAGTGCCCCGGAGGCTCAATCACAGGAGCCTGCTGGCAGCTCGGGGAAGTCGAGTACTCGGGGGCCCCGGCTTCTAAAACTGAGGAAAGTGGTGACTAAGAGATACTCCACGTAAGTCTTGAGTAGTTAAACTTGTATCGTTTTATGATTCATCTTGTCGAGTAGTTGATATGACTATCTTTTGTCTAGCCCTTCCTCTGCTCTGGGCTTGGGGGAGCCTGACGACGCCCTGGCTGCCCAAGCCCCCGAGTCTGGAAAAGACACGGATGCTGCGGCATTGGAGACCGGCGCTGCTCCTCCTCTTCCTCCCCCTCCTCCGGCCACCAATACCGAGGTGGAGGTCCCTGCACCAGAACTACCCGAAGGCGAGCCCATCTTGCCGCCTCCGTCTCCTAGCACCAAACCCCGGTAGCTAGATTAGTGACTACGAGTGGAGTGGCAGGCGAGCTGCCTAGGGAATCCAGCGCAGATGACGCCCAAGCCGCGGGTACTTCAAGCCCTGGCACCAGCACCGTCGAGGCCGCGGGGACAGAAAGCTCTGGCCCGGAGGATGCTGGCGCCGCGGGTGCCTCAGGAACTAGCGCGGATGCGGCGGAGAAAGATGATCGGTTGGTGATGTCGTACGGCTGGCAACACACCATCGCGGCAGACATGATTGATGACCCGTATCTGACCGCCGAGAAGAAAAAACAAATCAAAGGGGTCTTCAAGGACTTGTACGAGTTCACCACCGTAAGTTTTCATCTTCCTCGAGTAGTTTGCTTCATCCCCTATTTCTCTTTGAGTGGTAATAATTGATATACTCTGCTTTGTAGAACCTGATGGACCGATCCTAGGAGAAGTCCGAGAAGCTTAAATTCATTGAGGACGGCCATCGTAAGTTGGCGGAGAAGGATGAAGCCATTCGCGAAGAAATCCGGAAGAGGATCGACCTCCGATGAGCTTGAGCAGTTGAAGAAGGAGTGCGCTCAAGAAACTTGGCTCCTCAAGAATGAAATCCAGAATCTTGAGAAGGAGAAAGTCGAGCTTGTTGAAAAGAATAAGAAAATCTCCAAAGCGCACAAAGGTAACTCGTCGCATTGTCTTGTTGTATTTGGTTCGTTGTTTGTTCGAGTAGTTTCTGAGACTTCTTGAATACTTCTTCTTTTCTCTTGCGCAGAACTGAAATCCACTTTGCAAAAGAAAGAAAATATGATTATAGATCTGAAGAACCTTGTTTATCGTGGCACAGATGACGCCGAGCGTCTTGAGAAGGTCCTTGAAGATACAAGCGTCCAATTCTGCAATGCCATGCAGCAGATCAAGAATATGCTTGAAGAAAAGGATGTCATCCAAAAAGAACTCGAAGAATTCAAGACTGCTGCACAGGCTGTCATGGAGATGGTGGAGTTTCCGGCTGAAGGTGATGCTGGCGAGCTATCTTTGTTTGAGAAGCTTCGTGCGACTCCTCAGAAGGTTGCCAGCTATATCTCGGAGGCCACCAGGACGTACATAGCTCAGGTGCTCATGCTGGTGAAGTCATACTGGCCCAAGGCGAAGCTGGAACCAGTCGCTGAAGGCATGGCGGCTGACTACTCTGTGGAGCAATTCATGAAGTTCCGTGAAGAAGTCGATCCCCTTGCTGACAAGATAGCTGAGAGCCTAGAACAGGATGGTTAGCAACAAAAACAATGTGTACTTATGCCACTTTGTTGATATGTATGTAAATTTGCCTAATTGATCTTTCTTCAGCGTACATCTTTGCGTGATGTTTGCTGGTACGATCGTAGGATTTAGAGTAGTTGGAGACGTCTGGGTTAAGCTACTCCAAGAGCATCGGCTTGGATGTAGTCAGTAACTTGACATTCCATAAAAGTGCCCGTAGAGCAGAAGGACTTAGCCTGGATTTACCTGATCATGCGGTACGCTAGGCTAGCCTGTCAGTTTGAGAATCTGAACGGTTAAGTCGTTAATGTCCCGCTTGTAGCAGAGAGATAACGTGGCCATGTGATGGGCTTGGTGACCCCTTCGGCGGGTGCCTTAACGCTCTCTTTCGAGTAGTCGTAGCAGCAGCCGGAACTGTGAGAGTACATGAAGTGCTCTACCTTATAGGCTGTACTCGTAAGTACTCATGGCGGAGCCCCCGAGTATAAACTAGCTAAGTACAAGTACTCGTGGCGGAGCCCCCGAGTATAGGCAAGGTAAGTACAAGTACTCGTGGCGGAGCCCCCGAGTATAAGTAGTCGAGGAACCATATAAACTCCTAGCGGAGCCCCCGAGTTTAATGTAGGCGAAAAAATGTAAGAACTCATGGCGGAGCCCCCGAGTTAAAACATGCAGAAAGTAGTTGAATTACGGCGAAATCAACTCTTTATTTATAAAAATGCTGACATGCAGCTGGCGAATTACTTTTACAGCATCTACTAAGCGTAGAATTTCCGGAGGTGCTATATGTTCCAGGAGTTGGGAACTTCCTGACCATTAGGGTACTGCAGGCGATATGACCCTGGTCTTGTGACTTCCGACACGATGAAAGGACCTGCCCACCGTGAATTAAGCTTGTGTAGCCCAGTTTCATCCTGAATACGGCGAAGGACCAAATCACCGATATTGAACGACTGCTCTCGCACATTGCGATCGTGATAGTGCCGGATGCCTTGCAGATCATGGGCTGATCGAAAGAGGTCATTGCATGTGGCTTCATCAACAGTATCCAGTTCCACTTGCCGGGCTTCGTCCGCCTCTCCTTCGTCATATATCTCGACTCTGGGAGAGAGCCACATAAGATCTGCAGGGAGTATAACTTCGGACCCGTAGACAAGGAAACAAGGGGTATGTCCTGTGGCTTTCGATGGTTGAGTTTGAAGCCCCTAGACAACATGAGGCAACTCGTATATCCACTTGCCACCCTTTTTGCTGTTCTCATCATAGAGTCTCTTCTTTAGGCCATCCAGAATCAAGCCGTTGGCCCGCTTGACTTGTCCATTGGCCCTTGAGTGTGCGACTAACACGTACTTCACTTCAATCGAGTTGTTTTCGCAGAATTCCAAGAACTGATTTGTCGTAAAGTTTGAGCCTAGATCTGTGATGATGGTATTGGGGTAGCCAAAACGGTACATGATATCCGAGATGAAGTCGATTGCCCTGTCTGGAGTGAGCTTGGTAATCGATTTGTACTCGATCCACTTGGTAAACTTGTCGATGGCCACCAATACATATGTAAAGCTTCTTGGAGCTGTCGTCAGAGGTCCAATCATGTCAAGGCTCCAGCATGCGAAGGGCCATGAGGGCGGTATGGTGATGAGGTTGTGCGTCGGGACGTGAGACTGTTTGCCAAAAAATGGCACTTCTGGCACTTTTGTACTAGATCCTCGGCGTCGGAAACTGCTATTGGCCACCAGTAGCCTGCCCTGTAGGCCTTCCCGACCAATGTCTTGGACGCTGCATGACTTTCGCATGTGCCCTCGTGTATCTCGAGTAGTATATTGCGGCCCCATGCCCTTGGAACACACTTCATGTGTACTACTGAGCTTGCTCTACGCTTGTAGAGCTTATCCCCGACGATGACGAGCCCCTTGCTACCTAACGATGCGTATTGCTTCTGGGCTTTTCTTTGTCACCCCTGGGTGTAGCTTCTTTTCCTTGATGAATTCGATGAAAGTCCCCCGCCAATCGACCTCTGACATCATGACCTCCCGGCTGGGGTCGGAGGGTCCCAGGCCGGTGGTTTCTTGATTCGTGGTCTTGATCGACGGTTCTTTAAGTTCCTGGACAAATACTCCTACTGGGACTTGGGCTCGAGTGGATCCAAGCTTGGAGAGTACATCTGGTCCAACATTGTTGTCCCAGATGACATGATGAATCTCCAGGCCAACAAATTTGTTCTCCAGCTTGCGCACTTCTGTGATATATGCGTCCATGTCCTCCTTTATGCAGTCCCACTCTTTGTTGACTTGTTGCACGACTAGCAGTGAGTCGCCGTACACGAGTAGTCGTTTGATACCCAGTGAGACTGTAAGGCGGAGACCATGTAGTAGCGCTTCATACTCGGCCTCGTTGTTGGACACCTTTCAAAGGATTTGTAAGACGTACTTGAGTTGTTCACCCTTTGGAGAGATGAAAAGTACTCCTGCCCCGCCACCCTCGAGCTTGAGCGAGCCATCGAAGTACATAGTCCAATGCTCTGGGCAGCTGGCTAGGGTTGGTACTTGATTTTCCTGCCACTCGGCCATGAAATCGACCAGAGCTTGGGATTTGATGGCTGTCCTTGGCTTGAAGTTGATTGAAAGAGCCCCCGGTTCTACTGCCCACTTGGAGATACGACCAGTGGCATCCCGGTTGTGGAGTATATCCGCCAACGGGAAATTGGTAACAACTGAGATCTTGTACTCATCGAAGTAGTGGCGGAGCTTCCTTGATGTTATCGGTATTGCTTAGAGTAGTTTCTAAATTGAAGGATAGCGTACCTTTGATTCAGAGAGTACTTCGCTAATGAAATAGACTGGCCTCTGCACGCCAGATGCATGGCCTTCCTCGTTTCACTCCACCACAATTGTTGGGCTGATCACTTGAGTAGTTATTGCAATGTACATCAGCAGGTTCTTCCCTAGACGTAGTGTTGTGAGAATAGGGGGTAACTGCAGGTGTTCCTTGAGGTCCTACAAAGCCTGCTCCGCTTCCTCCGTCCAGTGGAACTTGTCTTTCTGCTTCAGGAGCTTGAAGAAGGGAAGGCCTCGTTCTCCAAGTCGTGAGATGAATCTGTTTAAGGCCGCCATGCAACCTGTTAGCTTCTGCACGTCCTTGATCGTTGCTGGAGCCTTCATGTCGGTGATGGCGGTAATCTTCTCCGGGTTAGCTTCAATCCCTCTATGACTGATGATGAACCCGAGTAGTTTCCCGGATGGTACGCTGAAAACGCACTTGGTCGGGTTGAGTTTCCATTGGAACTTCCGAAGGCTACTGAATGTTTCCTCCAGGACCGCAATTAGGTCCTCGGAAATTCTGGTCTTGACGACCACGTCATCCACATAGGCCTCAACATTGCGGTGTAGTTGGTCTGCAAAGCACATTTGGATTGCCCGCTGGTACGTAGCCCCCGCGTTCTTCAGCCCAAAGGACATAGTCTTGTAGGAATAAGTCCCGAAGGGTGTGATGAAGACAATCTTGATCTTCTTCCTTGAGGGCAATCTGGTAGCCCGAGTAGCAGTCAAGGAAACAGATGACTACACAGCCGACAGTGGAGTCGATTATTTAATCAATGCGCGGTAGCCCAAAGTGGTCCTTCGGGCAGTGCTTGTTGAGATTGGTATAATCAGCAAACATTCTCCATTCATTATTATTCTTCTTCTTTACAAGGACAGGGTTGGCAACCCACTATGGGTGGTACACCTCCTTGATGAAACCAGCCGCGAGTAGTTTGGCCAACTCCTTTTTGATTTCTTCCCTCTTGTCCTGAGCGAATCTGCGGAGACGCTGCTTTTTGGGGGTAGCATCAGGATCTACTTTCAAACTATGCTCGATCAGTTCCTTGGGCACCCCTAGCATATCCGCTGGTTTCCACACGAATATGTCTCGGTTGGCCCTAAGGAAACTGATGAGCTCACTTTCCTATTTGGGGTCAAGATGTGACCCGATCAGGGCAATCTTGGACGAGTCTCCTTCCTGCAGCTGGATGGACTTCAAAGTGAGTTCCCCGGTAGGCTGCAGCTTCGAGTAGTTCGCCTTCTTTGTTGGAATTTCTAGCCCTGTTTCGGAGAGCTGTTGCGCAACCGCGAGTACTTCTCCTGAAGTATCTGGTACACACGTTGTCGAGGCGTACTCGATGGCCTTCTGGTCGCAGTCGTAGGACTTCTCCAAGTCATCGCGGAAGGTGAGAACCCCACTCTTTCCTGGCATCTTTAGGAGTAAGTAAACGTAGTGCGGTATGGCCATGAATTTGGCCATTGCCGGTCTGCCCAGAATGGCGTTGTAGGAGGTTTCAAAGTTGGCCACTTCGAACTTGATGTACTCGGTATGGTAGTTTTGCCTAGTCTCGAAGGTGACTGGAAGCACCACCGTGCCAAGCGGCGTAGCTGCGTTCCAACGTACGATGCCGTAGAAGGGAACCTTGCTGGGGGTAAGCATGTTGATGAAGTTTGCCCCCATCTTCCTCAGAGTACTCGCAAAAATGATGTTGAGGCCGCTGCCTCTGTCGATGAGTACTTTTGCGAGCCTGACATCCGCGACCACTGGATCTAGGATGAGTGGGAGTTTGCCCTGCTCAGAAAAGCTCGTCCACTGATCAGCCCTGGAGAACGAGATGGGGACCTCCGACCACCGGAGGGGTCATGGTACCGCCGGCTCGATGGACATGATCTCGCGGTGGTGCAGCTTCTGAGTCCTTTTGGAGACAAATCCTGACTCGCCACTGAAGATGACGTTGACCACCTTGGATACGTCCGGGAATTCACTGGCATCTTCATCGTCCTTGTTCTTCTTCTTCTTCTTGTCGCCCTTCTCCAAGGGCGGGGCGTTGAGGGACTTCCAGAGCTGGTAGCACTCGAAAGCAGAGTGCTTCGAGTGTGGGTGCCATGGGCATTGCTTCTGCATGAGTTTGTCGAATTCCTCTTGCAGATTGGATGGCTTCTTGCCTTGTGGGGCGCAATTAATACCCGCGAGAAGATCATCTGGATTGCGCTTTCGGGAGGATCCCGAGTAGTCCCGCTGGCTTCTGTCGTTGCGGTGGCCGTTGTTGCGCTTGTTGTAGTCGTTGCCACGTTTCGAGAACTGATCACGCTCCTGCTCCTCTTGGTCTGCCCAGGTCTGCATCATGTCACGGAGGGTGGCAATAGTCTTGGGGCGATTGCGGCCGAAGTCGAGGAACAGAGCCTGGTCGGTGAGGCCGTTGTGGAAGCAGTCGATGACGTCGCTCTCCAAGATATTGGCGATCGTAGCTCGGGTGTCGAAGTAGCGGCGAGTGTACAAGCGCAGGAGCTCGTTCCTTTCTTGCTTGCACTGGGACAGGTCATGTCGAGTACCTGCCCGAGCGATCGCCCCCGGAAGTTGTCGATGAAGACGTTCCGCAATTGATCCCAGGAGTCGATGGATTTCTTGGTTAGGCTCTCCAGCCAAGTGAGTGGGGCGGTCTCCAGGGCCATCGGGAAGTAGACAACCTTGGTGGTGTTGGTGCCTCCTGCGACTTCAATGGCGGTGGAGTAGCATCGTACCCACTGTTGAGGAGATTGCTTACCGTCGTACTTGGTGATGCCAATGGGTTTGAATCCCTCTGGGTACTTCTAGTTGTCGAAGCGGGAGGAGAAAGCAGGGAAGCAGTCGTTGTCATCCCGTGTAGTGTTTCCCTCGGCTCCGGCGCGTTCCTTCCTCCTATTGTCGATGATGGAGCGAGCGTCGCACCCCATGTTGATCTTGTCGTGGAGGTCGCCTATTGGGAGCTTCTCGAGCTCCGAGCGGCGGTAGTTGCGAACGGAGCCTTGCGGATGTGGTGCGTGGTTCGCTGGTTAGCTTCCTTGCGGACCACGGCTTCCTTGTTGGTTGTTGGAGGGAGCAGCTTGTCGCCTGGGGTGACCCCCTGGTGTTCTCCCGACTTGGCTTTCTCCCTCGCCCTCGCCCCTTCCACGGGAAACCGAGGGCATCGGGTTCTGCTGGTTGATCTGCAGCAGTGCCCGCTGCGCCATGCGATCGGCGGTCTGGACTTGCGGGTCGGGGATGCCAGCTAACACTGCTGTTATACCAGCAATGTTGGCTGCAGGAGTGTTGAACTCGGCGTCCTATGTTGCAGCGAACTCGGCGTCGAGGTCCCGTTGAATCCGTGCACGCCATTCGTTGGCATCCCTTCTGTGTTTGGCACGTTTCCTGTTGCGTAGCCTGCGGGCCTCACGGTCCTGACCGGAGTCATTGGCGGCATCTGCGGTGTGCTCATCCTCAGAGATCTGCTCAGGCCTTTCGTTGCGGTGCCTGTCGCTGTACTCATCGGATTCCGCCATGAAGACGTGGCGGTGTGTGGATGGGTCATCGGAGCTGTAGTCTACGAGTACAGTTCCGCCGGGGGTGGTCTCACCGAGTTGTCTGCCCTCTTGGAAAGGCAAGGAGTCAAGGTGAGCGACCAATCTTTCGTCGTCTTTGAGTAGTTCGGAGGGTTTCATGCCCTTCCAGTACACGAAGCGACCCTCCGGTGTGGAGGTTATAACCAAGCCCTGGCCACCCAAGTAGGGTTCGGCCTCGGGATCAGAGTCTGAATCATAGTCGTCGAAGATAGGGGCCTCCCGGCATGCGGTGGCATCCCTGTCCCCGAGCTCGAGTAGTTCGTCCAGATCCTTCTCCAATGCGGAGTAGAATTCAGACTTCGTGGCCTCCTGGTAAATAGTGGCCGTATTGCGTAACCCGAAGGGGAATCAGTTACGCTGTTCCTCAGATGGAGTCGAGTCTGATCCGAGGAAGCTTGATGCAGCATGAGTCAGAGTAGCGTCGAAAACGGACAGCTTCTCGATCTCCCTGGCGAGATCAAGGAGTAGCATCTCATCAAGGTTGTCAACGATCTCATCGAGAACGCTGCTTGGTGTTGCTGCAGATGCCTCCGGCTTGTTGTCGATGAGGTGCCGACAGAAGTTGCCTGTGCCATCAGAGACACGGACCCAAGAGCCGAAGACAAAAGTTGTGCCCGCAGGGGGCACGGCGCTGGTGAAGCTGAAAGTTGCCATCGAATTCGCTAGTGGATCTTCGATGAGCACCCCTACCTAGCGCACTAGCTGTCGGTGTTTTACCAGCAAGCCTACCTAGGATACCCTAAGCTAGTAAACTTGTGGTCAGGATGTCACCAAGATCAGGAACTCGATGGTGCAAGGAACACAAGGGTTTAGACAGGTTCGAGCCGCAGTATGCGTAATACCCTAAGTCTTGTATAGTTTGTATTGCCTTGGAGGTTATGCGTTATGTTTTGGAGGGGTCCCTACCCGCCCTTATATATCCTGGGGGGACAGGGTTACATGAAAATTCTAGTCTGGTACGAGCTTAGGAGTCCTAACCGAGTACTCTCGGGTAGTTTCCTTCTGTACCGACTAGTTGTACCCGTGTACGAGTACTTTACAGTATAGATAAGGTATGGGACATGCCCCACCCCTTACTCTAGAATGTTCTACAACACGTGTGCAGTCCCGTTGCCCCGGGTCTGACACGTGGATGTCGTCCATGGGACGTTACGAGGTCGCAGCGAGGTGCCCCGCAATTCGAATGGCCGCATCATACGGGAGATCCGCCAACGACGACTGGTGCCGCCTCACCGCCATGAGTGCCAAGTTGGATTTATCGAAATTCTTGGAAAACCCCGCTCTTTTGGTATTCGAAGAGGACAACGAGAGTAGAAGATCTTGAAATACCCTCTACGAACTGGCGACGACGTCGAGGAGGAGTTTTTGAAGACCCCCTCTTGGGAACTACCACCGACGGTGGTCGTTGCTAGGAAGTTTCAGCGGCACCGCTTCTCTAGGAGGTGGCGGGGGATTTCACAACTGACCAAGATCCGGGTGACGACAGGTGGGACCCGCATGTCAATCTCCCAGAAGAAACAACACATGAGGAAGGCGTCTCCTTCGCGTTCCATGCGGTGCGGCGTCACCAACGCGTTGCGTCACTTGCTTGTGGGCCCCGGCTTGTGGGCCCTATATGTCAGTGGGTTTTGGGTGGAAACAACTTCCTTCCTTGAGAAGCCAAACCGTCCCCTTTGCAATCAATTGCCTTCTTCCCCCCAAACCATCACATCAAACCCGGCGTTTTTCTTCTTTCCCTCTCCCCTCGCCAGCCGCAAGAAGCAAACACTAGAGTGGCGCAGTGGTGGATAGCAACTGCCGACGTGGCTTCGGCCCATGTTCGAACCCGTGCAGCAGCAAAAATTTTCCTCCATTTTTAGGGAGCGTTGGGCCCACCTGCTTTCACAACGGGCCATTTTCTCTTCCTGGGCTGGATAGAGTGCAATTTCATTTCGGGCCTGACTTTGAAACAGGCCCCGACCTTATTATATGCTGGCACACACCATGACACATGGCCACGATGTGAATCCTGGTGGCTCACTCAAACTTGGGCCCGACTCCACGGCAATTTCATTTCGGGCCTGCATTTGAAACAGGCGAAGGCCTCATTATCTGCGAGCACGTGGCCACGATGTAGACACGCTGAATTGGGCAAGCAATACGTGAACCCACCCAACAGGACCGCATTCCGCACTCGTACACGTGGATGGCCGGGTCCCACCTCACCATCGGACCTCGCTTTGATATATTTGACCCAGAACCTTAACACGTGAACCTTCGGATCCCAGTCAACACACATGGATGCCAGGTGGACATGTTGGACTAGTCAACTGGAACAGTTACACATGTTAGCCACGTCGGCCTGCTGGACCCGCACTCATACACGTGGACACGTAAAACACTGACATGTGGACCTTCGGGTCCCGGTCAGCATAAGTGGCTGCCAGGTAGATATACTGGACTAGTCAATTGGGACCTACGGTTACACGTGTTAGCCACGTCGGCCAACTAGCCCCGCACAGGTACACGTGGTCAGTCGGGACCCACCTCTCCATTGGACCCCGTGGTGACATATTTGACCCACAACCTTGACACGTGGACCTTCGGGTCCCAGTCAACACACGTGGCTGCTAGGTAGACATGTTGGACCAGTTAACCAGGACCTACACTTACATGTGCTAGCCACGTCGGTCTACTGGGCCCGCACTGGTCCACATGGATGCGCGGGTCACACCTCTCCAGTGGACCCACGTTGACACAGATACGAGGAGTTGATGGAGCATCTTTTTTGTGATGATATGAGATGTTGTTCTATGATGCGCGTTTACTTTCGTCATAGTTCAGTAGGGGCTGAGGGCTGCCGCCGATGAACTATGACAAAACTCGGATTTCATCATAGAATAGGGCATGTTTAATGACGAAGTTGGAAACGTCAAGCGGAATTTCATCATGGATGCTTCGATTTTTAGTAGTGTGCAATTGTTTAAGTTGATAGGGTTTAGGAAAATGCAATTGTGCAGGATCATGGTGTTGAGGATAATGCAAACATGCAATTGTGTAAGGTGATGGAGTTTAGGAAAATGCAATTCCGTGGGATGATGGGCTTGAGCAAAATGCACACAGTGCAGATGAAGGCACTGATGATAGACTTCCTAATATGATAGCGAACATGTGTGCTTCTAATGTGGTTGGTGAAGGAAAATTATTGTAATATATAAATGAATATTTAAGTCACAAGGTGTCTCCTTGATCTAGAGATACAAAATTAACATTTGTTGTGTTGTTACTTCATATCAAATCTATCTATCAGATCAGCGTTGTTGCATTTGATGCAATTTAGAAGGTGTTATCCAATGCATCCCCGGAGGCATCTGTCCCGGACGTATTATGATGAGGCAATGAATTACATTAATGCCATTGTACTTGGCTATGATTCAATCCTTGTTTGCAAGATTGTGTACTGTTTTGCGGCAAGAAACTTTCCAAAGCTGAGACGTGCCTAGTATATTGTGAAGCGGATTAAAGATTGAAAGATGTAGACAATATGAAGCGCATTGCGTTTAAGGTATTGGGGCATTTTCCGCTAATTCTAAGGCTGAAAGCAATATTTATTTCACCGAGAATCACAACGGATGCACAATGGAAGAAGTTAAAGTGAAAATCGGCGGGCAATAGATTGAGCCATCCAGCTAATGGTGCACATGGAACGAACTCCGATAAAAATTGGCGGGAAGCACGGAACGGCTCATAAAATTATTGCACATAGCCACAACCAGAACAAGACATTGCAAAGCATGGTTCAATAAAGTGAAGGATTGACATGGTGCAGATTGCCCAAAGTTACCGGTTGAGAAAGGAGGTCACACATTTGATTTGTGGTATCCTTCAAAGCATGAATCTGCTAGCTTAATATCACAATCTTAAAATCGAAATATTATCCACCCATTGTCCCGGTTGTCCAGAGAGTTTTGTCACTTTGCACTGTGGCTAAATTGATTTCCAACATGGAGCAAACCTGATTTGCTGAGCAAAGATCATATATCATTATATCATGCCTCTGGCCTACGAAAAATATAACAAGTCCAAAAACTACAGAATGCCTCGTTTATTTCAGGTCACCTTACAGTTACAGGCCACGATACCACGAGGCGCACCATACAATCATGTGAACTGCAAAGTCTGGTACAGACCATTGATGTTGCAATATCAAGCTTTTGCTTTCTTTCACAGATTGCTAGGGTCAAAACTAACAAATCCCTTCTCTTTTAAGCTCTCGATGGTCTCCTTGATGCTCATCTCCAGTGGAATCAACTCCATGCCTAAGCTTCTTATTTTCTCCTTTGACACCTGGTACGTTGGGACAAATGGTTTGTCATCTGCACACCTGCAGAGGAGTGCACACTTAGTTTCTTATTCTGCAAACTAATAGTGCAAGCAGCAGTTTGTTGATCCTAATATTTAAATGCTCATTAAGGAATATGGAACCCTGACAGTGCTGACAGTCATTGGCTGGCGCCCACTGCCAGTACCTCTCCATGGTAGGACCGCACTGTTAGCGCAGGCCAGCACCCTACCAAATTTTTTTAGGTAAGCACGAGGGGATTCTTTTTTTTCTTTTTTTTTGGTGCAACCTCGATTTGAACCCTGGCTGGCTGGTACCACTATTTTCGTGACCAACCACCTCCAAACAAAGTGTATGTGCAAAAAGTATTGTATTAGATAATTGTGAATCCAGGAGGCATCACATTTGACAATGTTTCAAAATGAATATTAACTTACTTGTCTGCAAGAGGAATTGTAGGATACATCTTGCGTATGATATTGACAACTTCTGAGTAGTGAACAACTCTTTCGACCATGCAATATCTTCCATTTGCTGAGGGAACTTCATATGCAAGGATATGTGCCAGTGCAACATCTTTAACATTCACCCATCCAAAGCTGAAATTGGGGTATGTAGATGATGACCCTGTAATAAGATGGGAAGTATTTGCATTAATCTCTCCAATTTGATGTTGACAGAAAAGAAGAAACACAGTGTAATTGATACTTGGAGAATACTCTATTTTTCGTTTTCAGCCATAATAAAGCATATACTCTCTTCAGATTTTTCATAAATCACCCAAACACCCTCACAACTAGATGCATATATGTTTTTAACACTCATGTTGACTAAAAGACAGTAAACAGCTGTCCAGAAATTGACAACAAAATAATGTCAGAATAGTAGTGTCATTTGTGAAACAGTAGTCGTAAGCAAGTATGATGAATGCCATGGCACTAGAAACTTATAGCGCCGTTGAGGTAAGGGGTAGCACAGTCCAAGCTGTTGATCTGGGGGTACAAACTTGTAGACTGATGATATCCACACATTCAAGTAGCTTTGGAGGATAATGAGGTTATATGTGTATTTGACCTGTAGCTATAGAACACATGATTATTATGGTAGATTTAACACTAATTTTTTCCTTGCATCCCAGTACGTGCAGAAACAGGAACTAAATTCCTGATCTGGAATACACAATTTATAATGGATGCAAGTGTAGCTACTGTCGTTACAGATATTTTATAACACATAACAAATCAAGAACGAATGTGGCTGCAAGACTTTAAAAATTAGTTGGTCAAGCAACATACCATTGATTAGCTTTAGGATTGCTTCAGCACTAGTATTTAGCGTAGGCTGCAACAGGGGTCCAATAACCATTGCTGGGTTTATCGTAACAATTTCCAATCCGTTATCCCTAGAGAACTTCCAGGCAGCCTCCTCTGCAAGCGTCTTTGACAGAACATACCATTGCTACCAAAGAATGAACAATTAGACAAGAAAAAATGATAACAAATGGTAAAACAACCTGAGATCATTGATACAGGACAATGAAACAAAGCAAACAAACTCTGCTGCTATGTTCACATGCATAATCAGATTAACAAATGTTGAACTCACCCTAAGGCAGCAATGTTAACTATTACCGAAGTGAGGATTTGGACTGCAATTTACTAATGACAACAGCGGCATCAATTAAGTGGAACAGTAAAGAAGTCCACTTCAACATTAACCAGAAAATATTTAACGCTAATGACAAGAGCAGCATCAATTAAGTAGATCAGTAAAGAAGTCCACTTCGACATTCACCAAAAACTATGTAGTCTCTGCACAATTTTGTGAGTCTTATCACCTACTCCCTCCGTCCCGCAAAGACTGTTCGTTTAAAAATTTTCAGACATGCTAGTAGTAGTAGAAAATGACTATGTTACCCTCATTAACTATAGCAGTTGTGATTGAAGACCGCGCTGTTCATATGGATCCCTAGGTCCTCAATAAATGCAAATGCATTGGAACCAGTCTTTACTACAATCTAAACGAACAATCTTTGTGGGACAAAATTTGAAGGCTAAACGAACACTCGAACAGTTTTTGTGGGACGGAGGGAGTATCACATAATATGACCAAACTCTGAACCCAAACCTAATCAAAATACACAGAGCAACATATTAAGTGAATTTTATGCAACTAGGATGACCCATGCATTATGCATTTTGCAGACCTAAACCTAAATAATAGGCTGAACTAAGAAAAGTAACAAGCATCAATACTAAACGCAATGAAGCCATCGCCCATTATCATAAGAAACAAAAAGATGCAGTTCCTGGCGAAAATTTATTGCACAATATACAAAGTGTGATGGGCATGGTAACCTGAATAAAAGAAAACAATTGAAATACCATTTAAATCACTTATTTTGATTGAGCAAAATCTTCAGGTAAACAAATTTCTAAAGAGAACAGAAAGTAATACGAAAGTAAACAGAGCGGGGAATTGGAATGCAAGCAGAGTGGCAGACATTGAGACATGCAGAGGAACCAGAATCAGAACCGTGTATCATGATAGTTGCCACTCCACCATGTGTGCCAAACAACTAAAACACGACCAAAGTAATATATCTACATAGAAGGTATGTGAAGAAATAATTATTTATGGCACAACGGTGGTACAATACCTGAATCTTTTCACAAATTTGTGGATCAGAAAACCATGTCTCATCAACTATAACTTCAGGAGTTCTTGGCTTCCCATTGTAGGCAACAGCAGCCATGGATGATGTTACAACAACCTTTTTAATAGAAGCTTTCTTGCATGAACCAAGAACATTGAGTGTTCCCTTAACTGCTGGGTCAAGTAACTCAGCCTGAACGACACATAAAACAAACAAATAGAACTCCTAAGATAACTAGAAACTTTCAAATTCTTAGCAAAGTTAAAATTCGATATGTAGATCCACCTCCAGCAAGGTGATATCACTAGATAAATTGTTGAGCACCTCACGTCCTCACTTGTTATTGTTAACCATTTGGTCTGTTCAAAAACTGTAAATCCTGTTATGAAATTAATAACTTCTCTGTTTGAATCCTTTGGACTTTATTTACTTTTGGGGTTTGGACTTATTCAGGGAAAAAAAAGAGTAGGGCTTCCAAACTAAGGAATAAATAAGCAGGATCAGGTATTGGTATGGTCAGTGAACTGAAAAGGTCCCATAGATGAACTTTGGGATTAAAAAGAGGAGTGAATTCCCTCAATGCCATCAAAATTCTTAGGTTCTCTTGTGTGCCACTAAATAAAAATTCACATCCCTCCTATGCCATTTCCGTCAGCCGGCCGTTAGAAGAGAGTTAAGTGGCAAGTGAAACGACAAAGTTTGCCCCTATAACATATTTCCCTTGTATGCTATTACTGTGGACGGCAAGTGAAACATATTTCAGATCGTACGAACAATTGGAAAAATACTAATCTTATGTACCTACTAAAAAATCAGAAAAGAAATCACACCAAAAAAATTCTGATCTTATGTTCCTCTCATTATTATTTCTCATGCTGTTTAATTGCATAGTCTATGAAATGTAAATCACAGCAAGAAATGTTTCCATAAATCACATATGTCACAGATTCTCGTCCTGCTCAGTGCTCACCACCCGGATTCACATATCGAATCATCATCCATCATCATCTGTAGGAAGAATAAGAACAAAGAAAGGGGAAAAGGAAAGAGAAAGCAATATCCGCTTGGCACCACCTGAGCATCCCGGAGACCCGGAGCTCGTCGCCCACCTAGGCACCATGCACAAGCTCCAAGTGCCAGTTGGCTCCACCGGCAGCGTCAACAAGGGCCATATGGCCCAGGCTGCTGGCTAGCCGCGTGTGCCGGTGGTGCAGCATCCACCTGCCCTGAGGCACCACGCTAGCCGGTGCTTGGCTGGCTATCCGCCCACGTGCCAGCGACTCCCTCCGCGCCCGTGTGCTCAGCCAGGCACCCTCGCCCTCCATGCCCAGCCTGAACCAGTGCGCTCGGCCTAGCCCTGCTCCCCCTCCTTGCTCGCGTGATGGTCTTCCATCCCGGCAAACTCGCCAGGTGCCGACGACTCCCTCCAGCTAATGGATTTGGTGGAGTACGATTCGGGTGAACCAGCTGCTTCCGTGGCTAAGAGATAAGGCCAGTGGTGGGTGGGTTCATTATTGGAGGAGTGAAGTTTTAAGTATTGGAAACAGAAGGCGGTGGCTCTCCACGTGTGTGGGCCCATCTGGTCAGTGGGAGTAACTTAACAGCTAGTAACGGAAGTGGCAACTAAGGGAATAGAAACTTGATGTGGTAGTGAAGGGAACTGAAAAATTTAAATGGCAACAAGGGAAGTCATATAATTTTCAGTGGCAATGAGGCAATTTGCTCGACCCCACAGCCAAATCAGTTACTAAGAAAGAAATACTAAGAGAAGTGCACACTGGACTACAATGTCACCAACATATCAACCAAGGACATGGCTGGTTGCAAAAACCTGAAGTACATGTTAGGTTGCAAGAACCTGAAGTACATGTTAGTTCCTAGGGGCAGAAGAACAGTAATAAGTTGAAGTGAAGTACAGAAGCTAAATATACAAGGCTTTGTCTCAAGATACCATTAATCTTCAAGGGAAAAATGAAACTACTCTGGCCCTTACAAAATATAAGGCGTATTATTCAAATTGTATCAATAGATTCAAATATCTTTTAATATGAATTGATTTTGCAGCAATGATGATATATTATAAGAGTAATTGATGGTCAAAGTATACTTCTGAAAACTTTTCTAAATCCTATACGCCTTATAATAAGAAACGGAGGGAGTACAGATAAACCTAAAAGCATAGGGCATCTGTTGTTTCCATCAAGTGTCCATAATACAAACCTTAGGATCCTTGACATTGTGATAAAAGGGAGAAGCAGTATGGAACACAGTTTCGCAGCCATCTACTGCAGCATCAAAAGAGCCCTCTTCTAGCAGACTTGCTTTAAAGAAGTGCAGCCTATCCTTAGCTCCATCCAACGCACTCAGGTGCAATGTTTTCTTTGGGTCAACTGAAAAGTTAAGGTAAGCACGTTACTGTATCTCAAAGGTAACATTATCAAATAATTAGGTCACCTATGAAATGCAGTGGGAAAAAGGCTCAGAAATAAGGAGAAAAATAATACAGAGAGTATGGTAGGAGGTAGCAGTGCAATGCAAGTGCAAAACAGAGAACTGTGAAGTTGCGGAAAATTGTGAACAGACACTTGGAAGGGTAGTAGGAAAAACACATGAAATGGAAGAGAGTGGAAATAAGGTTGGACCCTAGGACAACATATTCAAAATCCTCTAATATTCCTGCCATTCCTTTGTTCCCGAAGAAGGTTCAGGAGGACTGACACAACATGAATTCTGTTAATATGTGTGGTTTACATTTATACAAGTACAAGGCTGTTAGCCACATCTAATCAACTGACAAACAAACAGCTATCAGTTATCTAAATATAAGGACTGAGCTAGTCAAAAGTCAAAACAGTTACAGGCAATGGATCATCAACACCCCGCTGCAGTATGTACATCATCCCTTGCACAAACACACAGACTGGACCGGAATTCTTCAAAGACCTTTGTGGATAGCCCGATTGTCAAAATGTGTGCAAATTATTGATCGGTGGGTAAATAAGTAACTCTGAATTGACCAAGAGCATCTCATTCCCTGACAAAGTGAATGTCCAACTGAATATGCTTGGTGCTTTGTGATGTGCTAGATTACTTGCCATGTAAACTGCCGAGACATTGTCACAATACACAATTGTAGCCATGTCAACTTTGCAACCGAACTCAACAAGTAGCTGGCATAGCCAAACACATTCTGCAACAGCATTAGCCACTCAGAGGTGCCTTCAGCGTTAGAGCTGTTGATGTGGTCAAGCAAGACAAACTTGGTGAAGATGACGAGGAAGCAGAGACGCCATTGCCATAGTTCACCTCATCAAGGTCTAGGACCATGGGAACGCGAGTCTTGATGTTGATCAGCTGAACTTGAGAAGCCGGAGCAGGGTGCGTGATGACCTGAGGCATGTCGAGCTCCGAGGAGCAGAGGAGGATCCAGATGCTGGGGAGGATCAGGAGGAGGAGGAGGAGGAGGAGGAGGAGGAGGAGGAGGGCCATGGTGAGCGAGAGGAGAGCGCACCCCGGAATTTGCGTATCGAGAAAACTAAACTGATAACATGAAGGAGTTTAGAAGGACGGACGCAGCATAATTCGATTGATGTGTGTGGTTTACATTTATACAAGGCTGTTAGACACGTGTAACCAACTAACAAACTAAGAGCTACCGGTTAGCGAAATACAAGAACTGAACTAGTCAAAACAGTTTCGGGCAAAGGATCACCAACAGTTCCTAAGGGATCCATAGGACGCAAAGAGTCCCTACTTCCTACACTGTTCCTGTTTTGCCAAGAGGGAGTTATCTCACCCTTTCGGTGCTGTGAGACGTTTGGGGATACAGAGTGCTACTGTTTCTTTTTTTAAAGAAATGGAAACAGTGAATCATCTTTGCGGTTTCAT
Organism: Panicum miliaceum; assembly: GCA_032594955.1. Classification (NCBI taxonomy): domain Eukaryota; kingdom Viridiplantae; phylum Streptophyta; class Magnoliopsida; order Poales; family Poaceae; genus Panicum; species Panicum miliaceum. The sequence goes on along the minus strand of CM064060.1, from coordinate 25,316,677 downwards.
TTTCTGCTGCCGTAATTAAATGGAATTGGGGCCATGCCCTCTTGTTTCTAAAATATAAACAGTCAATAATCGTTTCCTGTCATCACTAGCTTGGGTGAGTCGAAATTCTCTTTAGAAAGTTAACCCCAGAGAGCTGAAGCACCAAAATTCGATTCTTGTAGCCGACTGATGGAAACAATAAAAGATGACTAAACGACTTGAAAGTTAGCAGCATTAATCAGTGTTCAAGTCTAATGCAGATTTTGGGATGCTCGGACAAAGGGGACCAGAGGGTGGAAGCACAATAGCACCAAATCTACGACCCCAAATCCCAAATTTACTGGCATCCAACATCTGGTCTTGCACCCAACTAATGATCCCCAAATGTAACCAGCGCAACCAAACACCAACGGCAGGGAGGGGAAGTAAGGGGAGGGAGGACAGGTCGGGGCGCAAACCGGTGTCCCGCACGGTGGCACGGACGGTGTATCCGCGGGCGAGAAGCAGCTTGACGATCCAGGAAGCGATGTACCCCGACGCGCCGGTGACGCACACCACCTTCCCCGCCCCCGTCATCGCCGCCGCCGTGGAGCTCATGCCCGTTGCAACTCCGGATCTGTGGAGGCCGTGCTGTTAGCTGTGAGGACTGGGGACTCGGAGGAAACGGAGATGCGGGTTGGTGGGGTTTTAATGGCACGGGGAAAGCCAGCGGACGGGAGGCGAAGTATAGCTTGGTCAGTGTCACGGCCAGCACGGGTCGGTGTTTCGTTGGACCAAACCGCGGTTCTGTTCCTCAACCTTTTCAAAATTTCAGTTATTCAGACATTGTGATCTTATCTACCTATAAGTTTTAAGTTTTAATGATGTGGAGGAGAGAAGAAAGAAGAGAAAACTAGATAGTTGCTTTATGAACCAACCATCTCATAGACTAAAACTAAGGAATATAAGACCATTTACTCACCATTGTACGAGCATACTATATACTCATAATATTACTATTTTTTATTCCATAAATTAAGGAATATAGACAACAAGATGATGTGTTATTGCAACAAAAGAGCCTGCACACGAATCTTCTCCATCTAAAATAACTTTTGACCGAGTAAAAAAATAATTTTTAAAATTTCAAAAAAAATATCAATAAAAATAAGCTCCGTTTAGGTTTTTGTTTTTTTTCAAAAGCTGGCTTTAGAGCGCTGCTAGTTCAAACTTACAAAATGGCTATCTATCTTGTCAGCGCTTGATTCAATTTTGAAGCAATGATACATGTGATGTACACCCCTCAGGACTGTCTCCTACACAAGCTAAAAATTCCCCCTTCGCACCTGCTTTTGGCTTCTACCGTTAGCTTCTAGAAGTCATTTCTAGAAGCACGTTGTTTTTTTTTGAGAAATAGAAGCACGTTGTTTGTTTCACCTTTTTGGATGTTGACATGTAGAAGCCAATAAAAACTCAAATACGCAAGGCCTCTCACGGTGCTTCTTAAATGGTACTTTGGCAACTTATTATTTGTGCGAGGGAGGCTAAACATACAGAGAGAGTTGTCGGGCGAGCCCATTCATTTTTTTTTTAAGCCAGCCCATCCAATTGACGTCAAGAGAGGAGGTTGGCCCAATAACTTCGGACAGAGCCCAGCACATCACTTAGAATAGAAAAAGAAAAAAATCGAAACTATAACCAAAGTTTGGATAACCCCTGAACTATAAACTATTTGTTTAGTTTATTTTACCCCTAAATTATGCCCTTTGGTTCAAATTAGAGCCAACTTTCCCTATGTCATGGGCACGTACGGATCATATGCGCGGGCATGGTGCGCATGATACGTTGACCTTATGTGGTCATGGTATGGCACATGCGCCAGCACCGGATGTACGGACGTGGCTAGAAAAGTCGATCCTGAATCTGTATCTTTTACAATCCGTATCTTTTACAGGTAAACTAGTTCGACAAGGATGTCGAGTCCTTAAGGTGGATGGATGTAACATCTACCCATGGACCGGTTGGGCCACAATTAAAATACCATGCATGAGGCATGGTAGCTCAAGAATAGTCCCAAATGGAAAGTTGAGAGTGGGTTGAACTAGCTTAAATAGCCAACTCTAGGAGGTATTGCAACCTTGGATTAACTATTTTACACGAAGCGAAGATGAAAGCGTAAGCAGGTTGCTATGTAGGTGTGGTCCACTCAGCGTGCAGAGTGGGCATGAGCCTTTTTCTGGATTGGGTTGTTACATTTGGTATCCCTTAATACAATGTTTCCTTTTCATTCTCTATGCGTATGTGGAGTTTTAAGCTAAAATTTTACAAGATGATAGTATACATCATAAGACATGTTAGAAAAAAAATATCATAATTTTTTTCATAATTTTGATAGGTTAGAACATTTAATAATAAACTAATAATTGGAGTTTAAAATTATATGAAAAATAGTGATGAAAAAATTATAATAACTTTTTTAATATGCATTGTGATGTCAACTACCACACTGTAAAATTTGAAATTACAATTCAACTTGTGATGAAGAAATTAAAAAACTATATTGGGGGTAAAATAAACTAAATGATATAATTTAGGGGTAAATTAACCAAATTATAGTTTGAGGGGTTATTCACACTTTAGTTATACTTGAAGTTAGCAATACCCGAAGGAGTAAATTGAACTTTTTCCTAAATAAAAATAGCAAACATCTCACTATCAGCGGGTTAGCCTTGACTTGACCCAGGGACATTGAACAAACACCGGTGCAAGTGTGCAACACCAACCTATGCATATGGGGAGTTTTCAGTTAAAATTTTACAAGATGATAGTATACATCATAAGACATGTTAGAAAAAAATATATCATAAATTTTTTGGCAAAGGTGGCAATGAGTGCTTCACTCTCCCATATCATCATTTGCCAACAAATATAAGTAGAATTTCCAACTTTTCTATTTTCGTGATGTTCATTCAATTAATAAAAAGTATCTAGATCTGTCTAGAAGCAATATCAAATATTGACAGCGGCGGAGAGGAACGGCGGGCGGGCACCTGGTGGCGCGAGGAGGAGGCGCGACGGCGTGCCCGACTCTCCTCCTTGCCTGCGGGCGGCGGCTCGGCGCCGGCGGGCAGGCACCTGGTGGCGCGACGAGGAGGCACGACGACGTGCCCTGCTCTCCTCCTTGCCTGCGGGCGGCGGCTTGGCGCCGTCAGGCGGGCACCTGGTGGTGCGATGAGGAGGCGCGATGGCGTGCCCGACTCTCCTCCTTGCCTGCGGGTGGCGGCTCAGCGCCGCCTGGCGGGCACCTGGTGGCGCGGCGAGGAGGCGCGACGGCGTGCCCTGCTCTCCTCCTAGCCTGCGGGCGGCGGCTCGACACCGTCGCGACGCCGTCAGGCGGGCACCTGGTGGCACGACGGTGTGCCCCGCTCTCCTCCTTGCCTGCGGGCGGCAGCTCGACGCCGGCGGGCGGACGCCTGCTGGCGCGACGAGGAGGTGAGGAGGTGGGTGTCGGTGTTTTACCGTCAAGCCCACCGAGGGATACCCCCGAGGTGGTAAGTTGTAGTTAGGGTGTCGACGAGATCAGGAACTTGAAGGTGCAAGGAACACAAAGTTTAGACAAGTTCGGGCCGCAGAGAGCGTAATACCCTACGTCATATGTGGTTTGTATTGTCTTAGAGGTTATAAGGTTGTTGGTTCTCCTTTGGAGGGGTCCCTGCCTGCCCTTATATGATCTGGGGGGACAGGGTTACATGGAAGTCCTAGTCGGGACGCCCTGAGGAATCCTACTCGAGTAGTACTGTAGGATAAGGTATGGCCCATGTGCCATCCCATACTACATGTATATGTACGCCAAGTGAGCAGTCCCATACTACATGTATATGTACGCCAAGTGAGCAGTCCCGCTGCCCTGGGTTTGACAAGCCCCCGAGCTCTCCGCAGCTGAGTACTGTAGGCTTCCGAGTACTTCTGGAAGGTGTCTTCAGGTCCCTACTGAGTCCCCTTGAGAAGGTATCTTCCGAGTACTTTCTTGGCTGCATCGAGGCTGTGAGGTGCTCAAGCCCCGAGTAGTCTTCAAGTCTTCTCTTATATGGGGTGCAATGAACTCGCACTCCATATGGAGTAGCCCCCGAGCCTTAGGTTGAATCGAAGAATCAGGCTGAGGATCAAATTAATCTTGAATCTTTGGTCTGTATCTTACAAGAATTTTTGAAAAATAAGCCATTGATGACACGTACCCCGCAGCCCCCGAGCCTTTAATCCAAATTCCCTAGTTTTGGAAAAAAGGATCTAAAGAGTCGTGGCATGTGTTGTGTTTTTTAGAATCAATTTGATGGTTTTTTCAGGATAATTAGTTTTTGAATTCGAATAGCCCCTCTTTTCGGAAGCCTGTCCCTGAAAAGATGGCTAATTCAAATAACTTCCTCAAAAAACCCTTGAATACCACTCAAATCAAATCATGTTCCGGAAAATCTCTTCACACGCTTAGCCCCCGAGCATGGGGAGCAAAACGAGCTGCCGAAGTCGCGGCGAGTATCCTGCAGCCCAACCCCCAAGCGAGGGAGCCAGAAAAGATGTCGAAAGCACGACGGGTGACCTGTCGCGCCCAGCCCCCGAGCGAGGGAGCCAGACGAGCCGTCGAAGGCACGGGGAGTGCCCTGTCGTGCCCAGCCCCTGAGCGAGGGAGCCGAACGAGTAGTCAAAGTCAAGGCGAGTGCCTTGTCACGCCCAGCCCCCGAGCGAGGGAGTCGGACGAGGAATCAAAGTCAAGGCGAGTGCCCTGTCGCCCAGCCCCCGAGCGAGGGAGCCGGACGAGCCGTCGAAGGCACGGGGAGTGCCCTGTCGTGCCCCTGCAAGGTAAACATGAAAATATGTTGTAATTGATATACATGATATGGAGTCGGGAGTGAATCCCAGCATTGTAAAATGCATGTAAAAATTCTCGTGTCTTGCTCTTGTTAGGCTATGTAATTTTCCCGGGTAGTTAGCCTGTTACGTTGAGATACCTGATCCCTGATTGTAGCCGTAGCCCATAGCGCAGGGAGCTTGGCCGCGAGCACGCGTAGGAACATAGGCGTACAGAAGATTCGAGGTTTCACGGATTAAGACGTGTGTTACCCGAGTACTTTAGTAACCATTAAGAGAAGACGATGAAAAGTAGAATTAAAAAGTCAGCATGCGACAAAGAGAATGCGTGGTACGCATAAAGTAGTCGGCGAGAGTGCGTGTTGTAGCGCGCATGGCCGTAGGGTGTAGCTGCTGTGAGCCCGACACAACTCAGTGTACCAAACACGTGGGCGGCGCCCTACGAACTCGATGTACCAAGAGTGTGGGTTGTTAGCAAACCCTAGAAGTAGTCGATCATGGCGTAGCCCCCCGAGGGAAATTCCCATCAAGAGGCGTTCCAAAGTAGTAGAGTCAAAGAACAAGTTGGATAAGGTATAAGTGACTTAGCTTGATTCACGAACGGTTGTCAACGAAGCCGTGGCGCTCGTTGACGAAGCCACGGTGAATTGTTGACGAGGTCCGACTACTCGGAGTTGATTCCGACTAGTTGCTGACGGTGTAAGACCCGCTTCTGACTAATTTTCTTGTCGAGACAAGTAGTCGGAGTAGTCATCGGTGAGTCATCGAGCGTCCTCGCCGAGCTGAAGTAGTCCACGCCGCCGCTACAGCCCGAGTTGCGGGCGCACTCTTGAGCATTGCGCTTGCGTTTGTTGCGTTTAGAGTTCCTCAGGCGACGGTGTCACTTTTGCTCTTTGTCTTCACCTTGAGGGGTGTCAGCGGTGAACTCGTCGCCGGAGATCACGTCCTCGAGTTCATTGTCGAACTCGATGCTAGGATCATCGTCGTTGACCTCGCGGATGGAAGCCATGTAGACTTCGCGTTCTGGCGTGTAGTCTGCATGAATAATCGGTGGCCAGGACCGTCGTGGTGGACGTTCTGGTAGTCTCCTCCTGGATAGGAGCGAGAGGTCTGCCCTCTTGAAAAGGCAGCTGTTGGATGGTGACTACTAAGCGGCCATCATCATTGAGTAGTTCGGAGGGCTCCATGCCCTTCCAATGTATGAATCTGCCCTGCTCAGTAGTTGTAATGGTCCGACCCAGATGACTGACCGCAGAGGAGTCGGGTTCATCATCTGAATCCGAGTAGGCATCAAAAACGGGAGCCTCCCGGCTAGCGGTGGCGTCCTTGTCTCCGTGTTTGAGTAGGAGATCTAAGTCTGCTTCCAGGTCGGGGAGGGACTTGGACCGTAGGGCCTCCTCGTAAGAAGAAGCCGCGTTGCATAATCCAAAGTGGAATCGGGTACGCTCCCCCCCAGATCGGCTTAAGCCTGACCCGGAGAGTCGTGTTGGGACACAAGTCGAAAATGTGTCGGTGACGGAATTCTCCTCGGTCTCGCTGGTGAGAAGCGGATGCATCTCGTTGAGGTTGTCGATGAACTCGTCGAGTCCGCTCGAGCAGCTCAAAGCTTCGGGCACCGTGGAATTGGCTAGGTGGCTGTCGAAACCACCCGAGCCGTTGGCGATGCAGATCCACAAGCTGAAGATGAAAGTTGTGCCCTTGTCGAGCACGGCGCTAGTGACGTTGGTGGATGCTATCAAGTTCTCCGATGGATGCTCGATGAACACCCCTACCTGGCGCGCCAGCTGTTGGTGTTTTACCGTCAAGCCCACCGAGGGATACCCCCGAGGTGGTAAGTTGTAGGTAGGGTCTCGTCGAGATCAGGAACTCGAAGGTGCAAGGAACACAAAGTTTAGACAGGTTCGGGCCGCCGAGAGCATAATACCTTACGTCCTATGTGGTTTGTATTGCCTTAGAGGTTATAAGGTTGTTGGTTCTCCTTTGGAGGGGTCCCTGCCTGCCCTTATATGGTCTGGGGGGACAGGGTTACATGGAAGTCCTAGTCGGGACGGCCCGAGGAGTCCTACCCGAGTACGGCTCGGGTAGCTTCCTTACGTCCGACTAGTCCTAGTGTTACACGACTAGTTGCAATGAGGATAAGATACGGCCCATGTGCCAACCCATACTACATGTATATGTACGCCAAGTGAGCAGTCCCGCTGTCCCGGGTTTGACAGTGGGCACTAACCTAGGGTTTCAAATGGATAAGGTAAGGACCTAAGTCAAAGTGGTGGCTTCAAATGGGAGAGAAGGGCAATAGGTGAATGGCAACACATGTGTGGCCCGTCATCTATGACATCAATTAGACCCGTCACCTACGTCATGAATACAGGTGACGGGCAACATATAACACTCGTCACCTATGTGTCATTGTTTATTTTCAAACGAAAGAGAAAGGTGACGCGCGATATATGTTCCTCGTCACCTATGTCACATGAAACTGCATTCTGTGAACATTCAAAGACGCGGCTACTGGGAATCGCAACCGCCGGTACCCTCTCTCTGTGCACGCACGCGCCATCTCGGCAACCGCGCGCCGTTTTGCATTCAATTGCTGGGAATCGCAACCGCCGTTACCCTCTTTGTGCATGACTGCACGCGCGCGCCGTCTCGGCAACCGCGTGCGCCCTCTCGGCAACCGCGTGCCATTTCGCATTCCCATGATCTCTGGCCGTCGCCATTATATACTGTGAGGCCGGCCACTCTCCTCACACCTCTGCTCTCGCTCTCTCCTCACACCCCTACTGTCGCTCTCATTAGGTACAACGATGATGTCGGGTTCCGGCTCAAGCTCCAGGCACCGCCGCTACGTCCAAGTGGACTCGTCGTCGTCGTCGCCGTCGCCTTCTTCCTCCCCTCGCCATCGTCGCCATCGCCGGTCGCCTCCTCCTGCTGCGGGTCCGGCCCCGGCTCCTGCGCTGACCCCTGCTTTGGCCCCGGCTCCTGCGCCGGCCCCTGCTCCGGCGCCTGATGAACCGGAGTTCGATCCAGATCACCTCTTTGGCTTGGGCGACGCTTGGGCAATCGGCGTCATGAGGGATTCATTCAAGGAGTTGGACAAATACCTCGGCCACCTTGGGAAGCCGAAGGTGAAGCCGCCACTGGTGGAGAATGTCGCCGGATACATCTACGCAATCTTCAGGGTGACGGAAGTTATCAAAGACCTGCCATGACTATGTATATTGTAGTTTGTATGTAGGTCCCTTTGTGTGTATGTGTGTCTATATATATATATCGCAATATAAACTTATACCTTATTATATATTTTGCAATAATCTCAGCATTGTTACCTCGCAATTTTCACGTAATGCATGTAATGCGAATGTGACAAACTATATATCTCGCAATAATCCCTTTTGTTAGATAGGGCATACACATAGGTGACGAACTATACACGTAATGCGTCACCTTTCAAGGATCATAGGTTAAGCGCATCAGAAGACGCGGTGACGCGCTAAGTAAAGGCCGTCGCATTTACTTGAGGGGTGACGGGCGACAAATGCCCGGTACCCACGAGGGCATGGCCCATCACCTATAACATGACTACAGGTGACGGGCGCTAAATAAAGCCCGTCACCTGTAATATAGGTAACGGACTTCATGAGCCGCGTCACTTTTGCTCGGTCATAGGTGACGGGTCACTTTTTGCTCGGGGCCTTAGGAGAATAGAAAGGTGACGCACCTAATCTGTGCGCGTCACTTTTCGTATACAGGTGACGCCCGACAACCACTCGTCACCTTTATGCGCGTCACTATAGGGCGGTTCTTACATAGTGTAAATGGTATAATTTAGGGGTAAATTAAACCAAATTATAGTTTAAGGGGTTATTCACACTTTAGTTATACTTGAAGTTAGCAATACCCGAAGGAGTAAATTGAACTTTTTTCTAAATAAAAATAGCAAACATCTCACTGACAGCAGGTTAGCCTTGACTTGACCCAGGGACATTGAACAAACACTAGTGCAAGTGTGCAACACCAACCACTGCTGGAGAATCGAACACTAGTACCGGGTGGGAACCTCCGGTTAGTACCGGTTTCCCACCCGGTACAGCCCATGCGGTACTAACCCGCCAACAATTTAGTACTGGACGTTGCACCCGATACTAAATGGCGCAGTTAGTACCGGCCGGTAACAACAGCCGGTACTAAGATGCTTACCACGCCAGCCGCCGTGGATGGCAGTTTAGTACCGGCTGGTAGTACTAACTTCTTTTTGTATTTGTTTGCTTTTCTTTTTCTTTTTTTGGTTTTAATTCAAATTCGTATTCGTATTCGTATCTATAGCCCGTTTGTGTGTACCTAACATTCGTATTTATATTTGTATTCGTATCTATATAGCATAACAAAGATATATATATATATATATTTTCTATTTGATACCTTGTGTGTTGAATACAATTCAACACACCTGCGGCGCCACCCCAACTCCGGCGAGGAAAAATCCTACACCGATGCTCCAATATTTACTACCCCACCAGCGCACACCACATCATTCAACCCAATTAAAAGCAAACACCTTGATGACCAGCGCATGCACACCGCATTATTGCAGATTGCAGCATTTATTATGGTCAATTCGCTTCATGATTGGTGGCAATTAGTTAGCTACTATTAATTTTGTTTGCCTTAATACTCTCCTCCCTCCGTTAAAATTGCTGAGTAGTAACAATATGCATTAGATCAACAACCGTAAAAATTTCAATGGAACTATAAAATTACAATGCTGCAACATATATAGGGAGGGGGCAATCAACTTGTATTTTGTTACACATTCACCATCACCATCCCTCCCTTGTTCTGTTCGCAAGCAACACCTCCTCGAAGGCGGCAGTGTTCAACAGGACTGTTGGTGGTGGAGCACGCAGAGGTGGCAGCCTGACCTCCCCAGCCATGGCGTGTGTAGGCGTCACCAGGGTGGCGACAGGAGCTTCCCCAAGCGTCATTGCCCTCTCCTGCAGCCTCCCTCCTCAACGAGCATATTTGTGGCCCTGTCCCTTCCCAAAGATGCTGGCAACGTGAGCCGGATCTCAATAGTCAACACATGAGAGACCCACAACCAGGTACGTGGTGCCCATTCCTTCGTGATCAACTGATGACCACTGCAGAGGTTGGCAAAGACCTATCTTCCTTGACCACCTGTGGCGCGCGGGATGGTGTGGATTAAGAGGCGATGGTGCAACAGGTCCCCTCGGGAGCTGTCAAGACTCAAGATGCTCTCTGAAGGTAGTTACGGCTGTAGGTTTTAGTGGATCTGATGTATCTCCTTGGGTATGAAAAATTGTAAGGTCTTCGAATGTAATTATAGACATATTGACGCCAGTGCTATCATGACTCCCACGACACATCACCCTGCAGGAACAGCAAGTTAGTTAATTTCCTTGCTGTGTTGGCTTTTTTGTTGTTATTTTGCATTTGATTTTGTTGGTTTGTTAGTTAATTTCGGATCCAGTTTTCTCATGTGCGTAAGAAGTAAAATTGATCCCTTCTTTGTTCATCTGTGGAATAGTGCACATAGATCCGTTATTCAAAATTTCCCCTAGTGTGAAGAGATATAATGTTGTTCAACATTTTAGCAGTCTGAAAAGTTGTTTTCATGTATATTTGAAATGACATTGAACCTAACATCTTGTAGTTTGTAAAAGTCAAATTGGCCTGCATTTTATTCAATAGATTCAAAATTACTGCTTGTTCTATACCAATTTACTCCTACTTTATCCAATGGTTTAATTTTTCCGCATCATATATCTGTCGATTTCATGCAGACCATTTTTAGCCAAACAAATGTTAGTTTGTTTTTACTTGTAAACTTTACACTTCTGAAGCCCAAATGATGAACTATTGAACTAACCAATTTGTTTTGCGCTCACAGAATGGAATTTTTTTTTTGAGACAATCACAGAATGGAATTTCGGCTTCAAGATACCAAAGCTTAAATGGTGCATTGCCGCTGTTGTAACATCCCATATTTTTACAGCATGTTATAATTAAAAAATATGAATTTCAAAAACTTTTTTGTGTAAGTGCTAGTAGCTAGATCAAAGGTAAGCATACCTTGCTTCTATTCCAAACTCCTAGTAAATAAAACTTAATATACATTAAGGAACTTTGAAATGTTAGTGTGGATCGTTTGGATTTTAATTGGATTTCATGATCTTCCTTGTTTAAATTTTGATCATTTGACTTTTGTTTGAAATGGGTTGGGAGTTAATTTGAATTGAGCCATTCAAATTAATTCCAAAAGCTAACAAACCCTAACTTATCTTTGGGCCCAAAACCGAGCTAACCTAGCCCAGCCTAGCTTCTAACCCTAGCTACACCCCCAGCACCACGCCAACGGCCCAGCTGGCCAACAGGCCACGCCGGCCTCCCAGCATCACACCCCCCCCCCCCCACCCCCACACGCCCGCATGGCCACTTGCGGCCCAACCCACATATGCTAACCGGCCAGCCCAAACCAGCGCCGGCCTTATCCACTCACCACCTCCCGAGCCATTGACGGGTGGGACCCATCCGTCAGCTTTCTTCCTCCTCTACCTGCTCCCTCGCCACGCCGATCTCTCTGCCCGCTCGCCCTGCCCCCGCGCCTCGCCTGTCCCCGCTCCACGCCAAAGGACCCCAATGGCCGCACCTCCCGCTGTCGGCCACGACATCGCGCCGCGCAACCACCCGCGCGCGAATCCCGCAAACCCTACCTGCATCGCCCGGATGCGAGCCACGCGTCCCGGCCCGGACGCCGATATTCGCCGGCCGTTCGTGCCATCCGACCCCTTGCGCCGCCCCTATAAATCCCCTATCGGACCCCGTGGAACCCTAGCTACCCCGGGGCTTTTTCCCCCAACGCCGCCGCCACAAACCGAGAGAGAGGGTCGAGAGAAAGGAGCAAGAAGGGAAGAAGAAGGAAGGAGCGCGAGGAGGAGGAACGCCAACACAGCAGCCGGGATTTTATTTGCTATTCTGACTCGTCGAATGCTTACTTTCCGTTGTACAACGATTTGCGAGATGCAATTTGTATTATTAGCACATATTTATATATCTTTTGTGATTCACTCTGAGTATAGTTCTTATATGTTCCATGTATAAACAAAAGTTTGGCTTTAAGACCTTTAATTTGATTGTTATGGCTATGTGCATCAAATAATTACCACTTGTTATGCTTCAGTTATCTTGATACTATCTTATTACGGCTGCCTTACTCAACCTGCGAGGGCTTGGTTGATCATGAGGTGGCCAATATATGCAAATTACTCCTAAAATCTGAAACAAATACCCTCATCTTATATGCAAGATCACTCCTCCAATGCTAGAAAATTACTCATGTAAAAATAAAATATTACCCCTCTAGTATGGAAAAAATACATAATTAACAAGAGAATTAGACCTATTATTATTACTCTTCCAATATCTCTTCCAATATGGGGAAACACTCTGTGACTCAAAAAACTTTTAGATCACTGCACAACTTCAAGTCAATGATTATGAGTTATGAAATCACTACGCTAATGAGGAAAAACAAATTAGTCCAATAATATTATAATGAAATACTACTCACCAATGGCTAATTACACTCCTCTAATGTAATTGATTAGTTCAATGAACCTGGACAATCTTCCACATGTCCATGCATGAATGTTGCCCCCCGCCCTCTTCCCCCTGCATGCATGCAAGTCAGCAGTAAGACCGTACTTTTAAACGCCTAGTAATTTATTATAATACCTATAATATGCTATTTTTTGTGACCATACTTACACATGAAGCTTTTACTTCCTCAGGTTGCACCATGCCTACATGCAAAGCTCATGCTTGCGTGCAAGATGCCAGCATATTGTTGAACCTGATGCGTGTCCGGCAATCACGCTTCTAGAATTAAGCATGATGTAGTGGAGGAATAGAGGAAGGCAATAACTTTCCTATTGTACAAATAGCTAGTGATTCGTGAGATGCAATATTATTAGCACATATTTACAGATCATATGTGATTCACTCTGAGTATAGTTCTTTGTCGGTGGTTTACCGCAAAGCCCACCGAGGGATACCCCCGAGGTGGTAGGTTATAGGTAGGGTGTCGCCGAGATCAGGAACTCGAAGGTGCAAGGAACACAAAAGTTTAGACAGGTTCGGGCCGCCGAGAGCGTAATACCCTACGTCCTGTGTGGTTTGTGTTGCCTTAGAGGTTATGCGTATGCAAGTTATGCTTTGGAGGGGTCCCTACCCGCCCTTATATAGTCCGGGGGACAGGGTTACATGAAAGTCCTAGTCGGGGATGGCCTGAGGAGTCCTACCCGAGTACGTTATCGGGTAGTTTCCTTACGTCCGACTAGTTCCAGCTCTATACGACTAGTTACAATGAGGATAAGGTATGGCTCATACGCCATCCTCTACTACAAGAATATGTACACCAAGCTCCCGAGCTCTTCGTAGCCGAGTACTGCAGTCTTCCGAGTATTCTGGAAGGTATCTTCAGGTTCCCTGGTGAGTCCCTTTGAGAAGGTATCTTTCGAGTACTTCCTTGGCTGCATCGAGGCTGTGAGGTGCTCAAGCCCCGAGTAGTTTTCAAGTCTTCTTTTATATGGGGTGCAATGAACTCGCACTCCATATGGAATAGCCCCCGAGCCTTAGGTTGAATCGAAGAATCAGGCTGAGGGTCAAATTAGTCTTGAATCTTCCGTCTGTATCTTCCAAGAATTTTTGAAAAATAAGCCGTAAATGACACGTATCCTGCGGCCCCCGAGCCTTTAATCCAAATTCCATGGTTTGGAAAAAAGGATCTAAAGAGTCGTGACGTGAAATGTGTGTTTTTGAACTCAATTTGATGATTTTTATGGTTAATTTGCTCTGGAAGTTGAAGGTCCGAATTCTCGGGAGCCTATCCCTGAGAAAACGGCTAGGTCAATTTTCTTCACACGAAATCCTTAAAAACCGCTCAAAATTTACTTCACACGAAAACCTTAAAAACCATTAATATAAATAACCTTGCGGTACCCCTTAGGGTTTTCACCCGCTGCCGTTTTCACCGCAGTAAAAACAGATCTGCTTCCCAGGAACCCTAGCCGCCGCCACCGCGCCCAAATCAACCACCCTGCAGCCAAAATCCAAAGCAAAAAGTAGCCTAATCTCCACCTCTCGTCTTCCTCATCACTTGCGTGGTCTCCCTAGGGCATGCGCACGAAGCAGCTCACATTGAATATTACTCGTCAGAACTCACTTTTGCAGTTGTGGGATGTATTTGATGACGAATTACGGTCACAGTACCTCGTCGGAGCTCCAGGAACCGGCTGACGTTAGTTTTTATAGCTGTGGTATGAAAAAGGTGGATTTTATGGTTGCCGCACCAATCCGATGCATTTTACGGTTACAACGCTCGTTGGAGCTCCGCATGCAACCTCAATCCAATCCCTTTTTAGGCACATGACGATGACCCGTCATAAATTTAATCGTGTCAGACATGCTCAGAATATGATGTGGCACCAGAAAATCAAAACAGCACTAAAACAGATGCAAAATAGAGTAATTTTACGGCTAGAGTGCACACCGGAGCTCCGGTGAGCCTCCACCGTGAGCGCTGAATAATATTGAGCTCCTAGGGAGCTAAATAGGCCAGTCCTATATATATATGTATATATATATATAAAGAGAGAGAGAGACAATTGATATACAATTTCATAATACAAAGTAGCCACACAAGTTTTTCCGACAAGTACTTCAACCATCACCGTTGTCGTCTTCTTCTCTGTTTGGATCTAATCTACCCATGTATATTCTATGATCCGCATAAAATTATCTTTTAGGATTCATGATCTCATCTAGCAAGAACCCACATATTTCTTCTTGAACCACCCTAACTCTTTCCAGTTCAATGAGGTCCTCTTTCATTCTGAAGATCTGTCACGTACAAATATTATTTATTTAAATCAATACATGTATGGAATTAAAAGAAAGGAATCCTTCTTAATTTTTTACTTACTTAAAATTCTCTTCGCGTCATTTTCTTTGGGCCGCAAAAGTTGCGAATGAACTCACATACGTAGCACCCGCATAAGTTATTTCTGGACGTCTATCTCATACACTATACACACACACACACACAGGGTTATGAAATATTAATGGTGATGAAAGAATGGAACTTGATGTGCAAGAATTGTATTCATACCAGAAAGTCTGTTTTGAAATAAAGTTCATCCGGGTTCTCCGAGACTCCTATGTGCTTTTTGAGGAAGTGAGCCCATGCTTTTTGGAAGAGATTTATGAGGTCTTGATATTTAGTTGTCGATGTTCTCTTAGAGTCAAACACCACCACCCGAGATTTATCAATCTCGATACATAGCAAGATCCAGTGAAAGCTATTGATACATATATACATATGAAATGTTTGATATACTTATTATCAAATGGAAGGCATGGAAAAGATATTCGAAGTGCTTACTCAAAGTTGTACTGCAACAGAATGAATTCACAAGTATTCTGCCCATCCAAGGCCATGAATATATTTTTCATGATCTTATTTGTCCATTTGCGTACGCTTTTCTCGTGTATAACATCTGGGTCCATGAAACCGACTTTATAGTAACCCCTTCCGCGGCATTCTTGCACCTTCGACCTATACATGATACAAAATAAAAGAGGGGATGACAAAGCACATAACTAGTAGAGCTAGAATATAGAAATGAGAGGAGACACTTACATACAAAATACATTGAGGAGGGACTTGTCTAGAGCGTCTTCATGGTATAGAAACCAAAGACTCTCGAACTCGATCCATACGTCAGCAGGCCCCCAATAGAAATGTTCTTGTTTAACTCGAGCTGCGAACATTATGAGTCCATTTGCATATTCCTTCATATACCATCTATGCAACTCCCGCATCCTCGTTGGTAGGATCTCCACCAACTCCGGCCACATAAGAGGTTCACCCATTTTAAATGGTTTTCTTTCTGACCCTTGGTGCTTCGGGATTTCAGCCTGCCCTAGGAGTTGGGCTTTTGTGAGAGCCGATTCCACCACAAACTCAG
The DNA here is from genome assembly GCA_032594955.1 of Panicum miliaceum. Classification (NCBI taxonomy): domain Eukaryota; kingdom Viridiplantae; phylum Streptophyta; class Magnoliopsida; order Poales; family Poaceae; genus Panicum; species Panicum miliaceum. The sequence goes on along the minus strand of CM064060.1, from coordinate 25,300,808 downwards.
TCGTAGCTTCATTCTCCTTTGAAAGAACTATAAGTGGAGGTATTGATTGGTTCGGCTGTTCTCCGAGCTGGGAAACTTGGTTGTAGCGAAGATTGCTCGGCTTCTGATAAGACTTTGTGATCGAGCGTTCGTAGTCCGATAGTCTTTCTTCCTGCCTTGGTTGGCACATGGCTATGAAGTGCTTTTCCCCGGCTGGATCCACCGGTTGTTTCGGCTCAGGCTTCTTTGGCGCGAGTTGTTTTTTAACATGCTTTCTGACGCTAGCATCCAATTCCTCTTGAGTCATATCCTATGGTAACTTCTCGGGTGGAGCCTTCTCTTTCTTCTTAGCTTGGGTCTTCTTCGTCCTAGGAGGTGGCGGTGGCGGGACCCAAGCCTTTGCATTCTTCTTGACCTTAGAAGGTGACGGACTCATGCTAGGGTCCCGTTGACCAGCTAGTGACGGCGGATCCATGCTGGGGCCCATTTGAGCGGCTGGTGATGGGAGATATATGCTGGGCCCCCTTTGAGCGGCTGGTTACGGCAGACCCATGTCAGTTTGTGGCGTTGGCGATCTTGGCCTTTCCATGTCCTTAGGTGATGCTGCAGAATCGGTGGTTCCTCTTGAAAATCTTATGTACCGCTTGTTCTAGCAGATCCATGTGTGGGGGCTTGTAGTAGTTCCTGTTCTCCATCACCTCCGGGGATCTCGAGGTCGAGGTCTTCCCATCCTTTCTCGACTCGGTCAACCATGACTCTAGCATATCCTTCAGAAATCGGCGCGCCATGAATTGTCCCGCCTTGGACAGGTACTTCAGCAATACCGTGAGCCACAACTTTGATCTTTTTTCTTTGTTGATAAAGAAGCTCGCAGGGGGTCCTGACGATGATGTCGTCCACGGGGTAACGTTGTTGCTTGTTTGCATCCATTTTAGTTCGGTTCGCAGCTGGGTGCTCCATGGAAGCGACGCTTCTATGGCGTTGAGAGTCGGGCCCGGGGCTGCTCTCCATATTAGGAACTGATGGAGCATCTTGTTGTCAATTGGAAGCTGCCAATGCACTTTCAATCATAGCTACTCTTTCTTCTAGGACATGCACCTTTTCAGCCTCTTCGGCCTTCCTTCTGGATCAACTTCGATAAGTATCGATATTTGCATTGAAGCCATGCTTCCATGGAACTACACCCATGCCTTGGACACGTCCTGTGTGTTCTGGTGTCTCAAGAGCGTAAGTCTGCTCATCTTTCTCTCTATTAGGCTTCAAAGTCCCTTCTTGAATGGCCTGAAGTGCCGTCTCGAGCCGGGTAGCCGCTTGTCTTAGTCGATCCGTTGTCACGAACGATCCATCCTCCGGGTCTAGTGTGCCTCCATGAGCACAGAAGAAATACTTTGCTCGTAATGGCCAGTTGAAAGTTGCAGGTACGATTCGTTTTGCCATCAGGTCTTCTTCCATCTTTTGCTATTTTGGAATGACCAATGAATATCCTCCTTGATCTAGATGATGGAAGTGAATCTTCTTGCTCGCATTGCTTTTAGCCTGTTTTGTTCGCCTCTCGCTTTCATCGGACACCTTGTACTGCACGAATTCTCCCAGAAAGCACGTTGGTTCTTGAAGTCTTTCTCAAAGCACGTGATGAAAGAGTACGGCCTTGGTCCTAATGGTGTCATCCTCACCTTGCTAAAAGGTGAGGATTTCATCATTGGGACTAAGTCCGTACCCCTTCATCACGTCCCTGCACCGCACCGTATCGCGAACATCGATATTGGTCCCAAATGTCAGTATTAACACCGCGTGGTCAAAGTTGACGACATATACATATCCGAAACAAAGATTTTTTTTAACTTCGCGATGGTTTCAATGGGAGCATGAATAAATACATCATTAGAGTGTCAAAATAATTCCTTCATGATACAAAATAAATACCAAGTATATACATTTTCTCACTTCAAAAAATTAGCTATTTCACATTCACTAGCTTCAAAGCATAACAATAATGGCAATACACGTTTCACTTGAAATTAAATGAAAACAATATTACTATGATGATATATACACACATACATGTCACTTGAAATAAATTGGAAAAAAACTCTATACATTTTCCACATTCAAACTAACCAAATTCAAATTCTAGTCATTGCTTCTAGCTATATATCCCAAATAAATGTGAAAATATCAATAAAATCGTGCTCATTCTTACTCTTCCTATCTAACACAAATTTTTCTAAGTATAAAGCATGAAATGAAGCATAAAGACCACCAAAGAAGAGAGGATGAAGTTGCTAACCTTTTGAGCACCTGGATGAGTGAAATCCCGTAAAAACTTGTTTAAAATGGGCAGCAACTCTCTTGAATGCTATGGGAAAGAAGAGAGCCCGAGCTCGGGTCAAATGAATGGCTCGGGCTCGGGGAGGAAGAAAACTGGCTGATATACTGACGAAGCCATGTTACTACCGGCTGGTGGCTCCAGCCGGTACTAGCTCTCACCATTTAGTACCGACTAGGTACTAAGCCTCATCGGCTTCATTTAGTACCGGCTAGAGCCACCAGCCGGTGCTAAAGTGACGCCGGGGGAATGTAGCCGTTGCCCCCCGGTGTCGGTGGTGAGCCGGTACTAAAGGGCTCCCAGGGGCACTGTAGCCCTGGTCCGATACTAAATGTCTGCCTTAGTCACAGACTAATGCTCCGTTTTCTGGAAGCGAACACATCTTAAGTTCACGACCCTTGAACCAACCGCCTTCCTTAACCCTGGTTATTGACATGTATGCAGTATGCTGGATGCAACACCCAACCCAAAGTCTCAAATAAACCCAACGGAATTGTCACACCCGATTCTAGAAAGAACCAGATGCATCTCATGTGTGCGCCAGGATCATGTTCACACACACATGATAGACGGACAAGTGTAATATATCAAAGACAATGCTCGAAAAGTAACTAAATAAAGTATTTAACAATATTACACTCCGAATAAAAGAGACACAAAGATCTTTAAACGATACACCGATATACCCTAAACGAAGTCTGCAACAACTCCGTCTTCCACAGGCGATGACTGGTTAACGCAAAGCCTAGAACTCCTCGAAATCGGCGAAGTTCTCCTCTTCAAAGTACTCTTTTGAACAGCAGTTGGGCAAGGGTGAGTACTCTCATGGTTGGTACTCAGCAAGTGGGGTGAATATGCAAGGCCATCAAGGATAGGCTAGGGTTTACAGCAGCGAGCACTTTTAGTTGGTCAAGTATTTATTAGCAAGCACCTATTAACTAGGTTTAAGTTTATACCATCCCACTTTAGAAAAATCATAAAGCTACCATCAACATAAACATAAACCACGAACCACAATTTAATTAATCTTCAAGTTTCATTATCATGTGAGGGTCCAAGCCACTCTTAACCGTGAGTATGGCTGTTATAACAGTTTTATACTCTGCAGAGGTTGTACACTTTACCCACAAATCGTGTTCCCCTGAGTCGCCCGGGTTTGCAAGGCCCTTAAACACTTCCGAGGTGAGTGGTGAGGGTACACTACGAAGCCTTTACAAAGACATGTCGAGAGCTAGGCAGCCCGCTAGAGTTTCAGTAGCAGTGTGGTCCATAAACCTCCCTAATGGTCAGCTCCTTAGCAAAGGCAGCTACCCCAAGAGGACCGGGCTATGACCCCTATCACTGACCCCCTCCTTGCCCTTTCGGTAAGGCCACCAGCTAACTACACATCTAATAAATTGGCTAAGGTCAGAGCCATATGACTTTGTAGTTGCACTGTTCACTTGGGTGGTTCTCCATGTTCCCATTAAACAAAGTTGATCTTGAATTAACGCGGTATAACAACATTATGAAACATGATCATAATTATCATAAGAGTAAACCAACACCTTTCCCAAAGTTTGCAACTAAGCGTGACTACCCAACATGAATAGTAAACCCAGGTGTTTCAAGGTTTTGGGTAAAAGACTAGGTATGTCCTTAGTATAGGTAACCCATCAAGTTTATGCAAAGCAATATTGAGATAAAGTGAATTATCATGCTATTGTTGGGATAAAATAGAATATGCAGGGGAGGGAAGTCCACTTGCCTTCCTCAAACAGCTGTTGATTCTCTTCCTCGTAAGCTTGCTCTTGGTCTTGCTCGAACGTCACGTTGTCTACGCGATCACACAAACAAGCATACAAAAACAAATAAGAAACAGTACAATAAGCAGTACAAACAGAGAGTAAAATGATGATAATATTGTAGTTCATGATGCAAGGATCGCGTGAGCGCAAGAACCGCTGAAATCGGAGTTGAAACGATGAGGATATGGCTAAAACAGTGATCCAGGGACTTAACTGTGAGAGTTTTGAACTTCCAGGGGCTAGATCTAAAGAAATCTGGGGCTAAAACATAATTGAACATTAAACAGAGGGTCGGGGTGCAAAATTGGAGATTCCGGACAGCAGGTACTAAAGGTCAGGGGTCGGGACAGAAAAAGAAAGGGCTCAACTCTAATTATTTTTCTACTGATCTGGACTGCGGGTTGATTCCTGGAAAGCCTAGGGGCTTTTCTGCAAAGGTTCCGGGGACGGCTAGGGTCGGGCGAATCTGGTCCGTTGGATCAGAATCGGGCGGTAGGGTAAGGGTCGGGCGAGGGCGGCGGCTCGTGCGCGGCTCAGATTTGTTCTGGCCGTTAGATCTAGATCGAGCGGCAGGACGAGGGTCGGCTTAGGTCGACCCGACGGAGTAAAGGGTCGGGCGAATCGGTTAGGCGGCGCTGGGCGCCGGCGGCGAGCGAGAGTGGCGGCGGACGGCCGGAGCTCACCGAATCCGGTGTTCCGGGGCTCGGTTCAGGCTGGGGTTATGCCGGGGAGATAGAGGGTGGCACGGCGAAAGTGGTGGGGGTCACGGAACGGCCGTGCGGCGACCATAGACCGGCGGCCACGGCGGCGGGCGGAGACAGAGCTCCGGCGAGAAATTGGGGCCACGACAGAGCGAGAGAGAGGGGGGAAACGGGGGCGGCTTGGTGCTCACCACCTCGCGGAACTCCGGCGAGGGTTGTAGGTGTTGGAGAAACAGAAGGACGGCGAGTCGACGGAGTGGCGCGACACGGGGCGGCGGCGTTCCCCCGGTGAGAGGTTTCCAGTGGCGTGCGATGGTGCGGAGTAGAAGAAGACGTTGACGACGGCTCTGGGTGCAAAGCGGGGATCCGGCGTGGGTTTTATAGGGGAGGAGAGGAGGTGGAGCAGCCGGGGAAAGGAAGGCGGCGGTTCACGCGGCGGCTTGCGAAGGAAAGGGGCGAAGCGCGTACCGCGGCGAGTATGGCAAGCCAGCGTCACGGGGAAGGAAGGAGGGGACGCAGGCGACGGGGTGCGGGGGCGAACTAGATTCGGGGTGAGGACGACATGGAGGAGGATGAGGAGGAGCCACAGGAGATTGATGGTATCTCAGGTATGGATTTTGAGGGTGAGGTACCACAGGCACCTCAGATGGGAGCTCACTCTCCTGCTCACAGCGAGTCATCCGTCAACGACTTGGATGATTTCTAGAGGACGACCTAGGAGGACTTTTGCACATACTCCTCGATAGGGTAGCCTAACTTTTGGCAAGTGTTGTAATAGGCTAACTAGGAGTTGAGTAACTCTTTTGTGTTGGGTACACCTGAACCATGTGGATACCCTCAGCATGTAAGGAACGGCGATAAACTTGGGGGATTTCGTTGTAATTTGGTAAACGATGAAATCCACAATCGCTGAGACTTGTCGGAATTTTTACCCATGTCTCCTTGCATTTCTTGGCTGAGTGTTGAATACCAGACTTGTGCTAAATTTTGTGATCTAGGGTCTCACAAAAATCCAGCATCATTGGACCTCGCTAGTTTAAAATATAGGCGAAACCGTACTGATCAATCTGCTGAAAAGCAGCTAAGACAGTAAGGCAAAGGACGAGCTTTTCGAACACCTTAGCTACAGTTCTAGCACCGAAGTTAAATACCAAAGTGGTGCATTCCTAAATTCTCTGACTACTGCAAATGTTTGAGATGTTTTGGATGGACCCACAGCAGGCTATGATTTTTCTCGTAGCAAACAGAGATTCTGTCCATACTTCTAGCTATGACTTCGGAAGTCTCTGACTAACCAATTATTTATGAGTCAAGGAAGTAATATGGATCGCGTTGCTAATGGTAACCTTTCACGTTTCAGATGGTTGGATCAACACGTGGCAACCCCGAGGGTTTTGGTGCCGGTGGCAGCCGCTCGCGACAATCGCCACCACCCCCGCCCAGTTTGGTGGAAGTGATGGCCGCTCAAACCGAGCTGCTGCGTCAGATTGTGCAAGGACAACACCAGCAGAGGGGTGGGCACAATGCTCACCAACCACAAGCTGCAGGATACACGGATTTCCTGGGGACCCAGCCGCCCTTGTTCCATAAGACAGAGGAACCCCTGGACGCAGATGCATGGATTCGCACTATCGAATCCAAGTTGACACTACTTGTGGCCCCATGCTCAGAGGCCAACAAGGCTCGTTTTGCCGCGCAACAGCTTCGCGGTACCGCTCGTCTGTGGTGGGACCACTATTCTGCGATGCTCCCGGCTGATCATGTAGTCGACTGGGATGAATTCAAGACCGCGTTTCGGGCACATCATATCCCCGAGGGTCTCATGGAGAGGAAGTTGAACGAGTTCCTGGCACTCACCCAGGGCACCCGCACCGTGCTGCAGTACGCCCAGGCGTTCAACAACTTATGTCAGTATGCGGGCTATCACGCTGATACGGATGCCAAGAAGCGTGATCGTTTCCGCCGAGGTCTGAATACCAAGCTCAAGGAACGTCTGAACCTAGCCAGGGCTGACACCTATAACGAGTTGGTCAATATGGCCATTACCCAGGAAGACTGTATCATAGCGCACCGGGCAGAGAAGAAGAGAAAGGCACCCGCAGGACCATCAAGTGTCCAACCACCAAGGTATCGCATCGTGCAAAATACCGCACCCACAGCTCCACCAAGGGCCCCGCAGCCAGGAAGATGGATTGCCAGACCCCCACAGCAGCCAGGCATGGTACGACCCCCGATGCCTTCACAGAATGGTCCGAGGCCCATTCTTCAACAGTCTCTTCGACCTAGCCCCGCGAATCGCTGTTTCAAATGCGGGAGTTCCAGCCACTTCGCACGAGAATGCCCTCAGCCTGGACAGCCCAACCAAGGTCAAGGATCCAACCCGAACGCCAAGAACAGGGGCAAGAGACAGACCCTGCAAGTCAAGCAAGGACGGATTAACTTCACCATGCTTGCAGAGCTTCCTGAAGGAGCCCCAGTGATGTCGGGTACATTCTCTATCCATAACAAGCCTGCAGTTATATTATTTGATTCTGGTGCATCGCATAGTTTCATAAGTGCAAAATTCGGTGCAAAAGTAGGCTTGGATGTTTGTCACACCAAAGGGTCATATATGATATCAACACCGGGTGGTAAAATCGCTTCAAACCAAATGATCAGACAAGTACCAGTCAAATTGGGTAGTAAAACCATCGACACGGACCTTGTCCTTTTACCCCTTGACGGCATGGACATTATTTTGGGAATGAACTGGATGGCTATGCATGGAGTCACACTGGACCTTTCTTCCCGAGCCGTGGAGATAAATTCACCTAGTCACGGAGCCACTACCCTTTACCTACCGTTCCTAGATTGTACTAATTCCTGTGCTTATAAGATGGAAGGACTTAAGCCAGATAATATTCCTGTGGTAAACGAGTATGCCGATGTTTCCGGATGACTTACCAGGAATGCCACCGGATAGGGACATTGAGTTCGTTATTGAACTACAACCAGGCACTGCACCTATATCCAAAAGACCATATAGGATGCCCCCTAAAGAATTGGCAGAGCTGAAAATTCAACTCCAAGAACTACTGGACAAAGGTTTCATTCGCCCTAGCGCGTCACCTTGGGGATGTCCAGCCCTATTCGTAAAGAAGAAGGATGACAGTTTGAGATTATGTGTGGACTACCGACCTCTCAATGCGGTAACTGTTAAAAATAAATACCCCCTTCCTCGCATCGATGTACTCTTCGATCAATTAGCTGGAGCCAGAGTCTTCTCAAAGATTGATCTTCGTTCGGGATATCATCAGATCAAGATTCGCCCGTGCGATATTCCTAAGACTGCCTTCTCCACACGATATGGACTATATGAATTCTTGGTCATGTCCTTTGGACTCACCAATGCCCCTGCCTACTTCATGTATCTCATGAATTCGGTATTCATGCCCGAACTGGACAAATTCGTCGTAGTGTTCATCGACGACATCCTTATCTATTCCAAGGATGAGGAAGAGCATGCCAAGCACCTTCGCATTGTTCTTCAGCGACTCAGAGACCATCAGCTCTATGCTAAGTTTTCTAAGTGTGAGTTTTGGTTGGATACTGTAAAGTTCTTAGGTCACACGATCTCCAGCGAAGGCATAGCTGTTGACCCCAGCAAGGTACAAGAGGTGATGGATTGGAAACCCCCTACCTCTGTTCATCAGATTCGCAGTTTTCTCGGCTTAGCCGGTTACTACCGTCGCTTCATCCCGGATTTCTCTCGAATTGCTAAGCCCATGACGGAACTATCGAAGAAGGAAGTAAAGTTTGTATGGAATGAGAAGTGTGAAGAAGCCTTCCACACTCTCAGAGAGCATCTGACCACTGCACCTGTGTTAGCTCAACCCGATAATACCAAGTCATTCGATGTGTATTGTGACGCATCAGGTACTGGTCTAGGATGTGTGCTTATGCAAGAGGATCGAGTGATTGCATATGCCTCACGAGCCCTTCGGCCCCACGAACAGAATTATCCCACTCATGATCTTGAGCTTGCAGCCGTCATTCACGCGCTGAAGATATGGAGGCACTATCTCATGGGTACACAGTGCAATATCTACACGGATCATAAGAGTCTCAAGTATATCTTCACCCAAGCTGATCTGAATATGAGACAACGGAGATGGCTAGAATTAATCAAGGATTATGACCTTGAAGTGCACTATCACCCCGGCAAGGCTAACGTAGTCGCTGATGCACTAAGCCGCAAGTCCCATTGCCATTGCTTATCCATGGAGTCCTACCATGAGACATTGTGTGCAGAAATGAGGAAGCTTAACATGGAAATGGTTTCCCAAGGCACTCTAAATCACATCTCAGTTGAGCCCACTCTTCACGACCAAATCGTCATGGCACAACTACAGGATGAAGGAATTAAGATCGTCAAACAGAAACTCTATCTAGGTGAGGAGAAGTACAAATGTTTCCGTCAGGACCATAAGGGAGTTCTATGGTTCGAAAGTCGTATAGTCGTTCCGAAGAATCGTGAACTCCGCAAGCAAATTCTTGATGAGGCACACCTCTCCAAATTCTCTATCCACCCCGGCAGTAGCAAAATGTATCAGGACCTAAGGCAAAACTTCTGGTGGACTAGAATGAAAAGGGAAATTGCTACGTATGTCTCGGAATGTGACACGTGCCAGAGAGTAAAAGCTAGCCACTTAAAGGTAGCCGGTACACTTCAACCGTTACCTATACCATCATGGAAATGGGAAGACATAAGTATGGACTTCATCGTTGGACTACCAAACACGTCCCAGAGACATGATTCCATATGGGTTATCGTTGATAGACTCACGAAGACGGCACATTTTCTTCCGGTACACACCACCTATTCTACCAAGAAATATGCCGAGATTTACCTCGATCGTATTGTTTGCCTGCATGGAATACCTAAGACAATTATCTCCGATCGTGGTCCTCAGTTTGTAGCACGCTTTTGGGAACAACTGCAAATGTCTCTTGGCACTAAGCTGATTCGCAGCTCAGCATACCATCCTCAGACCGATGGACAAACGGAAAGAGTAAACCAAATTCTTGAGGACATGCTGAGAGCTTGTGTCATTCATTATGACAAGAATTGGGACAAATGCCTACCCCTGGCAGAGTTCTCGTACAACAACAGCTATCAAACGAGTTTGAAAATGGCACCATTTGAGGCCCTGTACGGACGAAGGTGTCGAACTCCTTTGAGCTGGTCACAAACCGGAGAACGTAACATAATTGGACCCGACCTGGTAATCGAGGCAGAGGAGAAAGTAAAAGTAATACAAGCAAATCTTAAAGCCGCACAAGCCCGACAAAAGAGCTATTCTGACAAAAGGAGAAAGCCCCTAAAGTTCGAAGTTGGCGATCATGTCTATCTTCGAGTTTCACCAACCAAGGGAGTGCGAAGATTTGGAATCAAAGGCAAACTAGCTCCCCGTTATATTGGTCCCTACGAAATCATTGAGAGCTGCGGACCCGTAGCCTACAAATTACGACTGCCCCCACAGCTCACGGCCACCCATGATGTCTTCCACGTATCTCAACTCAAGAAGTGTATTCGAGTCCCTACCGAGATTGTGGAACAACAAGAAATATCGTTGGAACCCGACCTCTCGTATGTCGAACACCCAGTTAAGATTTTGGATCAAAAAGAAAGAGAGACCAGGAGGAAAGTGATTAGAATGTATAAAATACAATGGAATCACCACACGGAAGAAGAAGCCACCTGGGAAATGGAGAGCTACCTGAACCAACATTTCCCTGGGTTTCTTGTCTCAACCACTGGTATGTGCACCCACGCCCACACCAAGAATTACCGAATCTCGGGGCGAGATTCTTGTTAAGGGGGGAAGGCTGTGACAACCCTGGTAATTACATTTCCAAAATCAATGTCATTAGCCTAACTCTATGCTTAAACCAACTAATGAAAGGGTGGAAAGAATTAGAACGAGTTCAGTTGGAATTCAAATTTAATTTGAGCACATTTGGTTACTTTTGAACTTTTAAATTTAACTTTCAAACTATAAGCCAAATGAGATTTTGCCTGAAACCAAAGTTGTAGAACTTTTTATTTTGAACAACTTTCGTGTTCAAAAGTTTTTGAAATTCAAATCAGAAAGAGGAGATAACGCCCTGTTTGCACCCAGCCCCCTGAAGTTTTCCAAATTCTTGCATCCAGGTCCCTCACCTCCCCCTCCTCTGCTGCACCGCGCGCTCGCCCGACAGCCGCACGCCACGTCGCCGGCGATTCCTGCCCCCACGCCGCGCCAAGCCAATGGCCGTCGCTCCCTGCCGCAGCGGCTTTGCCCCGCCCCCACGCCGCCGGCCAGTCAGCGCCCGCGCGTGCTGCCTCGCCCAGCCCGCCGCCCGGCCGCCCAGTCCCCGCGCTCCACCGTGCCGCCCCGGCTCCCGCGCCCCGCCCGTCGCTGCGTCTGCCCTCCGCCCGAGCCGCTGCAACAGCTCCTTCTCCAATCCGCGCGCCACGCTATCTCCTCTCTACCACGCCAAATCCCCGGCCACCAGTAGCTCGCGCCCGCTCGCCGCACGCCGCGCCGGCGTCCCGCTGCTGCCCGCCGTGGCCAGTGCACGCCGTTGCCGTGCCCCGCCCCGCGCGTCGCCCAGGCCCCTCCGCACCCCCTCCGACCCCTATAAAAGCCCCGCCCGGCCACGCGCGCGAGCCACTGCAGCCCAGAGTGCCTCGCCGTCTCCATCGCCGCCGCCGAGCGCCGCCCGCCCGTGGACAGCCCTCCACAGCCGCCCCCTGCCCAAATTGAAGCGCCAGCCACCACTACATCACCACACCGAAGCTCGCCGACCCGCCCAACACCGCCCCAAGCCCGCCGGAGCACCGCCGTCGACGCGAGCCGCGCCGCCGCCGCCTCTGCTCCAACGCCGGCGAGCCCTTCCCGGCCGTCCCCCACCTGAACAACACCCCCACAAGGTAGCCCTCGCACCCCTGAACCTTCCCCGACCCTCGCCCCTCGCCGCCGGCGAGCCCCCTCGCCGGAATTTCGGCCGGCCGCCGTACCCGAGCCGCCCGAGGACCCAATTGCAAGAATTTAAATCTTTAGAAGGGTCTGAGCGTAAGATTCAAGGACCTAGTTGTAAAAGAAAGTTTCAAACCTAGATTCAAATTCAGTGAACTTGTAAAATTCGTATAAAATCGTATAAAATTCAGAAAAATGCAAAATCAACTGTTCTGGAATCCTCAGAACAAACTCTACCACTTTTGTTACAACAAGCTTCTCAGAATCTCAACACATTTTGCTCTACATTAAATAGAAGGTTTAATGGACTTATTTTGTGCCCACTGTTGTAGAACAATTCTGACCCTAAATTTTGGGCAGTGAGTTAGTTGCTTGATGTTCAGGATTGTGTAAAAAGACCAGGCCCAAATTCCATCTCTAGCTTTACTGTTTGTTAAATTTAGTTTTATTTCATGTGTAAGTAGAGTGTTTTATCCCTGCAGTTAGGTGGTGAGTCACCCATTGGAACTTTTCCTATGCTAATGTATTGGTACCTAGAAGCCAGAGAAAAATTAGGAGAATTTTTATCTCACAGTAACCCACTTATTTGATTTATGTGCTAATAACATACATTAAATCAAGAAAATAGTATCTTAGCTTGGAAAATTCTCAAATTTTTACTGGGAGTTACACTATGGTAGAGGTTGCTGTGTAAAAAGTTACATGGACAAACACCCTGTGTAGGGTCCTGCAAAAATGAATCTTTGAATAGCCTAGGTGTAGAATGTCATATTTTCTATGCTCTGAATACTGCATGATAAATCCTACAAAAATTACAGTAGCTTCTGCATGCTTAAGTGAGAGCTCTGTAAAAATCTTAGACTCATTTGTTGCACCAAATGTTCTGTACAAAAAGAACAAGGATCTAACAGCAACTATGTAATGTATTTTTCATAATTAATCTGTTGCATAAAATTTGCTGAAAATTTTACAGTAAGCACATCTTTCCTTGATGTGCCTAAATCCAAAATTTCATGACCAGAAACTATCCATTGTAGTAATTACCCTCAAATCGTAATCAAGTGCCATTTCCACGACTTAAACTGGTGCACTCATGTAGAATCGACGACTCTCGCCGACGGAACTTACGAACTGGTGCCCGCGCCCGAGAGTGAGCAGCGTGAAGCTCAAGCAAATCTAACTGAAGCTCTTGAAGACCCGAGCACAAGTTCGGAAGATCCCCAAGCGAACTGCGAAGGCAAGCCCCGGAGCATAACCCATTCTTTCCGAAATTATGCAACTCATTACTCTTTGCTTGTGCATTAAGTTTATAGGAGTTGGATGAACACCTAGTTGCACGATGTCAGGAACCCTTGCTTGAAAACTAGATGTAAGGTTCGATAGAATGCTATGCTAATAGGACTCCGGTAAAAGTCGAGTGATTTCCTGTCACTCGCGAGAAAATAGGAGTTGAATGGCTACTACACGCTGCAATCATAAGGACACGGACGGGTTATGTAACGATGGTTACGATTGAGGCCCGTCTGTCTAGTGAAAAAAATGCTAAGGCCGCAGGGTGTGGTAGTGATGGTTAAGTCTTTGAACGTACTAAACACATGCCGAGATTATGGGAATCGGTAAGCTTAAGTACCTGATTGGCCCGGCAAGGGGACGGCATCCTACCCTTTGAACTTCGGTCCCATGTGCATATGGCGAGTGCAGAGAGTGGTCACGACCCGGCGCCGAACCGTGGCGTGGAGCTCTTGTACTCTCGGAGGGTAGCCCCGATCCACGACCCGGAAAGAAAGGGGAAAAGTTGCACGTGTGACTCTAGGGAGTAACCACGTGACGTGTGTTTGGGTTTCCCTTGCAAGGTTAAGAAATTCGATTCGAATCGTCCGTTTCTCACGGCTATTGAGACTGCTTAACCATTTTTACCCACAGAGTAAGAAGAGGAACAATGATGATGAATGAAACTGGTTGGATGAAAAATTTAATGCTTCACCATGTATGCTTTCAGATAGCTGCTTATCTAGAATGGTTAATGAAACTAGAATCTGGAGCTAAAAGTTGAAAGTAAGGACCCACTTGTAGATGCTTTTCGGCAAAACAAACCCCTGAGCCAAAAAGCCTTGCATGTCTAGAGTCGGTGGAGTAGATTCCACTACTCGGGTAAGTCTTGCTGAGTATTAGTATACTCAGCCTTGCTTGTGACTCATTTTCAGGTGAGCCCTTCGAAGACTTGACTGCTAGTTTGACTTGGCCCTGCACTCTTCCCCCTGGTTGGTCGGTGGAATGGGATGCGCCCCCGTCCAACGGAGATAAGGCCGAGTGATGTCTCGTACGGGCTTCATCGAGACATCCTGTATCGTCGAGTAGTTTCCGTTGTTTATTTCCGCTGCAACTTAACTCTGAAGAACTTATTTATGATAATTGAAGTATTTGCTTTCTAAACTCAAAACTTGGTTTGTAATATTCACTTATGCTAATGTTGTAATATTTGCTGGAATGTGGCATTCTCTGGGCTCATCGTCGCATGAGCGTTTGTATGTATGGCGCTCGATCCGTTCACCGTGGTTGTATCGGGAGGTTATACCCGACAGACCAGTGGATTACTTTGTTTGAAGTGTAAGGTTAACCGAGAATGCCTTAATGGTGATGGTTAATACACTTGAGCCGGATTAATTCAGGTGGTTCTGCCACAAATATGCAAGGCCATCAAGGATAGGCTAGGGTTTACAGCAGCGAGCACTTTTAGTTGGTCAAGTATTTATTAGCAAGCACCTATTAACTAGGTTTAAGTTTATACCATCCCACTTTAGAAAAATCATAAAGCTACCATCAACATAAACATAAACCACGAACCACAATTTAATTAATCTTCAAGTTTCATTATCATGTGAGGGTCCAAGCCACTCTTAACCGTGAGTATGGCTGTTATAACAGTTTTATACTCTGCAGAGGTTGTACATTTTACCCACAAATCGTGTTCCCCTGAGTCGCCCGGGTTTGCAAGGCCCTTAAACACTTCCGAGGTGAGTGGCGAGGGTACACTACGAAGCCTTTACAAAGACATGTCGAGAGCTAGGCAGCCCGCTAGAGTTTCAGTAGCAGTGTGGTCCATAAACCTCCCTAATGGTCAGCTCCTTAGCAAAGGCAGCTACCCCAAGAGGACCGGGCTATGACCCCTATCACTGACCCCCTCCTTGCCCTTTCGGTAAGGCCACTAGCTAACTACACATCTAATTAATTGGCTAAGGTCAGAGCCATATGACTTTGTGGTTGCACTGTTCACTTGGGTGGTTCTCCATATTCCCATTAAACAAAGTTGATCTTGAATTAACGCGGTATAACAACATTATGAAACGTGATCATAATTATCATAAGAGTAAACTAACACCTTTCCCAAAGTTTGCAACTAAGCGTGACTACCCAACATGAATAGTAAACCCAGGTGTTTCAAGGCTTTGGGTAAAAGACAAGGTATGTCCTTAGTATAGTTAACCCATCAAGTTTATGCAAAGCAATATTGAGATAAAGTGAATTATCATGCTATTGTTGGGATAAAATAGAATATGCAGGGGAGGGAAGTCCACTTGCCTTCCTCGAACAGTTGTTGATTCTCTTCCTCGTAAGCTTGCTCTTGGTCTTGATCGAACGTTACATTGTCTACGCGATAACACAAACAAGCATACACAAACAAATAAGAAACAGTACAATAAGCAGTACAAACAGAGAGTAAAATGATGATAATATTGTAGTTCATGATGCAAGGATCACGTGAGCGCAAGAATCGCTGAAATCGGAGTTGAAACGATGAAGATATGGCTAAAACAGTGATCCAGGGACCTAACTGCGAGAGTTTTGAACTTCCAGAGGCTAGATCTGAAGAAATCAGGGGCTAAAACATAATTAAACCTTAAACAGAGGGTCGGGGTGCAAAACTGGAGATCCTGGACGGCGGGTACTAATTCTAGAAAAGGTCAGGGGTCGGGACAGAAAAAGAAAGGGCTCAACTCTAATTATTTTTCTACTGATCTGGACTACGGGTTGATTCCTGGAAAGCCTAGGGGCTTTTCTGCAAAGGTTCCGGGGACGGCTAGGGTCGGGCGAATCTGGTCCGTTGTATCAGAATCGGGCGGTAGGGTAAGGGTCGGGCGAGGGCGGCGGCTCGTGCGCGGCTCAGATTTGTTCTGGCCGTTAGATCTAGATCGAGCGGTAGGACGAGGGTCTGCTCGGGTCAACCCGGCGGAGTAAAGGGTCGGGCGAATCGATTAGGCGGCGCTGGGCGCCGGCGGCGAGCGAGAGCGGCGGTGGACGGTCGGAGCTCACCGAATCCGGTGTTCCGGGGCTCGGTTCAGGCTGGGGTTATGCCGGGGAGATAGAGGATGGCACGGCGAAAGTGGTGGGGGTCACGGAACGGCCGTGCGGCGACCGTAGACCGGCGGCCACGGCGGCAGGTGGAGACAGAGCTCCGGCGAGAAATTGGGGCCGCGACAGAGCGAGAGAGGGGGGGGGGGGGGGAAACGGGGGCGGCTTGGTGCTCACCACCTCGTGGAACTCCGGCGAGGGTTGTAGGCGTTGGAGAAACAGAGGGACGGCGAGTCGACGGAGGGGCGCGACACGGGGTGGCGGCGTTCCCCCGGTGAGCGGTTTCCAGCGGCGTGCGACGGTGTGGAGTAGAAGAAGACGTTGACGACGGCTCTGGGTGCAAAGCGGGGCTCCGGCGTGGGTTTTATAGGGGAGGAGAGGAGGCGGAGCGGCCGGGGAAAGGAAGGCGGCGGTTCACGCGGCGGCCTGCGAAGGAAAGGGGCGGAGCGCGTACCGCGGCCAGTATGGCAAGCCAGCGTCGCGGGGAAGGAAGGAGGGGACGCGGGCGACGGGGTGCGGAGGCGAACTGGATTTGGGGTGAGGAAGAAAAGGAAAGGGGAGGGAAGCGCGGACGATGGCGCGGCGCGTCTGGTGTCGCGGCGGAAAGGAAAGAGAGAGAAGCGGGAGGAAGAAGAAAGGAAAGGAAGAGAGGGCGCCGACAGGTGGGTCCAACGCGTCGGTGAGAGAGAGGTGTGGGAGAGTGAGGCGGGTTGGGCCGGCTGGTTGGGCCGCGGGGAGAGAAAAAGAAATAGAAGATGAGAAGAGAAGGATTTGGGCCGAGCTGAAAGAAAAGAGGAGAAGAGAAAGAGAGAGATGCATGCATAATTTTATTTTGTGGTGCCTATAAAAATATTTTTAAAATTTTATTTCCTATATTTTTAGGTGTTACAGGAATCCCTAGCAGACACCTAACTTGAGATTCCCACGCCCTCTGCCTCCCTCCCTCTCGCTTTCCCTGGTTGCATTTTTCTTTGCCTGCCTCGCCTTTCCTTTCCCCGTGGTCGCTTTCTCCTCCACCAGACCACCACCACCACACAACTTTCGCTTAGTTTTCCCCCACCCCACTTAACCCCTAAGCAAGCCAAGCTCGCCAAGGCTCCTCCTCGACCCGCCGGCTATAAATTGGGCTCCCCTTCCAAGCCCCAATTCCCTTTTCCCCTTCTCTCGACTCGCCTCTCTAAGTTTCCTTGCAGCGGCATGCTGCTCCGCTGCAGCTGTTGACCTCTGCTGCCCTCACCTACCCACTACCCTGCTGCATCTTTGAACATCCCGGCCCTTTGCTTCCAGACACCTGCACCTTTAGTTCCCTGTGCCTTGGAGAGATTCCGTTCCGAGAACCTTCTCGTCGGAGAGGCTGTTGCAAAGTATCTGTGCAGCCAAAACTCTGCCAGAATTCTCGGCCAGAAACCTTGCTGATAAGGGCAAGACTCTGCCAGAATTTTTTTACAAGGAAGCTCGTAGCTGTGCAGGCTGTCACTCTGCCGAAATTTTTCACCAGAAACCTTGCTGGTTAGGGCGTTACTCTGCCAAAATTTCCAGCTGCATAATCCTCTTGTCCAGGCCGAC
This sequence comes from Panicum miliaceum, assembly GCA_032594955.1. Classification (NCBI taxonomy): domain Eukaryota; kingdom Viridiplantae; phylum Streptophyta; class Magnoliopsida; order Poales; family Poaceae; genus Panicum; species Panicum miliaceum. Next base: position 25,283,098 of record CM064060.1, on the reverse strand, counting down.
ACTCTGCCAAAATTTTGACCTGGGGTTTCTTGATTTGTCAGGGCGAGACTCTGTCCGAATTCCTATTCGAATACCTTGTTTTCTCAGGGGGAAACTCTGCTGGATTTTTCTTTCGCGACGAGCTCTTCCTTCAGCTGCTCTTCTGACTTGTGTCCATGCTTGTGCCGCGAACCTTTTGATGCTGCTGGTCTTCTGCTCCCATCCCCCGTGTTTATGATAACATCCACCGTCCTCGTCCAGTCCTTCTCCGTCGTCTTCCTCTACTGGTTCTATGTCTTCTCATAATTAACCGACCGCACGTAGTAATTATTTCTTGGAGATTTACGTTCTGAATTTCTGCCAAGAACTGCTAGGAAAATAGAGCAAGAAAGTGATTATAACCAGGTAATTTAATTTGTGAGACTAAGAAAGAAGAACATGGCATCTCCCGGCATGGTGTCCGCTGTGACCACGTCGCCGTCGACCGGGTCCGAGCCCGAGGCGCCCTGCTGCGACCCGCAGCTTGCCGCGGTGACCGCGGAGAGGAAGCGCAAGCGCAAGGAGTCCAACCGGCTCTCCGCGCAGCGGTCGCGCGCGCGCAAGCAGCAGCAGCTGGACGACCTGACGAACCAGGTGACCGCGCTGCGCGCCCGGAACGGCGCCATGGCCGCGGCCGCCTACGACGTCGAGCGCCGGTGCGCCGCCGTGCAGGCCGAGAACACGCTGCTGCAGGCCATGAACCTCGAGCTCGGCGAGCGCCTCCAGTCCCTGACCGAGCTCATCCAGTGCATGGAGGCCGCCATGTACCACCAGCCGCAGCAGCTGCTCGACGCCAACATGTACAACTACTACTAGTAGCGACATGCCATCCGGTCGCGTCTTCAGGTCATTGCCAGGGAAGTTAGCTGTAACTAGCTCTCGAGTTGTGTCCATGATCTATGTAACTAGCTAGCTGTGTGTGTGTGTGTGTGTGTGTGTGTGTGTGTGTGTGTGTGTGTGTGTGTTGCTTTGTCCAGCCCTGTGGTGTTGTTATTGGGTGGGCACTGGGGCAAGGGCAAAGTAGGGTTTTTGTGGTGGTGTATGCTGTGTCACTTTATAGTGTGACAAGGACGGCAAAGAGCTAAGTATGTGGTTAATTGGATGCCCTTGTGGAACAAGCAACTGCCTTATATATCGCATCATTTCGTCAAGTCATTCACAGTCCATATTTTTCTCTTTGATGGTGAGAAAAGAACTAATTCCGTGAAAAAGATGGTTGGCCACAAATTGAATGATTGATCATCGAGTCCTAAAGGATTTGCACCAAGATCTTAATAATTGTACTCTGTCTGATAGGTGGCTTCTAGAATCTAGAATCTTACGACGACCACCTTAATTACATATTGATGATTCGTAATACAATAAAATTTGCATATGAATTATGTTGTATTTACAGCGAAAAATTTGATGATCATACTTATCAAGATTTTCTTCTATAATAAATGAGACCCAAAGTACATAAATCATAGAGGTTACAGCTGAAAAGTACTTGTACTACTGGTGGCTACTAACGCTACATCTTGTAAGATTTTTCTTCTGTTGTAGCCATGACATTTGGCCAATGTATGATGAGTTCCACCAAAGGTGCCAAAGTATGGCCATACACCCTATGGCCTCTGGGCACCACAAAAGAATCCTGGCCCACATGTCATTTCTGATATTACTTCATGGACTGACTAATGCAACGAGAGAATCTAAGACCAGAAGAAAGCTATTGCAGCAGCAAGGAAGTGGTCTGCACGCGCGACAGCACGAGCGAAGAACTAGCGGCAGCTTAAAGCTGTGGCTGTCTGGGGGATTCCTTTCTAAGCCCGCTGGGGCAGCGATGAGATCTTTGGAAAGCGGCGAATCATTTGCAAACGGGGTGAGAGGAATTAGCTAGGGATGGACGTGATCAATGACGCTTTAGTTAAAGTGACGAAACAAAGGGTCCCGAAAACAAAAGCCTCGCTGCCGTCCTTCCATCCTTAACTTTTAAGAATTCCACAAAAGGTGAACGGAGTGGCCGTGGCTGGTGTCCGGTTTGTGAGCTATTGAACTTGTTCTATACAAATCTTTAGACCTCGAGCAATCATACGTAGTGGTAGATTCATCTTTTATATATCTACATCATAGACCTGATATATTATTGTGAATGAAATTGAGTTTTTTAATTTGAATGTTTTTTGCATTATATATTGTGATCTTATTTGGCGGTATGCGTGTGACGGGGGACAAGCACACAAGTTACTTTTTTCTGTTCTTTTTAAAGAAAAGTGATCTTGTCTTGGTTTTAGTGGTGGATTTATCTTCTCTGTACTAATAACTAATAAGAACCAATATATTAAAGAGAATACAAAAAATGATATTGAGTTTGTTTTATATGTGAACTCTTATCTGGCGACAAGTGTGCGATTAGGGACCAGCATGCGAGTTAATTTTCATTCTTCTTAAAGAATGAACCTGTTTTGGTATTAGTTTTGAGCTAGGCAGCTTAATTGGCAACAAGTGTATGACTAGGGACAAGCAGAGAGGTTACAATAGGGTTTGATTGTCGGTTTGTGAAAATTACACTTGTGCTGCTCAAACATTGATGGTTGCCAACTCAACTGAATACACAAAACTTTGTTGGCCATAAATTAATTATGAACCTCAAATAACCTTCACACATCATTGCTCTATGCTGTGATTTACATGTGTAGATCCCAAGATGGAGGGGCCTAAACTTTATTTGCATTCAGTTTACTTATTACCTAGGGACACATAAAAGTTTCAGCAGTCGCATATAGTTGAGATTTGCCCTAATTTTAAACAACTTGCTTATCTCAAATCCGGTAACTGCTAGAATTAGCATGGATCACGCCCAGATGGATGCCTTGCACAGATCTGTTTTAGATTCACATTGAAAAACTGAAAGAATAACCCTGAAAGATTCCCAGCATATCCTGAAAACAATACTAATCAATTGAACATAGTGCTGGCAACATGGACCTATCACACAGCACATGAAAACAACACCCACCATACCACTCTGTTTTTTAATACCATTCATCTTGCTAGCAACCGGCTTGATCTGGATGTTTACATTGATGAAGGTTTGGCAGTTGCAGCTCGCTCAATTGAGGCCGCCACAATAATTTTCTAAAGCGTGCAAAATTTGACCCTACATGGGAAACAGAGCACTGGGAATTCTAAAGATATGACAGAATAATTTGCTGGTAAGTTACATGGAAACTTTTGTGTGGCAATGCATAGTAGAAAGAGAAAATTCAGAAGGTATTTTAATTTTAAATTCTCCCAACTAGTTTTTTGTGGAGCTAGCCAAGAAATTGCCAAGGCACAAAGTAGTACATACTGAACATCGTTCTGCAGAACGGCCAAAGCGCGTGTGCATGTTCAAAACACAGGTAATGGCATTACCTGGAAAATTATACTGCTTAACACAATACTTTTCCGAATATATAGTATGCTATTCTCCGCGTTTGCATATCCCCTCAGTGCCTGGTGCTAGTGAAATAGTAACTAGCACGGCATAGTACCTCAATTAGTTACCATGAAACGAAAATCCATACACGTCAGTAAAGACACATTTATCTTTTTATTTGACTAGCAAATATGCACGCAGCGTTGCTACGACCGAAGAACAATATATACATTATCGTACAAGGCTTCAACCACCCCCTCGCAAGCATAAGACAGACTCCGATTAAAATCGATACGTGCAATGATTCCAATTACAGCTCCGATTGACGGACCGAGGAATCATTGCTTGCTTTAGTACGATTACTCTAAAGCGCCAAAAGGTCATCATGAAACCATCGTTTCACTTCATCCACTGTTCTAATAGTTTCATGAAACGAGCCTAGTGTCCACCAACATCAAAGGTACGACTAGGAGAAAACATATTGATATGATGGACTAAATATGGAATAAAATTGATGATTTACTGAGTGTTGATTTTCATTAAGGCTTGCCACTAAATACCTTTCCCCACACCCCGCACAAAGCGGGAGCTCTCTGCACTGGGTACGCCCTTTTTTATAAACATGTGTTCCACTATCCTTGTTTTAAATAATTACTAGACAGTAGTAAGTAAAAAATTATTTAGCTCCATCTTCCATCTTTACGAGTGGTTGTTTTGGAACAAGGGGTAAGGTTAAATAATTACTCAATGATGAACCCTTGACGCAAGCACGTGTGGTAATTAAGTTTCAAGATGTGGTTCCTAATTAGGTAAAATGTTGCAAACAGATAAAACGACTACACCTTTTAGTATGACGTCTGGTAGGAATTTTACTATGATTGGGCAACTCAGCAGGCACACCATTTATTATGACTGTAAATAAATTAAAGTTCATAGTACCTAAAACCTGATGTCAAAGTCCATTACATATGTTCAGCTACTATGTAGGTGTGTTTTTATTGTTCACCTCCTTTTTCTTAGTAAAAAAGAACTAAAGCTTCTTGGTGGCTATTACGTACCAACAGAAGAAGTAAGAAGGGTAATTAACAATATACCCAATATGAACAAAGGATGATAATATTTGTTGAAACCCAAGGTTCATATTCTCTTTTTGCTTAAACCAATGGTAAGGCACAATTGTTTTATTTGTTAAGGCCAAGGTTCAAAACCCACGAACTACTTGTAGTGGAATAATTTTTTTATAATGAAAACTATTTCGTTTCGGCATCTCAATGCACATAAATTTAGTTTTCAAGCCAGAGGTTGATTGATATCACAGTAGATAGTGTGACATTATTATTGTACATTTCAACAAAATGTTCACCAAAAGCAGGAATGGTGGGAGAAACAGTAGCAACTGATAAACTTTAGAATATACTCCCTCCGTTCCAAATTATAATTTGTTTGATTTTTTTTACCCCAAGTTGGACCACTCATCTTATTCAAAAATTTATGCAAAATATCACTTCTTTTGTTGTGACTTGCTTTATATTATTAAAAGTTCTTCAATAGTGACTGAAATTTGACTATGTTTGCATAATTTTTTTAATAAGACGAGTGGTTAAATTTGATGTTAAAAAAGTCAAATGAATTATAATTTGGAACGAAGGGAGTACAAGTTTGCCCTAAGAAAAGTCCAGCACATACGTACAATGGTGATCAACGAAATTCCTTCAGCATCAAGATAAAAGAATTGTCCCAAGCATAGGGAATATGCTGGGTTTCAGTGGTTACTGTCACATTTTTTTAGGCCTTAGAGCTGACGATGTACCCAATGATCTTTACCATGATAGGACAGCCAAGAGGTGCGCAGTTAGTTTTTACAAGTGGATGATGATCTGTGTTACACGGCAAAATGAAACCGATCTTACTCCAAGAAAATGATAAGATCAGAGTCCATTACACCAACTATGTGGTCATGCCTCCTATTATGTGCCACTAATTATTAACCTTATATATATCAGAGCAAAAGCATAGTGTAGGTGTTCCCATATTTAAATAAGGAGACCACCTTTTCTGTCTATCAGTTTTCCCAAAGAAATTTCCTTGAATCAACTACAAAAAGCAATGGAAGCTTCTTCCTAACATTTGCAATGTCAATCAATACTAAAGTGCTTAGATATTGGCAATCAAAGGTAAATTAGCTTGCCTATGTTGCATAACAAAAATAAATTAACGCATTGGAAGGACTTTTCAATTTACATTTAAATGCTCTCTTTCATACTTCCTCAAATACAAAATAAGTCGACTTCTAGAGTTGTGGTAAAGTAAACTAAACGTATAGAAAATAACACCAATATAAATGACAACAAAATAATAACATTAGACCCATAAAAAAATATTTCTGTACTGTACAAATTTATGTATCGTATACATGAGAGGTTAATTTATTTTGCAAAGGAGGGGGGGGGGGGGGGGTGGGTCATGGCACTCTTGGAAATATTGATACACAATTTCGCATTGGGATGGCCTAACGCTCCTAACCCTATATGTTTCTATTTTAATTAACTCTCCGGATGGTGGATGTTTGGACACACTGAACTTCTACTAATACATCATTTTCCCAAAATCCTTAGATGGCGCGCGCTGCTACTTGCTTAGTCCCCGGGATTGCCGGAGTTGGCTCACCGTCGCCCGTCAGGTTAGGGGTTAGGGTTGGGGGTTGCTGGGTGTATCCGTGGCCGGCGACCTTAGAGAGAGGGTGTGGGGCGGCGACGGCCTGGCGACGGTGGTGGCGGGTTGCCCGGCGGCGAGGGCACCACCGGCTGGGCATAGGCGGAGCTAGCATGGTGGCACCTTGGGCCATAGCCCACCTTATAATTTGATTCAATGTTAAAAATACAATACATATGTCGGTGTTTTACCGTCAAGCCCACCGAGGGATACCCCTGAGGTGGTAGGTTGTAGGTAGGGTGTCGCCGAGATCAGGAACCTGAAGGTGCAAGGAACACAATGTTTAGACAGGTTCGGGCCGCTGAGAGCATAATACCCTACGTCCTGTGTGGTTTGTATTGCCTTAGAGGTTATGAGATATTTTGGAGGGGTCCCTGTAACAACCCTGATAAATTACATTTCTAAAGCAATGTCATTAGCCCAACCCTATGCTTAACCAACTAATAAAAAGGTGAAAAGAATTAGAACAAGTTAAGTTAAAATTCAAATTGAATTTGGGCACATATGAATACCTTTGAATTTTTAAATTAACTTTCAAACCACAAGCCAAATGAGGTGTTGCCTGAAACCAAACTTGTAGAACTTTTTATTCTGAACAACTTTCATGTTCAAAAGTTTTTGAAATTCAAATTAGAAAGTGGGGAAAACATCCTGTTTGCAACCAGCCCCTTGGAACTTTTCAAATTTCGCAAACAGACCCTTCTTCCCTCCTCTCTCTCCCCTCCCCGCCCGACACACCGGCCAGGTGGCCGGCGATGCCTGACCGGCGCAAGCCGCCAGGCCAGTGGCCGCCGGCCCTCGCCCCCAAGCCCGGCTTTGCCCCCCCCCCCCCCCCACCGCCGCGCTGCCCAGCCCCACCTCGCCACGCGCGCCACGCCAGCCGCGCCCCTGCTCGCCGCCCGCCGCGCCCAACGGCCGCGCCGCGCCGTGCCGCACCGCCCGCCGCGACCCGCCCGTCGCTGAGCTCGCCTCCCGCCTGAGCTGCTGCTGCAGCTGTCCCCCAACCCCCGTGCCGCGCTATCTCCTCGCCCCCCCCACGCAAAATCCCCGGCGCCCAGTCGCGCGCCTCCGCCCTCCGCACGCCGCGCCGGTGAACCGAGCGGCCCACCGCGGCCAACCCCGCGCCATTACCGTGCCTCCACCCCCCCGCGCGTCGCCCGGCACCCCTCCCTCCCTCCTGCCCCTATAAAAGGCGCTCTAGGCCGCCCGCGCGAGCCACCAGTAAGCAGAGCACTCGCCGCCGCCATTGTCGCCGCCGAGCTCCACCGCCGTGGACAGCCTTCCACCGCCGCCCCCTGCCCAAATTGAAGTTCCAGCCACCACCACATCAACCCACCGGAGCTCACCGACCCGCTCAACGCCGCCCAGGACCGTCGGAGCGCCGCCGCCCACGCTGCCGCCGTCGCCGCCGCCCCTGGTCACCGCGGACAGCTCGACTCCGACCTCCTCCGCCCAAGCCAAGCACCGGAGAAGCTTCCCCACGCGCCACTGAAGCTCCCCGTCCAGACCAGACCGCCCCAAGCCCGTCGGAGCACCGCCGTCGACGCGTACCGCCGCCGCCGCCCATGCTCCAACGCCGACGAGCTACTCCCGGCCGTCCCCCACCCGACCAAGACCCCCCACGAGGTAGCCCTCGCACCCCTGATCCTTCCCCGGCCCTCACCCCTTGCCGGAATTTTGGCCGGCCACCGTACCCGAGCCGCCCAAGGACCCAATTTCAGTAATTGAAATCTTTAGAAGGGTCTGCACGTAAGATTCCAAGGACCCAGATGTAAGAGAAAGATTCAAACCTAGATTCAAAATCAGTAAACTTGTAAAATTCGTATAAAATCGTAGAAAATTCAGAAAAATGCAAACTCAACTGTTCTGGAACCTTTAGGATAAACTCCACAACTTTTGTTAGATGCATCTCCTCAGATTCTAGCTAATTTATGCTCTAAATTAAATAGGCTGTTTAATGACCTTTATTCACAACCATTGTTGTAGACAAGTACTGGTCCTGAAAATTTTACAGTAGGAGATTTACTTGTTATATAAGCCAATGTAAAAAGATCAGGCCCAAATTCCATCTCTGTCTACACTGTTTATTAAACTTAGTTTCATACCATGTTTGGATAGAATTAATTGTCCCTGCAGTTAGGTTATGAATCACCTACTGCAACTTTTGCTGTACTTGTATGATAGTACCTAGATGCCATAGAAAAATTTAGAGACTTTTTATCTCGCAGGAACCTATTTATTTGATTTATGTGCTAATAACATACATTAAATCAAGAAAATAGTATCTTAGCTTGGGAAATTCTCATAGTTTTACTAGAAGATATACAGTGATAGAGGATGGTTTGTAAAAAGTTTCATGGACAAAAACCCTGTGTAGGGTCCTGTAAAAATAAATCCTTGAATAACCTAGGTGTGTAATGTCATATTTACTATGCTCTGAAAACTGCATAATAAATCCTATAAAAATTACAGTAGCTCCTACATGATTAATTGAAAGCCCTGTAAAACTCTTAGTCTCAGTTTGTGCACCATTTGTTCTGCACAAAAAGAACAAGAATCTAGCAGCAACCTTGTGTTATATTTTTCATAATTAATCTGCTGCATGAAAATATCTGAAAATTTTGTAGTAAGCATATCTTTCCCTGATGTGCCTAGATCCAAGGTTTCATGACCAGAAAGTACTCGCTTTAGTAGTTACACTTAAATCATGTTTCCATGAGGAACATAAGTTCCCATGAACACCCACCCCACCTTGCTTAACGAAGTTACTTATTGTACTATTCTACTCTAATAACGATTGCCCACAAATGATAAAGTAACTCACTTCACAACAAAACTCATGTTTTACAGACTGCAACTTTATCGTGAAGGAAATCATGTCATTTACCATCACCACAACTTACACTTGTGCATTCATGTAGAAACGACTACTCTCGCCGACGGAACTTACGAGCTGGTGCCCGAGTCCGAGAGTGAGCAGCGAGAAGCCCAGGCAAATTTAACTGAAGCAGTTGAAGACCCGGGTCAACGTTCAGACGATCCCCGGACTAACTTTGCACAAGAAGGCAAGCCCCGGAGCATAACCCTATTCCTTTCCTAAAATATGCAACTCATTACTCTCTTGCTTGTGCATTAAGTTTATAGGAGTTGAATGAAAACTTAGTTGCATGATGTTAGGAACCCATGCTTGAACACTAGATGTAAGGTTCGATAGAATGCTGTGCTAATAGGACTCCGGTAAAAGCCGAGTGATTTCCTGTCACTCGCGAGAAAATAGGAGTTGAATGTTTACTGCACACTGCAATCATAAGGACAACGGACGGGCTATGGTACGATGTTTACGATTGAGGCCCGTCTGTTTTGTGAAAAATGCTAAGGCCGCAGTGTGTGGTAGTGGTGGTTAAGTCTTTGAACGTACTAACCACATGCCGAGAATATGGTAATCGGTAAGCTTAAGTACCTGATTGGCCCGGCAAGTGGACGACAACCTACCCTTTGAACTTCGGTCCCATGTGCATATGGCGAGTGCAGAGAGTGGTCACGACCCGGCGCCGAACCGTGGCGTGGGGCTCTTGTACTCTCGGAGGATAGCTCCGATCCATGTGCATATGGCGAGTGCACGAGTGGTCACGACCCGGCGCCGAACCGTGGCGTGGGGCTCTTGTACTCTCGGAGGGTAGCTCCGATCCACAACCCGGAAAGAAAGGGGAAAAGTTGCACGTGTGACTCTGGGAGTAACCACGTGACGTGTGTTTAGGTTTCCCTTGCAAGGTTAAGAAATTCGATTCGAATCGTCCGTTTCTCACGGCTATTGAGACTGCTTAATCCCTTTTACCACACAGAGTAAGAAGAGGAACAATGATGATGAATAAACTTGTTGGATGAAAGTTAATGCTTCACCATGAATGATATTGGATAGCTGCTTATCTAGAATGGTTAATGAAACTAGAATCTTGAGCTAAAAGTTGAAAGTAAGGACCCACTCGTATATGCTTTTCGGCAAAACAAACCCCTGAGCCAAAAAGCCTTGCATGTCTAGAGTCGGTGGAGTAGATTCCACTACACGGGTAAGCCTTGCTGAGTATTAGTATACTCAGCCTTGCTTGTGGCTTGTTTTCAGGTGAAACTTTCGAGGACATGATTGCTAGCTTGACTTGGCCCTGCACTCTTCCCCCTGGTTGGTCGGTGGAATGGGATACGCCCCCGGCCAATGGAGATAATGCCGAGTGATGTCTCGTACGGGCTTCACCGAGACACCCTGTATCGTCGAGTAGCTTTCGTCATTTTATTTCCGCTGCAACTTAAACTCTGAAGAACTTAACGGTTATGATCACTGAAGTACTTGGTTACTAAACTCAAATATGGTTTGTAATATTCACTTATGATAATTTTTGTAATATCTGCTGGAATGTGGTATTCTCTGGGCTCATCTTCGCATGAGCATTGGTATGTGTGGCTTTGATCCGCTTTACCGTGGTTGTATCGGGAGGTTACCCGACAGACCAATGGATTACTCCGTTTGAAGTGTAAAGTTAACTGAGATTGCCCTAAGGGTGATGGTTAATACACTTGAGCCGGATTAATTCAGGTGGTTCTGCCACAGTCCCTGCCCGCCCTTATATAGTCTAGGGGGACAGGGTTACATGGAAGTCCTAGTCAGGGACGGTCCAAGGAGTCCTGCCCGAGTACGTTGTCAGGTAGTTTCCTTATGTCCGACTAGTCTTAGTTCTATACGACTAGTTACAATGAGGATAAGGTATGGCTCATGCACCATCCCCTACTACAAGAATATGTACGCCAAGTGTGCAGTCCCGCTGCCCCGGGTTTGATAAGCCCCCGAGCTCTAGCCGAGTACTGCAGACTGTCGAGTACTTCTAGAAGGTGTCTTCAGGTCTCTGCTGAGTCCCCTTGAGAAGGTGTCTTCCGAGTACTGTCTTGGCTGCATCGAGGCTGTGAGGTGCTCAAGCCCCGAATAGTTTTTAAGTCTTCTTTTATATGGGGTGCGATGAACTCGCACTCCATATGGAGTAGCCCCCGAGCCTTAGGTTGAATCGAATAATCAGGCTGAGGGTCAAATTAGTCTTCAATCTTCCGTCTGTATCTTCCAAGAATTTTTGAAAAATAAGCCGTAAATGACACGTATCCCGCGGCCCCCGAGCCTTTAATCCAAATTCCATGGTTTGGAAAAAAGGATCTAAAGAGTCATGGCGTGGAATGTGTGTTTTTGATCTCAATTTGATGATTTTTAGGGTTAATTTGCTCTGGAAGTTGAAGGTCCGAATTCTCGGGAGCCTATCCCTGAGAAAATGGCTAGTTTCCATTATCCGTTGCGCAGAACCCGTAAAAACCGCTCAAAATCAAATCGTTATCCCGAGAAAGCCTCTTTGACTTCCAACGGAAAAATGGGATGCCGCCGGTTATAAATAACCCCGCGTTACCCCTTAGGGTTTTCACCCGCATCCATTTTCAACGTAGTAAAAACAGATCTGCATCCAGGAACCCTAGGCAACGCCGCCGCGCTCAAATCGACTGCCTTGTCGCCCAAATCCCAAGCCAAGAGTAGCCAAAATCTTCACTCCCCATCTCCACCCGCACCGCGTGAGTTCCCCGGGGCATGCGCACAAAACTTTGTGTGACATTTCACCCCATGATGCCGAGGAAGTCCGCCGCCGATCGCGGGAAGAAGAGGGGAAATGAGGGCGGAGATGAGTCGTCGCCACAGGCCAAGATCGCCAAGGCTGTGGCAGAAGGCGAGTGGAGGTCCTCCACCATCCGGGAGAGGGATCTGCTTTGGCTCGTCGCCGAGCGGGTGCTCCAGGAGGAAGGAGTTGTGCAGTGGCGGATCGTGGGATCCGACTCGTCGCCATGGGAGAACACGGGTGAGATCGTGATGTTCGCCCCTTCTGCTGACCACGGCCTCGCTCTGCCTTCTTCAGATTTTCTCCGTGGTCTGCTTGGTTTTTGACAAAATCAAGCATTACCACCTTCCCCCAAAATCTATTTTGCACATTTCTCTTTTTGTGCATCTTTGCGAGGCATTCTTAGGAATTCGCTCGCATTTTATTTGTTCCGACATCTCTTCCACCTAAAACCCCAGTCGGACGAGGACAATCCCGCGCTAGTCGGGGGTGCCGGGGTACAGCTGCGCGACAAGGCGCTGTACCTCGAGTACACGACCCCGAATAGCCTGTCCGGGTGGCACGCTCAGTGGTTCTACATCGGAACCACCAGCCCAGCCTCCCCGGCCTGGACAACTCTCCACCCCGGCGTCAGGAGTGCTGGCTGAAGAAGCTGACAGAAGAAGAACGCCGCGACATCCCCGAGTTGATGAAGCGGATCAAGGCCCTGAAGGACAAGGGCGTTACTGGGGAGTCTGTGGCGTACTCGTTTATCGAGCATTGCATCCAGCCCCTCCAGCAACGCGTACACCTTGGTTTCGAGTACCAAGGCCTTCAGGACCCATCACGGATGGCCAGGGATGTGCCATCCATTGAGGATATCATGCGCCGGGTTACCCGCCTGTTCACGGGGGTAAACCTGGAGCCCTACATCCCGAGGCTCTTCGGCGCGGACAACTCACTGGATCCGGTAAGTAGTGACTCGAGTACCTTTTTGATGTAGTCGTGTTAGTTTGCTTGTTACTGATACCTTTTCTTGAATGAAGGCCGACTTGGAGCGGTTCAGGTCTGACCCGCCTGAGCCGATCTTTGAGGAGCCAGCCCAGGATCCGCTCGCCGAGAAGGCCGCGGATGATGCTGCAGCTAACCCGCCACAATCGCAGCATGTGGCGACTCGCATGTGGAGGGCCGTTGCGGCTGTAGACACAGCCACCAGTCGCCAGGCAGCATAAGTAGTCTGTACTCCTTAGCTGCTTGATCTTGCCATATATCCACGAGTACTTAGTTACTTAATCATGTAGTGGGACTGAGGAGAACCCCGAGCCCCAGAGGCAAGGGGTACTCGGAGAGACTGGGGAGAGGAGTATGGCGTCAGGGCAATCAACGCCCGCGACTATCAAGTCGGCCTCCCCCTGTTCCGGGAATAAGACCGTGCCGCGAGTGCTGGTGGTACCCACGGTACTCCCCCTTAGGAAGCCCGCAAGGTTGGTAACCAGAAGAATCATGCTGTAGATTTTTGTGTTAGTGTTGAGTACTAACATAGTTGTGCAGGAAGTCGGAGACTCCCAAGCAGGCAACCTCTAGCACCACCCAGGTTGGCACGAGTAAAGACTCGTTACCAAAGAGCCTGCGGCCACGAGTACCGCCACACCTCTGATCGTCAAGGTGGTGGCGGCTGATGGAGGAAATGATTTCGAGCCCCCAGTGATTGCCGAGGTGGAGACGGAGACCGAAGCCCCGAGGGCTACTCCTGGGCCGGCCCCGGAGGCAGGTGCTCGGACCGACCAGTAGGCGGTCGCGAGTACCATGGGCCCGTGGGAGACCCCGGAGAGTTCCCGGGCACAGCAGCGAGAGGAGGTCCCGAAGGACTCCCGAGTACCCGAGCAGCGGGAGGGAGAAGTCCCCCGTCCAAATGCTGAGCTCTTTGACGGCCCACTGCTGGAGCCGGAGACGGTCTCGCTCATGTTTTAGATGAGCCACCGCTTCACAGATTATACCAAGGTATGTAGTCGAGTACTTCCTCTAGGCTTGATATCCTGTTATAGAAAGCTACGGACTTGTTGACTGCCTTTATGTAGAGCCTCATTGGGTGCTGAAGGGAGAAATCAGCCCTGTTGAGCCAGATCGGGGATGTGCTGCTACGTACCCATGAGGCAGAGGACAACCTGGAGGCCGAGAAGGCTAAGAATGCCAAGCTCCAGGAAGAACTCGCGGCCTTGAAGGCCTCTCATCAGGACACAATGATCGATCAACAACGGAAGCACGATCTAGCTATCAGGAAAGTCAAGGACTTGACTGCCCAGAAAGAGAGTAAGTAGTTTGTTCCTCATGTCCGAGTAGTGGTTGTGCGTCCTCATTTCTTTTGAGTTACATATGTGTATTTTTCCCAAAGTATGCTCGTATTGAAAGAGCTTTGACTGACTGGAAGTGTGACATATACGAACTTACAGAGGAGAAGGAGCAGGTGAAGAAGGCTCTGGAAGAGCTTCAACTCAAGTACTTAGATCTGGACGATGAACATAAGACTGTGACTCGCCAGCTGAAGGATGCTGACAAGCAGCTTGTGCAGAACATGCAAATGATCCAGTCATTGAACCGCGACAAGGAGCGTCAGCAGAAGGAGCTGGAGCAACTCGGTACTGCAGCATACCAGCTGTGCGAGTTCGTGCACTCTTCTGCAAACGAGCAGTCCTTGGTGCAGCGGCTAGTGGATGCTCCGACAAGTATCGCAGGGTATGCGTCTGGCACTGCCAAAGTCATGCTTACGCATGCCTTGGCAGTGGTGAAGTCGTACTTCCCGGGCATGGATGTGCGCCCGTTTGCGGAAGGCATCGCGGATGACTATACAGAAGAGTAGTTCAACGAGTACCGTAGTGAGGTGCAAGATGTTGCTCATCAGATAGTCGATGACCTTCCGCTTTTCTGAGCTTTAGAACTGTGTTTGTTTTGTAAGAAAACAACAGTTACCCTTGTAATATATTAATGCTTGTTTGATTGTCGTTTGCTACGCTCGACTCGTGGAGTAGCGTGTTGAAACGTAATCGTGTAAGCTTTTGAGTACGTTAGTTCTAGTGTAGAGTTACCCTGAAAGCAGCGCTTCAGTTGGTGAACTGTATACTAGATTGTACTTTTATACAGAGTTGTGTTCGTAGAAGCTCTGTTAGTAGGCGTGAGAACCTCTTATGAGGAGGTAGTCGGAGGGAACGCTTAATACATTCGAAGGCGGTAGCCTGAGAGGCTGTTTGATTGGTTAATTGTGATGGAAAGTACTCGTGGCGCAGCCCCCGAGTGTTTTACGAAGATTAGAGTGAGGTAGAATATTGATATAACTTGTGGCGACAGCCCCAGGGTTTGTTCAATGTTGCTAAGAGAAAAATAATGACATAATAGTCGTTTGAGGAACCGAAACAACCGTGCATTATTATACTGTGCTACACTGCAGCTGACAGGTTTTGTACAAGTTTCTTAGGCATGGAAACGTCGTAGGTGCTCGATGTTCCAAGAATTTGGAACTTCCTGGCCATCAGAGTACTGTAGTCGGTAGGACCCTGGCCTTGTCACCTTCGTGACGATGAAGGGTCCTTGCCATCTAGAGTTGAGCTTATGGAGCCCAGTCTCATCTTGGATGCGGCGGAGGACCAAGCCTCCAACGTTGAAGGATATTTCTTGAATATTGCGGTCATGGTACCATCGAACGCCTTGTAGATTTCGAGCTGATCGAAGCAAAGCGTTGCACCTGATTTCTTCAGCACAATCGAGTTCCAGGTACCTTGCCTTGACAGCTTCTCCTTCCTCATACATCTCGAGTCTGGGTGACTCCCACATAATATCGGCTGGGAGAATTGCTTCTGACCCGTAGACGACAAAGAAAGGTGACTGTCCTATGGCTTTGCTCGGTTGAGTACGGAGCCCCCAGACGACTGTGGCTAACTCATGAAACCACTTGCCTCCCTTTTTGTTGTTCTCATCATAGAGTCTTTTCTTGAGTCCATCGAGTATCAAGCCGTTAGCGCGCTCCACGCGGCCATTGGCCCTCGATTGAGCCACCGAAACGTACTTGACCTCAATGCCGCTTCGTTCATAGAACTCCCAGAACTCGTGTGATGTGAAATTGGATCCAGATCAGTGATGATTGTATGAGGGAAACAAAAATGGTGGAGGATGTCACAAATGAAAGTGACTACTCTATCCGCCGTCAGTGCTGTGATTGGCTTGTACTCGATCCATTTTGTGAACTTGTCGATTGCCACCAACACGTGAGTAAAACTTCCTGGCGCTGTTATCAATGGACCGATCACGTCGAGGCCCCAACAAGCGAACGGCCAAGAAGGTGGTATGGTGATCAGCTTGTGGGCAGGGACATGGGCTTGTTTACCAAAGAATTGGCAGTTGGTACATCGACGAACGATATCTTCGGCGTCTGCCAAAGCTGTAGGCCAATAGAACCCGGACCTGAAAGCCTTCCCGACTAGTGTGCGGGAGGCTACATGATTTCCGCACGCGCCCTCATGAATTTCTTCCAGGATTTCATGCCCTTCTGCAGTAGTCACGCACTTCATGAGTACCCCTAATGTTGATCCGCGCTTGTAGAGCTTATCCCCCACCAAAACATAACCCTTGCTTCGCCTGACTAGTCGGATAGCCTCGGCACTCTTAGGGTCAATGTCGCTTGTAGAGCTTATCCCCCACCAGAACATAACCCTTGCTTCGCCTGACTAGTCGGATAGCCTCGGCACTCTTAGGGTCAATGTTGGGGGCTAGCTTCTTTTCCTTGATCAAGTCGATGAACTGGGAACGCCAATCCACATCAACCATCAGGACCTCTCGACTAGGCTCTACAAGACCCTAGTCGATGGTGCCTGGCTCTATTCTAGGAATAGAGGGGTGGTGGAGTTTGTGAACAAAGACTCCAGCCGGAACTTTGGCTCGTATAGAGCCTAGTTTCGAGAGTACGTCTACCCTAACGTTGTTGTCGCTTAGTACATGACGAATCTCTAGGCCTGAGAACTTGTTCTCGAGTTTGCGAATTTCTGCGATGTACACGTCCAAGGTTTCTTTGTTGGTGTCCCACTCCTTGTTGCATTGTTGGAACACCAACAGAGAGTCACCGAAAACGAGTATTCGCTTGATGCCAAGGGAGATAGCTAGACGTAGCCCGTGCAGTAGGGCCTCGTACTCGGCTTCGTTGTTGGAGACCTTAAATAGTATCTGGAATACGTATTTAAGTTGCTCGCCAGTTGGACTGATGAATAGTACTCCTGCACCACCGCCTTCGAGCTTGAGGGATCCATCGAAGTACATAACCCAATGCTCTGGCTGGTTAGCTGGAGTTGGTACTTGGTTTTCTTGCCACTCTGCCAAAAAGTCGACTAGGGCTTGCGACTTGATGGCGGTGCGTGGTTTGAAGTCAATGTTGAGAGCCCCCAGTTCAACTGCCTACTTAGAGATACGTCCAGTGGCATCCCGATTGTGGAGTATATCCGCCAATGGGAGATCAGTGACAACTGAGATCTTGTACTTGTCGAAGTAGTGGCAAAGCTTTCAGGAGGTGATGAGTATAGCGTAGAGAAGTTTCTGAATTGAGGGGTAACGAATCTTCAACTCAAAAAGGACTTCGCTAACGAAATACGCTGGCCGCTGCACGCCAAATGCATGGCCTTCCTCATTTCGCTCCACCACGATGGCTGTGCTGACTACGTGAGTAGTCGCAGCGATGTAAAGTAGCAGGTTCTCGCCTGGGTTTGGAGCCGTGAGGATGGGGGGCGATTGGAGATGATCCTTGAGATCCTCCAATGCCTGCGCTGCTTCCTCGGTGCAAACAAAGTTATCCTGCCACTTGAGGAGTTTGAGGAAAGGTAGACCTCGTTCCCCAAGTCGAGAGATGAATCTATTTAATGCCGCCATGCAGCCGGTGAGCTTCTGCACGTCTTTGATCTTCTGTGGAGCCCCCATGCTTGTGATGGCGGTTATCTTTTTAGGGTTAACCTCAATTCCTCGGTGACTGACGATGAAACTAAGGAGTTTCCCTTAAGGTACGCCGAAGACACACTCAGTCGGGTTGAGCTTCCACTGAAATTTGCGCAGACTGTTGAAGGTTTCCTCGAGATCAGAGATGATCTCATTGGGATTTCAGGTCTTGACGACCACTTCATCCACGTAGGCTTCAACATTTCGATGTAGCTGATCGGCAAGGCATATTTGTATGGCCCGCTGGTAAGTTGCACCCGCGTTCTTTAGCCCAAATGACATAGTCGTGTATGCGTAGGCGCCAAATGGGGTGATAAACGCAGTCTTGATCTGGTCTTCTTCTTTGAGGGAAATCTAGTGATAACTCGAGTTGCAATCAAGGAAGGAGAGCAGGACGCAACCGGCGGTAGAGTCGATAACCTGATCGATACGGGGGAGCGCGAAAGGATCTTTCGGGCAGTGCCTATTGAGATTGGTATAATCGACACACATCCTCCATTCATTATTATTATTTTTAAGCACAAGTACAGGATAGGCTAGCCACTCTGGATGGTAGACCTCTTAGATGAAACTAGCCACGAGTAGTTTAGCTAGCTCTTTTTTGATGGCCTGCCTCTTTTCTGGAGACAAACGACGTAGTCGTTGCTTCCTTGGAGTGGCTTTGGGATTAACTTTTAGAGCATGCTCGATCAAATCCTTGGGCACACCTGGCATATCCGCTGGTTTCTAGGCAAAAATGTCTCGGTTCGCCCTAAGGAAGTTCACGAGCGTGACTTCCTATTTGTTGTCCAAGTGCCCGCCGATCAGAGCGGTCTTGGAAGAGTCACCCTCCTAGAGCTGGATGGTCTTGATGCCGACATCGGAGTTTGGCTTCACCCTCGACTGGCTTGGCCTCTTGTTCACCACCTCCAGCTCGGTCTCGGAGAGTTGTTGCGCGGCCGTGAGTACTTTGGATTAAGGCTCTAGCACGCACGGTGATGCAGCATACGGAGGGAGAGTACACCGTTGTTACCTGGCATTTTAAGGACCAAGTAGATGTAATGGGGTACCGCCATGAATTTGGCCAGGGCGGGCCTACCAAGGATGGCATGGTACGAAGATTCAAAGTTCGCGACTTTGAACTTTATGTACTCCATACGGAAATTGTCCGTTGTCCCGAAAGTAAGTTGCAGTGTGATCGAGCCGATAGGTGTAGCCGCGTTACCCGGTATGATCCCGTAGAACAGAGCCTTGCTAGGGATGAGCATCTTGCCGATGTCTAGCCTCATTTTCTTTAGAGTACTCTGGAAGAGCAGGTTTAACCCGCTTCCCCCGTCGATGAGTACTCGGGTCAGGGTAGAACCCACCCACGACTACCGTGTCCAATACGAGCGGAAGTTTTCCCGGCTCGGAGAACCTGGTCCACTGATCCTCTCTAGAAAAAGAGATTGGGACCTTGTTGTATCTTAGAGGATGCGACACTACTGGCTCGACTGACATAATCTCGCGTCGAAACAGTTTCTGCGCGCACTTGGTGAGGATGCCATCATCGCCTCCGAAGATGACATTGACGGTATTAGTCGGGTGTTGAAACCCCGGAGGCCCTGTCTTGTCTTTGCCATCGTCCCCCTTGTCCTTGTCCTTCTCGTCATTAGGCAGAGGCGGCGCACTGAGACTCTTGCAAAGGACGGTGCACTGGAACATTGTGTGCTTGGCCTTCGGGTGCATCGGGCATTGTTTGTGGAGGATCTTCTTGTACTGATCCTGAAGCTTGCCCGACTTCTTGCTGCGAGGGTTGCGCTCGACGTTGGCCACTTGGTCCTCAGGCTTGCATTTGTGGGCGGTACCCGAGTTGTTGTACTATCCCTTGTCGGAGTGGTTGTTATGGTTGCCCTTGTCACTCTTGCGCTTGTGGAAGCGTTCGTTCTCCTCGTCTTCTTGGTCCGCCCATCGCTGCATCATGTCGCAGAGCTCGAGTACGGTAGTTGGGAGATTCCTCTCGAACTCCCTGTACGTTTGCTTCGTGGCCAAGCCATTGCGGAAGAAGAGTATGACCTTCTCGTCGGCGATATTGGCGATGGTGGCGCGGGTGTCAAAGAAGCGGTGCGTGTACAACCTTAGGGTCTCGTTTTCCTTCTGCTTGACCTGCGACAAGTCATGGCGAGTACCTCCCGGGATGATGGAGCTCTGGAAGTTGTCGATGAAGACCTGCTTCAGGGCTTCCCAGGAGTCGATGGAGTTTGGCCGGAGGGTTTCCAGCCATGTGAGTGGTGCGGTTTCCAAGGCCATCGGGAAGTAGAGGGCTTTAGTGGAGTTAGAGCCCCCACACACTTTGATGGCCACAGAGTAGAATCGTAGCCACTGCCGCGGATCTTGTTTCCCATCGTACTTTGGGATATTTGTGGGCTTGAAGTCCTTTGGGATCTCGTGGCTGGTGATGTTTTCAATAAAAGCTGGGAAGCGATCACTATCTTCCCGGGCAGCATTCTCAAACCGCTCGCGTTGCCGATTGGTGATGATGGTGCGCGCTTCGTAGTTACTGTTGTTGTGCTGCCAAGTCGTCGGGAGGTGGAGGTAGCTGGTTACCCTGGTGGCCTTGGCCTCCCGCGGGTTGTCCTCCTCCTCTAGGTCTTGGGCCTTGCTGCTGTACCTCCTGCTCGGCTTATCGGTTGTTGCGGGGATTGGGATGACCCCCAGCGGTACGACTAGCCTGAGGCACGGAGCTACCGTGACGTTCTGATCTGGAACATGTGTGCTGGAAAGATTTTAGCAGGTCTATCTTGTCCAGTTGGACTGCGGCTTGCTTGACAAGTTGCATGATCCGCTGAGTTGCATCCGTTTGTGGGATTCACTGCAGGAGTAGAGACGCTTCGTAGATGTTACCCATGGGGGTGACAAATTCTTCGTCAGCTGCTGCCTCGAAATCCGTGCGTAAGTTTCTTCGCCAATGCGGGTTGTGAGCGCGGTCCTGAGCGTGGTGCCTACGCTTGGCTCTCCTGGCGTTCTTCCACTTCCGTACCCGCTTTTGCTCCTCGGTTTCATCCTGGGGGGCATCAGCGGTGTCCTGGTTGGCGGAGATTTCGTCCTCGAGTTCGTTGTCGAACTCGATGCCTGGCTCGTCGTCTACGAGCTCGTGGATCGAGGCCATGTGACTTCATGTTCTGGCGAGTAGTCGCCAGAGTAGTCAGTAGCCTGGACGGTCGATGTGGTAGTCCTAGATGTCTCTTCCTGGATAGGAGAGAGAGGTCTGCCCTTTTGAAAAGGCAGTTCCTTGATCATGGCTACTAGGCAGGCGTCATCATCGAGTAGTTCGGAGGGTTCCATGCCCTTCCAGTACACGAATCTGCCCTGCGTAGTAGTTGTAACTCTCAAACCCAGATGACTAATCGCAGAGGAGTCGGGGTCGTCATTTGAGTCCGAGTAGGCATCAAAAATGGGAGCCTCCCGACTAGCGGTGGCATCCTCATCTTCGAGCTTGAGTAGGAGATCCAAATCCGCTTCTAGGTCAGGGAGGGACTTAGATCGTTGGGCCTCCCCGAAGGTGGAAGCCGCGTTGCGTAGCCCGAAGTAGAATCGAGTACGCTCTTCCCCGGGTTGGATTGGGTCCAAGCCGGAGAGTCGTGTTGGGACACAAGACGAAAACGCGACGGGGATGGAATTCTCCTCGATCTCCGAGGTGAGATACAAATGCATCTCGTCGAGGCTATCGATGAACTCGTCGAGTCCGCTCAAACAGCTCGATGCTTCGGGCTCCATGGTGTTGGCTAGGTGGCTGTCAAAGCCACCAAAGCCATTGGCAACGTATATCCAGGAGCCGAAGATGAAAGTTGTGCCCTTGTCGAGCATGGTGCTGGTGAAGTTGAACGATGCCATTAAGTTCTCTGGTGGATGCTCGATGAACACCCCTACTTGGCACGCCAGCTGTCGGTGTTTTACCGTCAAGCCCACCGAGGGATGCCCCTGAGGTGGTAGGTTGTAGGTAGGGTGTCGGCGAGATCAGGAACTTGAAGGTGCAAGGAACACAAAGTTTAGACAGGTTCGGGCCGCTGAGAGCGTAATACCCTACGTCCTGTGTGGTCTGTATTGCCTTAGAGGTTGAGATGTTTTGGAGGAGTCCCTGCCCGCCCTTATATAGTCTAGGGGGACAGGGTTACATGGAAGTCCTAGTCGGGGACGGTCCGAGGAGTCCTGCCTGAGTACGTTGTTGGGTAGTTTCCTTGCGTCCGACTAGTCCTAGTTCTATATGACTAGTTACAATGAGGATAAGGTATGGCCCATGCGCCATCCCTTACTACAAGAATATGTACGTCAAATGTGTAGTCCCGCTGCCCCGGGTCCAACATCATATTGTCTAATATAATGGGGATTGGACATGAACTATTCTATATTTTGACCCACTATATCTAGATGGACCACCCTTTCATTATATCCTAGCTATGCCACTGCGGCTGGGGCGCGGTAGGATAACCGGTGGTTTGTGCGGGTGGCGGGGGCGGAGGATATTGGAGAACTTCGGAACGACACAGTGGAGGCGGTGTGGGCGGTAGGTGGGCGGCTCGGTCGTCGGCGGTCGTGGGCGGTGGGAGTGGCCAGTGGGAGCACGGTGGGCGGCTGCGTCGCCGTCGGCTTTGTGGAGGTTAGAGTAACGAGCTGGAGAAAGAAGAACATGAAGGAAGAAGAAGAACAGTGGAGCAAGAAGAGATAAGGAAGGGATGGGAAGATAGGGCCCACTGTTCTCTGGTGACGCTCGAGCGTCCGCTAGCGGCCCCATCATTTTCCTAGCATACCAATGAACTTTTTAGTTTTTATTAAGGCCCTCCAAAATAGGGGGACGGTCAGAAAAGAAGAAAAAATTAGGGATGGACAATTCACGCAGTTTAACATGATAGCAGATGATTCACACCCTAAGCTATCGCTGCGTTCACCTTGATCTCGTGAAGTGTTGCATAATAGACAGATGTGATACATTTTGCCTTCTTAGAAGATAGAGATCGTTCTCGTGTAAACCTTGTAACAATTGTAATGACTTGAGACTTGTATTGGCAAGGAGTTCTAGAGTATATATCTGTCAGCTAGAGATAGATTTAGTTGTTGTAATCTTGTATGACAAGAACTCCTGGCCGGCTCTCTCTAGTTCTTATCCCCAATAACTACTTGCGTCATATGAATGCCTATATAAACACGAAGGGCGGCCCCTAATGGGGTAAGACACGCTTTCCCTATTGCCCTCTGATTTTACATGGTAATCAGAGCCTAAACCCTCCTAAGAAATCTATCATCATGTCGTTGTCCTCCTCCTCCAATTCTCCTGTTGCAACCTCTGTAACAGAGAAAGTCACCAAGGCGAATCATGCCCTTTGGAGAGCACAAGTTTGATCTGCCATGCGCGGTGCTCGTCTTGAAGGGCATCTCACCGGAACGTCACCGGCGCCTATGAAGGAGATCGTCGACAAGGATGGCAAAAATGTTCCCAACCCGGCGTTTGAAGAGTGGGATGCCAAGGACCAACATATCCTTAGCTTCCTCTTTTCATCGCTATCTAGGGAACACCATTGAGGCCCGAATACATCCTCACTGGCTTAAACCATGAGTTTGAGTCACTCGTCTCTGCCCTTATTGCAAGGGTGGAGCCCGTCTCAATAGATGAGTTGTACTCCCAACTTCTCAACTTTGAGACCAGGAGGAGCTGATCCATGGAGACCAAAGTTCGGCCAATATGGCTGGACATGGAGGACGCGGAAGTGGTCGTGGCCGTGGCCCACGTGGTTGTGGTCACGGCGCCAGCAACGGTGGTCGTGGGCGCAGCAACGACAACAACAACTCATGACAAGGCGGCTACTCCAACAATTCCTACTCCAACTACAAACGCGTCTCCATCAATGAACGCCCACTTTGTCAAGTGTCTCTCAAGAGAGAACACACCGCACCTGAATGCTGGCATAGATTTGATGAAGATTATGTCCCTGAAGAGAGGCATGTTGTTGCGGCGGCCAGCTACGGAGTAGATACAAACTGGTACACGGATACGGGTTCCACCGACCACATTACCAACAACCTTGAGAAGCTTGCTGCTCATGAGAAGTACAATGGCGGCAAGCAGATCCACACCGCCAATGGTGTAGGTATGAAAATTAGTCATGTTGGTCAATCTACTATTATTACCCCTAGTCGAAAATTGCATCTTAAAGATGTGTTGCATGTTCCATATGCTGCCAAAAATCTCGTATCAGTTCATAAGTTCTCATTTGATAATTCTGCCTTCATGGAACTCTACTTAAAGGAAGATGTCATCGGGGGCTATATCCTCTTCCTGTCACACCACCCACTAAGCACGCCTTCATCACCACCAAGCCCTCTTTGTCTCGCTGGCATGCATGTCTTGGACATCCAACATCCTCTACAGTTCATCGTGTCATTAGTAGTAATAGTCTTCCTTCTTCTACAGAGTCTAATAAAGAGCCTGTATGCAATGCTTGTCAACAAGCTAAAGCACATCAGCTCCCTTATCCTGTTTCGATTAGTGAATCCAGTGGTCCTTTAAATTTTGTGTTCTTGGATGTTTGGGGTCCAGCAATTGAATCTGTTGGCAGAAAATAGTATTATGTAAGCTTTATTGATGATTTCAGCAAATATACTTGGATCTATCCCATTAAATACAAATTTGAAGTATTTCAAAAATTCCATGAACTTCAAAACCTAGTAGAAAGGTTGTTTGATTGCAAAATCAAAGCTATGCAGACTGATTGGGGAGGAGAGTATCAAAAACTTAACTCCTTCAGTAAGATTGGCATCTCGCATCTTGTATCTTGCCCACACGCACACCAATAAAATGGAGCTGCAGAGAGAAAACAACGTCATATAGTTGACGTAGGCCTTGCCCTCCTTTCTCACGCCTCAATGCCATTAAAGTTTTGGGATGAAGCTTTTGTGGCCGCTACTTATCTTATTAATCGGATTCCGAGCAAGGTCATCAATCTCTCTACTTCAATGGAATGATTGTTCAAACAACAACCTGATTATTCCTCTCTTCGTACCTTTGGGTGTGCTTGTTGGCCCAATCTTTGCCCATACAATGCTCACAAACTTCAATTTCGATCAAAAGAATGTTTGTTTCTCGGATATAGCACTCATCAGAAAGGCTTCAAGTGCCTGGATGTGTCTACTGGGTGAGTCTACATCTCTAGATATGTCACT
Source organism: Panicum miliaceum (assembly GCA_032594955.1). NCBI lineage: Eukaryota > Viridiplantae > Streptophyta > Magnoliopsida > Poales > Poaceae > Panicum > Panicum miliaceum. The sequence goes on along the minus strand of CM064060.1, from coordinate 25,258,207 downwards.
TTTGATGAGGATGTTTTCCCTTTTTCTAGATTACATGCTGTTGGCGCTAAAATCGGCCAGGAATCGGCCGATGGTCTTCAGCGTCGGACACACAACCCGGGAGAATCTGCTTAGCTCCTGTTCGGGTTATTTGCCCTGGTGCGGTTCGCGCGGCGTGCCAGTCAATCTGACGTGTTGATTGACAAGAAAATAAAAGTATTAAATCCAGGCGCTCCGATCCGCTGGAGTTCCGATCTGTCCTGAAGAGCGCGTCGGCCAATCGGCCGATTTGCTGTGAAGATGATCGGCTATGGATCAGCCGATAATCGCGTAATAATTGCAAAGAAAACTGCTGGAGCGATCTAAACAATTATTACAGATGCAACACTTGAAACAGATCTAATCGGCTATATGACGATGAACGAGAAAAAGCGATGATAGAGCCGATAGTTCTAATCTCAAGCTGGATAACTAGTGATAATACTAGAACAACAGGTAAAACTTGCAATTCTAGTAAATATCGATAACTGGTGAATAAATCCAAACGAAACCACAGTGATGCGCCCGTAGTTAAAGCTCGGATGTTACTCCGTAAGCGGAACCTACCAATTGGCCGGAGATCAAGTTGATGCAGCCCTGCCAATCCGTACGAACTCGTGAAAGAAGAAAAAGTATTGGCGAAGTCGCCGACTTGAAAGTAAAGTACTAGTAAAAAGTAGAAGTGTTTTGTTGATTGATGTGTTGATATTTTGCAAAGCCCTAGCGACTCCTATTTATACCCTAAAACTAGGACTCCTGGTCGATTACGACTTGTTACAACCTTATTTAAAACAGGAAAACTACTATATCTATAATATCTTTAAAAAGGAAACGGACTCCCGCAGAATCTTCCGCCGCCGTCTCCTAATCCAATCAGGACTTTTCCAATTGCTTCTTGACCGAATTAGCATCGCTCTGTTGACCAACATTAGGCCACTTTTGACCGGGATCCTCTGTTGTGGCCCCAATCTGTTGGCGCAAGCTGTATCACCAATCGGCCGATTGCCAACTGTTACCTCAATCGGTCGATTCTTTAGTGTAGCCTTTAGAACTGCCGTATCAGCCAACCTCTCCTCCTGACGCCGATTCAACACGTGTCAAAATCTGGCGTCAACACATGCCCCCTAGTTTTGGAGTAAAACATAATTTTTACTTCGAAACTCTTTTTTTTAATCTTTTTCTCCGAAACGGGCGCAGTAAAAATCTCCTTCCATCTCGCGGTCTTCTGCATAATGATTGCAATTTACTAGGACCGAGCGCGCGAAACGACCGCTCCCCTGGAATTCGTGTAGACGGCGCGGCAAAAATACCGCCTTTACCCTTGCCCTCTCGGATTATCCTTAAGTACTAGCATTCTCCGCCTACTTTTCCCCACGAACCTAGCATTTTCTTCCAACGAACCACTGTTCATCTTCCTCCCGAGCCCTCTCGATCTCCAACCGCTCCCTCCGGCAATCTTGCTTGTGACCTGCTTCAACTTCCCAATGGCGTCACCATCAGCAACCTCTCCAACCACGGAGGCTCTGTCGGCAACCCCCTCAGCGGCAGCGGCCCAATCGGCGGCTCAACTGGCAGCCCCATCGGCAACGATGATCTTCATCCTGGAGGTAATCACTTGAAATTTTCCCCTTTTGCTTTTCTACTGCTTCAGTATTTCCTGGATCCATTCTCTGCTTTTCCCCTTTTCCTCTTTTTTTAAGCATTTAGGCACCAGATTACCATTCCTCTTTCAGAATCCCCTGATCTTATCTGCTTAGGCCCCATGGGGAATCCCGATCCAACTGACCTGATCAACCTAGAGACTCACAGAGTCCCGTTCAAGCAATCGCCCATGGATTTAGATCAGTGGGTAGGTGCCTTTAGGTTCTGGCCGAATGAGACCCCTGGCTGGAGAGAATTGTACCATAGAGTAGCCAGGTCTAGGAAAGTTCAGTGGGATGAACAAAAAATCGGCCAATGCATAGACCTCTCTCTGTCCCAGATGGAGAAAAATGAGCCTTTGGTCATAGCAGCTTCTTATTTCTGGTCCGACACACTCAATGCGTTCCTTTTTGGACATGGACCCATGACTCCGACTTTGGCCGATGTCCTGTTGTTGACCGGCCTTGACATCTCCTCCTCTGATATCCCCTTTAACTATCTGATTAAACCATCACATCGGCTAGAAACCAAAGGAATCGGCGGATGGAAGGGATACATCAACAGAAATATGAAGACTGGGACAGTTTCAGAGAGAGCATACCGCGTTCTTGATAATGTGGCTGAAAAAACATTTTTTCTATGGCAGAGTAGTTGGCCCTTCTTCTAACACCCAAGCCCTGGCAGAAGCTCTGTCACTAGGATCGGCCGTCCCCCTTGGAAAGCATCTGTTGGGATCGGCCTACCACATGATGCACCAAATCGGCAATAAGCTGTCAAAAGGGGAGCCGATTGGGAACCCTGGCGGTCCTTGGTGGTTCATCACTCTCTGGCTCAACCTATATATGAGCAAAGTCTCTCAGCAACGAATAGAGACCAAAACTTTTCCAACCGTTGAGTCAAAGGAAAACCCAACTGTCCGACGACGCTGCAGATCTTTTGGACAAGCGGCATCAGCCTTTCCTGGCTGTCAATTTACTGCTGCCCGAACGGCTGAATACTTCAGATGCTTCTACAACGGCTTCAGTGAAGAGACTGTCAGTTGGTGTCCCTATCGGGCAGTAGAGCCGATTTTTGAACTTCCCATCTGCTACGACTTCTCCACTCATACTTTTGATAGGGAACTTATGGATACCCTGATTAAGCTAGGGATTTTGCCAGCCAACTTCTTCTCTGGAAAGGACTCTCCCACATATGAGTTCTATAATCCATTGACTGCAGCAAGGCAACTGGGCTTTGGTCAACTGCCGATTCGGGTTTACTTCGCCGGTCAAGCAAAATTCAGAGATGAACTGACCAAAGGTCTTGACTACAATCGGCTGTGCAACTTGGTGCCAGATTCCAGCACCATTGACCTGAACAATTGGACAGTGGCCTCTTTTGCTGTCCAGCTATTTAAACTTTGGTGGGTAGAATGGAAGCAATACCTTTTCTGCAAATCCCCATCAACATATTGCAACATTCTGGACCCAGAAAACATCGACCCAAGTGCAGCGGTATGTCCTTTCTCCCAGCCGATTCCAGTGCTATCTCTTTCCATACTTTCATCTTACCATTAACTTATATTTATCTTCTTAGTCTGAAAGCCAAGTCCCTCCGATGCGGAGCCGAAGCGGCAGGCCGATAGAGAACGATCATCCATATACGCCATATCCACTCATCGGCTTTCACGCTCCAACCATCAAGGACATTGCCACTGGCCGATTGAAACGAACACCGAAAAGGCCAACCTTGACATTGCCCGCATCGGATCGACTGACCAATCGGTGGTAGTATCGGCCGAAACTCCGATCCCTCTATCCTTGCCAATGGCTGATCCTCAAGTCACCGCAGAAATCGGAGCAGCTGCGGCAACACTGCTAGTGGAAGCTGTTCAGGTAACCTTGCTTATTTCATATATCTTTAAGTGCTCCACTAACACTAACTTTTTCTTTCTGTCAGGCTGCACAAGCCGCTCCAGTGCAGTCCCCGCAGCAATCGGCCACATCCCAAGCGGAAGCCGAAGCTCCAGCAACTCTTCCCATCGAGGTAGATAATCTCTTACCTCAATTTCCTGATATTCAAAGGACTTAACTGATCCTGATGTAGGCTGATTTGGATACGTCGACTGTAGCCCCACAACAAACATCGGTCGGAAGACCAACAGAGGCATGGCAAATATCTCATATCAACTTATTTCAATTACCCATAGTATACTCATAGGATCTGTTTTTCCATATCTTTTCAGGAAGCTGGTCCAAGCAGAGCATTAATAGTTGTCGAGTCTTCTTCCTCTGACTACCGGTCCCTGAGACGAGGGAGGCGCTCCCATCAGCGCAAGCAAGAGAGATCCGTTTCAAGGAGGTAATAAACTTATCACCGAAATCGGCCGATTCCCCTTTACTGCTTGCTAATCCTTCTCTTCATTCTCCCACAGGAACAAGACACCCCGAATAAGAACATCTTCTCCTTCGCCGTTTCTCTGCCTCTGATGATGAAGAAATCGCTTCACGCCAAATTCCGTTGAGCTTCATTTCTGATGATATCCACTCCAAGCTCGAGAGCATGCGGATTCTCCTCCAAGATGATATCGGCCAATTAGTAGAAGATGCTTCGCCGATTCGGCGGCTTTTCAGTGACATCAAGGGTCGAATCCCGGAAGAAATAACAGAAAGCTTGGAGCCTGTTGCATATATAGAATATATGCAAACCCCAGTGTCCAGGGCCCTGCGCCACTGGGCCGATCGTGCCCAGCTAGCAAAGACCCGGGAAGAAGCCGACTCGTACAAGCACCGAGCCCAAGAGGTACATCAACGGATCAACTTCCTCGAGAGCTCTCGCCCGGATATCGTCGGCACGATAGATCGCCTCAAACAGAGGAGAGCAGAACTAGCAAAAGAGATGGAGCAAGTAACCCAAGACATAGTTGCCGAAGAAAAGAGACTTCAAGAGCTCCCATCCGTCATCGCTGGGCTGAAGCAAGAGAGGCAGAACTTGGCCTGCGAAGCAATAAGGCTTCGTCGCCACATATCAGAAGTTCCTGGATTGGCCGACGACGACCAAAGAGTACTAGATTCGGCCGATCAGATTAGGCGACGAGCCATCGCGGCCATAGATGCTTTCCTCGGGTTTTAAAGAATGCTGTAAACATTTAATGCTCCTTTAATGTTACTGCACCGATTTGATCCTGGACCACTTCCTTTGGCAGATTTGCATTTATGAATGCTTTTACTCCGATAGGACGTGTCCCACTATATTCTTACTTCCTTCTCTTTATAAGTAGATCCCGCACCGTCTCTAGAAGCATATGCATTACCCATCTTTTCTCCCTCCAACAACTGGATTTTTATCCTCCCAAACCGAACAGCAAGATGTCTTCTTCGTCTTCCTCCTCTATCAATCAGGTACGAACTCTCTTCTGCCTCTCCCCTAGACATCTCAATCGCTCTGATGTTGGGTAGCTTTTCATCCCTGTTTAGTCAAAGCGTCTCAGCCCACTTCTGGAATGAGCGATCGAAGTTATGCATTCAGACGAACCACTATCGCAGGCAGACAGAGATCTGATAAGAGCTCATTCTTAAGAACTTAAAGATCATGTTCCTGCTGTTGTCCAGAAGTATTGGAACCTTATAGATGCTCACTGCTTGGTCCGTAAGCGACTACCCTCTGAAAAGAGTCCTCCATTCCCTGATCAAGTCAAGACTGAAGCTGCAATGGAGAGTCTGGAGGAGAAGAAGACCCGCCTCCTGATAGAACTTTGCCATCAAGCTGAGATTGGAGCCACCGTGGAGAATCCAAAAGAGAATAGGACCCGCCTTCTGATAGAACTGGGCCAGATCGAGAGAGAAATCCAGAACAGGCGTAGTCATTAGATATATCGGTATTTTTATTCTAAGGGCGACTTACATGTCGGCCATGTACTCTGTTGTTTTCATCCAATAATGAACTGGTCAAAATAAATCACAATGTTTTCTTTCTTCAGGCGATGTCATTTCTGCAACGGCTATGCAGACGAAAGCCGATAGAAGTCGGCCATGTTGTCTTGACATACCTTACTGCAAGTTATGCATCTACCCAAATGCTTGGATAGTACCTCTTCAGATATCATCCATTTAAAGCTCTTGGGAATTCTTCCCCTTCAATAGTTTCCAGAATATATGCATTTCCATGAGCACATCGGCCGATTCTGTACGGCCCTTCCCAAGTGGGTGACCATTTACCGAATTTGGGATCCTTAGAACCTATCGGCAGCACCAACTTCCATACCAAATCTCCCTGGGAGAATTGTTTAACTTTGACCTTTTTGTCATACCATCTGGCCATCCTTTTCTTGTTTTCTTCTATACTAATCAGGGCTCTCAATCGCAGACCTGCCGAGTCATCAAGCTCGTCCTTCATGAGGAAGGAATAGTCATCGGCCGTCAACTGATCTTGAAGCGATATACGCCTTGACCCCGTCCTTGATTCCCAAGGCAGGACTGCCTCATGACCATAAACCAGCTGATAAGGAGATATGTTAGTGGCTCCATGACAAGCCATCCTATAAGCCCATAGAGATTCAGCCAAAGACATGTGCCACTTTTTGGGTTGTTCATCTATCTTCCTCTTGATCAACTTGATTATCCCCTTATTGGACGATTCTGCTTGGCCATTGGCTTGAGCATAGTATGGAGAAGAATTTAATAATTTAATTCCCATATCGGCAGTGAATTCTTCGAATTCTCCAGAGGTGAACATTGTTCCCTTGTCAGTTGTGATAGTCTGAGGAATACCGAATCGATAGATAATATGATTTTTAACGAACTCAATCATATCGGCCGATGTCACGTTCCTTAAAGGAACTGCCTCCACCCACTTAGTAAAATAATCTGTGGCTACCAATATGAACCTATGCCCTTTGCTCGATGGAGGATGAATCTGTCCGATGAGATCTATTCCCCAACCTCTGAACGGCTACGGCTTGATCACTGGATTCATAGCCGATACTGGCGCGCGCTGTACATTGCCAAACCTCTGACAGTCTTGGCATCCTTTATAATATTTGAAACAGTCCTCAAGAATAGTTGGCCAGTAATACCCATTATTTCTGATCATCCATTTCATTTTGTGAGCCGATTGATGGCCTCCACATACGCCTTCATGGATTTCTCCCATCAGACCCTTTGCCTCTTCTGTTCCCAGGCACTTGAGAAGAACTCCATCAATCGTCCGGTAAAATAAATCATCTTCAAGCAACACATATTTTGTGGCTTGAAAATGTACTCGCCGATCCACTTTCTGGGAGGGGTCCTTCAAGTAATCAGCGATTTCCCCTCGCCAATCATCGGCCGCGAGCTCTAAAATCATAGCCCCCTGAATCGGCTGATATCCGGATGCATGTTGGGCCAGCCTGTTGCCCTCTTCGTTATAATTTCTGGGAATGTGCCCAATTATCGCAGACTTGAATTCCTTTAACAACTGGAGACAATCTTCATAATAAATCCTCAAGATATCATCCTTGCATTCAGATTTCCCCGTTAACTGATCTACGATGAGCATGGAATCTCCAAAAATTTCGACTGCATCAGCTTTGACTTCCCTTAATAATTGGATACCTTTTAGAACAGCTCGATATTCCGCCTGATTATTGGTTGTGGATGCTTCTATCGGCAGAGAGAAATCATAACTTGCCCCCCGAGGCGATACAAGAACGATGCCGATTCCTGATCCAGCCCCACATGAAGAACCATCGAAGTATAGAGTCCATGGAACCGGTTCGACGACAGCAATTTCTGGTCCATAATGCTGAGCTACGAAATCAGCCATGACTTGACCCTTGACAGCTTTGGCCGATTCGTACCTTAAGTCGAATTCTGATAGAGCCAGGATCCATTTTCCAATCCGTCCTTTCAAAATTGGCAATGATAGCATATATTTCACCACATCATCCTTGCATACAACTATGCATTCTGCCGATAACAAATAGTGCCTAAGCTTGGTACACGAGAAGTATAGACACAAACACAGCCGCTCCACCGGGGAATATCTTGTTTCGGCGTCCAGGAGTCTTCTGCTGACATAATATACCACTCGTTCTTTTCCTTCGAACTCCTGTACCAACGCCGATCCAATAGCTTGTTCATCAGCCGATAAGTATAATTTGAACGGCTTACCAGGCTGTGGCGGGACTAACACCGGAGGTGAAATTAGATATTGCTTAATATCTTCCAATGCTCTTTGTTGTTCTTCTCCCCATACAAATTCCTGATCAAGCTTTAATTTCAACAAAGGAGTGAAAGCTCGAATACGCCCTGACAAGTTGGATATGAATCTTCTGATAAAATTGACCTTGCCGATGAGGGAATGCAGCTCAGTTTTATTCTGTGGGGCCACAACTTTGTTGATGGCGTCTATGGTCTTCCGGTTGACCTCTATCCCGCGCTCATGAACCATGAATCCTAAGAATTGCCCGGCCGATACGCCAAATGCACATTTGTTCGGGTTCATCTTCAACCCATGCTTCCTCGTGCACTCCAGTACTTCTTGTAAATCGGCCAGATGTTCTTGATGACCTTTTGACTCTTGATGACCTTTTGACATCATCTATATAAATTTCCACCGATGTACCGATAAGCTTGTGAAAGATATAATTCATGGTCCGCTGATATGTAGCACCGGCATTCTTTAACCCAAAGGTCATTACAACCCATTCGAATAAACCAAGGTGACCTGGACACCTAAAAGCCATTTTTGAGATATCTTCTTCGGCCATTAATATCTGATTGTATCCGGCATTACCATCCATGAAACTGATGACTTTGTGTCCTGCGGCAGCATCTATCAAGATATCGGCCGTCGACATTGGATATCCGTCCATAGGTGTGGCCTGATTTAGGTTCCTGAAGTCGATGCACACGCGCAGTTTGCCATTTTTCTTATACACGGGCACAATATTAGAAATCCATTTGGCGTAGCGGCACTGCCGGATAAATCCTGCTTCAATTTACACCGTCGTGCAGGTTGCTGATATAGCCGATATCCTGATTTTATAGGTAGCCGGTGTTCAACAATGGACCGGTCCAGACCTGGCATCTCATGATATTCCCAAGCAAAGCAATCCTTGAATTCTTTTAATAAACTTATCAATTTACACTTATACTCAGGATCCAAATTAGCACTAATATATGTCGGCCTTGACTTGCCACTATCTCCCAAATCCACCATCTCCAATGAATCGGCCGACGTAAACCCATGCCCAAGCTTCCCGTCTTCTCGGGCGAGTTGATCCATCTACTCTGAATCTTCAGAGCCGACTGCTTGGATCGGCTGTAGACCGAAATCGGACACCTTCAGGAAATCAGTGTCCCAAGTCCTGCCAGATATACACCTGACGTGTTCACAGCTCCATTGTTGCACGTCGGCCGCTGCGACGCTGTAAGCGGAATCGGCGGTAACTATCTTTGTGCTGTCGTCGACCCATTGCACAAGGCATTGGTGCATTGTAGATGGAACACAGCAGTTCGCATGTATCCAGTCGCGACCGAGCGACATGTTGTAGGACCCCTTACCATTAATAATGAAAATGGTAGTAGGAAGGGTCTTACTGCCGATGGTGAGGTCGACGCAGAACGCTCCACGGGCGGGAGACACGTTGCCTTCGAAGTCCTTGAGCATCATGTCCGTCTTGGTCAGATCTTCATCGCTCTTGCCTAGCTTGCGGAACATGGCATACGGCATGATGTTGACTGCAGCGCCTCCATCTACTAGCAGTCTGGTGACGGGTCATCCGTTCTCCCAGCAATGGATGAAGAACGGACATTGCCGGTGATCTTCGTGTCGGCGTATCATTTCATCATGATATCTTGACCGCTCCTGCTGCCGCCAATATTTGCTGAGCAAGAGTCGGGATGTGACAGGTTTGCGCGATGGTTCTGACCCTTCGCTCTTGTCTTCAGCCCGCCTTTTCCCTTTGACCTCATCCGCCGTGACCTGTTTCCTGGGATCAACAGCGCCGCTCCTTCTTGCCAACTCTGACGTCAGGACTTTGGTTTGAAGTGAATTTCTTCCTATGTCAACCATGTTAGCCGGGAAAGGATGCTGGTCTATCTTCATCGGCTTGGCCGGGGTTTCAAATTTAAGTCTTCCCTGCTCGATGGCCGATTGTATCTGCTGACGAAAGATTTTGCATTCATTCGTATCATGAGACGTGGCGTTGTGCCACTTGCAATACTTCATCTTCTTGAGCTGATCGATCGATGGGATGGTATGATACTGAGATAGCTTGATCTGCCCTTCTTGGAGTAATAAGTCAAAAATCTTATCGGCCTTTGATGTGTCAAAGCCGAATGTCTCCGGTTCTTTCTTTCCGAAAGGGCATGATATTGGCTTTTTGCCTTTCACCCACTCTGCTAGGCCGATTTCTTCCTCCCCATCAGATTCAGACCCTTCTAGGTATGCCACCTTCTTCTGGAAATTCCTCCGCTGCTCAAACGGACGGACTTCCTGTCCTGCCAATCGGTGAACTATCTGGCTTAGGCTTTCAAATTCTTGCGAAGCATACCTTTCCTTGATTTGTGGCAGGAGGCCTTGGAAAGCGATATCAGCCAACTGTGCATCGGTCAGAGCCAGACTGTAGCATTTGTTCCTGATTTCTCTGAACCTCTGTATATATCCAGTTACTGGTTCATCACTCCTCTGCCTGAGGCTGGTCAAATCTGAGAGCTTCATCTCATATACTCTTGCGTAGAAGTACTTATGGAACTGCTTCTCCAGATCGGCCCAAGTAACATTAGAATTTGGTGGCAAAGTGGTGAACCACTGGAAGGCTGATCCAGACAGAGACGATGAAAATAGACGCACCCTCAGAGCATCTTGCGTGGCGGCTTCCCCGCACTGGATGATGAATCTGTTAATATGCTCCACGGTGGATGTGTCATCCAGCCCCGAAAACTTGGTGAAATCGGGCACCTTGTAGCGGTGTGGGAACGGCAGCAAGTCATAGGCCAATGGGTATGGCGTCTTGTATGTGTAAGTCTGCACTTTCGGCTTCAACCCAAACTGGTCCTGAATTACCTCTGCTATTCTTGCCGTCCAGTCCACCTGCTGCTGATGAATGGCCGTTCGAGGTGCCGACATATGTTGAAGGACTGGTGGTAGTATGGCTGGGTGATGAATCGAAGCATGCGGCGAATTTTGCTGCGGTATGGCCGTCTGAGCAGTCGACAGTTGATGGCGAAGTGAATCCGCCGCCCCATCGTACATCATCATCGGTGCCGTGCTTCTGAGTGCCTCTACAGCGCCTGCCCCCCTGCCGATCTCTGATGAGACTGGTTGATACTGAGGGACCGTCGGCCGGACGGCCGATTGGAACGGCGCCTGGATTGGATAGCTCCCATGCCCGGTTGATGGATCGGGGAAAGCCGTCGTTACCGATGCCCCCCAGGGTACTGAGCTTGTGGGCAGCGATTGCACAGAAGCAATCTGTACGGGTTGAAGCGGTGTTTGTGATGGGAAACATGGTGCACCGCTATATCTTGGAGACGCTGGAGGCAACAGAGTGTTGTAGCCCTCGCGTTGCGTCAATATCGGCTGAGGAGCCGATTGGGACGTGCCTGGTAAGCTTCTGGCTGGAAGTGCAATCGGCGGGGCATACGCTGGCCCCTGATAGCCTTGAACTGCTCCGCTGGCCAGAGAGCTGATGACGGCATTGTACAACATGTTAGTCATCACCGAGGATTGGTCGATGAACGCCTGGTAGATGGACTGTTGGATCATATCAGACATCTTGCCCGAATCCTCAGCAATGGTGATATGGTGAGGAACTGGAATAGGAGCTTTCTTGACAGCCTCCCCGCTTCTGGTACGACTGAACGACTGCAGATACATCTTCTTGTAATCTTCTAGATGTTTAGCTAATTCTTCCCTCTGGTCGTCCTTGAGATCCGCTTCTGTGACCTCAATGATGTTGCTGTCGGAAATTTCTACGTTCTTCGACATGTCGGATCTTGACGTGGTCCCACCGGGCGTGCCAAAAGTGTGTTGGCGCTAAAATCGGCCAGGAATCGGCTGATGGTCTTCAGCGTCGGACACACGACCCGGGAGAATCTGCTTAGCTCCTGTTCGGGTTATTTGCCCTGGTGCGGTTCGCGCGGCGTGCCAGTCAATCTGACTTGTTGATTGAAAAGGAAATAAAAGTATTAAATTCCAGGCGCTCCGATCGGCTGGAGTTCCAATCTGTTCTGAAGAGCGTGTCGGCCAATCGGCCGATTTGCTGTGAAGATGATCGGCTATGGATCAGCCGATAATCGCGTAATAATTGCAAAGAAAACTTCTGGAGCGATCTAAACAATTATTACAGATGCAACACTTCAAACAGATCTAATCGGCTATATGAAGATGAACGAGAAAAACGATGATAGAGCCGATAGTTCTAATCTCAAGCTGGATAACTAGTGATAATACTAGAACAACAGGTAAAACTTGCAATTCTAGTAAATATCGATAACTGGTGAATAAATCCAAATGAAACCACAGCGATGTGCCCGTAGTTAAAGCTCGGATGTTACTCGGTAAGCGGAACCTACCAATTGGCCGGAGATCAAGTTGATGCAGTCCTGCCAATCCGTACGAACTCGTGAAATAAGAAAAGGTATTGGCGAAGTCGCCAACTTGAAAGTAAAGTACTAGTAAAAAATAGAAGTGTTTTGTTGATGGATGTGTTGATATTTTGCAAAGCCCTAGCGACTCCTATTTATACCCTAAAACTAGGACTCCTGGTCGATTATGACTTGTTACAACCTTATTTAAAACAGAAAAACTACTATATCTATAATATCTTTAAAAAGGAAACGGACTCCCGCAGAATCTTCCGCCGCCGTCTCCTAATCCAATCAGGACTTTTCCAATTGCTTCTTGACCGAATTAGCATCGCGCTGTTGACCAACATTAGGCCACTTTTGATCGGGATCCTCTGTTGTGGCCCCAATCTGTTGGCGCAAGCTGTATCAGCAATCGGCCGATTTCCAACTGTTACCTCAATCGGCCGATTCTTTACTGTAGCCTTTAGAACTGCCGTATCAGCCAACCTCTCCTCTTGACGCCGATTCAACACGTGTCAAAATCTGGCGTTAACACATGCTAATGCCGGAGCAAGATTATGCTCCGAGATTCTTTTGCTATCTCGTTCTAGTGCTAATCAGGGGGTTAATAATACAGATGATCACTTGACTAATTTGTTTAACGAATCTCCTAATTTTTCTGATCAATCTGGTGCAAGAAATAGTGCAGCACAGGGTCCGGTTGTAGCAGAAAACAACCTGAACAATGGCACAGGAACCAATGAGGATTTGGCGACAATTCCTGGCAGTGTATCACGGTTGGGATTCACGCCAACTAACGGTGCAGCAGGAGGCACACACAGCTCTTTAGGTGGCAACACGACAGCCCCTTCTGTCCCGCCTAGATTGTCCGCTCGCCAATCCCATGAGGTCCCGCCAAATCCTGTCGGGGACGTGTCACCTTCACGAGCAGGGGGGACAGACGTGCCAGAACAATCATTGGTGCCCGATTCCGAGCGGATTTTGCCTGTGGGATCTTCTGCAACCGAAGCAAGTGCAGCTGGGGATGTTGCTTGTTGGTGTTTCCTATGCTCCAAAAGAATATGTATTCCGCAAGCGCACAGAATCCACCGTTGTAGCACTTCACCTTGGAGTACTCCAGCGTATCGTAAATTTCCATATGGAAGCACTATGGTCTAAAGAATATCAAAGAATCGAATGACAAACTTTACTAGAGATATCAACTGACTAACTAGCAGGGCTAAGCCAGATATGATATATAGGATGAATGGCCAGGTGACGACCGAGTGACATAGGAGACTCTAATCCTTAGAGTGGTAAGTAGCTGGGAGGACAACGAGCAAGAAAGATTCCTAAAACACTTCTAAACTAACGAGCTAGCCTCACTAGACTAAACCTTGCTTCTAACTAGTTATCGGGAACCTAGAGCTTACTTCGGCGGCTGGGGCGGAAGGACCTCAGAGTGAGGGAGAAAGGGGGGTCCAACTCAGCCAACAATCTACTGCTATGAAAACACTCGAACGTGGTGGACGACAACGGACGGACAGGGCTGTCACCACCTGCCGCCTACCACATCAGTTCTGTGGGGTGGAACACACTTCCTAGCTAACACTAAGCCAGACACCATGTCTGCACTCTGTGTCAGGACTTCTCTTATCGCGAACAAAAGAAATCCCCCTCAACCTAGGGAACTAACTTGAGCTCCCTAGTCTGGGTGAGAAAACCCACAAGGTAAGATCCCGATAAATAAGTAGATAACGAAGCCTAACTAGAGGAAAGAACTTCCGCACACAAGTTGGATAACATGGAAAGATAAATAAATGCAGAAAGTAAAGCTGACTTGAAAAGATAAAGAAGGTAAATTATATTGATAAATGTCAAAGGGAAAAGAGCTATACCAGACATCCGATGACGACTCCGGAATCCCGAGACAAGCTCGACTCAACTCTAACTCCCAGACTACTAAACCTACTCTAGAAAGTGAAAGAGAGAAGAGAGCTCCTTTGGTGTATGTCTTAAAAGTTAGGGGAGGTGGTCTATTTATACTACTTCAAAGTCGGTAATTGGGCAAAGACGTCACTTATACGCGACCTTGGCAGTTATCGTAGCTTCCACGCGAAGTTGAGCCCGAGACTTTGCAAAGTGGGGCCGGCCGGCCTCCCCCAGGCCGGCCGACCTGGGATTGTGGCGGTTTGCAACCGCCTTTCTCCAGCACAGTCCTGATTAGCTCCTAGTGTCGGCGGAAGTGGGGCTTCATGGATTTGGTCAAGTCTTGCATGCAAGTGGACCCCTTAATCCATGGTAGAGGCCTTTCGGTCCATTTGATCAAACCAACTTGAAGGGCACGACTCAGAAGCATGTTGGGTGCATTTCCTTGCCCCTGGTGAAATTTGGGTACGAAAGGTTTCAGTGCCATGCCGGCCGGCCTAGGGGAGGCCGGCCAGCCTGGGATTTTTCCCATTTTGGCTCAATTTTGTACCACGTGTTCCTGAAAGCACAACTCACCCAAAACTTGTGGAATTTGTTAGAGATAAGTAAAATATTTATGGAACATAGTGTAAAGCTCCGATTTAATACCGAGAAGATGACGGACATGGCCATCAAAACACCCCCAAGCTTAGACTTTTGCTCGTCCTCGAGCAAAGCTAAAACTTAGGCTCGGTGGATCAGGAGTTGCGTCGATGTTTATACCTGCAAATAGCTTATGCACAACATTTTACTCTAGCCTGTATGTACTTTGAATAAGTTGGCTCATACCTTAGTTTCCGGTGTGTGGGGATTACTCGCATTTCATCCCTTAACTTGGGCGGTCGAGAGATTGAACGGTCTTCACCGAAATATTTCCTGCCTCCTGTTCAGGTTCCTATCTTGGATTTTTTTTTGTAATTCTTCAAAAGAGGTTTAAGATTCCCGAATGGTACTCTCAAGTCTCTCAAGGTGTATAGTCCTCGCCATGGTCGGACATTTTGACCATCTTCTTCCAACTCTAAGGCTGATATGTGGAGTTATGGGTAGGAAGAATGTAGCATACCTTGGTTACCTATGTTGCCGAGCCGAAGAGTGGTTCGTGAAAGGTTGGTATCCGATCAAATCCCGATCTTATGGAAGGAAAAATGTTCAAGGGAGAGGGAGGAAATGGACTCACACTTTGAATATTTTTGGTCTTTGAACTCCATATTTTGCCCCTTCATCTTTTTTTTGAAGGGAGATATGGTCTTTTTCTTCCTCCTTCCTTTTCATTCTTTCTTAGTTTGTTTTTAAGGAAGATGACCCATACTCCATGCTGATAGAATATTGGAATGGAGCTTTTATTGGATAGACCAATCTTGGATGGATGGGATCACTGTGGAGCTTTTGGGTTTTGTTGAGTGGGATTGTCTGGCGAAGGTGGATGTCACTACCCGGGGTAGGGAATTGACATGCCAGACATTTTAAGGCTAGCAAAAGAATGGGTAGACAAAGGAGAAAGATCAGTAGATGACAAGTACTTTCCTTGAACGGACTCACCATTCAGCAAAGCTCAAAGCAACTCAAGATAGCTTATATCGGTTCAGATGATAAAACATTATGGCTCTGAATAGGACATGTAAACCAAAGGGGATATCTTTACCATTATTTATTTTTAAATAACATTCCGAGAGGTTCCCTACTGGAGCGCAGTTTTATTCCGGTTCCAACTATCTCAAATCTCACAACAACGTAGACTTGGAAATCAAGCTCATGCGCCCACAAAAACCAGATTTTCAAAGGTAGCAATTTTCATGTGCCAACAAGTTCAAGTACTCGGAGAGTAAACAGTTGTACACGAGGCACTTGCAAAGCATGAACAGAGCAACTATTCATCATTTCCAAGATAAGAGCTTACATGGATTTCCACACATATGAGTTGGGAGCATTTTATTTTTTTATTTTTCTAAACATGAATCATTTATTATTTTTATTACTTTTTACCTTTTTTATGGCATGGTCCTTCCAAAACTAATGGCTGGGTTGGATGACTTACCTGGATACATGGGACCTCCCCCAAGCTTAGATGAAGCTCAATTCTACTATTGGGGTCTAGGCCGAGGTGGCGGAAGATGGTGGAGATGTCGTAGTATATGGATGTAATCATTTCTGCTCCTTGCACATTAGTGCTCCACCTGCATGCTCCACCCTGACCAAATAATGACAAGTGGGGCCGGCCGTCCTCGGTGGAGTTGGTCGGCCTAATATTTGGCCGATTTTTTTTTCTTTTTTTATGCAGTGCAAATGAACGAAAAGGTTCAAAAATTAAATATGCAATTTGCAGAAATTTAAACATGCTATGATGAAGTTGAAGGGAAATTATGTAGGGAGATAAACTATCCTACATGCAAATGCAGAGAATGGATAACTACCATGTTACCTCATGGCGAGAGCTCGAGTTTTGAGTCCTGAGCAGGACACTCCATACCTTGCGTTCGATTGTCATCACCGGATGGAGTTGTCGTCGGTGATGACACTTGCCACGTTTTCCTCGTGGACTTTTCTTGCTTCGATCTCTTTCCACTCGAACTCCATAAATTTCTTAAGTTGTACTTTTCGCTTCGCTTCCCGTCGGTTGTGCACCTTGATCTCCTCTCGAATTCGAGAATTCTCCATGAATTTGATGAGGGCATCGATGGATGGGGTGGATGGCTTCTCTAGCTCTTTCTCGGATTCCTTCCGGTTGAAAATGTTGATCTGAGAACATTGTTCGACCTTCGGTCTGAAGGCGAATCTCTCCTTCTGCCCATTGATGTTGAGCTGAATTTCTCCAACTCCCACATCAATGTGTGCTTTTGCCGTGCTCAAGAACGGCCTTCCTAAGATAAGAGGGGTCTTGGTGCCGACTTCCATGTCGAGAATGACAAAGTCGATGGGGATGAAGAAATTCTGTATTTTCACCGTAATATTCTCGGCAATACTCTTGGGGTAACGAACCGATTAGTCCGATAGCTACAAGCACAAAGCAGTAGGATCAAGCGCATGATGGTTAAGTTTATCATAAACTACCTTTGGCATGACGCTGACGCTTGCTCTAAGATCACAAAGAGCGTGTTTGAAGTGTTGGGCTCCGATTGAACATGCGATGTTGGGGCATCCTGGGTCTGTCTTCTTCTCCAGGGGTGGATCGAGTATAGCTGCGCTACACTCTTCCGTGAGTTGTACTACCTCAGTGGTCGGCAGGGTCTTCTTATTTCCAAGGATATCCATAATATACTTGGCATACGTAGGAACCTGCATAACATCAAGAAGTGGTATGTGGACATATAACTTGATTACCTCGATGAACTTGCCGAATTGCTCGTCGGCCACTGGCCTCCTTCTCCGCTCTAGAAACGGTAAGGCGGTTGCATTGTGGTACCCTCGGGAAACCCTTGGGGCCTCCTCATTTTCTCCCTGGGTAGCAGAGGTGCTTCCGTTAACCTCCTCCTGCACTTCGTCTTCAGCATCGGTATCCCTGGCAGTTACGGTCTTCCGCCGTGTACCTGCATCCTGCCGATGGGGTGGATCCTGCGTGGACTTTGTAGCCCGCATAGTCACCGCATTCACACTTTCCTTAGGAATCACTTCCGGTTGCCCGGGTAGATTACTCGAGTTATGGTTAGGGCAAGATGAGGCCAGCTGAGCTACTTGAATTTCTATCACTTTGTTGAAACTCAGCTGATTTTTAATAAAAGAGTTAACACCCTCTAGTTGTGTGGCCAAAGACTCCAAAATTTCATCATTAGCTTGAAATTTCTTACTAATGTTTTCATTTAGTTGCTTTAGACCGTACACTAAATCTTTAAGAGAAGGCTGAAAACTGTTATTAAAATCGTTACCTTGCTGTTGGCCGAAGGGAGGTCGGGCTTGGAGTTCCACCCTTGCTGCTGAGGACGACATCCTGAATTCACATCCTCTTGTGTCGTCGGGCAACTGTTGCCCGACTGCCCAGTTTTGCCACATATCTCACATGTGATTCGAGATCCCATAATCTGGTTGACCTCCTGGTGCGGAGATTCTAGATTTTCCATGAGAAAATCCATCTTGGCTGCCAGCATTTCTACACCATCAGTCTGGTGTACTCCTTTAGCATGGGTCGGCTTCCTATCTCCCATCCAACTCTGGTTGGAGGCAATCTTTTCGACGAGCGCCTTAGCTCCTGCAACATCGAGAGAGAGGAATGCTCCTCCTGCTGCTGCATCCATATGTTCTTGTGCTCGCTGGCTCAGACCATGGAAGAAGTTCTAAATGATAAGCCACTGTTCCATGCCATGGTGTCGACATGCCGCAATGTAATCCTGTAGTCTTTCCCAGGCTTCCGGAATGGTTTCATCTTGGAGTTGTTGGAAACTAGAAATTCTGTTTTTGAGGGCATTGGTCTTGCCCACTGGGAAATACTTGGTGAGGAATTCATTTGAGCAAGCATTCCATGTAGTGAAGGTTGCCTTGTTGGTGTAGAACCACATCTTTGCTTTTCCAAGCAAAGAGAACGAGAACAGACAAAGACGAACATTATCCATCGTAGTGCCTTTGGGGTTGATAATGCTACTCACTTCCAAAAAAATCTGAAGATGAGCGTTAGCATCCTCAGATGCCTTACCACAGAAGGGACTCACTTGGACCATGTTGACAAGTCCAGTCTTTAGCTCAAAGCCTGCAGTACCTTGGTCATTATCCAATCCAGTAGGGATGTGGCAACGGCGCCAGAAATGCTTGTTGGTGTTTCTTATGCTCCAAAAGAATATGTATTCCGCAAGCGCACAGAATCCACCGTTGTAGCACTTCACCTTGGAGTACTCCAGGGTATCGTAAATTTCCCCAGGGAAGCACTATGGTCTAAAGAGTATCGAAGAATAGAATGACAAACTTTACTAGAGATATCAATCGACTAACTAGCAAGGGTAAGCCAGATATGATAGATAGGATAAATGGCCAGGTGATGACCGAGTGACACAGGAGACTCTAATCCTTAGAGAGGTAAGTAGCTAGGAGGACAACGAGCAAGAAAGACTCCTAAAACACTTCTAAACTAACGAGCTAGCCTCACTAGACTAAACCTTGCTTCTAACTAGTTATCGGGAACCTAGAGCTTACTTCGGCGGCTGGGGCGGAAGGACCTCAGAGTGAGGGAGAAAGGGGGGTCCAACTCAGCCAACAATCTACTGCTATGAAAACACCCGAACGTGGTGGACGACAATGGACGGACAGGGCTGTCACCACCTGCCGCCTACCACATCAGTTCTGTGGGGTGGAACACACTTCTTAGCTAACACTAAGCCAGACACAACGTCTGCACTCGGTGTTAGGATTTCTCTTATCGCGAACAAGAGAAATCTCCCTCAACCTAGGGAACTAACTTGAGCTCCCTAGTCCGGGCGAGAAAACCCGCATGGTAAGATCCCGATAAACAAGATAGATAACAAAGCCTACCTAGAGGAAAGAACTTCCGCACACAAGTTGGATAACTTGGAAAGATAAATAAATATGAAAAGTAAAGCTGACTCAAAAAGATAAAGAAGATAAATTATATTGATAAATATCAAAGGGACAGATACAAGAGCTATACCAGACTTCCGATGACAAGTCCGAAATCCCGAGACAAGCTCGACTCGACTCTAACTCCCAGACTACTAAACCTACTCTAGAAAGTGAAAAAGAAAAGAGAGCTCCTTTTGTTGTATGTCTTACAAGTTAGGGGAGGTGGTCTATTTATACTACTTCAAGGTTGGGAATTGGGCAAAGGCGTGACTTGTACGCGACCTTGGCAGTTATCGTAGCTTCCACGCGAAGTTGAGCCCGAGACTCTGCAAAGTGGGGCCAACCGGCCTCCCCCAGGCCGGCTGGCCTGGGACTGTGGCGGTTTGCAACCGCCTTTCTCCAGCACAGTCCTGATTAGCTCCTAGTGTCGGTGGAAGTGGGGTTTCATGTATTTGGTCAAGTCTTGCATGCAAGTGGACCCTTTAATCCATGGTAGAGGCCTTTCGGTCCATTTGATCAAACCAACTTGAAGGGCATGACTCAGAGGCATGTTGGGTGCATTTCCTTGCCCCTGGTGAAGTTTGGGCCCGAAAGGTTTCAGTGCCAGGCCTGCCGGCCTGGGATTTTTCCCATTTTGGCTCAATTTTGTACCACGTGTTCCTGAAAGCACAACTCACCCAAAACTTGTGGAATTTGTTAGAGATAAGTAAAATATGTATGGAACATAGTGTAAAGCTCCTATTTAATCCCGAGAAGTTGACGGACAAAGTTGGAATCAATGGCCGTCAACATTGCTCATGAGCCAACTCGACCTAGGACTCGACTACAAAGTGGCATCAAGAGGGAGAAGGTGTACACCGATGGAACAGTCAAGTATGGATGTTTCACATCGTAAGGTGAACCTCAAAGCACTGATGAGGCTGTTCATGATCATAATTGGAAGGCAACAATGGAACAAGAGTATATGGCTTTGATGAAAAATGAGACATTGCATCTTGTCCCTCCTCAATCTGGAAGAAACATTATAGGATGCAAGTGGGTATACAAAATCAAAAGGAAATCAGATGGAAGCTTGGATAGATACAAAGATTGTCTTGTGGCAAAAGGCTTCAAGCAAAGGTATGGCTTAGATTATGAAGATACATTCAGTCCTGTAGTCAAAGTTGCTACTATAAGAATTATCTTATCTATCGCCGTCTCACGAGGATGGAGCTTGCGCCAACTGGATGTTCAAAATGCATTCTTGCATGGGACGCTGGAAGAAGAAGTGTACATGCAGCAACCTCCAGGGTTTGAGGATGCTCAAAAACCAAATTATGTGTGCAAGCTTGATAAAGCACTTTATGGGCTTAAACAAGCACCAAGGGCTTGGTATTCACGGTTAAGTACAAAGCTAGTCAGTCTTGGTTTTAAAGCTTCAAGAGCGGATACTTCTCTGTTTTTTTTATAGCAAGGGAGGCACTACTATGTTTGTCTTAGTTTATGTAGATGACATAATTGTTGCGAGTTCAACAGAGGAAGCTACAATGGCGTTACTTGCTGATCTCAAGGCTGACTTTGCTCTCAAGGATCTGGGTCATCTTCACTACTTCCTTGGTATAGAAGTAAGCAAAGTGCAAGAGGGTATTGTTCTTACTCAAGACAAATATGCATTTGATTTGCTCAAGAGGAAAGGCATGTCAAATTGCAAGCCGATCAGTACGCCCCTCTCTACCAGTGAGAAGCTCTCTTTATATGAAGGTACACTATTGGGAGAGAAGGATGCTACACAATACCATAGTATAGTAGGAGCCTTACAGTACTTAACAACACTCACCAGACAAGACATTGCATTCTCTGTCAACAAGGTGTGTCAGTTTCTTCATGCTCCTACCTCGATTCACTTGGGCAGCTGTCAAGAGGATATTGAGATATATCAAGCAGTGCACAAAGTTGGGTCTCAAGATACACAGGTCGGCTTCTACTCTGGTGAGCGCTTTCTCTGATGCTGACTGGGTTGAAAGTATAGATGATTTGAAGTCTACTGGTGGATTTGCAGTGTTCTTGGGCTCAAATCTTGTTTCCTGGAGCGCACGCAAACAGCCAACTGTGTCAAGATCTAGTACCGAGTCCGAGTATAAGGCAATAGCCAATGCAACGGCAGAAATAATTTGGGTACATACTCTCCTTAAGGAAATTGGTGTTGATAGCCCAAGAGCAGCTAAGCTTTGGTGTGATAACTTAGGTGCAAAGTATCTGACAAGTACTCCAGTGTTTCATGCTAGAACGAAACACATAGAAGTTGCCTATCATTTTGTCAGGGACCGAGTCAACCAGAGATTGCTGGAAAAGTTGATTTTGTGTCATCGAAAGATCAAGTCGCTGATGGGTTTACGAAAGCACTGTCAGTTAGACTGTTGGAAAATTTCAAGGTCAATCTCAACTTAGCAAAGTTTTGATTGAGGGAGGCTGTTAGAAGATAGAGATCGTCCTCGTGTAAACCTTGTAACAATTGTAACGACTTGAGACTTGTATTGGCCAGGAGTTCTAGAGTATATATCTGTAAGCTAGAGATAGATTTAGTTGTTGTAATCTTGTATGACAGGAACTCCTGGCCGGCTCTCTCTAGTTGTTATCCCCTGTAACTACTTGCGTCATATGAACGCCTATATAAACACAAAGGGCGGCCCCTAACGGGGTAAGACACGCTTTCCCTATTGCCCTCTGATTTTACATGCCTCCTCTTTTCTGCATGCAACACCTTCTGCTCCCTTATTTTTACTAGATGTTATGGACGTTTAATATAATGATTAAATTTGATATGGTAAAGTTGAGGCTTGATGAATCCGGCCCAGGTGGGGTTGGTCGAGGCTCAATAAATTAAGGTTGCCCGAACCCGAACAGTTCTTAGGCTTGTTGTAATCTTGTATGGCAGGAACTCCTGGCCGGCTCTCTCTAGTTGTTATCCCCTGTAACTACTTGCGTCATATGAACGCCTATATAAACACAAAGGGCGGCCCCTAACGGGGTAAGACACGCTTTCCCTATTGCCCTCTGATTTTACATGCCTCCGCTTTTCTGCATGCAACACCTTCTGCTCCCTTATTTTTACTAGATGTTATGGACGTTTAATATAATGATTAAATTTGATATGGTAAAGTTGAGGCTTGATGAATCCGGCCCAGGTGGGGTTGGTCGAGGCTCAATAAATTAAGGTTGCCCGAACCCGAACAGTTCTTAGGCACACCCACTCAGGGAAAGGCCCAATCTCCCTAAAAGACTAGTCCAATAGGGGAAGGGTGACTCTTCCTTTTAAGGTGGCTTCCTCCTCCCAAGCTAAGTAAGGTAGGATTATTCAGAGGCTCACACGGTCACCGTCCGACTACAACTAGGCCACTTGGCCCTCTTTGTTGCGTCTTTGCCAGCGGTTAACAGTGGAGGATGTCATCATCATACCCACCCCCTTAAATAAAGGCTCAGCTTTGATACCAAATGATGAATCCGGCCCAGGTGGGGTTAGCCGAGTCCCAATAAATTAAGGTTGCCCGAACTGCAACAGTTCTTAGGCACACCCACTCAGGGAAAGGCCCAATCTCCCTAAAAGACTAGTCCAATAGGGGAAGGGTGGCTCTCCCTTGTAAGGTGGCTTTCTCCTCCCAAGCTAAGCAAGGTGGGATTATTCAAAGGCTCACACGGTCGCCACCCGACTACAACTGGATCACTTGCCCCCCTTTGTTGCATCTTTGCCAGCGGTTAATAGTGGAGGATGTCCTCAGAGCTGGGCCCTTGTTTAAGGGGGTGGGAATGAGGACATCCTCCACTATTAACCGCTGGCAAAGACGCAACAAAGGGGGCCAAGTGGCCCAGTTGTAGTCGGACGGCGATCGTGTGAGCCTCTGAATAATTTCACCTTGGTTAGCTTGGGAGGAGGAAGCCACCTTAATAGAGAGAGCCACCCTTACCCTATTGGACTAGTCTTTTAGGGAGATTGGGCCTTTCCCCGAGCGAGTTTGCCTAAGAACTGTTGGGGTTCGGGCAACCTTAATTTATTGGGCCTCGGCCAACCCCACTTGGGCCGGATTCATCAAGGATTCCTTATTTGATAATAATTTTTTTTAATTTTTCTATTTGACACTGAGTTAAACTTTTATTTCCTATTTGACTCTTTGGTGCATTACATCAGTTAACTCACATGAATATTAACTTATGAACTCTCCTCTTTCTTTTCTGAGCCAAAACAACTATGAAATCGCCTCCGAAATACATGAAACGTTTTCTAGGCATATAACGAATATAATTGAGATGAAGCCATTTTGCACAAAAATACATATGTAGAATTTAAATCTTAATACTAAAATTCAACAAAGAAGGCTACTTTTGAAGATTATCAAATTCTTAGGGCACAAAAATACTTTTCAACAATTATGCAAAAATTCCTAATATTCCGATAGTGGCATGAAAGAATTTATAAAATTACTTTACATCAGAAGTTACAAAGAGAATTCGAACTTCTTTAACAAAAACAAATTTTGAAGTTATTTCACAAAATAAAATTTTGAATTAACTTCAAGATTCTCTAAGTAACTGATAGGATTATTAGTTATATTTTCATAATTTTTGGAAAGTAATGTTGTGCCCTAAAATTTTGGATAATCTTTAAAGGTAGTTTATTTTGGTTAATTTTAAATTCAAGATTTTAAATGTTGCATGCGTGTTTTTATAGAAAATGGGTTCATCTCCATCGGTTATATCCAAAAAAACAATTCATGAGTTCTGGAGGTGAATTAATAGTCATTTTAGCCAAAAAAAGAGGGAGAGTCCACCTGTTACTGTTCATGTGAGTCTAAGGGACCGAATGGATGGAAGTGTCAATAGATAATGAAAGTTCAACTTAGTGTCTAATAGGGAAGTTGAAAAATTTTTATTGTCAAGAAATAAGAAAGCCTCAACTCTATCCACTGTTAAATAGGGAAAGATAATAAGGTAACAAGCAGGTTGGAATGCGTTGTTGCCTCCGTAGTGAGATTCTTTTTGAAGAACAGACACGCGATGATGCTTAGCTTGAGCAATAAGAAGCGTCTACGCTCCCTTACAACAGACAACTGTCGAGTTGAGTGCTCACTAATTATGGAGGCAAGTACACACGGACAGGAATTAGATGGCTATATGCAGTTTTCAGTATATAATTTGGCAATAACCTTGGCACACCATCACGTTGGAAGTGGCTTGCTTGAATGGTGACCGTATCTTGTGCCTCAAGTTGGGAATGGGCCGGCCGGACTTGACCTTGGACCTAGCCTCAGGGCCAATTTTTGAGGCCACAGACCATCATTTGCATATGGCCTCAATGGCCCAATGGGTATGATGGGTTGGCCCATTCTAACACACCAGATGCTGAAATTTTTACAGCAACAATCATTCAATGATCATCATCAGCAAACATTATTACAGCAACAATCAGGATTGTACTGATACAAAAGCAACAATTCATTCAGTTTTTTGCTACTTTACTACTGAGTGTTTACTGAATCGCCTGCTGGATGGATGCTACTGAATCAAGCAACTCCTCATCTCCTGCTCTATGAGCTTGCCTCTGCAGCCTCCTCACCTGTGTGTTCATTAGTACATCAGATCAGAGAAGGATAAATCTTAAACACCATGAAAGCTGCTATCCATTTGCTAAAGTAACCTACACATTAACTAATGAATACAGTGTAAGGTAACAAAATAGGAGTCATTGAGGCAGCTCGGAACCAAATACAAAGAATTGTACTGCAGCATAACTAATGTTGCCTAAGGCAATTTGAGGCAAGCAGTGCAACAAAGAGCAAGCTAGAGTGCAAAATATCAAAAATAATGGAAGACATAAGCAAAGCACCCATGTGTTTATGCTGCATACAGTGATTACTACTGCAATTAGCATATCCCACAAATGTCACAAGCAATAGCAAATTTAGAAATCCAACTACTTGGACTAATATCTGATAACAGAAACATATGCAGTTAAATCACTGCAAAAGGAGTATTTCTATATTTTCCAGAACCTGACTAGATGATTGTATTCGATATAGGAATGCTGAATGCCAAAAGTCTGCAATTCAGAAGCATATGGCAACAATCAAGTTACATTCGAAACTAGTAAGGTTTTACCTTTTTTATGAAATAGTTAGGTTTTATTTCACTAGTGCTACTGCACATAGTTGATTGATAGATCATAATTTCACAATCCTAAATTTCTGAAGTTCTTAGAAGGTGAATCTTGAATGGTTTCAAAGGGAAAACAGGTAAGCTTTCAAACAACAATACCTTCCAAAGCCGAGATAATATCATGAACCAAATCCATGTGATGCTGAGTATTAGCTGCACAAAGTAAGAGTAGATTTCATGACTTTGTTAACTTAAATCATTAGTGAGAAATACAAACATCATGTGTTTGATGATTGTATCTGTAGCTCTTATCCAGTCTTGTAGGCACACTAGAGCTTCAACAGTATCTGCAGTCATTCGACTTCGAAAATCTGATAGTACTCTTGACCCAGTACTGAATGCAGATTCTGATGCGACTGTAGAAGCTGGAACAGCCAATATATCTCTCGCCATACAACTCAATGTAGGGTATTCAGCTGAGCTCATCTGCCACCATGCAAGGATATTGAACTGTTCACTTCGACGAATTGGCACCTTTGACAAATATGTCTCAAGCTCTATGGAAGCCTCATTTGTAGATCGAGCACTAAGGGTAACATGCTGGTCCCAACTTGCCAAAGGATCATGGTCGCTTACACCCATTTCAACATCATCTCCTTGTGATATGGGATCTGAACTGTTATCATTCAATTTGAGGTATTCTTTGAATAGAGCATGTAGCAGATTTTTTATTTTACTAATCATTCCTATAGCATCATACCCAAATTCGAGGCCAAATCGAAACTCAAGGTATTTCAACTTGAATTGGGGGTCTAAAATGACAGGAATACAGAGATCTAACCATGGTACCTTCCAATACTTGTCAAACTTTTTCTTCATGTATCTGACCATAGAGTGCATCTCAGATTCTTCCTCAAAATGCTGATTCTCTAATGTTAAACTTCACTTTCAGCAACTCATGAAGGTATAGATTGGCAGTAGGGTACTTTGTGCCTGAAATCACATTAGTGGCTTCATAGAATACCTTCAGAAACCCGCAAATGATATCAGCATTTTCCCATTCCTCAAATGACGGCTTGAAGGTGTAGTTTGGATCTTGAATTGCCAATGACTCGAACACTAGGCGAAACTCTTGCTGTAGCAAGCATGATGTAAGTGTTGTTCCAACGAGTGCTGATATCAAGATAAGGATTTTTCCCGCAGGATATGCCTAGTTGTGAAACGATTTCTTCAAATTTTTCCTTTCTTGCTGGAGAGCTCCGGATGTACTTCACACTCTCACGAATCTTGCTTATCATTGGGCTAAGATAATTCAGTCCTGCTTCACAAATCAAGTTGATAACATGAGCAGCGCAGCATTGCCGGAACAGCCTACCACCACAAAACAACATCCTCTTATTCAGCAAGTGGGTCTTCATCAACTTCATCATTGCACCATTGTTTGATGCATTATCGAGAGTTAGAGCAAATAATTTGTCTTCTATGTTCCACTCTCTTATGAACTTCATCATGGTGTTGAACATTACAACGCCCATGTGGGGAGTCTCTATAGCTGTGAATTTCACTATTCTCTTTTGTGGCTGCCACTTCTCATCAATAAAATGAGTTGTAATGTAGATGTACCCCATCATTCGGTTAGAAGTCCATAGGTCCATAGTTAAAGAAATCTTGGATGTAGATTTTTTGAACAATCCTTGCAGACATTGCTTCTCTTCCATAAACGCTTTCAAATAGTCACTATGCACTGTTTTTCTGCAAATCATCTTAAAGCTTGGGTTTAGACTGGAGACAAATCTTCTGAAGTCATCATATTCCACAAGTGAGAAAGGCAACTCATGCAGCACAATCATTCTCATGAGCTCTTTGTGTGACACTGCCTGATTAAATATCCAAGGACCTAATGCAACTCCATCAAGGGTCATGATAGAGGCATTTAACTGACCAGCAACTCTAAGAGCCTTCTTTCTTTCATTCCCTCTTTTCAAGTGCTTGCGCAATGAACTTGTTCCATGCTTACGCTCAGCACATATATTCCTTGCACGATGTTTACACTTAGCTGCGACCACTACTCCTTCAACATGGATAGGCTCATATTCCTTCCATACCTTGGACAGAAACTTACGCCCTGGTTCAGAAAATGAGCCCATGTCAACATCAACCATCTGAAGTCCTTCTACTTCTACCTCATCCTCATTGTCTTCCTCTTCGTCTTCTTCCTCTTCCTCTTCTTCTAGTTCATAGTCAACGTCTTCTTCATCATCATAATCATCATCAAGCATTTCAATATCATGGGGAGGTCCTGATGAGAAAAGGGCATAAGGAGTTAATGTGATAGCTACTGGATAAAAGCTCTGCAAAGTTTAAAAAAATAAAATCGGTGGGTGCATATATAGAGGAGTGAAAAATGCTCACCACTGCTAAAATCTCTCTGCAAAGGTTTACAATTGAAGGAGACAATCCTAGTGATGGTGGAACCCCTTCTCCATCTTCCATCTGCAAAGGTTTACAGTTCATTACCTCAGTGGGTACAGATACAGAATATCTAGCTGAGTGGTAAACTAAAACAGAATTATTACAGAAATATGCATTAGTACAATCTGAAAGTTTCTTCTGAAGAACAGAAAATTGTGGCAAGAAAGCAGATCACAAGATGTCAGACAATCTATAAGTCTTACTTTCATATTAATTCTAACTAGCCCGTGCGGGAGCACAGGTTGATAGGCTAGTATTACATAATTCATCTGGCAAGCAGTTTGAGTTATAACTATCTAGTTCCACTTTAGTTGTCAAAAGATAAGAAATTTTCAGCTAATTTACTGAATATATGAAATAAACACATGAGAAATAAAGAAAGGAAGGGACAAACAAATAGAGGGGGAGAACTCATGTAGACGTTTTTTAAATAAAAAGGGGGTTTCAATGCAAGTTTATTAATTTCCTCTGTCTTGCTGTACCACTAACATTTTTTCCATAATTAGTGCATTATGCATGCTATATGTATCATGAAACCTGGACTGAACAAGTTAGTTTTATCATAGTATTATTCATCACCCCCCCCCTCCCGCCCCTTGATTAGCATGTACTCCGTCCAATCACGGGAGAGTGCAGTGGTATAAAACCATACTCTGCAGACAGCTCCCAAAGCTGGGTGCTAGCAGCTAGGTAACCACTTTTTAATTTATTTCAAGATAATAAAAAAACAAACATATACATGCAGACAACTATCAAAGTTGTTGAATGCTAGCTAGGAAACCACTTCTGAACGAATTTGTTTCAAGGTAATAAAAAAGAAAACATATACACCCTACATGCATATAGATCATTGAAGTCAACTTGTGCGTGGATCTAATTGTGGAATCTACCAGCACTACACTGTGCCTGTCATGTCTGCCATGGTCAGATCATCAAATAATTGAAGCTAAGGCTATGCATCGTTAGAACGGCTAAGAATGCCTCACCGTGCAGTGCATGGAATGGAATCATCATCATCTATCACTATACCAACCAGTAGCGAACCATGGAACGGCTAAGTGTTAGGTCTAGATCGCGGATCGCTAGGTGCGGGATTGACTCGGGTACTCGCTCTGGTTCTAGTTCTAGCATCAAACAATCATCCACGTGTGCGTGCGAGTGTACAAGAACAAACCGAGAGGGGATTAGGGTAGATTACCTTGCTCTGAGGAAGACGACGCCATCATGTTCGTTGGTGGCGTCTGCACTCGGGCAGCGTCGCGCAGTGCAGCGGGTCGGAGCAGATCCGCTCTAGGGCGGCGGTGGCCGGTGCAGTGCAGATCGGTGGAGCTTCCCGCCACCGCAGCGCCACCCCTCGGGATCGGGTTAGGGTTTAGGTGTAGGTGGGGAGTCGGGGCACGACGATCCTTGGCGTGCGTGCCCCCCGGCCCCCACCTCTCTATTTATGTGGCGCTGGCGACGGGGGCCCACCAACGCGAGTTGGGTTGGGCGCCCCCGATCAGGGCGCGGATCAAGGCTAAGGCCTTTGGGCCTTAGGTTAGAGATCAATCCAACAATCTCCCCCTTGATCTCACATTATCTTTCTCTTTCACTTTTCTATTTTCCTTATCTCATCACAGATTTATGTATAGGGCATATCTCATCGTCACGCGCAACTGCCGATAGAATCAATAGCCACAATACACGCCTCTGTTCAGAAATAGATTATGTATTCCTTTTGGGCCTCTATTATCCAGAGATCATAGGTTGTACCTCATTCCCATTCCGGCTACGTGTTCCATGAACACGCTGGGTGGTAGGCCTTTCGTTAGCGGATCCGCAACATTTGTTCTTATATTCTCGAGACTTATGGTGTGATCCTGGATTCTATCTTTTATCGAATAAAATCTTATCTGTATCGACTTTGTAGCCGTGCTCTTGTT
This sequence comes from Panicum miliaceum, assembly GCA_032594955.1. Taxonomy (NCBI): domain Eukaryota; kingdom Viridiplantae; phylum Streptophyta; class Magnoliopsida; order Poales; family Poaceae; genus Panicum; species Panicum miliaceum. The sequence goes on along the minus strand of CM064060.1, from coordinate 25,228,029 downwards.
GTTATTATGAGCATAAAACACTGCTGGCTGGTTATCGCAGTACATCTTTAGTGGTCTTTCTATACTGTCCACCACTCTTAAGCCAGGTATAAACTTCTTTAACCATTCTACCTGCCCGGAGGCCTCGTAGCATGCTATAAACTCAGCATACATCGTCGATGTTGCTGTGACCGATTGTTTAGAGCTTTTCCATGAAATAGCTCCCCTTGTGAGAGTGAAGATGTAACCCGTCGTGGATTTTCTATCATCTTCATCTCCCGCAAAGTCTGAATCTGCGTATCCTTTAATCTCTAAAGAATCGCTTCTTCTGTATGTTAGCATGAGGCCTCTTGTGCCTTTCACATATCGCAAGGCTTTCTTTACAAGTTTCCAGTGTTCTAGACCTGGATCTTTCTGAAATCTGCCAAGCACATTAGTGACAAAGGCTAAGTCAGGGCGTGTGCACACTTGAGCATACTGTAAACTTCCGACTGCCGAGGCATACGGAACGGTTTTCATCTGTTCTTTTTCATATTTATTTCTGGGACTCTGAAAGTCTCCATATCTGTCACCCTTGACTATCGGAGCAGGTGTAGGTTTACTCGCATGCATACTGTATTTCTCTAGAATCTTTTGTAGGTATGTCTCTTGTGACAGACCTAGCACCCCCATTTCTTCTATCTCGGTGAATCTCAATCCCTAGCACAAAAGAGGCTTCACCAAGGTCTTTCATGTCAAAATTCGATGACAAGAATTCTTTTGTTTCTAACAGTAGACTGACATCACTACTCGCTAGTAGAATGTCATCCACATACAGTACCAGGAAAATATATTTCCCTTTCTTGAATTTTGCATAAATGCAATTATCTTCAACATTCTCTATAAACCCAAACTTCTTTATAGTCTCGTTAAACTTCAAGTACCACTATCTTGAAGCTTGCTTTAATCCATAAATGGATTTCTTTAAATGACATCCCATATTTTCTTTTCCTTTTACGACAAAACCTTTAGGTTGTGCCATGTAAACTTTTTCTTCGAGATCCCCATTTAGGAATGCCGTCTTTACATCCATTTGGTGCAATTCCATATCGAAATGTGCAACCAAAGCCATAATTATTCTGAAAGAATCTTTACATGAGACTTGAGAAAAGGTTTCATTGTAATCTATTCCTTCCTTCTGTGTAAATCCTTTTGCCACAAGACGAGCCTTGTATTTTTCTATATTCCCTTTGGAGTCACATTTTGTCTTGTAGACCCATTTACAGCCTACTGTTTTGGCTCCTTCAGGAATTTCTTCTAAGTTCCAAACTCGGTTGGTCCTCATCGATTTCATTTCATCTTCCATGGCTTCAAACCATTTAGATGAATGTCTGCTTCTCATGGCTTCTTCGAATGAGATGGGATCATCTTCCATTCGAGACTCTTCTGTGTTATATACTTCATAATCAGCGGGAATAGCTGATCTTCTTTCTCATTGAGATCTCCTAGGAGCCTCTTCTGTTCGAATGTTATCTACCGGAACCTGTGATGGCTCCCCCTAATCTGTGGCAACGTTATTATCTATAGGATCCTGAAGGACAGGTTCCACATTTTCATTCTGTGTCGCCACAGAAGGGATCAATTCGGGAACTGGCATCGCAGTAACTCGTACTGCCGGTGCAGTCTCAGCCGGCAGCGAGAAAAACGGTTCCTGAATCATTGGAGTGGGTGCACAAACCCGCTTCTCCTCAAGAACAATCTTTCGAACAATCTTTGCCTCACCAGGACTCCCCCACACCCGTAGGTGATTCAGTGAGGGTATCTTTCCTATCCACAGTTCATACGGTGTTTTAGGCACCGCTTTACTGGGTACTCTGTTGAGAATATAGACAGCGGTTTTCAACGCCTCCATCCATAAACTCACTGGCAGCATAGAATAGCCGATCATGCTTCGTACCATGTCCATCAAGGTACGATTCCATCATTCAGCCACTCCATTCTGCTGAGGATCGCCTGGCATAGAGTACTGGGCTACTATTCCTTGTTCTGTTAAGAACCTCGCAAAAGGTCCTGGAACCTGTCCGTATGGGGTATGCCGACCGTAGTATTCCCCTCCACGGTAGTAACGGACAACTTTTATCTTTAGATTGTGCTGATTTTCAACTTCAGCCTTGAATTCTTTAAATTTATCTAATGCCTCTGATTTCTCTTTTATTGGATAGATATATCCATAACGGGAATAATCGTCTGTGAACGTTATGAAAGAGTCATAACCGTCTATGCTTTTAACTGAGAACGGTCCGCAGATATCTGTGTGAATTAATTCTAAAATACCTGCGCTGTGCTCAGCATTTTTCTTTGTTATCTTTACATATTTTCCTTTAATGCAATCAATGCATTTGTCTGAATCTGAGAACTCAGGAGGAGGTAGAATTTCATTCTTAACCAGCCTTTCTATTCTCCCCCTCAAAATATGTCCTAAACGACAGTGCCATAATTTCGACGACGTGTCTTGAGTTCTCTTTCGTTTTCTGTTGTTATCTGTGGCTTCAGACACAATCGCATTCACATCACATACGGAATTCACACTTTCACGCAGTGATAATAAATAAAGATCATTTCTTCTAAATGCAATCGAAGCAATTGTATCATCAAATTCTATTACACACATGCCGTCTCCAAAACGACATGCAAATCCATCGTCATCAAGACGAGATACACTAATCAAGTTTCTCTGAATTACGGTAACATAAAATACATCTTTAAGCAATAAATTAAAGCCTGTGTCGAGCTCTAAGAGGAGGTCTCCAACCGCCTCAACATCTGCCTCGACTCCATTTGCGACTTTAATTCTGTTTTCTCCTCTTCCCGTAGTTCTCGTTGAATGGAATCCCTGTAAGGAGTTTGCAACATGAATAGTTGCTCCTGAATCAATCCACCAAGTAGATTTCGAATAATCTTTATACAAGGATTCATTTATAAATGAGATAATGTTCTCACCTCATTTCTCCATGATCATCTTTAGATAATCGGGACAGTTTGTCTTGTAGTGTCCCTTCTGTTTACAATGAAGGCACTGGTCCTTGTCCACTAGAGGTTGCCCAAACTTGGGCCTGTGCTGTGGCTGTGACTGAGCCAACTGGGGTCCCTTTCCTTTTGATGAAGAGGGAATATCTTTATTATATCTTTTCTTGTTCACATAGTTTATGGATCCACCATGTGCATTCTTTATTCTCTCTTCTTCTTGTACACACATCGCTATGGTCTTTTCAATATCCCATTTTTCAGGGTTCATGTTGTAATTGACAACAAAGTTGTCAAACTCTTTTGGCAACGAAGCAAAAACCAAATGAACTATGTGTTCTAGTTTGAACTCCATATCCATTGGCTTAAGCTTGTTGTTAATGTTCACCAGGCGATAGATGTGCTCTCTTATCCCACCTCCCAAGTACCTCTCTGTCACCAGTTGTTTGATCAACTGGGTAGCATAAGTCTTTGAGGAGCCAGTAACTGACTCCTTATCTTGTCGAGGTACTCAACGACAGTGGGAAGATCTGTGATTGCCCCCAGAATGGCGGGCTCTATGGTGTTCTTGACCACTGCCAAACATTTCTTGTTGGCAGGTAGCCACTTGGCATGATCAGCGTCATACCTCTGTTTGCTCGCCTTGTAGGCGAGATCTGTTTGCTTCCAAGAAGCATCTATAACATCTTCCCCTCTGACCGGTCTCTCAGGTTCAACTGGAACCGGTGCAGTGAGGACCCAATCTAGCTCAGCCATGGTAAAGAAGAGATCCAACTTCTTGTACCATTCATTATAATTATCGCCTTTCAGAATCGGAATATCCTTGATGGAAACCATCATAGGAAAACCAGCTGAAACAGGTTAGCTCAAGTGAGAACAATATAACAATAATTACGAATTCATGGAAATCATAGTGTTGTTATTATCAACTTTGGTCAGAAAATAACAACATTACAATTTAATCTGGAAAAATATTCTGTAAAATTATAATATTGTTATCATCAACTTTGGTCAGAAAATAACAATACTACAATTTAATCTGAAATTATCTGTGACTCAAAATTTAAATTATCCCTTTGGTTCAAATTTAAATTCAAGTCAAAACAATTATCTATGCAGCGGAAACATGAATAAAATAATTCTATTTTGAAGCAATATCTGTGAAATTTTGTATATCTATTCTCTAAACATTTATCCCTTTGGTTCAAATTGAAAAGAGATCAAATTCTGTGCAAAAATATTCAAATTTGCTTCAAAATAGAATTAAAATTATCAAAAGTTACTGTTCATCTATGAAAACGGGCCGGAAATCTATTACTGTGCAGCCCGTTACTGTTCAGCCCGTTACTGTGCAACCCAAAAACCACGTCCGCGGCCCGGCCCACTTCACGAAAACGGCCTGCTACTGTGCGGCCCGCGGCTAACGGGCCGCAACCTGGGCCTGGGCCGCGAAAGCGGACCACCCGCGCGCGCGCCGGCCGCCGCCCCCCCCCCCCCCCCCCCCCCCCCCCCCCCGCGTCGATCTCAGCCGTCCATCCCGATCGGACGGCTGAGCGCGCGTTTCGGGAGGTATAAAAACCTCGCGGCCGGGCGACGCTCGCGGAAACCCTAGACCATTTCTCGCTCGCCCCGCTCGCCCGCGTTCTCTCTCGCTCGCTCTCTCCTCTGTGTTCTCTGGCCGCCGCCTCCGCCGCCGGCTTGAACTCCGGCGCGGCGGACGGCATGGCCGCCGGCCACCTGCTGGCAGCCGGATCTACCTCGCCTCCTCTCCTTCTCCCTCTCTCTCTCTCTCTAGTTCCCTCGCCCTCTCCCTCAGCTTTTCTGTTCCGACCAGAGGCTGCGCCGCCGCGTTCGTCCTCGACGCCGGCGGCCGTGCCATGGCCGGATCTACTATCCAGTACCCATGCTCTTGATTTCTTGGCTCGGTGTGCGTCCACACGAAGCAGTACTGTGCCCTATGGGCCTCCTCGCCGGAGTCGCGTGCGTCTCGCGCGCGGCTCCGTCGAGGGGATCTCTGGGGTACGGGAAAAGAGGGAGACGACGGCGGGAAGAGAAGGAGAAGAGAAGATCAGCAAGAAGGAGCAGAGGATGAAGGGCCAGGTATGTCGGGTGGGGTTAGATCTAGGGTTAGGGTTAGGGTTTCGAGCTTTTTCTCGATTTCTTTCTTTCGATTTGCATCTTTTGCTCTATTTGCTCGATCCCTTCCCCTTTTCTTTCCATAACCGAGTCCAAACCACAACCTAGTATGGCTCTGGTACCATTGTTAGGTCTAGATCGCGGATCGCTAGGTGCGGGATTGACTCGGGTACTCGCTCTGGTTCTAGTTCTAGCATCAAACAATCATCCACGTGTGCGTGCGAGTGTACAAGAACAAACCGAGAGGGGATTAGGGTAGATTACCTTGCTCTGAGGAAGACGACGCCATCACGTTCGTTGGTGGCGTCTGCACTCGGGCAGCGTCGCGCAGTGCAGCGGGTCGGAGCAGATCCGCTCTAGGGCGGCGGTGGCCAGTGCAGTGCAGATCGGTGGAGCTTCCCGCCGCCGCAGCGCCACCCCTCGGGATCGGGTTAGGGTTTAGGTGTAGGTGGGGAGTCGGGGCACGACGATCCTTGGCGCTGGCGACGGGGGCCCACCAACGCGAGTTGGGTTGGGCGCCCCCGATCAGGGCGCGGATCAAGGCTAAGGCCTTTGGGCCTTAGGTTAGAGATCAATCCAACACTAAGATGTCAGAAAATTGCTGGTGCAGGGCGTCGGGAGCTGCAGCGCGCGGCGGAGATGGACAACCCGCGGCTGATGTCAAAGAACCAATCCTAGGACAAACCCTAGGATAACCACTGGATGGTAAAGAACAGAGACGAGAGAACTTACCCGACGGGATAGCCGCTGGAGAATAGCGCGACGCGCGGAGTCATCGTCGCTGGAGGGCAGGGAGACGCGCCGTGCTGCCACCGCAGCGGTCGCCATCGCTGCCACCTCCGGCTGCTTGCTAGCCTCCATGCCCTCCCTGCGTGCGTCAAAAGATGGGGAACTGGGGATCAGGTGGGTCGACCCATTTTACCCATCGGGCCATTAGGGTTCGGCTCTATGGGCCCCTTCTCTGATTTGAGACCGGCTCATACGGCCCATCTGCCTTGCTCTCGTGGGTCGGGCCAACTACCCAATGGATCGACCCGGCCCACTCCCATCTTGACTGGTGCCCTCATGAATTTCAGAGGGGAAGGTCGTCCTAACTTAGCCACACCCAATCTCAAAAAAAAAAAGAAAAACTTGGCCACACCCAACCAGTTACTCTCATCCTGTTTATTTGCTATAATGTACCCAGGACAGGAGCCCGGGCGAGGATATGTTGACGACGTCACAGTCAACACTGATGATCCCCATCCTGTCCCTGCCTGTCTTGAGACGGCATGCTCCAGCGCGAACAAACGAAAGGGTGCCACAATGCCCATGCTTATCGCGCGCCTTCGGATCGGAGCTCTAGAAGGAGAACGCGTGGTACGTTGTTTTTGCTTCGCTGGTCAGCCCGTGGAGGCAGCCGAAAATCTTGAACCGCACAAAACCAAATGAATAGCCAGGGAACAAATGCGCGGGCACGTCTACGATCAGCTACGTGGTCCATGGAATTGCACTGCAACACGGACATTCTCCGGATGCTACGTGCCAGGCGACAAATATTCATTTGTTAGATCACTAGCAGAGCGTGGGCCGCGGGAGCCAGCAGGCCTGCAACACGTAGGCCGTGACAGGCTGGCTCATGGAAGCGATTCAATCCAATAGACGCGGAGGTGAGGGATTATAGGAGGCCCATCTGAGCAATTTGGTGTACATGCCCTATCGAGGCCGCAGGACGCAGCAGATGCGAGAGTGATTCGGCCTACGAGGTTACTACCCCCAATTTTTTATTCTGTTTCTTTCTCCTTCTCTATTTCTTTCCTTCCATTTTTTCTATTCCTCTCTTTGTTTAGTTTCCCTTCTAATCCTCCCATATATATTTCTTAATTTTTTGTCTTCTTTTCTTTTGTTCTTTTTTCGTTCTAATCCTTGTGTCAATATTCTTTCTTCGGATAGCAATTCATTTTTTCAATAATTCATATCCATCTTTATTTCTTATAGTTGAGTGTTAATAAACACATATTTGATTGTTTCAATAGTGAAAAGTTATTGTCCTTAAATTGTTATCATAGCAAAAAGTTATTGTATGATACTACGAATCTATTGTTTCACCTTTATTTTTTTCTCTTTTCTTTTCTTTTTCTTTTTTATACTAACTTGTCTGCCACGTGTAGATATTTTGTTCATTTATAAGAAGAATTTGTTTGAGATGTTAAATTATTTATTTGTTTATCTACTTGGCGGACAAAATTGCTCAGCTATAATGATAATTTTCTCGTGATGTGGACGCATCGTGTAGAATTATTTATTCAAGTGTGGAATCATTATTCACGATGCAAACTAATTTGTTCGTCTATAAAAGATTTATTCATGATGTTAAATTATTTGATTGTTCTGCAAGCTAAATTGGTCGCTTGTACAAATAAGTTGTCCCCAATGTCGATGGATTTATTCTCCATGTATAACAATTTTTTCACATGTGAATTTATCTTGTTCACTTTCTACATAATGTGTTCCGATGTTAAATTAAATTGTTTTCGGTTGTTGACTCATTTATTCGGGACTCATTTGTTTACAAAGATTACTAATTTTGTTTCAAATGTGGACTTATTTGTTATATTCTAGGCTGTCCTAGGAATGTGCAGTAATTTAATTTCTTTTGCAAAATAATTATATTATATTTTATAAATATTCTTATTATTTGTTATATATATAAGAAACGACACAGGCAGCAAAGCAGTTTTTGTGAACAGACCATGGACCGTTTGAACAAGTATGCACAGCCTTCCACAAATGTGGTAGTGATGCTAAAAAAATTAGGTCCGACGAAGAGAAAATAAGAATCAAGCACCGATGCTATCTATGAACATGGTCCCATGTGAAATAAGATATTACCATCCTCTTCCCCTATTCCTTGCGTGAGAACAGATTCTCCCTGTCCTCCCTTTGTCAGTCCTCACGAGCAGAACGGTAGAAGAATCATTGTTTACTGATCAAGCACCGATGCAAGAACACGCATTGCTCCAGATTTTTTGAGCATCATTTGGAATTGGCATCTCCTCTCACATTGTGAAGAGTGATGCTTAACCTTCTCTCACCTCTTTGGGCACCACTCAAGTGAGAGCTTAGACCTTCCACAATGTGTGCTTTGAGTGATGTCTGGAACGGAGAGAGAACATTTAAGCATCGCTCCCACCACTGCAGCACATGGTGCCAACGTCTGAAAAATTAGGAGCGGTGCAAGAACGTTCACCGATGCCAAGTTGAATAAAAAACGGAGAGGGAGGAGAGAGACGATGCAAACGTTCACCGGTGGCAGCTTTTAGTTCTTTTGCTTATTTGACACCCGTGCTCACACTGTAACATTTTAAGAGTGACGCCAATTTTTACATGTGGGTCCCTATTTTTTCCGGGCGCCACTCCACAACGTGGGAGTGATGCCGGAAAAAAAACTGGGTCCCACGGATTTGGTATTTCTGGCTGCAGCGTGGTAAGTGATGCTTAAACCTTGTCTCTCCTATTTAGACATCACTCTAGCAATACATTGTGGAAAGCCTTAAAGGTACTAGCTGGGCTTGATGTGCTGAAAAGCTGCTCAAGGGAGGTGCTTTATATTTTCTTTTTCCATGATTTCTTGCAGCCCAGTATTCTCTGCGAGCTGGACCTTAATGTGTTGAAAAGCTGCCAATTCATGTTGGCGACTCGGTAGAGCGATGAGGTGATGGGATTAGATCAGCTTCACATTCCAGATCGTTTTACTGATACACGTCCGGTTAATAGATCAGCTGTTCCAGATCGTATGTGTCCTCGTATGTGTCCTCGGAAGATCGACCATGCATGGAACGGTCTATGTAGCTGTATTGAGGAGATCGTGGTCAGCGATATGGCTGAGCCTTCTATTTAATGGAAAGCTCTTTTTCCTGAAAAAAACAATATTGTAAAGCATAATATGGGTTCAGAAAAGTACAAGTGCAGTAAAATCAGTAAAAGCTTGTGAAGAAGCAGGGCTACCTCACGTCACATAGAACATCGACGGATAGTAGAAAATATAAGGTCTCTGTGAATATTTTACAAATGGCTTTTAACTATAAAATGTCTGCAAACATTATTGACACCTCACTACCAGAAAACAGAGCATTCGTCTGCGGCCCTTAGTATCGGCTGTCTTTCAGCTGGTACTAAGAGACACATTTAGTACTAGGCCAGGGCTACAGTGCCCCTGGGAGCCCTTTAGTACCCTCTGTGAGACTTCAGCCGGTACTAAACAGCTCCACCGACACCGGGGGGCAACGGCTACATTCCCCCGGCGGCACTTTACCACCGGCTGGAGCCTCCAGCCGGTACTAAATGGAGCGGATGAGGCTTAGTACCGGTTGGTGGATCCAGCCGGTACTAAATGGTGAGAGGTAGTACCGGCTGCAGCCTCCAACCGATACTAACTTGGCTTCGTTAGTATATCAGCCAACTTTTTTCCTCCCCGAGTCCGAGCCATTCATTTGACCCGAGCTCGGGCTCTCTTCTTCCCCATAGCGTTCTAGAGATTTGCTGCCCATTTTAGTCAAGTTTTTAGGAAATTTCACTCATCCAGGTGCTCAAAAGGTTAGCAACTTCATCATCTCTTCTTTGATGGTCTTTATGCTTCGTTTCATACTTTATACTTAGAGAAATTTGTGTTGATTGAAAGAGTAAGAATGAGCACGATTTTCTTGATATTTTCACATTAATTTGGGATATATAGCTAGAAATGATGACTAGAATTTGAATGTGGTTAGTTTGAATGTGGGAAATGTGTAGAGTAATTTTTTCCAATTTATTTCAAGTGACATGTATGTATGTATGTATATATCATCATAGCAATATTATTTTTATTTAATTTCAAGTGAAACGTGTATAGCCATTATTGTTATGATTTGAAGCTAGTGAATGTGAAATAGCAATTTTTTTGAAGTGAAAAATTGTATATACTTGTTATTTATTTTGTATTAAGAAGGAATTATTTTAACACTCTAATGATGTATTTATTCAGACTCCCATTGAAACCATCGCAAAGTTAAAAAAATCTTTATTTTGGATATGTATATGTCATCAACCTTGATCCTGCGGTGTTAATACTAACATTCGGGGCCAATATCGATGTCCGCGATACTGTGCGGTGCAGGGACGTGATGAAGGGGTACGGTCTTGGTCCCAATGTAGAAATCCTGATCTTTTAGCGAGGTGAGGATGGCACCATTAGGACCAAGACCGTACTCTTTCATCACGTCCTTGTACCGCACGGTGTCGCGGATATCGATGTTGGTCCCGAATGATAGTGTCGACACCGTTGGATCAAGGTTGACGACATATATATATCCTAAACAAAGTTTTTTTCTTTTCGATGGTTCTTGCATAAGGAACCTAAATAAATATTGTGAACCATGATTGCATCCCACATATGATGTTGGATGAAGAGTGTTGGCAAACTGAAGAGTGTCAAAATAATTAGGGTTTAAAAATAACGATTTTCTTGATATTTTCACTTTTTTGAGATATGTAGATAGAAGCGATGACTAAAAGTAATTTTTTTATGCTATGAAGCTTGTGAAATTTATAATTAGTGAATGTGAATGCAATGACTTTATTATATTATTTTTTGTTTAATCCATAGAAATGGCTTTGCAACATGATGCATTGAAGCGTCGTGATTTTGCTCGGGCATTGGTACGCAACCATTTGAGCCGCACCGGCCATTCCCTTGAGTTCCGCCCTGAAGAACATCTTGGACTTGTTAGCGGTCGTATTCGTCGTTGGATTAAGAAAGTATCTGATTATCTCAAACTATGTAATGCAAGACGCAAATTTGAGCATGAATTTGTTGTCGACTTGCATGGTACGAATGATGATCGTGAGTTGATGGCTTGACGTAATGCTAGACACGAAGCGTCAGGCATGGCAGAAATTGACCGTTCGGTGTCGAGAGTGAGCGAGGCAGTTCACAAGGCATCGGTCAATAGGTTTCATGAGTAGTTTGTATTAGCATTGTTGGTTATTTTGGTTTATATGCATTTTAAGTAATCATGTTGCGTAATTGATGATGTGTACTAATAATGTAGACCTTTTTAATTAGTCATGGTGTCATGTTGTGTAATGGATAATGCAATGATAAGTAGATCTCTTTATTTTTCTTAATTATTCATATTATTTTAATAGTTTAAATGTGCATCTTTGATTATAGTGTTTTTAAAACTACAAGTGTATTCCAATTAACATGGCTGATGCTGCTGGAGGTAGTGGGGCCGGTGGGGGTGATCGTGGTTCGTCTCGAGGGAAGGTCCAAACTGTATTAAGATCTCATGAGAAGCCGAACAAACCGGGAGCTTGGGTCAGAGCACAACTCCATTATTTGTAAAAAGAACATGAAAAATATATTGCAAGGGGTGAGGAACCTCCTTTTGATACTGAGGACCTGTTGAGTTGTTATGCTCCATCACCACCAAATCCGAATGTTCTAGCTCCACCATCTTCTTCTATGCTGGATAAAAATCCATCAAAGGATAGTTGAAGACCTTTGTGTTGTTACCTGAAATTTTAAGTTTCATGTTGGTTGTTGGGATCTTAATTTGTGTTTGTTTAATTTGAATGTAATTTAATTTGAATGTCATTTAATTATGTAATTTAATTTGAATGTATTTGTAATATGACTTTATCATATTAATAAAGGTGTGCGACCTTGATTATAGATCATTATTAAAGAATTGTGAAGCTCTATCACATTAACCTAAATCGCTCATCTATAGTGTTCCTAAATGGAAAAATGTGATTGCAGATGCAGCGACAATAGATGTACGGCGACCGGTGCATCATGGCGTGGATTAATGGCCTAAAGTCTTTTCTCGATGCGGCTGAGACTCACAGGTCATCGAAAGGTTTCATGTGTTGTCCATGCCGCTTTTGCAGAAATAACAAGGAATTTTCTAAAAGAAACACTCTACATGCCCATCTTTACGAAAGGGCTTTCATGGATAACTATGCTCTTTGGACCAAGCACGGTGAACCTGGAGTTCTAATGGAAGACGATGAATATAATGATGATGATAACAACATTCTGGACCTGGCTCACTTATATGAAGCAGGTGCTTTTAATGATGAATCAATGGACGAGGCTGAAGAGAATGCCGCAGAAGAGGTACCACATGACGATCTAGGTCAGGTTTTGCTAGATACATAGAAAGATAGTGAAACTGTGAAGGAGTCAAAGAAGTTTGAGAAGATGTTAGAGGATCACAAAAAGTTATTATATCCAGATTGCAAACAAGGGCACAAGAAGTTTGGGTAGCACACTGGAATTGCTGCAGTGGAAGGCAACAAATGGTGTTACCGATAAGGGCTTTGAGGAGCTACTAGGAATCATAAAGAACATGCTTCCTGAGGTCAACGAATTGCCCTCGTCAACATACGAAGCAAAAAAGGTTGTTTGCCCTCTTGGATTGGATGTACAAAAGATTCACGCATGTCCAAACGACTGTATCCTCTATCGCGGTGAATATGAGAATCTGGATGCTCGTTCTGTTTGCGACGCAAAGCGATATAAGATCAGGCAAAATGATACTGATGATGTCGGTAAAAAAATTCCCGCTAAAGTTATGTGGTATTTTCCTATAAAGTAAATTGCGCCCACGGTACAACAAGTTGTATGGTTGTATCAATTTGGTCTAACAAGTAGCAAAACATGCAAACAGATATATAAACTTGTCAAATGTGTGCATATACGGTCATATGTACTCTACGTAGTTGTATTTTACGCGCATAACCCCCTATCTTTATTCTCTCTTTCCATCAAAATCTTAACTATGTGTGCAACGTCCTTATTAAAAAAGCCATCCATGTACAGGACTACATAGGAGAGCTAGGGCAAAAAGGAAATCGGAGGCCCCAATTTGACACAAATTAAACTATTTATAAATCAGTTGCACTGCTAATAAATTTACTATAAAATGTTATCACCACTATTAGTGCGAAGGGAATTTTGATGTGAAATCTTTTGAAAAAAAAGTTGCTAAAAACTACTGCGCACCTGCAAAACAATTGAAATATACGTCATTTGTTTCATGTTAGCACTTATATGCACTTGGACTTGCTCTGTAGCCACCTAGCAAGTGACCTTTAATTTCTAGTATACTGAGTACATACTAGCCATCCGGATTTTGTTGGCCTAGATGGCATCATTACGGGACCATGCCCTAGTCAATATGTATTATTTCTTCTCATTCAAATGTCATATTTTCCTAATTCAATAACAAAACATAAACAATGTATCTCCACTGGAAAACTCATCCACTGAACCTACCTAACACGACGCATAACACATATACATGTTAGAACTTTTAGTAACAAAAATATTACTTAAATACCTTAAAAAACAAAGCAAAACAGGTAGTGAAACAAGCTAGATGTCGTTGAAAGCATATTTTTAGTAGAAGCCTCAAAACCTATCTGTCTGGGATCAAAATGGAAGCAGCAGCCTTAAACTGGAATAACAAAATAGATGTAGGGGTTACATGCATACAACCGTCCACGTGATGTTGGCAAAATACAACTACATAACGTACATACCGTATATGCACACATTTGACAGGTTCCTATATGCATTTACACGTTTTGCTACTTGTTGGACTAAAGTGATACAATTATACAAGTTGTTGCATGGTGGATGCAATTTACTCTTTCCTATAATACCACGATTGAAGCGCTTGTTCAGAAACAAGTCACACGCTAAGTTGATGCGGTGGCACCAAGAAGAGCATAAGCAGATGGGTCCCAGTGGAGAAACGTGAACAGAGAATTCCGAGAGTTTTACAAGGACGCAAGGAATATAAGGTTTCATTTGAGTATGGATGGAATGAATCCATCCGGCAAGTGGGGGAGCAGTCACAGTACATGGCCTGTGACTCTATGTATGTACAACCTTCCTTCTTGGTTATGCATGAAGCAGAAGTACATCATGATGCATGTGCTTATCCAAGGCTCAAAACAACCTGGCAACGACACTGACGTGTACCTTCGACCGTTGATTGATGAGTTATTACTATTGTGGAACGAATAATGTGTACACGTGTGGATGAGTATAAACAGGAAACTTTCAACCTCCGAGCATTGCTTTTTGTAACCATCAATGATTGGCCTGCAGTTAGCAACCTATCGGGACAGTCGAACAAGGGATACCAGGCATGCACCCACTGTTTAGATAAAACCGACAATTTTTATTTGAAACATTGTCGAAAGGTCGTTTATAGGGGTCATCGTCGATTTGTTCCCCTCAACCACCCCTTAAGAGGGAAATGCAAACATTTTAAAGGGGAGCCAGAAACTCGTGCTAAACCAATGTTTCGTGACGGAAAGCGTGTTTTCTCGATGATAAAGGATGTGCGTGTAGTGTTTGGAAAGGGTCGTGGCAGCCAACAAGTTCCGAATGATGAAAACTGGCATGCACCAATGTGGAAGAAGAAGTCTATATTGTGGGACCTACCATATTGGGAATCCTTAGAGGTCCACAACGCAATTGACATGATGCACTTGACGAAGAACGTGCTAGGTTTCCTAGGCACGTAAGGGCAAGGAAAAGATACACTAGAAGCAAGGCGTGATTTGAAAGAAATGAAACAAAGGAAATACCTACATCCTGAAAAAGAGAGACAATGGACAACACTACTTGCGTTCTGCTAGCTACACTCTCAGCAAAGAGGAGAAGCAAAGCATGTTCGATTGTTTGAACAATATGAAGGTACCATCCGGATACTCCTCAAATATACAAGGAAGAATAAATATGAAAGAGAAGAAGTTCACAAACTTAAAGTCGCATGACTGTCATGTCCTGATGACACAATTGCTCCCGGTTGCATTGAGAGGTATTCTACCGGAGAATGTAAGATTGACAATCGTGAAGCTATGTGCCTTCCTGAATGAAATTTCGCAGAAGGCAATCAATCCAAATAAGTTCATAAATTTAAAGAATGATGTGGTCCAATGTCTTGTCAGCTTTGAGATGGTGTTTCCACCATCATTCTTTAATATTATGACACATCTCCTCGTGCACATTGTGAAAGAGATAAGCATTTTGGGCCCTGTATTCCTACACAATATGTTCCCTTTTGAGAGGTACATGGCAGTCCTAAAGAAGTACGTTCGCAATCGTTCTCATCCAGAAGGTTGTATTGCTAAGGGTTGCAAAACAAAGGAGGTCATTGAGTTTTGTGTTGACTTTATTGATGAGCTTAGTCCAATCGGGGTTCCCATGTCACGCCAGGAAGGGAGACTGAAGGGAAGGGGCAGACTAGGGAAGAAATCTAATGTTAACATCCCTGACAAGGAAATCCGTAAAGCAAACTTCACGGTTCTACAGAATTCATCCCTGGTGGCTCCATATATCGAGGAGCACATGAATATTGTACGGTCTGAAAACCTGGGCAAGTCTGAGACCTGGATCACATGTCATCACATAGATACCTTTGCTATTTGGCTCAGACTAAAGTTCATAGGTGATAGCACAATTGATGAATAACTTCAATGGTTGGCTAGGGGACCATCAATCACAATGATGCAATACCAAGTGTATGAGATAAATGGCTATACATTTTACACCAGAGCCCAAGATGAAAAGAGCATGAACCAAAATAGTGGCATGCGTATAGACGCAATAGGCAATGATGGAAAAAAGGACAGCTACTTTGGTGTCATAGAGGAGATATGGGAACTAGACTATGGACCTTTGAAAATTTCTCTGTATCACTGCCAATGGGTGAATCGAGCTGGAGGAGGCGTGACCACAGACCCGTATGTGATGACAATAGTGGACTTCAAAAATATTGGATATAAAGATGAACCATTCGTCCTAGTCAAGGATGTCACACAGGTGTTCTATGTGAAGGACATGTCAAGCAAATTCAAGAACAATGAGCCAAAACGCCACATAGTTCTTTCAGGAAAAAGAAAAATCATTGGTGTTGAGGATATTTCAGATAAGTCAGAAGATTTTGATCAGTTTGATGATCTTCCTCCATTCTCAGTCAATGTTGATCCCAACATCCTATTATCAAAAGAGGACGCTCCTTACTTACGGCGCGATCACAACCAAGGGACCTTCGTCAAAGCGGAAGATTATCAATGTTCCATTAATTATGATGATTAGTTTTGTGTAACCATTATGTAGTTGTGATTTAATTATGCAATTTGTGTAACCATTATGTAATTTATGAAGTCATACCAAAACGTTATATATTTTTCTTTTTGAATTAATTTGTTGAATTAAGTGCATAGAATTATATATATCATCTAACAAATTGATGATACAATACTACAATTTTGCTGTTAAGAGTATTATATATTTAATTTATTAAAAATGAAAATTATTTAAAAAATTATAAAAGGTAATTTGGAATCAATTTGTTGAATTAAGTGCATAGAATTATATGTCATCTGACATATTGATGAAAACTATACAATACTATAATTTTGCATGTTAAAAATATTATATATTTATAATTTTATTGCCTTAGTTAATTTAGTACAAATAAAAAAGACCTAAAACAACCATTATGAAATAATTTTAATTGGCAATTTAGTACCGGGCCATGGCTCTGCCCGTTCTAAACTGCCTCCACAAAAATTTCCCGCCAGTGCAGGCAGGTAAGTACCGGGCGGAGGCACAGCCCGGTACTAAACTGGGCAGGTTAGTACCGGGCGGTGGCTTGACCCGATACTAACCGGCTCCTCCTATGTAGGGCGCGGGACTTGGCGTCGATCTCAATAGACACCAAGTCCTCGTCCCCGTCGCCGGCCTCCACCTCCACGCCGTCCTTCCGCAGTCGGCCCGCCGCGCCGCCACGCCGAGCACTCCGTCCCCGCCGCGGGTCCCGGTCTTCCTGCTCCGTGCAGTCGCCGCCGCCCCACGTCGTCCCCGTCCGGCCTCCGTCCACGCACGGCGGCGGCGCCCCCCCCGCCTCCGGCCCTGTCCCGGCGCGCCCTGTCCCGGCTGCATCCTCCAGGCCGTGCACCGTCGGAGCCTAGCCTAGCGCCATTCAACGCACCCCTGGCTCCCAGCCCCCTCGCGGCGCCGCGCCGCCGGCCCCCAGTCGTCGTCCGGCCGCGGCCTCTGCCGCCGCCGCCGGCCCAGGTGCCGGCGCCTATCCTCCTCCGCGCCACCGGCCCCCCGTCGTCCGGCCGCGCGCCTCGCTCCACGCGCTGCCGCCGGCCCAAGCGCGCCCCCGTCGTCCTCCGTGCGCCGCCCGACACGCCATCCCCCTCCCCGCGCCCGTCCCTCGACGCCACCGTCGGCCATCTGCTGGCTGACATAAGCCCTGGGATATATCTTTTTTATTTTTTAGATAATTTAAATAATTGTCAGAAACTGTAGAAAAATATAGAAATTTTTAGGAAATTGTAGAATATTATGATGGTCAAAAAATATTTTGAGAAAGTGCGGATATTTGATGTACAACTATAGAAATTGCACGACCATAGAAATATTTTAAATAATTGTCAGAAAATTGCAGATATTATGATTTCTTATGATCTGATTAATTTCATTGTAGTCATTATTTGTATGAAAAATATTTGATTAATTTCATTGTAATCATTACAAGTTGTCCGATGACAGTGAGAGGCGAACAGAACAGGCCAAAACCAATGCGAGCAAGAAGATTCACTTCCATCATCTAGGTCAAGGAAGATATTTGTCGGCCATTCCGAAATGGCAAAAGATGGAAGAAGACCTGATAGCAAAAGGAATCGTACCGCGACATTCAACTAGCCATTACGAGCAAAGTATTTTTTCTATGCTCATGGAGGCACACTAGATCCGGAGGATGGATCGTTCGTGGCTACGGATTGACTAAGATAAGCGGCTGCCCGGCTCGAGACGGCACTTCAGGCCGTTCAATTAGGAACCTTGAAGCCTAATAGAGAGAAAGATGAGCTGACTTACTGTGGCGGAACCGCCCAATTTATCCTAGTTTAAGAGCATCCGATCATCCCCACAGAGATAATCCCACCAATGCTCTTAAAATAGAACAAATCTGGTAGTCCGTCGAGCTTCACCCGATCTTTCCACCATACAATAGTGCCATTGACATACATACATGATCGCTTTGCATATAGCTTCAGATATTACACACCAACGTTGAATATAGATCATAAAACTAGGGAAGTCTTATTACAATATAAGAACAAACTTAGTGCAAACTGACGCTACAGAGTTTTTAAAGCGCACACCTACAGTCTTAGGTTTTGATGTCACACAAGTTCTTATATTACAGCTGAGTTTATAAAACATTCAGAGGAGTATGGACTCAACATACTCTCTGAGTCTTGTGGCTTTACACCTGCGGCTCTTCCGGTGGCGCTGTTAAAACAAACACTGAGTACGAAGGTACTCAGCAACTTAACCGAATAACTGAATATAAAAACATAGGATCAAGGAGCATGCAAGGCTATTTAGAGTGGACTGGTTTATTGGTTCAAAAACCTTGGACTCCAAAAACAGTCATTTCTATACAAGACCTACACAAAGACATTAGACTTAAGAATAACTCTAGTGCACAGGCATCAAGATACCTCTAGGTTCGCAAACAACAACTTTTATACTGGTTACATCGTAATTAGTTACGATGTTTAAGCGAGATCAAGCGGTATTCATATCCGAGAAGTGCGGCGATTCGAATCGATTATACATCTTGCAAGAGATACCTGGACACACGTCACGTACAATTTCGCGTTAACCATACAACCTTTCACGAGGAAGATACTAAACCCTGAACCAAACTTACCCAGACCCGCGTTCGCACCCCCGTGAAGGACCCTCCGTCGGGCCTGATCTCAACACGGGTTTCAGGCTACAACCCCGCCAACTTTCCACTTCGAGTTGGGTACAACTTGATTCAAGTATTTAGGTCAACCAAGCTACCGGGCTTACTGGTCCCATTCAGCCAGCATGTGACCAGTATGTTCAATGCTTGACCAAGGTTAAACATACCATAGATCCTTATTTCTTTCTTTGGAAGTGAGGACAGAGTCGGAACTCCACTTCTGCTCTGCACTCAACGACCACCATACTTGACCAGTATTTCCTTGTTTCGTTTACAGTGAACCTATGAATAGTATCCAGACTCTATGTTGTTTTTAGCGTGGGTTTCTTTAGACGCTTTGGTTTGATTTAAACTAGTTGAGAAGAGGGCAATAATGTCCTTAAGTCAAGGAGGTTGTACATGCATCAATTGGGTTTCAAGCAACACCTAGATTTAAGCATTCATATGCAATAACGTGCATAACGTAAAATAACAGTAAGTTAGGAAATTAGTAGGTGTAGATGCTCTGGTGCTTGCCTTGATAGGTTTCGGGAGGTGGGATCTTGGCTTGGAACTCGGGCTCGACCACGATCACCTCCTCTTCTCCTGCGGGTCCCTCGGGCGGCAGCTCGAAGAACTCAAAGCTGATGTTCGCAGCTTCAGATTCTAGTCGTAATGATATGCAGTGTTCGTATATGAATGCAAGCATTTTGAAGAATGGAAACACAACTTTACACTTCTATAAAGTTGTAATCCACACTTAAACACACCTATAAACCCTAACCACCTTTTTACTCCTAATTGTTTAAGCCTAAAGCAAATTTTAACTTTTAATTAAGGTTATTGAATTATTCTATCTAGGAAAAACCTTAATTTCTTATTTATTATCATTCCTAATCACTTCTATTAAGTAATTAAGAATTATCCAAATTTTATTTCCAAAAAAAGAATAAGAATTTAAGTATTTGTTTGAATCCTTTAAGAATAAAGGAATTAAACAAATAGAAATCCTTATTACAAACCTAGAGGTTTTATATTTTCAAAGCATAGAGAATAATTTTTAGAAGACTAACAAAATTTATTTCACTAATTTTGGTTAAACACAGAATTTTTAGCAAAAAGAACAAACTGCAGCATTAAAACTAAAATTTATTGACACTTAACCCCCTCTCTTTCTATTCTTCTCTCTCACAGCCCCCTCTTCTTCAACCTCCGTCAGGAGCACGAACAGGGAAGCAACAGCCCCCTGGCGGCTCGATGGCGGCGACCACGGCAGCCCCCAGGCCGCGCCCGCAGCCCTCCTCCAACTCCTCACGCTTCCAGCGCCCCAAACCCCCAAGAACAGACGCGCCCCGACGAGGAACATCCTCGCCGGCGGCAACACAGCCATGGCGCACGGCGGCCTGCTGCACCAAGGAACCCCAGCCCTAAACAGCCGTCCGAGCAGCACCATAGCACCACCACAAGCACGCCCAGACCACCAGATGGGCCCCCCAACCAACGGAAAACCAAGTTCCGCGGCGGCACCCTCGGCTACAGCTCGGCCATGGCGGCGGTTGGCGTTCCGGCCAAACTGGGCACGGAGAAGACCAACCTCGCCCTTCTCCACCACCATCACCTCCAACTCGACTTCATGAACCACCCCAAACCAGGCTTCTAACCCCAGAACCCATGGCTCACCAGCGACCTCACCTTCACGGCACGACGACGAACAAAAACAGGGAGCACGGTGACCAGCGGCTGTGGAGGAAGACGATGATCTGCAGCACTTGAAACGAGTTCGTGCTGGTTCAGGGATGGTGTGGGTCCAAGGAATCGAACTAGGTTGGTTCAGAGGCGGTGAATTTGATCAGCGACGAGAACTCGGTGAAAAGGGGTGAACTGAGTGGAGGATGACGATGAGCTGCATTCTGGGCGGTACTTATTTGAAATCTTCACCGCTATCCGATTGCCAGCACCTGCCTGCTTGCTTGGACGTGGATCAGCTGCATATTTGACGCGTGGAGACTTTGAATCCTCCCGCGAATTCACCTCGCCGGCGCTCAGGTGAAGATAAGGATGACGAGCTACTGTAGTTAACTGAACTTTCTGAATCGGGTTCCATTCAGCACTAGGTCCCCATTTGCAAGCCCCTGTTTCTCCACATTTCACTACTGAACATCAAAATCGGCCAAAATAAAATTTGTAGCCCTATCATATGGCTTCAATTTTGTTTTCAAGCACATCCTCTGATTCTGCTCCTAAGCTGGTCGAAAATCCCTCTGAACATAACCGGTTCAGGTTGTTTTCAGGATTTCAGAAACCTGATTCCATTTGCCTGCCTCTGAATTCAAAATTAAATACCATCCTGTCCTTTTTCTCTGAACCAATTGGTACCTTTGTAAATTCTGAACACTCAGCTTTCCATTTTGGTACTTGTCACCCAATGTTTTTACACAGAACACTATTTTATTCATGGCTAATTTTAGCCACTTTCACAGCTTTTCAGACTTAGCAAAATCTCCTGTCCTTGCTGAATTCTTGCTTTCTTGAAACTTGGGAGCTTTCAAACATGATCAAATCACTATTCCAAACCTTCCAACTAGGTTCCATTGCAAGGCTCATACATTGCACTACTTTTTCATGTTGCCCAACATTGACTTAGTCAACAAAATTCCAAATGATGACAACTTTAGGTTTGATTCCACTCATTAAAAGGGTAAGTTATCACACTTACGCTCTTGGGACACCGGAACACATAGGACGTGTCCGTGGCATGGGTGTAGTTCCATGGAAGCATGGCTTCAGTGCAGATATTGATACTTATCGAAGCCGATTCAGAAGGAAGGCCGCAGAGGCTGAAAAGGTGCGTGCCCTAGAAGAAAGAGTAGCTACGATTGAAAGTCCATTGACAGCTTCCAATCGACAACAAGATGGTCCATCAGTTCCTAATATGGAGAGCAGCCCCAGGCTCGGCTCTCAACGTCGTAGCAGCATCACTTTCACGGAGCGCCCAGCTGCGGACCAAACTGAAATGGTTGCAGACAACGAACAACGACGTTACCCCATGGAAGACATCACCATCAGGACCCCCTGCGAGCTTCTTTATCAACAAAAAAAAAGATCCAAGTTGTGACTCACGGTGTTGCTGAAGTACCTGTCCAAGGCAGCACTACTCATGGCGCGCCGATTCCAGTAGGATATGCTACAGTCATGGTTGACCGAGTCGAGAAAGGATGGGAAGACCTCAACCTCGAGATCCCCGGAGGCGATGGAGAACAGGAACTACAACAAGCCCTCCACACATGGATCTGATGGAACAACCAGTACATAAGATTTCCGGGAGGAACCACAGATCCTGCAGTATCGCCTAAGGACATGGCAAGGCTAAGATCGCCAACGCCACAAACCGACATGGGTCTGCCGTCACCAGCCGCTCAAAGGGGCCCCAGCATGGATCTCCCATCACCAGCCGCTCAAATGGGCCCCGGCATGGATCCGCCGTCATCACCAGGCACTCAAATGGAACATGACATGGATCCGCCGTCACCAGCCAGTCAAAGGGAACCTAGCACGAGTCCGTCGCCTCCTAAGGTCAAGAAGAATGCAAAAAAGGCTTGGGTTCCGCCACCGCCTCCTAGGACGAAGAAGACCCAACCTAAGAAGAAAGAGAAGCTTCCACCCGAGAAGTTACCATACGATATGACTCACGCGAAATTGGACTCTAGCGTGAAAAAGCATGTTAAAGAACAACTCACGCCAAAGAAGTCTGAGCCGAAACAACCGGTCGATCCAGCCGAGAAAAAGCACTTCATAGCCATGTGCCAACCAAGGCAGGAAGAACGACTATCAGACTACGAATGCTCGATCACAAAGTCTTATCAAAAGAAGAGCAATCATCGCTACAACCAAGTTCCCCAGCTCGGAGAACAGCCGAACCAATCAATACCTCCACTTGTAGTTTTTTCAAAGGAGAATGAAGCTACGTTTGAGTTTGTGGTGGAATCGACTCTCACAAAAGCCCAACTCCTAGGGCAGGCTGAAATTCTGAAGCACCCAGGGTGAGAAAGAAAACCATTTGAAATGGGTAAACCTCTTATGTGGCTGGAGTTGGTGGAGATCCTGCCAACGAGGATGCGGGAGTTGCATAGATGGTACATGAAGGAATATGGAGATGGAACCATAATGTTCGCAGCTCAAATTAAAAATGACAATTTTCATCGGGGGCCCGATGACGTATGGATCGGGTTTGAGAGTCTTTGGTTTCTAATGCCATCAAGACGCTCTAGACAAGTCCCTCCTCAGTGTATTTTGTATCTAAGTATCTCCTCTCATTTCTATATTGTAGCTCTACTAGTTCTGGGCTTTCTCATCCTCTCTTTTATTTTGTATCATGTATAGGTCGAAGGTGCAAGAATGTCGCAGAAGGGATTACTATAACATCGGCTTCATGGACCCGGATGTTATACACGAGAAAAGCGTACGCAAATGGCCAAATAGGACCATGAAAAATATATTCATGGCCTTGGATGGGCAGAATACTTGTGAATTCATTCGGTTGCCGTACAACTTTGAGTAAGCACTGCAACTATATATCTTTTCCATGCCTTCCATTTGATAATATGTATATTGGACATTTCATATGTATATGTGTCTCAACAGCTATCATTGGATCTTGCTATGTATCGAGATTGATAAATGTCTGGTGGTGGTGTTTGACTCTAAGAAAACATCAACGGCTAAATATCAAGACCTCATAAATCTTCTCCAAAAAGCATGGGCTCAATTCCTAAAAAAGCATATCGGAATATGAGACCCCGTGTGAACTTTATTTCAAAACAGACTTTCCGGTATGAATACAATTCTCGCACATCCAGTTCCGTTTCTTTAATCACCATTAATATTTTATAACCCTGTGTGTGTGTAGTGTGTATGAGACAAGCTCCTAGAAATAACTTATGCGGGTACTACGTATGTGAGTTCATCCGCAACTTTTGCAATCTGAAGAAAATGACGCGAAGAGAATTTGAAGTAAGTAAAAAATTAAGAAGGATTCCTTTCTTTTAATTCCGTACAAGTATTGATTTAAATAAATAATGCTTGTGCGTGACAGATCTTCAGAATGAAAGAGGACCTCATCGAACTGGAAAGAGTTAGGGCAGTTCAAGAAGAAATATGTGGATTCTTGCTAGATGAGGTCATAAATCCTAAAGGAGAATTTTATGCAGATCATAGGATAAACGTGGCTAGATTAGATCCAAACAGAGATGATGACAGTGATGGTTGAATTGTACGGAAAAACTTGTGTGCATATTCTTGTATTATGAAATTGTATATCAATTATGTCTTTGCTATGCTATATAGATAAATACATACGAATGCTAGCTACACACAAACGGGCTATTGATACGGATACGAATACAAATTCGAATTAAAACAAAAAAAGAATTCAAAAGAAAACAAATAAAAAAAGAAGTTAGTACCGGTTGGTACAAACTGCCGCGCACGGCGCCTGGCGTGGCAAGCAGCTTAGTACCGGCTGGCGTAGCGCCCGGTACTAAGCGGGTTAGTACCGCTTGGCCTGTACCGGTACGTACGGTTGATATTTGACTAATTTCGGATAACAAGATTTTGACTAATGTGCCGATGCTGATTCTATATTTCCGAGCATGTTCTAAGTTCCATGCACCACACTTGTCTGACCGACTCCAATCACACTGGGCTTCAGGCAAATATAATGTCGAGAATATCGCATGCAGAATGACAAAAGTCTAAATCTGTAATTAAACCCCAAAATCTTCTGAAAGAACCTCCTAATTCAAACAGCAAGGAGTACGGGCGCTTTAGCTAGTGAAGACCATTATTATATTTTACACTAGTTTTCGGTCAAAACAAACAGACACCTCTCATGCTAATAAGTAACATTGAATTTGACATCAACATCTGGATAAAACATTCTGGAGATCTTTTCTTGTAGCTCCTGGGTGGGTGGACCGTCGCTGCACCGTTCACAATTGATGACTACTTTTTTCAGGCTTGGTGCATGGCATCTGGCAAGCTGCTCCACGAACTGCACTTCTTCATTGGAGCTTCTAATGGAAGTGATTTTGGCCTCTTCAAGGGCGTCAAGAGTAATGTCATCAGCCTTGCGACTCTCGGGTAAGCGACAGTGGCAAGACAACAGGCAAGGATACCTCTGGAATTAAGAAATTCAATATATTTGTATTAGCGAAGAGCATATATTGATGTATGAATGAAGGGTGAACCGGCCGTGATCCACTACGTACCGAAAAGGAAGAAAGTATATATTGGCTAAATCACAATCTTCGCAAAGGTTGAAGATTGTCTAACGGTACGGTTAAGATTATAATTTTTAATGCTGAATAAAGGACCATAAACTCCGCTCCCACCTCAAGGAAATATATTAGGAATCAAATCACTGCAGTTATAGAACATCATTCAAAAGCATAAAAGCGTAGAAATTACCTTCATGGGAAGACCAGAATCGACCTTTACTGAAACCTTCCTTGTACTGTTGCAGCTCCTCAAGAGGTGTAACATGCTTGATGCAAAGTTGTGGTAAAAATCCCCTAATGACACCCGTAATCTTAATGTCTCACACTTGGGAAACTTGGTCGTCTCATTCACAAAACTCGTGTATCCCACTGTTCCCTGCCAGTATCAGACGAAAGGTAACCACAGGATCAGCAGGCAACAAAACAATTCTTTTTGAGGAGATGGTTCGGTGATACCAACTCACCGTTCTATCGCAGAGGTTCAGGCTCAGTTTCAGCACATCAGCTTTGTCAAATCGCTGCAACAGAGAAGTGGCTACACACTTTGAGCCCAGGTCTAGCAGACGGATGTGCCGGCCAGCATCGGGGAAGCAGTGGCGGCGAGGGTCGTAGGCGATGTCACCGTCCCAAGTCACCTCCTCGAGCTTCGGTGCAGAGACGTGTGCCTCGGAGGCGTCAGACATGGCGGGCACTTCCAGGTTAGAGGCGATGACTTCTAGACGGTGGATATTTTCGACGCGGATTTGCAGGGAACGGAGCGAGTCGGAGCGTATGGAGACATTGGAGGTAGCAGCTAGTGTGACGAGAAGGTACAGGTTCGTCAGGCGCGGGCACTGCGAGGACACGAGCGTGCCAAGCTCGCTGGCTTCCATGGTGGCGAGGCTTATATGCAGGTCGGTCAGCGCCGTGAACACGCCGGCGGAACGGAGCCGGAGCCGCCACCGTTGTTCTAGCGTGAGCCTGATCCTCGCCGCTTCATCCCACACGGGAAGCTCGAGCTCCTCTTCTAGTTCCGTAGCACGAGCCCTGGGCCTAACGAACAGGAACCTGGTCTGGGAGGGCACCACGATGTCGAGCTTCCGCACGCGGTGCTGCGAGGCGAAGCGCAGCCACGTGGCA
Organism: Panicum miliaceum; assembly: GCA_032594955.1. NCBI lineage: Eukaryota > Viridiplantae > Streptophyta > Magnoliopsida > Poales > Poaceae > Panicum > Panicum miliaceum. The sequence continues at coordinate 25,201,724 of CM064060.1, read as the reverse complement.
ACGCCGCACGCCCGGACGCGGAGGCCGTGGCAGTGCATGGCGACGTCGAGGCGGCGGACGGCCGGCGCGGCGTAGGCGTCGAGGGCGCGCTCGACGGTGTCGAGGCGCGTGGCCCCCGGATGGTCGTCGCAGGTGCCGAGGCGTAGGTCGGGCAGGTGGGCCCAGACGCGGCGCCAGCGGCAGGAGAGCACGCTGGTGCGCGCGGCGGCGCGGGTGGACCCGAGGCGGAGGAGGATGCGGTGAAGGAGGTCGTCGGGGAGGCCGCTGATGCGGTCGTTATCGTCGCCCGCGCCATGGCGGCGGTGGCAGTCTTCGCCGGCCATACGGCAGATGCAACGGGACGGACTCGATCGGCAGAATAGACTGGTAGGGTTTTGCGCGCTGCAGCGGGAAGATCGGCGAATTTTGTTAGATGGTGAATTTTGTTACAGCGGGAAGATCGTCGCAATCGCAAGCGATCGGTCCGGCTCCGCCAATTTAGCTCCGCGGCCTGCGAACCGTTTTTTACCCGGCAGGATCCTCTCCAGTACTGAATGCTGCGGTTGGGTCATTGACATGTGGGCCCGGCCCACACGTCAGTAACACTTTTTTTACCGCATAGTGCCGACGCCTGCGAACTGTTTTTTGCCGCACGCAAGACTGCCAGGGGCACGATCCGATCCGTTCTACCCGCACATTTTCCTCCTTCCAGTTTCCAAACATATCCATCTTGACACAGTTAACATCGGCCTTCTCGGTACAAGCAGGCGGCGCCTTAGGCAGCATCATCCATCCGCCGTAGCAGCGCCGTCGGCGCGCAGATCGTGATCAGCGTCGCGCATCCATCGCCGTCTCCGCGCCGCGGCTTCTACGATCGTGCGCTTCACTGCCGCATGATCTGCTGGGATCCACCGTGGAACGGCGGGAGGAACGGGGTCTCCTGTTTCACCGGCTCCTACCAGATCAAACGTACTTAGCGTTCAACGAATGGTACCGACTCGATCCTGGTCAGAGGCTCACAGCCCTCTATCTGCATCGTGATCTCTCCGACCGTAAGTGAAAGGAATCGGTGCTCGTAGCCTAAGAGAGGGAGGGGTGAATTAGATAAATTTAAAACCTTAACTTATGGCTCCAACTAATTTGCACAAAACATAAACTAGATCATGCTATCTAGATGTGCAACTATGGTTCTCCTAGTGTGAAACTCCCATCCCAAAGAGTTTTGCAACCTATAGCCAATCCTATTAAGATATTACTCTATAAAATTAAAGGCACACAAAGTTTGCAAGTAATAAATGCGGAAGCTTAAGAGAGGGGATGAGAGGAAGCAAATTCTTGACGCGAGGATTTATCCCGTGGTTCGGTTAGGCACAAAGCCACTCCTACATCCACGTTGTTGAAGCACTCACAAAGAGTATTACTTTCCGGCAACCAAGTCTCTTTCGGGACTCTTCTTGACTTGCCACAAGGCTATGTCAAGTCACCACGGTCACCTTGATCCCATTTTCCACTAAGAAGCTTCTCCACCAAGGAAGTGGGTCTCCACGTCCCCCGCACAAAGCCGTCGACGCCGCTCTATACCAAGCCAGAGGGTCGTAGACTTGCCGGCGAGCCACCAATGCTCCAAGGTGCCGGCGCACCAAGATACAACTTGTGGTTCACTTCTAGAACCAGCACACAAGGTACAAACCTTGCTCTCTCACTCTCTCAAGAGCTAAACCTAGCACTAATTCTTACAAGGCTTGTGCTAAAGCTAAAGATGTGATCAATATGCTCTTGGGTGGCTTGGAGGTGTTCTCTGGTGTGTATGGGGTTCCTCAAGACTCCAACACCTTCAAATGACCCGAGGCGAGACATATATATATAGCTCTCCAACTCAATAGAGTCGTTACATACTTTACCTAGAAAAGTATGTAGGCGTCAGTTCAACCGACTAGGGATGTCGGTTCAACCGGTCACACTGAGCCTGCATGCCGACCGTTGAATTCACAACGTCTCTTTTGCTGATGTCATTTGCACCGACGCAATGCACTGACTCAGTCAAATAGCCCGTCGGTTTAACCGACCGTGAAGGCTGATACTGGGCTAAGCTTGCATAGCTCTCTGATGATGTGGTTAATGCACCGACCCATGGGGTGTCGGTTTAACCGACTGTGAAGACCCATTCTGAGGAAATTTGCCAAGCTCTCTGATGAACCTGACAATACACCGACGCCTCCATTGATCCAGCGTCGGTTCAACCAACTGTGTAGACACCTTACTGTAACACCATCTAAATCCAATTGCAGCGATCCGTGCAATTTCAAAGCCGTCGGTTCAACCAACCCGTTCATTATTTCTACCATTTGTCCAAACTGTCGCTGAGATCATTTGGACCCTCAAAATATATTCTCTCTCTGCATTTTCACTGCGTTCATTGTTCTTGGAGACAATTTGAACTGTCTTGGAGATGGTTTGGACTCCATCCATAGAACCTAAAAATCCTACAAACTTGAGCTCACAAACTCGTTAGTCCCATTGATCATGTTGTCACATAATCACCAAAATCACAATATGGCCTAATGGAACCATTTTCCTTACACCTTGCTATGCAGGGCCTTAAGCTTTCAGGAAGTGGCCGAGCGCATATAGGAATCAAGGTATATGGGAAATACTGAACAGTCGGAAGGGGTGAAAGAAATTTCCACCAACTATGTTGATTCTGGAGAATCATATGATAGAAAGACTACAATTGTCAACGTATATTTTGTGACATCAATTGTCTACAACCTTCAGAAAGATCCAGATCCTAAATCCATGGCAGAGTGCAAGAAGCGCTCGGACACGAACAAATGGAAGGAGGGAATTGAGGCAGAATTGGCCTCGCTCACTAAAACAGAGGTATTCTCATTAGTAATACCTACACCACCAAAAATCTTTCCTATGGGTTTTAAATGGGTTTTTGTCAGGAAGCGGAATGAGAACAATGAGGTGGTGAAGATACAAGGCGAGGCTTGTAGCATAAGGGTTCACGTAGAGACCCGGCATTGATTTCAATGAAATTTACTTTCCAGTATTTAGTGGAATCGCTTTCCGATACTTAATACCCATGGCAATACAAAAGCGTCTATCATATCTTTATGGGTCGCTAGATTCAGATATATACATGAAGGTCCCCGATGGAATCTCTATACCGAATGCAAGCGCGAATCGCAACATGTATTGTGTAAAGCATAAAAGATTCTTATGTGGTCTTAAATAGTCAGGAAGAATGTGGTACAACCGGCTGAGTGAGTACCTTATTCAGAAAGGCTATTCCAACAACGATTATTGTCCTTGCGTCTTCATCAAAAGATCTCTTACGGGATTTTGCAATATATCTATGTATGTGGATGACTTAAATATCATCGGCAACACCCAAGATATTGATCAAGACCGCAATCATCTAAAAATGGAATTCGAGATGAAGGGTTTTGGTAAAACCAAATTTTTCTTACGTTTGCAAATCGAGCATCTTCAATCTGGAATGTACAAATATTGGAAAAGTTCAATATGTACAAATCATATCCAACCAAAACCCCCATGGTTGTGTGGTCACTAGAATTAGAGAAAAATCCATTCCGACCTCGGGAGGAAGGAGAAGAGATGCTGGGTCCTGAGTTTCCCTATCTCCGTCTCATTGGAGCGCTGATGTATCTTGCAAATAGCACCAGACCCGACATTGCGTTCAAAGTGAATCTGCTCGCAAGACATAGTGTTGCTCCAACAAAATGGCATTGGATTGGAGGCAAACAGATCCTTAGATACATAAATGGTTCAAAGGACCTTGGATTATTCTTTCAGAAAATCCAAGATTCTAGTTTGGTTGGGTATACCGATGCTGGCTACATGTCTGATCTCCATAATGCCAGATCACAGACAGGGTTTGTGTTCCTTCGTGGAGGAACTACCATTTCATGGAAATCATCTAAACATGCACTTGTGGCTATATCCATAAATTATTTTGAGATCATTGCACTATATGAAGCCTCACGTGAATGTGTTTGGCTCTGCAAGATTTAAACCACATAGAGCAATCATGTGGAATTTGCTCCATGAAAGCACCTACCATTATCTATGAGGATAATGCTGTTTGTGTTACACATATGCAGATGGGTTATATCAAGAGCAACATGATAAAGCACATCGCTCCCAAGTTATTTTTCCCGCACGAGCTACAACAGAGCAGAGAAATAAATATCTTATAGACGACGTCTTGCGACAACTTAGCCGATCTTTTCACCAAATCTCTACCTGCCTCCTCATTTGAAAATTGTGTTCCGAGGGATCAGTATGAGATGGCTTCGACAGTTGCAAGAATCAGGGGGAGTGTCTCTTGAAAATTAACGACGTCATCATCACATGGAACTGTTTTGTTATGTGAGTTTTTCCCATAAGGGTTTTTCTCATATAAAGTTTTTAATGAGACAATGTTAACATAAGTGTATGTCTTATCTCTTGTTTTCCCAGCCGGGGTTTTTCTGGAGATAATCAAAAGGGTATAAAATACTCCTTAAACTCCATGAGTTTATGATAGAGTATTTGTTATTCAAATCTTTCATTTTCCCAAAGGTTTTTCCGAAGATATAGAACATCATTAAAACTCCAAAAGGTGATTCGGCCAGGGGGGAGTGTTACAGATAAAAATATCTGTTGGCCTCATCTACAGTAAAAGCAAAAAGGAGAAGCGGGAAGTCTCCCGCGCTCGCACGATGCTAGGATCGAGTCCTCTCCCAAGACTGCACGATTCTTGCGAGTCGTGCGAGATGGACGATAACGCCCACGTCATCGACATCGCCAGCAACGCCCCCCTATACCTAGCCCTATTAATATGTACTAATCACCATCAATAAAACTTGCTCATTCACTTTTACATCTCTGAGTTACATTGAATTTAACATAAACAAACATTAGTGGCTACCTACACAAATCATTCTAAAGTCATAGCACTATTTGAGGCATTGCTGCTGGTCGATTTCGATGATTTTTACCGCCAACATTTCTCCGGATTTCATACTTTTATGGCCATAATCAGGCTAAAATCATTTACTCTGATGACTTCCACTAGTTCTGGTGTTTATTTTATTTTAGGAGGTCACTGTGCGAAATTTTGCCAATTTGGGAGAAATCCCAGGCCGACCGGCTTCCCTTAGGCCGACCGGCCTGGCACTGTGGCCTTTCAGGCACATAATTTACCTGCACGCTCAGGAACATGAGTACATGTCATTCCAACTGGCACATGATCAAGGAAACAATCCTACGGTTGAAAGGCCTAAGCCATGGATTGATGGACCCAAATGCGGCGTCTACCCTGGTGTTCAAGCTCAAAACCGCCTTCCTGAAGCATATGCACACTTTGATCAATAAGTCGGTGCAATCAAAAGGAGGAGTGTTACAAAAGGTCTTTATTTGACCACGTCAATGCAGCCGTCATGGATTTAAGGCCATGGTAACAACCATGGTTAAAGACATGAATCAACCTTATTGCAAGGCCATGAATCAACCTTATTGCAAGGACATGAATTAGCCTAATTGCTACCTTTAGAATGAGAATTGATGTATTACACTAATGCCTAGAATTAACTAGGTTTGTACTCTCCCTATATATAACGGACCTTGACATCAATAAGAAAATGATAATTCACTTTTCACATCTCCCATTGGGAGCTCTCTCTATCTCTACATTTTCTATTCTCAACACTATCTACACTCAAAATAAAGGACAGAGAATAAGATCAAGCAAATGCATAACAATATGTAATATACAGCTAGCAAAAGGAAAATCAGAACGAAGTTATATTATGTCCAAATTTGGGGCATCAATAGCGGTATAAGCATTGATTTTGCTTGCCTCTACAGCAAGCGAAAAAATTTGGGCACATTATGTGGTGACTTTGATTGATCTTGACTCAACCCAGCGGTATCTACTAGCGGTATAGAAGGATTAATAAAAGGGAGAGGTTTCGGAAGTCCTTCGATTCCTACTAGGTAAAATTCTGCAAGGGCATCATGATCATCTTCTTGAGGTTCAGCAGGAAGTGCTGGGATAGGAACCTCATTGCTGATTACAATGGGAGGAGAGGGTACCACTGCAGAACTGGTACAGTCCTCCCCTATATCACCCAAAATGAGTTTCCCCTTGGCTTTTGAAGCTTCTCCTTGATCTGAAGAGGTGGCTTGAGTGGACCTCTATTTCCTATTGCTCTCACGTGATATTTATCAGCCAAGATTTCATGGGCTAGCAGATTGTCGACCAATACATGTTCAAATGAGTAATCCGCTCCAGTATCCATATTAACTCTTCCCTATAAAAAATGGGAAATAGGAAGGAACAGAGTTAGTACATGATAATTAAAGAGTTCTTCTGAGAACAATATATCCATCTCTGATAGGAACCTACTAAATCCTGTTGATTTGGAAAATAGTTTGCACATCAAAGAGAGAAAGCAGTTCTCTCTTCCACTGTTGATCAATAGGTGTTGTTTTGTCCCCAATAGATATAATGTGTTCCTGACAACGGTCTTCGACCACTTTTTGTACAACAACAAGGTCATAAAATAATAGATTCAACGGAGCAAATACTGGATGTGCATAATAGCCATGGTTTTTGTTTCCATAGTTAATATAATTGTACACATTGCTTCCGCAAAGTTGTTCAACATAGGGATGAATGGTTCCATGAACATGCTAAACACCTAACACAATCTAGTGTGCGGCATCCAACATGAGTGTCATCTGGAATGAGATGCAAATATTCATGTATCGGATGAAGCAGTTGTTGCCAGTGGGCATATGCTATTCCGACTTCATTCTCAGTAACGAAACTTGTGAAAGGGGGATATGGTATGACCTGGTCTAATCTGAATTGAATAGCAGCAAGTTCTGGATGATATGGCTCAAGAATACAACAGTCTGTCTTGTGCATGGCAACTCTCCACGATAGCAGACCACGACGACTTGACAAACAGAACATTTTTCATACCTAAAGCAAGGTTGTTTGGTTGGCCTGATTCGGGTTGAGTGGATTCTAAGGATTCCACAAAATATTTGTTTCCCTGCACATAAACTTGTGAGCTCTCTCAGGGTCAAAGAGTTTGAGCTTTGGACATGGTTTTTAGCATGGTTGGCCTTATCAAAGGGTATGGGCAAGGAGGGATACCTACATTCCTCACCCCACCACCAAAAGCCGTTGGCATATAAGCCTCCACCCAACCAATCAGATAATGGACAGGCCAAAGTCTCCTTGGACAGGTGGGATCAACAGGTTCTGTACTGATCAATCTTAAAGAAAAGTACAAAGAACAGAGAGCAGGTTGAGCCAAAGCAAATTGACGACCCAAAGTCATCCATGAAGCGATCACCAGTACTCTCGGACGGATATATGGTCCTCCCCCCACAATTGCGAAGCTGCAGATCCATAGTGCTCAAAATGTAGCTGTGTAGATACGAGAGCACTCCCCGACATTGGAATGTAAGGGGCCACATGGGTGATTATAAAATCGATCACACCATCTTTGGAATGATACTTTTCCGTGATCCTCAAGGTCGTGCCATACCTTCAGGAGGTATGATAACGTCCTAGGGTATGATAGAGTGGCCGAGCCTAAGTGTTTGCAAGGTGGATGAATTCCTCATAGGGTTCCCCTTCCAAGGGCAAACCCGCCATCCTGTGCATATAAAGGAGAGTAATCGTGTGCTCTCACCATGGAAATAGAAAGGTATTTGTGTTTGAATCCCACCTTTCTAATAACGCTCTCACGAGAGACGGTGAAATGGTGTACCTCCCTAAAGAACAGAATACAGCCCCATAAATGTAATCTGTGCCTGGTTCATTCCCCTTTAGACACTAAGAATGATTGGTCAAAACGTCAGCTGCCCATTCATGGTACCGAAAAAGAGTCGATATGTGCTCAATGTCAAAATTTTCCCAACCAAAATTTTCTAACAGCACTCTGCTACTCAAAGGCGAATCCTTGTCAGATTGGGATGTAGATACTAAAGGATAGAAGAAAAGGGCAAGAAAGGTAGGCCCTGATCTCCATGAACGATTAGGATCAATAAGACTAATATCGCCTACAACATGTGATTGTTCCTTGCGAATAGAACTTGCTAACCCATTGGTGATTGGTTCATATGCTTGTAACTTGGCTAATTCAGATAAAGGCATGAATGTTGACCTGTGTCATCCATCTACAATAAAAAGGGGATGTTTATAAGATCCCGGGCTAAATGTATTCGCATTTGATTGAAATAATACGAGTGTGCCTCACAAGAAATTGCAATGGACGGGCTATATATATATATATATATATATATGAGTGGATTTTGTGCCCGCAGGATCAGGTACCCACGCATCCATCAAGCCGCTCGCTTGTAAAGTGCTATGAGATGCGTGCGCCATGATTGTTCTGTTTTCATCTAATCCATGTTGGTTAAACCTTTAAATGATATAGGGTGTACGATGATATTGGATGCTTTTTGTTTGAAACTTCAGCCTACTTTATCTCCCACTACGGCTAGTGCGGGTACACGGTGGCATGTGCCCCCGTACTCGCGTCTTGGCCGATGGGATTTAAAATTTTGGGCGACTCTGTTCATCCATTGATCATCAGTGTGCTTCGTTTATAAATACACCGTTGTTGGCTTGGGATCGGCAATACATTGGAGAGGGAACTAGGCCATACTCGTTCAAGAGCTAACACATGGAGCTCGGTGTAGTGTGCAACGGCAATCGTCTCATCTGTGGTTTGTGCTCCTTCTATATTGCCTTGTACATACCATGCTTAGGAATCGTCGGGTCCAACACGGATAAAGGTCGTCTCCTATTTTTGTTGGTTTGCCAGGTGCCATTTGGTGATGTCTGGACCTAGAAGTCGTCTACCACCATCACCTACGAGCGCAATCAACTGAGATTTGCGAGTCGGCGATGTTGTGTGTGGGCATGGTAGTGTCTTCATTCCTTCAACGGGGATGATGTTTGACTCTGCCAAAGAAGGTTATCAATTCTACAATCTATATTCATGGGATATTGGTTTTGGTATAAGATTTGGTCGAAGCAGGACAAACTCAGGAGGTTACCGCAGTAGACAGGACATTGTGTGTGCGCGCGTGGTAATGTTACAACTCAGCTCTGTTTGAAGTGAAGATCATTTTGTCTTCTTGCCCAATTATTTTTTTTTGAATTTCTAACATCGAACTCTCAATACTTTACGCTTGGTTGTGGTCCTAATCACTTGAACACCACGCAACAGACTGGATGCCAGGCAATGATACACCTTTTACGATCCGCCGACCATGGTTGGTACATTGCTAAATTTGTTGAAGAACACAACCACCCGTTGTCCCTATGCTCGAGCGAACAACGTCAGTGGAACTCTCATAATAGGATAGACCCAGTCGCTAAAGAGTTCATTACGAGTCTACATTCTAATAACATACCTCTTTCAAGGTTGTACGGGGTTTTAGGTTCTTCTTTAGGAGGCTGAAGTGAATTTATTTTTACTCGCTCGTCATTGAGAGGTGTGTGCTATAGGTTGTCACAAGAGTCAATTGTTGACGACATTTGGAAAACATCAGATACACTCTGGTCCATGCAAAAATAGGACCCAAACCTAGTTGTTTGCATTGACCGGGGCCCCATTGGAAGTCCTATGAGGGATTGGACTTGTTTCCCAGTGAGTGGTGCACAAGCGCCTCTACCGTCGGCGATGGTCGAATCACTGGCGTTAATCTTGCAAAGCAGCCAGGAATAGAAATTCCGGTTCATCTGGGTATGATGAGGAGAAGGCAGCTGAATCCATGATCTTGAACGTCTTAGAGATGCTGGCACTTGAGTTTTGCTGCAAACTGATGCATGGGGGGGGGGGGGGGTGGGGGGGCTGAATGCAGTACAGAACCCCTTTCCTTTCCATCACTAGTTTTTGAAGTGGCTACAAATCTCATGTAACTGGAAATAGGTTCTCCCATGGATGGAAGATGTCAGACCCGGGGCACTGGGGCTGCACGCGTGGCGTAGAACGTTCTAGAGTAAGGGGTGGGATATGTCCCATACCTTATCCATATGTAAAGTAATCGTAAGCTAGTACAACTAGTCGGTATAGAAGTAAACTACCCGAAAGTATTCGGTTAGGACTCCTAAGCTCGTACCAGACTAGGATTTCCATGTAACCCTACCCCCCCCGGGATATATAAGGGGCACCCCTCCAAAACATATCTCATAACCTACAAGGCAATACAAACCAACAGGACGTAGGGTACTACGCATACTGCGGCCCGAACCTGTCTAAACCCTTGTGTTCCTTGCACCATCGAGTTCCTGATCTCGGCGACACCCTACCTACAACCTACCACCTTGGGAGTATCCCTCGGTGGACTTGCCGGTAAAACACCGATAGAAGAGGATGAGTCTGGTCTGCCATTTCGGTGGTGAAAGTGAGCTTCGTTGTGTGCAAGGCAGAGAAAACATTAATGGAGCTAACAGTAGTGTGTTACCGCGACACAGAAGAGTTAGCAGTGCAGGCCACCAATACATCATGTCACTTGTAGATGGGTGGGTTGCTGCGAAAATATTTGTAGAGATGATCTCCTTTTGCCGGTTCATGCAGCGTCTGACATGCTAGCGTCTAGACGTGTAGAATCGGAAATGGGTTGTTGCCGCAGCATGGGACAGTGGACGCTTGCGCGTGTGCCATTTGTTTTGGACAGCGCATTGTCCGTGAAGCTGCCGGATCGGATCGACCGCCCTGCGATTCTGCTCGAACCTGGAGGTTGCAACTGGACCCTGGAGCCGTTCCTGCACGTGTGGAACCTGAACTTGATGCTCAAGCCACAACTGCAGGCCGGCCTGCCTCCCCACTTGTCTGCGTCCTGCCCAGATCCAACTCAACTCGGAGGTTTACGACCTCTTTGACTTATCCTTTCCTAGTTTTCAACCAAATTCACATCTGAGTTAATAAAATTAAAATTTGAATGAAACATCTGGAGAGAGATGAGATCTTTACATGTTTATCAAAAGGTGCTTAAGTTTTATTTCTTATGTGAGTACTTTGTGCCTTTGGAACTTTATAATAGGATTACTTGATCTTCTTCTTATTGGCTTTCATGATATAATGACATGTGAGACATGCTCTTTCATAATTCAAAGTCTTGAAGTATTTTAGTTTGAAATGGGAGAGTGAGGCAACTCTATCCAGAGCCATACATATACATGATACAGACTTGAACCCACGTAGCTATCTTTTACATATTGAACTTGATCAAACATCCTTGCCTCTCGAGAAATATCATATTCACCCTAGTAATTTGGTCATTCATGTACACGTCCATCAAACAAAGTCCATCAAATGTCTCAAATTTTTGGATGAAGTTAGGTTATTTTAGTGGGAGGACAAGGTAATGTAATCATTTGGGCCCAATCTTATTTTTTAGCCTCATTCATAAGTAATCAAATTTCTAGATCTATAGAGAAGAGAGAAGAAGCTTTGTTGTTTCTATATTTACACACATGCATGATAGTTTTTTTCAACAAGATTTAGTATTTTAATAATAGCTTGGATTTTGAATTTTTTTAGCTTCTACATGTTAAATTGACCTTTTCCAATATCTATGTATACATAAAACTATATATTTATGGCCATTTTGGTCTCTATTTGCCTCAAACTTGGATGAAGTTATATTATTTTCGTAGGACATCAAAATTATGTAATCATTTGGACCTAATACTTATATTTATGTTTTAGCCTCATTTCAAGGTAACCAATAGAAGAAGATTTTGAGTTTTTTTCTTTATTTATACATGTGCATATCTACGCATACGTAAAGGTATAAATTTTCAAAATTATTGAAGAGTTTTTTAATCTAGTTAAATCATTTGTTGATGTTTAGAGATGGATAGGACATGGATGTACAAAGCACGTAGGATTGATGCCTATTTTCATGGAGAACTTAATAAATTCATTGAAGCCGCGGAAAACCATGCAGAAAATGAGAAGACAAAGATGATACCTTGCCTGTGCAAGACATGCAAGAATAACAGAGTATTTAGTGACACAACTACAATCAGATCGCATGTGTTAGTCAGTGGTTTGTTAAGAATTACATGATCTGGACGCATCATGGTGAGAAAGCATTGGCTCCGACGGAGTACACTCGATGAAATGATATAAGACGCCGACTTTGATAGATTGTTTGATACTTATGCTGAGTTTTGTGCGCATGTCGCCGATGATGATAGGGATAGTGTCGGCGAGGGGCAAGGCAAGGCAAGTGATGGTAGTGGTACTGATGAAGGTAGTGACGACGAACTTGATGATGGTGATTTCCTTAGCCAGTTGTTGCGCCAAGCAGAGATATTGGTAGGTACTGCAAAGGGGTTAGCAAACTTTGAGACAGTAAAAAAATCAGTGGAGGAAAATATATACTAGTGATTGAAGGGATGTCCGAAACACTGGACCGTGCTTCATTTCATACTTGAGTTGTTGACTCTAAAGGCTAAGCACAGTTGGTCAGACAGTAGTTTCAATGATCTCCTGCATATATTGGTTTGGTTGCTTCCAAAGCCAAATAAAGTGACTGCCAATATCTATCAAGCAAAGAAGCTTGTCAGTCCGTTCACGATGGGTGTGGAAAGAATCCATGCATGTCCATATCATTGTATCTTGTATCGTGGGGATACTTTCAAAGACTTGGAGAAATACCCTGTTTGTTCTGCAAGTCGATACAAGAACAATGCCACTTATTGCGTTGACAGCATTCAAGGTCCATCAGTGGGGATAAAAGGAAGAGGAAGGGTGCAAGAAATAGTGTTGCCTCTGATGAGCCAGCAGACACTACTTTAAGCATTTTTGAGAAGGAGAGAAGAATTCCTGCCATGGTTATGTGGTACCTTCCAGTTGCGGATCGCCTAAGGCATTTCTTCTCCAACCCAAAGGATACTAAATTGATGCGGTGGTGGGATTCAGATAAGCGCAAGAAGGGCGACAGAAAGCTTTGACAACAAGCAGATGCTCGCCAATGGAAGAAGTTCGATGAGAAGTATTATATGGAATTTGAAAAGGTCCCGAGGAATGCTCGGTTTGGGTTGAGTACTGATAGAATGAATCCGTTTGGTGATAGAACTAGCACTCACAGCACATGGCTAGTAATCTTGACGATGTACAACCTGCCTACATGGTTGTGCCAGAAGAGGAAGTATCTTTTGCTATCGATCCTTATACAAGGCCCCAAGCATCCCGGCATCGATATAGATGTTTTCTTGAGCCTCTGATTCATGAGATGGAAACTCTATGAAAGGAGGGTATCAATATTGTTGATGGTTTTACACGGTAGCCCTTTAATCGAGATGTGCTTCGCTCCAGGATATTTTGATATAACAGAGCACCTAATGGTTCACATGGTCGACCAGATACGTGCACTATGGTCCACTTTAGCTTCACAAAATGTGGACGTATGAGCGTTTCATGTCCATTCTAATCCGGTACGTACTGAATCGTGCATACCCGGAGGGGTCCATGATAGAGGGACACAGTACCGAGGAAGTCATCAAGTGCTGCCTAGGTTATCCAAAGGATAAAGTAGGTAGTCTGTCTGCTCCACGCTTTTTGGGGAGATTGGAAGGGCTTGGCATAGTTGGAAAGAAAACTTTCATCGACAAGGATTTCAAAGGTGTGCAACAAGCACATTATAGCATCTTGCAGCACGTCACGATAATGATACCTTTAGTCAATGAACACTTGAGCTGATTCGTGTAGAAAGTAATGGCTGCTAGGATGATTGGATCATGAGAGAGCATAAGTGTCGATTGACTGCTTGGTTGAAGGACTTGGATCTACCAGACAGGGAGACCGTGGAAGAACAAACTATCAAAAGATTGGCAGCTGGCCCATCTAGCCAGGTCACGTCATGGCAAGGGTATGATATTAATATATATCTATTTTATACTTCTGCAAAGGATAAGAAGGCCGTGTCTCAGAATAGTGGTGTTCATATTGAAGCCTTAGACAAGAAAACATGCCAAAGTACCACATACTATGGCGTCATAGATGATATATGGGAAGTGCACTATGGTTCCAATATACAAGTCCCAATATTTCAGTGTTGTTGGGTCAAACACCCAAGAGGTGTTGAGGTGGACGGCTATGGGCTCATGATTGTTAACCTCAACAATGTCGGTTACAAAGACGACCCATGGGTACTTGCCTTACAGGTCGCACAGGTAATGTAATGTCACACCCTAAAATTATTGGATTTCAGGATGTGATTAAAAAAATAATAATAAAACAATAATTTTCTCATAATTATATAAAAATTTCAACATTTATTTTCTTTACAGAGAATTTAGTATAGAAAAAATAAATAATTGTCTTTCTGAATTAAATAAAAATGGTTTTATGTATGTTGCATTCATGTCGTTGCATTGGTTTTTGTTTGTTAGCGTGTTTGAGTTTGTAAAATAAAAATATCCAAAAACCACCCTAAAATCTCTTTTTTTCTCTCTTCCCTATCTCTTTTGGCCCATCCCATCTTTCTCTCTCTTTCCCTCCTCTCAGCCCGGCACAAATCCTCTCCCTCTCCTCTCTTTCCTTTCTCTCCCCGCGGCCCAAAACCCAGCCGGCCCAACCCGTCCCTCTCTCCCTCCCCCTCCCTCTCTCTCACTGCCACCGTGGACCCCCCTGTCGGCGCCATCCCCTACCTCGCGCTCCCACCTTCCTTTCTTCCTCCTCCCGCGCCTCCCTCCCCTTTCCTTTTCTTCCTCACCCCGAAACCAGCTCGCCCCCGCGCCCGTCGCCCGTGCCTCCTGCTTTCCTTCCCCGTGACGCTGGCCTGCCATAATGCCGTGGCACGCGCTTCCCCGGGCAACCCACCCCTTTGCTTCGTGGGCGACCGCTGCAATTCCGCCCGTGTCAATCCCGGCCGCCGCATGAGCCACCGCCTTCCTTTCCCCAGCCGCTCCGCCTCCTCTCCTCCCCTATAAAACCAGCGCCTGAACCCCTGCCCCTCCTCTTCCACGCCTGCACCGCACACCCGAGCCCCGCTGCTCTGCACCTCCATTTCCTGAGCTCAAGCTCGCCGACGCCGCCACGCCATCGACCCGCCTTCACGCCGCCTCTTCGTCAACGCTGACCTTCGCCGGAGCTCCTTCTGGGACCTCGCACCGTCACCGGCCTCGTCTTCCCCTCCGCGCCAACGCACCACGGCTGCAATCCCTCGCCGGTGTGAACGCCGCCGCCCCGAACCGCCCTTCGCCGATGACCCGCCGTCCCCCTGCTTCTCCGCCACCTTCAACCCTCGTAAACGCTCCACGAGGTGGTGAGAACACTCCAAGCCCCTTTTCCCCTCTCTTTCGCACTCTCTCTCATCGATGAATGTTCGCCGGAGCTCTTGCTCCGCCCACCGCCGTGGTGAGCATGCTTCCGGCCGCCACACAGCCATCCTGAATCCCTAGGAGAGTTCCACGTCGCCCACTCTCGCTCCTCGGCTCTTTCCCGTGCCAATCCATGCCCCAAAGCATCGATTCCGGTGTACACCGGCGAGGCACCGCCGCGCCTGCTCGCCGCCGGCGTCTGCTGCCGCCCAGCGCCGCGTCCGATTCACCCGACCCACAACCTGCCGCCCGATCCTGATCCAACGGACCAGAATCGCCCGACCCTTACTCTGCCGAGCCGCGTCCGATTCGCCCGACCCACACCCTGTCGCCCGATCTAGATCTCACGGCCAGAACAGATCTGAGCCACGCACGAGCCGCCGCCCTCGCCCGACCCTTATCCTGCCACACGATTCTGATCCAACGGACCAGATTCGTCCGACCCCAGCCGTCCCAGGAACCTTTGCAGAAAAGACCCTAGGCTCTCCAGAAATCAAACCGCAGTCCAGATCAGTAGAAAAATAATTAGAGTTAAGTCCTTTCTTTTCTGTCCCGACCCCTGACCTTTTTAGAATTCGTACCCGCCATCCAGGACCTCCAGTTTTGCACCCAGACCCTCTGTTTAAGGTTTAATTAGGTTCTAGCCCTTGGTTTCCTTCAATTTAGCCCCTGTAAGTTCAGTTTCTTCGCAGATAAGTCCCTGGAGCCTTGTTTTAGCCCTACCTTCGTCGTTTTAGCTCCGTTTCGACTCGTTCTTGTTGCGTTAGTCTTCAAAAACCCTAAGCTACCGTTTAGTCATGTTGTTGTGCCTTAGTTCCTGTCTTTTAATTAAAAATAGATTTACTTTGATGAAAGTTCTCTCACCTAGTTTTTCTAATTAAAATCTACCTAGGTCTTTACCTCCGGTTTACATAACTGATGTCAATTCAATTGATACCACCTCAAATGTGTTCTAAATATAATTTGTTTAGTTGCACACCAAATATAAAGTTATGCATTTAGATGCTCTCACAAGTTTCTTTCTAATTAATTGTTAATTAGTGTAATTTGTACATAGACAATCATAAATAAAATATGACTAAGTTCTACTCCGCTTTTATAAATAAAAATATAATATAAGTTAATTATAATCAGGGATATTTGCCTTGAATATATTTTACATTTTTTTCTAATTAAAATAAATAAAACTCATAGTTATTTTGTTTCTTTTATAATACCAATCTTCCGATAGCTGTGTCTTTTCAACCCTAGCTCCGTTTTCCGTGTTTCTTGTGCTCTTGTAACCGTAGCAGTGAGCCTTATCCTTTAGCATGCTCTTTTAAAAAGTTTTTGTTTTGTGATTTGTGTATTGTTCTTAGCTGTACTTGTTTGATATTTTGTATGTTTGTGCTCGACGTTTGCTTCGACTAGAAGGATCGCTGTTGAAGCTTGGAGACCAAGGGTTCCAAGTGAGCAAGAGATGAATAGCAGTAAGAGTAGCTTTTCGTTGGAAAAAGGCAAGTGACCCTAACCATCCTTCTATCTATGCTTATTTACAAGAATACCATGTATTAATTGGAACGTGGAGAACCACCTAGGAAAACAGTACAACCACGAGGACCATATGGCTCTGGTCTTGGCTAAATAATTAGAGACTCTAGTTTGAAGCAGTCTTACCGAAAGGGCAAGGAGGGGGTCGGTGATTGGGGTATAGCCCGGTCCTCTTGGGGTAGCAGCCTTCGCTAAGGTGCTGACCATTAGGGAGGGTTATGGTTCACGCCGCTACCGAAACTCTAGCGGACTACTTCTTATTAGGGAATCTTTGTAAAGGCCTCGTAGCGTCCCTATGCAATCACACCTCAGAAGTGTGGTATTGTGCCTAGCTAGCACAGCATGGTTGGGTCCAAAGTTCTTTTGAACTTTTACGTGACTTGTGGTGAAAGTGTACAACCTCTGCAGAGTGTCTAAAACTGATATATCAGCCGTGCTCATGGTCAAGAGCGGCCTGGACCCTCATATGATTAATAAACTTAAAGATGGATTTAAATCGTTACTCTGGTTATATCTTGTGGCCTTGCTGAGTACCAACCACAAGTGTACTCACCCTTGCTAACTGTTGCTCAGAAGAAAAAGGTGTGAAGTCTACTGAAGATGATGATGAGTTCTAGGCGTACGCAACCCCCAGTCGTTTGCCTGTGAAGTTTGGAGCCTACGTTTCCATGTTAAGCGCATATCTCTGATAGTCTTGTAAGTCCTTATTTATGTTTCTTTACGTGATACTGTTGCTGTTATTCACTGATGATGTCACTATATGTATGAAACTTGATCCTGGCATACATATAGTTATGCATTCGGTTTTGTCCTTAAACCGGGTGTGACATGTACGTAGCTGATCCCGCAAAGAAGGCAAAGCATGTTGTTGTTCCTGGAAAACGATATCATAGGAGTTGATGGTGTCGACGATGTGGAAGAATATAATCAATATGATGAAATGAACCTCATCACAGACCTACCACAGAAGATGAGGATTATAGAAGCAAGCATAAGAAATGACGACAGACCATGGGCACGCAAGGATGGAGAATAGAGAATTGTTACCGCTTAAAAATATGCAGCTAGTAAATTATTTTTGGATTCATGTAATCGTCTCTCTAATATCTAGTGCATCCATGTATTCTGAATGAATTATTCTAAATGTAGTCATTATATATATTGAAATATACTTGTTATTTTTCTAGTTATATAAGTCACAATACGCTTAGGTTAAAAATCATTGAATTTAAAATATAGTTTTCAATTATTTTATGAGTTCAATAAGTCACAATAGGATTACCATAAAAGTTTTATATTTTTGAAACATATTTTGCTATATTCTTTGAATTAAATCAACTAAACGAAAGTTTCTCGGACGTCCAAACGTCGGGGCCGGGCTGTTCGGACGTCCGTACGTCCAGGGCCGGGCCGTTTTGGTATTTTTTTTAAAGCAAATAAACTTTGAGAATAAAACTAAAAATAGCTTTTAGGAGCGGATGATGTTCCAAACACCCTATAAATGCATTTGTAGGGGCAGATGAGACCACCACCCGGCCCTAGATATCCTTTTCCAATTTGTTCCGGAAATTCATTTAATACAAAAAATAGTAATACACATAAAAAAGTGAAATTTGCACCATTAATATATTGTGACCTATAGAACTAGGAAAAATACTGCAAACATGTTTCGATACATATAATAATTAAGAGTGTTAAAAACATAAAGTTATCCAAGTGTAGTATGAGATAGTACTATGGGTTAGCCTGACATTGTGGTTTCCACACATATAAACTTTATATACACCGAAATGTGGTTTTGAATTTTTTGAAGTTCTACAGTTTACAATATGTTTATGGTAAAAATCTCAAGGTTTTTTTATGTGCTTTGCTATGTTTTTTGAATCAACTGAATTTTCGGTATAAAATTGAAAATTATTTATAGGGGCGGATGAGGCCACCACCCGGCCCTAGAAATCCTTTTCCAATTTGTTCCGGAAATTCATTTAATACAAAAATAGTAATACACATAAAAAAAGTGAAATTTGTAACATTAATATATTGTGACCTATAGAAGTAGGAAAAATACTGCAAACATGATTCAATACATATAATAATTAAGAATGTTAAAAACACAAAGTTATCCATGTGTAGTATGAGATAGTAGTGTGGGTTAACCAGACATTGTGGTTTCGACACTTGTAAACTTTATATACATTGACATGTGGTTTTGAATTTTTTTTAAGTTCTATAGTTTACAATATGCTTATGGTAAAAACTTTTAAGTTTTTTTATGTGTTTTGCTATCTTTTTGAATCAAATAAATTTTCAGAATAAAATTAAAAATTATTTGTAGGGGCGGGTGAGGCCTTGTAAATGGTTTTTTAATTATTCCAAAAATTCATTTAAAAAAAATAGCACAACACGTCAAAAAAGTGAAATTTGTACCATAAACATATTGTGACCTATAGAAATAGGAAAAACTATGGTAAACATGTTTCAATACATGTAATAATTAAGAGTGTTAAAATACAAAGTTATCCATGTGTAGTATGAGATAGAAGTGTTGTTAGCTATACATTGTGTTTTGCTATTTTTTTGAATCAAATGAATTTTAGGAATAAATAGGAAAATCATTTGTAGGGGCAGGCGGGGGCGTCACCCGCCCCTACAAATGGATCCTCTATATAATCGAGTGGACTCTCAGGACTTAGCCAATTTTCAGCTCTTTGCGAGGGACGCCGGCAGGCTGCCGAAATTTTGAGTGGATCCTCCCTCCAGCGCCGCCACTTCTCCATCCCGAGGTTAGGCGCCCGCGCCCGAGCTCCAGTGCCACCGGCTGTCGCGTCCCCGGCTCCTACTCCTCCTCGCGCCGCCCTCGCCCACGGCCGCACGCCGGGGCTGGCCTCCTCCACTCCTCCTCTTCGGATCCGGCGTGGCCTCCACGGATCCACATGGCCCGAGCGGCTCGCACCGCCTCCTCCTCCGTCCCGAGGTCAGGCACCCCGAACCGAGCTCCGACGCCGCCAGCCGCTGCGCTACCCGGCTCTGCCCGACCGAGCTCCTCCTCCCCGCGCTGCCCTCGCCCCGGCCCGACTTTCTCCTTATCCACGAGCCGAGGCCTCCTCCCCGGATCCGGCCCAGACTCCTCCTTCTCCCCAATCCGAGGTAAAGGCCGGTTGTGCTCTAGATTTCAGTTTTATTTTTTTTCCATTTGAACTCTAAATATGAATGTTCTACAATATATTTATCAAGTATTTTAGTTAGCAAATAATTTAGTGAATTAATATTATCAAGTGAATGTGTATCTAATTTCATGTCCATGTGAATATAATTGAATGTGAAATTTAAATATATCAATGTAATTTGAATGTGAAATTTGATAAGTGAGTATGACTATATGAATGTAGTTATTTATTTTTATCCATTGTAATATACATGTGAATTAGTGAAATTTAGTTTTCTATTTTTATGTAGTTTATTAATGTTTTATTACTTTGAATGTGAAATGTGAATGCTATTTCATTATTGTAGTTATTTTTTTTGTTTGATGTCAAGTGAATGTTATTTTGTATCCATTGTTATATTTTTATCCATTTTAATATTAGCAAGTGAATGTGAATGTTATTTTGTGAATGAAAAAAGATGTCAAATGTGAAATTATGCATGTTATTCATTTGAATGATGGTTATTGAAATTATGTTTCAATTCATTTTATTTCAACTTTGAATATGAGAAGTGTATATTTCAGTGTACCAAAGTTTTTTTTTATTTTTTCTGAAAACAAATATTGTTCATGTATATGAGGACTGTTGGATGAAATTTTATTTGCATTTTATGTTTTAGTGAAATGTTAGTGAATTAGTGAAATTCATTTTAGTACAACTCTAAATATCATTAGTGAACGTTTTAATTCATTTTAGTACAATTCTGAATATCACTGCATTTTATTGTTTGAAAAAGTTGTGAGCTTAGTTTAATTTTGTATTATGAATGAATTATTGTGACACTATTATGATGTAATATAACGGATTATTTTGTACTCCCAGGTGTCATGGGACGACCTGGCCAACGTCGGTGTGCAAACCGGTAACGATGATGTCGACGATGGTACGCAGTCTGGGGACGATGATGAAGCCAATGACCTAAAAAATGAAGGACCTGAGACTGGACACGGGGGTTGGGTAGACGGCGTGTGGCACCATCCGATAGATCCACACCCTATCGTTCCAAGCGAATGTCGTTCGAGGTCGGAGTTTGATCCGGGCTACATTCCGAATCCAGTTCAGGTAATGACTACATGCGATTAATTACCATCTAGCTTTTAGTATATATTTTTCAAAGACTACGCGTAATGACTATTCGAAATCCTATGATCCGTGTAGGCGGCTCCGACCGGAAGGAGTAAACGCCGACGCCGACCCCCAAGACCCATAGAGGAAGAGCTTCAATGCAATGATAGCTCCGGTCCAGAACCTCAACATACGACCTCTAGCAGCCAAAGCAAGAGGAAACGGTGTCAACAAGGGAGGAACTAGTACCCCGAATGCCAATGGATGGTCAATGCAATTAATGCAGTAGGGAGCCCATGGAGCCTCCTGAGTTGCGTGCAAAGTTTCGGAACACAATCGGTTCTATTATCAGAACAAAGATGGTTTTTGATCCAACAATACTTGATTGGCTAACAGTTTCTGAGGGGAAGAAAGAAGCGATGTGGGCACTATTGAGCAAAACATTTATTTTGCCACGAGGAACTCTGGAAATAGTTAAGCGTTATGCTAAGAAGATGCTGGGTGAAACTTTCCGCCGGTGGAAGAGTGATCTGAATACCAAGTATGTCCAGAAGGGCCGAGAGCCATTTGCAGATTACGGGGAAATCACACGGGCACAATGGGAGGAGTTTGTTCGGCAAAAGACTTCTGAGGAAGCTCTAGCCCTAAGCCAAAGGAATAGAGAACTTGCACAGAGCAACATACATAGAGTTCGTCTTGGGCCGAGTGGATACCAAAGGAAGGTTGATCAGTGGTGGCATGAAAGAGAGGCAACAATAGCCACCGGGCAACCCGACCCTTTTGAAGGCTTAGACGAACGTGGCTGGCAGTGGCTTCAAGCAAGGAATCCTAGTATAGTGGATGGCAAGCCTAAGTTTGACCAACCCAAAACTGAAGCCGTTGTAAAAAAATGTATGAACTTGTCGAGCTCCAGAAGTAAGGAAAGCTCAAAGCCAAGAGGGACAAGGATCTGCTCAGTACAGCCATTGGATCCAAAGAGCATGGAAGCCGCGTCAGAGCCTTGTCCTCTAAGTTGACCATCAAGGATGGGTTCCAGCACGATTGGGCTAGCTATAAGAAGTATGACCGCTACAAGGAAGAATTGCAAGAAGCGGCAGAGAAAGCCCTAGAAAGTAAGTTTAGGCAATATTACTGGGCAACAATTGCAGAGGAGCAACAGTCCAGGCTGTTATGGATTACCCATCGCAAGAGGTGGAGCAACAATAGATGGTGATGATGCCCCCTCCTAGATTGAGCCAAGCGAATACGGCAGGTGCTCAGAGCAGTGTCACATCTACCACAGCGTAGCCATACCCGGTAGAATGCATATTCGTGGCTACTCCCTGCTTGTTGTCGATCCGATCGGTAGAGATGGGAAGACAAAGAAAGTTGTCAAGGCTCAGGATTTTTCCGGGAGGGGGTTTTTTTGAGGGAAAACCGATCCCACCCCTATATGCATGCGTACAAGTGGAGCAGCTCCTGAAATCAAGCTATGAGCATAATGAGATAGACATCCCCACTGCAGATGGGAAGAATTGCCTTGAACAATGTGTCGGCAGTACCATTCTGTGGCATAAATGAGATATCGCACTGCTTGCTGCACAACTTATTGCTGCTCCGGATCGTACCTCGCCACCACCACCACCACCACAACAAGAAGGGGCGGCATCTGAGCATACTCCTCTGACTCTGCCGACTCTACCGCCCCCACCATCATCACCACTGTTGACGGTCCTTAAATGCCAAATCTGACTGTCAACGATACTCACAAGCAAAGGAAAATCATGCCTCTTACGCACATATTTGTATCACTAACCTAGCTCCACAGTTGTTTTGGAGAATTTAACATTTCAAGGATGCAAGTCTGAAATAAGAACGAAAACATGAAGAAGACAAAACAGAAACCACAGAAGATCACATCCCGCGTCACACACCCAAGAGAAGGCCCACATGACATAGCCAACCGATGTACAAAAATAGGAAACACATCCCACAGCGCAGAGGACCCACCAAGCAGTAACCCAGGCGAAGGCGGTGGCGAGAGGCGGTGCTAGGGGTTCGGCCGACCCCCTTGTGTGGCCGAACCTGGACTGGAAGTAGTCCAGGTAAGGCTTGGCGGGAGATTCGATCCTATCCTCTACAAGTCAGTTGCAGATGTTTCCATGTGGGGAGATGGCGGGAACCGACCTCAATAGCTATAAAAGGAGCCCTCCCCTTCTCATTCAACACACCACACTTGAAGCCATTATCTACTCTCACTTGTGACATGTAATCCTAGGATAGTGGAGCTAGCTAGAACCTCTCTTAGCGAGTCCAGTCATCCTTGGGATCGGAGAGCAATCCTCGGTCCTTGATATGGCTTTGTATTCAACTTGTTGGTATCTTATTCATATTATAGAGTTGAGCTTTGGTTGTTATGTTATCTTGATAGTCTATCATGCTCATGCCTATTATGCTATCTTGGTAATGTGTCATGCCTTAGCTTGTTGCTTCATCAGTTATACTCTCTATAAGCTTAGGCCAGATGATCTGGGTAAGGATAATAGTTCGTCGTTCCTTTGGGCTTGCCTTAGTGTTTTACTTGTCCATCCGAAGGGTGGGAGACCCGGGGACACTAAGGTAGTGACCTCATACACGGGCGTGGTGCTCGGGTATGCGGGATCCTTCGGATATGCCCGTGCTCCACGGTATTGCAGGGGTAGGCCGCAGAAGGTGACAGCTCTGTTGGTCCGCCATGACGTTACGTCATGGTTAGTGAAGTCCCCCACGCTCGGGTTCGGGGTAGGAGTTCATGCAAAGATGTAACATCCTAGATGTACTCCGGGACGGGACATTCTCCCTGTTGTCCCTATTTTCCCGCACCTGCAGTTCTAATGAATAGATGCTAATAGGACCCCCTTGGATGCCTATGCTTCCACTAACCTTAGGTTTATTCGTTTATTCTTTATCCTGAGTTTGGCCCGTGTGTGTGTCACATTACCCTTATTCATATCTTTATTCATGACTTACCCCTGTTTATGCTATAGTCTATGACTTATTCATATCGTCTTGCTCTTGTACCAAGTAAACTCTTTACAATCATGCCCTTCTTTGGGAAAATATAAATAACGATACCCAAATACTCGCTAGGTGAAATGTACAACGGTATATCTGTGCGCTTGCGGATCTTCTTCTGTAATCATTAAGACATACCAACGGCATTTCCTGGTGCCGCTGCTAGGGATGGGACTAACACCCTCGTTCCTAGTGGTTACGCTAAGAAATGTCAACAAGAATTTCTGGCGTCGTTGCCAGGGAGTGGCATTGATTAAAAAGATTTACTTGGACATGATCATGGCAATGTGTCTAAGAAATAGCTGTAGCTTATTCAGGCTAATGTTGCTTTTTGTTTTCTCCTGAATTGGATGAAAACAGGGTAGTGTATGACTGGTTTCTCCTTGCCCACAAATTTCGTTGAAGATCCTGATAAGCTCGCTAGAAGGGTCCGACCTCGTGTCGTCCCCCCTCAGATCATTCTTTCGGCAAGTGAACCAGTTCTTCCAGCACCAACTTCAACCGAACCCATGGCTGAGAAGACTCTTCGCGATTTCTCCGTCCCCTCCGCCAAAAATGTGGCGACTAGACCCAACGCTAATGTTCGGGACGTGAACTTCGAGCTCAAGTCTAGCCTCATCAACATGGTGCAGGCTAGCCCATTCTGTGGCAAGCTAAACAAGGATGCCAACGCCCACCTCCAGAACTTCCTGGAGTTATGTGAAACTGTTACTATATGGGGCGTTGAGACTAACGCCATCAGGCTCCGTTTGTTTCCTTTCTCCCTGCTAGGGAAGGTGAAACAATGGTTTTACAAGAACAAAGAAGCCGTCAGTACGTGGGACAAGTGTTCCACGGCATTCCTCGCCAAGTTCTTTCCGATGGGCAAATCCAATGCCTTACGCGGAAAGATATCCAGTTTCCAGCAGACGGGGATGGAGTCAATCCCCGAAGCTTGGGAGAGACTGCAAGAATACATACTCGCTTGTCCTCATCATGGGATGGACGAGTGGCTCGTGCTCCAAAGCTTCTACAACGGGCTAACTCCAACTTCAAGAGCCCACATAGATGCCACTGCTGGAGGAGCCTTCCTCGACCTCATGATCTACAAAGCAAATGCGCTGGTCGAGAAGATGGTCTCCAATCAGGGTTAGAACAAGGAGTGTTCCCAACCCAAGACTAAAGGCGGAATGCACACAGTAAAAGAAGTCGACATGCTCTCCACCAAGATGGACGTCCTACTAAAGCACCTCGACGAAAGGGCGCAATTCAAGGAGCGTATGAACAACTACGCTCAAGCCATAGACTCGCACTCCGCGTGCGAGGTCTGTGGCAATGGTGGACACTCGGGGAATGACTGCCCTGAGACTCGCGAAGACGTAGCCTACATGAACAACAACAATGGCTACCGTCCACAAGGAGGCCAAGGGTGGAACCAATCAAGGCCACCTTACCAAGGAGGAGGTAAAAATTTTAACTCAAATTACAATTCGAATTAGAACCAACCCTCCATAAAAGATCTTGTTCTTGGCCAAGCTAAAATAAATGAATCTATACACAAAAAGCTTGCTGCCAATGATAAAACTCATGAGAGTTTGAATATAAAAGTTGAAACACTTTCTTCTGCTCTCAAGAACAAATTAAGCTTTGATAAAATGATTGAAACTCAACTTGTGCAAATCACTGCTGCTGTCCCTACTTCCGAAAAGGTAAATGCAGTGACCACGAGGGGTGGTAAGTCCACTCGTGATCCACCGCACCCTAACCATGCAGGGAAGACAGTAGGATCGCATGAAGAAGAAGGACCCTCAGGACAGGAGGAAGACAAGGAACCCGAGAAAGAAACAACCCACAAGAGTTCGTGGATACAAGCTTCTTGCCGTTTCCTACCCGTATCCGGAAGACGGCGGTAGACGAGCAGTTCGCTCATTTTGTTGAGATGATCCAGAAGATACATGTTAACGTTCCCTTGTTGGACGTAATGCATGTGCCAACATATGCTCCCTACATCAAGGACATCATCAACAACAAGTGACCGCTCCCCACCACAGAAGTTGTCATCCTCACAGAAGAGTGTAACGCAGCTATGCTCAACCAGCCTCCTGAGAAGAAAACAGACCCAGGGTGCCCATCAATAACCTGCTAGATCGGGGCACACCACTTCGACCATGCCTTGTGCTACCTTGGGGCCAGCGTGAGCGTGATGCCCAAGATCATCTTCGACAAGTTGTACTTCACTCACCTCACACCGACACTAATGCACCTTCAGCTAGCTGACTCCTCAGTCCGCTATCCAGAGGGAATTGTAGAAGACATTCCAGTGAGAGTCAGAAACTACTTCATCCCTGTCGACTTAATGGTGGTCAACATGGAAACATCCAAGGAAACACCACTCATTCTTGGGCGGCCATTCCTAAGCACTGCCGGGGCACAGATCGATGTAGGAGCAGGAGAAATCCGCTTCAACATCAACGGCAAGGAAGAAAAATTTTCGTTTCAGCCCAAAAGAGAAAAATGCTCTATGGTCAAGATCAAGAATGGACCAAAAGCACAAGACATCCAACAAACATACACCACACCAGCAAGAACTCAGAAAACCAAGAAGGTGTGGAAAGTAAAAGAAGCCTCGATATCCGGCTCTGACTCTCCCAGGCCAAATGAGACGGCAAATGGTAAGCAACGAAGGAGAAAAGTCTTGCCGGTCGGACTTTAAACGACAAGCCCTTGCCAAAGGTAAATTGGTATTTATCCCACATTTGATTTTTCCGCCATTTGATTTGATTTTTCCCACTGCATATTTAATTTTTCAAAATTCTCTTGCATGCTGGAATTTTCTAGCCATTTTCTCCTTTTACAAAAAAATCCCAAAAATCTTTCCGATCATGAAATTACTTTGAAAAATCTATTTGAACATCTTTTCGGAGCAAAGTTGGGCCGGACACCAAAAATTCGAAAGCAAGTGACCGTTGGGGAGCAATGGGCCCAGACTATCAGCCTGTGGGGCCAGCCAGGGTGTGGCCGCACCCAGGCCAATGGCTCCTGGGCCCCACTTCCTCCAACGGCTCCTAGCCGTTATGCCCGGCCTCTCCTCAAGTGTTCCCGGCCATTGCTCTTTAAATAGAGGCTGAGAGAGAGGGGTGAAGCACTCACACTTCACTTCTTTCACTCACTCCCTCTCACACTCTTTGCTCTTGGAATTTCATTGGATTTTTGCTCAAGTTTGGATTCATGAAATCTCTCTCTCTCATTTCTTTGCTGCAAGAAAGAACCCTCATACGAAGGAACAACGTTCGGTAAAAATCTCCATTGCAATTTCGCTAACGTAACCCGAACTGAGTTGTTCTTGTTTGTTCTCGTATTCAAGCATGAAGAGCATGGGATGGAAACTCTCCGGTGCTCTCAAGAAAGTGACAGGAGCAAGCTCATCTCCCTCCCGAGGTGGCTCAAGCTCCCACCACTCTTCCAAGCCAACTCCGGCCCCAAGCATGATGGACTACGAAGAACAAGGAGAACAAGAAGAAGTGCAAGCTGAAGTGCAAGCTGAGGACATGAAGATAGACGAAGATGATGCCCCGTACCTCGACTTGCGCAGCGACCGCGAGCGCCAAGCCTACGCCATCCTCAAGCGCCAAAGCTTTGGTCACACCAAAGCCTTCGACACAGAACTCCTCGCAAAAATAGATATGGATCTTGACTTTGCTTCTGTTTGGCATGCGGTCGGTTGGGATGGCTTCGTGTCCGTTGAGGAGTATGGTTCTCGACTCCTCACCATTCAGTTTCTTTGCACTCTTCAAGAGGTGGATGACGGTATTTCCTTTCAGCTTTTTGAAAAAGAATATTATCTTACTTGGAAAATGTTGAGTCACCACCTCGGTTTTAACAAACGCTTGTCTGTTTCTCTTGAACATGCTTGCCGCGGTTTTAATTGTCATGATTTTTGGGGTTTGATTTTGGGTCAAGTTGTTCATGGCAAGTTTGCACCTCGGTGCAATGACATTCAAAATCCGACTCTTCGTTTGATGCACAAGTGGCTTGCCATCACTCTCTTTCCAAGAGGTGATTTCCGAATCGTGCGCAACGATGAGTTGATGATCCTATATGCCATGGTCAACAAGATTCGAGTCTCTCCCGCGAAAGAAATAGTTAACCGTTGGCTTCAAAATTTCAAGGTGATGGGTCCTATTGAGTGCATTCTTTGATAACCCGCATCGTTTCAAGCATTGGCACCTTAGGAAGAAACAATGTTTCTTTCATTGAGGCTGACCGTGTTTTTATCGATGAGGCCTATTGGGTTCAAGGCCACATTCTCAAGAAGGGCCCGAATGACTCCTTGATTTTCTTCTCTCTGGGTTATGCAAATGAAATCTTGTTACCAAACGCGGGGTGTTATTTGTATAATTGCCAGTCGCTTACTGCCCCTCTCATTCCGGAAGAGGCGGCAAGAAGGCATAGTGTTTCTGGTTTACCTGGCAGGACCACAAGAAGCAGGGCCAGAGGAGAAACCGAGCCAGCACCACCACCGCCACAACACCAAACTTCATACCATCATGAGGCGGGTGGTTCGTCCTGGCACAGCGCAAGCACTGAGGAGTGGGCATAGCAGGCTCCAAGCCGCCGGTCCACCAGCTCCAGCTCCTGCGGACTCCCAAGCCTCGCACGACGCACGGCCTCCAGCCGTGACTTCGGCTCCTACGCTCAGCAGCTAGGAGAGCTGCGGGTCCAAGCCACCAACATCGAAGACACACTGCACCAGCACATCGAGAGCAACCAAGCATGGCAGCAGTACACCGGCGACAGGATCCACGCCATGGAGCAGAGGCAGCTACAACAGCAGGAGGAGTGGAGGGCTTACTATCGTTGGAGAGGGTTTAACCCCGACTAACAACAGTGAGCCTGAAGCTAGCTTCGGGGAGGACCCCCACCGGGAGGTATGTATCTTGTATCTTAACTTCTTTATCGCTTTCAGAACATTATGCATGAAACAAAACAAAAATCTGCAAAACTAAAAAATATAAAAATATATATAATTTTTTTTGCAAAACCAAAAAGACCAAAAATATTTACTTGCTTTTGTATGTGAAGTAAGCATGGTGAAGTTTTCCTTGTTGAGATGATGAATAGTTGCTCTGTTAATTTCCTTCACATGCCTAGTTACAATTTAGTGCTCTTCCTAAGTTTTGAGTTTGTTGGCTAAAATGTTCAAACCTTAAGTTTAAAACTTGTGGGTAGCAAAAAGCATGATCCGAATCTAGGTTGTTGTGATTTATGATATGGTTGAATAGAGCTGCTATGATCTTCTCCCAAGTGATGCTTAATTTCTGGAGTATTTATCTTTTCAAAAATACAAAAACAAACAAAGTTCCTCAATGATTTGAAATTCCTATCCAAAGCCATATGCTGTCCCTATTGAAAACCTTCCACATTTGCGACTTGTTATCTCATGGACCGTTGTCAAATTGTTGTGACCCTTAGTGAGATTCATTTCATACTCCCATGATCAAGATCACGTACACACTCCACCATATGCTATGCTTCTACACAAGAAGTAAGCAAATATTCCACTCATCCTCCCACAAATAAAAACTTCACTTTGCCTCATGACCACTCTCTCCCAAGTATCATAGGAAAAAGGAGTATGGGCTATATATATAAAAAAAAGATGCATACCCAAAGAAGGTATGCCACATGCTCACAAGGCATGTTAAAAAAAAGAAGAAAAAAAGATGCATGCCCAAAGAAGGTATGCCACATGCTCACAAGGCATGTTAAAAAAAGAGAGGAGATAGCCCATGCTCAAAAGAAGAAAATAAATAGAGACATGGTCCATGCAAAAGGCTAGCTTGGGGCTGTTGTTGACGGTCCTTAAATGCCAAATCCGACCGTCAAAGATACTCACAAGCAAAGGAAAATCATGCCTCTTACGTACATATTTGTAACACTAACCTAGCTCCACAGTTGTCTTGGAGAATTTATCATTTCAGAGATACAAGTACGAAACAAGAACGAAAACACGAAAAAGACGCAACAAAAACCACAGAAGATCACATCCCGCGTCACACACCCAAGAGAAGGCCCACATGACATAGCCAACCGACGTAAAAAATAGGAAACACATCCCACAGTGCAGAGGATCCACCAAGCAGTCACCCAGGTGAAGGCGGTGGCGAGAGGCGGTGCCAGGGGGTCGGCCGACCCCCTGGTGCGGCCGAACCTGGACTGGAAGCAGTCCAGGTGAGGCTTGGTGGGAGATTCGATCCTATCCTCTAAAAGTCAGTTGCAAATGTTTCCATGTGGGGAGATGGCGGGAACCAACCTCAATAGCTATAAAAGGAGCCCTCCCCTTCTCATTCAACACACCACACTTGGAGCCATTTTCTCTACTCTCACTTGTGACTTGTAATCCTAGGATAGTGGAGCTAGGCTAGAACCTCTCTTAGAGAATCCAGTCGTCCTTGGGATCGGAGAGCAATCCTCGGTCCTTGATATGGCTTTGTATTCAACTTGTCGGTATCTTATTCATATTATAGAGTTGAGCTTTGGTTGTTATCCGTGCGCTTGCGGACCTTCTTCTGTAATCATTAAGACATACCAACCGACATTTCCTGGCGCCGCTGCTAGGAATGGGACTAACACCCTCATTCCTGGTGGTGACGCTAAGAAATGTCAACAACCACCACCACAAGAGGAGGCAGCACCAGAGCATACTGTACCGGCCCCGCCATCACCACCACCACCGTGAGAGTTATCACCACCTCCCCGCTATCACCACCGACTCAAGTTGCCCGATCATGAGAGCCATCACCACCGGCTCAGGTTGCCCAATCACGAGAGCATACTCCACTGGCTCCACCAGCGGATTTGCAATTGCCTATTTCGTGAGTGATAAAGCATCCAGAAGGGAAAGAGATTGCCGAGTTATGGCATGCGGCAAACAAAATGGACATGTCCAAGTCTAAGTTAAAATCAAAGTCAAAGTCAAAGGATGAATCCAATTCGGGTTCCAGCAGACGACGAGGCTATTCCTTGCCCCGCACTGACATGGACTTCAAACAGGATGTTGGGGTTGATACACATCTAGATTTACCGGATAGTCCTAAAAGATTTGATTACAGTAAACCACTTCTACTCGAATGATCTATCATCGCGGTTCCAAGTGAAATGCAGAGGATGCATAATTGGTACCTGAGGGCATGTAGACTTGGTCTCCGTAACCTATATACTCCGTACCATCCGCAAGTATTCGGACTTCATGGTAGAGACATCATGGATGTCATGTTCGATTTTCATGACATCCACTACATGTTCCGCCTCGGTGAACTAGACATCGACATGGTTAGACTCTGGTGCTATTTGTAAACAAATAATGCCATTACTTTAGGTGAAAGGACGAGATATCTCGATCCTACAGCTATTTGCGAGAGCAGGCACGCCGGGCCAAGTAAGTGGACAGACGATGATGACATGCTAGCTAGGTTTGCAACGCCCCAGGAAATGCATGAGGAACGAATATCATTTCAAAAAGATGCCATGACGAAGGTTGCAGTCTACATAGGGCTATGATGGCAAAATGGGAAGATGAGGCCGATATCATATATGCGCCATACCACATTGGGTAAGTCTAATTTCAATCTTGTGCTACAATATACACTTGCTCCGATCCATGGCTAAAAATCGCATGTAATATTTTTTGTAGGAACCACTAGATTGCTTTTGTAATACATCCAAAGGTTGGTTTGCTCCTCGTATTGGACTCCTTAGATGTACCAACGAGTAGATGCAGTGAATTCTTATTCATCCTTAAAATGTTAGCAAATTTCTTATCTTCCATATGTACATCATGCTATTTTTTCCATAAAAGTAAATATTTATAAACTAACTTCTCCTTTCTTTCTTTTTCAAACAGGGTACTACATTAAAAAAGGAGGGGCTCATCCCGCCGATAGAGAGAAAACATTGAGTGTATGCACAAACTTCTCGTGCCACAAGCATCCTGCAAATTCCATGTACTGCGGGAATTACATGTGCGAGCATATGAGGGTGCAAGGGAGATACACAACAGATCCTGAACGTGTAAGGGACTACTCTTTATTCGGGATAGATGTATATGTGTACATTATTTTTGCCTCTATCTAACATTTTCTTAATCTTTTTGTGGATTTATTAATTGCAGATTCATCCAAGAAAGCACAACCAACAACTCCATGAGATACAACTCCTATAAGTTGTAGCCGATTTATGACGTTTCATTATGCATGAAGTGATCCACGAAAACGGCAGTTTTTCCAAAAGGACCACGAATTAGCAACGGACCCTAAATACATTGGTCTTCGTGACTGGGCGAACCAGCGGCACCGTGCCGCCTCAAGTAGTGTTGGAAAATAGTGGAAAAATATGTATACAAGCAGCACGTTTAATGATGTACTCTAATGATGTACTGTAATGATATATATATGCTTTATTACTTTATAATTTAATTTTGTATACACAATTATTTATATTTATGAAACACATTCCATATCGATTACTCTGACATTCGATCGCGCACTATCTTGATAGGTCAAAATTGGCAGGAAATAAAATTTTAAAAGGTGGCATGAAATAGATTTGAAAAATTTAAATTCAAATCAGTAAAATTTTAGGTGGGAAGGATATTTCCAGGGGGCGGATCATGCCCTAACCCGCCTCTGAGAATCGATTTCTAGGGGCGGGTTATAACCCGCTCCTAGAAATTGGTTTTCAGGAGCGGGTAAGGTACCCGCCCCTAAAAACAGGTATTTTTAGCAGCGAGAAATAGGGGCGGATGCGGCACCCGCCCCTAAAAATACCGTTTTACCCGCTCCTACAAATCATTTCTGTAGTAGTGGTAGTAAATATTATATCCCTTAATTTATGGAAGAAAATGATTATTATAAGTTGCATAGCAACAACTCGTATATGGTGAGAAAGTATTCTCATAGTCCTTAATTGAAGCTTGCGATGCAACTGTTACGTGAAGCAATAGCCACGTTATTATATCTCATCCCCTCCCTGATTCCCATAATCAAAAGTCCTACACATAACTCCATTAGCATCCTATAAAACTGCTAACGTGTCCTAAAGATGGTCAAGCCACTTCTAATATTATTCCTGAGAATGAATGGATAAATAAATAGTTTAGTTAACAAAATATTGTTCGGAATTGAAAAGTGAGTCATAATCCGCGAACAAACGAGTTTACAACACTAATAAATTTAGTCTACAAAATAAACAAATAATTTAGTATGTGATATATTAGTCAATAAAGTTAACAAAATAGCTCCACAATTGTTCTACATGGAGAACAAACGAATCCACCTCATGAGCAAATTACTCTGACAGACGAATAATTTAGTCTATCTAGAAGCAAACAGATTAGTCTACGAAAGTGAAAAAATGGCTCCACAAGCGAAAAAAAGTTCCCTACGTTAAGTATAAATGTACCCACATCATGAATAAAGTACTCTTATAAGTCAACACTTTTGTCTAAATAATTTAACACAGCGAATAAACGAGCCTGTATAAAGTGAACAAGTAATTTTCATTGCAATGAATAACTTTTCATTATTGGAACAATCAAGTATGTGTTGATTAGGCGAAAGGGCCTGTAGTCTAATGCTTACAAGAGTCTCAGTAGCATCTAAGGTTCTGTGTTCGACTCCCCGTGGGAGCGAATTTTCTAGAATTTAACGGCGTTGTGCTTTCAGTGGTAAGCGACGTTCCCGTCGATAGCGAGGTGCCCGTGGTGATTTCGGTCAATCTCGAGGATTTGTCGGCTCAGTCTCTCAGAGGTGCTCATAGGGTTACGTGCGTGTATTCATAGGGGTGAGTGTGCGTACATGTTGTGAGTATCTGCGTCTGTACTGTGTTTCTAATAAAAGTATGTGTTGATTAGGACCATATTTAAAAAAGTTAAATACTTGAAAAATAGTTATAAAATATTAGAAGCTAAAATGAAAGAAAGATATATAAAATAAAGAAACAGGTATAAAAGAAAACTAGAGCATAAGAGAAGATTAAAAAAATAAGAAATAGAAAAAAAGAAAAGAAAATATGGAAATAAAAAGGAGAAGTAAAAGAAAGTAAAAAAGTTAAAAAAGATATGCTTCATGTCACTCTTATTGGGACTAGATTGGACCGGTTATACGTGCATGCAAGGGTGCTCTCTACTTCTTTTGTTTTTTTAACTTTTCTCAGACAGCCATTTGAAATTGAACTCCCTTTAATTTAGCTCACGTTCTGCCGCTGCTGCCACGGACTGACGGAACTCAGCGTGGACTTCATACATTAACATTTGACCACGTGCTTTCTCAATAACTGTGGAACCGTGCGTGGGCTTCTAAGATGGGCCATGACTCTCAGCACTGGGCCACGGCACGTCGGTGCGGCATAGTAGCAGCAACGAGTCGGGTAACCCCTTCCAGCCTTCTTTAGAGTTTGAGTTTGGGTGCAGCGGACCATGGGAATCACTTCGTGGAAGGCCCAATGGCACTTGACATAACGCTATCCACAATTGCACATAAAAGTTGTCTGCTGCACGGCCCTTAAGACCAGATCAGATCATTTTGTTCTGGAAAACACAATCTTAGTCCAGCATGTTAAGTTTTTAGCACTCGCAGAAAGTCATACCCAATGATACTTTTACCGTCGACCGGATGTTCCACAGCGCACGGTCGATCCGACAGTTCTCTCCTCTCACTCACCACATGCGTGGGCCCCACAGCTACTTTATCCTTCTCCCGTCCGCTCTCATCCACTCGTTCTCTTTTCTCCTTCATCCCCCATTCTATTTCCTCGAGAGATGCGCAGGCTCTCATCCACTTGGCTTCCCCTTCCTCCTGCAGCTCCTTTCCGATTCTCTTTCCTCTGGAGATGGCGGAGAGCGGCGGTAGCAGCGGCGGCGGCGAGCCGCCCGGGGGCTGGGGGGAACGGCGGCGATCTCCCCCTGGTGAACTCGCGGCGGCGGCGAAGCGACACGGCTGGCGGAGGACCTCCACGGAGCGCTCGCCCCCGGCGGCGGCGGCGAGCTCCCCGGAGCAGCGGCACTTTTTTTCTTTTTTGTTTTGATTTTAGGATGCAAAAGTTTTTTACAAAACTTTTTTCCCAAACTTTTTTTTTGATTTTGGATGTAAAAGGTTTTTCTTCAAAATGTTCTCAATTTTTTTCAAAACTTTCTCTTTCAAAATTTTTTCATCAAAGTTTTTCTGCGCTCTCCAAATATTTTCTTGAAAAAATTCTCCGAAAAATTTTTGTCAGAGAAAAACAAAAAAATTCTGCTTGCTTGTGGGAAGACGTTCCGACAGCGGTATGAAATCGACCGTACTGAAGCCTCCTTCTTGGCGACCGTAAACTAGCGTACTCCAAAGTCATACCACGTATATATGTCTCACTGCATCAGTGGTCCTTAAACTTGAGCAATGACCTTATATGGATAGAGTCCCGTGTCCGTTCTCATTGCACTAGAGCATAACGCGCGCAAACGCGCCCTATCAGTAGTTTTCTGTTACTATACTGTGAATGTCAAATTTATAACAATATCCTATGCAAATATATCTTAACAACATTTATACTGCTGACTGAATATTATATGCACCCTATAAATTCTGTTGAGCTATATATTATATTTGATGATCAGCATTAGTAGCTACCAAATATTTTAGCAGATAGCTTAGATTACTGATTCAAAAATAAGAGTAAAGTACCAAGATAGGAGATAGAAGATAACACAGTTTGTAGTCATGAGGTATCTAAAATATAGTCAATTGATGCTGAGAGCATTAGATTACAAAAGGGCGCAAGGTTTCACATGTAGATCGAGTTATAGCTCGAACTATGTAAATAGAATGAGCTGATCCCCTTCTTCCTCCTAAGTATCGGTGTTGGTATTATAAATATTGTTGCAGTAGTCATAATCATGTGTATTTCACATGTGGCTACTTCAAATGCATGTGCTTATAATTTTGCTGAGACATATAGAAAATAGTAAAATTATTATATCTGAAGAAGAAAGTAGCAAATAGCATATATACTATATAAGCATGAGAACATGTAGACAGGGAAGGAGTACCAAAAACAGAAAAGTTTTTGCAAGGCTAAGTACAGCAATATAGTTTGGTTACTATGAAAAAAGATGTAACACTACCAATTTTATTAAAACTGTGATCTAGCAAATGGTTACTTTTATCTGCAGTTTGTAGTATGAAGATACCTAGGTGATGTATTTTTTGCTATCTTGCACTCACTTGCTCGTTTGCTAGCAATTTATTTTTCGCTGCCTTGTACACATTTAGCTTTTTAACAAATGATGGCTCATTAGCTAAAGATGGCTGTTCATAATAGCCTGCCTGGTCAGAAACACACCTATACACCGGATCTCCTCTCCCTTTTTCTTTTCCCAAGCGGATGCTCCAAGAGTAGGGCTTTGTTGCTGCCTGCAGGGCCATCCTTGGTCGAGACCCACGTTTCACTCTTTCAGGGAGGCTGAGGCAGCAGAGGGCTGCCGCGCGACTGAAACATCGTCTGCTGACAGTGGAACCAATTGTTTCTTCAAAAAATACAGTGGAACCAATAAATGTCAGGTCCACCGGTCAGACAACAGTCTTTTTTCTACTCTTCACAAGTCCACCCGAGTCCTTGCTGAACAGCTGCCCGCTCGCACCACGCAAGGAATCCCGCAGCTGGCCGTCCCGGTGCTCTTTTTGGCGTGTGATTTGATCTGAGGGACCCACACTACAGCAGAGGGAGGCGCCCTAGCTCGGAGCAGCCGTGAGCGAATCGGAGAGCCCGTTGAGGCGACGTGGCGTGCTGCCAACGAGGTGCAGTACCCGTGAAATCCTCCCAAGCCATGGGGAGGAACCTATCTTTAATTAACCCGATTAGTGGTCCTTAGTAACACTCCAATATACGTAGTCTTTAATTGTTTGTATGTTGAACCCAGTGACGCTTTATGCTTCAGACCAGAAGAACCTGGCTAGTATCATCAAGCTACAATACAATCCCCTCCAATTCTCCATTTCGTTCATATTTGTGGACACCCTATATTAGACCCCACACGGACACCCAACGTGATGCATCTGAAATCCATTGATGAATTGTTATCTGTTGTGTGGACCGAATACGCATCTGCTCCCGCTTTGAGGCTGGAAATCATCAGCCTTGGTGGGGATTCGATCTCCAGAGAATTTCAAAGGTTCCAAGTGGCCCAACACATCACCTGCTCTCGGTATGAATGAATAGTGGGATGCTGGAGAAACAAAATTTCCATCTGCAGGAATGATGATGAGGGAGGGAGGGAACAGAATGATGCCTAGGCTGCACTTTGTGCCTCCCTGCAACTACCCGATCACATCTTGCAACTTTATTTGAACCCA
This sequence comes from Panicum miliaceum, assembly GCA_032594955.1. Lineage (NCBI taxonomy): Eukaryota > Viridiplantae > Streptophyta > Magnoliopsida > Poales > Poaceae > Panicum > Panicum miliaceum. The sequence goes on along the minus strand of CM064060.1, from coordinate 25,164,168 downwards.
CACCTATCTGCGCATGGGCCTGGCCATGGATTCAAAAGGTGACCTATCTGTTCTTTACTAGCAGTGCAGCTATACTTCCTTTAATTTTGTCGATCCAAAAAAGAAAAGTTGCTAGTGTTTACTAGTTTAGACGATATTTAGTTTTATTCAAAACATTGCAAAGTTGAAGAAAATGATCTTCTAGTTAGAGAGTGGTGGACCATGGCCGGCCTATATATTGTTCAATCCTGCTGCATATACCACCCATGATTATATGTAAACTCTGCGCTCAACACCTGTCTCAATCTCACTGGGCTCAAGGTTATGTGTCCTTTGGGAATGTTCGAGCACACATTCTTGCTGTCGGTAATACGCTAATTCAGAATATGATAGTGCCCTGAGCTCGAATTAAAAGAACGGGAAACAGGAAAGCATGAATATATATAATGCATGGCAATCGGCCACTGGCCGTGGTGGCATCCTAAAGGTCATCGGGTTCACTCTACTCTTCTTTGTTTTCAATCAACGAGATCTTTTTGTCCATCATTCTGGTGTCTAGCACCAGCACAAAAACGGTTTGTGCTGGCGGCCAAACCTGTGCTGGCGGGCTAAAATCTATGGCGGCGGTTGTAGTGCCAGCACAAATAGCTCAATATCCGCCAGCATAAATCTTCACTGTCCGCGCCAGATTTTTAAATTCTTAAATATTCCCGCCAATTTTTAAATTTAAATTTTCCGTCAAATTTTTAATTTAAATTTCACGCCAATTTTATGAAATATATTTCGGTTTTTGCCAATTATTTTCATATTAACATAATTAGTTAATTTATATTATAATTAATTACTATTATAATTAATATAATATATTAATATATATATACATATATAAATATATATGTATACATACATACATATACGAAAATATATTACACAACTAGATGCGTTCATGTTTCACGTTACAATGTAGCATGTACAATATGATCGTTTCATGCATGTAGCCCTATCTACGCGAAGTTGTGACGTGAAGTTCACAAAACTTGTCTTCAGCCAACTCGTTGCCGTCTTCATCGTCATAGTACAACCCTCTCTCATGACAGACCTCGTGGTGGATGAATCTGCACATGTCGGCACAAATGTCATCAATATCGGATTTGTCTAAAACATAGTTTGTAGGTGGAATCTTCGGCAACTGCAAAAAAAATTGAAATGAGAATTAGAAGGTATCAATATTAATCAGATTTCATGGATATAGATATGAAAAATGAAGAATATGAACATAAACATAGGTATAGTAATTACTTACGTCTTCAGAGTTTGTTCGGTAGCGGTCGTTGTTCCTTAGGAATTCGCATACATAGTATCCACAGAGCACACTGCCCTTAGGTTGTTTGTGACACTACATAAAATAAAATAAAAGTGTTGTCATGTGTAATAAATTTGCTATTAGTAACATAATGAAAAGTAAACATACGGGAATAGTGACTAACCCATTTGTGATATATTATTCTCAAATGCTGAGGTCCTCCTTCCACATGTGGGCCCCAGTTAAGCATGCTAAATCGGTATGCGCTGTTCAAAGCACGTATAAAAAATTTTTATGTGTGTTTTCTATTAAAAAGCATATAAAGGCATTATGTGACTTACTTGTGAAGGATTTCAATGAACTTTACATACTTCTCATGTGGGTAGTCTGCTGAGTCGAAGACCATCGCAACACCCCGCTTCGGTTGGATTGTGGTTAAGATCCAGTGGTCGCTACAAAACATGAACGTATATGATTCATACTATATGTATAGCTACAGAGTATATAATATAAAGTCTGTATAGGTCTTAAAATAAACTTACTCAAATCCATAGGGACACTGGATGTAATTTTTATTCTTCCATTTCCTAATGATCCGTGAAATATCGATCGCCATCGTATTCTTTCGTCTATTGTGCGCTTCTCTTTTGATATTTTCTATTTCCTCATCGGTTGTTGCGGACTCAATTTTATCATTATCGTCTTTAGTAAGCCTTAAGCAGTGTTTGGGCTGTGCGATGATCTGAGGGTTGCAATATGCAACTAAGTGCCTGTTTGTCTTTCTTTCATCCTCAAATTGCATTTTGCATCAAGACAATTCATGGAAGGCGCAATAAATTATTTTTTTCAATACGTAAGCACTAGAAGAACTCGTGGTGAAGAAGTACTTACAAGAACCACAAGCAAATGAGTTGTACGTCTAGTCTTTTCTGATGGTACATAGCGTGTAAGTCTTCAAATTCAATGTAGATGGGCCTCGACATCATACCAAAGCATTTCCTTCGGTTTTTCGTCGTGATCCCCCGAAGACCCAACTTCATTGCCCTCATCAGCCATGTATGAAACTTTCTCATTTTCCAGCGTCCTTCAAGTAGTTCCCATTCATGAAAGAAAGGCTTGCCATGTTCATAGTCGGCGGGACATTCATTTGTAATCCAAAAATCTGATGACCTGTCTTAAATGTTGTCAGTGTTGCTAGCTTTCGCCGACACTTTGCGGGTTGAACTCCTCTTCATTGCTCCTAAGAATTGGTCAACTATTGCTGATGGCTCCTTTTCATATGTTTGAATCGTGTGGGGCACACATGTTCGTACACCCACGTCTACCGATTTGGATGTATTTTGTTTTGGAGCTGAAAGAGCTTTTTCTGACCTATTGGGTGATGAACTTATTGCCAGTGATGGTGAGAAAGGTGGTGATTCAGCAAACTGTAACGCTTCTTGTGCAAGCAGGTCATTAATCCAATCATCATTTTGGTCTTGCTGCGGCTCTTCTATCATGTTGGTCCTACCTTCATTTTGCTCTTGTTGCGGCTCTTCTATCACTGGAGGCAATGATCTTGTTGATGGGCTATTGGATTGGATTTGCAGTGGAATGGTGAGGATGATGTCTCATCGATGCCACAGGATGAACTGGTTGATCGCATCTCCCAGAATCTGAATCTCATCTGTGGGGATGTCTAACTCATCATTCAAGTGATTATCTAGTACCTTTACCAATTGTACCTTGGCGTATTCAGGCGGAATTGGTGTACAATGCAACATGCGGCCTGGCATTGCCATCCCAGTTGCAACATCACGAACCTTGTTACGGTTCCTCCCGTATGGCTCGACAAGCCTGCAAGGTGTATCCACCTGGATGTCATCAACGGGGAACTTTTCTGTTGCCGTGGAGCCAACACTACTTGGAATAGGTACTATTGCGGACTCTGATGCGCGTGCTACGCAATCGCTTTGCGTGTTTTGCAAAAGTTCAACAAAAGATTGCATGGCGATTTCCTTAACCTTTGCCTCTGTTAGCAAAGCCTGCTTGTAACGGTCACGCTTCTTGTAGCTTCCTATATCCTTCTCAAAGCCTTTAGCCCAACCAATTGTCGAAGACAGCCCACGGACATGGCCAGTGTGCTCCGGTGTACCAATCGCCGCGGTAAGCTGGTCCTTCTCTCAATCGGGCTTGAAAAGACCAAGCTTTTGTTGTTCGGCGATTTATTGAAGCCTGTTGTAACCCCCTCGGGTGTTTGGATAGGTTGTCGAGCTAGGGCCCAGTTCCTGCTACGCTCGTCCAAGCCCTCCAATGCGTCTGGTAAACTAGCAATCCTCCTTTCTTCTTCTTCCTTCCTCCATTTAGGGATCTTTGGTGCATATCCACCGGATCCCAGGTGATGCGGATTCTTAGCATTTTCCATAGCCTTCTCTACCATTTGTGCACTCAAAGCTTTGGCCTCTGCACTGTTCTTCTGTTCCACAAACGCATTCCAAAAATCGGCGGTAATCCTTCCATAATCTACCCTTGCATCCTTCTCCTGCTGGACATAGTCTGTATTCAGTACAGACCCCCAAGTATGGAAGCATTTTCCTAGGAGGCTAATTGCAAACTTTTTTCCCATGTTGGCTTGCCCTTCAGGGAATTGGAAGCTTTCTTGCACCTTAGCCTACAAAACTTCCTTCCCTGTTTGCGGCACCAACTTCCAATTGTCCGTGGTTATGATGTCATGCAGGGTATCCCAGACACTGGCTCCAAGTGTGTTCTGATATTTTGCAGATATCTCCACAGGCGAGATGGGCTCCCCTTTCGGACCAAGCACTTCGATCACATGAGTGCCTTTAGGTATTTGATTCCGGCTTCGCTGACCATGCTTCCGTTTTGCCCGGTTACTCATAGAGGCCATTGTTGTAAAAGGTTGTGGGGCAGAGGCACCTGCTTCCTCTTCATTGGTACCGGATGGCTGACGGCGCCGTCTGGAGTGCACTAGCGATTGTGGTTGCTCATCCTGGAGATAAAACAAACATATGATCTTCGTTGTACCATTATGAGAGAACTACAACTACAGCACCTATATTTTACTTCAGGGACCGGATCGTATTCGGGGTCATCTTCTTCTCGCCTCACATGCGGCGGTCGGGAACTTTGGTCACCATCGATTGGGGTATCGCAGTAGTCATATGAATCTCGTCCGCTGCCCTCGGACGATTCCGAGGATGCGGACGATGATTGGTGTTCGACCTCTGCATCTTCTACATTTTTGTTGTTCGCCATTGCTATTAAGTAAAAATCCAAGAGAATAAAAATTCTATACTCCTATATTTGATTCATTTCGGAATAATCTCCAATATAGGTAACATTTCTATACTCTAGTATTTTTTATTGCTAATAAAATCTCTATATTAATATATTTTTCGATTCAAATATATCCCTACAATTTAAGTAAAAAATTCCTATATATATTGCGAACCTGCAAATAGAATAGTAAAAAATCGTGTGATTACAATGTATAGACATAAGTCATAAGAAAATCCTACAATTAGCAAATAAGACATACAAAATCCTATAATTGCAATGTTGGGTTAAAAAAATCCCTATATCCCTAAAATTGACACAAAGCATTCCCAAATACGTAATACCAAAATTTTGAATTTAATTAAACAACAAATTAAGGGAACTTGCCCGGCTCCAAACGGTGGCGAGGGCGGTAGAGGTTGAGGAGACGACGGGGTGGGGGCCGCGCGAGCAGGCGGCTCCATGGGCCGCGGCGTAGGGAGGCAGCTCGACTTGGAGCGCGGAAGTCCCCGTCGTTGACATTGCGGGGGCGGCGCGTGGAGGTGTCTCCTCAGGTCGCGACGCTTGGAGGCGGCGCCGGCTCGACGGGGCGCGCGGAGGCGGGTCGACGGCGCGCGATTCCGGCGTGGACGGCGCGGGGAGTGGCTCGACAGTGGCGGCGGTCCGGCGTGCACGGTGCAGGAGGCGGCTCGACGGTGGTGGCGGTCCGGCATGCACGGCGAGCGGCGCGGCGGGTGTGACGAAAAATTTTGGCAGTCTGGCGGCATCGTTTCGTTTATGCGCCAGGACTTGGAAAATTTTTGGGGCCGCCATCTGTTATATAGAGGAATCATTTGTGCTGGCGGGCCACTTAACTACAAATACAAATAGGTATATGTAGTAGTGTGTTCTATTGAATTATCTGCAATTTTTGAGAGGCATCTATTATTTTCACGAGATTAATTTATTTTCCCTTTAAAATTGATTTACACTCATATGTGAGGTACATGTGCATGAAGATAAAGAGAAAGAAATTAAAAAAATCATATTTGTATTATCTATCTCCATTTAAGTTTGTATACTGAAAATGGACAAAAAAGTAAGGGTCAATCTTAAGATAAAAGCTTGTTAGTATTTACAAGATAATGGAAATAATAAAATTAAATCATGTCATTGATGAAAAAGGCTCAAACTTTGCATGAGTAACTTGAATAGGTCAATGATCAAACAAAAAATATTGAGATCATTTTGATTTAGTTAATGCGCACATGTTTACAAAAAGGTAACATCTCTAAAGGAGTTTCATAAACCATAAGGAAAGATTTGAGATTTACACTCCATCTCTTGTCTTCTACTCAAAAAGCACTCTAACTAATTATTAACAACTAATATAGCAAATAAGAGTGTTGTATTCTGAAAATCATGTTTTTTGAAACTGATTTACTGTTTTCTAAGAATTAAATGATTTTGCATGGTGTTTCTTGAAAATCATTTATATTGGCGGCTTCTAGCAAAATCCACTACAAGAAATTGTTTCTACAGGTCAAATAGGTTTACAGTTTGCAACCCAACGAACTTACTTGAATGGCGCAGTGGTGAACCTGTTTGTTTATCAACCCCACAACCCTAGCTCGAGCCCCATCTCGGGCACCCTCTTTTTTGTTTTTTTAACCATTTGTGCTGGCGGACCACTTAAATTGCCCGCCAGCACAAATGCAACTTAACATGCCGGCAAGAACAAATGCATTTGTGCTGGCGGGCAATTTAAGTGGCCCGCCAGCACAAATCAAAACCCTTTAAAGCCGTTACCGTTTGGAAAATTTTCTAAGTCCCGGCGGATTCATCTACTAAGATGCCGGCAGGCTGCCGGATTTTTTCGTCGCCACCGCCGTTGCTCTCCACACCGGCTCGCCGCTCCCACCCTCATTGATGATGCCGCTCCCGGTGTTCGCGCCGCCGCCGCCCGCGCACGCGCCACTGCCCCACGCACGCAACGCCTTAGCCGTCGCCGCCCACTGCCCACGCACTGCCTGCAGACTCCGCCGCCGCCGCCGCCGTTGCCACGCCATTGACGACCTCTTGCGTCCTCAGTCCCGCTGCGCCACCTCATCGCCCTTCCTTGCCGAGCCACCAAAGGGGGCGATCGTGCTCTGCGTGCCGCACCGCCGGACTCATACGACGCCGGAGGTAAACGCCGCCGCCGCCTCTTTGCCTTCCTTTTTTTTGTTTTTCAATTCCAATAAATATTCAAATTACTCATATAATCCTTACAATAGCAAAAAGGAAATGCCGAGACAGCGTCTAACGCCAATTCTGAACCGTGGTGGCCGCGCTCCCAGTATGCCTGCAGCGGCCCGAGTGCGCACACCGCCACAACCAAACAATCAAGGTCTATGGGTCACCGACCCCGCCGAAATCCCAGAGCCGATACTTGATCATAACGTTCGCTAGAACAAGGTATGATACTCAATTTTCACAGTACATGTCTTTTGAATTCCTCTAGATAAAATCTTTTTTTGAACGGTCCTCTACATAATATCATGTTGGGTACTTTGCACCCTTGTTATGTCATATGTCTTGTTGCAGCACATTGATGCTGTCGAGTGGCTCAAGGTGGTTCTACTCTTAGTGAGTGGCTCTCATCCTATGGTAGTAAGACAGGAAACTTCTGCCACTCACGCGTCGTATGCAATCTCATTCAACATCAATGAAGGAGCTGTAACTGACAAAAAAAGAGGTGAAATGGTTTGTATCCATGTTCAGTCTGACCCTTTCCCCAAGGACTATGTTTCCGCTCGGCAAGCTGTGAGGAAGGCACGGAAAGAAGTGGAGCGGTACACGCATCATAGATTTCCAGACTACAGCTACTTCAAGGTGAAAGCACTTGAGGTCAATGAGCCAGATGTGAGGCAGATGCTAAAAACCCTTTCGTCGACATATGAATCATGGAATGTATGGAAACTTAACACTAATAATTCATCTATATTTCATTCATTTTTTTTCTTGCGTATTTGACATATGTTTCTATCATTTGGTGGTAGGACGTGTATCGCAACGGCTGCATGCACACGGGTCCTGGCCTTGGAGAAGTGTTACGTCAGATCCTGGCGCAGTTGGGATGGGCATACGAGGCGTCAGCCGCGTATCGAGTACAAGGTGGTTTTCAAGCCTATGTCCTTTTAACTTCAAACGACAACATGATGAAAGTACATGGAGAGGCATTAGACAATCGCTACAAGGCTACAGATAGTGCATTAATATATGCATTGGATCATGTTGATAGGTTCTTTGGAGTTAACATCAACAACATTTATTGGAACCGCTATATGCTCCAGTTTGGTGGTGCCCCTGCCGATGCTTGACCGTCGAATATTGATGTGTGCTACTAGCTAGTTTTATGTATTATTAAGGTTGAAGAACTTGCTAATGTTATGAATGCTAGTTTTATGTAATATTAATGTTCAAGAACTTATGAAGTACTAAACTATTTATGTTGACTACAATTACACACATGGTGGAATATGGCTTCATACATTAACGGTTCTTCCAGGGTAGTCAGTGCGATACCAAGGCTTCATGTTTTTGTCAAAGTTGTTCTCTACACGCTTGATCTTCTGTTCGAAATCTGTAAATAGCTCCAATTCTTCATACTGATTGTATTCCTCAACATTAGTTACACCATCAACACCTAGAATTCTTCGCTTTCCGGAGATCGCAATATGCTTCTTTTGTTTCTCGAGGTCGAGTACGTAGAAAACCTACGCGACACGCTCACTGAGAACCCATGGGTCATCTTTGTAACCAACGTTGCCTAGGTCAACAAGTGTGAAACCGTAGTTGTCGACATCCGATGATTTAATCCACTGGCATTTAAACACTGGGATCCTGAGATTTCCTCAGTAGCTAAGTTCCCATATAGCATCTATGTACCCATAGTAACTAATGGCTTGACCATTTTCGTCCACAGCTTCTATCCGAACGCCACTATTTTGATAGGCGACGCTCTTTTTGTCCTTTGCATAGGTGTAGAATGTGTATCCATTTATGTCATATGCTTGCCATGATGTCACCATGCTTGATGGACCACTAGCCAACAACCTTATCGTCCTTGCATTTGTGGAATCTTCTTCGAAAAGTTTTTGCTTCTTCAACCAGGCCGAGAACGTACGCTTCTGCTCTTTCACAATCCAATCCTCGGAACGACCATTACTTTGTGCGTAAATCTCATTCGTGTGTTTCTCAAGGAGCGGCCCAATGATCGTAAGCTGCTGTAAAACACTGGAGTGTGCCTGTTCCACTGCAACATAATTCGTGTCGATGAATCTCTTCATGCCACATTTCCCAATCCCAGACAACCTCCCCTCATGCGGAGACTCAGTTAAACCAATCATTTTCTTATCTCTTAAGTAATCTATGCAGCAGTCAATATGTTCTTCGGTGTGGTATCCCTCCATCATGGAACCCTCTGGGTTGGAGCTATTTCTCATGTAACCATTCAGAATAGACATGAACCGTTCATACGTCCACATTTGGTGAAAGTACATAGGACCAAGTTCGGTGATCTGATTTACCATGTGAATCACAAGATGCTCCATTATATCAGAAAAGGAAGGAGGGAAGCACATCTCAAGCTGGGTCTGGGTCTCTGAGATGAACAATTGTAGACGAGACAAATCCTCACGATCAATCACCTTATGGGAAATCATGTTGAAGAAGTAACACATCCGTGTGATAACCATCCTCAGGTACACTGGTTTTATAGCTCTGATCGCAATAGGGAGGAACACTGTCATCATCACTTGGCAATCGTGAGAATTGTAATTGGTTAGCTGAAGATCCTTCGGGGACACTAGTTTCCTGATGTTGGATAAGAAACCTGTGGGTACTTTCACTCTTCTTAAACACTTGCAAATTGCTTGTTTTTCTTCTGTTGTCAGATTGTAGCTAGCCGTGGGAAGATTCTTTTTTCGATTGCCACGATCCTGTGGGTGAAGCTCTGGCCTAATACCAAGTTTAACCAAGTCGATGCGAGTCTTGAGGGAGTCCTTCTTCTTGCTTGATAGGTCCAAGAAACCGTTGGTGCTTTCGAAAATATTTTTCTCTAGGTGCATACCATCGATGGCATGCCGAACTGCTAATACTCCAAATACTCCAAAACTTGAAGAAAATTGAATTTTTTTGAATGGCACACCCTTGATGATGAATGGAGTATTCTTCTTCTTATTTGGGTCCTTCTTCAGTGACTTCTTGCCAAGCTTGATCTGTATCTTCTGGACCATCTCAAACACTTTCTTGACATTGAGATACCTCAGAGCACCATCTTTCTCTATCGTATTGTCGAAATGATCTTTCATCCTACGATACCTATGAGACTTCAATAAGAAGCGTCGATGACGCATGTACACTGTTTTCTTGGTACCTGGTAGAAACAAGGATGCAGTTGAATCAATGCAAACCACACAACCTATCTTCCCTTTGATCTGACCATTCATGGAAAATAACGCAGGATAGTCATTGATGGTAACAAAAATAATGGCTCTGAGTGTGAAGTACTCCTGTCGGTACTCATCCCACATACGTAACCCGTCCTCCCATAGCATCTTCATATCTATCAACAAAGGGTCTAGAAAGACATCTATGTCGATGCTAGGTTGCTTTGGACCTTGTATAAGAATGGTTAGCAAAAGGTACTTTCGTTTGTGACAAAGCCACGGTGGAAGGTTGTAAATGGTTAGGATCAGGGGCCATGTGCTGTGGGTGCTTCTTCTTTCACCGAAAGGATTCATCCCATCTATACTCAATGCAAATCTAATATTCATGGTTTCGTTGCGAAACTCTTCATGATTTGCATCGAAAGTTTTCCATTGTCGTGCATCGGATGGGTGTCGAAGCTTACTGCCATCCCTATCGGGTCGATCAACATGCCATGTCATAAGTTTAGCGTTCTTAGGATTTGAGAACAAACGCTTCAAGCGGTCGATCACTAGAAGGTACCACATAACCAATGCAGAAACCTTTCTCTGGTTCTTGTCCACATCTATACATGTGTCATCGTCCACATGATGAGAAGCAACACCCTTATTCTTTTCTCCACGCTTCCTCTTATTCGAGGCTGCATCTCCCGCCTCATCCGGTCAGAAATCTGCATTACTTTTGTAACGACCTGCGCCACAACTAGGACAATTCTCATACTTCTCATAAATCCTGTAGTACAAGATACAATGGTTTCGACAAGCATGTATTCTTTGAACACGCATTAACATCGGATTGATAATCTTCTTCGCTTCATATGTGTTTTTCGGCACGAAGTTAGGCTTTGGAAGCAATGACCCTAGGAGGCGTAGAAGACCATTGAAACAAGTATCCGACCATCCATGCTTAGCCTTAAGCATTAAAAGTTGAATTAAGAAGTGTAATACCGTCCACGTGTTCTCACATCCCTTGGATTCATCATATACACGGCCACGAGCGATCTTCTTCACCGCATCAAAATTTCTATCCCCTTTGCACTGCCAATTAAAACTTCAGGTTCCACATGACGCAACAGTTCTTCCATATCGGGATCAATATCACAATTATCAGCCTCCTCATCATTATTACAATGATCCCCACCAACACCCCCGTCATCCATTCTTACCCAACCATTACTGAAGCTTCCAAATGTCCCTAATGTATCCACACATTGTTCATCAACATCTATTTCTACCACTGTATCAGTTTTGTGCCTTACCGAACTACCTGCCCCTCCCTTCCCGTGATATGTCCAAATCTCATAATCGCGCATAAAACCTCGCTGGACTAAGTGTCTCTTCAGCACATCCGGAGAATCCCATACTTTCTTACTCTGGCAATCACGACATAGACAACGAATTTGATTTGTCTTCCTACTAGCACAATGCTTCATTGCCGTATCTACAAAGCTCCTAACTTGCTCGACAAAAAAAGCTCCACGTTTCTGGTACATCCATGATCTATCCATCTCTAACTTCTAATTACCTGTATAAATCATTAAAAAAATAAAATAATTTTAATTATGTACGGGAAAATGTAATCAGCATTTTCATAATACACCAATTATAAAATTATAATTTGATAAAAAAATATTTAACTACAACAAACTAGATGTATCATTGTTCCTCTATCTCCATCCTTCTCCCTCTTCCTATATGGATGAAAATCCTCCATTCCCCAACAAAATTAGGTCAAAAAACTAGAAAATGATGGTAGATAATAATATCTGCGCTGGCTACCTGTACATTCAAGAGAGAATCGGCTATAAATTGACCTACATTTACAAAAAAATAGGGACAAGCTCTCTCCTAAAAAAGACCCCATTCCTCGTGTTCACCTAGAGAGAAGCTTAATTAATTAAAACATAAGGATACGTGGGATTAGTTAACTCACCTTAGACAACCAACTCCTCCATGAAAACAAAGAACAACGCCCCCCCCCCCCTCGTATTTCTCAATTTTTCCACCTCGCCCGAGCTCCTCTCGGGCAAGAACGGAAGGCGAGCTAAGGAGGAAGAAGGGTACGATCGCTATATATAATGACATTTGTGCTGGCGGTTGCTTAAGTAGCCCACCAGCATCAATGGTCCATTAACGCGTCTACTTAAGTTGTCCGCCAGCACAGATGGATCAATGCTGGCGATCGTAAGCTGCGGCCACAGTTTGTGCTGGCGGGCAACGTAAGAGCCCGCCAGCATAAATGTGCTATTCAAAAATACTACTTGTCCAAACGGATAAACGTACTCCTCTCTCTCTCTCTCTCACTTAGCTTACGGTGTACGACTTGCATCTGCCGCCCCCGCAGCTTCGCCACCCGCTGCCACCGCTTCCCGCCGCTTCGCCACAGCGCGTGCCACTGCCGGTTCCCGCCGCTCCGCCGCGGCGCCACGGCACCTCACCTCTCGACGCCCCCGCCGCTCGGCCCACCATCGCGCCTTCAACTCTCCGCCACTTTCCTCCGCCGCCCAACGCCCGCCACCGTGCCGCGGCCACGGACCCCGACGACGCGGATCTGTCGACCTTTTCTTCCACCTCGAGTTCGTCGACGTCATTTGAGTTTCAAAGTGAGGTCAACATGGCGAGCTCCACAGCCAACGCATCCGCGGTTCCGAGCAGCTCCGATTTCGTACCTCTGCCCCTTCCTGACTGCCCCAACCCATCATGTAAAGCCAAGATCATTTGTCTGAGGAGTAGGGAAGGAAACATTTTCTACAAGTGCCTCAACCACTACAAAGTGAGTGTTTGACGCATTAAGTTCATATTTTGCTAGTTTGCTTAACTTGCTTATTGTTCTAAACTTGTTTGTCTTTCCTGTTAACTAAACTTCTACTTAATCAATGTATCATTTGTCATAGCTTTCTTGTTCAGTTAGATTTTATTCTTTGCTTATTTAGCTAGTTAATTAATGTTACATTCTCATCTTAGCCTGTTTGTTTAGTTAGATACTCGTTAATTGATTCTAGTTAGCATCCTTCAACATATTCTTAGATATTTGCCAAATTTTTGTAGGATGATCCGAGATCCTGTCCGTCGTACTGGTGGAATGAAAATGTGTATCTGAAGTGGTTGGCAGATCATCATCCACAGTTGTTGCTTAGTCGTGGTGGATCTAGTGTCGCTGCATGTAGTGTTGTTGATGCTCAGACTACATCAGCGGCACCAGGACTGGTTCAGCCACGTGTTGCTCAGCCTCAACCAATGGTTCAACCGGCTACCAGTAGTATGAGCAGCCACTTTCAAGACCTGAAGATGCAATTGTGCAATGTGAAGATGGAGATGTATAACATGAAGATGCAGCATGGAGAAACATCTCGAACCATTGCTGACTTGAAGCATGACTTGAACAGGAATAGTGGAGTTGGATTTGGTACCATTGTAGTTGGTTTGGGTCTACTTGCAGGTGCGATGGCATATCTATTTGCTTCTGGTCTCTTAGGGGTTGCACGTATGTAGCTGAATTCCACCAATGTTTAGGTTTGTTTTGTTTCCTTTCTAATTGTCAGATGTAGAATTTGGACCATTTGTGTACGTGACGGATGAGAATAATTGTGTGTTGACAGACTATATGTTTGATGAATTTGAACCATATGTGGTACCATAGTTGTCAATGTTTTCTTCTTGAAATCAGTCATGATGGTGCAATGCTTGATGCACTTGGATATCCTTCTAAATTTCCACAACAACTCATTTGTGCTTACGGGCCACCTAAACAACCGCCGGTATAAATTGGACCCATTTACCCCGGCGGTTGCTTACGTGACCCACAAGCGCAAATGAATTAATGTTGGCTGTCCGTAAGCGGCTGCCCTATTTGAGCATTAGTGCTAGCAGCGTCCAGTACCAACCGCCAGCGCCCAAAATGAGAGGCGCCAGCCGTTTTTGTACTAGTGCAGTAGCACTCAACGTCCACATTTTCCAGCACAATCTGATTACCAGTAACAGAGAGATGAAGGTACTACCGACAGTTAGCAGATCGATTGACATCAACTTGGTAGTAATATTTCAAAAGTGGCACAGCAGATGTTGGTCTAATAACAAACCTGGAGTGATCTCTGGATCAACATATATGGAAAAAGGGAGCTCGTGGTGGCATCTTGAGTTTGATGTGGTACGGCTTGAAAGCACTCGCCCACCCATCAGCAGCAGGTAGCTAGAGCTGGGTCACATTTTGCATGAGATGGTTCTGTAGAAGAAACGACTTGTGTACCATCTGAGTTTGATGTGGTAAATTAGTGTAGCCGACACGAAATTGTCCTTCACTGTAGCTGGAGAAAGACAGGATAGAAGAAAACTTTCCGTTATTTTATTTAATTTGTTCTCCGATCATGAAAGACCCTTATTACATTTTTTTTTGTTGCGCAACGCACTAGAAGCAGCAATAATTATTGACTGAAAGACATAATGAGATTTCACATGATAACTTAGTCTAGTTCTGATGAAAATGATATCAAAAAGAAGTAGCAGCGATACGTATATTCTTCGAGATTATCTGTTCTAAAATGGATGTACTTATTGTGTGAAAGTATCCTATAAAACATAATGTATAAATAATCTAGTGCTTTACAATTGGGGTTATATATATGGACGGCTTCCAAGACTGCCGCATCATCTAAACTGATTTTTTTTATAAACGAAATAGTGGCACCAATCCTTAGTTTCCATGCCATAGTTGCATAGGCTCGCCATATAATTTCAGATAAAATGAAGATGGATCGCATTGGACGCAGTCATATAAAATGAAACCCTCTAACCCCAGTGCTAGTTTAATTTCAATACGTTTCATAGTCTTGCAAATAGTGTACATACAGTTTCATGTATAGATGAAACATATCTCTTCTCTCAGAAATATTCGGCATGCCACCATAGTTACGGAGGTGGCACATCGTTTAATGATAGTGAAATCCCCACTCCAACTGCGAATGGCCTTATAGGTCAATTTTGGCAGATTGAAGTGCTTCTCTTGCTCCAAAAATCTGCAATTAGTGTTTGGGAATATAAGACTTCAGAAGCTTGTTGATCTGCGCTAAACTCTCACTGACTTCATGTGTGTACATCTCTCATGTTTCTTCGAAAAATTCGACATGACACCCTTTTGTCTATTTTAGTTTGTTGCTCCTCCCTTTGAACAGCAGGTCTCGACAATGACAGGTCTCAACCATGCATTAGTAAAATTTGATAATTATTAAGAAAGAAGTCTTGAGGACATCCTTCTTTTGAAGAAAGGATCGTGTCAGCTAAACAAAAACCAAGCTTAGGATATCTGGCCTAACATAGATCTGATATATTCACTAACTACTCGGTTCCCATGTGGTTGTCTGATTCTACTGAAGATTAGTACTTTCATGCGTTCTTACACAAGCTAAAACATGCCTATTCTATAGATTAGTGATTGACCAACTAAATACAGTACCGAGAGTAAGAGCAGTTTATTATATGAAGGATTATTAGTGGAAAAGCATATTATTTGCTATTTTTAGAGCCACATGTATCCAACAACATTTCGAAGAAGAAAAAATGTAGCCCAAGCCAACTGCCAAGAATTACTTGTATGAAAGATTGAAGCCATCATATTCAGAGTTCACGATAATATAATTAACAGTTAATGGTAATTCAACAAGCAGTTAAGAGTTGTTCAACCACAATCTACGTGAGTCTTGAATTGTGTACATATCCTTTAGACAACAGGACGAAGATGTAAGAGCTTTGCTCCATGGATTACTATGGAATCATGAGAGGGAACCATTTTCAGTTAGAGTTGTTCCTACTTCCTATTAATACTAAGCACTCGAGTAGTCCTATAAGAAAGAGGTGTTAGAATTAATTAATTAGTGATCAATAGACACCTTTTCCTCTATAGACACCTCTTCTTCTTGTACAGACATCTTTTCTACATAGGCACCATTTGGGGCTGTATATATATGTACCAGTTAGAGTTACACAAGAAATCTATCATCAGTTCTTCCATTTTCACTTTTCACCAACTTCTAACACGTTATCACGCACGCGCTCGACCACTGACAATGCTAATAGACGCTAAACAAAAGCACCAGGGACACACGAGGACATCGGACTTCGCCGTTCACCAAGATGTCTGTTGATATCAATCCAAAGGAGGAAGAATTATGCCTTGTGGACTCATGTACCACTAACTCTATACTTAGAGAGATAAAATATTTTTAGACTCTTAAGAAAAGAGAAGGAAACGTTATGACTATCGCTGGTCAAGATGCGTTAATAGTTGGGTCAGGTTGAGCCACTATTACTCTACCTATGGGTACACAAATTATGTTGGAGGATGCCTTGTTGTATCCTGATTCGACTCGTACCCTTATAAGTTACAGAGACATCCGTAAGAATGGTTTGCATGTGGAAACACATGAGGACAATAAAGAGAAATTTCTCCTCTTTACTAAACTTATAGGATTTGGCAAACAAATATGCAAAAAGATTTCTTTACTTCCAACTGGATTGTACTTTATATACATAAAACCCATAGAACATATTGCTTATAAAATAATTTTCCAGAACGTCGATACATTTTGGAACTTGCATGATCGACTTGGGCATCCTGGATTAGGGATGATGAGAAAAATTATTAGCAATTCCATTGGTCACGATATGGAGAACGCAAAATTTCCCCAAAATAAAGATTTTTGTTGCACTGCTTGTGCAACTGGGAAATTAATTTTAAGACCACCATATCTTAAAATTCGAGCTGAACCACTCAAATTCCTTGAAAGAATTCAAGGAGATATTTGTGGTCCGATCTAACCATTATCGGGGACGTTCAGGTACTTCATGGTTTTGATAGACGCATCTACTAGATGGTCTCATGTGTCTCATTTATCGACACGTAACCATGCTTTTGCAAAAATAATGGCCCAACTGATCAAGTTGAAGGTACATTATCCTGAACATCGAATTCAATCTATCCGAATGGACAATGCTCCTGAATTCTCATCCCGTGCTTTTAATGACTATTGTATGGCATTGGGAATTCAGGTTCAACATTCTGTTCCATATGTACATACCCAAAATGGTTTGGCTGAATCGTTGATCAAAAGAATCAAGCTCATTGCAAGACATTTGTTAATGAATTGCAAATTGCCTACATCTTGTTCGGGTCATGCAGTTCTGCACGCTGCTGACTTGATCCAACTAAGACTAACTGCATATCACGAAACCTCCCCATTACAATTAGTACGTGGGAATCCTCCAAATATTTCACATTTGCGTAAGTTTGGGTGCGCTATGTACGTACCCATCTCACCACCTCAGCGGACATCGATGGGCCCTCACAGGAAACTGGGGATCTATATGGTATATTCCTCTTCGTCGATTATTAAGTATTTAGAACCTCTTACTGAGGATCTATTTACTGCTCGGTTTGCTGATTGTATTTTTAATGGGGATCATTTTTCGGCATTAGTGGGAGAATTGTACCAAAAAGAATGCCAGGAAATTAATTGGAATGCTGAAAGCATTTCATTCTCTGATCCACACACTTCAGAAACTGAATCACAAGTTCAAAAGATTATCGATTTGTAAAATATTGCAAACAATCTACCAGACGCTTTCATTGATTATAAAGGTGTCACAAAGTCTCTCCATCCTGCAAGGAACGTGCCTGAAAGAGTGGAGGTATCTAATAAAACCACTCATCCCCGACTTGGTAAAAGGAAGGGAAAAGCACTTCAAAGAAGCAAGATGTGATTGCCGGCAAGCAAAAGAAGACTTTAAATATAACTCAACCTCCGGTTAATAGACACCTAAAGGACATACAATGTCATGTGGATAGATGTGATCCACAATCCAGCTCAGTTATGGCCATAAACAATAATGCTGGAACATCGGAAGACCCTAGATCCATTATTTTGGGAAGTCATGATGAATCTTTAAGGGTAGACAAAATTGCTATAAATTTCGTAGAGACTGGAGAGTCCTATGATCGTAAGTCCATAATAGTCGACTGTTGTTTCTCTGAACAAGTTGCAAATATCCTTCAAATCGATTCAGATCCTAAGTCTATGACAGAGTGTAAGAAACGCTCGGACTGGGATAAGTGGAAGGTAGCAATTGAAACAGAGATTGCCTCACTTTATAAAAGAGAAGTGTTTTTGGCAGTAATGCCAACACCTCCTGGTATCTTTCCTGTAGGATACAAATGGGTTTTCATTCGTAAAAGAAACAAAAATAATGAAGTGGTGAGATATAAAGCAAGGCTAGTGGCATAAGGTTTTACGCAAAGACCTGGCGTTGATTTCAACAAAACTTACTCTCCAGTAATGAGCAGAATAACGTTCCGATATTTAATATCGTTGGCAGTTCAAAATCGTCTATCTATGCAATTGATGGACGTAGTGACCGCATACTTATATGGGTCATTGGATTCTGATATATACATGAAAGTTCCTGATGGAATCGATATACCAAATCATAAGGCAAATCGCAACATGTATTGTGTCAAGTTGCAGAAATCATTATATGGCTTAAAGCAGTCAGGCCGAATGTGGTACAATTGGTTAATTGAATTCCTTAAGTTGAAGGGATACACAAATAATGATGACTGCCGGTGTGTCTTCATTAAAAATCATCAACATGATTTTGCATTATATCGGTGTACGTTGATGATCTCAACATCATTGGCAACGAACGCGATATTAATGAAGCACGTCATCATTTAAAGACGGAGTTTGAAATGAAAAATTTGGGTCAAACCAAATTCTTCTTAGGCTTACAACTTGAGCATTTCGATACAGGTATATTTGTATACCAAGCTGCCTATGTCCAGAAAGTATTGGAGAAATTCAACATGGACAAATCATATCCAGCAAAACCCCGATGGTAGTCAGATCTATAGATATTAAGAAAGATCCTTTTAGATCACGGGAAGAAGAAGAAGAGATGTTGGGACCACACTACCCATATCTTAGTGCTGTTGGAGCACTAATGTATCTTGCTAACAGCACCCGACCGGATATTGCACTCGCAGTAAATTTGCTAGCAAGACATAGTGCCGCTCCTACCAAGCGTCATTGGGTTGGAGTCAAGACTGTGATGAGATATCTCAATGGCACTAGAGATCTTGGATTATTCTATAGTAGAAATCAAGATTCAATTCTATTGGGATATACAGATGCTGGTTATTTATCAGATCCCCACAATGGCAGATCACAAACTGGCTTTGTATTCTTGCAAGGTGGAACAGCAATATCTTGGAAGACATCAAAGCAGACATTAGTGTCTACTTCCATGAATCACTCTGAAATAATTGTTTTATATGAAGCATCACACGAATGCGTATGGCTTCGTAGAGTGGTAAACCACGTAACTCAATCATGTGGTATTGGTGCACTTGAGACACCAACAATTATCTTTGAAGATAATTCAGCATATGTTACTCAAATGGAGTTAGGTTATATTAAGAGCAATATGACAAAACATATTATTCCAAAATTGTTTTACCCCATGAACTCCAAAAGAATGGAGAGATAGAAATCTTGCAAACTAAGTCTTGTGATAATCTAGCAGATTTATTCACAAAGTCTCTACCATACTCCACATTCCATAAATATGTTGAAGGAATTGGTATGAGAAAGCTCCGAGATTTGCAAAAATTAGGGGGGGAATCTATCTAAATATAACTTACTTCAGATATCATACTACACTCTTTTCTTTATATGAGTTTTACTCCTCTAGATTTTTCTCGTATAAAGTTTTTAATGAGGTAATGATTAACACATGGTAGATATCATATTATCTAATTTTTCCTATAAAGTTTTTCAAAGATAATATACATGACATATTGATCTACGATCAAATTGTTTTTAGATTAAGTATTTAGGGTCACCTAAAGAGTCTATTAACATTGAAATTATACACATATATCATGGTGTTTCTCCTTATTTTTCCCACTGGATTTTAAGAAGTTTTGCCTGGTATATCGATATACTTTGGTTTTTTTCCCATAGGGTTTTTCTAAGGTTTCAAGACGTAACTGATGAACAGCAAAGGTGCCTACAGAAGTCAATTGATCAAGGAGGAGTGTTAGAATTAATTAGAATTAATTAATTAGTGATCAATAAACACATTTTCCTCTATAGACACCTCTCCTTGCACAGACACCATTTCTAGATAGGCACCCTTTGGGATTGTATATATATGTAACAGTTACACAAGAAATCTATCATCAATTCTTCCATTTTCACTTTTCACCAACTTCTAACAAGAGGCACGTAGCTACCTATTAGGCTAGGCGTCTTTCCTCTGTCGAAAGTAATTCTTCTAGGAGAGCTACATGCTCGAGATGATAAATTTCAGTTGACCTGCCTCCGTATATATGATTGGAATTTTTAACAATATATCACCATGCTGTTGGGGCAAGAAAAGAATTGCTTGATGCCATATGAATATACTTGGCCCAGCAGTGAAACCAACATTTGTGTACTACCTAGACCGTTACGTGTGAGTGGGTGAAGAAGTGTGAAGCAAACATATATTATCTTGCAATTTTACAAAAGAACAAGTAACCTCTGAATTTCTGATACTAGCTTGTCCTTTTCTAGGGTTGTTAAAAGTAATGTCAAATAAACATGTGTTTTTCCTAGAAAATATGGTGCAAACCGTAATGGCCATATTAAAACTTCATAGCTCTAAGTGTACCTACCTGTAGATGTGTTTTACCTAATGTGGTTCTTGAAAGGTTGAATTGAATCAGTATTGAACTTGTATTTTCATGTTAATTTCCGCATGACAACATTCCCTTTGTTTTTTGGACTTGTGAAAAAAATATTTAGTGTGTGCATCATGAGTTTTCAAATTAGGTATATGGCGCTGATATTGGTGCTTAAGGGGCTAAAATAGATGCAGGACCAATTATGTTCACATGCATAGCAACTAGTGAAAAATATGCAAAAGCAGTTTTGGTGCTTGCTACATTAAAGTGTATCTTTTGGACTAGTTGCAAAGATGAAAAAGCTCATGCAACAAAACATGCAAGTCTTTTTCTTTTTCTGATGTCTACAATATCACTCATATATTTTTAAAAGATTCACGCCATGCATCATGCTTTTAGAATATTCAGAGTTCTATTAGGTATATGGCGCTGATATTGGTGCTTAAGGGGCTAAAATAGATGCAGAACAAATTATGGCGGCGGCATGGGCAAGGCGTGGCGGTGGCCTGCACGGGCGGCGGCCATGGGCGAGGCACGGCGGCAGCGGCATGTGTGGCGCCGGCTTGTGCAACAGAGGCCGACGCCGGCCGCACCTCTTCCCTCTCCGATTCCTCATGTCCAAGCCTCCCCCACTACCTCCGCCACCTTCCTCAAACCCCGGCCGAGCTCCTCTCGGGCTGAATCGATGAGAATCGATTCTGCTGCCGCTGGCCGCCATTATTGGAGCTACACCGAAGCTTTTGCTCCCCGTCGAACCCCCACCTCCGGCCCTCCTCCTCGCCCTTCTATCGCAAAAATCGAATCCTCGGTGAGACCTCGACCTTCCCCGCACCTTCTCTAGCTCGTTCCCTTGATGCGCCACCGGGAATGCCCCCGTTTGTGGGGCTGGCTGAGCCGCCCTAGCCCGCCGCCGGCCGGCCTCACCGGCCATGGCCAGGCCCGCGCCCCTTGCCTCCCTTTCCACGCCCCAAAACCCGAGCCCAAGTCCCACGCAGGCACCTGCAGTCCCACGCCCCCTTGTCGTATCCTCACTGGCAGTGGTGAGCGCGCCGCAATGCGCCCCTCTCCGCCGCCGCACATTCTCCGGGCTACGTTTGGAACCCCTCCTCTCCCCCAAATCCCATGGTTAGATGAGAGAGATCGAGAGTCCGATGGTGGTGCTCCCGTTGCCAGAATCGTCGCCGGCGGTGAGCTCTCGCCGGTCAAAGCGCCGCCCCTGCTTCTGTCCCTATGATAGGTGGGGTCGTTGACCCTGCTGATAAGTGGGTCCCACCTGTAAGTCCACGTCAATGTCTAGTCAGCACGCCACTTAGGCAGGTTAACATGAGTAATGGTGATTTGGACCGAACGCGAGCCAATTTGCAAGTTCGGAGATCTGAATGTGTATTTTGGGAGTTTGTGGACCTGGATGACACTCGCTGCCAGGTTTGAGGGCCGGTGGTGAATTTTACTCAAAAATTTACAATGGCTGCATAGTGCATACAGAAATAAAATAATTAACATACTTGCTTGAAATAGCCTAGTAACAACACGTACGGTTAAATACTGCACGAAGAGATACCTAAACGGCTAAACCTCGTGAATGTCACTCGGGAAGGAGAAGCATATTGTCGTCAATATTTTAAAGGCCACATGACTTGGTTCTGATGACATCTTTCCCTTCAAGATTATTTATCTCAGAACCGATCCAGCAAGAAGTGGCAAAACCAAAATTTTTGCTTTATGTTCTTGAATCGTTATCAACACTTTTCTGCGCATGGCTTTTCTCAAAGGTACGAGAAAAAAAGAAGATAAGTACCACAAGAGAGTTGAATGATTGCCACATTCAAAATATCGATTCTGCTGCACACGGCATGTCCAGTTTATGCCAAGGCATTTCTTTTCCTTTTCCTTTCTGCCTTTAGACGTCCCTTTGCCTTTACATCCATGCACAGATTAATAAATCTACTGCACACAATAGCAGATGCTGATAGAATAACTTGCCCACCGGGGAACAAGGGTATTTGGTAGGTACCTCTACTGGTCTGGTCGCTGAAGCATACGATGGTGTGGCCAGAATAACAGCTACCTAGGCCAGTCGCGTGTCTACACCTGCATACGCTCAACGAATTGTATTGCCATGCCCCACCGGGGATCAAAAGCTACAAAAGGCAAAGAAGCTCCATGAAGATAGCCACATACTTGTCCCACAAAATATTTTTTGTCCCAAGAATAAGCTCACATGTCGCTCAAGGCAGCTGGATAGCAATGCAAGAAGCCCTTGGGATATACCCCATCTTTCCCTGGCTTATATAAACCCAGCACATCCTGCCCTACGCCTCATCAGCATCATTGCAGCAAGCACATAGAAGCACACAGCGAGCAGTAATTAGTGCTGCAGCTAGAAGTGTTTAGCTTTGCTTTGCAGGTGTCTGATCGCGAGCTCGAGATGAAGGGTGCCATGGCGGCCGCGGCCTTGGTGCCCCTCGCCGTCGCGTTCCTCTTCTCCCTGTCGTCGGCGGCGTCCCCCGTCCAGTGGGGGAAGCTGGACCCGCACTTCTACGACCACTCGTGCCCGCAGGCGCAGCAGATCGTGGCGTCCATCGTGGGGAAGGCGCACTACCAGGACCCCCGCATGGCCGCCTCCCTCCTCCGCCTCCACTTCCACGACTGCTTCGTCAAGGTACATGCGCGAGATCGTGCCGCTGCGTCGCCTGATTGCCTGACGGACGAACATCCTGCCGGCCGGTACGGTGCATGCTGATGATGAGCTGACGATGGATGCTGCCTGCGCTTCGTTCAATTCAGGGCTGCGACGCGTCGCTCCTGCTGGACAGCAGCGGGTCCATCGTGAGCGAGAAGCGGTCCAACCCCAACAAGGACTCGGCCCGGGGCTTCGAGGTCATCGACGAGATCAAGGCCGCGCTCGAGGCGGCCTGCCCCGGCACCGTTTCCTGCGCCGACATCCTCGCCCTCGCCGCCCGCGACTCCACCGTCATGGTAAAAGTCACATGCCTCTCTCTCAGAGATCTTCCAATCATTTCTCGCGCTTCAACTTCTTTGTGTTTCTTTCTGTTGCGCACCGCGCGCGTTGCCCATGCTCCTCCCTTCCCACGCCTGCGATGGAAACGGGGCGGCTAGGCCCTGCGGTGTTCGATCGTTATGCCATAGGCAGCTGCATTCCCAAATTGCTTGTTGTTTACTGTTTATTATCATGGCGATCCGATCAGGGAAACATATGCACGCATCATATAAGATGCCTAGATGACAAGACCTTAAACACTTTATCAAATTTCATTATGTGTGAAATTAAAGGATGCCTTTGCTTTTTGTGGAGCATAATGCACAACTTTTTTTGAGGGGGGTAATGCTCTACTTTTCCCAAATACGTTTGGAAAAAGTAAAAAAAAACTTAAGCTTGGCATGCCAAGAGTTTTTACCTGTCCAAATATAGCTACATGAACACATTAGTTACATGTCGTGCATTACTCTATTATATTTGTTTTTTTGAAAGACCTAGAATAAATTGCCAGCATGCATATATTAATAAGCAGAGGATCGAGATTCAAGAGGCGAAGATTTCCCTGGCTAAGCAGGAGACTGCTCAGCCGAGGCAAAGACTCACTACCCCAAACAGGTTTTTCCCTGACGGAAGATTCCGTCAGGAAAAGTGTTTAGTTTTTCTCCCGTAGTTCACTATTAACCCACTGTAGTGTCGGTAAGCATGTGACCTCACCCGCCTGAAAAAAGAAGTAAGGGCTTTATACGAGTGTGATTTCGTGGGCCCCTGTACCAGTATACCAAGAGGCTCATGGAACACCCGGCCGCTTGCCGTGAAGCTGCCGTGCACAACTGATGTGGCCTCTCCAATCTTCACTCTCACCCCATCCAGGACAGTACGAATTACGAAATCTACATTGCTGACTATTCCGTGTGTCGTCACACCGAAGAGACAAAGTTCATGTGGGGGGCACGGTGCTTGGTAAAAAGCAGCGCCAAAGTGCATGCATGTAGTTTCAAAGTCATGGCGCCTCATGTCTGTCATGGGATAAAGACAGGGCAATCCTAAAAGGACCTCGTTACCATGCCATATCGCCATGCAATCTCTACTTTTTAGACTCATCATCAACACTGTAGTAGTGGTAGTAGCAGCAGCTATCGCTGGGTTGAAATAATACCAGATTTTTTACTGTCAATAATTTTACTTTGCGTCGGTGGCTGCTTCACTGAAATCACCATCACTTAACTCTTAATAACACTATGATCATTGGCTGCACGAACTGCAGACTGGCGGTCCCGGGTGGATCGTGCCTCTGGGGCGGAGGGACGCGCGCGGCGCCAGCGTGCAGGGCTCCAACAACGACATCCCGGCACCAAACAACACCCTCCCCACCATCATCACCAAGTTCAAGCTCCAGGGCCTCGACATCGTCGACCTCGTCGCACTCCTCGGTACGTGCACACGTACACACAGTCGCACATGCATGCTGAGTGTGCCAACTGTTTGAAGGCTAGCTAGATGATGTGTGGATGACCAGTGGGATAGATGTTGTGTGGCCAGCTAGTAGCCACGCACGTACCATCTGCGTTCTGCCAAAGAACCATTGATAGATATATTAGCTAGTAGGCAGCGACAACACTCGGCTCTGATTGGTACTAAAAGTCACACATTGCTGTTGTGGACGGCGTCAGCCAGTACAGCTCATGTGCATTAGCGTCCGGAACAGTAGTACATAGCAGTGGTTGGTTTATTTACGGTAATGCATTGGCAAATTAATTGTTGATGCTAAATGGCCAGAATTACATAGTAAACCAAAAAAATCACCAATGTGCATGGCCGGTATCTCTGTAACAGTTATAGTGTAGATGACAAGAAATCTCTAATGATGGCAGGTAGCCACACCATCGGCGACTCCCGGTGCACGAGCTTCCGCCAGCGCCTGTACAACCAGACGGGCAACGGCCTCCCGGACTTCACCCTGGACGCGTCCTACGCGGCGGCGCTGCGCCCGCGCTGCCCGCGCTCGGGGGGCGACCAGAACCTCTTCTTCCTCGACCCCGTCACGCCCTTCAAGTTCGACAACCAGTACTACAAGAACATCCTCGCCTACCGCGGCCTGCTCGCCTCCGACGAGGTGCTCCTCACAGGCAGCCCCGCCACCGGCGACCTCGTCAAGCTCTACGCCGCCAACCAGGACATCTTCTTCCAGCACTTCGCACAGTCCATGGTCAAGATGGGCAACATCTCGCCGCTCACCGGAACCGACGGCGAGATCAGGAAGCACTGCAGGAGGGTCAACCACAACTGATCCCGGTTTGGTTCAGTGACAGTCGGGGGAAATTTAATTTGCCGAGGGCTTCGATTTGCTTGTTTCTCCAGTTTTTGGTTGGTTGGTTTGTTGGTTCAGTGCTCTCATCACCTTGTTCAGATTTCACATTTGTTCTCTTCAACTGTGTATGAACTTTATTCCTTGTCCATGTGTTGTGTATTTCCTTGATGGATTTGTTGTTGTTATTAGAGGCATCCATTTGGATTATAGGTTGGACTCGAGGTACATTAATGTTGGTTATATCAGGTCCCAGCCAAGAAAATTTGGTGAATAAACTAAATGTGCATGTATTTATAGGGATGAGTGTGCGTGCGTATTGTAAGCGTCTGCGTCTATACTGTGTTTCTAAAAAAATAGCCTTACAAACGCGGTAACATCCTCTGCTTATTTCGAAAGACACATATATGTCCATTTTGTCATTTCCTGCAACCTCTACTGGTCCTTGGCCTCCACTACCGTCCATCCACACCATCAAATCCACCTCTTTCTAATTCTAGCTCCAATCCTCCTTTCTTCTCAATCAGCTGCTGCTCCCCAACTTAATTCAAGCTATGGCGTTCATCCTCTACTTCTTAATTTGCAGCAGGACAACCCCACCACAGAACCCAAGCAGTTGCTCCTTTTCGTGCCGCTACCTCTGTCTGTGATCCTGGGACGTCTATTCCTCGCTCTCAGCAACTGGAATTCATCCAATCGAAGAGGCGCAGAGCCTAGCGCCCCCGCCTACCACCGCCATCCCCGGCTCCAGCGCTGCCTACGGCGCCTCCGCCGCCGCCGCTAACCACTCTCGCCGCCGCGCAGCCCGTCCACTGTCGTCGGCTTCTCCTCGCTCCCGCCACCGGCCACCTCCCACCGAGGGTCCTGCCCCGCCAGGCCGGCGGCGCTCCCGCGCTGCCACGCCCTCCGCCGGCCGAACCTCCACCGCCGCCGGGAAGCCACCTTTCCAGCCCCCTCCTCTAGGACTGGAGGCCATGGAGCCGCCCCCACCCCCGGCAACCACGGTACCTAAAGTCCGCCGCCTCCCTCCACCACCCCGCCGGCGGCCGCTCCCCTCACCTCCCACCCCCTGGACCTCAGCAACCCCCCTCCCCTAACCCGCCGGCCATGACCATCGTGAAATCGAGACGAAGAAAAAAAACAGTGCGCGCGGGCCCACCTGCAGTAACGGCGTTGTTTCTTCTGCGATGCCTCGGCCTCCACCCGCGCACGCGATGTATAGATTTCCCGCGTGATCCTACCGGCTACCTCAGCGCGGGATCTCATGGTCCTTAGGCGGCACGCAGTTCCTCGTCGCGGTGGGTTGCCGTGTGATACATCAGGTCGGCCTCTACCTCCCCCCTCCGGACAGACATCGCATCTGGATCGCCGTGGCAGGCTAGCACGCCAACGATCCCCTTCCCTCTTGGCTCTGTATAATTGCTGACAAGCGGATCCAGTACAACAGCACCTAGCACAAAAACGATGCCCCTCCCTTTGTTCAGATTGATCCAAATCCTCGATTCAAACTCAACTCATCTAAATTCCAATCTTAATCCTACGAGGCTACGACACTATCAATCTGGTAAACTTCTCAAAATTCAAGAAGCAGAATCAAGTCAGGTTATGGATGATGAGCTTAAGTCCATGAGTACTAATGATGTTTCGGACTTAGTTGAAATTCCTAATGGAGTTAAACCACTAGGCTACAAATTGGTCTACAAGACTAAGCGTGAACGTCGAGTCAAGGCTACACTTGTAGTCAAGGGTTACACACAAAAACAAAAGAAAGAGGTTGATTATAATGAAAGTTTCCCAACTGTATCTATGAAAAAATCCTTAAAAATCATCATGGTGCTCATTATAATTTAGAGCCGCATCGGATCAAATGGATGTTAATACTGCATTCTTAATGGTGAGTTGGACGAGACAATTTTTATTGCATAACAAGTTTTTGTTGTAAAAGGCAAGGAACATATGTGACGCAAATTAAAATCCATTTTTATGGCATAATAGCAAGATTTTATTGTAAAATCCATTTATGGATTTAAGCAAGTGTCAACATAATTGAATCTTAGTTAAGAAGTTCGGATTTAAGGAGAATAATATAGATAATTGCATCTACATGTTGGTGCGCAGTTACAACATCCTTCTGATACTATTATAGGTGTTTTTTTATTAAATCTTATACTAATCTACCACTTGGGGCCTGATATAACCCCGTATTCACATATATGTTGTATTTTGAACTATGTTTGCGAAATTACCAGAACTAAAACATAAATAGGCAATGTTTCTACGAGCTTGATTTGGACCGGAGCCTGATATAACTCTAGAATATTATGTTATATTAATCAACGCTCTATTCATGTGGGATCTAATTCTTATTGTATCACGTAGAATGGAGATTCAAAGATGCCTGAAGGAAGGATGGTCTCATTAGGTGGGCTTCATGGATCCCACAATTCTCAACCAGGCAAATTTACGGGACAAATATCAGGAAACAATGCAAAACATATAACGTGCCTTATCTAAGAAACATTACAAATCCTATATATTGATACCCTATAATTTAAGGTAAGTGTTCTTCGACTCGTAACTCTTTTCTATTCCTAGATAAATTTTAAGTCTAATGCAACACATCATAGATGCATTGATCAGGTGAGTTTGCACAAAACACCATTCATATTCTATATCTACAACAAAATCTGTTCCATTTTTTGGATCAATTAAGCATCAATCATATACCTTTGATTTTTATGCGCACGTGAGGAAAAAGTCCGTGAAAAAAATTAAGGTTATTTTAAGGAATAACTTGGAGTTAGAATGGACTTTCCGGTATGTGGGGTCCCTACTGCTTGCATATCTCATTTAGTGTTCTTTATAGGCATACACAAATATTTTATAACTAATTTGTTGCTCCTATAGTGTTCGAGACAAGTTGAAAGAAATAATTGGGTATGGGCACTACGTATGTGTGTACATGCACTCCCTAAATAGATGTGGAAAATATATAGCCGAGAACTCAAGAGTACATACAAATTATTCATAAATATATTTCTAATTATACTGACAGGATTAATACCTTTATTTTTACAAAAATGATAGATGATGCAAAATATGGATGAAGCTCTCGAGATGGATATATAGGATCGTGGCCATGTCAGAGGACCTCATAGGATTCATTATTAATGAGGTCATGAATCCTAAAGGCGAGTTCTACCACGATGGACATATCAATAGAGAATCTGCATCGATGTTGTGATATTTTTAGTAATTGTAATCGAGACAAAAATAATTAGCCGTGATATTTTTAGTACTTGTAATCATGACGTTTGTATAATTGTAAATATTATTATGTTTAAATAACTTGTATTGTATTTTATATTTACTTTTCTAGATTATTTCAACTCGATCGCAACTAATGGACATATAGTAGAGTATAAATTGGGTACACGTAGCAATTCTGCAAAAATAAACAACAATAAACAATTGAAATAAATTTGAATTTGGAAAAAAGTGCAAACCCTATAGTACCCATTGGTAAAAATATTCGGTACTGAAGGGTCCGCCAGCTTGCATCAACGTGGCGGCCGCTTTAGTATCTGCTGGTTTTTCCAACTAGTACTGGTTTTTCCAACTAGTACTAAAGGGCGTTTAGCACCGGTTGAAATACTCGGTTGCAGAACCGGTACCTATGTGGCTATGCCCTTTTCAACCGGTGTCGATGGCCCTGTTTCCAGTAGTGCTTATTAACCTGGTTTTTAGTTTTACTTGTTGGGTAGCAATGCAAATTACAAATAATTTGTGTTCTTGAGTTCTATTGTTTTTTCATCTTGTTGTCCTCTGCCTCATATTGCCCAGTGTGCAAGTCATTGATGTTAAAGCTACACTCAGATTTAGCAGGGCTACAATGTTTCCGTCATAATAATTCTGGACCACTAAAAACATGGTTTTCATTGAGTCTGATGACCCAACGGCGCACTAAAAACATGGTTTTCACTGAATATTCTCTCGAATAAGCCCTGAATTTAGAATTCATCTCTTGTCATGAACTACTTCGATACCAAAGAATAAAAACCGTAAAATTACATATACTTGTTCCTTTTTCATGATACAAACCTATCTTTGCCACAAACAATTTCAAACCCTGCAGCGTTATGTTTATATGTTTAATGTTATTAGCAGAGATATGAAGCTCACTTTTGCTTTGATGCGCCCCGTTCTTTCATGGAACTGACACAGTAAATTTGAAACTTTCGTAGGCGTGAAAAATATTCTTTGATGCCATTGTTTCCTTTTCTTGGAAAACGACATTGTAAATCCGATATTCTTATAAGGTGCAAAAAATTCGTGGCTCAAGGCCTCAAGTACAATCTATCGTTGTCTGCTAGCCTAATCCGATGTTGTCAGAAAGCAAATCTTAGGAACTCCCGTTGCCTTTATCAGTGAAAACGATGAAAAGGAAACGACGAATAACTAGAAAATAAGCGATCAGACCGATGTTTATCGTAGGCAATTAATTACGATGTTTATCTTGTAGCATATAGCAGTAGACGCTAATCTGGTATATTGGCAAGAAGTTACAGTGTCTGTGCACCGCTCCAAAAATAAATGCCAATTCGACAGTGAAGTATTGAAAACAAAGCACCGAGGAAGTCGGCATGCCTTTCATCAGTTAATCATCTGCAATAACAAAGCACCGAGGATATTTCTATAACAAAGGATTGCGTCAAAGCAATCAGATTGCAAGCAGATCAAAAATTGACTAAGTATCAAGAACAAACACACATAGAGGAAGGTTGTTATAATAGCTATCCATATTGGTTGTGCAAGGATAGTGCACAAGGCATTTCCGTTGAGTAATGGTCCTTATTACTATCCCAAGGGCATTTCATCCTAGTAATTCTGACTCCTTGAGTTTAGAAGTCACCACACATAGATCTTTTAGTATAAAAATTATTTTTATTAGTTACATTTAAACTTAATAGCGTTGACCACCTTCAAACCTTGCGGTTTACTCCCCTGTTAATAGCTGCACCAAGATTAAACTGGTCGCTCCGGGTGAAAGGTTTTATGCATAGAAGCAACTCATACATGATGTGTGTAGAAATATAGTGGATCCAATCACTTGAGGTCAAGGACCATACCATGTGGCATCACTGACAAACACAATAAAAGTATGCTAGGGCAAATCGCCCCGTTACTCCCAACCTCTAGGGAGAGAAGTATGTAGGTATGTAGTAATAATCGATCATAACCAATAAACTGGAGTGGAGATGGAGACTCATCACATGAGACATCACTTGGTCCTCAAGTCTTGAGATTGCGAGGAGCTAATGAATGGGTCGTGCCCCTGCCTGCTGTATCGATACGACGACACATTGTTTGGTGAGCAGTTAATTTGGTAGGCAATTTTGGTTAGAAACTTGTACACATAGACATGAATATTTTATATCCCCTCTATCTTAACAAAGTGGACTAGCTGGTCCATGTGGTCCTCATCGCCTCATCATTATCAATCCCACATCCAATTTCAAAATCTATTCAGCAATCTTTATTTACTACTAAATTTCCTTCTGGGAGGAGGCTAGCTCCATCTAGATGCTAGCTAACACGTTCCGCTTGTAATAGGTCACTGGACTTTCTATCCCTAGAAATAGGTCATTCAATTAAAAGTATTGTCACAAATAGGAATATAATGCTAAATGACTAAAAACTAAATAATACAATGTTATATGAAACATGTTAGGTTCAGTAAGTTGACTTATAATAAAGAACAATTGAATGCTTTTTATACAATTAAAACTTGCTGAAAACAAGCTAACAAAATTTTGTATAGAGATCTTGATGTATTTTTAACTATCCAGACAATCTAGTCAATGTGAGCAATAACTCCTTAAAAATTTATCATCGTTGATTGGGCACCTACTCTCACAACCTAGTGCTGCAGTAATCTAGGGTTGCCTTCTTCCAACGCGAAAGTCTTAACGCCTACGTAATGGGTGGGCTTCACCTTGGACTGGCTCGACTTCTTTGTTGGGATTTCTATCTCTGATTGAAACAATTGCTTAGACGCAGTGAGTACTTCCATCATCGAGTCTGGAACTCAGGATGTGCAGGCGTAATCGATGGTTTCTTTGTTTTGGTGAATATTTGATTTCGGGGACCCGTGGACTACGAGGCCTAGTACTGTGGAACTCATTAGTTTTATATTGGAAATCATGATCGGCCTAGCATTGTGGACAATGAGGCCAACCTTCCACCTGCATGCAGAGAACCAACCTAGAAAGGATGCTAACCTACAAACTTCAAGGCAATACATCCTACGGTAAAGGCATGTGCATTGGATCCTTAGGCCCAAATGTAGCGACTCAGCACATCTTCAGGCTCCGAACCCCCACTCTAGGTGAATCCCACACGTCGATCAACAATTCGGTCGAACGGATGGCCGAAACACGCTAGGACCAGGCCAACCGGCCTAGTCAAGACTGGCCGGCCTTGCAACTGAAGAAACGGTGGCCTTGCAACTGAAGAAACGGTGGCCTTGCAACCATAACTACCACTAGTAGCTGATCAGGAGCATCCACACCAAAGGCGGTGCCAAGTGGCACAAATCTCAGGCTGGCCGGTTTAGGAGAGGCCAGCCAGCCTCCCACTTGCACGCCCTGCGTCCTCCTTCGGCTGGTAGTTATCTTAACTACCAAAGCCTGCGTCCAAACCAAGCAACGGTCCTTGGAGGCGAGACGAGTTCTTCAGCTCATCTCCAACTTTGAAGTGAAGTTCCTCGTCTCTCATAGGTATCTCGCTAGTCTTTCTCTTTACTTCTGTTACGTGTTTCCTTTAATCGGTGGGATCCCTTGATAGTGTAAGTATGAAGTCCTACTTATTTGTGTATGCTCTTTATCTTAACGTGAGATAGGAGTAAGTGACTCGATAGTTTAGGCCTGGTGCTTAGGCTTGGTTATAGTTACCTTAGGTTGTGTTCCACCCCACGGAACTGTGTGGTAGGCGGTAGGTGGTGACAACCCTGTCTTTCCTTTGTAGTCCACCTCGTTCGGTGCTTTCATAGTAGTATTTGCAGGTTGCCGTTGGACTCCCCTCCCATCCTTTTACGAAGTCCTTCCACTTCCAGCCGCTGAAGCAGATCAAGTTAGTTTAGTATAGCAAGTCTTCCGAGTAACGAGTTGGCTAACCGATGTTAGACCCTCTACCCACTTACCTCTCTTCGCTTGGTGGGTCGGGTTGAAGTAGTTCTAGGTCTAGTTGCGCTTATCATTTCTTGGATTTGATATCCCAGTTATACTTCTTGGTGAAAGCTATATAGTATCGATACACTTGCGGATTAGTTCGTATAGGCTAAGGTGTGCCAAAAATATCCTGGCCCATCTTCTTCAAAGTACTCGAAAAGAGTACATTGAGTCCACTTCCTTCGTCGATGAGTACTTTGGTAAGTTGGGAACCCGCCACCACAGGATCCAAAACAAGCGGGAATCTTTCACGCTCGGAGAAGCTGTTCCACTAATCACTCCTGGAGAAGGTGATAGGGACATCAGGTCATCTCGGGAGCCGTGGTAAGGGTGGTGTTGGTGGAGGGTACCCTTCGGAGGGAAGAACCACCACAACAGCCCGCGACACAAACTCGAACAACACCAAATAAATAAAACACCATCAAATGCTCCATCAAACAATTTTCTATTGAATAGGAAATCATCCCATCAGTTACAATTACAGAGGTATTTATAGGGGTGGTTACACCTACCCTTGACATTATTACACCGTTTTACCCCCTAACCACTGTATTCCTGGAATATTCCAAGGGTATTTGGTAATTCCCCCCTTGGACACTCTTTACAGCTCAACACACACGCCGCTCCTTATCGATGTTGGTTGGCTTCGGCCCTTCTCACTTCGGTCGCGGACCGAAGTGACCCCAATCAACAACTTGGAGCCTGACTTCGGGCTTCGTCTCCATCGACCTTCAGGGGCTTCGGTCTTCTTGTCCTTCGGTCTTCGACCGAAGCCACGACTCCGGGGGCCCGAACATCGGTGCGGGTCACCCGGAGTCCTTCGGTGATACGCCCTTTGGTGATACGTCCTTCGGCGCGATCCGAAAGTAGCGCTCCCCAATAGTAGCCCCTCGAGGCTGAGGGGCTCTCATGGGCTTCGAGGCTACTGACGAAGACCTAAGGCCTCGACTCCTGAAGCGCCACCCCTGGATCACGAACATCTTCTATTTCACGATCAAGTTGACTCCTGCCAGCTAAACAAACAAAATGGTCGAAGGGAAGATGTCAACGAGTTGACCTTCGCCCAAGCTGTGGAAATACGAAAAAGCCCCCTGAGCCTATCTGCAGTTTAGCCATTGCGCCTATTCAAATTCTAGGGCAGCAACGTCTTTTTTTGTTTTTCCACCGCGGGGGCACCAGCATATTAGCGCCTTTGCAAACCTGTCCCTTCGATTCATTGTTCCGAACCTTCTTCAGCGACCCTTTTGGTTCAGCAGACTGCCCGAAGAGGTTTCTGCATCCTGGACTTGATGGCTCCGAAGGACGAGCAATTGAAGACCCGTTCCCTTGGGAAGAGCCTGGTGACCGAAGACACGCTCAAGGACATGGTCCGTCATGGCAATGTTGCCAAGGGAAGAGCCCGGCCACCGAGGCCGAACGAGATTGTGGCGCGGCTGGAGGATGATGAAGTCATGGTATATCACCATCTATTTATGGCCGGGCTTTGGTTCCCTTTGGATCTTTTCTTTGTAGACATCCTCAGGTCCTGCGGTATGTACCTTCACCAGCTGATCCCCAACTCGATTCTTCGATTGAGCCTGTCAAGGACTTGCAATTTTGTACCTTCAGCGGAACACTTTTGTTTCATCGACAAGGTGCAATATCAACCGAAGGTTTTTCCGGTGAGGACTCCTGAAGGGAAAGAAGCCGAAGCGGACAAGGGCTTGGTGTCCAGCCTAGTGACGGCTTACAAGAACACGTGGCCAGTGGATTGGACTTCGCACTGGTTTTACCACAAAGTTGCTGTCAATCAGGAGACCCGAAGCCACCCCCTCGTCACCGACGGATCCGGAATCTTGGCGACACCCCCCAGCTTGTTGCCGAAGAGACAAGCGATCGCACAGCCTTCATAGCCATGCTTCGGCAGATATCGAAGGTGTTCAGCACCCGGGATATCGTCGAGGAGTATGTGGCTTGCCGCTGCTGGCCTTTGAAGGTCGGGTGGTCGATAAAGGGTTGCCTGCCCGAAGACCAATGGGTCAAGGGTATCCCCATGCCGGACTTCGCAAAGTCCCTTCGGCTGAAGAAAGAACTTAAGCATCTAGCGACTTCTTTTTTTTTACTAACCCCTTGACTTGTTTGGCGGAAATCATCCCGGACTCCATGGAGAGCTGGGCTGATGAGATCCTCGGTGCAGAGTCCATCAGCGAGTACAAAATTATTCTAAAGCAGTTGGGCAGGACTCGCACAAATCATGTTTTTCGTGCCTTTGGCATTGGGTCCCCCCCCCCCCCCCCCCGCATGTTGCCTCGCTGCGACATAAGGCGACCGAGGAGAAGCGCAAAGCGAAGGTGATGAGTTCGGTCGGCGTCGCGCCTGCCGAATGCCCCACCCCTGCAATTACGAAGCTGGAAAAGCGCAAGCGGTCGAAGGGTTAGGCTAGCGGCGCTCCGGCGAAGCATTCCCAAGCTGAGGCTCTGCTCTTCGGGATCCCTCCGCCCTTGAAGGCCTATGGCGACTCCGAAGATGCCGGAGGGGCTGGGGACATTCTTTCTCCGCCGCCACTTTGGTTGACGCTTCCGGCTTTGGCCCCTCCGAAGGCCGCCGCTATTATTATTGGCAAACTTCCGGAGCTGGAAATGAGTGAGATGGAGGTTGAGAGTGACAAGGACCTGGAAAAGAACGTGGTGGTGGACTCGCCGAAGGGTGGGGTTGTCTCACCCTCTTGCGTTCCTTTCCCCCTCCATCTGAGCCCCCGCTGAAGTTCCAGAGCCTCCGGGGAGTTCTCCAACTCATCTTCCGCTCCGGTCGCTAAAGAAACCAAGGAGGTTCCGGCCACTCAAGTTGTGAGCAACTCTTCGGCGGAATCTTCTTTTGAAAGTGACAGTTATTTTTTCTACGAAGGGGACCCCATGGCTGTTGCCCACGAACTTGGGGCATCTTCGTCAAAGCTGATTGGAGGGAACATCGTTGGGGCCCTACGCTTCGATAGCAGCGATCGGGAACGTGGATTTTTGTCTGAAGCTTTCCCCTGATGGAGAAGAGGTTGATGGCTACAGACCTACTGCTAATGCTTTGAAACGCTCAAGACTTGGCTTTGAAGTCATTTGTTGCTGCCCGCTGCGCGGCTCGCCAGCTAGTAACTGAAGCCCCTTCTAGTGCTCGTGTTGTTGAACTTGAGGAGAGGATTGCTGCTTTGGAGAGGGAGAAGCTAGAGCTCCAGGACGCTATCGACAACAAGGATGCGACACTTGCTGCTGTCTGCGATGAAGCCAGTGCTGCCCTCACTTTGAAGGACAAGTACTGCTCAGACCTGGCACGTACGCAAGTGAAGCTCGATCTGGCCGAAGCCCACGCGCAAAAAATGGAGCGAAAGCGCGCAGCAACGCAAGACTTTTTCCGTCGCTACCTCAAATGTTTCACCTAGGGGATCAACAGTCTTAGTGCTGATGTTCCTCGGCTGCTTGCTCACCATGGCTTGGCCGCTCCAAACTTGCCTGGACCCGAAGACGTTGAGATTGCATAGTTCTTTTCATGGCTTCGGTCATGCCTTGCCATGGCAGAGTCAGGGATCTCCCATCAATAGGTTTAGCGAGAGCATTGGTTTCAGCACGCACCATGGCTGCTTCAGTTTGCAAGTTTCTTCTTGAAGAAACTGGCTATTCATCTCTGGTTGTGAAGTCCTGCCTTCGTCAACTGTGAGAGCCTGACTTTAAATGGCCTAGCAAGGACGACATGACTCGGAGAAGCTACCCATCCTGCCGAAGAACATCGCCAAGAATTTTCTCGGGACATTCTTCAAAGATGTTGGAACGTCGCTAGTTGAACGAGAAAAGCTTCGAATGAAAGAACAGGTGAACCATCTACTCGATTGCACGTTTATGCTTCGGGTCTGAAAGAATTGCTTCTAACATTTTTTTTATAGATCCAGATGAAGGCTGAGGGCTATGCTCAGGAGGTGCTTCGCAGGCCCGAAGGGTCCGTCCAACCCGAAGTTGCTCCCGATGAAACTTTGGTCAAGCCGCCTGCTGCATTCGCCGTTGAGCCTGCGTCGACTTTCGAGGACCGGGACACTGCCTTAGGGAAAGCCGAAGGTTCAGCTTCCCGAGGAGATGCCACTGTGGAGCCTGCTCCGGCCGAAGACGTTGGCGCGACTGATCCTGACAATGTGGCTTCTTCCGGAGAGGTGTGAGAGGAAGCTTTGTTTATGTTCCAGACTGGGTTGTAATATTATTTTGAAACTAACTCCTTCGGCCCTGCGCAAGACCCTACGCTGGAACCTGTGCAGGTGACCGAAGGTATTGTGCCTTTAACCATGAACCACGATGATTTTTATGTGGGTGGGCATAGCTGGGTCAAATTTCAAGCCTTGCGTTCGAGTGCTAGTTTTGATGACTTCTGGAATGCAAAGCTTATGCTTTATCAATGATGCAATGCCATCGCGAAGGCTTTCTTCACTGAGTTTAAGCGCGATTTAGGCACGCCAACATATTGGCCAACCGTGCCCTTCGCCGTGAACTTCACCGTATTCGGAACAGTTCAGTTCATTATACTCCTCCCGAAGGGTTGAAAGAGCCAAAGGAGGAGCCCGTGGAAGATGATGTTTTTCCTTTTGGGTTTATGTATCGGCTGCGAAAATGATCGAGTCATTATCTTCGGCAGCAGGGATTCCTTCCGATGTTGTGCTTTGTTTGATGGCCGAAGCCATTATCGCTGCTGCAATGAGGACTCTGATGGACGAAGTTGACCATAAGGTGTTTGATGAAGAAACTTAGTTCCTTTGTTTGAATTGTAATATTTATTATTTTCGGCATGTTGTAATTTTTGTTTGTCGGGTAAGTGTTTGAATTGTATGTTCATCAAAGCTTGTAGCTTCAGTTTGTATGAAATAAATTTTGTTTGATTGTGGCTTTGGCGCGTCAACTTAATAAAAGACATTGAGCCGTGAAGTGCCACCCCCCTTACTTAAATAGGGCGTCGAAGCATCGTTAAAATTTGTCAAAGCGCCACCCTCTAAACTGTGGTTTGCTATGTTAGGTGCTCTCCATCGGCAACACGATGGCCCGATTGAGCACAGTTGTTTGGCGAAGCGCCACCCCCTTGCTTGATTTGGGCATCGTGTTGCTTAACCCGTTCGTTCCGGGATTTCCACATCAGCATCGCGATGACCTGGTTAAGCGGAATTGATATTGTGAAGCGCGACCCCCCTTCGCTTGATCAGGGCGTCGGGATGGTGGTATTTTATTATTCTACAAAAGCCTTTGATTCTTGTTCAAGAGGCCTTCATTTTTATGCACGAATGCCTTTGATTCCTGATCATGAGGGCTTCGCTTTTTTCTTTTTTGACAAATGCCCTCATCCTCTGGACAGAGAGGGCTTCATTTTTATTTTATTTTTGAAGTGAAGCAAAGGGGTGATGAACCTTTTCAGCTTCGGCGACCCGCGCTCACTTATTTTCTACATTTCGTATGATGCACGCAAATGGCATCCCCTCTTCAACCGAAGTGGGCAGTTGCTTCGGCATTCTTTCTTCCCCTGTGGAATCATTCTCTTGGGGGATCCTTGTTTATATTTCACAATGGGTTACACAGGATGTCCGCCTCGTTAAAAACCTCACACCTTTGATAGCCATGGTGGCCGCCGAAGGCTTCCCTCGTGAGGAAAAGAGTGCAAGTCCTTGGTACATAGTTCGATCATAGAACGAACGAAAAGAAAAAGAAAAGTACATAGCGACTTCTACGAGCCCCTTCGGTTATTTCTTCTCCGGGAACCCTTACAAGTTTTTCCTATACAAAGTATTTCTGGAGCATGTCTTTGTTCCAGGAGTTTGGGTCATCAACCCCATCGAGATCCCGAAGCCTGCAGGCTTCTAGCCTTGCCATTTCCGTGACTAGGAATGGCCCTTCCCATTTGCTGTTAAGCTTGCCTTTCTTCTTGCCCTTCGGTATCTGCCTTAGGACAAAGTCGCCTTCTTTGATCTCCCTTGGTTTTATCTTCTTA
Source organism: Panicum miliaceum (assembly GCA_032594955.1). NCBI lineage: Eukaryota > Viridiplantae > Streptophyta > Magnoliopsida > Poales > Poaceae > Panicum > Panicum miliaceum. Next base: position 25,124,932 of record CM064060.1, on the reverse strand, counting down.
TTTTTCCACCTTCGGGTTTCCTCTTGATATTTGTTTAGGTTGTCAGCTTCTTGTAGCCTCACTGCTTCGATGATATCGACAGTTTTCACCAGTCTTTGTGCTTAATGTTGCCTTCAGTTGTTCGCCACGAACAGAACTTGAGTTCCTCCGGCGTCATACACTCTTCTCTGTATAGAAGTTTGAAAGGGGAGAACTTCATGGTTCTTGATTCAATCATGTTGTGTGACCAGATAACCCTCGGGAGTTCGTCAACCCACTTGCCCTTCAGCTGATATGTGATATTCATTTTTATGCCAGTGAAGATGATGTCGTTGGCTCTCTCCACTGCCCCGTTGGACTGAGGGTGATATGCCGAGGAGAAGCATAGCTTCGTTCCCAGCTGCTCACAGAATGCCCGGAAGTTTGTTGAATCGAACTATTTGCCATTGTCCACTATTATCTCCCTTGGGACACCGAAGCATCACAGAATGTTTTTCCAGAAGAATTTTTGTAGAGCTCTGGCTGAGTTTTCCCGAAGGGCTTTTGCTTCGACCCACTTGGTACGTATCTGTAGTTGCCCGGGGCTGTTGGTAGCGGACCAACAATATCGATGCCCCATCTAGAGAGAGGCCACATCGGCGAGATGAGGTGCACCTCTTCGGGTGGGAACTTGCTGTAGTGGGCGTGTTTCTGGCAGTTGGAGCATGTTTTGACAATTTCGTGAGCGTTTTCTACTACCGAAGGCCAATAAAAACCTTGCTTGAAAACTTTCCCAACAAGAGCTCTTGGGCTGATGTGTGACGAGCACATGCCAGAGTGTATCTCTGAGAGGAGTTGCTTGCCTTCGTCCCTTGACACACATTTTAGGAGCGCTGCACCCCCCCCCTTTCGATACAGGTCTTCATTTATGATTGAGTAGTTTTGGGGCTGAAGCGCCATCCTCTTTTCATCCCTTTCATCCTCTGCTACAAAGTGTCCTCGAAGGTATGCCATGATTGTGGCTCTCCAGTCTTCGCTGGAGATGGCATTAACAAATTTCACAGGTTCTTCATCACTGTGGATTGATGCATGCTTCACTGTTTTGAAGAATACATGCGGAGGTAACGGGTTCTACTGTGCGGCGGCCTTTGCTAACTCATCTGCTTCTTTGTTTAGTGCCTTCGGAAAACTTCTGACGCCAAAGCCCAAGAAATATTTCTCCATTCCCCAGACTGCTGCCAAATATTTCACCAACTCCGGGTGTTGTGCCTTGTATGATTTGTCCACGTGCCCCGTGATGAGTTCTGAGTCAGATTTGATGGATAGCCGGCAGACGCCCAGTGCTCTTGCCTTCCAAATCCCCAAGAGCAGACCTTCATATTCTGCCACATTATTTGTGCAACTGCTGAAGTCCTATCTGACTGCATACTTCAGCTTTACACCCGAAGGAGCAACCAAAATAGCCGAAGCCCCTGCACCTTTCTCACAGTATGCCCCATCGCATGCCATCTGCCATACTACCTCGATCGTTGGTTGTTGTTGTTCTGGGTACGAAGGTGTCTAGTCTACTATGAAGTCTCCCAACACTTGGGATTTGATTGCACTTCGCAAAGTGAAGTTGATTGTGTGCTCTGCAAGCTGTGCTACCCACTTGTCTATTCTGTGGGAGGCCTCTCTGTTCTCGAACATGTCCTGAAGGGGGTACGATGTTGGTATAGTGATTATGTAGCTCTGGAAGTGATACCGAAGCTTTCTTGCTGCCATGACAACTTCATAGGTCATTTTCTCCATCTCTGAGTACAACAACTTCGAGCCGTTAAGTGCTTCGGACACGAAGTATATTGGGATTTGCTTCAAAACTCCTTCGGTTTTGCGTTCTTCGACCAATGCTATGCTAACCGCAGCTCCTGAAGAAGCGATGTACAATACGAGTGTGGCAGAACCACCTGAATTAATCCGGCTCAAGTACGCTAACCATCACCACGAGGGCAATCAGAGCTAACTCGCACTTTCAAACGGAATAATCCATTGGTCTGTCGGGTAACCTCACGATACAACCACGGTTTTTGCCGATCGAAACCACACATACATGTACTCACACGAAGGTGAGCCCAGAGGATACAACATTCCACAAATTTTACATCATAGGTTCATCATAAATTATTATTACAACGGAGTTCAAATTCGTAAAACAAGAGTACTTCAGAGTTCACAATAATTGAGTTGTTTAGAGTTCAATGCAGTGGAAAAATAATGATAAACTACTCGACGGTACAGGATGTCTCGATGAAGCCCGTACGAGACATCACTCGGCATTATCATCATTGGCCGGGGGCGTATCCCATTCCACTGACCAACCAGGAGGAAGGGTACACGGCCAAGTCAAACTAGCGATCATATCCTCGAAAGTTTCACCTGAAAACAAGCCACAAGCAAGGCTGAGTATACTAATACTCAGCAAGGCTTACCCGACTAGTGGAATATACTTAGCCGACTCCTAGACATGCAAGGCTTTTGGCTTGAGGGTTTGTTTTGCCGAAAAGCATATACAAGTAGGTCCTTACTTTCAAATTTTAGCTCCAGATTCTAGTTTTCTTTAACCATTCTAGGTAAGCAACTATCCAACATCATACATGGTGGAAGAATTAATTTTTTCATCCAACAAGATTAATCATCATCATTGTTCCTCTTCTTACTCTATGTGGTAAAAGGGTCAAGCAGTCTCAATAACCGCGAGAAATGGACGATTCGAATCGAATTTCTTAACCTTGCAAGGGAAACCTAAGCACACGTCACGTGGTTACTCCCAGAGTCACTCGTGCAACTTTTCCCTTCAATTCCCGCTTCACGGAACAGGCCCACCGCCCTCGACTACACGTCCCCATGGATCCGGCCATGGTGGCACATGCACCCGCCATTAGCTAGATGTGAACAAATTCAAGATGGTGGGGAGTATATTCCGGCCTCGGTTCAATCCGGTACTTAAGCTTACCGATTACCATATTCTCGGCATATGGTTAGTATGTTCAAAGACTTAACCACCACTACCACACACTGCGGCCTTAGCATTTTTCACTAAACAGACGGGGCCTCAATCATCAACATAAACATCGTACCATAGCCCCGTCCGTCGACCTTATGATTGCAGCATGTAGTAAACATTCAACTCCAAAATTCTCGCGAGTGACAGGAAATCACTCGGCTTTTACCGGAGTCCTATTAGCATAGCATTCTATCGAACCTTACATCTAGTGTTCAGAGCATGGGTACCTAGGATCATGCGACTAAGTTTTCATTCAACTCCTATAAACTTAATGCACAAGTAAAGTAGAGTAATAACTTGCATAAGTTTAGGAAAATAGGGTTCATGCTCCGGGGCTTGCCTTCTTGGGTAAAGTTAGTTTGGGGCTTGTCCGAACTCGGGTTCGGGTCTTCGAAAGCTTCAATTAGATTCACTTGGGCTTCATGCTGCTCACTCTCGGGTGCAGGCACCATCTCGTATGTTCCGTTGGCGAGAGTAGTCGATTCTACATGAATGCACTAGTGTAAGTTATAGTGATGGTTTATGACGATTATTTCCTTCACGATAAAGTTGCAGTCCACAAAATATCGATTTGGTTGTGAAGTTATTGAGTTAAGATTTCTTTGGGCAATTGTTAATAGAGTATAACTTAAACTATTAACTTCATTAAACAAGAAGGGGTTGTGTTATATTGGAAACTTAATTTTCTAAGCACAACATGGATTAAACACAACTTCTGGACTAGGTAACTTCTGGTGATAAAATTTTTATTTAGAGCACAATATGCAGAGACAAAAGCACTGTAAAAATTTCAGACATTTTCACGCAGCAGAATAATTATGAAAAAAGTAATACACAACCACTGCTAGAACGTAGTTATTTTTATATAGGACAAACCATGCAAGTATTGACACCAAAAATTTTACAGGAGATTAATCTATCCATATATGTGTTAATGTAAATTGTACAGATTTTACTGTGCAAGATACGAAGCATAATAAATAGGACAAGATATACCTATTTTAATAAAGATTACTTTGTACAGGATGTTTTACAGGGTTTCTGTGTATGAAACTTTTTATACAGCAAGAGCTACTCTAAAGTGACCCTCAGTAAAAAGATGCACATTTTCCAAGCACAGAAACTAATTATCTTTATTTAGTGCATTTTTCCTATCACAAAATTATATAAATAAGTTATAGGGAGGAAAAAGGTTCTAAACTTTTTCTGTGGTACGGAGGCAACACTATAACAGCTCTGGAAAAGTTTCACAACATGAATGACAATATAACAGCAGGTACAAATTAGTTCTATTATTTCATGGCATAAAACAAAGTTTAGCAAAAAGTTTAGCTGCAAGTGGGTTCTAGCCCTAAACTTTTTGCACTGGACTACACATCAAGTAACTAAACTACTGTCCAAAATTCAGGTTCAACCTTTTTCTACAACAGGGGATACAATTAAAGTCCATTAAACTTTCCATTTAATTTAGAGCAAGATTTAGCAAGCAACTGATGAAAATCATGTAACAAAAGTTGTAGATTTTCATCTAAACATTCCAGAACAGTTGAGTTTGTATTTTTCCAATTTTTCTACGATTTTATATGAATTTTACAAGTTCGCTGCTTTTGAAATCAAAGTTTAAACATAGGTTTACAGATATGCCCCTGGAAACTTGCGCGCAGACTCTTTTAAAGATTTCAATCATTGCAATTGGGTCCTGGGCGGCGCTGGCACGGCGGCCGGCCAGATTCCGGCGAGGGGGCTCGTCAGCGACGAGGGGAAAAGGGTCATGGAGATCCAGGGAGGTGAGAGCTACCTTGGGGTGCGCTTGGTCGGGGTTGAGGGTGGCCGGAGGTGGCTCGTCGGCGCGGAGCAGAGGGGCGGTGGCGGGGCGGAGCATCAACGACGGTGCTCCGGCGAGGAGGGGAGAGCGTGGGCTGGTCGATGAGCTTTGCGGCGTTGAGGGGAAACCGTTTCGAGGCTTGGCTGGGATGGAGGAGCTTCGGAGTGGGCTGTCCACGGAGCAGCAGGTGAGCGGCGGCGGCGCTGGCGGTGCTCCGGCAGTCGAGCTGGCCGGGGAAGAGGCCGATGAGCTTCAGTGGAGGGAGGGCAAGCTAGCTGGGCGATGGGTTTGGGCAGTGGGAGGCTGGAGGATGGGACTCCACGGGCGGGTGGTGCACGGCGGCGGTAATGGCAGCGGCGGCGGCGTTCTGGGGTTGAGGCGCGTGCGAGTGGCCTTGTGTCGATTTTATAGGCTGCAGGAGGGAGGGAGAGAACCGGGCGACGCTGGGGAGGGGCGGCACGATTGGCGCGCGTTACTGGTCGCGGTGGGCGGTGAGCAGAGCCGGAGCGGCGGGCGCGGGCAGGGGATTGGCCGCTGAAGATTTGGCGTGGGGAGCTGAAGATCACGCGGCACGCGGGTTGGGCGAGGAGCTGCAGCAGCTGGCTTGCCGGGCGGCGAGCGCGGCTACTGGCGGGATGCGACGGGGACACGGGCACGGTGCGGCTTGTCCATTGGGCGCGGCGGGCGGCGAGTAGAGGCGCGCGTCGCCGGCGTGCGCGTGGCGTGCGCGGAGTGGGTAGGAGCGCGGCGTGGGGAGGAGCGCGGCGTGCGGGCGCGGCCAGGCATTGGCTTGGCGCCTAGCACCGGTCAGGCATTGCCGGCCAAGTGGCCTGCAGCGACTGCGCGGCGGGCGGAGGGTCAGGCGAGGCGAGGGTCGGGCGAAGCCGAGGGTCGGGCGAAGCGAAGGGTCGGGTGAGCGAAGGGTCTAGCGAGCGTAGGGTCGGGCGAAGCGAAGGGTCGGGCAAAGTGGCTGCGCGTCGGAGGGTCGGGCGGAGCATAGAAAGAAGGGTCTGCAGCGAAAATAGAAGAAAAGGCAGGGGCTGGTTTGCAAATCCAAGTGTTTCTCAAATTTTCGTGTTGCAACTCAAAAAAAATCTCTGAACATGAAGGTTGTTCAAAAGGAAAAGTTACACAAGTTTTGTTTCAGGCCAAAGTTCATTTGAGTTCTAGTTTAGAAGTTATTTTAAAAACTCAAAAGGTATGATTCGGAGGGCACGTCATTTCCTGGGCAAAAATTTGTATTCTCTCCTAGGCTTCAACTAGACTTTTGATTATCAAGTCAATAACGATATGCTTATTCGGTTTCGTAGCCATGGTAGCATCGATGTGAAAGTTATTTAATTTGTTTGATTAACGTACATGTACTTATGCACATATACCCAACTATTTTCAATTCCAAGCAAAACTAATTTATAATTCGTTTTCTTTTAAACTTTTCTCAATTATTTATGCATCGTGTTAAGCTAATTAGACTTTTTTTGTAATTTAAACACCTGAGGTGTTACAACGAGCTCTGCCTTCAGCGTTGGGCTAGACATGACTTCCAAGTGTTCAATGTAACTTTTCAACTCCATGAATGCCCTTTGCTGCTCTGGCCCCCACTGGAAACTGCCGGAGCCTTTAAGTGCTTTGAAAAATGGCAAACTTCGCTCGGAGGACCTTGAGATGAATCTGTTTAGCGAAGCCAACCGGCCTGCCAGCTTTTGTACCTCTTTCTGATGTAGCACTGATCCGATCTTCCGATAGGTATTGGTAGATTCGATTGGTGGAGACTCGACGTTGGCGATCTGGGCTTCTAATCAGACACGATTCGAAGTTCTACAACCGTTACACCTCTGCTCCTTGGTTATCAACCAAGCACAACTTGATTGACCTCGCCGAGAAGGCTATCCTGCAAGCGAATCGAAGAACACAAGCAAGAGAGGGTAAACACGCAATCTGAAATTTCGGATGTGTATGAAGCAAATCACGAGATGGAGTTCAAGTTCGAATCACAAAAGGACTAATCCCCACAGTGGTGAAGAACAAGAACAGGGGGCCCTGAATTCACAGCAAAAGGACTCGACGTCATAGTTACAATGAACAAGATCTATTTCTCAATGGAAAACTAGACTAAACAAAATACGAAACCTAATCTGCGGTGGCTACTGAGTTTCTGAAAGCAAAGGGGGCGTCCTAGGGTTGGGGGCAACCAGGGAGGGATGCCCACAACATGGGCTTAAGGCCCGACACGATACAAAGCCTGAAAAGGCCCAAAAGAGGTGATGCAACACCTTGTCGTGGTGACAGAGAATGATCCACTAACCTTCTGGAGCTAGTACCAGAACCAAAAGAAGTGTCTCATTGTCAGCTTTCCAACGCATCCAAGATCACCTTATTTGGACACCGTATGAGGGAGATATCGTTGTTTCGGTGCATGGCTGTCGGCTGAATCCGAACCGAACTCGCAGTCCATGTTGGCGACGACTTGTAGCTCGTTGATGAGGCCAGCTCGTGCATATCCAGCGTGGTGATGTCCTCATCATCCTCCCGTTCTTGAATTGGAGTCGTCTTCGACTCCATCCCATCATCAAACTCCTGCAAAAGGTTAGGAACAGCAGGACACAAATTGCTAGACATAGTATTATCATCATGTGAGATCAAAGTATGTTTGCAAAGCATAGTACGACATGGTGAACCATCAACATAATCTGCAGCATTCAGAGATGTCTGAGCAAGTAAAGCACCTCCCTTCAACTAAATTTCTTTGGATGGATCGCTAGGAGTGTCTAAAGTATCATCATTCTTACAAATTTCAGCAAGCTCTTTGTCATGTTTAATAATTTCAGCAGGTGTTAAAGGAAGCAAAACAAATTTATTTCCCTTATGCATCAAAGTATATCTATTAGTTCTACCATGGTGTAAAGCATCAGTATCATATTCCCATGGACGACCTAATAAAAGCGAGCATGCTTTCATAGGTACAACATCAAAATCAGCATAATAATGATATGACCCAATGAAAAAGTGTATTCTTGCTGATCGAGTTACCTTTGTCTTACCACTATTGTTGAGCCATTCAAGATGATAAGGTTGCGTATGAGCACGCGTAGGCAAACCAAGCTTCTTGACCAAATCTGAACTTACCAAGTTGTTGCAACTCCCACTATCAATTATTGTACGAACACGACAATCCTTGACAATGAGAAACATATTGAATAAGTTTTGGCATTGTAGCTTCTCCGGCTCGTGCTCAATTTGTGTACTCAACACACGCTGCACAAGAATAGACTTGTAACCCGCAGCAGCAATCATAGGATCAATGGCCTCTTCTTCTTCGCTCTCCAAATCTGCACTATGGTCAGCAACAAGAGCCAAATCATCCTCAACATCACTAGAACTTACATACCCTCCATCATTAGTAGCAATGAATGCACGGCGACTTGGGAAATCCTTCATGACGTGTCCCATGCCCTTGCAGTGGTGGCACACAATATTGGTGGAGCGGCTCGATGAAGAACTAGTGGAAACAACCTTCTTCTGTTGGTGGGGCTGCATAGAATACACATTACTCACCTCGGAAGTAGGTGGAGTAACAGCAGCAGCAGCAGGTGGTGGTGTAGCAACAGGCGCCTTGGGCTTGTCGACGTTCAAGTATGGCGGAAAGGATCTTCCAGTGATGGATCTGAAAGCCTGTTGATGTTGTCGGCTCTATACTTCTCGTTCAGCATTGAGAGCAAGATGATACAATTGGCTGAACCTGGTCCAATCTTTATAATCAAGTATATCCTGTATGTCACGATGCAAACCACCAAAAAATCTAGCACAAAGATTGTCATCATCCTCATGTATGTTACAACGTGCTAAACTAATGAGTAGCTCCTCATAATATTCCTCTACCCCCTTATCTCCCTGTTTTAAAGTTTGCAACTTTAAACGCAAATCACGTTGATAATAAGGAGGAACAAAACGAGATTACATACGTTATTTTAAAGCATTCCAAGTTTGAGGTAGAGCATTGGCATTGTTAGTGCAAAGATCATTACACCAAAACAGAGCAAAACTAGTAAACTCACTAGTAGCAAGTCTAACTCTATGCTTAGCAGGAACTAAATGAGAATTAAACTTTTGTTCAACAGCAAGTTACCAATCTAAATAAGCCTCTGGATCAGTAGTACCAGCAAAAGAAATCATGGTAAACTTAGCTTTAGCAAAATGATCATTATTATTACCACGATTATGATTACCTCCCATACCTCAATGATTGTGCCGAAGACGATCAACATTAGCATCAACATCATCGTCCTCATCTTCCTCAGTTGGAGGAAGTCGTTGTTCAACATGTTCAATCCGGGTGACCAAAGTGTTAATAGTCTTCGTCATGTCATCAAACTTCTCGGTGATGTAGGTGCGCTGGTCATCAAGATGCCTTGTAAGCTCATCTTTGGACACACACTCATTGAAGTCCGAAGGGGACTCCGCTTCTTTCCCTGATCCTGACATGGTTAGAAAACAGAAAAAGATAACATAAAGGTATTATCCCTATCACTAACAGCTATCTGGTTGTGGTGAAAGTGGAGTGCAAAATCTCAAACAGCTTACCACCGTCTTGCAAGTGTTCTTACCCAAGCCTAGCAGGGGTACAATCTATTGTAAGCTTGAGTGTAACAGTTGCAAGATGAACCTATGTTGATCCGAAGTATATGTGGAGCTTGGACAGGCACAATATGGTAGCAAGGGATTAGCAATAATCGCAACAGATTAGCAAAGTTCAATAAGTATCCAAAGTACTAGTCACGGTTGCTAGCTAAGACGTGTCCTAGACGTAGCACAACAAGTTGGAACAAAGAACGATGGAAACAGCTCAAAGAACAAGCACACAGCAACTCTGCCAAAGGGATTTATCTTTTTCCTGATTTATTTTCCTCTGAATTTCCGAAAAGGCACTAGTAGGAATCAAGATTATTTTTCTGCACTATTTTTTTTATATTTTTCTCTGAACAAGGATCACAAGATATGGAACCACAAAAATTGGGACCTTAAACAGAGGTCAGATTTGGTCTACCGAAAAACAAACACGTTCTTTGAAAACCTGAATTCAACTTGAATGATTTTTTTCTTTATCTTCCTGATTTTTTTTAATTTTTTGAGAATCCAAACCATACTTAGTAGGGTTTGGGTACGGACCAAATGGAGTCACAAATCTGCTGTAAAAAGTTGAGCCAAAACGGAGCACCGAGCGAAAAGTTATTCCTGTTTTACTGAAGGTACCTCAAGTTATGGTTTTCAAAAGGCACAACTCGGCAGTAACTATGGCGGTGGTTAGGGCAAACCTTCCCTACCCAAACACGGCTGAGCAAGGCCTCTTAGCAATGAAACCAAGGGCACAATCTTCCCTGTTATGTAGCAAGCAATAGGTACTCGCCAGATGAAACAAGGATCAGGTATGCTCTGCAAAGGCGATCAAAGTGGCTCACAACCTATCTAGGGTTGGCGCGGCGAGAGTTCACACAAGGCGGCTCGCGGGGCAAGTCAAGTAATGTGGTGGCTCAAGTTTTTGTATGGCTAAAGTGGATGGGATAGCAGCGGAAACAAACAAAGAGCGACGGGCGGTTGACACTACGACGACAAACACGACCTAAACCAGCAACAAGCTCGACCACGGACACAAATGGAACAAAGAGAAACTGAAACGAAATTGCAAGGCTAAAGGGGTGATAGGACAGTGGAAAGTGTAATTTTTTTTGGATTTTTATGGACTGTAGGTAGAGACACGAGATGAATCTAAAAGGGAACATGAAGTTATACCTCACGGTAAACTTGAATCCTGATACCACTTGATGTAGCACTGGCCCGATCTTCTAATAGGTATTGGTAGATTCGATTGGTGGAGACTCAACATTGGCAATCCGGGCTTCTAATCAAACACAATTCGATGTCCTAAAACCGTTACACCGCTACTCCTTGGTTATCAACCAAGCACAACTTGATTGACCTCGCCGAGAAAGCTATCCTGCAAGCGAATCGAAGAACACAAGCAAGAGCAATCTGAAATTGTAGATGTGTATGAAGAAAATCATGAGATGGGGTTCGAGTTCGAATCACAAAAGGACTAATCGCCACAGTGGTGAAGAAGAAGAACAGGGGGCCCTGAATTCACAGCAAAAGAACTCGACGTCACAGTTACAAGGAACAAGATCTGTTTCTCAAAGGAAAACTAGACTAAACAAAACCCGAAACCTAATCTGCGGCGGCTACTGAGTTTATGACAGAAAAGGGGGCGTCCTAGGGTTGGGTGCGAACAGGGAGGGGCGCCCACAACATGGGCTTAAGGCCCGACACGACACAAAGCCTGAAAAGGCCCAAAACAAGTGACGCAGCAACTTGTCATGGTCACACAGAGTGATCCACGATCCTTCTGGAGCTGGGACCAGAACCAAAAGAAGCGTCTCATCTTCAGCTTTCCAACGCATCCAAGATCACCTCATTTGGACGCCGTATGAGGGAGATATCGCTGTTTCGGTGCAGGGTTGTCGGCTGAATCCGAACTGAACTCGCAGTCCAAGTTGGCGACGACTTGTAGCTCGTTGATGAGGTCGGCTCATGCATGTCCAGCGTGGTGATGTCCTCATCACTTTCAGAGTGCAAGGAGCTTTCATGCGCCTGATTGCTTTGATTTTTTCTGGATTGGCTTCGATTCCTCTCTCAGAAATCATACACCCCAGAAGTTTTCCCCTTATTACCCCGAAGACACACTTCTCGGGGTTTAGTTTGGGACCATGCTGCCGAAGGTTTGCAAATGTTTCCCGAAGATCTTTTATATGGCCATCTCTTTTTTGGCTTTGGACCACAACATCATCCATGTAAGTCGAGACATTTCTATCCAACTGAGACCCGAGGACTGCCTTCACTATCTGTTGAAAGTGCTTCCTGCATTTCTTAGGCCTTCGGGCATCCTCATAAAGCAAAACGTGCCGAAGGGTGTTGTGAAACTGGTTTTATCTTTGTCGCACTTCCACATCCAGATCTGATGATAACCGGAGAAGCAATCCAACATGCTCATCATTTCTGACTCTGCGGCCGCATCTACTAGAGTGTCGATTATGTGCAACGGATAATCATCCTTTGGGCATGGTTTGTTGAGATTCGTGAAGTCTATGCACATTCGCCATTTACCGTTCTTCTTCAGTACCATGACAACATTTGCCAACCATTCAAAAAACTGGACTTCTCGTATGACTCCAGCATCTAGCAGCTTTTTAACTTCGGCCTGAGTTGCTTTCTTTCTTTCATCATACATTATCCGAAGTCGTTGCCTCACTGGTTTGTGCTTCGGGTCCACCTTGAGATATGCTCCATGACATCTCTGCTCACTCCTTTCAAATCCGACAACGACCATGCAAAAACATCTTGATTGTTCCGAAGGAACTGGATCAGTCTGTCTTCTTCGGCTTGCTCCAGGCCTTTGCTGATAATCACTGCGCGATCTTGGATATCTTCACACAAGGGCACCTTCTTGGTGTGCTTTGCTGGTTTCAAACCTTCGGTGGCCTCTTGGGCTTCCGTCTCTTGTTGGTTGTGTTCCTCCTCTGTTTGCTTTTGGTCTTTGATGGCGTGCACATTTTTGGATGCTTGTGAGGTGATGTCTTCGCACCTTCGGGCTTCTTCTTGGCTAGCGAACACCGTTACAACCCCTCCGGCTGTAGGAATCTTCATGCATAAGTATGGTTGGTGAATGACAACAGCGAATTTGATGATAGTGTTTCTGCCAAAGATGGCATTGTATGGGTACTGAATGTCAACGATATCAAATGTTATGACCTCCGTTCTCATTGTCTGCCCTTGGCCGAAGGCTACATTTATGTCTGCCTTGCCCACAGCTTCGATTCTCTTTCCACCGAAGCTAATCAGCGGGTAAGTGGATTTTTTTTCAAATCCTTCTCTGTGAAACCCATCTGGACGAAGCACCGCCATAGAATAATATCTGCTGAACTGCCACTGTTCACTAGAATTCTTCCTTCATCATTGCCGAAGAAGTGTACTGTGTTCTTGCCAATGTTTGCTCTGATGACTAGAGGGTCATTGTGGGGATAATGCTGGAGCCTAAGATCTGCTTTAGTGAAGGTTATGGGGACATGGGACCATGTGGTCTTGAAGTGCTTACCTCCTCAGACGTGATTCACTGCCCTAAGGTGGTCTTTCGTTTGTCGCTTCGTTTCATGAACTGTCTCGTTTGACCCTCCAAAGATGGCATTGATGACATTTACCATCGGGCCTCCAGAGTTGTTGATGTTTGGTGAACCGGAGGACTCTTGGATTTGTCCTGGTTCGAGCATCGGGGCTGGTGGAAGATGATAGTTCACGGGGTCGTAGGCTGGTGTTGTGCTGCTTGACCAGTTGAAATGGTACCCCAAATATGTTGGAGTGTGATAACTCGAAGGGGTGGGAGCACGATGCCCCGAAGTGGTTGCTGCATGTTGAGCCATCGGTGGCGATGTCAGTTGTAAGTAGGGAGGTGCATATGGCAGTGGGTTGTAATTGTATGGTGGGTAAGAGGGTGCCCATTGATTTGACCCCGAAGGTGTGGGCTTGCTTTCTTGTGATGTATAGTTGACCGGCTTCGGGTTTTTCGAAGCTTTCTTCTAGATCTCTTCTTTCTTTTCCTTGAAGGCAATGCATTCATTTGTCCAGTGGCCCTTGTCCTTGCCATGAAAATAGCAAAAAGGGGTCTTTTGATGCTTGCCCCGGCCTCCGCAACCCCCTCAGCCTCGTTTTCCTCGTCCTCTATTGGACGGGCCTTGCGAATCTTGGGTCTCTGTTCCCTCGGTCACAGCATTCACCATCTTGTGGTCGCTATTTTTTGGCTGGTCTGCATGCCATGGCTTCGATTGATTCCACTGATTCTTTTTTGCCTCCTTCTCTTGGTTTAGTGCTTCGATTCTTCTCCTCTGGCCTCAGTCGGACTGGCAATATTACTGCATGACATCGAAGAGTTCTCCCACAGAGTGTGGTTCGTATCGGTCGAGGTATTCTTGGCATGGGCCGACCTAGAGGCCGCTGATTGTGGCTTCCATTATGGATAGATCTGCCACGTTGGGCGCTTTTGCTCGCAGCTTGATGATGCACTGCATGTAGTCTTGAAGGGGCTCATCTTGGCCTTGCTTGCAGTTGTGGAAGTCACATGATGTCAACTCTTCGGTGTTCAGCCCTCGGAAGCTTGTCAGCAACTTTGATCTCAATTGGCCCCAAGAACAAATGTACCCCTTTGGTACACTTGCGTACCAATGTTGTGCTGAACCCTTCAGTGCTAGAACGAAGGCCTTCGCTTTAATAGCCGAGCCACCTCCATTTGACTCAACGACGGCTTCGTATTTGAGCAAGAACTCTCTGGGTTTGTTTCCCCATTGTATTGTGGTAAGATCACCATATTGAAGCGAGGTGGCCACTCCTCCTTCTCCAACTCCACTGAGAGCGGGGTGCGAGGCCCGTCACGATGCCGCGGCCTTTGGTACTCTGTCCTCCGTCTCCTGTAGTATTCTTCTTCTGAATCCTCTGGTTCATCCTCAATAAGTATGGGGCTGGGCCTTGGTGGTGGTCGGCCATGGGTACCCCTCGGTTGGTGCATGTGCTCCTGACTCTTGGTTCTTTCTGAGTCTTCGTATTGTTTGAGCACGCATATTCCAGTGCTTGCTTCTTCTCTTGAATCTGCTTGTATATGAGCTCTTGACGAAGCTCATCTTCTCTCAGCCGCCTGTATTGCTCTGCAGCTTTGTTTCTTGCTCCTTCGGTCTCCTTACCCTTTCCTCTTGTCAGCATCTGTGAAGTAGATGGTTGTGCTACTCTTGTGGCTTGACGCGCATTGGTAGAGACTTCAGCCAATCTGGCTTCGATTCTTTGGTAGGCCGCTATGTCTTTGGCTGAAATTCCGCCCCCTTCGAGCTGGACCTCGAAGGTGCCGTTCGCGATCTCTTCGACTTTGGTGGCTACGCTAACCGGCTGGTCCGGCCCCATCGTGGTGGCGGGGACCGCGGCGCCTTTCGGACGATGGTGCCAAAATCCCGTTCGCCCTCTTCTTCTATGTCATGTGGTGTGTTGGAATGAACCACGGTGGACACCAAAATTGTTGGTGGAGGGTACCCTTCGGAAGGAAGAAACACCACAAAAGCCTGCAGCACAAACTCGAACAACACCAAATAACTAAAACACCATCAAATGCTCCAGCAAACAATGTTCTATTGAATAGTAATCCATCCCATCGGTTACAGTTACATGGGTACAGGGGTGGTTACACCCTTGACATTATTACACCATTTTACCCCCTAACCACTATATTCCCAAAATATTCCAAGGGTATTTGGTAATTTCCCCCTTGGACACTCTTTACAGCTCAACACACACGCTGTTCCTTATCGATGTTGGTTGGCTTCAGCCTTTCTCACTTCGGTCGCGGACCGAAGTGACCCCAATCAACGAAATGGAGCCTGACTCCGGGCTTCATCTCCATCGACCTTCTGGGGACCGAAGCCACGACTCCGGGGGCCCGAACATTGGTGCGGGTCGCCCGGAGTCCTTCAATGATACGCCCTTAGGTGATACGTCCTTCGGCACGATCCGAAAGTAGCGCTCCCCAACAGGTGGTTCGATCACCATGATATCATGTAGTGTGAGTTTTTGGAATCTTTTGGTGGGGAAGCCGAAGTCTCCACCGAATATAACGTTAACAATATTGGAGGGATCCTGAAATTTGTCACCACCCAAGTTGTCTTCGTTGTCCTTCTCCTTGCCTTTCTTCTTGTCGTTGTCCTTGCCTCCGTCGGGGTCGACACCGAAGGCCTTGCAGAGACTGTAGCACTCCCAAGCGGAGTTCTTGGAGTTCAGGTGCCACGGGCACTATTTGTGAAGGAGCTTGTCGAAGCATTCCCTTGTGTTGTTGTTGGTCTTCTTGACTCACGGTTGGGCTCATTTGATGTGACAACATTGTCTGGCTTGCGCTTTCGGGAAGAACCCGAGTAGTCCCGCTGGCTTTCTTGGTCGTTCCCGCCTCGGTGATCACTATTCCTTTTGTTCTGGTGATCGCCGCTGAGTCTTGAGATGTAGCGCTCAGGTTCCTGGTCCTCCTGATCTGCCCAATCTTGCATCAAGCCGTGGAGCTCAGTGATATTTTTGGGACAATTTCTCCCGAAATCCCTGTACAGGACCCTTTCGTAGAGGCCGTTGTGGAAGCAGTCGATGATATCGCGCTCGGTGATGTCTGTGATGGTGGCTCGTGTCTCGAAGAAATGACGAGTGTAGGTGCGCAGACTCTCATTGCCGAGTTGTTTGCATTAAGCCAGATTGAAGCGTTTGCCGGGACATTGTAGGGAACATTGGAAGTTGTCGACGAACACTTTCTTCAGGTCATCCCACGTATCGATGGTGTTGGGTGCAAGCCCTTCAAACTATGTAAGTGGAGTGGGGTTCTAACGCAATGGGGAAGTAGATTACCTCCGTGTCATTGGACCCGCATGCGACTTCTATGGCGGTGGAGTAGCAGCACAGCCACTGTTATGGTGCACGCTTGCTATCGTACTTGTCGATGCCGATGGGCTTGAAGTTCTCAGGATAGATGGTTAGTCAGACCCTACGAGTGAACGCAGAAAACCATCGGAGTCGACTAGCAGCCGGTAGATTTGTGTGGTGCGCTGGAGTTGTAAAACCGATATTTTTATAAGGTGCCAAAAATTCGTGGCTCATGCGCAATCTGTCGTTGTGCTAGCCTAATCCGATGTTGTAAGAAAGCAAATCTTAGGGACTCCCATTGCCTTTACAAGTGAAAACTATGAAAAAGGAAATGACGAGTAATAAGAAAATAATCGATCAGACCGATGTATTGAAACAAAATAAAGCACGCATGGGCAACTTTTCACGTTTTATTTTATTCATTCATCACTTCGTTACAATCCAGGTACCTCAAGGGAGCTACGTAGGTATATATATGTACTAGTCCATATTATTATCGATCGTAATCAGTGAGGAGGTAGAGAGACTCCCTCGTCGCATCAGGCAGCAGTTGCTTTGTCCTCAAAGCTTGAGACCACATTGTTCCAGCAGTGGTTGAGGCACTCTGACACGGCGACCTGGCCGCAGTGGTTGGCGTACTGCTTGAGCAGGTCTCTATGGACGTCGCTGATGTACCTTCCAATCCTTCCCAAGAAGGAAGGTCCTCCTCCCTTGGACGAGCGGGAAGACCGTGCAGCCTGTGCCTGGTTGCAGACCAGCAGCAGGAGGACCACCAAGACCTTCGCAGCTGCAACAAGCTTGGACGCCATTGCTCCTCCTCTCCTCCTCTTTCCAATGCACACACTGTGATGGCCGGGTAGATGCACAACTGCCTTCGGTGGACGGGGTACGGTTTAAATAGCGAGGAGCTACTGGATCGGTTGCGTGCTCCTGCCTGCTGCATGGATGCGGCACATGGTTCGGCAAGCAGTTAATTTCATATGCAATTAATTAGGACGGTTATCTTGTAGCATATAGCAGTAGACGCTAATATGATATATTGGCAAGCAGTTACATTAACTGTTGGTGCAGTTACGTATCTCCAGGAACAAATGCCAATTCGATGGTGAAGTCTTGAAAACGTAGATGAGGAATTTGGCATGCTTTTCATCAGTTAATCATCTGAAATAACAAAGCACTGAGGATATTTCTAAAAAACACATCGACATCCACGGATTCTAAGGGCAGTTCCGGAGCGGTCAGTCCGTAGGTTGCCAGCATGTACCCGGGCATTTCATCACATAATTTTTCCACGCCCGCAGTCACTGCCTGCTTCAGGGCACGGTATTTACCCTTAGCTTTGTCATGGCCTTCGGTCAGAGTTCTCGTTTCAGCCTTCATCTCCTCAACATTAGCTTGGGCCTTCACAAGCTGTCCCTTGAAGTCTTCAGCTACCGACAGCGCAGCACTCAATTCCGTGTGGGCAGCAACATGCTGGTCCTTCTCAGCCTGAAGGGATTGCTCCAACTCAATTTTTTTCTCGCTCCAGCTCGACTATCCGATCCTCAAGCTTTGACGCCGAAGTCCCCTTAGCATGAAGTTGGTGCTAAGCGCACCGGGCAGCAACCAGAGGCTTCAGGGACAAGTCCTGGGCGCACCGAAGCATGTTCGACAAGTCAGTTTTTATCAGCTCCTTCTCCATGAAGGGGAAACAAAAGGATTTGTTCGCCTTGTCAAGAAAACTGCGTTCACGATCGCTGCTCTCGAAACGAAGGCTCCCAACAATGTTACCGCCTGGTTCTCCTGCCAATGTGTGCATGGTGGGTTAGAGCGGGACATGAGAGTTCCTAGGGAAAGGCTGCCCTCTGGGGGCATGCTCGCCCTCCTGTGATCGCTGATCGCTGACTTCTTCCGGCAATCTTCATCAATTCATCCCCTGCCCTGGAAGGATCTCTGGTGTCTTCTCATGGCAGCTCCTCATTTGGATTTCTCTCATGGTGCCCGTTTCTCAGCGAAGGTACGCTCATCTCTCAGTTGTTCGATGGTCCCTTTCTCCCCAGATGATGCCTCAAGCTTTTGGCTGGTTGCCTCCTTTAACCGATCCAAATTAAGATTGGATTGTGACTGTGGGTTGGATTTTGGAGGCCACTCTTGGCGGCACTGACGCCCTTTTCTCTGTGGTTGAAGCTGATCGTTGAGTGTTCAGTTCTGTGTTGCATCTTCACAAGTCGGTTTTATGATCTATGCTCTAAAAGCGTTCTCATGCCCGAAGTACAAAATTCTCTTCCATCTATGGAATGAGACTGGCCTCAAGCTTGCTAAGGATTCTATCATCGCGGATCACACTCCGGATTACCAGTAGGTTCAGGCTCGTCCTAAGCGATCTGCAAAATCATATGCCGAGGTGACAAAGACTTTTTCTTTGCGACCCACCGCTGTGGGTGGTAGTCCTCTTTTTGGAAGTAATTTGGTGCCGTTGGGACGTGCTTCAGTTTTCTCCCGATTGAATTTTAGAGAAATTGTCAATCCAGCACTTCAAACTGGTGTTCATCCTAAACGCCATTGCTCCTCAGCGAAGAACACGGGTGCAGTGGTAAACACGGGCGCCCGGATTTCTAGCCTGTCTCGACCAGCATCTGCGGTGGATTTGAATTTAAATTTGGATTTGGCTCTTAATTTTGATACAGTCACCTCAGGATTTTCTGTTCCTTCAGTGTCCGTCACGGACAACCTGGGCTGTTTGGGCCCCCGTCAATGCTCCCGATGCCTTTCCCATCGGCATAGTCGGCCCGTGTGCACGGATCAGGTCAGGTGCACTGTTTGCTTCCGGTTGGGTCATGTTGCTCTTCACTACTGGTTCCCGCCTCAGTTCCCAGGATTGCCTGTGTCAGGTCGATCACCTTCCTTTCCAACAATGGATGGAGAGAAGTTTACCTCTGCTTACACTTGGTTTTATGGCCCTCGCCTTCTGACCGATGGCCCTCCGGTCGGGACCTCACCGCAGTTCTCCTCTATTACGCAGCTTAGTCAAGCCTTGTTGGGTGTTTCTTCCTCGGTCACTCCGACTTCCATTGCTTGGCCACCGTCTTTGGCTCCTTCCTTCACTCGTAGCTCCACCTCACCGGCGACTCTAGGCTTTGTACTGCAACCCTCTGCTTCTGTGGCGCAAGAATCGGAAGGAGGAGTCCCAGCTTCATCGGTGGCAGTGTCGCATTCGCCTCGCTTGGCCGAGCAGCGGCAGGAGAAAACCCCAATTCCTGCTACAGTAACTCACCCCAATCTTTCGGAATCGTGGCAATCGGGTGAGACCATGGCTTATCATTTGGTTGATCCTACTCCTTTCATGCCCCGTGGATGTACTAGAGTTCTTGTGGAGGGTAGGAAGCCGATGACCCGTGCAGTCATCGGGGGGTTGCGTGGGCGGAATAGTGATGTGGCCATCGCCACCATTACACCATTGCCAGTAGAACAAGTTTCTTTTGCTTCAATTAGAGATGTAATGGATGACTTCCTGAGGAATCATAGAAGGGTGGGAGTACGTACCATTACCCCCACTTCAAGGTGTAAGTGTTCACATCTAATGTAAATGGACTTAAGGTTCACAGCCAATCCATGCCCAAAACCATGTATGTCATAGGACCCTAGTTCAATCACTCTCAAATAGAATTCAAAGTTATGCCCCTGCCCCACCGTAGCTTTGTTTCACTTCTCCTATCCAATCCGGCAACAACTTGCTCACAAGGGTGCAACCACTGAATTTGTAACGACACAATGATTTTAAGAACAATCAAAAGACTCAAGATGTAAAGACAGTAAAGGGTCAACCGTGCCCTTTTGGTCAAGCTTATGTCAACTTTAGCTTGTTTCATGATCGTGACATTCTGGTCCGGAATAGTCCTCATAACTATGGCAATTACAACATTTCTTTTAAGCCCCACAACAAAGGTTGGAACAACAAGACGACTACCATGAACTATGAAGTGTGGCTTATGCTTCTAGGCTTCAATTTGGACTTGTGGGAGCAGCATGACATTGAAAAGGCCATTGCTGAATTTGGCAAGTTGCTCGCTTGGCAGGAAGATCCTAACAATCTGGCCAAAGTCATTATTTAGGCTAGAGTAGTTGATTTAACGGAAATACCCTGGTTCATTGTTTGCTCTGAAGGAGAAAACTTCGAAGGTGAATCCTGGACCTGCTAGTGTGAGATTCTGCAAGCTAATCTCTTGGGTGGGGGACCTCCAGATGAAGAGCAGCCTCCAAATGGACAAGGGAGGGAGCTAATCTCTTTGGCTTTGGTCAGCCAGGTGTTGGACCAAATAATGTGAATGGCCAACCTGGGGATGTGGGTGATGGGCTAGGACACAATGATCAACAGGAGCAGGCCTAGTAGAACAATCAGCCCAATGCTGAAGGTTGGGGGCTTTTGGCCCAATCAGCCTATCGATGACCCTGCTAATGCTGTTGTTAATGACCCTGTCAATGCTTCTATTGCTCCTAAGGCAAATAATATTCTTGATGTTCCAGTTGTGGTGGGTCAACCTATACCTCAGCCTAGGGAACCTTTTCTAGAACTTAATGACCTGCTGCAGGGACCTGAAAATGGTTTTGACCTGAATCAACATTTTCTTGGCATCGAGCCACATTTCGATCTGTTTCGCTATTTCTTCCATCTGCACCAACAACATTCTGAGGAGAAGCAATTCTTAGTTGGTGGAGCCGGCCTCCAGTTCCCACAAACCACTCGGGCTAGAGGGCATTGTGGTTTTATGTTGGAAATCATCAGCCTGCACTGCTAGAGAGGACTCTAGGGAAGGCAGTGTGGAGGTCCGAATGGAACGAGAAACTGAATGATAACCAGATGACGCAGGTCAATGAACTGCTCAATCTGATTGGTGCTCTTAAGGAGATGGGCGTGACCGACGCATCTGTCTTGGCCTCCATGTACAAACGGCGCATCCAGCCACTGCAGAAGAGGTGCAGATTTGGATTTGAGTACTTAGGCAGTAACTATCCATCTCGCATTTCTACAGAAATCCTTCCTCCCCAGACGGTTATCGATCATGTTTGACGAGTACTACTCGATGTTAACACGGTTCCATATGTCCCGAAGCTTTTCAGCACGGGAAGTCCACCAGAACTGGTATGACTGTTATGAATACTTGTAGATGCAAACTGTCACTGACTATTGTCTTGTTTGGATGTCTTGCAGGGGAACATTGATCTGTACCGGTGTCCCGCTCCGAATCCTGACATTGCTCGGCCAGATCATCTCAAGCCAAGTGTGTTCTAGAGGCCCAAGATCAGTCGACTAGATCGTGATCCATTAAGTGATGAAGAATTGACGAAATCTAACGACAATCTTCCTCTAGCAGCTCTCTTGAAGAATACGGGCAAAGAGCCGGCCAGCAGTATGGAGATGCCGAACCACCTGACCAAGCCGCGGGGAGCCGTAAGGAAGCGCAGGTTGTCCCTCGCCGGCTTGTTAGATGACAATCCAAGGTAAGCACTACTCTCGAGTACTTTCTTCATTGAAATTTGGAGTTCTTTCCTAAGTTTTCTTGTTTTGTCCTCAGTCCTCTGTTGGCACTTCTTAAGCCTAATAGATTAATCCGCAAGCGTACGAGTACCTATGTAGCTTTCACCCGGGAGTATTCCAGAGTATCTATTTCCACGGGGAACGTGAAGTGCACTAATCCTAACTAATTCGTCTAGGGGTAAGGTTGACGACGAAGGAAGAGAATAAAGGATAGAGGGTAGAGAGGGTACTTGCAGATAAACTAAGTCTAGCTACATAATTGAGGGAATTAGATGTTGCCTTCACTGTCTGCTTTGGGTGCCCGGACGGGACAAGCTCCAGAAAGGGATGAGAAGGGGAACTTGTGCGGTCTACTCCTAAGTCCTACAACACCAACCGCTCTCACATGGTGGAATATGTAGGTTAGACAGGGCTGTCACCACCTGCCGGCTACCACAGCGATCCGTGGGGTTGGGTGCAAACCAAGGTAATCTTAAGTCTAGACACCACGCCTACACTATTCGGTTACTACTTCAGTCCGCGCTAGAGCAAAGCACCCAAAACTAGTAAGCGAGACTTACTAAACAATGAACGAGGAACCCACAGACAATGTAAGTAATTACTAAAGCTCAATTAAATAGAGAGACTAGAGTTACCATACAAGACCCGGACTTCACTCGAAGCTGAGCTGCATCCACCGAGGTACAAGGTGGAAGAGGGGCCGACACTCCGGCTCCTCTCCAGCACTCACACCTCACCTCTATCCCTATTTTCTATTTCTATTTCTGTAGGGCTTCGCTTTGGATCTTCTATTCACTTGTGTGTTTTGCTTCTGCCCCGAATCCAGGTATATATAGTACCTAGAGAGCATGGGGGTGCTTGTAGCCGAAGGGGAGGTAAGACGGTGGAGATGCCGGTGCGGCCGCACCCCTTGGATGCGCCGCCTTGAGCAATGCGCGGCGTGGATGGCTTCCTGAGGTTGATAAGTGTCTGGGCGAGGCGGTTGGAGTTTGCTTGGCAATTAAGCTGGTTCAGCCGAACCACTTTTGGTTTGGTTGCACCAGATCCAGGGCCGTTTGGCCCTCCGTTTCACCGACTTGTTCCTTGGACGGTGTATGATGTTCCCAGGGGTGGGTTCCCGGTGAATGAAGTTGTTTTGCTTGAGTTTGTGGGCTCATGAATCCGTGGGTGATACACCGTGTCCCTCGGATTGAACTGACTCCAAACCAATGCTTAGGATGTGTTCCATCTGTGTTTCCTTGCATTTGGTTGAAGATGATCGAGTTTGAGCCTGGTCGAACCAGCTTTTCCTCCGTTTGGTCTGAATTTTGGTCTGTTGTGTTCTTGCATCGAATACTCAAACAAAACTCATGGAACATGTCAGATTAAACCCCTAGAGCTATGGTATTTCATGATTTTTCCAATTTTATACCGCGTTGGCGGTCTAAAGTTATGAGTTAACGACCGCCAACAAGCCCCCCCACACTTAGATCTTTGCTCGTCCCGAGAAAAGTAATTAACGAATGGAGGAAAGCCTAAGTTAGGTTTCATGTAACTTCCAAGATAACTAAATGAGCACATAAGGCATTCCAAAATCCTTTTCCATACCTGTGGCCTTTTTTGGTGTCTACCTCTTGGTATTGGGTTCTTGGTGGGCGGAATGTATCTTACAACTGAAACCTTCCGTTCAATCTACGATCGGGAAATTTTTGTATGATTTTAAATAAAAGATACCTTTCTCTTGCATCCTCAATCACTTCGCTCGAATCTCACCCCTCCCCCTCTTTTTCCTCACTTTGTTGTAGTGGATTACTTTAGGCAAGTCATATTTATCAAGTGAAAGGATGGTTCCAAGAAAATTTACAAACTTACACCTGACCATCACTTGGATTTGAACATGTTTGATTTCCTTAGCCTTGTGACCCATATGTATTTTTTGCCTTGGGGAGTATGGATCTTTCCCCTTCATTTTTCTTAGGCTTTCACGTGCCTATATTTTTTTTCTTTCATGGGACGTTCATGTGCCCCTGAGAATAGAGCTTCCCCAGTCATGCGCGTCTCGGAGGATTCTGAGGTGTTGGATCCTAACGCAATGGCCATGATCCCCAGTCATCAAATGGTCATTTGGTTGACCCATATGTCCTCAGTCAACCAAAGGCCAGCATGTCCTCTCTGACCCATGGATCACACATGTCGGCGATTCGGGCGGCCATGGAGAAAGAACCTAGCATTGGGGGAAGTACTGTAACTTGCACCGATGGGAGAAAAACCCCGATTTTGATGGGACAGATTTAGGGAAATGCGCCGCGTGTCCTCAAGGATGAAGGCAAAGGGGAGGTTCGGCTTCTTAAGGAAGAAAGTTGGGACACGGCAGTTGTTTCCACCCAACAGCCACTTGACATATCGAGACAACAAGCCTTGGCCCACAAGCAAGTGACACGACGCGCCGACCACGCGTCGGTTCAGCTTGTCGAGGAAGAAACTGGGGACACAGCAGTTGTTTCCACCCTACAGCCAATGACATATGGGCAAGCAAGTGATGCGACGCGCTGACTAGGAGCCATGTGATTGGCTGAGACGCATAAGAGCTTGTAAATAGTCCATCTTTATCTTTTTAATCTTGAATTACAAATTGTAACTAGTATTTTCCCTCATATGTACTCCGAAATTGATGATTCTTTTTCCTAGTTTCATCTAAAATCACACTCTACCATTTACTGGTGTCTGTATTCTAGTTAATTCCTATTTCTTAGATCTTTTACCTAGCATATAGTTTTATACACCAAAGTAGGAAAAAAACAAAATGATATTGCATGAGAATTGCAAATATAACTTCACATTCTCTAATTGTAAGGTCAATATGAGTTTGTGTCAAAATTTGAGGTGTATATGATGTGAAAAGTATTGTGAGCTATTCAAACTTGAAATTTTGAGTTAAGTTCTAGGAAACTATGTGGGAGATGTATTCATTTGTGAACAATGTATGGCCCGGCTTTGTTAAAACTATTTGAATTTTTTTCCTCAGGCTTGTGGTCCTAAAATGTTTTGTTGTGTTAGTTTGTAGAATTTCTTGTCAAACTTTTGATATTATTATTTTTTTGTACTACCTTAGACTTAGGAGTTTGAATTATCCATATGAAATAGTTGAATTTTGTTTCCATATCTTGGACTTAGGCTATAATAGTATATATGTCCCTGAATATATTTTTTCTGTATGTTTTTTGAATCTTATTGGTGGTAGACGTAGTTCAAATTGAGCATCTCAGAGGATTCTAAACCATTGGATCATAACGCAATGGCCACAATACCCAGTCAACGAATGGTCATTTGGTTGATGTACATGGTCGTGCCCACCAGCCAGTCACTTGTTGGTCGTCCAAACCCAAACCAACCCCCCCCCCCCCCCCCCCCCCCGCCCCCATTCCTACTCGACGGCTGCACCGGCGACGACGGTTGGCGGATCACGATTGACGACACCGGGTAGGTGTCCTGTTGTCCCCGGCGCCTTGGGCGGAGACATCCCCGTGCTTCCCCTTTCCTTGCCGCCGCTAGTCCGCTAGTCCGCATGTTCGCTGTGCAGGCGTGCGTCGCGGAGTCCTCCTCAATCCGGCAGTACCAATCCGGCCTACTTGAAGTAAGTACCCACTTCCGGAACCATCAATTTTTCCAACATGATTATAGTTTGGTCTGTTAGTGTTGAATTTCCTCTTGCACACATGTCGAATGGTTCTTTAGCAGCTACCTGCCTTGTTTAGGAACTTTCAATATCGATGGACAGAACATGGATATCTAGTGTGAGAAAATTCACACCTTCTTACATCCATGGAGTCGAGAAATTCATGGAATTTGTTAAGCAACGATTCACTAAACAGAGCAATATACGTTGCCCATGCTCCCGATGTCTAAATCTGTATGAATTGGGTCAGCATGAGGTCCATGACCACCTTCTTCTGTTTGGGATGTCAGCTACATATACAAGGTTGACTCATCATGGGGAAGCTGCAAATGTTGTGCCTGTTGATGAGTTTTCAGAGCAGGTGCATGGACATGAATATGATTATGGGCTTGACTTTCAAGAGGATGAATTTGACCATTATGATGGGATTGATGTGGTTGAGGAAGCCAATAATGATAATGAAGAAATGCCAGACCTGGAGATGATATCAGAACTGTACACAACTGTGGAGGAGGATGGACATCAGCCAAAATTTACGAGAGTGCTCAATGATTTGAAGCGGACTCTTTGCCCAGGATCTAGGCACTCAAGATTCTCCTTTGTTGTGAGGCTACTTCGTATCAAGTTGCGCTATCGAATCAGCAATACAACATTCAACAGAATATTGAAGCTGGTGTCCTTATCATTCCCTCTGTTGAATTACCGTCTACATATGATGAGGCAAGGAAGTATCTTCGTGAACAGGGCCTTGGATACGACACGATCAATGTGTGCTATAATAACTGTCCAAAATGCAAGGAATCTAGATGGGAGGACAAGGATGGCTGCAGGCGTGTTCCTCGTAAGGTTTTGAGGCATTTCCCACTAATCCCAAGGTTGAAGAGGATGTTTGCTTCAAGCCAAACAGCTAAGGACATGCAGTGGCACAAGATGAAGCGGGCACTGGTTGATGGCCAAATGAGCCATCCATCTGATGGGATGGCATGGAGTCACTTTGACGTCAAGTATCCAGAGTTTGCAGATAATGCAAGTAACCTGAGACTTGCCATTGCTAGTGACGGTTTCAATCCATTTGGCAACTTTAGCACGACATATAGCATGTGGCCAGTGCTTGTTATGCCCTTAAATCTTCCACCATGGCAATGTGCCAATCCTTGGAACTACTTCATGTCTTTACTGATCCCAGGTCCAAAATCGCCAAGAAAGGATTTTGATTTATTCTTGGAGCCTCTTATAGAAGAACTTCTTCATCTCTGGAGTGGTGTCAGTACATATGATGCTGCCAGTCGTTCAAAGTTTAATCTGCGAGCAACTATGCTTTGGAGCATAAATGACTATCCAGCATTAAACACCCTATGAGGTTAAACTACAAAAGGTTATTTTGCATGTATTCATTGTAACAAAAACCCATTGTCATGGTCAATAAGGAAAAATTTATGCTATATTGGTCACCGTCGTTACCTTGACATGACACATCCTTGGTGGAAGAACAAGTTTTTATTCGATGGGACGATAGAGATGATTTAGGCACCAGGAAGGTTCACTGCTTAAGAGGTCGCTGAGCTACTAGAAAGGGTCAGCAATGTCAGCCCAGGTTTACGTAATAATGCACCAAAAAAGAGAAAGAGTAGAGAGGATGGAGAGCGAGTAATTTATAACCGCAAAGTTGGGTGGTGGAAGCTGGCATATTGGAAATTCCTGCTGCTGCCCCACAATCTTGATGTGATGCACATAGGGAAGAATATATGTGACAACATCCTTGGCACATTGCTGAAACTGGAGGGGAAGACAAAGGACACACTGAATGCTAGGCTAGATTTGGCTGATATGAGCATAAGATCTCATTTGCACCCTTACCAGGATGGTAACATGGTAAAAACTCCACATGCTTCCTATGTGTTGAAACCTGCACAACGAAGTGCATTTTGTAACTTCCTCAAAGGTGTCAAGTTTCTAGAAGGATATGCAGCTAACCTAGGAAGATACATTGCTCCTGATGGTTCAAAGCTCCAAGGCCGGATGAAAACTCATTCTTGCCATGTCCTTTTACAAAGAATCATACCTGCTGGCTTAAGAGGCCTCGTGCATCTTGATGTATATGAATCAGTTGCAGAGCTTGGGAACTTCCTTCGGGAGCTGTGTACTAGAAATCTGAGGACAGTAGTCGCGCAACGCCTGAAAAAAGAGATCCCACTGATCCTATGCAAGCTTGAGAAGATCTTCCCTCCTGCCTTCTTTGGTGTGATGGTGCACTTGGTAGTCCATGTACCTGATGAGACACTGCTTAGAGGCCCTGTACAGTATGGCTGGATGTATCCGATTGAACGGCAACTTGGCACATTGAAGAATTTTGTAAGGAATAGGACTAGGCCTGAAGGATCAATTGCTGAAGCCTACATAGAAAGTGAAGTCTTGGCATTCTGTTCTATGTACACCGATGATGTCGACACAGGTCCTGAATTTGAAGGGCCATTAGATGGTGACATCTCTATATTCATGCATGGTGCTCGACTTGTTGGCGCGGATCGGATGAAATACATCCCTTACAATCTCATGGACAAACTAATTTGGTTTGTACTGAATAACTGGGAAGAAGTTGAGCTTTATGTGAAGTACGTATATGTTGTACTCTGTCCTTATGTATAGTATGTATATATTGACTGTTGTTGATTCCTAATAATGTTTAAGCTTTTTCATACAACATGCACAAGGAATTGTTACTGCAACAAGGGGTACGTGATATCGATGTCCAGAAAAAGCAACCGGAAGAAATGGTTTGAGGGTCATGTAAGTTAATTAATGACATGCTATCATTTTGGAAGTCACTAACATCACACTAGACTCAACTACTTTATAGGCTTGGCTGTAGATTAAGAAGCTGCTTAGACAGGATCCTAATCAGGTCAGTGACGGATTGGTTGCACTATCTCGTTCTCCTGATCTCCGAGTCAAGATCTATTTAGCTTGCACTGTCAATAGAGTACGCTACAACACTGCTGACCGTGAGAAAAACCAAAAGACACAAAATAGTGGTGTCATGACCAAGGGGACAGACAAAGGCGAAGAAATTGAATTTTATGGTGTACTCAAAGAGGTAATTGAGTTGCAATACAACTCTAATCTAGAATACCGTCGGACAGTTGTTCTATTTCGATGCGATTGGTACAATCAAAGGGGCAAGACTGTAGGCATTAGAGATGATGGACATTTCAAGTCCATTAACATCAACTCGTTTTGGTACAAGTCTGATCATTTTATTTTCGCGACACAAGCCACCAAGATATTTTATTTGCAGGATAATGATTTAGGCAAAGATTGGAAAATTGAGCAGAGGGGCATGTATAACGTGCTTGAAATGGATGCTGACGTACTTCAAGATGATATCTGTTCCGATACGGAGCGTGCAGTGCGTGAAGGTGATGCAGAGGCTGAGGATGTGCACCAGGAAGAGCATGATGCAGTAGACACAGTCATTGAAGCTAATTTAGCAGAACTTGTAAGAGATAGGATTGCCGGTTAGGCAGAACATGAGGATGAAGATGACACTATCTTAGAGTACTGTAGTGATAGTAACGACAATGCGAACGATGTACATGATGTAGGCAAAGACGATGACGTTGATCTATAGGAGTTTGCATTGCCTCTGGCCATGTGTGTGTGGTGTTGTTGATTAACTATTATTGGATTAATTCATGTAATAATAATGCTGAAATTTTATGATGATTACTATTGTGTTATTGGATTAATTCATGTATTAATAATGTTGAATTCATGTAATAATAGGAGTTTGTACTTTAATTTCAGGGAAACATAAGATCTTCATTAACCATACTTGTATTTACATTGCAACAAGGACCTCCTGAAGCAAAAGCAAGAGAAAAGCAATACCACCTGCGGAGAATTTCGACTTCGCCTTGAATCCTATAGTCCTCGCTGCAATACTTGGTCAATCCATGAGGCTCCCATGGATTGATAGGACTGCCGCACATGCCGCCTACACACGAAAGATCGCCGCGTGGCACCGGCGCCGCTGCTGGCTCTGGCGGGTCCAAGATCCTACGCCAATGCGTTCGCCAGATGCGCTCGGTGGCCTCCTCGCGCCAGCGCAAACACCTGTCATTGCAAAACTGAGGTCTGCCATCCCCGCGGCCCGCCGCCGTCGCCGCTTCTTCCTCGCCCTCAACCTATCTCATGTACCACCTCGCAGCGTCGTCGCTCACGGCGCCGTCATTGGCCCTGTAGAGGAGGATGGCGGCCATATAGGCCGCCAGATTGTGCCCGACCTCGGCGGCGCGTTGGAGCTCGACGGTGCATACCGGGGCAAAGGGCGTGCCTTTACGGAACGCGACTTCCATCCCGGTTAGGAAGCACACCTCCGGGTTGCCGACTTTGGTCAGGCGACTAACGAGTGTGGCGTAGCCAATGGGGTTGTTCCACGACATGTTGTCGGCGAACCGCCCTACTTCGATGCGCCGGTCGACTTCGGGTTCGCCCCACACGCGGAGCATGCGGCGGCAGGTGGCCCGAAGCGCGCGGAGGTCATCCATTGGCTGCTCCGAGGTGGCCGCGAGGCGGCCCGCGATCTTAATGGCCAGGTCGGTCGGGAGCTCCGCCAGCGACGACCGGTGCCTCCACCTCGCCTCCATTAGTGTGTCGGCGTCGTCGACGACGTCGCGGAACGCCAGGCGCGTGGGCGTCGGCGAGACGGAGCGGATAGTTGTGTGGGAACAGCAACTATGTTCGCGCCAAGGGATTGCACAGTGTGCTCACCCGTGAGATTTTTTCTCAAAAAGATTGAGAGTGGAGAGTGGCGAGTGGAGTTTGTCAATGTCATCCATGTCGTACCTCACCTTTTATAAATGAAATACCTAGTCGATGTGTTCTCGCCGACAGGTGGGCCATGGTTTGTGGGCCACATATGTTAGTGGCTGTTCGATGGAAAAAACTGTCGTGTGTCCCCAATTTCTTTCTTGAGGACACACGGCGCATTTCCTCTAATTGGTCCCATCAAAATTAGGTTTTTTCTCCCATTGGCAATGCCAGAAGCAATAGCAAGTTACAGTACTAATTAAAGTAGCATAAGATGTTCATTAATTATACTATATATTTACATTGGCCACAAGTTCCTTGGACCTCATGAAGCAAAAGTAGCAGAAAATTAAATCAATACATACACTACACTTCTTCAATCTAAAATTAGCCACAGGAACCACTTCATTTCGCCACGCATCCGGCAATCCTCGCTGCAATACTGTCTCCATGACCATTCTAGAGCCACTCCGCAATCCTCGCCTATATACGGAAGATTGGCTCGCGGCGGTGCCGGCGCCACGCGAATGCACCTCGCCGCCACCTTCTCCAGACCACATGCGCGGCACTCCGGCGAATCCTGAAACACTCCCTGAACATGTCATCGCGGACACCCACCGGCCGCGGCCATGTGTTGTCCACGATCATGGCCGCTTGTCTCAAGTACTGCCTAGTAGTAGCGTCGACGCCGGTGCCGCCATTGGCCATGTACAGGAGGACAGCGGCCACATAGGCCGCCACTTCGTGGCGGCCCGCGGCGGCGCGCTCGATATTCTCGTCGAGGACAGCCAGGGGCGTGATCACAGGTCCACGGAAGACGACATTCACCCCATGAATGAAGCTGGCTTCCAAATTGCTGAGTTGGGCCTGGCGAGCAACAAAGGTGTGGTACGCTTCGGGGGTGTGCATTGCCATGTCGGTCAACCCCGCTACGTTGATGCGCCGGCCAACTTCAGGGTTGCAGCACATGAGGTGCATGCGGTGGCAGGTCACTCGAAGCGCGCGAAGGTCATCCATTGGCCGCTCCGAGGTCGCAGCGAGGTAGCCCGTGATCTGAATGGCCACATCGGTAGGGAGATCCATCCACCATCAGCGACAACCGGGGCTGCCTTGCGGTGGATAGGTAGAGCGGCCAGCAGATACACGTGTTAGCCACGTCGGCTAGTTGGGCCCGCACACATATACGTGGATGGCCTGGTCCCACCTCTGCAGTGGACCCCGTGTTCACATATTTGACCCGCAACCCTGACACGTGGGCCTTTGGGTCGAACCCAGCACACGTGGCTGCCTGGTAGACATGCTAGACCTGTCAACCGGGACCCACAGATACACGTGTTACCACGTCGGCCAGCTGGGCCCGCACACGTACACGTGGACGGCCTCGTCCCACCTCTGCAGTGGACCCCGCGTTCACATATTTGACCCACAACCCTGACATGTGAGCCTTCGGGTCCCACTCAGCACACGTGGCTGCCTGCTAGACATGTTGGACCTGTCAACCGGGACCCAAAGATACACTTGTTAGCCACGTCGGCCAGCTGGGTCCGCACACATACATGTGGACGGCCGGGTCCCACCTCCGTAGTGGACCCCACGTTCACATATTTGACCCTCAACCCTGACATGTGGACCTCCAGGTACACGTGTTAGCCACGTTGGCCAACTGGGCCCACCCTCATACACCTGGACGCCCGGGTCACACCTCTACAGTGGACCCAAGTTGACATAGATACTTGGACTTTGATGGCGCACCCTTTCTGTGACGATACGACATGCTGTTCTGTGACGCTCGTTTTACTTTCGTCACAGTTGAGTAGGGGCTGAGGGCTACCGCCGATGAAATGTGATGAAACTCAGGTTTCGTCATAAAAGGGGCATGTTCTGTGATGAAGTTGGAAACGTTAGGCGGAATTTCATCACGGATGCGCTGATTTCTAGTAGTGGTCGTA
This sequence comes from Panicum miliaceum, assembly GCA_032594955.1. Lineage (NCBI taxonomy): Eukaryota > Viridiplantae > Streptophyta > Magnoliopsida > Poales > Poaceae > Panicum > Panicum miliaceum. The sequence goes on along the minus strand of CM064060.1, from coordinate 25,092,700 downwards.
CACGCGCCGCTTCTTCGACACCCGCGCAACCATCACCAACATCGCTGACGAGGAGGTCATCCGCTGCTTCCGCAATGGAACTAGCCATGAAGCAAACATACAAGGAGTTTGGGAGGAACCTCCCGACTACCGTACTCGAGCTCCGTGACATGATGCAGCAATGGGCGGACCAAGAAGACGAGGAGAATGAACGCTTCCCCAAGTGCAAGGGCGACAAGGGCAATAACAACAACCGCTCAAACAAAGGCCAGTATAATAAATCGGGTGCCGCTCGCAAGCGGAAACCCGAAGACCAAGTGGCCAACGTCGAGCATAACCCTCGCAGCAAGAAGTCAGGCAAGCTCCAAGATGAGTATGAAAAGATCCTCCACAAGCAGTGCCCAATGCACCCGAATGCCAAGCACACAATGTTCCAGTGCACCGTCCTTCGCAAAATCCTCAACGCACCTCCTCCTCCTGATGACGAGGAGAAAGACAAGGACAAGGGGGACGAGGCCAACGACAAGTCAGGACCTCCGGGTTTCCAACACCCAACTAATACCGTCAATGTCATCTTCGGAGGCGAAGACGGTATCATCACCAAGCGCCCGTAGAAGCTATTTTGGCGCAAGATCATGTCAATGGAGCCAGGATTGCCATGTCCTCTGAGACACAGGGAGGTCCCGATCTCTTTCTCCAGAGAGGATCAGTGGACCAGCTTCTCCGAGCCAAGAAAACTTCCGCTCGTTCTGGACCCGGTAGTCGCGGGCTCTACCCTGACCCGAGTACTCATCGACGGGGGAAGCGGGTTAAACTTGCTCTTCTCGAGTAACGCGGCTACACTGATCGGCTCAGTCACACTGCTAGTTACTTTTGGGATAGCAGACAACTTCCGTATGGAGTACATAAAGTTCAAAGTCGCGAACTTCGAATCTTCGTACCACGCCATCCTAGGCAAGCCCGCCCTGACCAAGTTCATGGCAGTACCCCATTACATCTACCTAGTTATTAAAATACCAGGTAACAACGGTATACTCTCCCTCCGCGACGACGTCGAGAAGTCCTATGACTGCGACCAGGAGGCGATCAAGTACGCTGCATTAGCGCGCATGCCAGAGCCTTCATTCAAAGTATTCGCGGCCGCACAACAACTCTCCAAGACCGAGCTAGATGTGGCGAAAAAGAGGCCAAGCCAGTCGAGGCCAAGCCAAATCCCGACGTCGGCATCAAGACCATCCAGCTCCAGGAGGGTGACTCATCCAAGACCGCCCTGATCGGCGGGCACATGGATAGCAAATAGGAACTCGAGCTCATCAAATTCCTTAGGGCTAAATGAGACATTTTTGCCTAGAAACCAGCGGATATGCTAGGTGTGCCCAAGGATTTGATCGAGCATGCCCTAAAAGTCGACCCCAAGGCCACTCTGAGGAAGTAATGACTACGTCATTTCTCCCCAGAAAAGAGGCAAGCCATCAAAAAAGAGCTAGCTAAAATACTCGCGGCTAGTTTCATCAAAGAGGTGTACCACCCAGAGTGGCTAGACAATTATGTACTTGTTCTTAAAAAGAATAACAATGAATGGAGAATGTGTGTCGATTATATTGATTTCAATAGGCATTGCCCGAATGATCCACTTCGCACTTTCCCATATCGATCAGGTTATCGATTCCACCGCCGGTTGCGTCCTGCTTGCCTTCTTTGATTGCTACTAGGGTTATCACAAGATTTCCCTCAAGGAAGAAGACCAGATCAAGACTGCGTTCATCACCCCGTTTGGTGCCTACACATACACGACTATGTCATTCGGGCTAAAAAATGCGGGTGCGACTTACTAGTGAGCCATCCAGCTATGCCTCACTGATCAGCTACATCGCAACATTGAGGCCTACGTGGATGACCTGGTCGTCAAGACTCAAAATCCCGACGAGTTCATCTCTGACCTCGAGGAAACCTTCAACAGTCTGCGCAAATTTAAGTGGAAGCTCAACCCGACTAAGTGCGTCTTTGGCGTATCTTAAGGGAAACTCCTTGGTTTCATCGTCAGTCACGGAGGAAATGAGGCTAACCCTGAAAAGATAACCGCCATCACAAGCATGGGGTCTCCACAGAAGATCAAAGACATGCAGAAGCTCACCGGCTGCATGGCGGCATTAAACAGATTCATCTGTCGACATGGAGAACGGGGTCTACCCTTCTTCAAGCTCCTCAAGCGGCAGGATAACTTTGTTTGCACTGAGCAAGCGGCGCAGGCATTGTAGGATCTCAAGCATCACCTCCAGTCGCCCCCCATCCTCACGGCTCCGAACCCAAGCGGGAGCCTGCCACTTTACATCGCTGCGACTACTCACGAAGTCAGCACGACTATTGTGGTGGAGAGGAACGAGGAGGGCCATGCATTTGGCGTGCAGAGGACAGATTATTTCATCAGCAAAGTCCTTTCTGAGTCAAATGTTCGTTATCCTTCGATTTAGAACCTTCTCTACGCTATACTCATCACCTCCAGAAAGCTTCGTCACTACTTCGACGAGTACAAGATCTCAGTTGTCACTGACTTCCCTATGGCAGATATACTTCACAATCGGGACGCCACAGAACATATCTCTAAGTGGGAAGTGGAACTTGGTGCTCTCAACATTGACTTCAAGCCACGCACGACCATCAAATCGCAAGCACTAGTCGATTTTTTGGCAGAGTGGCAAGAAAACCAAGTACCAACTCCGGCTAACCAACCAGAGCATTGGTTTATGTACTTTGATGGATCCCTGAAGCTCGAAGGCGGTGGCGCAAGAGTTCTATTCATCAGTCTAACTGGCGAGCAACTTAAATACGTATTTCAGATACTATTTATGGTCTCTAACAATGAAGCCGAGTACGAGGCACTACTGCACGGGCTATGCCTGGCTGTCTCCCTTGGCGTCAAGCGACTACTCATTTTTGGCAACTCCTTACTGGTGGTCCAACAATGCAACAAAGACTGGGATACCAACAAGGAGACCATGGACACCTACGTCGTAGTAATCCGCACACTCGAGAACAAGTTCTCAGGTCTCGAGATTCATCATGTGCTTCACGACAACAATGTTGGGGCAGACGTTCTCTCAAAGCTAGGCTCTAAACGAGCTAAAGTTTCGGTTGGAGTTTTCATCCACGAACTCCACCATCCCTCTATTCCAAGAATAGAGTCAGGCACCATCGACCAAGGCCCCAACGAGCCTAGTGGAGGTGTCCTGATGATCGACGTGGATTGGCATTCCCAGTGCATCGACGTGATCAAGGAAAAAAAAGCTACCCCCCAACGTCGACCCTAAGAGCGCCGAGGCTATCTGACTAGTTAGGCGAAGCAAGGGTTATGTTCTGGTGGGGGATAAGCTCTACAAGCGTGGATCAGTGTCAGGGATTCTCATGAAGTGCGTGACTACCGCAGAAGGGCGAGAAATCCTGGAAGAAATTCATGAGGGCGCATGTAGTAATCATGCAGCCTCCCGTACACTAGTCGGGAAAGCTTTCAGGTCTGGGTTCTATTGGCCTACGGCTTTCGCAGACGCTGAAGACATCGTTCTCCAATGCATAAACTGCCAATTCTTTGGTAAACAGGCTCATGCCCCTGCCCACAAACTGATCACTATACCACCTTCTTGGCCGTTCACTTATTGCTCGAGCCTCGACATGATCGGCCCATTGACAACAGCGCCAAGAAGTTTCACTCATGTGTTGGTGGCAATCGACAAGTTCATAAAGTGGATCGAGTACAAGCCAGTCACAACTCTCACGGCGGATAGAGTTGTCACCTTCATCTGCGACATCCTCCACCGCTTTGGCTTTCCTCATACAATCATCACTGATCTGGACTCCAATTTCTCATCACATGAGTTCTGGGAGTTTTGTGAACGAAGCGGCATTGAGGTCAAGTACGTGTTGGTCGCTCACCTGAGGGCCAATGGCCAGGTGGAGCGTGCCAACGGCTTGATACTCGATGGACTCAAGAAAAGACTCTACGATAAGAATAGCAAAAAGGGAGGCAAGTGGATTCATGAGTTACCCAAAATCGTCTGGGGGCTTCGTACTCAACCGAGTAAAGCCACAGGATAGTCACCTTTCTTTCTCGTCTATGGGTTAGAAGCAATTCTTCCAGCCGATATTATGTGGGAATCACCCAGACTTGAGATGTATAAGGAAGGTGAAGCTGACGAGGCAAGGCATCTAGAACTCGATTGTGCTGAAGAAGTCAGATGCAATGCTTTACTTCGGGTCAGCTTAGTACCTACAAGGCGTTTGCGCGGTACCTTGACCGCAACGTCCAGGCAAGATCCTTTAACATTGGAGACTTAGTCCTACGCCGCATCCAAGACGAGACTGGGCTTCATAAGCTCAACTCTAGATGGGAAGGACCCTTCATCGTCACAAAGGTCAAAAGGCCAAGGTCGTATCGACTACAGTACTCTGATGGCCACGAAGTTCCAAATTCTTGGAACATCGAACACCTACGCCATTTCTATGCCTAAGAAACTTGTACAAAACCTGTCAGCTGCAGCTCAGCACAGTATAATAATACATGGTTGTTTCGGTTCCCCAAACGACTACCGTGTCATTATTTTTTGCTTAGTTACATTAAGTAAACCCGGGGGCTGTCGCCACGAGTTATGTCAATACGCTACCTTACTCTAATCTTCGGAAAACACTCGAGGGATGCACCACGAGTACCTTTCCGTTACGATTAAGCAACAACCTCTCAGGCTACCCCTTTGAGCATGTTAAGCGTTCTTTCTGACTACCTTCCTTCACAGCTTAGTCAAGCTATAGGGCAAGGTCTTACAGGGTAAAGTAGAAGAGGTTCTCATGCCTACTAACAAAGGTTCTACGAACACAACTCTATAAAAAAGTAAAATCTAGTATACAATTTACCAACTAAAGCGTTGCTTTCAGGGTAACTCCACACTAGAACTAACGTACTCAACAGCTTACACGATTATGTTTCAATGCGCCACTCCACGAGTCAAGCGTAGCAAACAACAATCAAACAAGCATTAATATATTACAAGGGCAACTGTTGTTTTCTTAAAAAAACAAACACAGTTCTAAAAGCTCAGAACAGTGGAAGGTCATCAACTATTTGATGAGCGACGTCTTGTACCTCGCCACGGTACTCGTTGAATTGCTCTTCGGTGCACTCTCCGAAGACGCCTTCCGCAAACGGGTGAACATCCATACCCGGGAAGTAAGACTTCACCACCGCCAGTGCATGAGTCAGCACGACCTTGGCGGTGCCGGATGCGTACCTTGTGATGCTCGTGGGAGCATCAACAAGGCGCTGCACTAGCAAGCGGCCATCCGGTGTCAGGTCGACGAACTCGCACAGCTGGTGCACGGCAGTCCCGAGTTAATCCAGCTCCTTATGTTGACGTTCCTTGTCCCGGTTTAGTGACTGGATCATCTGCATGTTCTGCACAAGCTGCTTGTTAGCATCCTTCAGCTGGCGAGTCACAGTCTTATGTTCCTCATCCAGATCCAAGTACTTGAGTTGCAGCTCTTCCAGAGCCGTCTTCAACTACTCCTTCTCCTCTATAAGTTCGTATATGTCACACTTCCAATCAGTTAAAGCTCTTTCAATACGAGCGTACTCTAGGAAAAGTACACATATACAACTCAGAAGGCATAAGGACACACAACCACTACTCGGGTGTGAGGAACAGACTACTTACTCTCTTTCTGGACAGTCAAATCTTTGATTTTCCGGACAGCCATATCATGCTTCTGCTGCTGAACGATCATCGCGTCTCGATGGTAATCCCGCAAGGCTGCGAGTTCTTCCTAGAGCTTGGTATTTTTTGCCTTCTCGGCCTGTTGGTCATCCTCTGCATTATGGGTCCACAGCAGCACATCGCCGATCTGGGTCAGCAGCGCTGATTTCTCTCGGAAGCGATTGATAAGGCTCTACATAAAGGCATTCAACAAGTCAGTAACTTTCTACAATAGGATTATCAAGCCTAGAGGAAGTACTCGACTTCATACCTTTGTATAGTCTGTGAAGCGGCGGCTCTTGACGTTCGATACGGACCACTTTATCCAAAGAAGTGACATTTATCCAAAGACCAACATTAGAGTAGGGCTTTATCTAACAAATTCCACCAGTGTTGGTTGATTTCTTTATGCAGGCGATTACGGGACGAAATTGCAGGAAATGAGCAACTAAGATTCAAGGCGTAATTCCAGAATGCGCAAACGGGCAAGGCATAGAGCAAAAGAGGCCAACAAGGCAAGGAACCAGCCTCAACCAGGGCCCACTCACTTGCCATAGCCCCTAGGGCCCACCTACAGACCACGTGGCCAAGGGAGGAGCCGAGCTGGGCCAGGCCTGGTTCGGCCGACCTACCCTAGTCGGCTGACCCAGGGAGGAGGCCACCGACTTACTCCTTCGACGTGGAGCTCCTGATTGGTTGCTTAAGGTGGTTTGGGCAGGCTTCAGCGTGTTGCACAGTAGAAACACCCCTCACACACCCATATAAATATAAGGGAGGGTGCTTCTAAAGAGGACACACCTTCACATCCCTCTCAACTCCCTCTTGGAGTTTCTCTTGTGTTCATGAGCTCTAGGCTCATCTCTAGAGGTGATTAGAGATAGGGAGAGAGTGGGGAGGATTTTGGGGAAGTGCCGGGTTTGTCGGCACTCTTCTCCAACTTGTACCTCGACGGATGCTTTTCAATCAAAGTAAGTGTTCGTACTTTCTTATGTGCTTAGTTTCCTAGTTAAGTTATAGTGCTAGCTCTTTAGTTGCTTAGCTGGATCAGTAGTTCACCAGTTTATAGTGGGTGCTTTAGTCTAAGGCCATAGGCTAGAGTAGTAATGATAGTGTAGACGTGGTGTCTAGACTAGACTTACCTATTGGTTGTGGTATATCCCATGGTTAGATGAGGTAGGTAGCAGGTGGTGACAGCCCTGTCTATCCAGCCGAACCCTCCCCGTTTGGGTATATCCTAGTGCCGTATTACTAGAACTCACCAGTCTTATTCTGTGGGAAGCTAGTAGCTCGAAGCAAGCAGCTAGGACAGTTCTATCTTATCTCTGAAACCCAACCTTAGGAAACCTCTCTACCCTCACCTCTAGCGGGTGTGGTGTCCTTGGACGAAACTGAACCGTAGAGAAAGTACACACGTTCCTCAGTGGATACGATACCCTTGGAACACTCCTGGGTGAAAGCTACAACGGTATCCGTGCGCTTGCAGATTTATTTTCGTGATGCTAGGAAACATCAATAAGCTTTCTGGCACCATTGCCGAGGAAGAGTTTCTATTTTCACTTCGAACCTAGTTTGCCCTCGTATCATTTTCTTTTCTTTGATTCTATCTCTACCCCCACTACACATGGAGCAGCTATCCATGTTTTAGCTCTCCTCACCCAAGAGTGAATTTTGCGAACCAGCCTCTTCATCTGATCCAATTCTTTTGCTTGGTTACGAAATTCCCTCCTGATTCTTAAGCAAAGTTTAGGAAAGTACCTTCTCGGGATGGGGGGATGAAAATCCTTACCATCATCTCCGTGAATTCGAGTTGGCATGACACATGAGACTCTGAAGTGGAAGTTCTTTCCCTTTTCTCTCATAGAAGAGGCGAAGCGATGGTACACTTTTAACGTAAGATTTGCAAACGGGGATTGGAAGAAGTTGCGAGATCAATTTTGTCTCACATACTTTCCGATCACTCGTATATGCGCCTTACGAGCAGAGATTCTGACCTTCTGTCAGAATGAAAGGGAATCCCTTGGTGCAGCGTGGGCCAGATTTTCCCTTCTAGTTCAATCCGGTCCCGACTTGTCTTTACCCGACCCCTTGTTACTTCAACATTTGTATGCGGGACTGAACAAGGACGATGCACAGTACCTCAATAACACAGACGGAGGTTCGTTCTTGTACAAGACCTCAGTTGAAGAAAGAGAAATCCTCGATAAGATCTTAGAGAGAACTTCCTACGTCTCTTACCGGGAACCACCTCGGGTGGAATGAGAGGTACCACAAGAGGAACCCAGGGTAGCCGAATCCAAGCCCGTAGAATCCCAACCTTTAGATTCCACTCCCATACCTCTTCCTGAACCGGAATCCGAAATACCCGAGGTAGAGGACCCTCTACCTTCGGAATTTGAGCATGGATTCGAGGAGGATCTCTTTGAAGATCTTGGCAACACCTCAAAGTATCTATGCCAGAAGCGACCACGTGTCCCGGTCACTCCTTTAGAACCATACGAAAAGAACCGCCTTTTAGAGATTATCAAGGAGTTGACAACCATAATGAGCAGCGAATGGTCGATAGAAGGAGAGTCGAGCTCATCTCTCATTCAGATTAGCCACCCTTCTTTTCTCATTTGCTGCTGCATAAAGAATCAGAACGTGGACGCTCTTTCTAACCCCGCCGTTGGGGCGAACATCATGTCAATCGGTAAATTCTGTGGCAGAGGTTTCCCCCGTAGTAGAGCCAATTGAGGAGGTGCTGGACACAAACCTTCTAGATTCGTCAGAAATGACCCTCGAACAGTGAACTGAAGAGTTCATACAAGAAGAGAAAGATTCTGATGAAATCTTAGAGTTCAAGGAGTTCGAAGTTCCAGCCCGACCTCTAGTTGAGCTCAAGCCATTACCTTCTGGCCTTCAATATGCCTTCCTAAACAGCAATGTAGAAGCTCTCGTGATCATCAGTGACAAACTTTTAGAAGAGGAGAAGTCAAAGCTCATCGCTGTTTTAGAAAAGCATCGAGCTGTTCTTGGTTACGCCATCCAAGACCTCAAGGGCATCAGCGCTACTCTTTGCACTCATCGCATTCCCATAGATCTCGCTATGGCACCCTCCAGGGAGCCTCAACGCAGGTTGAACAATGAGATGCGTGAAGTGGTGAAGAAGGAGGTCCTGAAACTCCTACACGCTGGAATCATCTATCCAGTCCCGTATAGTGAGTGGGTGAGCCTAGTACAGGTAGTGCCCAAGAAAGGAGGTATGATGGTCGTGGAGAATAGCTAGAATGAGCTGATCCCACAATAAACCATCACGGGGTGGAGAATGTGTATAGTCTACAAGAAGCTCAACAAGGCTACAAAGAAGGATCACTTTTCGCTTCCCTTCATTGACAAGATTCTTGAAAGGTTAGCAAAGCACTCCTACTTCTGTCTCCTTGATGGCTATTCTGGTTTTCATCAAATCCCAATCCATCCCGATGACTAAAGCAAGACTACATTCACATGCCCCTACGGAACCTATGCATACCGACGAATGCCATTCGGGTTGTGTAATGCGCCTGCTTCATTCCAAAGGTGCATGATGTCCATCTTCTCGGACATGATTGAAGAAATTATGGAAGTTTTCATGGATGACTTCTCGGTTTACGGTTAGACCTTCGATCATTGCCTCAAGAATTTGGATAGGGTCTTGCAGAGATGCCAAGACAAGGACCTGGTGCTGAATTGGGAGAAGTGCCACTTCATGGTCCGTGAGGGCATTGTTCTCGGACATCTCATCTCCGAGAGAGGAATCGAGGTGGACAAGGCGAAAATCAAGGTCATTGAACGACTTCCGCCTCCCACCAATGTGAAAGGAATCTTAAGCTTCTTAGGCCATGCAGGGTTCTACCGACGCTTCATAGCTAATTTTTCCTATATTGCTAGATCCCTCACAAACCTGCTAGCTAAGGACGCCCCTTTCCAATTTGATGATGAGTGCCTAACAGCCTTTCACACACTAGAAAAGGCACTCATCTCAGCTCCAATCATTCAACCCCCAGATTGGAAGCTTCCTTTTGAGATCATGTGTGATGGTAGCAATTATGCGGTGTGGGCCGTACTTGGGCAAACTAAGGACAAGAAGCATCACGCGATCGCCTATGCAAGCAAGACACTAACAGGAGCTTAGCTTAATAATGCCACAACTAAAAAAAAGCTCCTGGCAGTTGTCTTTGCTATAGATAAGTTTAGATCTTACTTAGTGGGTGCAAAGGTTATTGTATACACTGACCATGCAGCTCTGAAGTACCTTCTCACTAAGAAAGATGTGAAGCCAAGGCTCATAAGGTGGATCCTTCTACTCCAGGAGTTTTATCTAGAAATCAAAGATAAAAAGGGAGTAGAAAACTCGGTTGCAGATCATTTGTCGTGTATGAATATCACTAACACGCCGGAATTACCGATAAATGACTTCCTCCGGGATGACATGCTACTCAAGGTAACGGCTTCGAACCCCTGGTATGAAAATATCATCAATTTTATGGTTTCAGGGTATGTACCACCTGGGGAGAACAAGAAGAAGCTAGTGTTTGAGAGCAGACGACACTTACGAGATGAGCCATACCTCTACAGATTCTGTGAAGATGGATTACTCCGAAGATGTGTCCCCACAGCAGAAGGGATCAAGATTATTGAGAAATGCCATGCAACACCATATGGAGAGCACTATGATGTGTTTCACACGCAAGCGAAAATATGGCAAAGTGGTTTCTATTGGGCAACAATGTATGAAGATACCAAGGATTTCATTCGAAGGTGTTCCAGTTGCCAGAAACACGGAGGAATCTCAGCTCGCGATTCCATGCCTCTCACATATAACCTTCAAGTGGAGCTTTTTGATGTATGGGGCATTGACTATATGGGACCCTTCCCGATGTCCCATGGCTGTGAGTATATCTTGGTCGCTGTGGATTATGTCTCCAAATGGGTAGAAGCAATGTCATGCAAGGCTGCCGATGCAAAGCACGCCCGTAAAATATTACGAGAGGTAATCTTTCCAAGATTTGGGACACCCCGGATGGTAATTAGTGACGGAGGATCGCATTTCATCGATGCGGCTTTTCAGAACTTCCTTAAGGAACTCGGGATGATGCATAACATCACAACCCCGTATCACCCTCAAACAAGTGATCGGCCGAGTCTAATACTTTTTGGTCGTCATCGGCCGATCCGGGAATTTCTAGCATATGATGATGAAGTTTTATTGCTTCACGGGCCAGGTTATGTCTTTCTTGCTGGGATCTATGGCGATCTATGGCGCCGACGATATCTGGATTGGAGTTCTCAAGGAAGTTGATCCGCTAATGCACTTCTTGGGCTCGTTGTTTGTAGGAGTCCTCTTCTTCGCGGACTTGCGCTAGCTTGGCGCGATCGGCCATATGGCGCAGGGCCCTGTACACTGAAGTCTGCATCGACTCTATGTATGCAGCAGGATCCAAAGTTTCTGTCGCTTCCTCTGGGATTCGGCCTCTGATGTCATTAAGAAGTCGCCGAATCGATGAGGCATCTCCCACTAATCGGCCGATATCGTCTTGGAGGAGGGTCCGCATACTCTCGAGCTTGGCACGGACGTCATCAGGAATTGAGCTTGATGTAACTTGGTGTGAAGCGACCTCTTCATCGTCAGACAGGGGAACCGCGAAAGAGAAAAGACTGTTATTAGGAGTATCTTGTTCCTGCGAAAGAATAAAGACAAGGATTAGCAGACAGTAAAGGGGAATTGGCCGATTTGGGTGATAAGTTTCTTACCTCTTTGAAGCGGATTTCTCTTGCTTGTGCCGGCTGGAGTGCCACCCTCGTCTCAGGAACCGGTGCGATCGGTTCATCAGAAGAGGAGGACTCGATGACTATCAGTGCCCTGCTCAGGCCAGCTTCTTGAAAAGGTATGGGAAATAGACTTTATGAGTATACTGCGAATAATTAAGTCTGATGATATGAGATACCTGCCATACCCCTGTGAGTCTTTCGGCCGATGTTTGTTGGGGGGGGGGGGGGGGGTACAATCAGCGCACCCAGATTGGTCTGCATCAAGATCAGTTAGTTTTTGTTGAATATCAAGAGATTGAGTTAAGAGACTCTCTACCTCGGTGAGGAGAATCGCTGGCGTTTTGGCTTCCGCTTGGGACGTAGCCGATTGCTGCGGAGATTGCACTGGAGCAATTTGTGCAGCCTGACAGAAGGAAGAGGTTAATATTGATAGAATACTTAAAGGTATGTGAAGTATGCGAGGTTACCCGGACAGCTTCTACCAGCAGTAATGCAGCGGCCGCTCCAACTTCTGTGGCAGTCTGGAGATCGACCTCCTCGGCAATCGGCAAAGCTGGCGCAGTTGGGGTTTCAGCCGACGCCGCCGCCGATTGATCAGTTGGTCCTATGCGGGCACGTACTCGGCGGCTTGTCTTCTTTAAGGTAGGCCTTTTCGGCGTTTGCTTCCATCGGCTGCTGGTGATATCTTTGATGGTCGGAGCGTGATGGCCGATAAGTGGAAATGGTGTGTATGGGCGATTACTCTCTATCGGCCTACCACTTTGGCTCCGCGTCGGAGGAATTTGACTTTCAGACTGAAAAGAGAGATACAAGTTAGCGGCGAGATTGTAGCATGGAAAGGGACAATATTGAAATCAGCTGGAAGAAAGGTAATACCACTGCACTTGAATCGATGTTGTCTAGGTCCAAACTGTTACAATATGTTGATGGACACGAACAGAAGAGGTACTGCTTCCATTCTGCCCACCACAGTTTGAATTGTTGGACGGCGAAGGGGGCCACTATCCAGTTGTTTAGGTCGATGGTACTAGAGTCTGGCACTAGATTGCACAGCCGATTGTAGTCGAGGCTCTTGGTCAGTTCATCTCAAAATTTTGCACGGCCGGCAAACTAGACTTGAATCGGCAGCTGACCAAAGTCAAATTGCCGTGCTGGGACTGATGGATTATAAAATTCATAGGTGGGGAAATTTTTTCCAGAAAAGAAGTTGGCCAGTAAAATCCCTGGCTTGATCAGGATATCCATGAGATCACTGTTAAAAGTATTGGAAGATGAATCATAACAGACGGGAAGCTCAAAAATCGGCCCTGTTGTCTAATATGGATACCAGCTGATAGTCTCTTCACTGAAGCTGTTGTAGAAACATCTGAAGTATTCGGCCGTTCGGGTGGCAGTGAACTGACAACCAGGGAAGGCCGATGCTGCTTCTCCAAAAGAAGTACACCGTCGTCGTATGGTGGGTTTTTCCTCTGACTCGATATTGGGAAATGTTTTGGTCTCTATTTGCTGCTGGGAGACCTTGCTTATGTATAGGTTGAGCTAGAGGGTGATGAACCACCAAGGACCACCAGGATTGCCAATCGGCTCCCCTTTTGATAACTTGACGCCGATTTGGTGCATCATATGGTAGGCCAATCCTAACAGATGCTTCCCAAGGGGGATGGCCGATCCTAGTGACAGAGCTTCTGCTAGAGCTTGTGTATTGGATGAAGGACCAACTGCTCTGCCACAGAAGAAGTGCTTCTCTAGCCACATCATTAAGAACGTTGTATGTTCTCTTTCTGAAATCATCCCGATCCTCATATTTTTGGTGATATACCCATTCCACCCGCCGATTCCTTTTGTCTCTAGCCGATGGGTTGGTTTGATCAGATAATCAAAGGGTGTATCAGGGGAGGAGATATCAAGGCCGGTCAGCATCAGGACATCGGCCAGGGTCGGAGTCATAAGTCCGTGCCCAAAGAGAAATGCGTTGAGCGCGTCGGACCAGAGATAAGAGGCCGCTATTACTAAGGGTTCATTTTTCTCCATTTGGGACAGAGAGAGATTGATGCACTGGCCGATTTTTAACTCATCCCACTGAACTCTCTTGGACTTGGCTAATCTGTGGTACCATTCTTTCCAGCCAGGGGTTTCATTCGGCCAAGATCTAAAAGCACCTGCCCACTGACCCAAATCCATGGGTGATTGCTTGAAAGGAATTCTATGGGTTTCTAGGTTGATCAAATCGGTTGGATCTGGATTCCCCATGGGACCTAAGCAGATGAGACCGGGGGTTTCGGAAAGGGGAATAGTAATCTGGTGCCTAAATGCCTAAAAAAGAGGGAAAAAGGAGAAAACTGAGAATCGATCTAGAAAGTACTTGAGCAGTAAAAAGTAAAAGAGGAAAGTTTCGGATGATTACCTCCGGGATGAAACTCATCGTCGCCGATGGAGTCACCAATGGAGCCGCCGATGGGACCGCCGTCGCCGGGGAAGTTGCCGGCGGAACCTCCGTGGTTGGTGAAGTTGCCGATGGCGCCGCCACTGGAAGGATGGAGCAGATTGCAGGCAAGAGAGAAATCGCCGGAGGATGCGGTTGGAGACCGAGAGGGCGCAGAAAGAAGATTGATGAGGACATCAACACCAACGATACATCCACTCCGACACAAGTACCTATTGCTGGTCCTATTACTCATGCTCGTGCGCATCAACTTAATCATCAGGTGAGTTCAAATATAAGCTCATGTACATCATGTTTAGACCATGGAGACCCGTGTACTCTTGTTTTGCTTAGGAACCAAGGAGGCGACCGAAAGGGAAACGGATTCGCGCAGGCTGGATTCGGACTGCAGAACAGTACCAACTTGTGACGGACAATACGGTCGCATATAAACTCGGATTGGGGCGTTCAAGTACTTATGGAAAGCTTATGAAGTCTTCTTTCAAACGGATCCAGCCTCATATCCATATCTATTACGAGTCGGCCGCAATCGTAAAATTAATACAGAGTCCTTTTCTGCACATGGTGCTGCGCCACCCTGTTTTGGCCCAATGGGCCGTGTATCAAGTTGAGTCCATTACGGACGCATCCTAGGGTTGGAGTACGACCCCAGCACCCCTGTGGTCGTCCTCCCACGTACTTATACCCCTTAGCCGCCACCAAGGATGCTTGGGTTTTGTTTAGATCAAGTTTAGCCTTCGCTACTTGCTTGCAAGCGCGTGTGCTATATCAGCCGCCCGTCTTGTTGTCTTCGGAACCCCACCATTATTGAGATTGCATGTGAAACCTTCATTTACATCTAGTAAATTCAGTACTTGTCATACTTGTTCTTGCTAGTTCTTCGATTGCTTGATGGACGAGTGCCCTAGTGGCCGGGCGCCGCGCTCCACAAGATCGCGACAGCCATTGGAGGGGGTGTATCGGTTGCTAAGGCGCAGCTTGGAAGGCTGTAGTCGGGCCGTGAACGTCGCCTCCATCGACCAATCGAGTTATCCACGCCTCTCATCGAAAGATCGGGAATCAAACCCTAGCGGGTCGCCATTAGTTGGTAATCAGAGCAAGGTTTATCGGTGAGAGACTTCTAATTTTTCGCTGTTTTATTTTTCCTATAGTCCAGAAAAGCCAAAAAAAATAGTAGATTAGTTTACCTTCAATCCTATAAACTCGTTTGAGCCTTTGCTAGCACTGCTTAGTTAGGGCTTGTTGAACTTTCGGTTGCATCGGTTGCGTCGCGTTGCTGGTCTTAGTTTTAGTCCTTTAGAGTTTTGAGTTCTTGTCACGTTCTAGTCACAACCGTGCGCTACCATACATACTCCGTGTTGGCGGAATCCGAGTCCATATTCGTGTTCAAGTCCGAGTTAGATTCTGTGTTGGTTTGTGACCGAATCGCACGCGGTGCTGTGATTCGAGTAGGGATCGGTTTCCGAGTCCGAATTGGTGTGCCTAAGAACTGTTGGGGTCCGGGCAACCTTAATTTATTGGGCCTCGGCCAACCCCACCTGGGCCGGATGCATCAAAGATGAACAGTGATTCCCTGGGAGGAAATTACTAGGGTCGTGGAGAAGGAGTGGCGGAGAACGCCGGTACTTAAGGACAATTCAAGAGAGAAAGGGTAAAGGTGGGATTTTTGCCGCGCCGTCTACACGAATTCCGGGGGAACAGTTGTCTCAAGCGCCCGGTTCGAGAATATTGCAATCATCATGTAGAAGACCGCGAAACGGAGGGGGATTTTTGCTGCGCTTGTTTTGGAGGAAAGATTAAAGAAAAGAGTTTCGAAATAAAAATTATGTTTTACTCCGAAACTGGGGGGCATGTGTTGACGCAAGATTTTGACACGTATTGAATCGGTGTCAGGAAGAGAAGAGACCAGCCGATACGGCAGATTTGAAAGCTACAGTTGGGAATCGGCCGATTGAGGCTACAGTTGGGGATCGGCCAATGGGCGATGCAGTCTGCGCCAGCAGTTAGGGAGATGAAGCTATTGGAATCCCAACAGAAGATCCCAGTCAAAAGTGGCCTGACGTTGGTCGAAAGAACGATGCCGACTCGGTCATGGAGCAATGGAAAGAGTCTGGATTGGACTAGGAGATGGCAGCAGAAGATTCTGCGGGAGTCCGTTTCCTTTAGGAAAGTATTATAGATATAGTAGTTTTCTATTTTAATCCAGTTTGTAACAGGTCGTAATCGATCAGGAGTCCTAGTCCTAGGGTATAAATAGGAGTCGTCAGGGTTTTGCAAAAAAAATCAATCAATCAACAAAACAATCTACTTTTTCATCGCATTTTACATTCAAGTCGGCGACTTCGCCAATACTTTTTCTTCTTTCACGAGTTCGTACGGATTGGCAGGGCTGCATCGACACGATCTCCGGCCAATTGGTAGGTTCCGCTTATCGAATAACATCTAAGCTTTAACTTCGGGCGCATCGCCGTTGTTTCATTTAGATTTATTCACCTGTTATCGATATTTACTAGAATTATAGGTTTTACCTATTGTTCTAGTATTATCACCAGTTATCTAGCTTGAGATTGAGATTATCGGCTTTATCATCGCTTCTCCTCGTTCATTATCATACATCCGATTAGATCTATTTCAAGTGTTGCATCTGTAATAATTGTTTAAGTTGCTCCAGTAGTTTTTTTTGCAATTATTACGTGATTATCGGCTGATCCATAGCCGGTCATCTTCACAGCAAATCGGCCGATTCGCCGATACGCTTTTCGGGACAGATCGGAACCTCAGCCGATCAGGACGCCCGGAATTTAATACGTTTATTTCCTTGTCAATCAACAGGTCAGATTGACTGGCACGCCGCGCGAACCGCACCAGGGCAATAACCCGAACAGGAGTTAAGCAGATTCTCCCGGGTCGTGTGTCCGACGCTGAAGGTCATCGGCCGATTCCTGGCCGATTTTTAGCACCAACACTAAGGTAAGCCACTTGTACAAACCTCCTAGACTCTCCCCACTGCTGTCCAGACAAGGAAGGAGGCCAGCTGGGCCAAGCCCAGGTCGGCCGACCCAGGGTAGCACCTCCAGTAGCCCATCTTCGGCAGGCCAGGCAATCCTCGCGTCCTAGCTCGAGATCTGGCTGCCTCGGATCTTTTCGATGGTAGAAAATAGGGTTTCTCCCTTTTTCCTTCTCCCTTGAAAACCCTTCTTCCTCCTCTCAACCTCTTTCCATCTACCTTCACCTCTCCACCTCCAAAACCCATCTGCACTACTTGAAACCACCCATGGCTGGCAAAGAGGTCGTCGCGTTCATCAACTCCACCGCCGTTGATCAGCTGATGGCAACACCAACTCCAGCGAACAGTCCCAAGACCCCTATCTTTGTCAAGCTAGTGGAAGAGAGGGTCAAATCAACCGAATTGGCACCCCCAGCTTCAAAACCCGTTGCTGTGCACAGCAGGAGGCCGGGAGGCTCCAGGCCCAGGTCGGCCGACCCAAGGGAGGAGCCGCTCAGCCCCCCATTCCTCGGTGCAAGAGTCCTCGCCGGGTGCAGCACAAACAAGGGAGGCTTGAGGCCAAAAGTCGCGTAAACAGCGCCCAAAGGAGGTAATTAAGACAGTCAGAGTCATGTTGTTTCAAGACAAGGATGCTCTAGGGCCAAGGCTAAAACCGGATGAGCAGTACGTGGGATCGCTACTCAACAAGGATGGGGATGTCATAAGCCATGACTACAGAAGAGAGAAGATATGACCAGACGATCCACCGCTGCTGCCACGCCTCAAGACTTTTGGTGTTCGACATCAGAAGTCCAGCTGATTCCCCACAGCTATGGTCCAAGGAGGAGCTGATTTTCCTGATGAAAAGTCTACAGCTGGAACATAAGAAGCTGCGCCAAGGATTGAGAAATTAGAAGGCAGCAGTGGCTGGAGTCTATAAGGATCTCCGGGTGTTTCACAGCAGCTTAAGTAGCAGCATAGATTAGCTAGCTGAGACTATAGGGGAGGGAAGTAACTTTGATGGTAACTCATGCGAGGATCTTCCTTAGTTTACTTAGTCGGGGACTAGGATCAGGTTTATTTCTTTCGATTAGTTTGCTTCATCTCATTTAGTTTTCATTGTAAGCGCCCCCATTTGATTTGAATAATTTAAAACTTTGCCTCCCCGGTGTTAATGCCGGCAGAGCCCCTTTGCATTTTAGTTTTTGCTTTGATTTAATAAAGACAGTTTTAAAACAAGTGTGGGGGAGATCCTCGCTACATCCAGTTACACGCCCCCACGACTCACGTGCACCTCAGGACGGACTCGTACGCAAGTGAATATCCAACACCGTCTCGTTCTGGAATCACGGTTTGCACGTCCTCACTTGTTTTCTCCCTGTTCTCCGAGATTTAAACATGCTATTAAAACTGCCTAATCTAAAATAGTTTAACTCATGAGAACCCGCCGTGCCGCTGGGTGATTCATGTATAAATTTTATTCTTTACCATACTTGAGTTTGCGAACCTGTAACACCTCGGGTGTTTAAATTACGAAATAAGCCTCATTAGATTAACACGATGCATAAATAACTAAGAAAAGTTTAAAAGAAATGAATTATAATTGGGTTTTGCTTTGAATTGAAAATAGATGTGTATATGTGCATAAATACATGTACTTTAATCAAACAAATTAAATAACTCTCACCTCAACGCACTTGGCTATGAAATTTAATAGGCACACCATTGATGAGAGGATAAACAAAAGTCTAGTTGAAGCCTAGGAGAGAAAACAAATTTTTGCCCAAGAAAAGACGTGCCCTCCGAATCATGCTTTCCGAGTTTTTAAAATAACTTCTGAACTATAACTCAAATGAACTTTGGCTTGAAACAAAACTTGTGTAACTTTTCATTTTGAACAACTTTCATGTTCAAAGATTTTTGAGTTGAACCACAAAAATTTGAGTAACACTTGACTTTGCAAACCAGCCCCTGCCTTTTCTTCTATTTTCACTGCAGACCCTTCCTCCTCCACTTCGCCCGACCCTCCGCCTTCCACTGCAGACCCTATGCTCCGCCCGACCCTCCGCCTTATAGTCGCCGCTGACCCTCCGCTTCGCCCGACCCTCCGCCCGCCGCGCAGTCGCTGCTGGCCACTTGGCCGGCGATGCCTGACCGGCGCTTGGCGCCAAGCCAATGCCTGGCCGCGCCCTGCTCGCACGCGCTCCTCCCCACGCTGCGCTCCTCCCCAGTCCGCGCACGCCATGCGCACGCCGGCAACGCGCGCCTCTGCTCGCTGCCCGCCGCGTCCAATGGCCAGTCCGCACCGTGCCTGAGCCCCCGCCGCGCCCACCGGTCGCCGCGCTCGCCGCCTGGCAAGCCAACTGCTGCAGCTCCTCGCCCAACCCGCGCGCCGCGTGATCTCCCGCTCCCCACGCTAAATCCTCAGCGCCCAATCCCCTGCCTGCGCCCGCTGCACGCCGCGTCGGCACTGTTCGCCGCCCACCGCGACCAGTAACGCGCCCCCATCGTGCCGCCCCTCCCCAGCGTTGCCCGGTCCTGTCTCCCTCCCTCCTACAGCCTATAAAAGGCGACACAAGGCCACTCGCACGTGCCTCAACCCACCGGAACACCGCCAACGCTGCCATTGCCGCTGCCGTGCACCACCCGCCCGTGGAGCCCCATCCTCTAGCCTCCCACTGCCAAACCCATCACCCAGCGAGCTTGCCCTCCCTCCACTGAAGCTCACTAGCCTCTTCCCCGGCCATCTCGACCGCCGGAGCACCGCCAGCGCCGCCCGCGCCGCCGCCGCTCCCCTGCTGCTCCGTGGACAACCCACTCCGACGCTCCTCCGTCCTTGCCAAGCCTCGGAACGGGTTCCCCTCGAGCCGCGAAGCTCATCGACCAGCCCACGCCCTACCGTCCTCGCCGGAGCACCGTCGCCGATGCTCCGCACCGCCGCCGCCCCTCTGCTCCGCGCCGACGAGCCACCTCCAGCCACTCCCAACCTCGATCAAGGCCACCCCAAGGTAGCTCTCACCTCCCTGGATCTCCCCAACCCTTTTCCCCTCGCCGCCGACGAGCCCCCTCACCGGAATATGGCCGGCCGCCGTGCCAGCGCCGCCTAGGGACCCAATTGCAACGATTGAAATCTTTAAAAGAGTCTGCACGCAAGTTTCCAGGGGCATAACTGTAAACCTGAGTTTAAACTTTGAATTCAAAAATAGCGAACTTGTAAAATTCATATAAAATCATAGAAAAATCAGAAAAATACAAGCTCAACTCTTCTGTAATCGTTAGAAGAAAATCTACAACTTTTGTTACATGTTTTCTTCAGTTGCTTGCTAAATCTTGCTCTAAATTAAATGGAAAATTTAATAGACTTTAATTGTACCCACTGTTCTAGACCAGTTCTGAATCTGATTTTTGGACAGTAGATTTCTTGCTTGATGTGTAGACCAGTGTAAAAATATTAGGACTAGGACCCATCTCTAGCTAAACTTTTTGTTAAACTTTGTTTATGCCACGAAATAATAGAACTAATTTGTACCTGTTGGTATATTGTGTTTCATGCTGTGAAACTTTTTCCTCTCTGTAACCTATTTATATAATTTTGTGGTAGGAAAAATGCACTAATTCAAATAATTAGTTTCTATGCTTGAAAAATGCTCAACTTTTTACTGTGGGACGCATTAGAGTAGCTCTTGCCTTATAAAAAGTTTCAAGCACAGAAACCTTGTAGAACATCTTGTAGAAATTAATCCTTATTAAAATAGGTGTACCTTATCCTATTTATTATGCTCTGTATCATGCACAATAAAATCTGAAACATTTTCAGTAACATATTTATGGATAGGTTAACCCTCTGTAAATTTTTGGCATCAATACTTGTATAGTTTGTTCTGTATAAAAATAACTATGTTCTAGCAGTAGCTATGTGTTACATTTTTCATAATTATTCTGCTGCATAAAATACCTAAAATTTTTACAGTGCTTTTGTTTCTGCATAATGTGCTCTAAATAAAAATTTCATCACCAAAAGTTACCTAGTCCAGAAGTTGTGATTAATCCATGTTGTGCTTAGAAAAATTAGTCTCCAAAAGAACACAACCCCCAACCCCCTTTTGGTTTAATGGAGTTAATTAGTTTAAGTTATACTCTATTAACAACTGCCCAAAGAAATCTTAACTAAGTAACTTCACAACCAAATCTATGTTATTGTGGACTGCAACTTTATCGTGAAGGAAAATAATCGTCATATACATCACTACAACTTACACTTGTGCATTCATATAGAATCGACTACTCTCGCCGACGGAACGTACAAGCTGGTGCCCGCGTCCGAGAGTGAGCAGTGTGAAGCTCAAGTGAATCTAACTGAAGCTTTCGAAGACCCGAACCCAAGTTCGGACGAGCCCCAAGCTAACTTTACCCAAGAAGGCAAGCCCCGGAGCATGAACCCTATTTTTCTAAATTATGCAACTTAATACTCTATTCTACTTGGTCATTAAGTTTATAGGAGTTGGATGAAAACTTAGTTGCATGATCCTAGGTACCCATGCTCTGAACACTAGATATAAGTTTCGATAGAATGCTATGCTAATAGGACTCGGTAAAAGTCGAGTGATTTCCTATCACTCGCGAGAATATAGGAGTTAAATGTTTACTACATGCTGCAATCATAAGGTCGACGGACGGGGCTATGGTGCGATGTTCAAGTGGATGATTGTTGTCCCGTCTGTTTAGTGAAAAATGCTAAGGCCGCAGTGTGTGGTAGTGGCGGTTAAGTCTTTGAACGTACTAACCACATGGCGAGAATATGGTAATCGGTAAGCTTAAGTACCTAATCGGACCGGCAAGTGGACAACATCCCACCATCTCAACTTTGGTTCCATGCGCGCACATGGTCGGTGCAGAGCTAGGCTCTGTAGTCTCGGATGGTGGCCCTGATCCACAACCCAGGAAGAAAGGGGAAAAGTTGCACGTGTGACTCTTGGAGTAACCACGTGACGTGTGTTTAGGTTTCCCTTGCAAGGTTAAGAAATTCGATTCGAATCGTCTGTTTCTCGTGGTTATTGAGGCTGCTTGACCCTTTTACCACATAGTGTAAGAAGAGGAACAATGATGATGAATAATCTTGTTGGATGAAAAATTAATTCTTTCACCACGTATGATATTGGATAGTTGCTGATGAGGACATCCTCCACTATTACCCGCTGGCAAAGACGCAACAAAGGGGGCCGAGTGGCCCAGTTGTAGTCGGGTGGCGACCGTGTGAGCCTCTGAATAATCCCACCTTGCTTAGCTTGGGAGGAGGAAGCCACCTTAAAAAGGGAGAGCCACCCTTCCCCTATTGGACTAGTCTTTTAGGGAGATTGGGCCTTTCCCCGAGTGTGTGTGCCTAAGAACTGTTGGAGTCCGGGCAACCTTAATTTATTGGGCCTCGGCCAACCCCACCTGGGCCGGATGCATCATTTGGTATCAGAGCTGGGCCCATGTTTAAGGGGGTGGGAATGATGAGGATATCCTCCACTATTACCCGCTGGCAAAGACGCAACAAAGGGGGCCGAGTGGCCCAGTTGTAGTCGGGCAGCGACCGTGTGAGCCTCTGAATAATCCCACCTTGCTTAGCTTGGGAGGAGGAAGCCACCTTAAAAAGGGAGAGCCACCCTTCCCCTATTGGACTAGACTTTTAGGGAGATTGGGCCTTTCCCCGAGTGGGTGTGCCTAAGAACTGTTGGAGTCCGGGCAACCTTAATTTATTGGGCCTCGGCCAACCCCACCTGGGCCGGATGCATCAGTTGCTTACCTAGAATGGTTAAAGAAAACTAGAATCTAGAGCTAAAATTTGAAAGTAAGGACCTACTTGTATATGCTTTTCAGCAAAACAAACCCCTCGAGCCAAAAAGCCTTGCATGTCTAGGAGTCGGCTAAGTATATTCCACTAGTCGGGTAAGCCTTGCTGAGTATTAGTATACTCAACCTTACTTGTGGCTTGTTTTCAGGTGATACTTTCGAGGATATGATCGCTAGTTTGACTTGGCCGTGTACCCTTCCTCCTGGTTGGTCGGTGGAATGGGATGTGCCCCCGGCCAACGATGATAATGCCGAGTGATGTCTCGTACGGGCTTCATCGAGATATCGTGTATTGTCGAGTAGTTTATCATTATTTTTCTGCTGCATTGAACTCTGAAGAACTCAATTACTTTTAAACTTTGAAGTACCTTGTTTTACAAATTTCGAACTCAGTTGTAATAATAATTTATGATGAACCCTGTGGTGTAAAATTTGTGGAATGTTGTATCCTCTGGGCTTCCCTTCGTGTGAGTACATGTATGTGTGGTTTCGATCGGCAAAAACCGTGGTTGTATCAGGAGGTTACCCGAGAGACCAATGGATTATTCCGTTTGAAGTGCGAGTTAGCCTTGATTGCCCTCGTGGTGATGGTTAGCGCGCTTGAGCCGGATTAATTCAGGTGGCTCTGCCACATATGGTACGATATTTATGTTGATGATTGAGGCCCCGTCTGTTTAGTGAAAAATGCTAAGGCTGCAGTGTGTGGTAGTGGTGGTTAAGTCTTTGAACATACTAACAACATGCCGAGAATATGGTAATCGGTAAGCTTAAGTACCGGATTGAACCGAGGCCGGAATATACTCCCCACCATCTTGAATTCGTTCACATCTAGCTAATGGCGAGTGCATGTGCCGCCATGGCCGGGTCCATGGGGACGTGTAGTCGAGGGTGGTGGGCCTGTTCCGTGAAGCAGGAATTGAAGGGAAAAGTTGCACGTGTGACTCTAGGCGTAACCACGTGATGTGTGTTTAGATTTCCCTTGCAAGGTTAAGAAATTCGATTCGAATCGTCCGTTTCTCGCGGTTATTGAGACTGCTTGACCCTTTTACCACATAGAGTAAGAAGAGGAACAATGATGATGATTAATCTTGTTGGATGCAAATTAATTCTTCCACCATGTATGATATTGGATAGTTGCTTACCTAGAATGGTTAAAACAAACTAGAATCTGGAGCTAAAATTTGAAAGTAAGGACCTACTTGTATATGCTTTTCGGCAAAACAAACCCCTCAAGCCAAAAGCCTTGCATGTCTAGGACTCGGCTAAGTATATTCCACTAGTCGGGTAAGCCTTGCTGAGTATTATTATACTCTGCCTTGCTTGTGGCTCATTTTCAGGTGATACATTTGAGGATTTGATCGCTAGTTTGACTTGGCTGTGTACCCTTCCTCCTGGTTGGTCGGTTGAGTGGGATGCGTCCCCGGCCAACGATGATAATCCCGAGTGATGTCTCATGTGGGCTTCATCGAGACATCGTGTATCGTCGAGTAGTTTATCGTTATTTTTTCTCTGCATTGAACTCTGAAGAACTCAATTACTTTGAACTCTGAAGTACCTTGTTTCGCGAACTCGAACTGAGTTGTAATAATAATTTGTGATGAACCCTGTGGTGTAAAATTTGTGGAATGTTGTATCCTCTGGGCTCACCTTCGTGTGAGTACATGTATGTGTGGTTTCGATCGGCAAAAACCGTGGTTGTATCGGGAGGTTACCCAACAGACCAATGGATTATTCTGTTTGAAGTGCGAGTTAGCCTTGATTGCCCTCGTGGTGATGGTTAGCGCGCTTGAGCCGGATTAATTCAGGTGGTTCTACCACAGCTGGTATCAGAGCCGAAATGCATACGCGAAAGAATGCAACAAGCCTCAAAAACTTGTTTTCATAAAACTTGACCAGAAAAATGCGTTTGCTAAATGCGTTGGTTCGTTAAGGATGGTACCTAGTTCGTAAAGCCCTAAGGTATTATGGGAAAGTTACTAGGTGGCTATCTAACTTGTGAATATTATCAACTAACTTCCAGCACATTACTTTCTGTCAAAACTTACTTTTATGCACAACCGACCCTTAAATTCTGTAACGACGCACTCATCGCTAAGGTAAGAAGGTAAGAATCCTCAACCAACTGAGAGAGCTTGGCCTTCCTGTCGGTGATGCGAGCCGAACGCTGCCCTCAAGCAGTGGCTTACTTGAGGTGCTGCCAATATACCAACTATTAGTTGATTATATTGGGAGTAGAAGCTTTGGCGCAGGGTATGGCGATCGCTATTCATACCCCCGTCTCAAGACGGTACCCCCCGTGAATACGCTATCTCGATAGCGTATGTACGGATGCCGTTTCTATAGTGAACGGTAATGAATACGGACGCTTTCATGAGTGCTGGTATGAAAGGTTCAATCTTCTACAGTGAACACTAACCGCGATTATCATAAGTTCAAGAACGGTTAGAGAATTTTTGACTAGCTATTATAGTGAGACACGTATTGTGTATGCCACCGAAACTAACTTCGTAAGACCAAAGCTATTTTGCAATTATTTTATTTTGTGAGGACGAATAGGACGTGCATGCATCATGACTATATAAATCTGAAATTGAAAATGTGATGCGTGAGAGTGGTAAGGTTCATGCGCCCACACATTTGTCTTTGCATAAATATTATCTAGCAAATCTGTCATATTTCTGCCATATCTGAAAAGATGGGTTTATTGAGCTTAGAAAATGATCCATTCTGAAGAAACTCATGTTGAAAGTTTTGTTCCAAAAATTGTATTCTACCTCCTGTCTAAATTTGAAAAATTCTGGACATATGGATAATGAGAAACAACAGAAACCTTGAGATGTCAGTTTTCTGTCCAAAATAAGTACTTCTGCCACATGAATTTTTATGCCCTCTTACTAAAGTTTTCTGCAAAAGTGTCCAACACAAGACTTGTTGTAACTTTTCTCAGGAAGCTACTGTTCAAATTTGGTAATTTTTGGCTGGGTAGATTTTCCCTGGTGCACGAAACATTGGCTCACTATTCGCTAAAATTTCTCGGTAGACAGTAAAGTAAAACCTTAAGAGAAAGGCCATCTTAGAGCCTGATCTGGCTTTGGAGTTGACTAGCAAAGTTGTTCACAAATATCTTAGGCATGTTCTGGGAAAAGTTGAGAATTTTTGGACAAGAACTGTTGAAGTTATGGCTATTTTAGTGTACTGTCCAGAACCTGCTCACTATGCTGTTCACAGTTTTTCGCTATCTCACCCATTTGATCTTTTGTTCAGATAGCCGAGTCTGTTGCCTTGATGGTGGATGAGGATGGACGCGTTCACTCACAGTGTCTCCACTGGGAGGGCTTTCCCTCTATCTTGTGCGATATTCTGAGCACCGCGGGCTATCCAGTTCCCCCACGTTACACCGGACTGGAGTTTGCAGAGAATGGAGTTACCCAGTGCCGTGTTAACGTGACCATCTTTCCGCACCCACTACACCCGGAGTGGCCTGCCTTGGTGATTGAGGCTGTTGGTCACCATTTGGCCGATACTTGGGAGCTTGCTGCCATGAGGGCGCTCACCACTTTCTGTGCGCAGTGCCCCGAGGCTGTCACGCTCACTCCTATTGGTTTGTTTCGTGCTGCCCAGGACAACGACCCCTTCTGGCTCAACAGGATACAACACTCACAATACTTGGTAGACTTTCACGCCCAGGAGACCATCGAGACCTCCGTGCGGTGCATGAATGCACTGTACCGACTTCAGACTCTCCAGAGTCAGGCACTTGTGCAGCTCACTGATCTTGCACAGGCCTACCACATGATGGCAGATACCAGAGATGAGCAAATTAAGGAGCTCAGTGAGGAACTTGAGGACAGAAACACCCGGATTGGCCAACTTGAGGGCCAAGTTTAGGAGCACGACACTCTCATGAATCCGCGATTGCAGAAATTGTTGGAATTTTTACCCATGTCTCCTAACATTTTTGGGCTGAGTGTTGAATAACAAAATTGTCCTAAATTTTTTGATCTAGGTTCTCACAAAATTTCAGCACTATTGGATCTTGCTAGTTTGAGTTATAGGCAAGATACTATAACTCGTTCTGCTGAAAAACAGCCAAACCAGCGAAGCAAACAATGAATCTTTCGACCATCTTGGCCATCGATTTAGCGTCTTAGTTGAATACCAAAGTTGTACATCTCTAAATTTCCTACCCACTGCCAAAATATGAGCAATTTTGGATGAACCTACTAGGAGTTATAAGTTTCTTATGGCAGACAGTATTCTGTCCACGATTCTATCCATGATCTTTCGGAAGTCTACTTTTCCGCGCTAATCCTTTTGAATCGTGGAAGCAATATGGATCACGTTGCTAATGGTAAACTTTCACGTTTTAGATGGTTGGAGCAACCCGTGGCAACCCGGAAGGTTTCGGTGCTAGTGCTAGTGAACCACAACAACAGCCAACGCCACCACCCAGTTTGGTGGAAGTAATGGCCGCTCAAACCGAGTTGCTTCGTCAGCTCGTGCAAGGACAGCACCAACAGCGTGGTGGGCACAATGTTCACCAATCTCAAGTTGCCGGTTACATGGATTTCCTTGGGACCCAGCCTCCATTGTTTCACAAAATGGAGGAACCCTTGGATGCGGACGCTTGGATTTGCACAATCGAGCCCAAGTTTGCTCTACTCGTGGCCCCATGCTCAGATGAAAATAAGGCTCGCTATGCCGCGCAGCAGCTTCGCGGTACAACTCGTCTTTGGTGGGACAATTACTTTGCTATGCTCCCGGCTGATCACGTCGTCACCTGGGACGAATTTAAAACTGCGTTCCGAGCACACCATATTACAGAAGGTCTTATGGAAAGAAAGCTAAATGAGTTTCTGGCTCTCACTCAGGGTACCCGCACTGTACATCAGTATGCCCAGGGCTTCAACAATCTGTGCCAGTATGCGGGCTATCACGCAGACACGGATGCTAACAAGCGGGATCGTTTCCACAGAGGATTGAGTACCAAACTCAAGGAGCAACTGAACCTTGTCAAGGCCGATACATATAATGAGCTGGTAAACATGGCAATTACCCAAGAGGATTGTATTGTGGCTCACCGTGCCGAGAAGAAGAGAAAGGCGCCAACTGGACCCTCAGGAGCATAGCCACCGAGGTATCGCTTAGTGCAAAACACTGCGCCTAAAGCTCCACAGAAGGCCCCTCAGCCAGGATGTTGGATTGTCAGGCCCACTACTCAGCAATTCCTTCGTCCAAACATCACCAATCATTGTTTCAATTGTGGAAGTTCCAGTCATTTTTCTCGAGAATGCCCTCGGCCTAGGCAGCCAATTCAGGGCCAAGGCTCTAACTAGAACAATAAGAACAAAGGCAAGAGGCAGACCATTCAGGTCAAACAAGGACGGATCAATTTCACCACTCTTGCAGAACTCCCTGAAGGTGCACCAATAATGACACATACATTCTCTATTTAACAACAAGCCTACAGTTATATTGTTTGATTCTAGTGCATCACATAGTTTTATTAGTGCAAAGTTTGGTGCAAAAGTAGGCTTGGATGTTTGTCACACAAAAGGGTCGTTGTTGACGCCAGATTTTGACACGTGTTGAATCGGCGTCAGGAGGAGAAGATTAGCCGATGCGGCCGATCTGAAGGCTACAGAAAGGAATTGGCCAATTGAGGTAACAGTCAGAAATCGGCCGATTGGTGATACAGCCTACGCCAACAGGATGAGACTATTTCAGAGGGTCCTGGTCAAAAAGTTGGTCAAAGGGGGGCACGCTAAGTCGGTCGGGGAGCAATTGAAGGAAATCTTGATTGGATTAGGGAACGGCGGTGGAAGATTCTGCGGGAGTCCGTTTCCTTTTAAAGTTCGTATAGATATAGTAATTTAAATAAGGTTGTAACAAGTCGTGATCGACCAGGAGTCCTAGCTTTAGGGTATAAATAGGAGTCGTCAAGGTCTTGAGAGGACATAAACACATCAATCAACAACAGTACTTCTACTTTTCTAGCAATTTACTTTCAAGTCGGCGACTTCGCCAATATTTTCTTCTTCCACGAGTTCGTACGGATTGGCAGGGCTGCATCAACTTGATCTCTATGGCAGAACCACCTGAATTAATCCGGCTCAAGTGTATTAACCATCACCATTAAGGCATTCTCGGTTAACCTTACACTTCAAACGGAGTAATCCACTGGCCTGTCGGGTATAACCTCCCGATACAACCACGGTGAACGGATCGAGCGCCATACATACAAACGCTCATGCGACGATGAGCCCAGAGAATACCACATTCCAGCAAATATTACAGCATTAGTATAAGTGAATATTACAGACCAAGTTTTGAGTTTAGAAACCAAGTATTTCAATTATCATAAATAAGTTCTTCAGAGTTTAAGTTGCAGCGGAAATAAACGACGGAAACTACTCGACGATATAGAATGTCTCGATGAAGCCCGTACGAGACATCACTCGGCCTTATGTCCGTTGGACGGGGGCGCATCCCATTCCACCGACCAACCAGGGGGAAGAGTGCAGGGCCAAGCCAAGCTAGCAATCATATCTTCGAAGGTCTCACCTGAAAACGAGTCACAAGCAAGACTGAGTATACTAATACTCAGCAAGACTTACCCGAGTAGTGGAATCTACTCCACCGACTCTAGACATGCCAGGCTTTTTGGCTCAGGGGTTTGTTTTGCCGAAAAGCATCTACAAGTGGGTCCTTACTTTCAACTTTTAGCTCAAGATTCTAGTTTCGTTAGCCAGTCTAGGTAAGCAGCTATCTAAAGCATACATGGCGAAGCATTAAATTTTTCATCCAACCAGTTCATTCATCATCATTGTTCCTCTTCTTACTCTGTGGGTAAAAATGGTTAAGCAGTCTCAATAGCCGTGAGAAACGGACGATTCGAATCGAATTTCTTAACCTTGCAAGGGAAACCCAAACACACGTCACGTGGTTACTCCCTAGAGTCACACGTGCAACTTTTCCCCTTTCTTTCCGGGTCGTGGATCGGGGCTACCCTCCGAGAGTACAAGAGCCCCACGCCACGGTTCGGCGCCGGGTCGTGACCACTCTCTGCACTCGCCATATGCACATGGGACCGAAGTTCAAAGGGTAGGATGCCGTCCCCTTGCCGGGCCAATCAGGTACTTAAGCTTACCGATTCCCATAATCTCGGCATGTGTTTAGTACGTTCAAAGACTTAACCATCACTACCACACCCTGCGGCCTTAGCATTTTTCACTAGACAGACGGGCCTCAATCGTAACCATCGTTCCATAGCCCGTCCGTGTCCTTATGATTGCAGCGTGTAGTAGTCATTCAACTCCTATTTTCTCGCGAGTGACAGGAAATCACTCGACTTTTACCGGAGTCCTATTAGCACAGCATTCTATCGAATCTTACGTCTAGTTTTCAAGCAAGGGTTCCTGATATCATGCAACTAAGTTTTCATCCAACTCCTGTAAACTTAATGCACAGGCAAAGAGTAATGAGTTGCATAATTTCGGAAAGAATGGGTTATGCTCCGGGGCTTGCCTTCGCAGTTCGCTTGGGGATCTTCCGAACTTGGGCTCGGGTCTTCAAGAGCTTCAGTTAGATTTGCTTGAGCTTCATGCTGCTCACTCTCGGACGCGGGCACCAGCTCGTAAGTTCCGTCGGCGAGAGTCGTCGATTCTACATGAGTGCACAAGTTTAAGTCGTGGAAATGGCACTTGATTACGATTTGAGAGTAATTACTACAATGGATAGTTTCTGGTCATGAAATTTTGTATTTAGGCACATCAGGGAAAGATGCGCTTACTGTAAAATTTTCAGCCAATTTTATGTAACAGATTAATTATGAAAAATACATTACATAGTGGCTGTTAGATCCTTGTTCTTTTTGTACAGAACAATTGGCGCAACAAATGAGTCTAAGATTTTTACAGAGCTTTCACTTAAGCATGCAGAAGCTACTGTAATTTTTGTAGGATTTATCATGCAGTATTCAGAGCATAGAAAATATGACATTCTACACCTAGGCTATTCAAGGATTCATTTTTATAGGACCCTAAACAGGGTGTTTGTCCCTGGAACTTTCTACACAGTAACCTCTACCAATGTGTATCTCCTAGTAAAAATGTGAGAATTTTCCAAGCTAAGATACTATTTTCTTGATTTAATGTATGTTATTAGCACACATATCCAATAAATAGGTTACTTTGAGATAAAAAGTCTCCTAATTTTTCTCTGGCTTCTAGGTACCAATGTATTAGCATAGAAAAAGTTTCATTGGGTGATTCACCACCTAACTGCAGGGATAAAACATTTTACTTAAACATGATATGAAACTAAGTCTAATAAAC
The DNA here is from genome assembly GCA_032594955.1 of Panicum miliaceum. Classification (NCBI taxonomy): domain Eukaryota; kingdom Viridiplantae; phylum Streptophyta; class Magnoliopsida; order Poales; family Poaceae; genus Panicum; species Panicum miliaceum. Next base: position 25,061,596 of record CM064060.1, on the reverse strand, counting down.
AGTAAAGCTAGAGATGAAATTTGGGCCTGATCTTTTTACACAATCCTAAACATTAAGCAACTAACTTACTGCCCAAAATTTAGGGTCAGCATTATCCTACAACAGTGGGTACAAAATAAGTCCATTAAAGCTTCTATTTAATGTAGAGAAAAATATGTTGGGATTCTGAGAAACCTTTTGTAACAAAAGTGGTAGAGTTTGTTCTAAGGATTCCAGAACAGTTGAGTTTGTATTTTTCTGAATTTCCTACGATTTTATTCGAATTTTACAAGTTCACTGAATTTGAATCTAGATTTGAAACTTTCTTTTACAACTAGGTCCTTGAATCTTACGCGCAGACCCTTCTAAAGATTTAAATTCTTGCAATTGGGTCCTCGGGCGGCTCGGGTACGGCGGCCGGCCGAAATTCCGGCGAGGGGGCTCGCCGGCGGCGAGGGGCGAGGTTCGGGGAAGGTTCAGGGGTGCGACGGCTACCTTGTGGGGGTGTTGTTCAGGTGGGGGACGGCCGGGAAGGGCTCGCCGGCGTTGGAGCAGAGGCGGCGGCGGCGCGGCACGCGTCGACGGCGGTGCTCCGGCGGGCTTGGGGCGGTGTGGTCCGGTCGGCGAGCTTCAGTAGCGCGTGGGGAAGCTGCACAGGGGCTCGGCTTGGACGGAGGGGGTCGGGGTCGTGCTGTCCACGGCGAGCAGGGGCGGCGGCGGCGGCGGCGGCGCTCCGGTGGCTCTGGGCGGCGTTGGGCGGGTCGGCGAGCTTCAGGGGGATGATGTAGTGGTGGCTGGGGGCTTAGTTTGGGCAGTGGGCGGCGGCGGAGGACTGTCCACGGGCGGGCGGCGCTCGGCGGCGGCAATGGCGACGGCGAGGGCGTTCTGGGTGCTGGGGCTCGCGCGCGTGGCCGGGCGGGGCTTTTATAGGGGCCGGAGGGGGTGCGGAGGGGCCTGGGCAGCGCGCGGGGCGGGGGCACGGCACAACGCGCACTGGGCGAGGCGGGCGGCAGCAGAACACCGGCGCGACGTGCGGCAGCGCGGGCGCGGTGACTGGGCGGCCGGAGATATGGCGTGGGCGCGGTGGGATAGCGCCGGGCGTGGAGTGGTGAAGCAGCAGCGGCAGCGGCTCGGGCGGAGGGCGGGCGCGGCGACTGGCGGGGCGCGGGGGCCGGGGCAGCACGGCGGAGCGAGGCGACTGGGCGGCCGTGCGGCGGGGCTGGACGCGGCTGCGTCGCGTGCACGCGCGGGCGCTCACTGGCCGCGCGGCATGGTTGCGGGGCAAAGCCGGCCGTGGCGGGGTGGTGCGGCGGCCACTGGCCTGGCGCCTCGCACCGGTCAGGCGACGCCGGCCACCTGGCGCGCGGCGGTCGGGCGCGGAGGAGAGAGAGAGAGGGGGGGGGGGGCGAGGGGCCTGGATGCAAGAATTCGAAAAGTTTCAGGGGGCTGGGTGCAAACAGGGCGTTTTCTCCTCTTTCTGATTTGAATTTCAAAAACTTTTGAACACGAAAGTTGTTAAAAATAAAAAGTTCTACAACTTTGGTTTCAGGCAAAATCTCATTTGGCTTATGGTTTGAAAGTTAAATTGAAAAGTTCAAAAGTAACCAAATGTGCTCAAATTAAATTTGAATTCCAACTGAACTCGTTTTAATTCTTTCCACCCTTTCATTAGTTGGTTTAATCATAGAGTTAGGCTAATGACATTGATTTTGGAAATGTAATTACCAGGGTTGTCACAATCTCCGGCAAATTGGTAGGTTCCGCTTATCGAGTAATATCCGAGCCTTAACTACGGGCGCATCGCTGTGGTTTCGTTTGGATTTATTCACCAGTTATCGATATTTACTAGAATTGCAAGTTTTATTTGTTATTCTAGTATTATCACCAGTTATCCAGCTTGAGATCAGAGTAATCGGCTTCGTCATTGTTTTTCTTCGATTTATCATCATACAGCCGATTAGATCTATTTCAAGTGTTGCTTCTATAGTAATTGTTTAAGACCGTTCCGGTGGTTTTCTTTACAATTACTACCCGATTATCGGCTGATCCATAGCCGATCATCTCTACAGCAAATCGGCCGATTCGCTGCCGACGCGCTCCTCAGGGCAGATCGGAATCCCAGCCGATCGACGCGCCTGGAATTTAATACTCTATTTACTTGTCAATCAACAGGTCAGATTGACTGGCACATCGCGCGAACCGCACCAGGGCGATAACCCGAACAGGAGCTAAGCAGTTTCTCCCGGGTCGTGTGTCCGACGCTGAAGATCATCGGCCGATTCCTATCCGGCCGATTTTAGCGCCAACACACTCTTGGCACGCCCGGTGGGACCATCCAAGATCCGATATGTCGAAAAACGCAGAAATCTCCGACAGCAACATCATTGAGGTCACAGAAGCAGATCTCAAGGACGACCAGAGGGAAGAATTGGCCAAACATCTAGAAGATTACAAGAAGATGTACCTCCAGTCGTTCAGTCGTACCAGAAGCGGGGAGGCAGTCAAGAAGGCTCCTATTCTAGCGCCTCGCCACATCACCATTGCTGAGGACTCGGGCAAGATGTCAGAGATGATTCAACAGTCCGTGTATCAGGCGTTCATCGACCAATCCTCAGCGATGACCAACACAGTGTATAACGCCGTCGTCAACTCTCTAGCCAGCGGAGCAGTCCAAGGCTATCAGGGACCGGCATATGCCCCTCCAACCACTCTGCCAGCCAGAAGCCTACCATACACGTCCCAATCGGCCCCTCAGCCGATATTGACTCAACGCGAGGGGTACAACTCTCCATTGGCCCCGGCGTCTCCAAGATACAGCGGTGCACCATGTCTCCCATCACAGACACCGCTTCAACCCGTTCAGATTGCTTCTGTGCAGTCACTGCCTACAAGCTCAGCACCTTGGGGAACATCAGCGACAGCGTATTTTCCCGAGCCAGCGAACGGGTATGGAAGTTATTCAACCCGGGTGCCATACCAATCGGCCGCCCGGCCGACGGTTCCCCAGTATCAGCCGATCTTATCAGAAATCGGCAGGGGGGCAAACACTGTAGAAGCATTCAGAGGCACGGCGCCAACAGTGACGTACGAAGGGGGTGCGGACTCATTTCGCCATCAACTATCGGCCGCTCAGCAAAATTCGCCGATTCATCACCCGGCCGTACCAGCCCTTCAGCACATGCCCGCGCCGCGAACAGCTGTTAATCAGCAGCAGGTAGACTGGACGGCAAGAATAGCAGAAGTAATCCAGGATCAGTTTGGATTGAAGCCGAAAGTTCAAACTTATACCTACAAGACGCCATATCCATCGGCCTATGACTTGCTGCCGTTCCCACACCGCTCCAAGGTTCCCGATTTCACCAAGTTCTCGGGGACGGACGATACATCCACTGTGGAGCATATCAACCGATTCATCATCCAGTGCGGGAAAGCTGCCACGCAAGATGCCCTGAGGGTGCGTTTATTTTCATCATCTCTGTCCGGATCGGCCTTCCAGTGGTTCACCACCTTGCCGCCAAATTCCATCGTTACATGGGCCGATCTGGAGAAACAATTCCACAAGTACTTCTACGCAGGAGTACACGAGATGAAACTCTCGGATTTGTCCAGTCTCAGGCAGAGGAGCGATGAACCAGTGATGGGGTATATACAGAGGTTCAGAGAAATCAGGAACAAATGCTACAGTCTGGCTCTAACCGATGCACAATTGGCCGATATCGCTTTCCAAGGCCTCTTGCCACAAATCAAAGAAAGATATGCTGCCCAAGAGTTTGAAAGCCTGAGCCAAATCGTCCACCGATTGTCGGGACAAGAGGTCCGACCATTTGAATAGCGGAGGAACTTCCAAAAGAAGGTGGCATACTTGGAAGGATCTGAATCCGATGCGGAAGAGGAGATCGGCCTGGCAGAATGGGTCAAAGGGAAAAAACCAATATCATGCCCTTTTGGGAAGAAAGAGCCGGAAATATTCGGCTTTGACACGGCAAAGGCCGATAAAATTTTTGATCTATTGCTTCAGGAAGGACAGATCAAGCTATCTCAACATCACACCATCCCTACGGCCGATCAACTTAAGAAGATGAAATACTGCAAGTGGCACAATGCTACTTCTCATGATACAAATGAATGTAAAGTCTTCTGCCAGCAGATACAATCGGCCATCGAGCAGGGGCGGCTTAAATTTGAAACTCCAACTAAATCGGCAAAGCCGATGAAGATAGATCAGCATCCCTTCCCGGCCAGCATGGTTAACGCTGGAGGAAACTCAAGTCAAACCAAGGTGCTGACGTCAGAATCGGCGAGAAGAGGCGGCGCCGTCGACCCCAGAAGGTAGATCACGACGGAAGAAATCAGAAGGAACAGGCGAGGGCCAGAACGACCACGCAAGCCCGTCACCTCCCAATTCTTACTCAGTAAATATCGGCAGCAGCAAGAACAAGCAAGATACCAGGAAGAGACGATACGCCGGCATGAAGATCACTGGCAATGTCCGTTCTTCATCCACTGCTGGGAGAACGACATCAGATTGCCGTCTGCCGATAACTGTCCGGAGTGTAACGGATTGAGCTGCAACGATCGCCCGAGGCCACACTATAGGGATAGAGGATCAGAGCCGATCAGCAGAAATCGGCGCGAGGAATGGCGCGTTTCGGTGCATGATCGGCTGGGGGGCAGAGTTGACCAGTACAACAGGTCAAAAAGCAAGATCGGCCAGCGGGATGGACTGGGGGACAGGATCAGCGCGCACGATCGGCTGGAAGAGATGGCCGATGATAGGGTATCAGACGAGGATCCCCTAGGAAGGGAACCAGATTGGGAACACGCCAGATCATCGGCCAAACCAGCAAATCCCAGGTGGTGTCCCGATGGCCTATCCAGATCCCAGAAGCGAAGGATCCAACGCCTACGCCAGTGGGAGCATCAAGAAGAAGAACAGAGACAGGTGCCAGAGAGAAGGAATGTTAAATCTCGAGTTTGGCGTCAAAAGAAAAACGATCAAGAAACAAGCAACCAAGAATCGGCAGCCGAAATTGATATGGTGTTCATACTGCCGATGGAGTTCATGGCGCCCGACGATCGGGATAAAGTAACAAGAACAGAGGAGGAACAAATGGCACAACTAGTGTTAGAGCCAATGACGGCTACGTTTGAGAAACCAGAAGAGGAAAAACGACGGCATCTTAAAGCGCTGTTTCTCAAAGGCTATGTCAACGGAAGACCCGTCACCAGATTACTGGTAGATGGAGGCGCTGCAGTTAACATCATGCCGTATGCCATGTACCGCAAGCTGGGCAAGGGCGATGAAGACCTCACCAAGACGGACATGATGCTGAAGGATTTCGAAGGCAACGTGTCACCCGCCCGCGGAGCACTCTGCGTCGACCTCACCATCAGCAGTAAGACCCTCCCTACCACCTTTTTCGTTATTAATGGCAAGGGGTCCTACAATATGCTGCTTGGTCGCGACTGGATACACGCAAACTGCTGTGTCCCATCTACAATGCATCAATGCCTTGTGCAATGGGTCGGCGACAGTACAGAGATAGTTGCTGCCGATTCCGTCTACAGCGTTGCAGCGGCCGACACGCAACAGTGGAGCTGCGAGCACGTCAAGTGTATATCTGGCAGGACTTGGGACACTGACTTCCTGAAAGTGTCCGATTTCGGTCTACAGCCGATCCAAGCAGTCGGCTCTGAAGATTCAGAATAAATGGATCAGCTCGTCCGAGAAGATGGGAAGCTTGGTCATGGGTTTACGTCGGCCGATTTATTAGAGATGGTAGATTTGGGAGATAGCAGCAAATCAAGGCCGACGTACATTAGTGCCAATTTGGATCCTGAGTACAAATGTAAATTGATAAGTTTATTAAAAGAGTTCAAGGATTGCTTTGCTTGGGAATACCATGAGATGCCAGGACTAGACCGGTCTATTGTTGAACACCGGTTACCTATAAAATCAGGATATCGGCCATATCAGCAACCTGCACGACGGTGTAACCCCAAGATTCTACCTGACATAAAGGCCGAGATTACAAAGTTGATTGAGGCAGGATTTATTCGGCAGTGCCGCTACGCCGAATGGATTTCTAACATTGTGCCTGTATACAAAAAGAATGGAAAATTACGCATGTGCATCGATTTCAAGAACTTAAATCAGGCTACACCGATGGATGGATATCCGATGCCAACGGCCGATATCTTGGTGGATGCTGCCGCAGGCCACAAAGTCATAAGTTTCATGGATGGGAATGTCGGGTACAATCAGATATTAATGGCCGAGGAAGATATTTCGAAAATGGCTTTTAGGTGCCGAGGCCATCTTGGTTTATTTGAATGGGTGGTTATGACTTTCGGGTTGAAGAACGCCGGCGCTACATATCAACGGGCCATGAACTACATCTTCCACAAGCTCATTGGTTCATCGGTGGAAATTTATATAGATGACGTCGTGGTCAAGTCAAAAGGTCACCAAGATCATGTGGCCGATTTACAGGAAGTACTGGAGTGCACAAGGAAACATGGGCTGAAGATGAACCCAAACAAGTGTGCATTGGGTGTATCGGCCGGGCAATTCTTAGGATTTATGGTCCATGAGCGCGGGATAGAAGTCAACCGCAAGACCATAGACGCCATCAACAAAGTGGTGGCCCCACAAAATAAAACTGAGCTACAGTCCCTCATCGGCAAGGTCAATTTCATCAGAAGATTCATATCCAATCTGTCAGGACGTATTCAGGCTTTTACCCCTCTGTTGAAATTAAAGCCCGACCAGGAATTCATATGGGGAGAAGGACAGCGCAAGGCACTTGAGAATATCAAGCAGTATCTGGTTTCACCTCCGGTATTAGTTCCACCACAGCCTGGTAAGCCATTCAAGTTATATTTATCGGCTGATGAACAGGCTATTGGATCGGCGTTGGTACAGGAGTTTGAGGGGAAAGAACGAGTGGTATACTACGTCAGCAGAAGACTTTTGGACGCCGAAACAAGATATTCCTCGGTGGAGCGACTATGCTTGTGCTTGTACTTTTCATGTACTAAGCTCAGGCACTATTTGCTATCGGCAGAATGCATAGTCGTGTGCAAGGAAGATGTGGTGAAGTATATACTATCATTGCCAATTTTGAAAGGGCGGATTGGAAAATGGATCCTGGCTTTGTCAGAATTCGATTTAAGGTACGAATCGGCCAAAGCCGTCAAAGGTCAAGTGATGGCCGATTTCGTAGTTCAGCATTGTGGACCAGAAATCGCCACCGTTGAACCAGTTCCATGGACTCTATATTTTGATGGTTCGTCGTGTGGGGTCGGATCAGGAATCGGCATTGTTCTTGTGTCGCCTCGGGGGGCAAGTTATGATTTCTCTCTGCCGATAGAAGCCTCTGCAACTAATAACCAGGCGGAATATCGAGCTGTTCTAAAAGGCATCCAATTATTAAGGGAAGTCAGAGCTGATGCAGTCAAAATTTTTGGGGATTCCATGCTCATTGTGGATCAGTTGACGGGGCGATCTGAGTGCAAGGATGATATCTTGAGGATTTATTATGAGGATTGTCTTCAACTTTTAAAAGAGTTCAAGTCTGCAATAATTGAGCATATCCCCAGGAATTATAATGAAGAAGCCAACAGACTAGCCCAACATGCTTCTGGGTATCGGCCGATTCAGGGAGCGATGACGCTAGAGCTCGCGGCCGATGACTGGCGAAAGGAGATCGCCGATTACTTGAGAAATCCATCCCAAAAGGTGGATCGGCGAACACGTTTTCAGGCTACAAAATATGTGTTGCTTGAGGATGATTTATTTTATCGGATGATTGATGGAGTTCTTCTCAAATGCCTGGGAACAGAAGAGGCAAAGGTTCTGATGGGAGAAATCGATGAAGGCGTGTGTGGAGCTCATCAATCGGCTCACAAAATGAAATGGATGATCAGGAACAATGGATATTACTGGCCGACCATCCTTGAAGATTGTTTCAGGTACTACAAAGGACGCCAAGACTGTCAGAGGTTTGGCAATGTGCAGCGCGCGCCAGCATCGGCTATGAATCCAATAATTAAGCCGTGGCCATTCAGAGGTTGGGGAATAGATCTCATCGGACAGATTCATCCTCCATCTAGCAAAGGGCATAAGTTCATATTGGTGGCTACAGATTATTTTACTAAGTGGGTGGAGGCAGTTCCTTTGAGGAACGTGACATCGGCCGATATGATTGAATTTGTTAAAAGCCATATTATATATCGATTTGGTATTCCTCAAACCATCACAACTGATCAAGGGACAATGTTCACTTCTGGAGAATTCGGAGAGTTCGCCGCCGATATGGGGATTAAATTATTGAATTCTTCTCGATACTATGCTCAAGCCAATGGCCAAGCAGAATTGTCTAACAAAGGGATAATCAAGCTAATCAAGAGGAAGATAGAAGAGCAACCCAAGAAGTGGCATATGTCTTTGGCTGAATCTTTATGGGCATACAGGATGGCTTGTCATGGAGCCACTAAAATATCCCCTTATCATTTGGTTTATGGTCATGAGGCGGTCTTGCCATGGGAGATAAGGACAGGGTCAAGACGTATATCGTTACAGGATCAGTTAACGGCCGATGACTATTCCTTTCTCATGAAAGATGAACTTGATGATTCGGCGAGTTTACGGTTGAGAGCCCTGATTAGTATAGAAGAAAACAAGAAAAGGGTGGCCAGATGGTATGAGAAAAACGTCAAAGTTAAGCAGTTCTCTCAAGGAGATTTGGTATGGAAGTTGGTGCTGCCGATAGGATCTAAAGATCCCAAATTCGGTAAATGGTCACCCACTTGGGAGGGGCCGTATAGAATCGACCGATGTGCCCCTGGGAATGCATATATTCTGGAGACAGTCAAAGGGGAGGAATTCCCAAGAGCTTTAAATGGACGATATCTTAAGAGGTACTATCCAAGCATTTGGGTAGATACATGACTTGCAGCAAAGTATGTCAAGGTAACATGGCCGATTTCTCATCGGTTTCTGTCTACACATCTGTTGAAAGAAAACATTGGGATTCATTATTGAATGGAAATTACAGATTACATGGCCGATATGGTACAAGTCGCCCTTAGAATAAAAATAATGGTGTCTCTACTGATTACGCCTACGCTGGATTTCTCTCTCGATGCGACCCAGTTTTATCATAAGGGTGAGCCTTTTCTCTTTCGGGTCCTCTGCAGTGGCTCCAGTTTCAGCTTGGTTGCAGAGTTCTTTCAGCAGGCGGGTCTTCTCCTCTTCCAGATCTTCCATGGCGACTCCAGTTTTGGCTTTACAGGGAAGTGAAGAATTTTTTTCGGAAGATGGTTGCTTGCGGACCAAAAAATGAGCATTTATGAGGTCCAAGTGTTCCTGGAGAGCGGCAGGGACATGATCTCTGAGTTCCCCAGCATGAGCTCTTATCAGATTTCTGTCTGCCTGTGATAGTGGCTCTTCTGAATGCATGATTTCTATCGCTTGTTCTAGACCAGGGCTGAGACGTTTCGGCTAAACAGAGATAAAAAGAGTTACCCAGTATCGGAGCGATTGAGATGCTTAAGAGAAAGGCAGAGGGGGAGTTCAGACCTAGTTGACAAAGGAAGAGGATGAGGAGGACGAACAAGACATCTTGCCATTCAGTTTGGGACAGTAAAAGAAGGAGAGGAGATAAGTAATGCGTGTGCCTCTAGAGATGGTGAACGGTCTGCGTATAAATGAAGAGGAGGTAGATGGATGGTGAGACATGTCCTATCGGAGTAAATACATACATAAATGCAAAGCAAACTGAAGGAGCAGTTCAAAACCAAATCGGCGCAGTGACATTAAAGGAGCAATAATGTTTAACATATTTTTTTTTACAACCCAAGGATTCATCTATGGTTACAATCGCTCGTCGTCTAATTTGATCGGCCGAGTCTACTATTCTCTGATCATCATCGGCCGATCCTGGTACTTCTGACACGCGGCGACGGAGCCTTATTGTTTCACGGGCCAGATGTTGTCTTTCTTGCTTCAGCTCGCTGATGATGGATGGGAGTTCTTGGAGCTTCTTCTCTTCAGCGGCTATCTCTTTGGTTATCTGTTCCATCTCCTTGGCCAGTTCTGCTCTCCTCCGTTTCAGCCGATCTATTGCGCCGACGATGTCCGGACGGCAATTCTCGAGGAAGTTGATCCTGTGGTGTACTTCCTGAGTCCGGTGCTTGTACGAGTCGACCTCCTCCTGAGTTTTGGCCATCTGAGCACGATCGGCCATACGTTGCAGCACCCTGGAAACCGGAATCTGCATGCCCTCTATATAGGCAGCATACCCCAAATTTTCCGACACTTCATCCGGGATGCGATCTTTGACCTCGTTGAAAAGTCGTCGAATCGGCGATGCATCTTCCACCAATCGGCCGATGTCATCTTGGAGGAGAGTACGAATGCTTTCGAGCTTGGAGCGGACATCATCGGAGGTGGAGCTCAATGGAATTGGGTGTGAAGCGATTTCTTCGTCATCGGCCAAGGAGACAGCAAAAGAAAAGATGCTATTGTTGGGGGTATCTTGCTCCTGTAAGGAAACAGTAAAGGGTAAGCAAGCGGTGAAAGGAAATCGGCCGATTCTAATGGTAAGACTGTTACCTCTTTGAAGCGAATCTCTCTTGCCTGCGCCGGTGGAAGTGTTTCCCTTGTCTTAGGGACTGGTACATTTGGTTCGTCGGAAGAAGAAGATTCGATGGTTATTAGCGCTCTGCTTGGACCAGCTTCCTGAAAAAGACATGAAAGAAGATTCCCGTGAAAATGCTATGGGAAATTGAAATAAGATAGTAACAGAAATTTGCCATGCCTCTGTGGGCCTCCCGGCCGATGCCTATTGTGGAGTTATAATCGGCGTACCCAAATCGTCCTGCATCAAAATTGGTTAAGTTTTCTGAATATTAAGGATTCAAGGTAAGAGATCGTTTACCTCGGCGGCAGGAGCTGCTGGAATCTCGGTTCCCACTTAAGACGTGGCCGATTGTTGCGGAGACTGCGGTGGGATAACTTGTGCAGCCTGGCAGAGGAATAGAATTGATGTCAGTAGAAGATTTGAAGAATATATAAGATAGATAAGATTACCTGAACAGCTTCTACTAATAGTGATGCTGCAGCAGCCCCGACTTCAGCAGTAACTTGGGGATCGGCCATCTCAACAAACGGCAGAGGTAAAGGACCTGGAGTCTCGGCGGGTGTCACCACTACTTGGTCGGCCAATCCGACGCGGGGAGTCTCGGCCGATACCACTGCCATCTGGCTGGCCGATCCGATGCGGGAGACTTCAGCCGATGCTATTGCCGTCTGATCGGCCGATCCAATGCGAGCTTGCACCCGACGGCTGGTTATCTTTGATGTTGGCCTTTTTGGTGCTCGCCTTGATCGGCCGGTGGAGATATCTCTGACAGTTGGAGCATGGAAGCCGATAAGTGGATACGGCGTGTATTGGTGATGGCTATCAATCGGCCGGCCACTTCGGCTCTGCATCGGGGGAACATGGCTTTCAGACTGAAGAGATGAACATGAGTTAACAACAAGATGATAATATAAAATTGGAATCGGCTAAGGAAAAAGGACATACCGCTGCATTTGGGTCGATGTTCTCTGGGTCCAGAATGTTGCAGTAAGACGATGGAGATTTACAGAAAAGGTGCTGCTTCCATTCTGCCCGCCATAATTTAAACTGCTGGGTGGCGAAAGAGGCAACTGACCAACCATTCAAGTCAATGGTACTGGAGTCGGGTACTAGATCGCACAGCCGGCTGTAATCAAGACTTGAGGTTAGTCCATCTCTGAATTTTGCGTGGCCGGCGAAATAGACTCGAATCGGCAGTTGGCCAAAACCCAGTTGCCTTGCCGCAGCCGATGGACTGTAGAACTCGTAGGTGGGTGAGTCCTTTCCTGAGAAGAAGTTGGCCGGCAGAATCCCCGGCTTGATCAAGACGTCCATTAACTCTCTGTCAAAGGTATGAGTGGAGAAATCAAAGCATACGGGCAATTCGAAAATCGGCTCTACTGCCTGATATGGGTGCCAGCTGATCATCTCTTCACTAAGGCCATTGTAGAAACATCTGAAGTATTCAGCTGTGCGGGTGGCAGTGAATTGGCAGCCGGGAAAGGCCGATACCGCTTCTCCAAAAGATCTGCAGCGGCGACGAACCGATGGATTCTCCTCTGACTTGATGTTGGGAAAGGTCTTTGTCTCTACCCGCTGCTGAGAAACCTTGCTCATGTGTAAATTGAGCCAGAGGGTGATGAACCACCAAGGACCACCTGGGTTCCCTATCGGCTCCCCCTTCGACAGCTTGACGCCGATTTGGTGCATCAGATGGTACGCCGATCCCAGCAAATGTTTTCCAAGGGGGATGGCCGATCCTTGTGAAAGAGCCTCTGCCAAAGCTTGAGTGTTGGAAGAGGGGCCGACTGCTCTGCCACAGAAGAAATGCTTCTCCAGCCACATCATCAAGAAGGCAGTATGCTCCCTCTGTGAGACTGTCCCGGTCTTCATGCTTTTACTGATGTATCCTTTCCACCCGCCGATTCCTTTGGTCTCCAGCCGATGAGATGGCTTGAACAGATAATTGAAAGGGGTATCGGCGGAGGAAACATCAAGGCCGGTCAGCAGCAGAACATCGGCCAAGGTCGGGGTCATAGGTCCGTGTCCGAAAAGGAACGCGTTAAGTGCATCGGACCAGAAATAAGAGGCTGCCATAACCAGAGGTTCGTTCCTTTCCATCTGAGACAGGGATAAGTCTATGCACTGGCCGATTTTGAGTTCTTCCCACTGAACCTTCCAAGATCCGGCTACCCTCTGGTACCATTCTCTCCACCCGGGTGTTTCATTTGGCCAAGATCTGAAAGTGCCTACCCAATGATCTAAATCCATAGATGACCGCTTAAAAGGGATCCTATGGGTTTCTAAACTGATCAGATCCGTTGGATCAGGGCTCCCCATAGGGCCCAAACAGATGAGGTCAGGGGATCCTGAGAGAGGAATAGTGATTCGATGCCTAAGTGCCTAAAAAAGGGAAAAAGGGAAGAAACTAAGAGAGGGTCCGGAAAATATTGAAGCAGTAAAAAGGCGAAAAGGAAAAAATTTCGAGCATTTACCTCTGGGATGGAGGCCATCGTCGTCGATGACACCGCTGGGGAAGCCGCCGATTGGGCCGCCGCCGCCGAAGGAGTAGCCGATGGAGCCTCTGTAGATGGAGTGGTCGCCGATGGAGATGCCATTGGGGGTCGGAGCAGGCCGCGGATGAGATCGCCGGAAAGGGGGAAGCACTTGGAAATCGAAAGAGCTTGGAGGAAGACGAACAGTGGTGCGATTGAAAAGAATGCTAGATTCGTGGGGAAGGATAGGCGGAGAAAGCCAGTACTTAAGAGAAATCAGGGAAGCGAGGGCAAAGATGGTATTTTTACCGCGCCGTCTACACGAGTTCCAGAGGAGCGGTCGTTTCGCGCGCTTGGTTCGAGGAAATTGCAATCATTGTGCCGCGGAACGAAAGGAGATTTTTACTACGCCCGTTTCGGAGAAAAGGATTAAAGAAAAAGTTTCGAAGAAAAAGTTATATTTTACTCCGAAACTGGGGGCATGTGTTGACGCCAGATTTTGACACGTGTTGAATCGGCGTCAGGAGGAGAAGATTGGCCGAAGCGGCAGATCTGAAGGCTACAGAAAGGAATCGGCCGATTGAGGTAACAGTCGGAAATCGGCCGATTGGTGATACAGCCTACGCCAACAAGATGGGATTATTTCAGAGGGTCCTGGTTAAAAAGTTGGTCAAAGGGGGGCACGCTAAGTCGGTCGGGGAGCAATTGAAGGAAATCTTGCTTGGATTAGCGAACGGCGGCGGAAGATTCTGCGGGAGTCCGTTTCCTTTTAAAGTTCGTATAGATATAGTAATTTAAATAAGGTTGTAACAAGTCGTGATTGACCAGGAGTCCTAGCTTTAGGGTACAAATAGGAGTCGTCAGGGTCTTGAGAGGACATAAACACATCAATCAACAAAAGTACTTCTACTTTTCTAGCAATTTACTTTCAAGTCGGCGACTTCGCCAATATTTTCTTCTTCCACGAGTTCATACGGATTGGCAGGGCTGCATCAACTTGATCTCCGGCCAATTGGTAGGTTCCGCTTATCGAGTAATATCCGAGCCTTAACTACGGGCGCATCGCTGTGGTTTCGTTTGGATTTATTCACCAGTTATCGATATTTACTAGAATTGCAAGTTTTATTTGTTATTCTAGTATTATCACCAGTTATCCAGCTTGAGATCAGAGTAATCGGCTTCGTCATTGTTTTTCTTCGATTTATCATCATATAGCCGATTAGATCTATTTCAAGTGTTGCTTCTGTAGTAATTGTTTAAGACCGTTCCAGTGGTTTTCTCTACAATTACTACCCAATTATCGGCTGATCCATAGCCGATCATCTCTACAGCAAATCGGCCGATTCGCTGCCGACGCGCTCCTCAGGGCAGATCGGAATCCCAGCCGATCGACGCGCCTGGAATTTAATACTCTATTTCCTTGTCAATCAACAGGTCAGATTGACTGGCACGCCGCGCGAACCGCACCAGGGCGATAACCCGAACAGGAGCTAAGCAGATTCTCCCGGGTCGTGTGTCCGACGCTGAAGATCATCGGCCGATTCCTATCCGGCCGATTTTAGCGCCAACAGTCGTATATGATATCAACACCGGGTGGTAAAAAATGCTTCCAACCAAATAATAAGACTGGTACCGATAAAATTTGGTAGTAAAATCATCAACACAGACCTTGTTCTCTTACCCCTTGAAGGCATGGATATTATTTTGGGAATGAATTGGATGACTATGCACGGAGTCATACTGGACCTTTCTTCCCGAGCTGTTGAAATAAATTCACCTAGTCACGGAACCACTACCCTTTACCTACCATTCCGGGAGTGCACGAATTCTTGTGCTTTCATGATGGAAGGAATCAACCTAGAGGATATTCTAGTGGTATGTGAGTATGCCGATGTTTTTCCGGACGATTTGCCAGGAATGCCACCAGATAGGGATATTGAGTTCGTTATTGAACTGCAACCAGGCACTGCACCTATCTCCAAAAGACCCTATAGAATGCCACCTAAGGAATTGGCCGAACTGAAAATACAACTCCAAGAACTACTGGACAAAGGCTTCATTCGTCCTAGCGCATCACCTTGGGGATGTCCAGCCCTTTTTGTAAAGAAAAATGATGACAGTTTAAGATTATGTGTGGACTACCCACCTCTTAATGCGGTGACCGTTAAGAATAAATACCCACTTCTCCGCATCGACATTCTCTTTGATCAATTATCTAGAGCTAGAGTTTTCTCAAAGATTGATCTTCGATCTGGATATCATCAGATAAAGATTTGTCCATGCGATATTCCTAAGACCGTCTTTTCCACACGATATGGACTATATGAATTCTTGGTCATGTTCTTTGGTCTCACCAATGCCCCTGCCTATTTCATGTATCTCATGAATTCAGTATTCATGCCCGAGCTCGACAAATTCGTCATAGTTTTCATTGACGACATCCTTATCTATTCCAAGAATGAGGAAGAGAACGCTAAGCACCTGCACATTGTTCTTCAGTGTCTCAGAGACCATCAGCTCTATGCGAAATTTTCCAAGTGCGAATTCTGGTTGGATAGTGTAAAATTCTTGGGTCACACAATTTCCAGCAAAGGCATAGCCGTTGACCCCAGAAGGTACAAGAAGTGTTGGATTGGAAACCTCCTACCTCTGTTCATCAGATTTGCAGTTTTCTTGGCTTAGCCGGTTACTATCGCCGTTTCATTCCGGATTTCTCCAGGATTGCTAAGCCTATGACTGAACTATTGAAAAAGGGAGTAAAGTTTGTGTGGGATGAGAAATGTGAAGAAGCTTTCCACACTCTTAGAGAACATTTGACTACAGCCCCTGTGTTAGCTCAACCCGATAACACCTAGCCGTTCGATGCTTACTGTGACGCATCTGGCACTGGTCTTGGTTGTGTGCTTATGCAAGATAACCGAGCTATTGCTTATGCCCCATGAGCAGAATTATCCGACCCATGATCTCGAATTAGCAGCAGTCATTCATGCACAAAAAATATGGAGACATTATATCATGGGCACTCATTGTAATATCTACACCGATCACAAAAGTCTCAAATATATCTTCACCCAAGCCGATCTGAATATGAGACAAAGAATATGGCTAGAATTAATCAAGGATTATGACCTAGAGGTGCACTATCACCCCGGCAAGGCTAATGTAGTCGCGGATGCACTCAGCCGTAAGGCCCATTGCCATTGCCTATCAGTGGAATTCTATAATAAGACATTATGTTCAGAAATGAGGAAGCTTAGTTTGGAAATGATTCCTCAAGGCACCTTGCATCACATCTCAGTTGAGCCCACTCTTCACGACCAGATCATCATGGCACAACTACATGATGAAGGAGTTAAGATCATCAAGCAAAAACTCTCTGTAGGTGAAGAGAAATACAAATGTTTCCGACAGGACCATAAGGGAGTTCTATGGTTTGAAAGTCGCATTGTCGTTACAAAGAATCATGAGCTCCGTAAGCAAATTCTTGATGAGGCACACCTTTCCAAATTTTCTATTCACCCCGGTAGTAGCAAAATGTATCAAGATCTTAGGCAAAATTTCTGGTGGACTAGAATGAAAAGAGAAATCGCTAAATATGTCTCAGAATGCGACACATGTCAGAGAGTAAAAGCCAGCCACTTGAAAGTAGCCGGTACACTTCAACCTTTGCCTATACCCTCATGGAAATGGGAAGACATAAGTATGGATTTCATTGTTGGATTGCCGAGTACCACACAGAAACATGATCATATGGGTTATCGTTGATAGGCTCACAAAGACGGCACATTTTCTTCCGGTACACACCACCTATACTGCCAAGAAATATGCCAAGATTTATCTCGATCGTATCGTTTGCCTACATGGAATACCAAAGACTATTATTTCCGATCGTGGTACTCAGTTTGTAGCGCGCTTTTGGGAACAATTGCAAGCTTCTCTTGGTACTAAATTGATTCGAAGCTCAGCCTATCATCCTCAAACTGACGGACAAACTGAAAGAGTGAACCAAATTCTTGAAGACATGCTTAGAGCTTGCGTCATTCATTATGGCAAGAATTGGGACAAATGCCTATCCCTAGCAGAGTTCTCATATAACAATAGCTATCAAACGAGTTTGAAAATGGCACCATTTGAGGCCCTATACGGACGAAGGTGTCGAACCCCTTTGAGTTGGTCACAGACCGGAGAACGCAAAGTATTTGGACCAGACTTGGTAATTAAGGCAGAAGAAAAAGTGAGAGTAATACAAGAAAACCTTAGAGCCGCCCAATCCAGGCAAAAGTGCTATTTCAACAGAAGGAGGAAGCCACTAAAATTTGAAGTTGGTGATCACGTCTACCTTCGAGTTTCACCAACCAAGGGTGTACAACGATTCGGAGTCAAAGGAAAACTATCTCCCCGATATATTGGTCCCTATGAAATCATCGAGAACTGTGGACCCGTAGCCTATAGAATTTGACTGCCCCCTCAGCTTGCAGCCATCCATGATGTCTTTCACGTGTCTCAACTCAAGAAGTGTGTTCGAGTCCCTACCGAGGTAGAGCCCAACCTCTCATATGTTGAGTACCCTATCAAAATCATGGATCAAAAAGAAAGAAGCACTAGAAGGAAAGTAATTAAAATGTATAAAGTTCAATGGAATCATCAAACTGAGGAAGAAGTCACGTGGGAAACCGAAAGCTATCTAAACCAAAATTTCCCGGGTTTTCTCAACTCTACCGAAGGTACACACACTGTCCACACTAAGTGTATTGTCCGAATCTCGGGGAAGGCTGTAACACCTCGGGTGTTTAAATTATGAAATAAGCCTCATTAGCTTAACACGATGCATAAATAACTAAGAAAAGTTTAAAAGAAATGAATTATAATTGGGTTTTGCTTTGAATTGAAAATAGATGTGTATATGTGCATAAATACATGTACTTTAATCAAACAAATTAAATAACTCTCACCTTAATGCACTTGGCTGTGAAATTTAATAGGCACACCATTGATGACAGGATAAACAAAAGTCTAGTTGAAGCCTAGGAGAGAATACAAATTTTTGCCCAGGAAATGACGTGCCCTCCAAATCATGCTTTTCAAGTTTTTAAAATAACTTCTGAACTATAACTCAAATGAACTTTGGTCTGAAACAAAACTTGTGCTATTTTTCATTTTGAACAACTTTCATGTTCAGAGATTTTTGAGTTGCAACACAAAAATTTGAGTAGCACTTGATTTTGCAAACCAGCCCCTGCCTTTTCTTCTATTTCCACTACAGACCCTTCCTCCTCCACTTCGCCCAACCCTCCGCATTCCACTGCAGACCCTCCGCTCCGCCCGACCCTCCGCCGCGCAGTCGCCGCTGACCCTCCGCTTCGCCCGACCCTCCGCCTGCCGCGCAGTCGCCGCTGGCCACTTGACCGGTGATGCCTGACCGGCGCTTGGCGCCAAGTCAATGCCTGGCCGCGCCCTGCTCGCACGCGCTCCCCACGCCGCGCTCCTCCCTAGTCCGCGCACGCCACGCGCACGCCGGTGACGCGCGCCTCTGCTTGCCGCCCGCCGCGTCTAATGGCCAGTCCACGCCATGCCTGAGCCCCCGCCGCGCCCACTGGTCGCCGTGCTCGCCGCCCGGCAAGCCAGCTGCTGCAGCTCCTCGCCCAACCCGCGCGCCGCGTGATCTCCCGCTCCCCACGCCAAATCCTCAGCGCCCAATCCCCTGCCCACGCCCGCCGCACGCCGCGCTGGCCAGGGTCGTATCGACTACAGTACTCTGATGGCCAGGAAGTTCCAAATTCTTGGAACATCGAACACCTACGCCGTTTCTATGCCTAAGGAACTTGTACAAAACCTGTCAGCTGCCGCGCAGCACAGTATAATAATACATGGTTGTTTCGATTCCCCAAACGACTACTGTGTCATTATTTTTTGCTTAGTTACATTACGTAAACCCGGGGGCTGTCGCCACGAGTTATGTCAATACGCTACCTTACTCTAATCTTCGGAAAACACTCGAGGGCTGCACCACGAGTACCTTTACGTTACGATTAAGCAACAACCTCTCAGGCTACCCCTTTGAGCGTGTTAAGCGTTCTTTCTTACTACCTTCCTTCACAGCTTAGTCAAGCTACCGGGCAAGGTCTTACAGGGTAAAGTACAAGAGGTTCTCACGCCTACTAACAAAGGTTCTATGGACACAACTCTATATAAAAGTAAAATCTAGTATACAATTTACCAACTGAAGCGTTGCTTTCATGGTAAGTCCACACTAGAACTAACGTACTCAAAAGCTTACACGATTATGTTTCAATCCGCCACTCCACGAGTCAAGCGTAGCAAACAACAATCAAACAAGCATTAATATATTACAAGGGCAACTGTTGTTTTCTTAAAAAAACAAACACAATTCTAAAAGCTCAGAACAGTGGAAGGTCATCAACTATTTGATGAGCGACGTCTTGTACCTCACCACGGTACTCGTTGAATTGCTCTTCGGTGCACTCTCCGAAGACGCCTTCCGCAAACGGGTGAACATCCATACCCGGGAAGTAAGACTTCACCACCGCCAGTGCATGAGTCAGCACGACCTTGGCGGTGCCGGATGCGTACCTTGTGATGCTCGTGGGAGCATCAACAAGGCGCTGCACTAGCAAGCGGCCATCCGGTGTCGGGTCGACGAACTCGCACAGCTAGTGCACGGCAGTCCCGAGTTGATCCAGCTCCTTCTGTTGATGTTCCTTGTCCCGGTTTAGTGACTGGATCATCTGCATGTTCTGCACAAGCTGCTTGTTAGCATCCTTTAGCTGGCGAGTCACAGTCTTATGTTCCTCATCCAGATCCGAGTACTTGAGTTGCAGCTTTTCCAGAGCCTTCTTCAACTGCTCCTTCTCCTCTGTAAGTTCGTATATGTCACACTTCCAATCAGTTAAAGCTCTTTCAATACGAGCGTACTCTGGGAAAAGTACACATATACAACTCAGAAGGCATAAGGACACACAACCACTACTCGGGTGTGAGGAATAGACTACTTACTCTCTTTCTGGACAGTCAAATCTTTGACTTTCCGGACAGCCATATCATGCTTCAGCTGCTGAACGATCATCGCGTCTCGATGGTAATCCCGCAAGGCTGCGAGTTCTTCCTAGAGCTTGGTATTTTTTGCCTTCTTGGCCCCTTGGTCGTCCTCTGCAGTATGGGTCCACGGCAGCACATCGCCGATCTGGGTCAGCAGCGCTGATTTCTCTCGGGAGCGATTGATAAGGCTCTACATAAAGGCATTCAACAAGTCAATAACTTTCTACAATAGGATTATCAAGCCTAGAGGAAGTACTCGACTTCATACCTTGGTATAGTCTGTGAAGCGACGGCTCTTGACGCTCGATACGGACCAGTTTTCGACCGTCAAAACCTGCATAGAAGTGACATTTATCCAAAGACCAACATTAGAATAGGGCTTTATCTAACGAATTCCACCAGTGTTGGTTGAATTCTTTATGCAGGCGATTACGGGATGAAATTGCAGGAAATGAGCAACTAAGATTCAAGGAGTAATTATAGAATGCACAAACGGGCAAGGCAAAGAGCAAAAGAAGCCAACAAGGCAAGAAACCAGCCTCAACCAGGGCCCACTCACTTGCCATAGCCCCTAGGGCCCACCTACAGACCACGTGGCCAAGGGAGGAGCCGAGCTGGGCCAGGCCTGGTTCGGCCGACCTACCCAGGTCGGCCGACCCAGGGAGGAGGCCACCGACTTACTCCTTCGACGTGGAGCTCCTGATTGGTTGCTTAAGGTGGTTTGTGCAGGCTTCAGCATGTTGCATAGTAGAAACACCCCTCACACACCCATATAAATATAAGGGAGGGTCACACCTTCACATCCCTCTCAACTCCCTCTTGGAGTTTCTCTTGTGTTCATGAGCTCTAGGCTCATCTCTAGAGGTGATTAGAGATAGGGAGAGAGTGGGGAGGATTTTGGGGAAGTGCCGGGTTTGTCGGCACTCTTCTCCAAGTTGTACCTCGACGGATGCCTTTCAATCAAAGTAGGTGTTCGTACTTTCTTATGTGCTTAGTTTCCTAGTTAAGTTATAGTGCTAGCTCTTTAGTTGCTTAGCTGGATCAGTAGTTCACCAGTTTATAGTGGGTGCTTTAGTCTAAGGCCATAGGCTAGAGTAGTAATGATAGTGTAGACGTGGTGTCTAGACTAGACTTACCTATTGGTTGTGGTATATCCCATGGTTAGATGAGGTAGGTAGCAGGTGGTGACAGCCCTGTCTATCCAGCGGAACCCTCCCCGTTTGGGTGTATCCCAGTGCTGTATTACTAGAACTCACCAGTCTTATTCTGTGGGAAGCTAGTAGCCCGAAGCAAGCAGCTAGGACAGTTCTATCTTATCTCTGAAACCCAGCCTTAGGAAACCTCTCTACCCTCACCTCTAGCGGGTGTGGTGTCCTTGGACGAAACTTAACCGTAGATGATGACGCCAGATTTTGACACGTGTTGAATCGGCGCGTCAGGAGGAGAGGATTGGCCGATGCGGCAGATCTGAAGGCTACAGTAAGGAATCGGCCGATTGAAGTAACAGTTGGAAATCGGCAGATTGGTGATATAGCTTGTGCCAACAGGATGGGGCTACTTCGGAGGGTCCCGGTCAGAAGTTGGTCAACAGAGCGACGCTAAGTCGGTCAGGAAGCAATTGAAAAAAAGTCCTGATTGGATTAAGAGACGGCGGCGGAAGATTCTGCGAGAGTCCGTTTCCTTTTTAAAAGATATTATAGATATAGTAGTTTTCCTATTTTTAAATAAGGTTGTAACAAGTCATAATCGACCAGGAGTCCTAGTTTTTAGGGTATAAATAGGAGTCGTCAGGGCTTTGCAAGAGATCAACACATCAATCAACAACAATACTTCTACTTTTCCAGCAATTTACTTTCAAATCGGCGACTTCGCCAACACTTTTTCTTCTTTCATGAGTTCGTACGGATTGGTAGGGCTGCATCAACTTGATCTCCGGCCAGTTGGTAGGTTCCGCTTATCGAGTAATATCCGAGCTTTAACTACGGGCGGATCGTTGTGGTTTCGTTTGGATTTATTCACCAGTTATCGATATTTACTAGAATTGCAAGTGTTACCTGTTGTTCTAGTATTATCACCAGTTATCCAGCTTGAGATCAGAGTAATTGGCTTCGTCATCATTCTTCTTCGATTTGTCACCTTACAACCGATTAGATCTATTTCAAGTGTTGCCTCTGTAATAATTTTTTAGATTGCTCCAGGAGTCTTCTTTACAATTATTACGCGATTATCGGCTGATCCATAGCCGATCATCTTTACAGCAAATCGGCCGATTCGCCGACGCGCTCTTCAGGACAGATCGGAACTCCAGCCGATCGGAGTGCCTGGAATTTAATACTCTTATTTCCTTGTCAATCAATAGGTCAGATTGACTGGCACGCCGCGCGAACTGCACCAGGGCGATAACCCAAACAGGAGCTAAGTAGATTCTCCCGGGTCGTGTGTCCGACGCTGAAGACCATCGGCCGATTCCTGTCTGGCCCATTTTAGCGCCAACACACTTTTGGCACGCCCAGTGGGACACTTCAAGGTCTGATATGTCGAAGAACGCAGAGATTACCGACAGCAACATCATCGAGGTCACAGAAGCGGATCTCAAGGACGACCAGAGGGAAGAATTAGCTAAACATCTAGAAGATTACAAGAAGATATACCTGCAGTCGTTCAGTCGTACCAGAAGCAGGAAGGCTGTCAAGAAGGCTCCTATTCCAGTTCCCCGCCACATCACCATTGCTGAGGACTCGGGCAAGATGTCCGATATGATCCAACAGTCCGTCTACCGGGCATTCATCGACCAATCCTCACTGATGACCAACACGGTGTATAACACTGTCATCAGCTCTCTGGCCAGCGGAGCAGTTCAAGGCTATCAAGGACCAGCGTATGCCCCGCCGATCACGCTGCCAGCCAGAAGCTTACCATGCACGTCCCAACCAGCTCCTCAACCGATATTGACGCAACGCGAGGGGTACAACACTCCGTTCCCTCCAGCGTCTCCAAGGTACAGCGGTGCACCATGTTTCCCATCACAGACACCGCTTCAACCCGTCCAGATTGCTTCTGTACAATCGCTACCCACAAGCTCAGTACCCTGAGGGATATCGGCGACAACGGCTTTTCCCGATCCATCAAACGGCTCAGTACCCGATTTCACCAAGTTTTCGAGGTCGGACGACCCATCCACCGTAGAGCACATCAACAGATTCATCATCCAGTGCGGGGAGGCTGCCACGCAAGATACTCTGAGGGTGCGTCTATTTTCATCGTCTCTGTCCGGTTCGGCCTTCTAGTGGTTCACCACTTTGCCACCAAATTCTATTGTTACGTGGGCCGATCTATAGAAGCAGTTCCACAAGTACTTCTACGCAGGGGTACATGAGATGAAACTCTCAGATTTGACCAGCCTCAGGCAGAGGAGCGATGAACCAGTAACTGGATATATACAGAGGTTCAGAGAAGTCAGAAACAAATGCTACAGTCTGGCTCTGACCGACGCATAGTTGGCCGATATCGCTTTCCAAGGCCTCCTACCACAAATCAAGGAAAGGTATGCTTCACAGAAATTTGAAAGCCTAAGCCAGATCGTGCACCGATTGGCAGGGCAGGAAGTCCGTCCGTTTGAGCAACGGAGGAATTTCCAGAAGAAGGTGGCATATATAGAAGGATCTGAATCGGATGGGGAGGAGGAAATCGGCCTGGCAGAGTGGGTGAAAGGCAAAAAACCAATATCATGCCCTTTCAGAAAGAAAGAGCCAGAGACATTTGGCTTTGACATATCAAAAGCCGATAAAATTTTCGACTTATTACTCCAGGAAAGGTAGATTAAACTTTCTCAGTATCATACCATCCCTACGGCCGATCAGCCCAAGAAGATGAAGTATTGCAAGTGGCACAACGCCACGTCTCATGATACGAACGAATGCAAAGTCTTCCGTCAGCAGATACAATCGGCCATCAAGCAGGGGAGGCTCAAATTTGAAATCCCGGCTAAATCGGCAAAGCCGATGAAGATAGATCAGCATCCCTTCCCGGCTAACATGGTTGACACGGGAGAAAATTCACGTCAAACCAAGGTGCTGACGTCAGAATCGGCAAGAAGGGGCACCGCCGTCAATCCCAGGAGGCAGATTACAGCGGAAAATATCAAAAGGAACAGGTGGGGGCCAGAACGACCACGCAAACCCGTCACCTCCCAGTTCTTGCTCAGCAAATATCGGCAGCAGCAGGAACAATGAAGATACCACGACAAGATGATACGCTGGCATAAGGATCACTGGCAATGTCCGTTCTTCATCCATTGCTGGGAGAACGACATCAGATTGCTGTCAGCCGATAACTGTCCTGAGTGTAACGGATTAAGTTGCAACGATCGCCTGAGGTCACGCTCTAGGGACAGAGGATCAAAGCCGATCAGCAGAAATTGGCACGAACAAGAGGGACAGCGCATTTCAGTGCATGATCGGCTGGGGGGCAGAGTTGACCAGTACCACCGGTCAAAAGGCAGGATCAACCAACAGGATGGACTGGGGGGCAGAATCAGCGTGCACGATCGGTTGGAAGAGATGGCTGATGATAGGGTGTCAGATGAAAAACCCCTAGGAAGGGAACCAGATTGGGAACACGCCAGATCATCGGCCAAACCAGTAAACCCCAGGTGGTGTCCCGATGGCCTCTCCAGATCTCAGAAACGGAGGATCCAACGCTTGCGCCAGTGGGAGCAACAAGAAGAAGAACAGAAGCAGGTGCCGGAGAAAAGAAACGTTAAGTCTCGGGTGTGGCGCCCAAAGAAAAACAACAGTCAAGAAGCAGACAATCAAGAATCGGCAGCCGACATTAACATGGTGTTCATATTGCCGATGGAATTCATAGCGCCTGATCATCGAGACAAAGCGACAAGAATGGAAGAGCAGATGGCACAACTGGTGTTAGAGCCGATGACGGCTACTTTTGAGAAACCAGAAGAAGAAAAACAACAACATCTCAAGGCGTTGTTTCTCAAAGGCTACGTTGACGGGCGACCCGTCACTAGACTACTAGTAGATGGAGGCGCCGCAGTCAACATCATGCCGTATGCCATGTTCCGCAAGCTAGGCCAGAGCGATGAGGATCTCACCAAGACGGATATGATGCTAAAGGATTTCGAAGGCAACGTGTCTCCCGCCCGCGGAGCGCTCTGCGTCGACCTCACCATTGGCAGTAAGACCCTTCTTACTACCTTTTTCATTATTAATGGTAAGGGATCCTACAACATGCTGCTCGGTCGTGACTGGATACACGCAAACTGCTGTGTCCCATCTACAATGCATCAATGCCTCGTGCAATGGGTCGGCGACAGCACAGAGATAGTCACCGCCGATTCTGCCTACAGCGTCGCAGCGGCCGACACGCAACAGTGGAGCTGTGAGCACGTCAAGTGTACATCTGGCAGGACTTGGGACACTGACTTCCTGAAGGTGTCCGATTTCGGTCTACAGCCGATCCAAGCAGTCGGCTCGGAAGATTCAGAATAGATGGATCAGCTCGTCCGAGAAGACGGGAAGCTTGGGCATGGATTTACGTCGGCCGATTTATTGGAGATGGTAGATTTGGGAGATAGCAGCAAATCAAGGCCGACGTATATTAGTGCTAATTTGGATCCTGAGTATAAGTGTAAACTGATAAGTTTATTAAAAGAATTGAAGGATTGCTCTGCTTGGGAATATCATGAGATGCCAGGTCTAGACCGGTCCATTGTTGAGCACCGGTTACCTATAAAATCAGGATATCGGCCATATCAGCAACCTGCACGACGGTGCAACCCCAAGATTCTACCTGATATAAAGGCCGAGATCACAAAGTTAATTGAAGCAGAATTTATTCGGCAGTGCCGCTACGCCGAATGGATTTCTAATATTGTGCCCGTGTATAAAAAGAATGGAAAGTTGCGCGTGTGCATCGATTTCAGGAACTTAAATTAGGCCACGCCAATGGATGGATATCCGATGCCAACGGCCGATATCTTGATAGATGCTGCCGCAGGACACAAAGTCATAAGTTTCATGGATGGTAATGCAGGGTACAATTAGATATTAATGGCCGAAGAGGATATCTCGAAAACGGCTTTCAGGTGTCCATGTCATCTTGGTTTATTCGAATGGGTTGTGATGACTTTTGGGTTGAAGAACGCCGGTGCTACATATCAGCGGGCTATGAACTATATCTTCCACAAGCTTATTGGTACATCGGTGGAAATTTATATAGATGATGTCGTGGTCAAGTCAAAAGGTCACCAAGAACATCTGACCGATTTACAAGAAGTACTGGAATGCACAAGAAAGCATGGGCTGAAGATGAACCCGAACAAGTGTGCATTTGGTGTATCGGCCGGACAATTCTTAGGGTTCATGGTTCATGAGCGCGGAATAGAAATTAATCGGAAGACCATAGACGCCATCAACAAAGTTGTGGCCCCTCAGAATAAGACTGAGCTACAGTCCCTCATCGGCAAGGTCAATTTGATCAGAAGGTTCATATCCAACCTGTCAGGGCGAATTCGAGCTTTTATCCCTCTGTTGAAATTGAAGCCCGATCAAGAATTTATATGGGGAGAAGAACAAAGCAAGGCATTGGATGATATTAAGCAATACCTAGTTTCACCTCTGGTGTTAGTCCCACCACAGCCTGGTAAGCCGTTCAAATTATATTTATCGGCTGATGAATAGGCCATTGGATCGGCGTTGGTACAGGAGTTCGAAGGAAAAGAACGAGTGGTATATTACATCAGCAGAAGAGTACTGGACGCCGAAACAAGATATTCTACGATTTTATACGAATTTCACAAGTTCACTGATTTGGTTAAAACTTTCTTTACAGAGGGGTCCCTGAAAACTAGCAGAAAACCCCCTGGGAAGATTTGGGCGTTTGCAATGTAGTCCCTGGTCGCAATTTCACGGCGGGGTCGTCCTGTCCGGCCAAATTCCGGCGAGCTCGGTCGCCGGCGGCGAGGGCAAGGTGGGGGAGAACGGAGAGGGAACTAGGGCGCACCTATTGGTGGTCTTGGAGTGGCTTGGGATAGCCGGTGGCGGGCTGGCCGCGGAGAGCAGGGGCGGCGGCGGAGGGGCGGCGCGGACGGCGGCGCTCCGGCGAGGAGGGCGGCGGGGCTCGGGCTGGGGAGCTTCAGTGCGTCGAGGGGAATCCGTTTCAGTGCTTGCCTCGGGCGGAGGTGGGCCGGAGCAAGGGAACCGCGGCGAGGTGGGGGCGCCGGCGGCAATGGAGGCGCGGTGGCTTTCCAGGCGCGCGAGGGGGGGCTCTGTTCGGCTTTTTATAGGCGCAAGGGAGGGAGGAGGGGTCCAGGCAGGGCTGGGCCGGGCGGCACGGCGGGGGCACGCCGTTGGGCGCCTGGGCGGCGGCCAGTGGCTGGGCGGCGCGGCGGTGCAGCAGAACGCCGGAGGTCTGGCGCGCGCAGCTGGGTGCACTCGGGTTGGGCAGAGGCGTGGGCGTGGGGGAGGCAAAGCCGCTGCGGCAGGGAGCGACGGCCATTGGCTTGGCGCGGCGTGGGGGCAGGAATCGCCGGCGACGTGGCGTGCGGCTGTCGGGCGAGCGCGCGGTGCAGCAGAGGAGAGGGAGGTGAGGGACCTGGATGCAAGAATTCGAAAAGTTTCAGGGGGCTGGGTGCAAACAGGGCGTTTTCTCCTCCTTCTGATTTGAATTTCAAAAACTTTTGAACATGAAAGTTGTTCAAAATAAAAAGTTCTACAACTTTGGTTTCAGGCAAAATCTCATTTGGCTTATGGTTTGAAAGTTAGATTTAAAAGTTTCAAATGTGTCCAAATGTGCCCAAATTAAATTTGAATTCCAACTGAACCCGTTTTAATTCTTTCCACCCTCTCATTAGTTGGTTTAACATAGAGTTAGGCTAATGACATTGATTTTGGAATTTTAATTACCAGGGTTGTCACAGCCTTCCCCCCTTAACAAGAATCTCGCCCCGAGATTCGGCAATTCTTAGTGTGGGCGTGGGTGCACATACCAGTGGTTGAGACAAGAAACCCAGGGAAATGTTGGTTCAGGTAGCTCTCCGTTTCCCAGGTGGCTTCTTCTTCCGTGTGGCGATTCCATTGTATTTTATACATTCTAATCACTTTCCTCCTGGTCTCTCTTTCTTTTTGATCCAAAATCTTAACTGGGTGTTCGACATATGAGAGGTCGGGTTCCAACGATATTTCTTGTTGTTCCACAATCTCGGTAGGGACTCGAATACACTTCTTGAGTTGAGATACGTGGAAGACATCATGGGTGGCCGTGAGTTGAGGGGGGCAGTCGTAATTTGTAGGCTACGGGTCCGCGGCTCTCCATGATTTCGTAAGGACCAATATAACGGGGAGCTAGTTTGCCTTTGATTCCAAATCTTCGCACTCCCTTGGTTGGTGAAACTCGAAGATAGACATGATCGCCAACTTCGAACTTTAGGGGCTTTCTCCTTTTGTCAGAATAGCTCTTTTGTCGGGCTTGTGCGGCTTTAAGATTTGCTTGTATTACTTTTACTTTCTCCTCCGCCTCGATTACCAGGTCGGGTCCAATTATTTTACGTTCTCCGGTTTGTGACCAGCTCAAAGGGGTTCGACACCTTCGTCCGTACAGGGCCTCAAATGGTGCCATTTTCAAACTCGTTTGGTAGCTGTTGTTGTACGAGAACTCTGCCAGGGGTAGGCATTTGTCCCAATTCTTGTCATAATGAATGACACAAGCTCTCAGCATGTCTTCAAGAATTTGGTTTACTCTTTCCGTTTGTCCATCGGTCTGAGGGTGGTATGCTGAGCTGCGAATCAGCTTCGTGCCAAGAGACGTTTGCAGTTGTTCCCAAAAGCGTGCTACAAACTGGGGACCACGATCGGAGATAATCGTCTTAGGTATTCCATGCAGGCAAACAATACGATCGAGGTAAATCTCGGCATATTGCTTGGTAGAATAGGTGGTGTGCACCGGAAGAAAATGTGCCGTCTTCGTGAGTCTATCAACGATAACCCATATGGAATCATGTCTCTGGGACGTGTTTGGTAGTCCAACGATGAAGTCCATACTTATGTCTTCCCATTTCCATGATGGTATAGGTAACGGTTGAAGTGTACCGGCTACCTTTAAGTGGCTAGCTTTTACTCTCTGGCACGTGTCACATTCCGAGACATACGTAGCAATTTCCCTTTTCATTCTAGTCCACCAGAAGTTTTGCCTTAGGTCCTGATACATTTTGCTACTGCCGGGGTGGATAGAGAATTTGGAGAGGTGTGCCTCATCAAGAATTTGCTTGCGGAGTTCACGATTCTTCGGAACGACTATACGACTTTCGAACCATAGAACTCCCTTATGGTCCTGGCGGAAACACTTATACTTCTCCTCACCTAGAGAGAGTTTTTGTTTGATGATCTTGATTCCTTCATCATGTAGTTGTGCCATGATGATTTGGTCGTGAAGAGTGGGCTCAACTGAGATGTGATTTAGAGTGCCTTGGGAAACCATTTCCAAGTTAAGCTTCCTCATGTCTGCACATAATGTCTCATGGTAGGACTCCATGGATAAGCAATGGCAATGGGACTTGCGGCTTAGTGCATCCGCGACTACATTAGCCTTACCGGGGTGATAGTGCACTTCAAGGTCATAATCTTTGATTAATTCTAGCCATCTTCGTTGCCTCATATTCAGATCGGCTTGTGTGAAGATGTACTTGAGACTCTTATGATCCGTGTAGATATTGCACTGCGTACCCATGAGATAGTGCCTCCATATCTTCAGAGCGTGAATGACGGCTGCGAGCTCAAGGTCATGCGTGGGATAATTCTGTTCGTGGGGCCGAAGGGCTCGTGAGGCATATGCAATCACTCGATTCTCTTGCATAAGCACACATCCTAGACCAGTACCTGATGCGTCACAATACACATCGAATGACTTGGTATTATCGGGTTGAGCTAACACAGGTGCAGTAGTCAGATGCTCTCTGAGAGTGTGGAAGGCTTCCTCACACTTCTCGTCCCATACAAACTTTACTTCCTTCTTTAACAGTTCAGTCATGGGCTTAGCAATTCGAGAGAAATCCGGGATGAAGCGACGGTAGTAACCGGCTAAGCCGAGAAAACTGCGAATCTGATGAACAGAGGTAGGGGGTTTCCAATCCATCACCTCTTGTACCTTGCTGGGGTCAACAGCTATGCCTTCGCTGGAGATCGTGTGACCTAAGAACTTTACAGTATCCAACCAGAATTCACACTTAGAAAACTTAGCATAGAGCTGATGGTCTCTGAGTCGTTGAAGAACAATGCGAAGGTGCTTGGCATGCTCTTCCTCATCCTTGGAATAGATAAGGATGTCGTCGATGAACACTACGACGAATTTGTCAAGCTCGGGCATGAATACCGAATTCATGAGATACATGAAGTAGGCAGGGGCATTGGTGAGTCCAAAGGACATGACCAAGAATTCATATAGTCCATATCGTGTGGAGAAGGCAGTCTTAGGAATATCGCACGGGCGAATCTTGATCTGATGATATCCCGAACGAAGATCAATCTTTGAGAAGACTCTGGCTCCAGCTAATTGATCGAAGAGTACATCGATGCGAGGAAGGGGGTATTTATTTTCAATAGTTACCGCATTGAGAGGTCGGTAGTCCACACATAATCTCAAACTGTCATCCTTCTTCTTTACGAATAGGGCTGGACCTCCCCAAGGTGACGCGCTAGGGCGAATGAAACCTTTGTCCGGTAGTTCTTGGAGTTGAATTTTTTCAGCTCGGCCAATTCTTTAGGGGGCATCCTATATGGTCTTTTGGATATAGGTGCAGCGCCTGGTTGTAGTTCAATGATGAACTCAATATCCCTATTCGGTGGCATTCCCGGTAAGTCATCCGGAAAAACGTCGGCATACTCGTTTACCACAGGAATATCATCTAGCTTAAGTCCTTCCATCTGGTAAGCATAGGAATTCGTGCAATCTAGGAATGGTAAGTAAAGGGTAGTGGCTCCGTGACTAGGTGAATTTATCTCAACGGCTCGGGAAGAAAGGTCCAGTGTTACTCCATGCATAGTCATCCAGTTCATTCCCCAAAATAATATCCATGCCGTCAAGAGGTAAAAGGACAAGGTCTGTGTCAATGGTTTTTGTTTTACTACCCAATTTGACTGGTACTTGTCTGACCATTTGGTTTGAAGCAGTTTTACCACCCGGTGTGGATATCATATATGACCCTTTCGTGTGACAAACATCCAAGCCTACTTTTGCACCGAATTTTGCACTTATGAAACTATGCGATGCACCAGAATCAAATAATATAACTGCAGGCTTGTTATTAAAATAGAGGATGTGCGTGTTATTAAGGGTGCACCTTTAGGGAGCGCTTCAAGCTGATCAATCTGTCCTTTGCTCTTCTTACTCTGTCTTTTACGCTTGTTCTGATGGGTTTGGCTAGAACCTTGGCCCTGCTTTGGCTTCCTAGGCTGAGGGCATTCTCGAGCGAAATGGCTAGCACTGCTACAATTGAAGCAACGGTTTTTGTCACTTGGACGACGGGGTTGTTTGTTATCTGAAGATATCGCTACTGGCATACCCAATGAACCTCCCTTGGGTGTGGTGCATTTGGCAGGGTCTATCTTTTCCGGAACAGGTGAGCGAGTTTGTGTTCGAAGGACTGTGCCGGCGTCAGTAGTTTTGCTAACTTGACGTCGGCCCCGTGGGATGAATTCTGTGCAGGTAATTTCCCATCCAGTCAAGTCTATGCTGCATGGGTCAGGCTTGAGAGTCCGACGCTTTACTTGGTGATCCTTAAGTTTCATCGGAAGTTGTGATGGGGGCAATAAGGAGTCTGAGTAAACGTCTCTTGTGTCCATCACCTTGTTATTGAGCTCGGGATAGCTAGCAACCTGAGGATGGTGGACATTGCACCCATCCCCTTGATGGTGTTGTTGCTGCAGGCATTGAAAAATCGCTTCCTGCCCCTTGACAAGCTGACGAAGTATCTCGGTTTGAGCGGCCATTACTTCCACCAAACTGGGTGGTGGTGGCGGCTGTGGTTGTGATCCACTTGCGCTAGCACCAAAACCATCCGGGTTACCACGGGTTACTCCAACCATCTGAAAAGGCGAATGTTCTTCATTAGCAACGTGATCCATATTGCTTCCATGACTCAAAAAGCTCTAACGCAGAATAGTAGACTTCCAAAAGGTCCTGGATGGAATCACGGGCATAAAAACTGTCTGCCATAAGAATTTTGTAACTCCTGGTAGGTTCATCCAAAGTTTCTCATATTTTGGCAGTGGATAGGGAGTTTAAAGATGTACCACTTTGGTATTCAGCCAAGATGCTAAATCGATGGCTAGGATGGTCAAACGGTTCACTCTTTGCTTCCCTGTTTTGGCTGTTTTTCGGCAGAGCGAGTTATAGTATCTGGCCTATAACTCAAACTAGCAAGATCCAATAGGGTTGAAATTTTGTGAGACCCTAGATCACAGAATTCCTGACAGGTTTGGTAGTCAACTCACAGCTCAGAAATGTAAGGAGACATGGACAAAATTCCCGACAAGTTTCACCGATTGTGGATTTCATCATTTTACCAACTTACAACGAAATCACCCAAGTTTATCGCCGTTCCTTACATGCTGAGGGTATCCACATGGTTCAGGTGTACCCATCACGAAAGAGTTACTCAGCTCCTAGTTAGCCTATTACAACACTTGCCAAAAGTCAGGCTACCCTATCGAGGAGTATGTGCAAAAGTCCTTCTAGGTCATCATCTAGAAGTCATCCAAGTCGTTGACGGACGATTCGCTGTGAGCAGGAGAGTGAGCTCCTAAGTATCGGCCAAACGGTGACCAACAGCCTTGATCTCCAAGGCGGGCCACTCCGGGTGTAGCGGGTGCGGAAAAATGGTCACGTTGACACGGCACTGGGTAACTCCATTCTCTGCAAACTCCAGTCCGGCGTAATGTGGGGGAATTAGCTAGCCCACGGTGCTCAACACGTTCCACAAAATAGAGGGAAAGCCCTCCCAGTGGAAACACCGTGAGTGAACGCGTCCATCCTCATCCACCATCATGGCAGCTGTCTCGGCCATCTGAACGAAAGATCAAATGGATGAGACCGAGAAAAAGTGTGAAAAGCACAGGGACAGATTCCGTATAGAGTGCAAAAATAACCATAACTTCCACAGTTCTCATCCAAAAATTCTCAAATTTCACCAGATCACTCCTAAGGTATTTGTGAACAATTTTTCTAGTCAACTCCAGAGCTAGATAGGTCTCTAAAATGGTCTTTCCTTTCAGGTTTTACCTTACTGTCTACCCAGAATTTACAGTGAACTGGGGGCCAATGTTTCGTGCATCAGGGAAAATCTACCCTGCCAAAATTTACCAAATTTTAACAGCAGCTACCCGGGTAAAATTGGAACAAGTTTTGTGTTGTACTCTTTTGCAGAAAACCGCAGGAAGGGGGCCTAAAAATTTAAGGGGCAGAAGTGCTTATTCCGGACAGAATTCTGACATTTCAAGGTTTCTGTTATTTCTCACTCTCCATAAGTTCAGAATTTTTCGTTTTTGAACAGAAGATAGAACACAAAATTTGAAACAATTTCTTCAACATGAACTTTATCAGAAATGATCATTTTCTTTGGCCAATAAATCGCTCTTTTTGGTCATGGCAGAATTCGGACAGTTTTGCTAGATGGTCCTTATGCAAACCACGCTTAGATACGCAAGAACCTTTTCACTCTCACACAACGCATTTTCAATTTCCGATATATATATTCATGATGCATGGACGTCCTATTCGTCCTCACAAAATAAAATAATTGCCAAATAGCTTTGGTCTTACGAAGATAGTTTCGGTGGCTTACACAATACGGCTCTCCTATAATAGCTAGTCGAGTCTTTCTACTCGTCCCTTAACTTATCGTAATCGCGGTTAGTGTACCTGCAGAAAATTGACAAAGCATGTATATATCATGAACCTTTCATGCCAGCACTCATGAAAGCGTCCGTATTCATTACCGTTTACTTATAGAAACGATATCTGTACAATTTCCGCCGTACAGACGACGTTAACATACGCTATCGAGATAGCGTATTCACGGGGGTACCGTCATAAGACGGGGGTATGAACAGCGATCGCCATACCCTGCGCCGAACCTTCTACTCCCAATATGTTCAACTAACAGTTGGCATATTGGCAGCACCTCAAGTAAGCCACTGCTTGAGGGCAGCGTTCGGTTCGCATCACCGACAGGAAGGCCAAGCTCTCTCAGTTGGCTGAGGATCCTTACCTTCTTACCTTAGCGATGAGTGCGTCGTTACAGAATTTAAGGTCGGTTGTACATGAAAGTAAGTTTTGACAGAAGGTAATGTGCTGGAAGTCAGTTGATAATACATATAGAAGTTAGATAGCCACCTAGTAACTTTCCCATAATATCTTAGGGCTTTACGAACTAGGCACCATCCTTAACGTACCAACGCATTTCGCAACACAACCTTCTAGTCAAGTTTTATGAAAACAAGTTTTTAAGGCTTGTCGCATTCTCTGGCGTATGTATTTCGGCTCTGGTGTCCGCTGTTGCCAGCTGTGGCACCAGCTACGGCTCTGATACCAGCTGTGGCAGAACCACCTGAATTAATCCGGCTCAAGTGTATTAACCATCACCATTAAGGCAATCTCGGTTAACCTTACACTTCAAACGGAATAATCCATTGGTCTGTCGGGTATAACCTCCCGATACAACCACGGTGATCGGATCGAGCGCCATACATACAAATGCTCACGCGACGAT
The DNA here is from genome assembly GCA_032594955.1 of Panicum miliaceum. NCBI lineage: Eukaryota > Viridiplantae > Streptophyta > Magnoliopsida > Poales > Poaceae > Panicum > Panicum miliaceum. The sequence continues at coordinate 25,026,662 of CM064060.1, read as the reverse complement.
GAGCCCAGAGAATACCACATTCCAACAAATATTACAACATTAACATAAGTGAATATTACAGACCGAGTTTTAAATTCAGAAACCAAGTACTCCAATGATCATAAATAAGTTCTTCAGAGTTTAAGTTGCAGCGGAAAATAAAACAACGATAGCTACTCGACGATACAGGATGTCTCGATGAAGCCCGTACGAGACATCATTCGGCACCATCACCGTTGGCCGGGGGCGCATCCCATTCCACCGACCAACCAGGAGGGAGGGTAGAAGGCCAAGTCAACTAGCAATCATGTCTTCGAAGGGCTCACCTGAAAACGAGTCACAAGCAAGACTGAGTATACTAATACTCAGCAAGACTTACCCGTGTAGTGGAAACTACTCCACCGACTCTAGACATGCCAGGCTTTTTGGCTCAGGGGTTTGTTTTGCCGAAAAGCATCTACAAGTGGGTCCTTACTTTCGACTTTTAGCTCGAGATTCTAGTTTCGTTAGCCAGTCTAGGTAAGCAGCTATCTAAAGCATACATGGTGAAGCATTAAATTTTCCATCCAACCAGTTCATTCATCATCATTGTTCCTCTTCTTACTCTGTGGGTAAAAATGGTTAAGCAGTCTCAATAGCCGTGAGAAACGGACGATTCGAATCGAATTTCTTAACCTTGCAAGGGAAACCTAAACACACGTCACGTGGTTACTCACAGAGTCACACGTGCAACTTTTCCCCTTTCTTTCCGGGTCGTGGATCGGGGCTACCCTCCGAGAGTACACGAGCCCCACGCCACGGTTCGGCGCCGGGTCGTGACCACTCGTGCACTCGCCATATAGTGGGACCGAAGTTCAAAGGGTAGGATGCCGTCCCCTTGCCGGGCCAATCAGGTACTTAAGCTTACCGATTCCCATAATCTCGGCATGTGTTTAGTACGTTCAAAGACTTAACCATCACTACCACACCCTGCGGCCTTAGCATTTTTCACTAGACAGACGGGCCTCAATCGTAACCATCGTTCCATGGCCCGTCCGTGTCCTTATGATTGCAGCGTGTAGTAGACATTCAACTCCTATTTTCTCGCGAGTGACAGGAAATCACTCGACTTTTACCGGAGTCCTATTAGCACAGCATTCTATCGAACCTTACGTCTAGTTTTCAAGCAAGGGTTCCTAACATCATGCAACTAAGTTTCCATTCAGCTCCTATAAACTTAATGCACAAGCAAAGAGTAATGAGTTGCATAATTAGGAAAGAAATAGGTTATGCTCCCGGGCTTGCCTTCTTGTGAATAGTTAGTCCGGGGATCGTCTGAACGTTGACCCGGGTCTCAACTGCTTCAGTTAGATTTTCCTGGGCTTCTTGCTGCTCACTCTCGGACTCGGGCACCAACTCGTACGTCCCGTCGGCGAGAGTAGTCGTCTCTACATGAATGCCCAAGTTTGAGCAGTGGTGATGGTAAACGACATGATTTCCTTCACGATAAAGTTGCGGTTCATAAGACATAAGTTTTGCTGTGAAGTTATTTACTTTAACATTTCCTGGGAAATCGTTAATAGAGCTTATCTTAATCTATTTAACTTTATTAAAGAAGAAGGGGTTGTGTTATATTTAAACACCAAAATGAGTTGAACACAAATACTAATCTAGTTAGCTTCTGGTAATAAATTTTTTTATTCAAAGTACATTATGCAGAGATATGGTCACTGTAAAAATTTCAGACATTTTTGTGTAGCATGTTAAATATGAAAAATGTAATACACAGCCACCGCTAGAATCTAGTTATTTTTATACAGGACAAACCATGCAAGTATTGACGCTAAAAATTTTACAGGGTGTTGCTATAACCATATTTGTGCTACTGTAAATTTTTCAGATTCTTTTGTACATGATTTAGAGCATAATAAATGGGACAAGCTACACTCATGTTATTAAAGATTATTTTCTACAGGATGTTATACAGGGTTTCTATGTATGAAACCTTTTGTACAGCTTGATCTACTCTATTGTGTTTCATAGTAAAAAGATGAACATTTTATAAGCGCTTTACTAATTATTTTGAATTAGTGAAGTTTTCCTACCACAAATTCATTCGAACAGGTTACATATAGTAAAAATGTTTCTAAATTTTTCTGTGGCCTCTAGGTATTACTACAACAACACAGAAAAAGTTTCATGTCATTGATCATCACAGAACAGCAGGAAAAATTAGTTCTAACACTTTATGGCATATAACAAGGTTGGACAAAAGGTGTATCTAGAGATGGCTTTTGGTCCTGATCTTTTTACACAGCCCTACATATTAAGCAAGTAACTCACTGCCCAAAAATTAGGGTCAGAAATGATCTACAACAGTGGGTACAAAAGAAGTCCATTAAACCTTCCATTTAATCTAGAGCAAAATATATTGAGAATCTGAGGAACTTTCTGTAACAAAAGTTGTAGAGTTTCTTCTAAGGATTCCAGAACAGTTGCGTTTGCATTTTTTTGAATTTTCTACGATTTTATACGAATTTCACAAGTTTACTGATTTGGTTAAAACTTTCTTTACAGAGGGGTCCCTGAAAACTAGCAGAAAACCCCCTGGGAAGATTTGGGCGTTTGCAATGTAGTCCCTGGTCGAATTTTCACGGCGGGGTCGTCCTGTCCGGCCAAATTCCGGCGAGCTCGGTCGCCGGCGGCGAGGGCAAGGTGGGGGAGAACGGAGAGGGAACCAGGGCGCACCTATTGGTGGTCTTGGAGTGGCTTGGGATGGCCGGTGGCGGGCTGGCCGCGGAGAGCAGGGGCGGCGGCGGAGGGGCGGCGCGGACGGCGGCGCTCCGGCGAGGAGGGCGGCGGGGCTCGGGCTGGGGAGCTTCAGTGCGTCGAGGGGAATCCGTTTCAGTGCTTGCCTCGGGCGGAGGTGGGCCGGAGCAAGGGAACCGCGGCGAGGTGGGGGCGCCGGCGGCAATGGAGGCGCGGTGGCTTTCCAAGCGCGCGAGGGGGGGCTCTGTTCGGCTTTTTATAGGCGCAAGGGAGGGAGGAGGGGTCCAGGCAGGGCTGGGCCGGGCGGCACGGCGGGGGCACGCCGTTGGGCGCCTGGGCGGCGGCCAGTGGCTGGGCGACGCGGCGGTGCAGCAGAACGCCGGAGGTCTGGCGCGCGCAGCTGGGTGCACTCGGGTTGGGCAGAGGCGTGGGCGTGGGGGAGGCAAAGCCGCTGCGGCAGGGAGCGACGGCCATTGGCTTGGCGCGGCGTGGGGGCAGGAATCGCCGGCGACGTGGCGTGCGGCTGTCGGGCGACCGCGCGGTGCAGCAGAGGAGAGGGAGGTGAGGGACCTGGATGCAAGAATTCGAAAAGTTTCAGGGGGCTGGGTGCAAACAGGGCGTTTTCTCCTCCTTCTGATTTGAATTTCAAAAACTTTTGAACACGAAAGTTGTTCAAAATAAAAAGTTCTACAACTTTGGTTTCAGGCAAAATCTCATTTGGCTTATGGTTTGAAAGTTAGATTTAAAAGTTTCAAATGCGTCCAAATGTGCCCAAATTAAATTTGAATTCCAACTGAACCCGTTTTAATTCTTTCCACCCTCTCATTAGTTGGTTTAACATAGAGTTAGGCTAATGACATTGATTTTGGAATTTTAATTACCAGGGTTGTCACACCTACCACAGCCGTATGTAGTTACTTTACAATATGAAAAACCCCACATAAAAGCGCCTTGCTGTTACATTGAGCTTTATCAAATGTTGTGACCCGAGCGAGATCTGTTTCTTTATCAAAAAGCAAAAGTGGCCAACAAGGCAAGGAACCAGCCTCAACCAGGGCCCACTCACCTGCCATAGCCTCTAGGGCCCACCTTTAGACCACGTGGCCAAGGGAGGAGCCGAGCTCGGCTAGGCGTGGTTCGGCCGACCTACCCAGGTTGGCCGACCTAGGGAGGAGGTCACCGACTTACTCCTTCGACGTGGCTTAAGGCGGTTTGGGAAGGCTTCCGCGCGTTGCATGGCAAAAACACCCCTCACACACCCCAATAATCATAAGGGGGTGCTTCTAAAGAGGACACACCTTCAAATCCCTCTCAGCTCCCTCTTGGAGTTTCTCTTGTGTTCATGAGCTCTAGTCTCATCTCTAGAGGTGATTAGAGTTAGGGAGAGAGTGGGGAGGAGTTTAGGGAAGTGCGGGGTTTGTCGGCACTCTTCTCCAATTTGTACCTCGACGGATGCTTTTCAATCGTACTTTCTTATGTGCTTAATTTCCTAGTTAAGTTATAGTGCTAGCTCTTTAGTTGCTTTGCTGGATCAGTAGTTCACTAGTTTATAGTGGGTGCTTTAGTCTAAGGCCATATTCTAGAGTAGTAATGATAGTGTAGACGTGGTGTCTAGACTAGACTTACCTGTTGGTTGTGGTATATCCCATGGTTAGATGAGGTAGGTAGCAGGTGGAGACAGCCCTGTCTATCCAGCGGAACCCTCCCCGTTTGGGTATATCCCATTGCCGTATTACTAGAACTCACCAGTCTTATTCTATGGGAAGCTAGTAGCCCGAAGCAAGTAGCTAGGATAGTTCTATCTTATCTCTAAAACCCAGCCTTAGGAAACCTCTCTACCCTCACCTCTAGCGAGTGTGGCATCCTTGGACGCACCTGAATCGTAGAGAAAGTACACACGTTCTTTAGTGGATACGATACTTTTAGAATACTCCTGGGTGAAAGCTACAACGGTATCCGTGCCCTTGTGGATTTATTTTTGTGACGCTAGGAAATGTCAACAGCGGCCCAGCTCGAGCATGAGCGATACTGTCTCCGGCTCCAGCAACGGGTCCTCGAAGAGCTCAGCGTTAGGGCGAGGGACCTCTCCCTCCTGATGCTCCGGTACCCAGGAGTTCTCCTAGACTTCGTGTTCCTCTTGCGCTCGGGAAGTCCTAGGGGCAACCTGCTGATCCGGGATACTCATGACCGTCTGCTGGTCGGCCCGAGTACCTTCATCAGTGGTCGCCCCGGTAGTAGTCCCGGGGGTTTGCGCCTCCGGCTCCACCTCTGGATTCGCTGGGGGCTCGGGGTTCTCCTAACAATTGGAGGCTCGGTGATGCTTGCGGCTGCAGGCTCCTTCGACAAAGAGTCTTTACTCGTGCCAACCTAGGCGGTGCTGGAGGTCGCCGGCCAGGGAGTCTCCGACTTCCTGCACAACTATGTTAGTACTCAACATTAACACAAAATTTACCAACCTTGTGGGCTTCCTGAGGGGGAGTACATGGGGTACTACCAGCCCTCGTGGCACGGTCTTATTCCCAAAACGGGGGGAGGCCGACTGGATAGTCGTGGGCGGTGATCGCCCCGCTGCCGGACTCCTCTCCCCAGTCTCCCCGACTACCCCTTGCCTAGGGGGCTCGGGGTTCTCCTAAGTCCCACTACAGAAGTACAATAACTAAGAACTCGTGGATATACAACAAGATCAAGAAGCTAAGGAGTCAAGACTACTTACGCTTTCTGGCGAGTGTTTGCTATGTTCACAGCTGCAGCGGTCCTCCACTTGCGCGTCGCAACTCACTGTGGGCACGGCGGGTCGGCTACAGCATCATCCGCGACCTTCTCGGTGGGCGGATCCTGGGCTGGCTCCTCGAAGATTGGCTCTGGTGGGTCAGACCTGAACTGCTCCAGGTCGGCCTACACTCAAGAAAAAGCTATCAGTAACAAGCAAAACAAGATGACTACACCAAGAAGGTACTCGAGTAACCACTTACCGAGTCTGGTTGGGTTGCCCGCGCCGAAGAGCCGCGGGACGTATGGCTCCGAGCATACCCCCGTGAACTGGCGGGTAACCTAGTGCATGATCTCCTCGATGGATGGGACATCCCTGGCCATCTATGATGGGTCCTGAAGGCCTTGGTACTCGAAGCCAAGGTGTACGCGTTGCTGGAGGGGCTGGATGCACCGCTCGATAAACAAGTATGCCACAGACTCCCCAGTAACGCCCTTGTCCTTCAGGGCCTTGATCCGCTTCCTCAACTCAGGGATGTCACGATGTTCCTCTTCTGTCAGCTTCTTCAGCCAACATTCTTGGTGTCGGTGTGGGGAGTTGTCCTGTCCGGGGAGGCTAGACTCATGGTTCCCGATGTAGAACCACTGAGCGTGCCACCCGAACAGGCTACTCGGGGTTGTGTACTTGAGGTACAGCGCCTTATCGCGCAGCTGTACCTTGGCACCCCCGACTAGCGCAGGATTGTCCTTGTCCGGTTGGGGTTTAGGCGGAAGAGATGCGGAACAAATTAAAATGCGAGCGAATTCCTAAGAAAGCCTCGCAAAGATGCACAAAGAGAGAAATTTGCAAAATAGAGTTCGGGGGAATGTGGTAATGCTTGATTTTGTAAAAACCAAGCAAACCACGAAAGAAATCAGAAGAAGGCAAGGCAAGGCCGCGGTGGGCAGAAGGGGCGAACATCACGGTCTCACCCGTGTTCTCCCATGGCGACGAGTCAGAGCCCGCGGTCCGCCATTGCACAACACTCTCCTCCTGCAGCACCCGCTCGGCGATGAGCCGGAGCAGATCCCGCTCCCGGATTGTGGAGGCCCTCCACTAGCCTTCCACCGCAGTCTTCGCGACTTTGGCCGGCGGCGACGTCTCATCTCCACCCTCGTTTCCCCTCTTCTTCCTGCGACCGGCGGTAGATTTCTTCAGCATCGTGGGACGGAATGTCACACAGAGCTTTGTGTGCATGCCCTGGGGAATTCACGCGGTTGTGGGTAGAGATGGGAAGTGAAGATTTTGGCTACTTTTGGCTCAGGATTTGGGCGGTGAGGCAGTCGATTTGGGCACGACGGCGATCGCTAGGGTTCCTGGATGCAGATCTATTTTTACTATAGTGAAAATGGATGCGGTCAAAACCCTAAGGGGAACTTTGGGGTTATTTATAACACGTGGCTTCCCATTTTTCCGTTGGAAGTCGAAGAGACATTCTTGGGGTAACGATTCGATTTTGAGCGGTTTTACGAGTTCTGTGCAACGGATAATGGAAACTAGCCGTTTTCTCAGGGATAGGCTCCCGAGAATTCGGACCCTTCAACTTCTAGAGCAAATTAACCCTAAAAATCATCAAATTGAATTTAAAAACACACATTCCATGCCACGATTCTTTAGATCCTTTTTTCCAAACCATGGAATTTGGATTAAAGGCTCGGGGGCTGCGGGATACGTGCCATCAATGGCTTATTTTCAAAAAATTCTTGGAAGATACAGACGGAAGATTCAAGACTAATTTGACCCTCAGCCTGATTCTTCGATTTAACCTAGGGCTCAAGGGCTACTCCATATGGACTGCGAATTCATTGCACCCCCAATAAAAGAAGACTTGAAAACTACTCGGGGCTTGAGCACCTCACAGCCTCGATGCAGCCAAGGAAGTACTTGAAAGACACCTTCTCAAGGGTACTTAGCAGGGACAAGAAGACACCTTCCAGGAGTACTCGGAAGCCTGCAGTACTCGGCTACAAAGAGCTCGAGGGCTTGTCAGACCCGGGGCAACGGGATTGCAAACTTGGCGTACATATTCTTGTAGTAGGGATGGCGCATGGGCCATACCTTATCCTCATTGTAACTAGTCGTACAGAGCTAGAACTAGTTGGACGTAAGAAAACTACCCGAGATGTACTCGGGTAGGACTCCCCAGGCCGTCTCGACTAGGACTTCCATGTAACCCTGTCCCCCAGACTATATAAGGGCGGGCAGGGACCCCTCCAAAGCATAACGTGCATATGCATAACCTCTAAGGCAATACAAACCACATAGGACGTAGGGTATTACGCTATCCGCAGGCCGAACCTGTCTAAACCTTTGTGTTCCTTGTACCTTCGAGTTCCTGATCTTGACGACACCCTACCTTCGAGTTCCTGATCTCCACGGAGGTAGTCAATGTGAGGCAAGATCGGAGTTCCCCCTGCAGCCACACTCAGTGAAGGCTAGTCAAGCACCATGTGGTCGCTGACTGGAAACCCTGCCTTCATGTATGAGACTAAAAAACTCTATTGCAGTCGAGTCCGACAACGAGGGTCTGCATGTTGCTATCTCTCACATGGGAATCACTCCTCAATAGGCACATACCTCAACTTCTCGACTCTCCGAGCTGTAATGTGTCTCAAGTCAAGCAATGGAATCGGACGCGATGGAGCCTGCTCACCCTGCTGTTGTGCCTCCTCCTGCTGCTTCTGTGAATGACGCCCTTCACTGCGGCTGCCTGGCCTGTGTATACCACCACCTCGAACACGTGGGCCTGAGCGAGTGGGTGGTGGCGTCGGTGTCTCAGGTGGTTGCTGACGTTTGAGCTCTGAGCAGCGTACTGGCGATGTCTGTGCTCTCTGATCACAAGTGTCTGCTGTGGCTGCCTCTCGGTGGCCTTGGACTTCTTTGCCTTGGAGGGAACAACGGCCTTCCCATTATCTTTCCTCTTCTCCTTGGACATCTGCATGAGATATGGTAGAAGATTACAGAATGGCGAAGATGAACTAGGGCTCAACAAATTGAAATTTTTTACATGATAGCATGGCATTGTCGAGATGATGATATAAAAGAGAAACAACCCTTAATCCATGACCAGACCTGCCAATTCAACAAATCCTAAGCTCCAATTTCAATAATTTCATCCAAAAGTATTCAAACTTAATTGAATTTGGGGCGGATTTGATGATTCTCACCATTGCAAAGGGATTGAAGTCGGGAGCGGCAGTGGCTGAGGCCCGGGAGATCGAGGGCGTCTCGGGCGGCCGGAGGACGGTGGTGCTAGCTTGCGGACGGTGGCGAATCGGCGGCTAATGGCGCACGCACGCGCGAAATCACGGCGACGCGGCGGCGGACCGGCGGCGAGGAGCTGTGGCGCGGGTGCGGGATGGAGCGGGTGAGCTATGGGCAGCGGCGCGTAGCTGGAGGTAGCCAGAGGTCGGGCGAGCGGTGGAAGGTGGGCGGCGGCGCGAGCTCGAATGAGGAGGGCCAACCTTGGAACTAACGGTCGGTCAGTGGGTCCAACGAGTAAACACCTGTGGGTCGACGCTGTAGAGGGCGGTAGTTTTTGTGGCATAACCACCTGAATTAATCCGGCTCAAGTGCGCTAACCATCACCACGAGGGCAATCAGGACTAACTCGCACTTCAAACGGAGTAATCCATAGGTCTGTCAGGTAACCTCTCGATACAACCATGGGTTTGCCGATCGAAACAACGCATACAAAGTACTCACACAAAGGTGAGCCCAGAGAAAACAACATTCCACAAATTTTACATCACAGGGTTCAACATAAATTTATTATTACAGACAAAGTTCAAATTCGTAAATCAAGTACTTTAGAGTTTAAAAGTAAATGAGTTCTTCAAAGTTCAATGCAGTGGAAAAACAACGATAAACTACTCGACGATACATGATGTCTCGATGAAGCCCGTATGAGACATCACTTAGCCGACTAATACTCAGCAAGGCTTACCCGACTAGTGGAATATACTTAGCCGACTCCTAGACATGCAAGGCTTTTGGCTTGAGGGGTTTGTTTTGCCGAAAAGCATATACAAGTAGGTCCTTACTTTCAAATTTTAGCTCCAGGTTCTAGTTTACTTAACCATTCTAGGTAAGCAACTATCCGATATCATACAAGGTGGAAGAATTAATTTGCATCCAACAAGATCAATCATCATCATTGTTCGATTTCTTACTCTATGTGGTAAAAGGGTCAAGCAGTCTCAATACCGCGAGAAACGGACGATTCGAATCGAATTTCTTAACCTTGCAAGGCAGACCTAAACACACGTCTCGTGGTTACTCCCAGAGTCACACGTGCAACCTTTCCCCTTTCTTCCCGGGTTGTGGATTAGGGCCACCATCCGAGACTACAGAGCCTAGCTCTGCACCCACCATGTGCACTCATGGAACCAAAGTTAAGAGGGTGAGGGTGCTGTCCACTTGCCGGTCCAATTAGGTACTTAAGCTTACCGATTACCATATTCTCGGCATGTGGTTAGTACGTTCAAAGACTTCACCACCACTACCACACACTGCGGCCTTAGCATTTTTCACTAAACAGACGGGGCCTCAATCATCAACATGAACATCGCACCATAGCCCCGTCCGTCGACCTTATGATTGCAGCATGTAGTAAACATTCAACTCCTATATTCTCGCAAGTAACAGGAAATCACTCGACTTTTACCGGAGTCCTATTAGCATAGCATTCTATCGAACCTTACATCTAGTGTTCAGAGCATGGGTACCTAGGATCATGCAACTAAGTTTTCATTCAACTCCTATAAACTTAATGCACAAGTAAAAATAGAGTAATAAGTCACATAAACTTAACTCGGGCACCAGCTCGTACGTTCCGTCAGCGAGAGTAGTCGATTCTATATGAATTCACAAGTATGAGTTGTAGTGATGGTACATGACATTTATTTTCTTCATGATAAAGTTGCAGTCCACAAAAATATAGATTTGGTTGTAAAGTTACTTAGTTAAGATTTCTTGGGCAATCGTTAATAGAGTACATATTAAACTACTTAACTTCATTAAACGAGAAGGGTTTGTGTTATATTGGAAACTTAATTTTCTAAGCACAACATGGATTAAACACAAGTACTGAACTAGGTAACTTCTGGTGATGAAACTTTTATTTAGAGTACAACATTCAGAGACAAAACCACTGCAAAAATTTCAGATATTTTTCTGCAGCAGATAAAAAATGAAAAAATTAATACACGGTGAGATGAGCTGGCCGGACGTGCTGGTAGGGATTCGCATGGCGTCCGTGCGTTGGGCAAGCTAGCGGCGCAGGGAGGGAGCTTGGCATTGGCAGGGGCGTGGAGAGCCATTGGCTTGGTGCCTAGCGCCGGTTAGGCATCGCCGGCGACGTGGCGGCCGGCTCTGCTGGGCGGTCGGGGCAGAGCAGTTGAAGGAGGAGGGTTGAGGGGAAAAAAATAGAAGAAAGGCGAGGGGCTGAATTAAAAAAATGCTCTTTTTCTCCCATTTTTATGTTGCAACTCAAAATTCTCTGAACACGAAAGTTGTTCAAAATGAAAAGTTACACAAGTTTCGTTTCAGGCCAAAGTTAATTTGAGTTCTAGTTCAAAAGTTATTTTAAAAACTCAAAAAGCATGATTCGGATGACACGTCATTTCATGGGCAAAACTTATATTTTTTTCCGAGGTTTCAACTAGACTTTTGTTTATCATGTCACTGATGATGTCCCTATTCAATTTCGTAGCCATATTTGTATCGAGGTGAAAGTTATTTAATTTGTTTGATTAAAGTACATGTACTTGTGCACATATACACATACTTTCAAAATAAAAGCAAAACCATATTATAATAAATTTGTTTTAAAATTTTATTAGTTATTTCTGCATATTGTTATGCTAATGAGACTTGTTTAGCAAATTAAACACCTGAGGTGTCACAGCCTTCCCCCTTAAAAAGAATCTCGTCCCGAGATTCGGATAATAAGCTTAGTGTGGATAGTGTGTGCACATACCATTGGTAGAGTCAAGAAAATCAGGGAAATTTTGGTTTAGATAGCTTTCAGTTTCCTATGTGGCTTCTTCTTCGGTGTGATAATTCCATTGAATTTTATACATTTTAATCACTTTCCTTCTGGTGCTTCTTTCTTTTTGATCCGTGATTTTGATAGGATACTCAACATATGAGAGGTCGGGTTCTACAAATATCTCTTGTTGTTCCACAACCTCGGTAGGAACTCGAACACACTTCTTGAGTTGAGACACATGAAAGACATCATGGATGACTGTAAGCTGAGGGGGCAGTCGTACTCTATAGGCCACGGGTCCACAACTTTCGATGAGTTCATAGGGACCGACATGTCGGGGAGCTAATTTTCCTTTGACTCCGTATCGTTGTACACCCCAAGGTGATGTGCTAGGACGAATGAAGCCTTTGTCTAGCAGTTCTTGGAGTTGTATTTTTAGTTCGGCCAATTCCTTAGGTAGCATTCTATAGGGTCTTTTTGAGATAGGTGCAGTGTCTGGTTGCAGTTCAATAATGAACTCAATATCCCTATCTGGTGGCATTCCTAGCAAGTCATCCGAAAAAATATCGGCATACTCGCATACCACTGGAATATCTTCTAGTTTGATTCCTTCCATCACGAAAGCACAGGAATTTGTGCACTCCCGGAATGGCAAATAAAGAGTAGTGGCTCCATGAGTTGGGGAATTGATTTCAACGGCCCTTGAAAGAATCTCCAATGTCACTCCATGTTGAGCCATCCAATCCATTCCCAAAATAATGTCTATGCCTTCTAGTGCCAGAAGGATAAGGTTGGATATGATAGTTTTACTACCCAACTTGATTGGTACATGCCTTATCATTTGATTTGAAGCAATTTTACCACCCGGTGTTGATATCATATACGACCCTTGTGTGTGACAAAAATCCAAGCCTACTTTTGCACCAAATTTTGCACTAATGAAACTATGTGATGCACCAAAACCAAACAATATAACTATAGGCTTGTTGTTAAACAGAGAATGTACGTGTCATTATTGGTGCACCTTCAAGGAGCGCTTCAAGCTGATCAATCTTTCTTTTGCGCTTGTTCCTCTGTCTTTTACGCTTGTTCCTTTGTCTTTTGCGCTCGTTCTGATTGGTTTGGTTAGAAACTTGGCCCTGATTTTGCTGCCTGGCCTGGGGGCATTCTCGAGCAAAGTGGTTAGAACTTCTACGAACGAAGCAACGGTTTGTGTCACTTGGACGACCAGGCTGTTTGTTATCTAAAGATGTCACTACTGGCATATCTATTGAACCTTTCTTGGGTGTGGTGCATCTAGCATGGTCTATCTTTTCTTGAACAGGCGAGTGAGTTCGTGTTCTTAGGACTGTGCCGGCGTCAGTAGTTCTACTAGCTTGACGTCGACCTCGTAGGATGAATTATGTGCATGTAATTTCCGATCCAGTCAAGTCTATGTTGCATGGGTCATGCTTGAGAGTCCGACAATTTACTTGGTGATCCTTAAGTTTCATCGGAAGTTGTGATGGGGGCAATAAGGAGTCCGAATAAATGTCTCTTGTATCCATCATCTCGTCATTGAGCTCTGGATAGCCTGCAACCTGAGGTTGATGGACATTACACCCACCCCCTTGATGGTGCTGCTGCTGCAGGAATTGAAAAATCGCTTGCTGCCCCTTGACAAGCTTACGGAGCAATTTAGTCTGGGCAGCCACTAGTTCTGTCAGGTTGGATGGTGGTGGCGGCTGTTGTGATCCGCTACCACTAGCACCAAAACCATCCGGGTTACCACGGGTTGCTCCAACCATCTCAAAAGATCATGGATAGAATCGTGGACATAATACAGTTCGCTATAAGAAAATTCATATCTCTTAGTAGGTTTATTCAAAATAGCTCATACTTTAGTAGTGAGTAGGAAATTTAGGGTTGTACAACTTTGGTGTTCAACTCAGACGCTAAATGGATGGCCAAAATGGTTGAAAGATTCATTCTTTGCTTCTCTGTTTCGGCTGCTTTTCAGCAAAACGAGTTTGCCTATAACTCAAACTAGCAAGGTCCAATAGTGCTGAAATGTTGTGAGCTTTGAGGACATGAAATTATTGACAACTTTGGTACTTAACTTGCTGCCTAGAAGGATCATCTTTCAATGGCCAAAATTTTGACAATATCCTACTGTAGGATATGAACTGGATAATGGAAGTTCAATATTTTTGGAAGCAACTTCAAATCTCCATAACTCTAAATTGAGTAATCCAAAAATTCTCAAACTTCACCAAAATATTCCTAGGAGAATTTTGCACAACTTTTCTAGTCAACTCTTGGGCTGGATCAGGCTCTAAGATGGTCATATCCTTAAAGATTTCCATGTTGTCTGCCCAAAAATTTCAGTGAACAGAGAGCCAATGTTTTGTGCACCAGGGAAAATCTACTAAACTAAACATTACCAATTTTTAACAGTAGCTGCCTGAGTAAATTTACAACGAGTTTCATGTTGAACACTTTTGCGGAAAACTGTATTAAGAGGACATAAAAAATTTATGCTGCAGAAGTGCTCATTCTAGACAGAAACTGACATATCAAGGTTTTTGTTGTTTCTTACTATCTACATGTCCAGAATTTGTCAAATTTAAACAGGAGGTAGAATATAAATTTTGGAACAAAACATTCAACATGAACTTCTACAAAATGGACCATTTTCTATGCTCAACAAATTCATCTTTCCAGATATGACAGATTTGCTAGATAATCCTTATGTAAGACAATCTTGTGCACGCATGAACCTTACCACTCTCAATCAATGCATACACGCCCTATTCGTCCTCACAAAATAAAATAATTGCCAAATAGCTTTGGTCTTACGAAGTTAGTTTTGGTGGCATACATAATATGTCTCTCACTATAATATCTAGTCGAATATTCCTAACCGATCTTAACCTATCGCAATTGTGGTTAGTGTACGTGCAGAAGATTGACAGAGCATATATATATCCATTGAACCTTTCATGCCAGCACTCATGAAAGCATCTGCAATCATTACCGTTCACTATAGAAATGACATCCGTACAATTCCCGCCGTACATACGATGTTAACATACGCTATCGAGATAGCGTATTCACGGGGTACCGTCTTGAGACGGGGGCATGAACAGCGATCGACATACCCTGCGCCAAACCTTCTACTCCCAATATAATCAACTAATAGTTGGTATATTGGCAGCACCTCAAGTAGGCCACTGCTTGAGGGCAGCGTTCGGCTCGCATCACCGACAGGAAGGCCAAGCTCTCTCAGTTGGCTGAGGATTCTTACCTTCTTACCTTAGCGATGAGTGCATCGTTACAGAAATTAAAGGTCGGTTGTGTATAAAAGTAAGTTTTGATAGAAAGTAATGTGCTGGAAGTCAGTTGATAATATACATAAGTTAGATAGCCACCTAGTAACTTTCCCGTAATCCCCTAGGGCTTTAAGAACTAGGTACCATCCTTAACGAACCAACGCATTTTGCAAACGCATTTTTCTGGTCAAGTTTTATGAAACAAATTTTAAGGCTTGTCGAACTCTCTGGTGTATGCATTTCGGCTCTGATACCAGCTGTGGCAGAACCACCTGAATTAATCCGGCTCAAGTGCGCTATAACAATGAGGGCAATCAGGGCTAACTCGCACTTCAAACGGATTAATCCATAGGTTTGTCGGGTAACCTCCCGATACAACCACGGGTTTGCCGATCGAAACAACACATACAAAGTACTCACACGAAGGTGAGCCAGAGAATACAACATTCCACAAATTTTACATCACAGGGTTCAACATAAATTTATTATTACAGACCAAGTTCGAATTTGTAAAACAAGTACTTAAGAGTTTAAAAGTAAACGAGTTCTTCAGAGTTCATTGTAGTGGAAAAACAACGACAAACTACTCGACGATACATGATGTCTCGATGAAGCCCGTACGAGACATCACTCGGCATTATCATCATTGGCCGGGGACGCATCCGATTCCACCGACCAACCAGAAGGAAGAGTAAACGGCCAAGTCAAACTAGCAACCATGTCCTCAAAAGTATCACCTGAAAACAAACCACAAGCAAGGCTGAGTATACTAAAACTCAGCAAGGCTTACCCGACTAGTGGAATATACTTAGCCGACTCCTAGACATGCAAGGCTTTTGGCTTGAGGGGTTTATTTTGCCGAAAAACATATACAAGTAGGTCCTTACTTTCAAATTTTAGCTCCAGGTTCTAGTTTACTTAACCATTCTAGGTAAGCAACTATTCAATATCATACATGGTGGAAGAATTAATTTGCATCCAGCAAGATTAATCATCACCATTGTTCCATTTCTTACTCTATGTGGTAAAAGGGTCAAGCAGTCTCAATACTGCGAGAAACGGACGATTCGAATCGAATTTCTTAACCTTGCAAGGCAGACCTAAACACACGTCACGTGGTTACTCCCAGAGTCACACGTGCAACCTTTCCCCTTTCTTCCCGGGTTGTGGATCAGGGCCACCATCCGAGACTACAGAGCCTAGCTCTGCACCCACCATGTGCGCTCATGGAACAAAAGTTAGGAGGGTGAGGGTGCTGTCCACTTGCCGGTCCAATTAGGTAGTTAAGCTTACCGATTACCATATTCTCGGCATGTGGTTAGTACGTTCAAAGACTTAACCACCACTACCACACACTGCGGCCTTAGCATTTTCACTAAACAGACGGGGCCTTAATCATCAACATGAACATCGCACCATAGCCCCGTCCGTCGACCTTATGATTGCAGCATGTAGTAAACATTCAACTCCTATATTCTCGCGAGTGAAAGGAAATCACTTGACTTTTACCGGAGTCCTATTAGCATAGCATTCTATCGAACCTTACATCTAGTGTTCAGAGCATGGTTACCTAGGATCATGCAACTAAGTTTTCATTCAACTCCTATAAACTTAATGCACAAGTAAAAATAGAGTAATAAGTCGCATAATTTGGAAAATAGGGTTCATGCTCCGGGGCTTGCCTGCTTGAGCAAAGCTAGCCTTGGGCTCTTCCGAACTTTGGTTCGGGTCTAGGAAAAGTTCAGTTAGATTCACTTGAGCTTCACGCTGCTCATTCTCGAACTCGGGCACCAGCTCGTACGTTCCATCAGCGAGGGTAGTCGATTCTATATGAATGCACAAGTATGAGTTTACATGACATTTATTTTCTTCACGATAAAGTTGCAGTCCACAAAAATATAGATTTGGTTGTAAAGTTACTTAGTTAAGATTTCTTGGGCAATCGTTAATAGAGTACATCTTAAACTACTTAACTTCATTAAACGAGAAGGGGTTGTGTTATATTGGAAACTTAATTTTCTAAGCACAACATGGATTAAACACAAGTACTGAACTAGGTAACTTCTGGTGATAAAACTTTTATTTAGTGTACAACATGCAGAGGCAAAACCACTGCAAAAATTTCAGACATTTTTGTGCAGCAGATTAAAAATGAAAAAAATAATATGCAGCCACTACTAGAACGTAGTTATTTTTATACAGAGCGAACCATGCAAGTATTGATTCTAAAACTTTTACAGGGTGTTAATCTATCCATATACGTGGTAGTGTAAATTTTTCAGATTTTATTCTGCATCATATAGAGTATAATAAATAGGACAAGACACAACTATTTTAATAAAGATTAATTTCTACAGGATGTTATACAGGGTTTATGAGTATGAAACTTTATATACAGCATACTCTAACTCAAAGTATCCAATAGCAAAAAGATGAACATTTTTCAAGCAAAAAACTAATTACTTTGATTTAGTGCATTTTTCCACCACAAAAATTCTATAAGTAGGTTATAGAAAGGTAAAAAGTCCCTAAATTTTTCCGTGGCATCTAGGTATCAATATAACAGCACAGAAAAAGTTTCATAATACGAATCTATATAGAACAGCAGAAAAAATTAGTTCTATCCCTTCATGGCATAAAACAAAGTCTAACAAAAAATTTAGCTAGATGTGGGTTCTGGTCCTGAACTTTTCACACTGGCCTACACATCAAGAAACTAACCTACTGTCCAAAACTCAGGTTCAGCTTTTGTCTACAAGAGTGGGTACAAATAAAGGCTATTAAACCTTCCATTTAATCTAGAGCAAAAATATAGCATGTAACTGAAGAAACGTATGTAACAAAAGTTGTAGATCCTCTTCTAAGGATTACAGAACAGTTGAGTTTGTATTTTTACGATTTTTCTATAATTTTTAAAGCATTTTCAAATATTTGTTGTTTTTGAATCTAGGGTCAAAACACTAGTTCGCAGATATGCCCCTGGAAACTTGCATGCAGACCATTAGAAAGATTGAAATCACTGCAATTGGGACCCTGGTGGGGCTGGCATGGCGGCCGGCCAAATTCCGGCGAGGAGGCTCGCCGGCGGCGAGGGGAAAGGGTCAGGGGAGTACCATGGAGGCGAGAGCTACCTCGTGGTGGCCTTGGTCGGGGTCGGGGACGGCCGGAGGTGGGTCTCCCACGGCTGACAGGGGGCGACGGCGGTGCTGTGCGGTGGCGACGGTGCTCCGGCGAGGCTGGGATGGCGTGGTCAGGTCGGGGAGCTGCAGTGGACGGTGGAGGACCGATTTCGAGGGTCGGCTCGGGCGGAGGAGAGCCGGAGGCGGCGTGCCCACGGGGAACAGCGGCGACGGCGGTGGTTGCTGGCGGCAGCCTTGCTCCGGCGGGTCTGGGTGGCGATGGGTGGGGCTGTGAGCTTCGGTGGGGAGGTGCGGTGGTGGTTGGAGGCTCAGCTCTGGCAATGGGTGGCCAGAGAGATGAGCTCCACGGTGAGCTCCTTACGGCGGCGGCAATGGCAGGCAGTTGTGGCGCACGCGGGGACGGACTCTGGGCAGCTTTTATAGGGGCAGCAGGAGAGGGAGAGGGGCTGGTGTGAGGGAGGGGCGGTGTGCTGTAGTGGGAGAGCACCGGGTTGGAGGAGCAGGGCGGAGCTCCGGGTGGTCGTGCGGCGAGCTCGGCCATTGGCTTGGCCGGACGCGCTGGCAGGGATTTGCGAGGCGCGTGGCGTCCGTGCGTTGGGCGAGCTAGCGGCGCAGGGAGGGAGCTTGGCGTTGGCAAGGGCGTGGGGAGCCATTGGCTTAGTGCCTAACGCCAGTCAGGCATCGCCGATGATGTGGCAGTCGGCTCTGCTGGGCGGTCGGGGCAGAGCAGCTGAAGGAGGGGGGGCTGAGGGGAAAAAAATAGAAGAAAGGCGAGGGGCTGATTAAAAAATGCTCCTTTTCTCCCATTTTTATGTTGCAACTCAAAATTCTCTGAACACGAAAGTTATTCAAAATGAAAAGTTACACAAGTTCTGTTTCAGGCCAAAGTTCATTTGAGTTCTAGTTCAAAAGTTATTTTAAAAACTCAAAAAGCATGATTCGGATGACACGTCATTTCATGGGCAAAACTTCATATTTTTTTTTCTGACGTTTCAACTAGACTTTTGTTTATCATGTCACTGATTGTCACACCCGATTCTAGAAAGAACCAGATGCATCTCATATGTGCGCCAGGATCTCGTTCACACACATATGATTGACGGAAAGTGTAATATATCAAAGACAATGCTCAAAAGTAACTAAATAAAGTATTTAATAATATTACAATCCGTATAAAAGAGACACAAATGTCTTTAAACGATAAACCGTTATACCCTATACGAAGTCTCCAACAACTCCGTCTTCCACAGGCGATGACTGGTGAACGCAGGACCTAGAACTCCTCGAAGTCGTCGAAGATCTCCTCTTCAAAGTTCTCTTCTGAACAGCAGGGGGCAAGGGTGAGTACTCTTATGGTTGGTACTCAGCAAGTGGGGTGAGAATGCAAGGCCATCAAGGATAGGCTGAGGTTTGCAGCAGCGGTTGCTTTTAGTTGGTCAAGTATTTATTAACAAGCACCTATTAACTAGGTTTAAGTTTATACCAACCCACTTTAGTAGAATCATAAGGATACCATCAACCATAACATAAACCACGAACCACAATTTAATTAATCTTCAAGTTTTATTATCATGTGAGGGTCCAAGCCACTCTTAACCGTGAGTACGGCTGTTATAACAGTTTTACACTCTGCAGAGGTTGTACACTTTACCCACAAATCGTGTTTCCCTGAGTCGCCCGGGTTTGCAAGGCCCTTAAACACTTCCGAGGTGAGTGGCGAGGATACACTACGAAGCCTTTACAAAGACATGTCGAGAGCTAGGCAGCCCGCTAGAGTTTCAGTAGCGGCGTGGTCCATAAACCTCCCTAATGGTCAGCTCTTTAGCCAAGGCAGCTACCCCAAGAGGACCGGGCTATGACCCCTATCACCGACCCCCTCCTTGCCCTTTCGGTAAGGCCACCAGCAAACTACACATCTAATTAATCGGCTAAGGTCAGAGCCATATGACTTTGTGGTTGCACTGTTCACTTGGGTGGTTCTCCATGTTCCCATTAAACAGAGTTGATCTAGAAATTACTCGATAAAACCACATTATGAAACTCGATCAACATTGCCAAAAGAGTAAACCAATACCAATCCCAAAGTTTGCAACTAAGCGTAACTACCCAACATAAATAGTAAACCCAGGTGTTTCAAGGTTTGGGGTAAAAGGCTAGGTATGTCCTTAGCATAGGTAACCCATCACGTTTATGCAAGCAACAATAAAGTAAAGTGTATTATCATGTTGTTGTTGGGATCAAACAGAATATGCAGAGGGGGAAATCCACTTGCCTTCTTCAAGCAACTGCTGATTCTCTTTCTCGTAAGCTTGCTCTTGATTTGGCTCGAACGTCACGTTGTCTACGCGATCACACAAACAAGCATACACAAACAAATAAGAAACAATAAAACAAACAATACAAACAGAAAGTGAAAAGATGCTAAAGTTGTAGTTCAGGATGCAAAGATCGTGTGGGCTCAAGAATCGCTGAAATCGGAATTGAAACGATGATGATATGGCTAAAACAGTGATCTGGGGACCTAACTGCTAGAGTTTTAAGTCTTCCCGAGGCTAAATCTGAAGGATTCAGGGGCCAAAACATAATTAAACCTTATACAGAGGGTCGGGGTGCAAAACTAGAGATTCTGGTCGGCGGGTACTAAATCTAGAAAAGTTAGGGGTCGGGATAGAAAAAGAAAGGGCTCAACTCTAATTATTTTCTACTGATCTGGACTGCGGGTTGATTCCTGGAAAACTTAGGGATCTTCCTGCAAAAACTTCGGGAACGACTAGGGTCGGGTGAATCTAATCCGTTAGATCAGAATCGTGCGGCGGGTCGGACGAATCGGCGAGGTGAGTGTCGGTCGGGTAAATCGGCCGAGTAAGGAAAAGGTCGGGTAAATCGGCCGAGTAAAGTGAAGATCACTTCTGGCCATTAGATCTAGATCGAGCGGCAGAGGAAGGGTCGGCTCGACGGGACGAAAAGGGTCGGGCGAAGCGGAGTTTAACTGGGCGTCGGCGGCAAGCGAGTGCGGTGGCGGACGGCCGGAGCTTCACCGAATCCGGTGTTCCGGGCTCGATTCAAGCTGGGTTTGTGCCGGGGAGTGAGTGGGCCGTACGGCGAAGGTGAGGGTGATCACGGGTTGGCTGTGCGGCGGCCGTAAACTGGCGGCCACGGCGGCGGGCGGAAACAGGGGTCCGGCGAGAAATCTGGTTTGCGGCGGAGCAAGAGAGAGAGGGGAATCTGGTGCGGCTTGATACTCACCAACTCGTGGAGCTCTGGCGAGAGTTGAAGACGGCGGAGAAACTGCAGATCGGCGAGTCGACGGGGAATCGGTGACACGGGACGGCGGCGTTCCTCCGATGTGCAACTTCCAGCGGCGTGCGACAATGTTGTGTAGAGGAAAGGATTTGAGCTTGGCTCTGGTTGCAAAGCGGGGTTTCAGCGGGATTTTATAGGGGCGGATCGGCCGGGAGTAGGAAGGCAGTGCTGCGGACTTGATCAGGACTCGGGGTAAGAAGAAAGAAAGAAGGGGCGCGAACGACGGCGCGAAGTCGTTCCGGACTCTGGGTAAGTAAAGAAGAAAGAAGAAGAAGGCGCCGACAGGTGGGGCCTAGACGTCGGTGAAAGCAAGGGTCGGGTGAGGGAATCGGCCGCTGAGTTGGCCGCGGAAAAAGAAAAGAAGTAGAGAAAAAGAATTGGGCTGGCTGGAAGAAAGAATAGGAGAGGAAAAGAAATAAAGATGCATGCACAATTTTAATTTATGATTTTTGTGAAAATACTTTTAGAAATTTTAACTCCTATATTTTTAGGTGTTACACTGATGATGTGCCGATTCAATTTTGTAGTCATATTTGTATCGAGTTGAAAGTTATTTAATTTGTTTGATTAAAGTACATGTACTTATGCACATATACACATACTTTCAAAATAAAAGCAAAACCATATTATAATACATTTCTTTTAAACTTTTCTTAGTTATTTCTATATATTGTCATGCTAATGAGACTTGTTTAGCAAATTAAACATCTGAGGTGTCATAGTTTTATCCGACCGAGCTGTGAAGGGGCGGTCGGATGATTGGGCTATTGTCCGATCGTGCAAGGATGGCGGATATGAGGCTCGGCGACAATATCGTCCGACCGCCGATGGATGAAGCGATCAACGTGGCCATCAACGAGCGCAAGTCTTGGATCAATTTGGAGTAACAACTTCTCCCCTCAAACACCCATTTTGAAAATAATTTCCTTCAAGCGACAAGGGATACTTAGGAGTAGTTTTCAAAACGGCAAATAAGAACCAAAGGGGGGGGACTCCAATAAGGGTATGTATGAACTATGGATCCCATGAACTTAAAATTGAACTTAAGGACATAACTCAATTGGCATTAAAGCACAACATTGCTCGAGTTCATAACACATGACATAACCTTAGAGACATCACCATAGTAGCTTTACAATAGGTTGAAAGCAGGAGACAAAAGAAGACCTATGCCTTGACATATATAGAGTGCCTGAACACAGAAGGCACAACTAGCAAGACTAGATTAAATATCCTGGAATACAACTGACTGCCATAACAACTTGCAGGAGGACCAACCTTGGAACTAAGGGAAGTCACCTGGAAGCAATGCACAGGAGAAATAAGTATGGAATAACAGAAATAAGAAGATAAGCAGAAGAAAGGAAATGAACTTACATAAGAAGATAATTCAGACCCACTGAAACCTCCAAGTGCTGATGCGCATCAGCTTCAAAGGGCATCAGCCGGACATTGCTGACAAGCTCAAAGGAGATGTTCTCTAGACCAACCACCAAAGAGCGCCCATGCAGCGCCAGGGCAGTCTCATGGTCAGGGCACAAAATGAATCCAAATTTCTGTGCCGGATCGACAGCGATCACAAAATCAGCAACACTGACAGTCTTGTGCTCCACAATGCCTGTGGCCAGCAAATTCTCCAAAGCCCTAATAGTTGTTGAGAAACGATTGAAGTTGTCATCAGAAGAGGAGCATGCTAATACAAGGGAGTCTTGAGGACCTGCAGGTCATTAAACATTGTCCGACATTTAGCAGAAATACGTAAAAGATGATAGAGAACAACATTGAGTGACAGATAAACTAGGAAGACAGTGGTGCTCAATGAGAACAAAACTAATTACATTGAAGATATAAATTCAACATGAAAAATATAAACAGAAACAAGATAGTGCTTATCACCTTCTTTTATGTCAAGACACGACATGCAGTGATGAGGCATCATGACAGTGTCCCTAACAAAGCGAGGGACATTTTGAAAGGAGGGCAGCTTCATAACACTGTTAACAAAATCAAAGAAGACGCTCTCCTTGCCAACATACACATGACATCCACGAAGCTTGAAGGCAGTCAAAGGGTCAGGGCAGAGAACAAAATAGAATCGCCTAGGAGCATCTTCAGCAATTCTGAAATCAGAAACATGCAGATACCTGTAAAGCAAAATGACACAGATTATTATTTTGGTTTCTGAGGAACCTAAATCTTCTTGATCCATAAATGACAAAATAAGACAAAGAAAAAATAAAACTTTCGTCATGACAGAGATTAAAAGAAGGCAACATGCAGACACCTGGGTTCGAGTAAGTCTGTGGCAAGCAACTTCTTAAAGGCTCGAACAGTGGTCATTAAGCGGTTATTGTTCTCGTCAGTTGCAGACCATGCTACAACAATCCTGTTTTGATCACCTAAATAGACCATTTAAAAGTGAGAAAAATTTAAAAAAACATACCCAGCATATACATGAAAATAGAGATTAAGTAACAAAGGTAGTTTAGATCACCTTCATGTATCCCAAGATAGGACATGATTTCTCGGGACAAGTATACATTTTCCCTAACAAAAGCCTGGTGGTGAAGAATACGCTTCTGAAATTGTAGAACAAAAACAAGAAGAAATAAAGAAAATATGAAATGATGAAGAACTGATAGTGAAACGAGGAAAAAAAGCAAGATATGACATGCCTCGGGTATCTTGAAATCCATCAACCACCTTAGACCTACATAAATATCAAACTCTGAATTAGAACATGCCGCTGGAAATGGTGGAATTTTTGTGCTTCAAAGTAATAAGAGAAGCACTATTCTACAATCAGAAAACCCTAGATATATACAAAGTACATGAAAAAAACACTAGATAGAGCAGACTGCAGCATGCTCATGGAAAAAAACCCCGATACATCATAGAGTCGGAAATGCAAAGAAGGCAGTGGGCATTAGAGTTACATATTTTGATGAAAACGCAGCCACATTCAACAGAGGAAGGACAAAGATAACCGACAAAATAAAAATCAAACCTGGAGAAGTAAGGGAAAAATAGAAAAGAGGGGGAACAGAGCGAAATGGATGCAAATAGAAGTTGAAGAGCACATTGAGAAAGGAAGATTACAAATAGAAGTTGAACAGCACACAAATCTTGCAGTACATTACTCGTTAGAGGATCAGTGAAAAAAGAGGGAAGAAGAAGAGGCGAATGGAGAGAACTGGAGAGCGAGGAAGCCGCGCGGTTTAGTTATAAGAAGAGGCGCAACCGTACCCATCGGGAAATCAACCGCCGGTAGGGAAATAAATATGGGAGACGCGGATTTGTTAATCCGGGTCTCCAACAGACGAAGCGGCGCAACCGTCCCATCGGGAAATGTAGGGAAAGAAATATGGGAGACGCGGATTTTTTAATACGCGTCTCCCATATTCACAAATATGGGAGACGTGGGTTTTTAATCCGCGTCTCTCATATTCTGTACAAAATACAAAGAACAAGCTACATCCTCCAAGTTTCTCCCATATTGTGTAGAAGTCATTGAACCTTAATTTTGTGTTATCCCGTTTCATGTGCATTTGTTATTCTAGAAGTACACGCTACTAAGAGCCTGAGGATGACATGTGCGCATCCTTTTTTATCTTATTTTAGAATTTAGTAGGAAGCATGTTATAGAAGGTTTAGCTGCCTAGCTTTCAGTCTGCACTTTTGTATGAAACTTAGGTGCTTGCAATACAAGTATACAACCTAGGAGGTTACCTATGTCTAAGAAGAACACGCAATATAACCTTGGAGGTTACCTATGTTTAAGAAAGATACACATTTATATTCGTCTTGGTAAACAATATCAGTATATTTGAGAACACTTAAATGCACGAAATACCAAGTCATGCTCATGCATTACAACCATTAACCATAGCATACCAAGTTCATAGCTATATTTACAAAATAACAGTTCGAGCTACCCAGCTGGTTCATTGCCATATATAACACAAAAATAAACCTAGCTAGCTTGGCTGCCATGCATAAGTTTGGTCAGCTTGCTTCACCGGCAAAAGTAAGCTACATCCTCCATGCATCATTCTTCTTTCTTCATTTTGGCCTTTTCAAGTGCACTCACACCCTTGTTTGTAACTTAGCAAGTGCACCTTCCAATGCCTTAATCTTCTTCTTTGCTTCCTGACGCTCAATGGCCATTTTTTCCCAAGCCTCCTCAAACTCCTGGCGTGTTATGAAATTAGCCTAATACAAAAATTTTATACGGAAAGTCAGCAGTCAGCAAATAGCAACCAACAAATGATATCAACAATTAAAACTCACATGATATAGTTAAAACTCAACTAGAAATATAGTTCGATTTTCACAATTAAAACTCACAAAGTATATTCTAATCACGATCTATTCTGGCCGAGGAACTAGCATTCAAGATTTTCCAACCAACAAATTAGCCATGTTAAGCCACAATGCAGTGACAAAGCTTCTCCTATATCACAGTACTACTAGTTATCAGAGAGACAGGGATCATGAGGAATCAAGCATCAACATTGTGAGTTATTCATGTAACTTTCTGCAGATTTTATCAGAGATTTTGTGCAACACGGGCAAGCACGCAGCAAATGTGAATGGGCTGAACTGAAATGAGCTTGTGAAATGTAGCATCAACTTGCCTGTGAGTCGCTGGAGTCAGAGTCGCTGGCGTCGCTGGTGCCGGAGTCGTTGGTGTCGCCGGCGCCGGAGTCATTGGCGTCGTTGGAGAGGGCGACAACCTCTGGCGGTGGCGGCACAAGAATTTGGACAGAGGGGCCTGAGTCTTTGTTGGCAGTGCCACGGGAGCGGATCCATTCGCTGGAGCGCGGATCCATTATCTCCCCGCGGACCCTCCTCCAGGCGGTGCCGGCGCCGCAGCATTAGCGGCACGAGCACTTGACCGGAGGATCCATTGGCTCCCTGCGGCGGTGGCTGCTCCCGGTGGCTTCTTTTCCCCGTGCCCGCTTCGCCACTCACCGGATTGCAGCGGCTTCTTCTCCCCGCACCCGCTTCCCCTCTCGCCGCCGCGCACAGCCGGCGTCTTATCCCCTCGGCCGCTTCCCCCCTCGCCGGAGCGCACAGCCGGCTTCTTCCCCCTCGTCCCATTGCTGCCGCTTCTCCCCGTCACCGCTTTCCCACGCGGCTTCTTTGCGAACCTCCCCGTACTCTTGTCGTGGTAGCTGTCGGCCACGTCGCGGTAAAGGTTGGCGCAGCCGCCGGCCATGGAGGAAGTGGAGTCGCCACCGCTGGCAATGGAGGAAGTGGAGGAGGCGAGGAAGATGAGAGTGAGGAATATTCAGAGTGAGGCGAGGAAGACGAGAAGGGCAATGGCCGCCGCTTAAGGTGACCATAACTAAAACATTTGTATATATAGAGTTTTAGATGCCGACACAACAAAAACACATGAGTGGCGCAATGGTTTTGCCGGTCGTTTCGAAAATAGCGGTCGCGGGTTTGATCCCCAGGAGAAACACTATTTTTTGTGTTCGATTTTTTATTACGGGAGACGCGGATTGACATACCTGCCTCTCCGATATATCATTTTGGGTCAACAGTTGTTTTAGGCCCAAGATAGGCCCCTGCATATAGGCAGTTTCCCACATTCTCTTCCCCCCGCACTCTTCCTGCTCGCCTCCGCCACCGCCACAACCCCGCTCTCCTCCAACCCTAGCCCAACGACGGCAACTCGACCAGGATGATGACCCGGCTGCGGGTTAGGCCACCATGACGACGCGAATCCGGCCACCCCGGCCGCCGGCGGCGACGAACCGGCCACCTCAGGCCCGGCGACGAGGAGTAGGCCCCTCCGGCGACGACGATCGGACACCACAAGCACACGCCAGCGACGACAACTACTTCATCAAGCTGCACCTCATCGGCGACCTTCTCCTAATCCGGCCCAAGTCAGTGGTCCTCCTCTCTCTCTCTCTCTCTCTGGCTGTAATAATTGTCTTCCTGTTTTTGTTTGGACTGATAGTTTTGGTGGATTAGGGTTTAGGTGCTATAAAGATGTCTGTGTAACTGCAGCCTACTATAGTTTCAACTCCCAAGATTAGGAGCCATGTCTTTAGCTCCTGCTGATGTGAGATGCTTTGCGTTCTAATTCTAGGTATGTCTTTTTCTCTTAAATGAACATGTGTACTAGCAGTAGCTCTAATATTTTGTTTTGGGTAATAACTTCTCTTTTGGTTAGCTAAACATTGCTAGGTATGTCACAATCACTATTGAACCTACTTTGGTTAGCTAAACATTGTTGTTGTTCTTTAGTTATGTGGTGGGTGCTATGCTGCATAAGTCTTTATTTGGGGCCGAAAAAATACAACGAAGCGGCTTGTGGTATTGTGGTGTATACCCTGTAACACCCGGTGTCGTGGCCCCCTCGATTGCATGCAAGCTTAGCACCTACCATTGTTTGTAGCCTATTTAGATTGTATAGTTTTTTGCTGTGATAATCATATACTAATTGGTTGCCGCTGTATCCTATTATTGCATGTACCATTATATATGTACACATCATTGCTGCTGAAGTTGAACAACTTCTACTACATTGACCTCTCCCATCTCCTGCCAACCACTTTGTGATAAACTCCGCTAGAATGGTAATTTAACATCGCCTATCACCTACAAATATAAATCAAAATGGTAATATTATTGCAGATTCTTAATCATATCTTGATGTTCACAGGCCTCTGATCATGAATGGTCTAGCAAAGACAACAGTTCTGAATCAGAGGAAGAGGAAGAAGTTGAAGCTGCTGAGGAGGAAGCAGCTGTTGAGGATGGGACTGTGCGTAACCGCAGAAGGAAACCTAGGAAACCGGTAAAGTGTCCAAAGGACTTGATTGTAGTTAAGGAGATCGACGAAGGGGGGCTGCCAATAGAAAAGAGGGCAAGGTTGAGGCTACGGTTGCTTGTTGGTCCCATCGCTAGACAGAAGATCCCTCTAGATCTGCCAGGCTTCAAATCCCTGGATAAAATGGAAAAGTGGAGGTTGCTTGATACATGGGTGACTCCTCTTTTGAAGTTCTCAGAAGACATGAAGACGGTTAGGTTCAGACAGCTCATGATGATCATAGCCAAGGCTTGGAGAAACCACAAATCCAAGCTTAAGACACATTTTGTCAAGCAAGGACTGACTCCATTTGCGAAGTACCCATATATCCAGCTGGAAGACTGGGACAAATTTGTCAAGATGATAGATTCTGAAGAAGCAGAAAAGGAGAGTCAAAGGTTCAAGAAGCTTCGAGCCAGATACAAGGAAGTGCACACCATGGGCAGCGCAGGTTATGACGGGATGGAAGCAAGATGGGAAGAAGAGGATAGAAAGTTAGCTGCTCTAGGATCCCTAATCCCTATGAGGCCTTCCCTGAAGGGCGTTCTAGGAATTTTCTGAGAGCAAGGAGTAAGCTGGAGATATCAGAAACAGAAGGTGCTGCTCGTATTCTGTGGAAGACAGATGCAACTAGGCAACTTTCTGAAGAGGTCAAAGAAAAGCAAGCACAAGCACAGGAAGAATCTTCTTCATGCATCTCTGATTGTGAGAATGATGTGCTAAGTCAGTGCTTGGGCCCCGAGCAACCCAGTCGCGTGCGTAGTTTCTCCTGCTACAAGGGCTAGAAGCATGCATGGCCGAGCACTTGGCCACGTACAGGAAGAGGAGAAAGACCAGCTCATCAGCAGACATGCAAGCGATAAAGGAAGAGCTCAAGGCTGAGGTATCCCAGGAAGTGAAGGAAGAGCTCAGGGTTTAGGTAAAACAGGACGTAAAGGAAGAACTCAGGGCTGAGATTGCCAAGGACCTCCTATCCATGCTTGCCTCACAGGGATTGCAGATAGTGCGAGTTTCCAGGCACACAAGCCCCGCACCCGTTGGACGAAGGAGCAGCTGTGCATCCGCCTTTGAGCTTCAAGTTGTAGTCGGTCCTACTGCGATAAGAAATGAAGATGAAAATCCAGAGCTGATGATTTGTTGGTCCAACAACGTCCATAGTGAGATAAGTCTCTTGAGTGAGCCCACACCATGTGCCATATTACACAAAGTTTATTCCGGTGCTGACTATATCCCAGTTGCAATTGGTCAGGTCTATCCAAAGCAATTTGAGCTACATACAGTTTCGGTGGATGTAGAATGTGCAGTGGTCAAAGTGGAGCATGTATTAAGTGAAGACTTTGCTGATATTGAGCTTCCATTCCCTCCCAATGATGAGATTTCAAAACTCGGAAAAGCTGTCTTGCAAAGGATTCAGTGGAGTACGCGTCTAATTATTGTGAGACCAAGGCAAGGTTCTTCACCATCCGTGGGAAAGGACAACACAAAGACAACAACCAAGAGTCCTTCAACTCCCAAGAGTGCAGCAATGACGGCTTCCAAGACGGCATCCAAGAAGGCAGCCAAGAGTCCGTCAAAGGAACGTGCTACTGCAGCAGCAGCCAAGAGTGGAGCTAGTAAGAGTACAACTGGTGATACCGCTACTGCAGACAAGGCTGCTACAACCAAGAGTGCAGCTGTTGGCGCTAAAATCGGCCGGGAAGGAATCGGCCGATGGGTCTTCAGCGTCGGACACACGACCCGGGAGAATCTGCTTAGCTCCTGTTCGGGTTATCGCCCTGGTGCGGTTCGCGCGGTGTGCCAGTCAATCTGACCTGTTGATTGACAAGGAAATCGAGTATTAAATTCCAGGCGCGTCGATCGGCTGGATTTCCGATCTGTCCTGAGGAGCGCGTCGGCGGCAAATCGGCCGATTTGCTGTAGAGATGATCGACTATGAGTCAGCCGATGATCGTATAGTAATTGTAAAGAGAACTGCTGGAGCAATCTAAACAATTACCATAGAAGCAACACTTGAGACAGATCTAATCGGCTATATGGCGATGAATCGAAGGAGAACAATGACGAAGCCGATTACCCTGATCTCAAGCTGGATAACTGGTGATAATACTAGAATAACAGGTAAAACTTGCAATTCTAGTAAATATCGATAACTTGTGAATAAATCCAAACGAAACCACAGCGATGCGCCCGTAGTTAAAGCTCGGATATTACTCGATAATCGGAACCTACCAATTGGCCGGAGATCAGGTTGATGCAGCCCTGCCAATCCGTACGAACTCGTGAAAGAAGAAAATATTGGCGAAGTCGCCGACTTGAAAGGTAAAGTACTGGTAAAAAGTAGAAGTTGTGTTTGTTGATTGATGTTGGTTGTTTCTGCAAAACCCTAGCGACTCCTATTTATACCCTGAAACTAGGACTCCTGGTCGATTATGACTTGTTACAACCTTATTTAAAACAGGAAAACTACTATATCTATAATAACTTTAAAAAGGAAACGGACTCCCGCAGAATCTTCCGCCGCCGTTTCCTAATCCAATCAGGACCTCTTCAATTGCTTTCCGGCCGACTTGGCATGCCGTGTTGACCAGCTTTTGACTAGGATCTTCTGGAATAATACTATCCTGTTGGCATAGGCTGCGCCACCAATCGGCCGATTTTTAACTGTTACCCCGATCGGCCGATTCCTTACTGTAGCTTTCAGATCCGCTTCATCGGCCAACCTTCTCCTCCTGACGCCGATTCAATACGTGTCAAAATCTGGCGTCAACAGCAGCTAGTAAGAGTACAGCTGGTGATGCTGCTACTGCAGACAAGGCTGCTGCAGCCAAGAGTACAGCTAGTAAGAGTACAACTGGTGATGCCGCTACTGCAGACAAGGCTGCTGCAGCCAAGAGTGCAGCTAGTGCAGATGATGCCGCTACTACTGCCAAGGCTACTGCAGCCAAGAGTGCAGCTAGTGCAGATGATGCCGCTACTGCTGCCAAGGTTGCTGCCAAGGCTACTGTAGCTAATGATGATGCTCCTGCAGCCAAGAGCAAGGTTGCAGCCAAGGCTGCTACAGCTAATGATGATGCTCCTGCAGCCAAGAGCAAGGTTGCTGCCAAGGCTGCTGCAGCTAATGATGATGCTCCTACAGCCAAGAGCAAGGTTGCTGCCAAGGCTGCTGCTGAGGGTTCAAGGAAGCAGAAGCCCCTCAAAACCTATAAGAAGTCACCTAATAAGAAGAAGGGTGTAGCATCAGCATCACTATGGGGTCAAGACAACCCAAAATACAAATGTGGAGAGCCAATGTTGACAGATGTTGAACTTGAGAGCGCCGGACTTGCAACCAAGTCACTGCATAGTTACTACTTGAAAGGCTGTGTGGAAAAGAAGAATGGTATAGTGGTCTAGTACAGTCTTATCCATCTCCCGCGAACAACCGAGACAGATTGTTTCCCTGTTAATTTCAGTTACATGTATGACCTGCTCAATGATGATGCATTGGATGTGTCTCTTCTCCACTGCTTCACACTGTATGTTGCTCTAATATGCTTCTCTCTACTCATCTGTTGCAGCTTGATAGTCATTTGTACCATATTGTTGTCTTGACAGTGTTCTTTTCCTCTAAACTTTAGGCAAATGGTACATGAAACAAAGGAAAGGTCTGCGCCTATGGGCTTCCTTGATCCAGAATTGATGTCATTGTCTACCATAAGATCCTGTCCATCTTATGTGGTGGAATATGTGACAAAGGCTTTGCAGAAACATTCTAAGAAGAAACTTATCATGTTTGCGCACAACACAATTGGCCATTGCATTTTAGTGATTATTATTCCAAAGTGGAAAAAGGTCTTGTATTTTGATTCACTCAGGAGCCAGGTGCGGGATCACCTCTCTTTGAAAGAAGTGATTAATGAGTGAGTTCTTTCATAACCTTGAACTAATTCCAAAAATTTACAAAGAGGTGCTTATTGGCTGTGTGCCTGTGTTAACAGTGAAGTTCCTTGGCTGTGTTAACAATGAAGGTGGAAACAGCAGCGGTTTGCAACATGTCACAAAATTCCCGGTATGGTACATTGTTGTGAAAGGTGGCGATGAAGCTGTGTAGTTTCTATCTTTCTTACTATTTTTGGTCCATTTACTTTTTTGTAGTGCCACCAGCAACCTCCTGGCAACGCATGTGGGTTCTATATTGTCAATCACATGATGGATGCAATGGAATTACTAAGTATAGATGGTGATCCTGAGGTACATCTCCCATTTTGACTTGGCTAGCCTAACCAACATGCTTGTGATGCGTCCATTGATTCCTGTATCATTCTGAAATATGGCATGTGCAAGTAGAGTTATAGAAGGTAGTCTTGTGGTGGGTGTAATGACATTGTAGCACTCTAGCTATGCTGTTGCTGTTGTGCAACTCTACGTGTATTATTCTGAAATGTTGGACATTAGTTGTTGCTACTGTTCCCTGAATTATTCTGAAATGTTGCTGCTGTTCTCTGTATTATTCTGAAATTGGGATTGCTCCTTTTCTGTTTTGGGCTTTTGAGAAGAATTAGCTTATAAATATGTTGGCATATTTTTACCCCTGGAAGTTGCTAATTTTCCCTTGCTTTGTTTTTCCCAAACAGGAGGAGTTTGAAGTGAGGACAAACACCCTCAGCCAGGAAGAGTTGCATGCCATTCGCGAAAAGATTGCCAACTTCCTCATGAACCAGGTGATTTTGGAGAAAGGAGAGTTCCACTGGAGCAACAAAAACCCAGGGTTTAACCTTAAGGTTTAAATAATGTCCTCTCCTAGATGTCTCTTTGATGCATGGTGTCTCTTAACAGTTAACCCAGGGCCTGCAGACCCTGTGATGGTCTCTTAGAACTTGTTACTTGTTGAATGTTGTCTCTTAGACCCTGTGATGGTCTCATGAACCTGTGATGTCCTCTTATTACATGTAATGTTAAATCTGTGAAAAAAATGGGTTCTATGTATATGATGTGCCTGTGATGTTTGTGATTTCTAGTTGTGCATGTATCAGTGATTTCTGTGAATGGGTTGTGCATGTATCTGTGATTTTTGTGAATGGCTGTAAATTGGTATGGGAGACGCGGGAGGATAGCAAATCGCGTCTCCCATACGAACTTGTAGGGGAGACGCGTGTCATTAAACAGCGTCTCCCACAGAATAATATATCGG
Source organism: Panicum miliaceum (assembly GCA_032594955.1). NCBI lineage: Eukaryota > Viridiplantae > Streptophyta > Magnoliopsida > Poales > Poaceae > Panicum > Panicum miliaceum. The sequence goes on along the minus strand of CM064060.1, from coordinate 24,993,441 downwards.
AGACGTGTGTCCTGACCAGCGTCTCCCACAGAATAATATATCGGAGACGCGTGTCAACAAACCGCGTCTCCCACATAAGCACACAAGTGAGACGCGTGTCAACAAATCGCGTCTCCACAGAAGTACTTCCCGGAGACGCGTGCAACCAGAACGCGTCTTCTCTAATGATCAGACGAGATAGGGCATAACTATGTACCGGAGACGCAGAATTTCAGTATCTCGGACAACAAACACTAGCGGAGATGCGTCTACACTAGCCGCGTCTCCCTTAAGGACTGCTAGTGGAGACGCGGTGTAGGAAACTGCGTCTCCATTATCGTCAACATGAGACATAGTGTTAACACCTTTGGAGACGGGGTTCAGCCGCGTCTCAACTTCGATATAGCGGAGACGCGGATTGAAGTCCAAAGGAGCCGCGTTCTTCCCGCGTCTCATATATTTTCATTATGCGAGACGGGGATAAACCGCGTCTCCAACCTCCTGTCTTTGGAGACAAAAATTTGGAAACGAAAACGAACCACGTCTCCCTTGGCCCTTGAGACGCGTCTCCCTGGAACGATCCTTACATAGTGCTTCTTTGGTGGTCTTTATATTTCATTTCATTCTTTATACTTAGAGAAATTTGTGTTGATAGGAAGAGTAAGAATGAGCATGATTTTCTTGATATTTTCACATTTATTTGGGATATATAGCTAGAAGCGATAACTAGAATTTGAATGTGGATAGTTTGAATGTGGGAAATGTATAGAGTTATTTTTTCCAATTTATTTCAAGTGATATGTATGTGTGTATATATCATCATAGCAATATTTGTTTTCATTTAATTTCAAGTGAAACGCGTATAGCCATTATTGTTATGCTTTGAAGCTAGTGAATATGAAATAGCTAATTTTTGAAGTAAAAAAATGTATATACTTGGTATTTATTCTGTATCATGAAGGAATTATTTTGACACTCTAATGATGTATTTATTCAGGCTCTCATTGAAACCATCACGTAGTTAAAAAAAATCTTTGTTTCGGATATGTATATGTCATCAACGTTGACCATGCGGTGCTAATACTGACATTCGTGGCCAATATCGATGTCCGCGATACGGTGCGGTATAGGGACGTGATGAAGGGGTACGGTCTTGGTCCCAATGAAGAAATCCTCACCACTTAGCGCGGTGAGGATGGCACCATTGGGACCAAGACCGTATTCCTTCATCACATCCTTGTACCGCACTGTGTTGCGAATATCGATGTTGGCCCCGAATGATAGTGTCAACACCGCAGGCTCAAGGTTGACGATATATATATATCCTAAACAAAGATATTTTTTCTTTTTGATGGTTTTTGCATAAAGAGCCTGAATAAATGTTCTGTACCATGATTGCATCCCATATATGGTGTTGGATGATGAGTGTTCGCAAATCGAAGAGTGTCAAAATAGGGTTTAAAAATATCGATATTCTTGATATTTTCACGTTTATTTGAGATATATAGCTAGAAGCGATGACTAGAATCGATTTTTTTATGCTACAAAGCTTGTGAAATTTATAATTAGTGAATGTGAATGCAAAGACTTTATTCTGTTATTTTTTGTTTAATCGGTAAAAATGGCTTTGCAACATGATGTATTGGAGCGTCGTGCTTTTGCTCGGGCGTCGGTACGCAACCATTTGAGCCGCACCGGCCATTCCCTTGAGTTCTGCCCTGAAGAACGTCTTGGACTTGTTAGTGGTCGTATTCATCGTTGGATTAAGAAAGCATTTGATTGTTTCACACTATGAAATGCAAGACACAAATTTGAGCTTGAATTTGATGTCGACTTGCATGGTACGAATGATGATCGTGAGTTGGTGGCTCGACATAATGCTAGGCGCGAAGCGTTAGGGATGGCAGAAATTGACCGTTCGGTGTCGAGAGTGTGCGAGGCGGTTCACAAGGCATCGGTCAATAGGTTTCATGAGTAGTTTGTATTAGCATTGTAGGTTATTTTGGTTTTTATGTATTTTACGTAATCATGTTGCGTAATGGATGATGTGTACTAATAATGTAGACCTTTTTAATTAGTCATGGTGTCATGTTGTGTAATGGATAATGTATTGATAAGTAGATCTCTTAATTATTCATGTTGTGTGATGGAGATTTCAAACCTTTTAATTATTCATATTATTTTAATAGTTAAAATGTGCATCTTTGATTATAGTGTTTTAAAAATACAAGTGTATTCCAATCAACATGGTTGATGCTGCTGGAAGGAGTGGGCCTGGTGGGGGTGATCGTGGTTCGTCTCGAGGGAAGGTCAAAACTCTAGTAAGACCTCGTGAGAAGCCGAACAAACCGGGAGCTTGGTTGGGAGCACAACTTTGTTATTTGCAAAAAAAACATGAAAAATATGTTGCAAGGGGCGAGGAACCTCCTTTTGATATTGATGACCTGCCGAGTCGTTATGCTCCATCACCACCAAATCCGGATGTTCCAACTCTGCCACCTTCTTCTATGCCAGATAAAAATCCATCAAAGGATAGTTGAAGACCTTTGTGTTGTTACATGAAATTTTAAGTTTCATGATGGTTGTTGGGATCTTAATTTGTGTTTGTTTGAATGTAATTTAATTTGAATGTATTTGTAATATGATTTTGTCATATTAATAAAGATGTGCGCCCTTGATTATAGATCATTATTAAAGAATTGTGAAGTCCTATGACATTAGCATAAATTGCTCATCTATAGTGTCCCTAAATTGAAAAATATGATTGCAGATGGAGCGAAAATGGATGTACGGCGACTGGTGCACCATGGCATGGATTAATGGTCTAAAGTCTTTTCTCGATGCGGCTGAGGCTCATAGGTCATCGAAAGGTTTCATGTGTTGTCCATGCCGCTTGTGCAGAAATAACAAAGAATTTTCTAAAAGAAACACTGTACAAGCCCATCTTTACGAATGGGGTTTCATGGATAACTATACTCTTTGGACCAAGCACGGTGAACCTGGAGTTCTGATGGAAGACGATGAAGATAATGATGATGATAACAACATTCCGGACCTGGCTCACTTATATGAAGCAGGTGCTTTTAATGATGAACCAATGGACGAGGCTGAAGAGAATGCCGCAGAAGAGGTACCACATGACGATCTAGGTTAGGTTTTGCTAGATGCACAGAAAGATAGTGAAACTGTGAAGGGGTCAAAGAAGTTTGAGAAGATGTTGGAGGATCACAAAAGGTTATTTATCCAAATTGCAAATATGGGCACAAGAAGTTGGGTAGCACACTGGAATTGCTGCAGTGGAAGGCAGCAAATGGTTTTAGTGATAAGGGCTTTGAGGAGCTACTGGGAATCGTAAAGAACATGCTTCCCAAGGGTAACAAATTTCCCTCATCAACATGCGAAGCAAAAAAGGTTTTTTGCGCTCTTGGATTGGAGGTACAAAAGATTCACGCATGTCCAAACGACTGTATACTGTATCGCGGTGAATATGAGAATCTGGATGCTTGTCCTATTTGCGACGCAAAGCGGTATAAGATTAGGCAAAATGATAATGATGATGCCGGTAAAAAAATTCCCGCTAAAGTTATGTGGTATTTTCCTATAATACCACATTTGAAGCGCTTGTTCAGAAACAAGTCACACGCTAAGTTGATGTGGTGGCACCAAGAAGAGCGTAAGCAGGATCAGATGCTGAGACACCCTGCAGATGCTTCCCAGTGGAGAAACGGGAACAGAGAATTCCCAGAGTTTCACAAGGACGCAAGGAATATAAGGTTTGGTTTGAGTACGGATGGAATGAATTCATTTGGCGAGTAGGGCAGCAGTCACAGTACATGGCCTGCGACTCTATGTATGTACAACCTTCCTTCTTGGCTATGCATGAAGCGGAAGTACATCATGATGCCGGAGCTTATCCAAGGCCCAAAACAACCTGGCAATGACATTGACGTGTACCTTCGACCGTTGATTGATGAATTATTACTGTTGTGGAAGGAAGGTGTACGTGTGTGGGATGAGTATAAACAGGAAACTTTCAACCTCCGAGCATTGCTTTTCGTAACCATCGATTGGCCTGCACTTAGTAACTTGTTGGGATAGTCGGACAAGGGATACCAGGCATGCACCCACTGTCTAGATGAAACCGACAATTTCTATTTGAAGCATTGTCGAAAGGTCGTTTATATGGGCCATCATAGATTTCTTCCCCTCAACCACCCCTTAAGGGGGAAAGGCAAACATTTTAAAGGGGAGCCAAAAACTCATGCTAAACCAATGTTCCGTGATGGAAAGCGTGTTTTCTCAATGATAATGGGTGTGTGTCAGTGTGTGTAGTGTTTGGAAAGGGTCGTGGCAGCCAACAACTTCCGAATGATGAAAACGGGCATGCACCAATGTGGAAGAAGAAGTCCATATTGTGGGAGCTACTATATTGGGATTCCTTGGAGGTCCGCATCGCAATTGACGTGATGCACCTCACAAAGAATCTTTGCATTAACGTGCTAGGTTTCCTAGGCATGTTTGGGCAAGGAAAAGATATACTGGAAGCAAGGCGTGATCTGAAAGAAATGAAACAAAGGGAAGACCTACGTCCTAAAAAGAGAGACAATGGACAACACTACTTGTGTCCTGCTAGCTACACTTTCAGCAAAGAGGAGAAGCAAAGCATTTCCGATTGTTGGAACAATATGAAGGTACCATCCGGATACTCCTCGAATATACAGGGAAGAATAAATATGAAAGAGAAGAAATTCACAAATTTAAAGTCTCATGATTGTCATGTCCTGATGACACAATAGCTCCCGGTTGCATTGAGGGGTATTCTACCGGAGAATGTAAGATTGGCAATCGAGAAGCTATGTGCCATCCTGAATGAAATTTCGCAGAAGGCAATCGATCCAAATAAGCTCATAAATTTATAGAATGATGTGGTCTAATGTCTTGTTAGATTTGAGATGGTGTTTCCACCATCATTTTTTAATATTATGACACATCTCCTCATGCATATTGTGAAAGAGATAAGCATCTTGGAACCTGTATGCCTACATAATATGTTCCCTTCCGAGAGGTAAATGGTAGTCCTAAAGAAGTACGTTCACAATCGTTCTCGTCCAGAAGGTTGTATTGCTAAAGGCTACGGAACAGAGGAGGTCATTGAGTTTTGTGTTGACTTTATTGATGATCTTAGTCCGATCGAGGTTCCCATGTCACGCCACGAAGGGAGACTGAAGGGAAAGGGCACACTAGAGAAGAAATCTAATGTTAACATCCCTGACAAGGAAATCCGCAAAGCAAACTTCACGGTTCTACAGAATTCATCCCTGGTGGCTCCATATATCGATGAGCACATGAATATTGTACGGTCTGAAAACCCGGGCAAGTCTGAGACCTGGATCACACGTCATCCAATAGATAGCTTTGCTATTTGGTGAACAACTTCAATGGTTGGCTAGGAGACCCTCAATCACAATCATGCAATACCAAGGGTATGAGATAAATGACTATACATTTTATACCAGAGCCCAAGATGAAAAGAGCACGAACCAAAATAGTGGCATGCGTACAGACGCAATAGGCAATGATGGAAAAATAGACAGCTACTTTGGTATCATAGAGGAGGTATGGGAACTAGACTATGGACCTTTGAAGATTCCTCTGTTTTGCTGCAAATGGGTTAATCGAGCTGGAGGAGGCATGACGACAGACCGGTATGGGATGACAATAGTGGACTTCAAAAAGATTGGATATAAAGATGAACCATTCATCCTAGCCAAGGATGTGACACAGGTGTTCTATGTGAAGGACATGTCAAGCAAATCCAAGACCAATGAGCCAAAACGCCACATAGTTCTTCCAGGGAAAAGAAAAATAATTGGTGTTGAGAATATTTCGGATAAGTCAGAAGATTTTGATCAGTTTGATGATCTTCCTTCATTCTCAGTCCATGTTGACCTCAGCATCCTATTATCCAAAGAGGACGCTCCTTACTTACGACGCGATCACAACCAAGGGACCTTCGTCAAACGGAAGATTATCAATGTTTCGTTAAATAATGATGAGTAGTTTTGTGTAACCACTATGTTGTATTTTGTGATTTATGTAATGTATATATATTGTTGTATCAAAATGTTATATATTTGCATTTTTGAACCTATGTTTAATTTATTACAAACTAAAAGTATTTAAAAAGCTTATAAAAGGTAATTTGGAATCAATATGTTGAATTAACTCATAGAATTATATGTCATCTGACCAAGTGATGAAAACTATACAATACTATAATTTTGCATGTTAAAAATATTATATATTTACATTTTTATTGCCTTTAGTTAATTTAGTACAAATAAAAAAGATCTAAAACAAACATTATTATAAAATGGAAATTGGTTGTTTAGTACCTGGCCAAGGCTCTGCATGGTACTAAACTGCCTCCACCAAAATTTTTCGCCAGTGGAGGCAGGTTAGTATCGGGCGGAGGCTTGGCCTCGAACTAACCTGCGGGTTAGTTTGAATGAGTTTGCAATCTTGTTTTGTCTACCACTATACTCCAACATGCCATTTTTCTATTTTTACATTTGAGATTGTTCTTTCATCCAAATTAATGTTCCATACTTCGAAGGTTTTTTTGGTTGCAACATCAGTTTTTTGTTTGAAAATCATTCTAGTTAACTGAAAAAATAATTCCTCAGTTAAAAAAAGATACTTCTCTTGTCATCGGTTGAAAAATACTCTAGTCAATTTAAAATACTCCTAACATTTGGGGGAAAAGGCTCCTAGCGTTTGGGAAGAAAATACTCGTCTACTATGTTGAAAATACTCATGACAATTGAAGAATACTACTCTTGTCTATTGGAAAATACTCCACACATTTGGCAAAAAAATTTCTTGTGAGTATAAGAATACTCCTGTTATTAAAGAAAAAATACTCCAATCATTTGGAAATGCTCTTGACATTTGAAAAACAATCCTAACATATGAAATACCCCTCTAGACAATATGGAAAATTACTCCTAACATAATAAAAAAGTACTCTCATCTAATATGGACGTAGTAAATATTCAGCTCGCCGGAGGTCCGACGGGCACACCGCGATGATCGAAAACTTCCACGACAGACCCGGGACTGACCATGTCGGCGTCGTGAAGACGGGGGTCCCCACACCACCCCTCAAATCAAAGATTAAATGGGCCAGCAGGCCCGCCACGAGCGTCAAGGCCCGGCCCGGCACGGCGGCCTCCAGAGGATGCCAAGCTAGGTGAGGGTGTGGGCGGCCCCACCGGCCAGGGCGGTTCCTTAGCCTATAAGGAATTACCCCTGGCAAGAGATTTTTACCACGCCGGCGCGGAGCAGGAGCGGGGTCCACCACAGTGCGGTTTCACCATAAAGCAGGATGATTACGGAGAGGCGTGCGATTAGACATCCTGTCAGCTCAGTAGAGGACGGCGCAGGCGGGGCCCATCGCCTGGACCCCCCATCACGTCAGACGAACCACCGGGAAGACCCCGGGGCGGTCTGAGGGTGCGCCCCGAGGATCTCATGGGCCCCTCAAACACCCCAGACCTCGGCCCGACTGCCCCGGAGTGCCCTGGGAAGAGCTCAGGAACCGACCAGGCAGGACCCATGGGATAAGATTGCGTTAGAAGGGCGACTCCACTTGTAGGGAGGCGCCCCCAGCAGGGCGCCGCGTTCACACCCAAGGACGGTAAATCCATAGTCGATGAATCCCTTCCCTAGGCCCAGGGGACGGGCTATAAATAGGACATCAGGGTAACATGTAAAAGGGACCGAAATCCCACAACTCATTGGCTACAAGCTCACTCGAGAGGAGAACAAGAACACCACACATAGGACGTAGGGTCTTACGCTTCCGAGCGGCCCGAACCTGTCTAAATCCTTTGTCCCACGGTTGGACCTTCACTGCGTGTTACACCCGTGGCCGAATCTCTAAACGGGGGTTTCCTGTCAGTGGTCCTCACCCACCATCAGCTGGCGCGCCAGGTAGGGCGTGTTGGTGCGTGAAATCTCCATCCTCGATGAAGAACCTCCGATTGAAGCAATGGCAAGCCGCTGTGACCATTCCGATGGCGAGAGCGGAGATGAGTATGCCCCCCGCAGGGGTTTATCCGCGGCGAACGCGGGCACGGCGAGGCCAGTTCAGTCACCTCCTGCACCGACGGGCGTCAACCGGCGTCATTCGCTACGGCGCCGCCTCGTCTCGACGCTCCCAGATCCGCCTCTAGGGGCACCACGTCGGCCAATGTTAGGTACACCCAGCTCCGGGCGGAGGCCCAACAGTGTGCGGTTTAGCAGGCATCCCATGCGCCTGCTAGGACCGACTGCTGCGGCGTTCCCCCAGGGGAAGCACTGGTCGCGGCCCAAGCACACCTGCGCCATTCCCCTGTACGAGCCGAGCTTGGAACCCCCGAGGAGCATTGGCTTGATGAGTTAGCCAGCCTCCTGTGGAAGGCGTGCCTCAAACCGGGGGCTCAGGGCTCTCAAACAGCGGTCGAGGGCTCTTCCCAGGGTGGCCACCGGTGACCGCCGCGGCCGCCCGCCCTAGCGGGGTCGGCTACCAACGGGACGCAAGAACTGCGTTATCGGCTCCAAGAGATCAGGGCGAGCGAAGACGCCCGAACCACCCTCGAGCATGCACGAGAGTGCCACTGAGAGGCCAGGGAGGAGCACGCTTCCTCTGGCTCCCCCGTCCGTGGCAGCCGCGGGCAGGGAGATTTGGTGGACGATGACATCGGGCCCTACGGGGCCGGGTGCCGAGCGTTCACCGCAGACTTGTGTCGGGTCAACTGGCCCACCAAGTTCCGGCCGGACCTCCCGAAGAAGTACAATGGTAGCATCGATTCTGAGGAATTCCTCCAGAACTACACAACGGCCATTCAGGCCGCAGGTGGGGGGCCTTAGGTCATGGCCAACTACTTCCATGTCGCCCTTAAGGGCACGACAAGGTCCTGACTGATGAATCTTCTCCAGAAATTGGTCAGTTCCTGGGGAGATTTATGCAAGCAGTTCATCACTGACGGAGGTAGACCCAGGTACCTCCCTGCCGAGTGGAGACGGCTACCCGGCTAGATGACTCTGCATGAACGACCTGGCGTACAGGCACTCGGCTGGACAGTGGGTGGGATCCCCCGGGGTCAGGATCTAGATCGAACTGGATAGGCATGATCTTGTGTATCTCAATCAATCAGATTCCTTGTAACAAACCTGAGTAGATTTTCCCTAACTTGTAACCCATGGCTGCTCGGATATATAAGGGGGCCGTGGGGGTACCCATAGAAGACGACTCATGAAACCTTAGCCATCGCTACTCATAATACAAACCCTCGAACACAGGACGTAGGGTATTACGCTCCGTGCGGCCCGAACCTATCTAAGTCCTTGCCTCCTCGTGTTACCATCAAGCTCACGACTCTCCAATCCACCCTGCCTACAAATCTACTGCCTTGGGCTACCCTAGGCAGACTTGATGGCGGGCCGGGTAGGGGGGTCTCCAGGGTCTTATTGGCGAGCTTGATGTCTTCGAACTCCGACGTCTTCTTCTCCGTGCAAGTGACGCTCTAGATCCAGGCTGCCGCCGACCACTCCATCATCTGTGGAAGATTTCCTGAGATGTCTATTCCCAAAAGCTCATTGTCAAGCTCATCTGTCTCCAAGACAGAAAGCCTCCAGGGTTCCAGATCCGATCTGACCCTCTCTAGCTTAGTGCTGCATCAGGTTGAGGACCTGTCTATCAATGACGAAGTCCAAAACCCTACCTGGATGACTCGTCGTCCACGCATCAACATCGATGACATCCTCGCTTGCCTAGACCAAGTCGATGCCTCCCTCGCTGAGTGCATCAGGCTCGCAGAGTCGGCACTCCACCGCCCTCACGACTCGGCCCCGCAGGCCCCATTGGGACTCCGCTTCAGCGCCTCCGCCAATTTGGACCAGATCCGATCTTCGATGGAAAAGCTACGTCTTTCTGACCTGAGTCAACCTAGAGTTGACCAGATTGGATCTGACATGGTCTCAGGACCACAAGCTGGCTACCAGGAGGTTCTGTTCACCCTCCCATCCAACCCAGTGAGCTCTCCAGATTGGCAGGAGATCTCCGTCATCTCTTCTGACGAAGCGACCGTCGAAGGGGAAGATGAGGAGGCCAAGCGTCAACGACTCCAACGCAGCCACAACCGCCAAGACCAACGCGGCTACCATTGAACAAGCCGAAGAGGATCTCCGCAACACCGATGGTCGTAACCCGCAGGTCGCGCCCCGCCGTGCGCCAGCGACTCCGCGGAACCTCGACGGCGACTTCATCATCGAGTGCGACAGTTAGAACGTCTTCGCCACCCCATCTGCCAACCTGGCTGCTGCATTCGAGGTACTGGAGACTCTACCCCACTCACCCGAGCTCGAACGAGCCCGGACTCGTCTGCATGTGGCTACAGCTCAGGTCCAGCGCTTGAGGAAGGACTACTCGGCTCTACGAGCCCAATCCAGTAGCTCCCGCCACTCTACAGCCCGCCACCACAATGGAAACAAGGTCAACTAACCGGATCTGCGCGCCAATCTCGACAACCATGACGTCCGACCTGTCATCAATGATCGACACCGCGAACGTGACGAAGACGAGTGAGAGCGCCACCGCAGATACGACGAGGAGTACGGTCCACCCAGCGCTAACCGGTGAGGCCGGGCTCGCCACGGCAACACCAACAAGCGTCCACACCAACCCCCACAAGCTCCGATCGACCCCGATGACGACGTTACGGGGGATCTGGATGGCTTCTCCGCCTTCTCCAACCGATTCCACGGAGTCTCGCGGCCATCTACATTCAAGTAGGTTGGCATTGACAAGTTCAACGGCGACTCTGACCCCAAGACGTGGCTGCGCACCTACTCCATCGCCGTCTGGGTGGCGAACAGCAACAACGACATCATGGCGGCCTACTTCCCAGTCATAATGAGCCGCTAGGCTCTCAACTGGCTTGAAGGACTCCGCCCAGGCTCCATCAACAGTTAGCAAGACCTTTGCACGGCCTTCGACAACCACTTCCAGGCTTCATGCCCGTGTCCCAAAACCAGATGGGATCTTGGCAGCCTCACCCAGCAACCCAACGAATCCCTGTGCGACTACAACTGTGACAACCCTGGTAAAAATTTCATTTCTAAAATCAGTATCATTAGCCTAACCCTATGCTTAAACCAACTGATAAAAGGGTGGAAAGAATTAGAACGAGTTCAGTTGGAATTCAAATTTAATTTGAGCACATTTGGTTACTTTTGAACTTTTAAATTTAACTTCAAACCATAAGCCAAATGAGATTTTGCCTGAAACCAAACTTGTAGGACTTTTTATTCTGAACAACTTTCGTGTTCAAAAGTTTTTGAAATTCAAATTAGAAAGAGGAGAAAATGCCCGGTTTGCACCCAGCCCCCTGAAGTTTTTCAAATTCTCGCAATCAGGCCCCTCGCGCCCCCCCCCCCCCCTCTCTCTCCTCCCCGCCCGACCGCCGCGCGCCAGGTGGCCGGCGACGCCTGACCGGCTTTGACCCCTCCCCACGCCGCGCTGCCCAGTAGCCGCCCGCGCGTGCGCACGCCGCTGCCACGCTCCGCCTCGCCGCCCGCCGCGCCCAACCACCGCACCCTGCCGTGCCGCCCCGGCTCCCGCGCCCCGCCCGTCACTGCGCCCGCCCTCCGCCCGAGCCGCTGCAGCTGCTGCTCCACCACTCCACGCCCCGCGCTATCCCCTCGCGCCCACCCCAAATCCCGGCCGCCCAGTCGCCCGCGCCCGCTCGCCGCACGCCGCGCCGGCGTTCTGCTGGCCGCCCGCCGTGCCCAGTGCGCGCCGTGCCGTGCCTCCGCCCCGCACGTTGCCCAGGCCCCTCCGCACCCCCCTCCTACCGCTATAAAAGCCGAGCCCCGACCGCCCGTGCGAGCCACGCACCCAGAACGCCCTCGCCGCCGCCATTGCCGCCGCCGAGCGCCGTCCGCCGTGGACAGCCCTCCACCGCCGCCCACCGCCCAAATTGAAGCTTCAGCCACCACTACATCATCCCCCTGAAGCTCGCCGACCCGCCCAACGCCGCCTAGAACCACCGGAGCGCCGCCGCCCGCGCTGCCGCCGCCGCCGCCGCCCCTGCTCGCCGTGGACAGCTCGGCCCCGACCTCCTCCATCCAAGCCAAGCCCCTGAGCAGCTTCCCCACGCGCCACTGAAGCTCGCTGACCGGACCAGGCCGCCCCAAGCCCGCCGGAGCACCGCCGTCGACGCGTGCCGCGCCACCGCCGCCTCTGCTCCAACGCCGGCGAGCCCTTCCCGGCCGTCCCCCACCTGAACAACACCCCCACGAGGTAGCCCTCGCACCCCTGAACCTTCCCCGACCCTCACCCCTCGCCGCCGGCGAGCCCCTCGCCGGAATTTCGGCCGACCGCCGTACCCGAGCCGCCCGAGGACCCAATTGCAAGAATTTAAATCTTTAGAAGGGTCTGCGCGTAAGATTCAAGGACCTAGTTGTAAAAGAAAGTTTCAAATCTAGATTCAAATTCAGTGAACTTGTAAAATTCGTATAAAATCGTAGATAATTCAGAAAACTGCAAACTCAACTGTTCTGGAATCCTTAGAACAAACTCTACCACTTTTGTTACAAAAAGTTTCTCAGAATCTCAATATATTTTGCTCTGCATTAAATGGAAGCTTTAATGGACTTATTTTGTACCCACTGTTGTAGAACAATGCTGACCCTAAATTTTGGGCAGTGAGTTAGTTGCTTGATGTTTAGGATTGTGTAAAAAGATTAGGCCCAAATTCCATCTCTACCTTTACTGTTTATTAAACTTAGTTTCATATCATGTTTAAGTAGAATGTTTTATCCCTACAGTTAGGTGATGAATCACCTAATGAAACTTTTTCTATGATAGTGTATTGGTACCTAGAAGCCAGAGAAAAATTAGGAGACTTTTTATCTCAAAGTAACCTATTTATTTGATTTATGTGCTAATAACATACGTTAAATCAAGAAAATAGTATCTTATCTTGGAAAATTCTCAAATTTTTACTAGGAGACACACTGGGGTAGAGGTTGCTGTGTAAAAAGTTCCATGGACAAAAACCCTGTCTAGGGTCCTGTAAAAAAATGAATCCTTGAATAACCTAGGTGTGTAATGTCATATTTTCTATGCTCTGGATACTGCATAATAAATCCTACAAAAATTACAGTAGCTTCGGCATGCCTAAGTGAAAGCTCTGTAAAAATATTAGACTCAGTTGTTGCACCAATTGTTCTGTACAAAAAGAACAAGGATCTAACAGCAACTATGTAATATATTTTTCATAATTAATCTGTTACATAAAATTGGCTGAAAATTTTACAGTAAGCACATCTTTCCCTGATGTGCCTAAATCCAAAATTTCATGACCAGAAACTATCCACTATAGTAATTACACTTAAATCATGTCGATTACCATTACCACGAATTAAACTTGTGCATTCATGTAGAATCGACGACTCTCGCCGACGGAACGTACGAGTTGGTGCCCGAGTCCGAGAGTGAGCAGAGAGAAGCCCAGGCGAATTTAACTGAAGCAGTTGAAGACCCGGGTCAACGTTCAGACGATCCCCGGACTAACTTTTCGCAAGAAGGCAAGCCCCGGAGCATAACCCATTTCTTTTCCTAAATTATGCAACGCACTACTCTCTGCTTGTGCATTAAGTTTACAGGAGTCGAATGAGAACTTAGTTGCATGATGTTAGGAACCCTTGCTTGAAAACTAGACGTAAGGTTCGATAGAATGCTGTGGTAATAGGACTACGGTAAAAGTCGAGTGATTTCCTGTCACTCGCGAGAAAATAGGAGTTGAATGTCTACTACACGCTGCAATCATAAGGACACGGACGGGCTATGGAACGATGGTTACGATTGAGGCCCGTCTGTCTAGTGAAAAATGCTAAGGCCGCAGGGTGTGGTAGTGATGGTTAAGTCTTTGAACGTACTAAACACATGCCGAGATTATGGGAATCGGTAAGCTTAAGTACCTGATTGGCCCGGCAAGGGGACGGCATCCTACCCTTTGAACTTCGGTCCCATGTGCATATGGCGAGTGCAAGAGTGGTCACGACCCGGCGCCGAACCGTGGCGTGGGGCTCTTGTACTCTCGGAGGGTAGCCCCGATCCACGACCCGGAAAGAAAGGGGAAAAGTTGCACGTGTGACTCTAGGGAGTAACCACGTGACGTGTGTTTGGGTTTCCCTTGCAAGGTTAAGAAATTCGATTCAAATCGTCCGTTTCTCACGGCTATTGAGACTGCTTAACCATTTTTACCCACAGAGTAAGAAGAGGAACAATGATGATGAATGAACTGGTTGGATGAAAATTTAATGCTTCACCATGTATGCTTTTGGATAGCTGCTTATCTAGAATGGTTAATGAAACTAGAATCTTGAGCTAAAAGTTGAAATTAAGGACCCACTTGTAGATGCTTTTCGGCTAAACAAACCCCTGAGCCAAAAAGCCTTGCATGTCTAGAGTCGGTGGAGTAGATTCCACTACACGGGTAAGTCTTGCTGAGTATTAGTATACTCAGCCTTGCTTGTGGCTCGTTTTCAGGTGAGACCTTCGAAGATATGATTGCTAGCTTGACTTGGCCCTGCACTCTTCCCCCTGGTTGGTCGGTGGAATGGGATACGCCCCCGTCCAACGGAGATAATGTCGAGTGATGTCTCGTACGGGCTTCATCGAGATATCCTGTATCGTCGAGTAGCTTCCGTTGTTTATTTCCGCTGCAACTTAAACTCTGAAGAACTTATTTATGATCATTGAAGTACTTGGTTTCTAAATTTAAAACTTGGTCTGTAATATTTGCTTATGATAATGTTGTAATACTTGCTGGAATGTGGTATTCTCTAGGCTCATCGTCGCATGAGCGTTTGTATGTATGGCATTCGATCCGCCCTACCGTGGTTGTATCGGGAGGTTATACCCGACAGACCAGTGGATTACTCCGTTTGAAGTGTAAGGTTAACCGAGATTGCCTTAATGGTGATGGTTAACACACTTGAGCCGGATTAATTCAGGTGGTTCTGCCACAGCTGGTATCAGAGCCGTAGCTGGTGCCACAGCAGGCAACAGCTGGCGCCAGAGCCAAAATACATACGCCAGAGGATGCGACAAGCCTTAAAAACTCGATTTACTAAAACTTGACTAGAAGGATGTGTTGCGAAATACGTTGGTACGCTAAGGATGGTGCCTAGTTCGTAAAGCCCTAAGGGATTATGGGAAAGTTACTAGGTGGCTATCTAACTTATGAAATATTATCAACTGACTTACAGCACATTACTTTCTGTCAAAACTTACTTTCATGCACAACCGACCTTAAATTCTGTAACGACGCACTCATCGCTAAGGTAAGAAGGTATGGATCCTCAGCCAACTGAGTGAGCTTGGCCTTCCTGTCGGTGATGCGAACCGAACGCTGCCCTCAAGAAGTGGCTTACTTGAGGTGCTGCCAATATGCCAACTGTTAGTTGAACATATTGGGAGTAGAAGGTTTGGCGC
The DNA here is from genome assembly GCA_032594955.1 of Panicum miliaceum. Classification (NCBI taxonomy): domain Eukaryota; kingdom Viridiplantae; phylum Streptophyta; class Magnoliopsida; order Poales; family Poaceae; genus Panicum; species Panicum miliaceum. Next base: position 24,977,915 of record CM064060.1, on the reverse strand, counting down.
AGGGTATGGCGATCGCTGTTCATACCCCCGTCTCATGACGGTACCCCCGTGAATACGCTACCTCGATAGCGTATGTTAACGTCGTCTGTACGGCGGAAATTGTACAGATATCGTTTCTATAAGTAAACGGTAATGAATGCGGACGCTTTCATGAGTGCTGGCATGAAAGGTTCATTAAATATATATGCTTTGTCAATCTTCTGCAGGTACACTAACCGCGATTACGATAAGTTAAGGAACGATTAGAAAGACTCGACTAGCTATTATAGCGAGAGCCGTATTGTGTATGCCACCGAAACTATCTTCGTAAGACCAAAAGTATTTGGCAATTATTTTATTTTGTAAGGACGAATAGGACGTGCATGCATCATGAACATATATATCTGAAATTGAAAATGCGTTGTATGAGAGTGGTAAGGTTCTTGCGTATCTAAGCGTGGTTTGCGTAAGGATTATCTAGAGAATCTGTCCCAAATCTGCCATAACTGAAAGGAGCGAATTATTGACCCAAGAAAATGACCTTTTCTGGAGAAGTTCATGTTGAAAGAATTGTTCCAAATTTCGCGTTCTATCCCCTGTTCAAAAATCAAAAATTCTGAACTTATGGATAGTAAGAAATAACAGAAACCTTGGAATGTCAGAAATCTGTCCCGAATAAGCACTTCTGCCTCTTAAATTTTTAGGCCCCCTTCCTGCGGTTTTCTGCAAAAGAGTACAACACAAAACTTGTTCCAAATTTACCCAGGTAGCTGCTGTTAAAATTTGGTAAATTTTGGCTGGGTAGATTTTCCCTGGTGCACGAAACTCCAGCCCTCTGTTCACTGAAAATTCTGGGTAGACAGTAAGGTGAAACCTGAAAAGAAAGACCATCTTAGAGACCTATTTAGCTCTGGAGTTGACTAGCAAAGTTGTTCACAAATACCTTAGGAGTGATCTGGTGAAATTTGAGAATTTTTGGATTAGAACTGTGGAATTTATGGTTATTTTTGCACACTATACAGAATCTGTCCTTGTGCTGTTCACAGTTTTTCGCTATCTCACTCCATTTGATCTTTTGTTCAGATGGCCGAGCCTGTTGCTATGATGGTGGATGAGGATGGACGCGTCCACTCGCAGTGTCTCCACTGGGAGGGCTTTCCCTCTATTTTGTGGGATGTTCTGCGTACCGCGGGCTATCTAATTCCCCCACGTTACGCCGGACTGGAGTTTGCGGAAAATGGAGTTACCCAGTGCCGTGTCAATGTGACCGTTTTTCCGCACCCGCTACACCCAGAATGGTCCGCCTTGGAGCTTGAGGCTGTTGGTCGCCGTTTGGCCGATACTTGGGAGACTGCAGCCATGAGGGCGCTCACCACTTTTTGTGCGCAGCGTCCCGAGGTTGTCACACTCGCTCCCATTGGTTTGTTTCCTGCTGCCCAGGATAACGACCCCTTTTGGCTCAGCAGGGTGCAGCACGCACAGTACTTGGTAGATTTTCATGCCCAGGAAACTATCCATACCTCCGTGCGGTGCATGAATACACTCTACCGACTTCAGACTCTCCAGAGTCAGGCGCTTGAGCAGCTCACTGATCTTGCTCAGGCCTACCACATGATGGCAGATACCAGGGATGAGCAGATTAAGGAGCTTAGTCAGGATCTTGAGGACAGAGATGCTCAGATTGGCCAACTTGAGGGCCAAATTCAGGAGCAGGACACTCTCATGGGTGAGAGAGATGCCACGATAGCATAGTTGGAGGAGCAGCTCCATGATCCGAGCCTTGAGTTGGAGGATGCTAACGAGCACATCCAGTGGCACCATGATCACAATGACCATCCCCATGAGGAGGACATGGAGGAAGATGAGGAGGAGCCACAGGAGATTGATGGTATCTCCGGTATGGATTTCGAGGGTGAGGTACCACGGGCACATCAGATGGGAGCTCACTCTCCTGCTCACAGCGAGTCGTCCGTCAACGACTTGGATGATTTCTAGAGGACGACCTAGAAGGACTTTTGCACATACTCCTCGATAGGGTAGCCTAACTTTTGGCAAGTGTTGTAATAGGCTAACTAGGAGTTGAGTAACTCTTTTCTGATGGGTACACCTGAACCATGTGGATACCCTCAACTTGTAAGGAACGGCGATAAACTTGGGTGATTTCGTTGTAAGCTGGAAAACGATGAAATCCACAATCGCTGAAACTTGTCGGAAATTTTATCCATGTTCCCTTACATTTCTGAGCTGTGAGTTAAATACCAAAGTGGTGCATTCCTAAATTCTCTGACTACTGCCCAAGTATGAGATGTTTTGGATGGACCCACAGCAAGCTCTGATTTTTTTTTTCTCGTAGCAGACAGAGATTCTGTCCATACTTCTAGCTGTGATTTCGGAAGTCTATGACCACACCAATCATTTATGAATCGAGGAAGTAATATGGATCGCGTTGCTAATGGTAACCTTTCACGTTTCAGATGGTTGGATCAACACGTGGCAACCCCGAGGGTTTTGGTGCTGGTGGCAGCCGATCGCGACAGTCGCCACCACCCCCACCCAGTTTGGTGGAAGTGATGGCCGCTCAAACCGAACTGCTGCGTCAGATCGTGCAAGGACAGCACCAACAGAGGGGTGGGCACAATGCTCACCAACCCCAAGCTGCGGGATACACGGATTTCCTAGGGACCCAGCCGCCCTTGTTCCATAAGACCGAGGAACCCCTGGACGCAGATGCATGGATTCACACCATCGAATCCAAGTTCACATTACTTGTGGCCCCATGCTCAGAAGCCAACAAAGCTCGTTTTGCCGCGCAACAGCTTCGCGGTACCGCTCGTCTGTGGTGGGACCACTATTATGCTATGCTCCCCGCTGATCACATTGTCACCTGGGATGAATTCAAGACCGCATTCCGGGCACAGCATATTCCCGAGGGTCTCATGGAGAGGAAGTTGAACGAGTTCCTGGCACTTACCCAGGGCACCCGCACCGTGCTGCAGTACGCCCAGGCATTCAACAACCTATGCCAGTATGCGGGCTATCACGCTGATACGGATGCCAAGAAGCGTGATCGTTTCCGCCGAGGTCTGAATACCAAGCTCAAGGAACGTCTGAACCTAGCCAGGGCTGACACCTACAACGAATTGGTCAATATGGCCATTACCCAGGAAGACTGTATCATGGCACACCGGGCAGAGAAGAAGAGAAAGGCACCCGCTGGACCATCAAGTGCCCAACCACCAAGGTATCGCATCGTGCAAAATGCCGTACCCACAGCTCCACCTAGGGCCCCTCAACCAGGGAGATGGATTGCCAGACCCCCACAGCAGCCAGGCATGGTACGACCCCTGATGCCTCGATAGAATGGTCCGAGGCCCATTCTTCAGCAGTCTCTTCGACCTAGCCCCGCGAATCGCTGTTTCAAATGCGGGAGTTCCAACCACTTCGCACGAGAATGCCCTCAGTCTGGACAGCCCAACCAAGGTCAGGGATCCAACCCGAACGCCAAGGACAGGGGCAAGAGACAGACCCTGCAAGTCAAGCAAGGACGGATTAACTTCACCACGCTTGCAGAGCTTCCTGAAGGAGCCCCAGTGATGTCGGGTACATTCTCTATCCACAACAAGCCTGCAGTTATATTATTTGATTCTGGTGCATCGCATAGTTTCATAAGTGCAAAATTTGGTGCAAAAGTAGGCTTGGATGTTTGTCACACCAAAGGGTCATATATGATATCAACACCGGGTGGTAAAATTGCTTCAAACCAAATGGTCAGACAAGTACCAGTCAAATTGGGTAGTAATACCATCGACACAGACCTTGTCCTTTTACCTCTTGACGGCATGGACATTATTTTGGGAATGAACTGGATGACCATGCATGGAGTCACACTGGACCTTTCTTCCCGAGCCGTTGAGATAAATTCACCTAGTCACGGAGCCACTACCCTTTACCTACCATTCCTAGATTGCACGAATTCCTGTGCTTACAAGATGGAAGGACTTAAGCTAGATGATATTCCTGTGGTAAACGAGTATGCCGACGTTTTTCCGGATGACTTACCAGGAATGCCACCGGATAGGGACATTGAGTTCATCATTGAAATTCAACCAGGCACTGCACCTATATCCAAAAGACCATATAGGATGCCCCCTAAAGAATTAGCAGAACTGAAAATTCAACTCCAAGAACTACTGGACAAAGGTTTCATTCGCCCTAGCGCGTCACCTTGGGGATGTCCAGCCCTATTCGTAAAGAAGAAGGATGACAGTTTGAGATTATGTGTGGACTACCGACCTCTCAATGCGGTAACTGTTGAAAAATAAATACCCACTTCCCCGTATCGATGTACTCTTCGATCAATTAGCTGGAGCCAGAGTCTTTTCAAAGATTGATCTTCGTTCGGGATATCACCAAATCAAGATTCGCCCCTGCGATATTCCTAAGACTGCCTTCTCCACACGCTATGGACTATATGAATTCTTGGTTATGTCCTTTGGACTCACCAATGCCCCTGCCTACTTCATGTATCTCATGAATTCGGTATTCATGCCCGAACTGGACAAATTCGTCGTAGTGTTCATCAATGACATCCTTATCTATTCCAAGGATGAGGGAGAGCATGCCAAGCACCTTCATATTGTTCTTCAGCGACTCAGAGACCATCAGCTCTATGCTAAGTTTTCTAAGTGTGAGTTTTGGTTGGATACCGTAAAGTTCTTAGGTCACACGATCTCCAGCGAAGGCATAGCTGTTGACCCCAGCAAGGTACAAGAGGTGATGGATTGGAAACCCCCTACCTCCGTTCATCAGATTCGCAGTTTCCTCGGCTTAGCCGGTTACTACCGTCGCTTCATCCCGGATTTCTCTCGAATTGCTAAGCCCATGACTGAACTGTTAAAGAAGGAAGTAAAGTTTGTATGGAATGAGAAATGTGAAGAAGCTTTCCACACTCTCAGAGAGCATCTGACTACTGCACCTGTGTTAGCTCAACCCGATAATACCAAATCATTCGATGTGTATTGTGACACATCGGGTACTGGTCTAGGATGTGTGCTTATGCAAGAGAATCGAGTGATTGCATATGCCTCACGAGCCCTTCGGCCCCACGAGCAAAATTATCCCACTCATGATCTTGAGCTTGCAGCCGTCATTCACGCTCTGAAGATATGGAGGCACTATCTCATGGGTACACAGTGCAATATCTACACGGATCATAAGAGTCTCAAGTATATCTTCACACAAGCCGATCTGAATATGAGACAACGGAGATTGGAAGTGCACTATCACCCCGGCAAGGCTAATGTAGTGGCGGATGCATTAAGCCGCAAGTCCCATTGCCATTGCTTATCCATGGAATCCTACCATGAGACATTGTGTGCAGAGATGAGGAAGCTTAACATGGAAATGGTTTCCCAAGGCACTCTAGATCACATCTCAGTTGAGCCCACTCTTCACGACCAAATCGTCATGGCACAACTACATGATGAAGGAATTAAGATCATCAAACAAAAACTCCCTCTAGGTGAGGAGAAGTATAAGTGTTTTCGCCAGGACCATAAGGGAGTTCTGTGGTTCGAAAGTCGTATAGTCGTTCCGAAGAATCGTGAACTCCGCAAGCAAATTCTCGATGAGGCACACCTTTCCAAATTCTCTATCCACCCCGGCAGTAGCAAAATGTATCAAGACCTAAGGAAAAATTTCTGGTGGACTAGGATGAAAAGAGAAATTGCTACGTATGTCTCGGAATGTGACACATGCCAGAGAGTAAAAGCTAGCCACTTGAAGCTAGCCGGTACACTACAACCGTTACCTATACCATCCTGGAAATGGGAAGACATAAGTATGGACTTCATCGTTGGACTACCAAACACTTCCCAGAAACACGATTCCATATGGGTTATCGTGGATAGACTCACAAAGACGGCACATTTTCTTCCGGTACACACCACCTATTCTACCAAGAAATATGCCGAGATTTACCTCGATCGTATTGTTTGCCTACATGGAATACCTAAGACAATTATTTCCGATCGTGGTCCTCAGTTTGTAGCACGCTTTTGGGAACAACTGCAAACGTCTCTTGGTACCAAACTGATTCGCAGCTCAGCATACCATCCTCAGACTTATGGACAAACGGAAAGAGTAAACCAAATCCTTGAAGACATGCTGAGAGCTTGCGTCATCCACTATGAAAAGAATTGGGACAAATGCCTACCCCTAGCAGAGTTCTCGTACAACAACAGCTATCAAACGAGTTTGAAAATGGCACCATTTGAGGCCCTGTACGGACGAAGGTGTCGAACTCCTTTGAGCTGGTCACAAACCGGAGAACGTCAAATAATTGGACCCGACCTGGTAATCGAGGCAGAGGAGAAAGTAAAAGTAATACAAGCAAATCTTAGAGCCGCACAAGCTCGACAAAAGAGCTATTCTGACAAACGGAGAAAGCCCCTAAAGTTCGAAGTTGGCGATCATGTCTATCTTCGAGTTTCACCAACCAAGGGAGTGCGAAGATTTGGAATCAAAGGCAAACTAGCTCCCCGTTATGTTGGTCCTTACGAAATCATTGAGAGCTGCGGACCCGTAGCCTACAAATTACGACTGCCCCCTCAGCTCACGGCCACCCATGATGTCTTCCACGTATCTCAACTCAAGAAGTGTATTCGAGTCCCTACTGAGATTGTGGAACAACAAGAAATATCGTTAGAGCCCGACCTCTCATATGTCGAACACCCAATTAAGATTTTGGATCAAAAAGAGAGAGAGACCAGGAGGAAAGCGATTAGAATGTATAAAGTACAATGGAGTCACCACACGGAAGAAGAAGCCACCTGGGAAACCGAGAGCTGCCTAAACCAACATTTCCCTGGGTTTCTTATCTCAACCACTGGTATGTGCACCCACGCCCACACTAAGAATTACCGAATCTCGGGGCGAGATTCTTGTTAAGGGGGGAAGGCTGTGACAACCCTGGTAAAAATTTCATTTCTAAAATCAGTATCATTAGCCTAACCCTATGCTTAAACCAACTGATAAAAGGGTGGAAAGAATTAGAACGAGTTCAGTTGGAATTCAAATTTAATTTGAGCACATTTGGTTACTTTTGAACTTTTAAATTTAACTTTCAAACCATAAGCAAAATGAGATTTTGCCGGAAACCAAACTTGTAGGAATTTTTATTCTGAACAACTTTCGTGTTCAAAAGTTTTTGAAATTCAAATTAGAAAGAGGAGAAAACGCCCGGTTTGCACCCAGCCCCCTGAAGTTTTTCAAATTCTCGCAATCAGGCCCCTCGCGCCCCCCCCCCCCCCCCCCCCTCCCTCTCCTCCCCGCCCGACCGCCGCGCGCCAGGTGGCCGGTGACGCCTGACCGGAGCGAGGCGCCAGGCCAGTGGCCGCCGCGCCACTCCGCCACGGCCGGCTTTGCCCCCTCCCCACGCCGCGCTGCCCAGTAGCCGCCCGCGCGTGCGCACGCCGCTGCCCGCGCTCCGCCTCGCCGCCCGCCGCGCCCAACCACCGCACCCTGCCGTGCCGCCCCGGCTCCCGCGCCCTGCCCGTCACTGCGCCTGCCCTCCGCCCGAGCCGCTGCAGCTGCTGCTCCACCACTCCACGCCCCGCGCTATCCCCTCGCGCCCACGCCAAATCCCGACCGCCCAGTCGCCCGCGCCCGCTCGCCGCACGCCGCGCCGGCGTTCTGCTGGCCGCCCCGCCGTGCCCAGTGCGCGTCGTGCCGTGCCTCCGCCCCGCACGTTGCCCAGGCCCCTCCGCACCCCCCTCCTGCCGCTATAAAAGCCGAGCCCCGACCGCCCGCGCGAGCCACGCACCCAGAACGCCCTCGCCGCCGCCATTGCCGCCGCCGAGCGCCGTCCGCCGTGGACAGCCCTCCACCGCCGCCCACCGCCCAAATTGAAGCTTCAGCCACCACTACATCATCCCCCTAAAGCTCACCGACCCGCCCAACGTCGCCCAGAACCACCGGAGCGCCGCCGCCCGCGCTGCCGCCGCCGCCGCCCCTGCTCGCCGTGGACAGCTCGGCCCCGACCTCCTCTGTCCAAGCCAAGCCCCTGAGCAGCTTCCCCACGCGCCACTGAAGCTCGCTGACCGGACCAGGCCGCCCCAAGCCCGCCGGAGCACCGCCGTCGACGCGTGCCGCGCCGCCGCCGCCTCTGCTCCAACGCCGGCGAGCCCTTCCCGGCCGTCCCCCACCTGAACAACACCCCCACGAGGTAGCCCTCGCACCCCTGAACCTTCCCCGACCCTCACCCCTCGCCGCCGGCGAGCCCCTCGCCGGAATTTCAGCCGGCCGCCGTACCCGAGCCGCCCGAGGACCCAATTACAAGAATTTAAATCTTTAGAAGGGTCTGCGCGTAAAATTCAAGGACCTAGTTGTAAAAGAAAGTTTCAAATCTAGATTCAAATTCAGTGAACTTGTAAAATTCGTATAAAATCGTAGAAAACTCAGAAAAATGCAATCTTAACTGTTCTGGAATCCTTAGAACAAACGCTAGCACTTTTGTTACAAGAAATTTCTCAGAATCTCAATATATTTTGCTCTGCATTAAATGGAAGCTTTAATGGACTTATTTTGTACCCACTGTTGTAGAACAATGCTGACCCTAAATTTTGGGCAGTGAGTTAGTTGCTTGATGTTTAGGATTGTGTAAAAAGATCAGGCCCAAATTCCATCTCTAGCTTTACTGTTTATTAAACTTAGTTTCATACCATGTTTAAGTAGAATGTTTTATCCCTGCAGTTAGGTGATGAATCACCTAATGAAACTTTTTCTCTGCTAGTGTATTGGTACCTAGAAGCCAGAGAAAAATTAGGAGACTTTTTATCTCACAGTAACCTATTTATTTGATTTATGTGCTAATAACATACGTTAAATCAAGAAAATAGTATCTTAGCTTGGAAAATTCTCAAATTTTTTACTAGGAGACACACTGGGGTAGAGGTTTCTGTGTAAATAGTTCCATGGACAAAAACCCTGTGTAGGGTCCTGTAAAAAAATGAATCCTTGAATAACCTAGGTGTGTAATGTCATATTTTCTATGCTCTGGATACTGCATAATAAATCCTACAAAAATTACAGTAGCTTCTGCATGCGTAAGTGAAAGCTCTGTAAGAATCTTAGACTCAGTTGTTGCACCAATTGTTCTGTACAAAAAGAACAAGGATCTAACAGCAACTATGTAATATATTTTTCATAATTAATCTGTTACATAAAATTGGCTGAAAATTTTACAGTAAGCACATCTTTCCCTGATGTGCCTAAATCCAAAATTTCATGACCAGAAACTATCCACTATAGTAATTACACTTAAATCATGTCGATTACCATTACCACGACTTAAACTTGTGCATTCATGTAGAATCGACGACTCTCGCCGACGGAACGTACGAGTTGGTGCCCGAGTCCGAGAGTGAGCAGCGAGAAGCCCAGGCGAATTTAACTGAAGCAGTTGAAGACCCGGGTCAACGTTCAGACGATCCCCGGACTAACTTTTCGCAAGAAGGCAAGCCCCGGAGCATAACCCATTTCTTTTCCTAAATTATGCAACGCATTACTCTCTGCTTGTGCATTAAGTTTATAGGAGTCGAATGAGAACTTAGTTGCATGATGTTAGGAATCCTTGCTTGAAAACTAGACGTAAGGTTCGATAGAATGCTGTGCTAATAGGACTCCGGTAAAAGTCGAGTGATTTCCTGTCACTCGCGAGAAAATAGGAGTTGAATGTCTACTACACGCTGCAATCATAAGGACACGGACGGGCTATGGAACGATGGTTACGATTGAGGCCCGTCTGTCTAGTGAAAAATGCTAAGGCCGCAGGGTGTGGTAGTGATGGTTAAGTCTTTGAACGTACTAAACACATGCCGAGATTATGGGAATCGGTAAGCTTAAGTACCTGATTGGCCCGGCAAGGGGACGACATCCTACCCTTTGAACTTCGGTCCCATGTGCATATGGCGAGTGCAGAGAGTGGTCACGACCCGGCGCCGAACCGTGGCGTGGGGCTCTTGTACTCTCGGAGGGTAGCCCCGATCCACGACCCGGAAAGAAAGGGGAAAAGTTGCACGTGTGACTCTAGGGAGTAACCACGTGACGTGTGTTTGGGTTTCCCTTGCAAGGTTAAGAAATTCGATTCGAATCGTCTGTTTCTCACGGCTATTGAGACTGCTTAACCATTTTTACCCACAGAGTAAGAAGAGGAACAATGATGATGAATGAACTGGTTGGATGAAAATTTAATGCTTCACCATGTATGCTTTTGGATAGCTGCTTATCTAGAATGGTTAATGAAACTAGAATCTTGAGCTAAAAGTTGAAAGTAAGGACCCACTTGTAGATGCTTTTCGGCAAAACAAACCCCTGAGCCAAAAAGCCGTGCATGTCTAGAGTCGGTGGAGTAGATTCCACTACACGGGTAAGTCTTGCTGAGTATTAGTATACTCAGCCTTGCTTGTGGCTCGTTTTCAGGTGAGACCTTCGAAGATATGATTGCTAGCTTGACTTGGCCTTGCACTCTTCCCCCTGGTTGGTCGGTGGAATGGGATACGCCCCCGTCCAACGGAGATAATGTCGAGTGATGTCTCGTACGGGCTTCATCGAGATATCCTGTATCGTCGAGTAGCTTCCGTTGTTTATTTCCGCTGCAACTTAAACTCTGAAGAACTTATTTATGATCATTGAAGTACTTGGTTTCTAAATTTAAAACTTGGTCTGTAATATTTGCTTATGATAATATTGTAATACTTGCTGGAATGTGGTATTCTCTGGGCTCATCGTCGCATGAACGTTTGTATGTATGGCATTCGATCCGCCCTACCGTGGTTGTATCGGGAGGTTATACCCGACAGACCAGTGGATTACTCCGTTTGAAGTGTAAGGTTAACCGAGATTGCCTTAATGGTGATGGTTAACACACTTGAGCCGGATTAATTCAGGTGGTTCTGCCACAACAACAAGAGGTACTTCACCAACCATAACATGATTACGGATGTTGATGATAGGGACGTCATCCACTACTTGCACCATGTGCTGCACAACATCGAGCTTCGGTGCAAGATGTTCGAGAGCAACCCCAAAACCATCTCTGAAATGATGGTCGTCGTCAACAAGCACACCGACATGGAAGATGCTGAAAAGGCGCACCATCATCACAAGGATCGGCGTCACTCTGACAACTAATCCAAGCAGCAACATGATGATCACCAATGACCCGACAGCTGACCGCCTCACCACAACTCCAGCAAGCACAACGACCATCCCGAATCATCCAAGCAACAGGAGCGCAAGCATGGCCCCAACAACACCATCGCAGTTGCGGATCGACCCCGATAGCGCACCTCCCTCAACTAGGAGCTGGATCGACTCCTCGACGGCAAGTACCCCTCGCACAAGGACTCCAAGCACATAGCGCGGGAGTGTCATACACTCCGCAACAGTGTGGCTCAGGACGACCCCAAGCGTCCCCGCTACGACGACCGAGACAAGCCCGGCAGCTCCAAAACCTCCCGGGGTCGAGGGTGCCGGAACGACTCGCCCAGGTGAGATTGGGACAATCAAGGAGACAAGTCACTAGCAGACTTCCAGGAGGCGGACCACGCGGTCAATTTCATCTATGGTGGCTCCAGGGCCCCAAGGTGCCGACGTTGCATCAAGCTTGATCCAGATGAGGTCAACTCTGTGTCCGAACACCCGGTCGAACCCTTACGTTGGTCCGAGGTCGCGATCACCTTTGATCGACGCGACCCCTTGATCCATCTACCCAGCCCTGGCTCCTATCCACTCATGGTCAACCCGGTGGTTAGGCAGGTGCGCCTCTCCAAGGTGCTCGTCGATGGAGGAAGTGGCCTCAATATCATCTTCTCCAAGATGTTGGAGAGCATGGGGCATGACATGACCTCCTTGGTTCCGACCCAGGAGGCCTTCTATAGCATCATCTCCGTCTCAGGCTCGACCCCGGTCGGCCAAGTAACCGTCCCAGTCACCTTCGGCACCCGGGAAAACTACAGAACGGAGCGCATCCATTTCGAGGTGGCTTCCTTCGAGATGTCGTACCATGAAATCTTGGGGAGGCCCGCCCTCGCTAGGTTCATGGCTATTCCACACCACACGTATCTTGTCCTCAAGATGTCTGCTCCCAACGGCGTGCTCTCCATCTACGGTGACCTGCAGACTGCCCACTCCTGTGAGACTGAGAACATAAACACCTCGGAGGCCCTGGAAAGGAATAAAAACGCTGTCATGGTCGCCGAGTCAGCAAAGGTGATGTCTCCAGAGGACATCCCTATCCCAGCAAACGACTCGGCCACCGAGTCACAGCTGCAGTCCGGCTGCACGACGAAGACCATCCTCCTTAGGGAGAACCACCGAGACAAGACTGCCCTCATTGGGGCGGACCTCGACAAAGCATAGGAAGACGCGCTCACCTCCATCCTCCATGCCAATTGGGACATCTTTGCATGGAAGCCCTCTAACATGTCAGGCGTTCCGAGGGAGGAAGCTGAGCCAGGTCACGTCTACAAGGTGCAGCGACCCGTTTACTTCATTACTGAGGCACTCGGCAAGTCCAAAGTGCGCTACCCTCAGATCCAGAAGCTCCTATATGCGGTCCTCATCACATCCAAGAAGTTGCAGCATTATTTCCAAGCGCACAGCATCAGAGTCGTTTCTTCCTTTCCACTCGATGACATCCTCGACAACCGCGACGCCAACAGCCGAATCGTCAAGTGGTCCATCAAGCTCAGCGCGCTCAACCTGTAGTTCTCCCCTCAGTCCATGATCAAGTCCCAGGCCCTGGCCGATTTCATAGCGGAGTGGACAGAGATACAGGACCCACTGCCCGAGGAACGACTCGAACATTGGAAGATGTACATTGACGGTACCCTCAGCCTCGACGGAGCCGGTGCTGGAATTCTGCTCATCTCACCAAAAGGCGAACAACTAAAGTACATCCTTCAGCTACTTTTCAAGGCAACTAACAATGCTGCCGAGTATGAAGCTCTTATTCACGGTCTCCGAATCGCTACCTCTCTCGGCATTAAACGTCTCCTCGCCTACAGAGACATCAAGGTTGTTATTCAACAAGTCAGCAAAGACTGGGACTGTACAAAGGAAAAGATGGATGCCTACTGCAAAGAGATACAAAAGTTGGAAGCCAGCTTCTACGGGTTAGAAGTCCACCACGTCATAGAGGCTACAACATTGCGGCCGACGTCCTCTCCAAGCTCAGCTCTAGTCGAGCCCTCGTCCCGGCCGGAGTCTTCGTCCAAGCCTTGAAACGACCCACGGTCGAAGTCGAAGAACCACCTCCCACCAAGCCAGACTTGGTGCCAGCTCAGGGTGAACAGGTGCTGGTGATCGGCTCCGACTGGGGCTCCCGCATTATCGACTTCCTCGTCAACAACAAGTCCTCCCTCGACAAAAAGGAACATGAGAAGCTCTCACGACGAGCCGCCAGCTACGTGGTCATCAGCACCGACTTGTTCAAGCACTCGGCCTCCTCAGGGACGCTGTCCAAGTGCATCGCCCAGAGCGAAGGAGTCGCATTGCTCCATGACATCCACTCGGGCATCTACGGCAACCACGCAGGAGCCTCTACCATGGTGGGCAAAGCATTTAGGTCCGGTTTTTATTGGCCTACAGCACTTGCTGACGTCCACGATATTGTGAAAAGGTGCTCAGGGTGCCAATTCTTCGCCAAACAGCAACACATTCTGGCTCAGACCCTGCGAACGATTCCTCCTTCTTGGCACTTCACTTGCTGGGGGCTCGACTCGGTTGGGCCCTTGAAGACAGCCGTAGGCGGCTATAACCACATATTTGTGGCCATTGATAAGTTCACCAAGTGGATTGACGTCAAACCAATCGTAGCTACCACAGCAGCTAAGGCGGTCAAGTTCATCCAAGAAATCTCTTACAGGTTCGACGTGCCTAACAGGATCATCACCGACTGTAACACCTCAGGTGTTTAAATTTCGAAACAAGCCTCATTAGCTTAACAAGATGCATAAATAACTAAGAAAAGTTTCAAAGAAATGAATTATAAATTGGTTTTGCTTTGAATTGAAAATTTATGTGTATATGTGCATAAGTACATGTACTTTAATCATAACTCTCACCTCAAAGCACTTATGGCTGCGAAATTTAATAGGCACATCATCGATGGTGGGATAAACAAAAGTCTAGCTGAAGCCAGGAGAGAATACAAATTTTTGCCCAGGCAATCACGTGCCCTCCGAATTATACTTTTTGAGTTTTTAAAATAACTTCTAAACTAGAACTCAAATGAACTTTGGCCTGAAACAGAACTTGTGTAACTTTTCATTTTGAACAACTTTCATGTTCAGAGATTTTTGAGTTGCAACACAAAAATTTGAGAAACACGTGAATTTACAAATCAGACCCCGCCTTTTCTTCTATTCCCACTTTCAGTCCCTCCCTTCTCTCTCTGCTTCGCCCGACAACCCCCCCGCCCCCCCCCCCCCTTCCGCCGCGCCAGTCGCCGCTGGCCACATGGCCGGCGATGCCTGCCGCCCACGCCGCGACAAGCCAATGGCCGGCCGACCCTGCCCGACCAGCTGTGCTGCTCCCCACTCCGCGACCCTGCCCAGCCCGTGCGCGCCACGCGCGCGACGCCGTCGCCGCCTCTGCTCGCCGCCGCCGCGCCCAATGGACAAGCCGCGCCGTGCCTGAGCCCCCGCCGCGCCCACCAGTCGCTGCTGCAGCTGCTCGCCTAACCCACGTGGGCTTCCCTCCTCCACGCCAAATTCCCAGCGCCCAATCCTCTGGCCGCGCCCGCCGCACGCCGCGCCGGCTTTGCTCGCCACCCACCGCGCCCAATGGCACACCTCCGCCGTGCCAACCCGGCCCCAGCTTCGCCCGGCCCGCTCCCTCCCTCCTGTCCCTATAAAAGCCGCCCGGAGCCCTACTCGCGCGCCCAGCTACCAGAACGCCGCCACCGTCGCCATTACCGCCGTCGTGCCCAGCTCACAGTGGAGCTCACCCCTCCAGTCATCCACCGCCCATGCTGAGCCCCCAACCACCACCACAGCATCCCACTGACGCTCACTGCCCCGCCCATCGTCGCCCAGAACCACCAGCGCTCGTTGCTAGCACCGCCTCCACCGCCGCTGCCCCTGACCGCCATGGACACCCACCCCCGTCCCTCCTTGGCCCGAACCAAGGCTCTGAACGAGACTACATCACCCCACCGGAGCTTCCCGACCCGCCAGCGCTGCCCCAACCCCACCGGAGCACCATCGCCGACACTCCGCACCGCCGCCGCCCCCTGTTCCACGCTGACAAGCCCTTTCCGACCACCACAAACCCCGACCAAGGCCACCACAAGGTAGCTCTCATCTCCCTGGTTCTCCCCGACCCTTTTTCCATCGCCGCCGATGAGCCCCCTCGCCGTAATTTGGCCGGCCGCCGTGCCAGCGCCGCCCAGGGACCCAATTGCAACGATTGAAATCTTTAAAAGGGTCTGCACGCAAGTTTCCAGGGGCATATCTGTAAACCTATGTTTAAACTTTGAATTCAAAAACAGCGAACTTGTAAAATTCATATAAAATCGTAGAAAAATCGAAAAAATACACACTCAACTGTTCTGGAATCGATAGAAGAAAATCTACAACTTTTGTTACATGCTTTTTTTCAGTTGCTTGCTAAATCTTGCTCTAAATTAAATGGAAGTTTTAATAGACTTTAATTGTACCGACTATTGTAGACCAGTTCTGAATCTGATTTTTGGACAGTAGATTAGTTTCTTGAGATGTAGTCCAGTGGAAAAAGTTTAGGACCAGAACCCACTTGTAGCTAAATGTTTTGTTAAACTTTGTTTATGCCATGAAATAATAGAACTGATTTGTACCTACTGTTATATTGTGATTCATGTTGTGAAACTTTTCTAGAGCTATTATAGTGATGCCTAAATACCACAGAAAAAGTTTAGAACCTTTTTCCTTCCTGTAAACTATTTATATAATTTTGTGGTAGGAAAAATGAACTAATTCAAATAATTAGTTTCTGTGCTTGGAAAATGTTCAACCCTTTATTGTGGGACACTTTAGAGTAAATCATGATGTATAAAAAGTTTCATACTCAGAAACCCTGCAAAACATCCTGTAGAAACTAATCCTCAAAAAAATAGGTGTATCTTGCCCTATTTATTATGCTCTGTATCTTGTACAGAAAAATCTGAACAATTTACAGTAACACATATATGGATAGATTAACACCCTGCAAAATTTTTAGCATCAATACATGCATGGTTTGTCCTGTATAAAAATAACTATGTTCTAGCAGTGGCTGTGTATTACATTTTTCAAAATTAATCGGCTGCACAGAAATTTCTGAAATGTTTACAGTGCTTTTGGCTCTGCATAATGCACTCTAAATAAAAATATCATCACCAGAAGTTAACCAGACCAGTGTTTATGCTTATTCCATGCTTGTGCTTAGAAAATTAAGTTTCCAATACAACACAACCCCTTCTGTTAACGATTGCCCAAGAAAACGTAGCTAAGTAACTTTACAACAAAACCTATGTTTTGTGGACCGCAACTTTATTGTGAAGAAAATAAATATCATGTATCATCACTACAACTCACACTTGTGCATTCATATAGAATCGACTACTCTCGCCGATGGAACGTACGAGCTGGTGCCCGAGTCCGAGAGTGAGCAGCGTGAAGCTCAAGTGAATCTAACTGAAGCTTTCAAAGACCCGAACCCAAGTTCGGACGAGCCCCAAACTAACTTTACCCAAGAAGGCAAGCCCCGGAGCATGAACCCTATTTTTCTAAAATTATGCAACTTATTACTCTATTTTACTTGTGCATTAAGTTTGTAGGAGTTGAATGTAAACTTAGTTGCATGATCCTAGGTACCCATGCTCTGAACACTAGATGTAAGGTTCGATAGAATGCTATGCTAATAGGACTCAGTAAAAGTCGAGTGATTTCCTGTCACTCGCGAGAATATAGGAGTTGAATGTTTACTACATGCTGCAATCATAAGGTCGACGGACGGGGCTATGGTGCGATGTTATGTTGATGATTGAGGCCCCGTCTGTTTAGTGAAAAATGCTAAGGCCGCAGTGTGTGGTAGTGGTGGTTAAGTCTTTGAACGTACTAACCACATGCCGAGAATATGGTAATCGTAAGCTTATGTACTGGATTGAACCGAGGCCAGAATATACTCCCCAACGTCTTGAATTCGTTCACATCTAGCTAATGGCGGGTGCATGTGCCGCCATGGTCCGTGGACCATGGGGACGTGTAGTCGAGGGCGGTGGGCCTGTTCCGTGAAGCGGGAATTGAAGGGAAAAGTTGCACGTGTGACTCTGGGAGTAACAACGTGACGTGTGTTTAGGTTTCCCTTGCAAGGTTAAGAAATTCGATTAGAATCATCCGTTTCTCGCGGTTATTGAGACTGCTTGACCCTTTTACCACATAGAATAAGAAGAGGAACAATGATGATGATTAATCTTCTTGGATGCAAATTAGTTCTTTCACCATGTATGATATTGGATAGTTTCTTACCTAGAATGGTTAAGAAAACTAGAATCTGGAGCTAAAATTTGAAAGTAAGGACCTACTTGTATATGCTTTTCGGCAAAACAAACCCCTCAAGCCAAAAAGCCTTGCATGTCTAGGAGTCGGCTAAGTATATTCCACTAGTCGGGTAAGCCTTGCTGAGTATTAGTATACTCAGCCTTGCTTGTGGCTTGTTTTCAGGTGAGACTTTCGAGGATATGATCGCTAGTTTGACTTGGCCGTGTACACTTCCTCCAGGTTGGTCGGTGGAATGGGATGCACCCCCGGCCAATGATTATAATGCCGAGTGATGTCTTGTACGAGCTTCATTGAGACATCATGTATCATCGAGTAGTTTATCGTTATTTTTCCGCTGCATTGAACTCTGAAGAACTCAATTACTTTGAACTCTGAAGTACCTTGTTTTATGAATTCGAACTCATTTTTAATAATAAGTTATGATGAACTCTATGATGTAAAATCTGTGGAATGTTGTATCCTCTGGGCTCACCTTCGTGTGAGT
This sequence comes from Panicum miliaceum, assembly GCA_032594955.1. Lineage (NCBI taxonomy): Eukaryota > Viridiplantae > Streptophyta > Magnoliopsida > Poales > Poaceae > Panicum > Panicum miliaceum. Next base: position 24,959,870 of record CM064060.1, on the reverse strand, counting down.
ACTTTGTATGTGTCGTTTCGATCGGCAAAACCGTGGTTGTATCGGGAGGTTACCCAACAGACCAGTGGATTACTCCGTTTGAAGTGCGAGTTAGCCCTGATTGCCCTTGTGGTGATGATTAGCGCGTTTGACACGGATTAATTCAGGTGGTTCTACCACACCGACCTGGGCACATCATTCTCTGGAGGTGTGTTTTGGGACCACTGCCTGGATAATTGCATCGATGTCTACTACGCCTCCGTGGCTCACCCAAGGTGCAATGGTCAAGTGGAACGCGCCAATGGCATGATCCTCCAGGGGCTCAAGGCACGTATCTTTGACCCACTTGAGAAGTTCGGTCCCAAGTGGATCCAAGAACTACCACAGGTCGTTTGGGGCCTACGCACCCAAAAGAGCCGGGCCACCGGCTATTCTCCCTTCTTCCTAGTTTATGGCTTGGAGGCTGCCCTCCCGAGTGACATAACCTTTGGTGCCCCGCGCATCCAAAAACTACGAGAAAGGTGAAGCGGAAACGACTCGGCGCCATGACATCGACCTAGTCGAAGAACATCACATCATAGCTGCCTTGCAGCATGCACGCTACGAATAGCAGCTCAGGCGCTACCACGACCGAAACGTGCAGGAGCGAGACTTCAACATAGGCGACATGGTCCTACGCCGTATCCAGTCTACTTCTGGTGCACACAAGTTACCTTCCACATGGAAAGGTCCCTTTGTCATCAGCGCAGTCGTTGCCCCTGGCACCTACTACCTACAGAGGGAAGACGACACGAACATAGGCAACCCATGGAACTGTAGGGTTACGGGGAGGCTACGTAGAGCAAAACAAAATTTTTCTTCCCCATAAACCAGGAACTACTGCTGTTATAGATCACGGAATTACCACTAGATGCGCAGGTGCGTAACTTCTGTGGCGCGTCGGTGTCATTTGTATGGTAGCCGGCAGTGCAGTTGCGAGACCTTCTCACGTGCGGCTCGTCCTCGTGCAGCAGATGCAGCACCTCCAAGGTATCCAACATATGGCGGTGGAAGCGTCACGATCCAGACTGCTAGGTCCGCGAGGGTGACAAAGGCGCGGGCGTGGGTAATAGGCGCCAGCGGCAAGCGTGGAGAGTTAGGGTTTCCATGCGCCCCGCCCCTATTTATATAGACCCTCTTAGGCGCCCACTAATGGGCTCAACCGAGGCCCATTAGTGCACCTAAGCCCAAACTAATTTGGATCAAATTCGTATTAGGCTTCCAGCCCCTTAAGTGTGTGTGACCCTATGGGCTCACACGTGAATAGACATGGCCCGAATACTCCTACTCGACCAATAATTGACAGTAGCCTATAGCAAGACATGTCAACTCCTATGCGTGCGCAAAGATCAAACCAGACGAGCCATCTCAATCTCATATACATGCTATTCCCTTTGCCTCACAATATTTGGTCTAGCTCCAAGGTGACCTCTCTTTCTCGATGCCGTGATCTGGAATCCTTGGTTAACACTTAACCCTAGCACGGCCATGCATTTCTTGATCCGATCACTCGAGGGGCCCAGAGATATCTCTCTCAAGTAGAGAGGGGCAAATTCCATCTTGACTGACCATGTCTCACAGCATGCTTCTTAACAAACCCGAGAACCACCTTTATAACTACCTAGTTACGGAGTAGCGTTTGATAGCTCCTAAGTAGGTCGGTTCACATCTTGAGCACATGCGACAATCTCAGGTCTAAGGACATAGCGTACACATTGTGTAATGAGAAATCACTATTTCTCGAGTTGGGTCTGTCCAGCCACATGCCATACATGTGCCGACATTATTAGTTTGACATCTCCATGTCTATGACTTTTGAAACATAGTCATCAACTAATACATGTGTTAGTCTAATATTCATGTGTGTCCATACATGAAACCCGACTAGGAACAACTTTAGAATAACCATACAAGTAAAGAGTCTCACAAATAATTCACATAACTGCCAATCAATACAAGTTGCCTTTTCATGGATATTCATTGAACACATATATAATACATCATGGATACAACGAAATATGATCATGTCTATGATTACCTCTAGGGCATATTTCTAACAGGAACATCGAGCACCTTCGGCGCTTCTGCCCGTGAGAAGAGCTCGCCGCTATGTACCCCAACCTTTCTGATAATAATAAGAGCATTTCATCACCTTTATCTTTCTATATTTTGTTCATTTCCCACACCTAAAGCGCAACCTGGTATAGCCCCTTCCGACTCATCGAGCATGCTTGGGGGCTGCGACTCGGCCATGCCAACTCGCACCAGTATCGTTGGCGTCAAATAACTAACCTAACTAAGTGGTGGACTGACCACAACCCGGTGCATCCTGGAACCACTCTGCGTCACCCGCCATCACGTGTCTGATGACCAGCTCTCTACACAATGGGCAAGGGCACATTGCAGAGTCGGCATCCTAACAACTCGGCTATGGAACTTAAAAAAAGTAAAACTTCATTACATACAAAATAAACGTTGTATTCGGCCAACATTTGGCCCCATAATGTTTCTGACGCACTAACGACTTCTTAAATGTTCACCTGGCCCATGATGCGCTCGGCGAGGGGTCCAACGGCGGCAAAATGGGAGTCCCACTCTGCATCGGCGCAGTCCTCCGCGACGCCCTCTCCCACGGGATCCAGATCTGCCTCAGGGTTGTGGGACTTCACGAGGGCCATCGCGAACTGCACCGAGTCCTTGGCCGTCTTCCTGACGAAGGCCTTTAGACATTCCCGCGCAGCGTCCAGGCGTCGTGCCGCTTCTTCCGATAGGGCAACCCCCTCCGGCTCAAACGCGACCAACACGACATCAATCTTGGCCATCAGCTGGTCGAGGTCCGCCCCGGTGTCGGCCAAATGGGACTTCGTCTCTATGAAAGCAGCTCGTATAAGTACGAGCAACTCAACAAAATAGGTAAGCTTCCAGGAACAAGGGCAGTTACCTTCGCAGCAGTTCTTCTCGAGCTGGAGCTTCTTCTCCGTGAGAGATTCCCGGCCCTCGGCACCCTCCCTCAGTCGGTAAAGCTCGGCGTTCGCCTCCACGATGACCTTGAGCTCCCGGGCCATCGTCTCGTTGGCCTCCTTCATCTCTGCAAAGCCCCAGGCGTCAGCCTCACACGGCAAGTCGAGCAGCCAAAAGCAAAGACAAGTCAAAAGTCAAACCTTTCAGCTTCGCCAACTGCTTCCTCGAGGCCTCGGAGTGGTGCCGCTTCAGTGCCCACAGCTCCTACAACTGAAGGACCCGGCTCGCTGACCCATGTCCCGCCTCAAGCTGGCTCGCAGCTCGCCGACTCAGGTCGATCAAAGCCTGCAGAAATAAGGCGCGTCAAGCTACATGCCCCAGCATCTAAGCACAAACACCAATAACTCACCTGGATCGCCTCGGTCGCGCGCTGAGCAGCCTCGAGCAGCGCCTCCTTGGTCACCACCGCCTCCTCCAACGGCGCCATCTCCTCAGGCGGCTGCTGGACAGCAGGGAGCGCGGGAGCGATGGCCAGGGTGTTGGTATTTCTTATGATCACAGATTTAATATGAGATTAATTCAGGAAGCGGACAGAATTACTGTTATAGCATTTCACCCGAGAGTATTCTAGGGTATCGTATTTTTCCTCAAGGAAGCAATAGCTAAAGTTATCCAGAACTCAAAAAGATATATCTAGTAATTAAAGTACCAGCTAAACCAGAGTGGGGGTAAATATAATGATAGGAGTGATATTCAATGACACACACAGGAGATATCCTAAATAAAGTATACACACAAATAAAGCGGTCTAGCTAGGTGGGAGGACAACGAGTCAAGAAAGATTCCTAGGTACTTCTTATGTATTCAAGCCAACTCTAGTAGAGATTCATAAGTGGAAGCAGAGACAGGGAAGAGAAACTGTTGTAGCTGGTCCATGTATGCTTCGAGCGCCTGGACGGGACAATCTCCAGAAAGGGATGAGAAGGGGACCTTGTGCGATCTACTCCTAAGTCCTATAGCACCAACCGCTCTCATGTGGTGGAATACGTAGGCCGGACAGGGCTGTCACCACCTACCGGCTACCACAACTATCCGTGGGGTTGGGTGCAAATCAAGATAAGTGATAACTCTAGGCACCGCACCTACAGATATAACTTAATACTCTCCTGGGATTCCAAGCAAGAGAGCACCCTCTCCCCGAGGCTCTAAGGAAAAGAGCCTAAGAGAAAGAACGTGAAACCCGCATACAAGGGACTACAACACTCGCTCTAGTGCCAATCTAACCCGACCTGGTCTAAACTAGACATTCCACAATTATCCGCAAAATAACTATAGAACTTCATTAACTCAAATAAAGGTAGAAATAATTCATATGAATAACTCAGAGTCTTATAGAAGAAAAGGAAAAAGATACAAGAGCTTTTACCGAACTCCCGAAGACAATTCCGAAACCCCGAGACAAAGCTAGACCAGACTCTAACTCCCAACTAGACTAGCCTAACTCCAAATCTTGATAGAGTGAAAGAATTGCTCCTTCGTGGTGTCTCGACCAAATGGACAGCTCCCCCTATTTATAATGCTTAGGACAGCAGGGGGTACTTGTAGCTAGAAGATGAGGCAATTCTGCTGTGGGCCTGGTGCGGCCGAACATGGAGGGGGCGGCCGAACCACTTGATCCATCGCCTCAAGCGTTCCACGGTGCACATGATGTCCTGAGGTCGGTAACTTTCTATCCAAGGCAGTTGAGCTTGATTGGAGCTCAAGCTGGTGCGGCCGAACCAGGGGTGGTGCGGCCGCACCACACCAAGGGCCGTTTCGCCCTCCGTTCCACCGACTTGTTCCTTGGACGGTGTATGATGTTCCCAGGGGTGGGTTCCCGGTGAATGAAATTGCTTTGCTTGAGTTTGTGGGCCCATGGATCCGTGGGTGATACACCGTGTCCCTCGGATTGAACCGACTCCAAACCAATGCTTAGGGTGTGTTCCATCTGTGTTTCCTTGCATGTGGTCGAAGATGATCTGAAATTGGCTCGGTCCTGGTGCGGCCGAACCACCTTGGTGTGGCCGAACCAGGGTTGTGTCGGTTTCTGCTGATTTTTGGTCTGCTTGTTCCCTGCATCGAATACTTCACAGAAAACTCGTAGAACCTTATTAGTTATATGAAATAAACATGATTCTTGTTATAAACTCCATTTTATTCCGAGAATGTGGAGGTCGATTATTGAGATAACGACCACCAACAAAACCCCCAACTTAAACCTTTGCTCGTCCTCGAGTAAATACTGAAACTGAGGTGGAACACCACTTCCTTTTGATATGATACCTGCATATAGATTATTCCAAACCCCACCTTTACCTGCGAATCTTGATGTGTCTACCATAATGGTTTGGGTAGTAGAGGAGTGGAACGGTATTGACTTCAGTCTCCTCCACTTCTCTGTTGTATGACTGGGTGGTTGAAAGATTTTTTTTTTTGAAATGACCAACCATAGCGTTACTCCTCCATAGGACCTCTCAAGTCACTCAATGTGTATGTATCCTTACCAAAGCATTGCCTCTTGTCACCCTACTTCTAAAGATAGGCTTTGTGGAGCTCATGGTAGGAGATTTAGAAGCATGCACTTGTTTCACATATGTTGCAAAATCAAAGATTGGATCCATGGAGATGACATATCATACAAGTTGATCAAGACTGTGCATGTGTATGAAAAGTGGATGATGAAAATAAAACACTCCTTTTATGAATGTCTCTCTCCTTTATTTGGAAGGCATAAGGACATGGCAATAATATTTTTTTCTTGGACCTTCATGTGTCCAAATTTTTTTTCAATACTTGGACCTTCATGTGTCCAAATTTTTTTCACTATGCTTTTGAGCATGTATTTTCCCATATATCTATATATATTGTTTTTTTTCATATAGCCCATGCCTCTTTTAAGGAATACTGGAGAGAGATCGTCACACATGGAGTTTTTATTTTGTGGATGGATGGAATGTAATGGATAACTTTCAGTGTAGAATTTTAAACATGTGGAGTGTACGTGATCTTGATCGAGCAAGTATGAGAAGTATCTCGCTAGGGTCACAAAATTTGATGAAGCTCAATGCAACAACATGGCATATATGTATATGGTTTCTTTATGAAGATCGTCATATGTCTTTGGTAGGATAAACACGAGGAGTTGTAAAGCTATGGAGAGTTCTCCTTTCAAAAAAACATCCCAGACATACAAGCGGATAAAGCGAGGATTCTTTTCATCAAACCATATCACACTTCTCAACAACTTAAACGTTATGGGTTCCCTAAGATATGATTCACAAGCTCAGACTTAGCAAAGAATAAAATATACGAAAGCCAATATAACTTGAAGTACGTGTTCAGAGAGCACCTTTGAGTTTAATTTTAGTAATTAGCAATGGATTTCATCTAAACTCATCGGTCAGGGAGGTTTGAGGGCTAGGGTGCACAAACCGTCGTGGTGAGGTCTAGACATTTCGCGAGCTTGTTCTTCGGGTCTTGCGCACATATCTGTGGGTGATCTCAAGCGTATTTGCATCAAAATCCCGAGAGATCTCCCCACACTTGTTCTTGTATCTGTGTTTTATTCAAATACAAAATGGTGGAAACAAAAGGGACTCTACGGGTTTGAGAACCTGAGAGCCCTGTTTTATTCAAACTCAAATATATCTTTTTTTGTTGTCTTTTTTCGGGAGGGGTTATTTTATTGGAGTTGTTTTCATGGTAGCATAGTAGGGTCAAAAATGGGAAAGAAGGGGGTGTTTTTAGATACTTACCTGAAATATTTCTCCCCCAACTTAGTTCATGGAACTATGTGTACTTCTTCCCACATGACCAAAGGGTGTTGTATGAATGTTGGAACTATTGCACATGCCCCTTCAGTCACTATTTTTCCCTACAAAAAGTTTAGTGGCATACGGAAACCCAAGGGACTGGAGAAAGAGCTTTTTTTTAAAAGAGCGCCATGTTGTCCCACAGTTAATTGTTCACCTCTAAAAAAAATCTAGGCCTCAAAACGTGGTTAGTGTAGATGTTAGTTACCATGATCTATTTTTTTTCTAATTATTTTTTTATCATTTTATTTTCCATATTTTTTTGTTGCTCACCAATTGTTTTTTCTTTAGCAAAACTCACACAAGGCTGAGGTAGATTTGCATCAACATAAAGAAAAGAGAATTTTTGCAATGTACTCACTATTCACCCTGTAGGGTGAGATGTGTCTCCTCTCTATGGATCGCAAATTCGTTGAAACTTACTCCAAGCCTTGGTTTATCCCCAACATGAATAGAAATTGCCAACTCATCCGATCAATTTTCTTGAAATTTTCCTGCGCGGGTCAGTTCATACATGCGACCAATATCTATAGGAGTATTGACTCTAATGGTTCATTAATCAAATAGGACACCATGTCTAAATTTTAATTAAGGCGGGCTATTTAACCTAAGCACCATACTTAATTTAAACTGCCCATGAATGTACCTCAAGAATACACTCAAATTAGAGTATACCAGCATAGAGAACGGAAGCATGGAAGCATGATCAATATATTTTCAAATGGAGATAAACATGAGTATAAGAGTGGTGAACCTTGGGGTTCCTCCCGGAAGGGCTTTTTTTTTAAAGTCAAAAGCAAGACCTTTGTCTTCGATTCTGTCACATATGGTGATTTTTTTCTCTTATGACGGTGACCTTTTCTTCATTCTGCACAAGGTTAGGAGATATATTGCTTTTTTTACATACCTGTGAGAATTTATTGAAACTTGCACCATGGTTGCAGAAGAGTCGAATGTTGATGGATCATGAAAAATTTTGGGCACCCTGGGCTCTTTCTTTCTTTCTTGTGGAAGCGTGTCGAAAGGTCAAAATGACACATCCTATCTTGTTTATTCCACAAATCAACAAAACAAGGGTGATCTCGCTAAAGCTCAATCGTAAATTAATTAACTTGATAACCAATATTAATCTCAATATCTTACGCCAATTGCTTCCCTAGCAACGGTGCCAGAAATGCTTGTCGGTATTTCTTATGATCGCAGATTTAATACGAGATTAATTCTGCAAGCGGACAGAATTACCATTGTAGCATTTCACCCGAGAGTATTCCAGGGTATCGTGTTTTTCCTCAGGGAAGCAATAGCTAAACTTATCAAGAACTAACAAAGATATATCTAGTAATTAAAGTACTAGCTAAACCAGAGTGGAGGTAAATATAATGATAGGAGTGATATTCAATGACACACATAGGAGATATCCTAAATAAACTATACACACAAATAAAGCGGTCTAGCTAGGTGGGAGGACAACGGGTCAAGAAAGATTCCTAGTTACTTCTTATGTATTCAAGCCAACTCTAGTAGAGATTCATAAGTGGAAGCAGAGACAGGGAAGAGAAACTGTTGTAGCTGGTCCATGTATGCTTCGGACGCCCGGACGGGACAAGCTCCAGAAAGGGATGAGAAGGGGAGCTTGTGCAGTCTACTCCTAAGTCCTACAGCACCAACCGCTCTCACGTGGTGGAATACGTAGTCCGGACAGGGCTGTCACCACCTGTCGGCTACCACAACTATCCGTGGGGTTGGGTGCAAATCAAGATAAGCGATAACTCTAGGCAACGAGCCTACAGATATAACATAATACTCTCCTGGGATTCCAAGCAAGAGAGCACCCTCTCCCCGAGGCTCTAAGGAAAAGAGCCTAAGAGAAAGAACGTGAAACCCGCATATAAGGAACTACAACACTCGCTCTAGTGCCAATCTAACTCGACCTGGTCTAAACTAGACATTCCATAATTATCCGCGAAATAACTGTAGAACTTAATTAACTCAAATAAAGGTAGAAGATAATTCATATGAATAACTCAGAGTCTTACAGAAGAAAAGGAAAAAGATACAAGAGCTTTTACCGAACTCCCGAAGGCAATTTTGGAACCCCGAGACGAAGCTCGATCGGACTCTAACTCCCAACTAGACTAGCCTAACTCCACATCTTGATAGAGTGAAAGAATTGCTCCTTGGTGGTGTCTTGACCAAATGGACAGGTCCCCCTATTTATAGTGCTTAGGACAACAGGGGGTACTTGTAGCTAGAAGATGAGGCGGTTCTGCTGTGGGCCTGGTGTGGCCGAACATAGGGGGTGCGGCCGAACCACTACATCCATTGCCTCAAGCGTTCCATGGTGCAAATGATGTCCTGAGATTGGTTACTTTCTGTCTGAGGCGGTTGAGCTTGATTGGAGCTCAAGCTGGTGCGGCCGAACCAGGGGTGGTGTGGTCGCACCACGCCCATGGCTGTTTCGCCCTCCGTTCTACCGACTTGTTCCTCGGACGGTGTATGATGTTCCCTAGGGTGGGATCCCGGTGAATGAAGTTGCTTTGCTTGAGTTTGTGGACCCATGGATCCGTGGGTGATACACCATGTCCCTCGGATTGAACCGACTCCAAACCAATGCTTAGGATGTGTTCCATCTATGTTTCTTTGCATGTGGTCGAAGATGATCTGAAATTGGCTCGGTCCTGGTGCGGTTGAACCACCTTGTTGTGGCCGAACCAGGGTTGTGTCGATTTCTACTGATTTTTGGTCTGCTTGTTCCCTGCATCGAATACTTCACAGAAAACTCGTGGAACCTTATTAGTCATATGAAATAAACATGATTCTTGTTATAAACTCCATTTTATTTCGAGGATGTGGTGGTCGATTATTGAGATAACGACCGCCAACACCGGGACATCGCGTTTCGGTCAGCAGGGTCTTCAACGAACCCTGCCTTGGCCCTGTCCCCAGCGCGACCTACAGCAGCACGACGTCTTCACCTTGTGGTGGCTCTGACGCTGCCACCTCCTCTTTGGCCTCCTTGGCCCCGGCTACCGCCCCCTCGATCAGTCAAGGGCGAGCCAGCAACCACTCAGCCAGGGACACCTCCCCTTAGCCACCTCGGCTGAACTGGCTTCATGGGTGGACTCCTCTGCCTTGCGCTTGGCGCCGCTGAGCGACGCCCTCCTCCAAGTCAAACCATTGACTCAGAATTGAAATCAAGCAAGAAAGGAGCCCAATCAACAGATGCAAGATGCCAGAATCTTACCTCTCAGCCGGCCGCACGCTGAAGCTCATCTTCAGCGGCACGGTGGAGGGCAGCGACTATGCTACCCATGCGGGCGACCTCGCAAGCCGCCCCTGCTCTTCTTCTTGCCCCTCCTCCTCCGGCTTGGGGTTCGTGAGACTGGCCTTCTCAGCCGCGGCCTCCGTTCCTCCACTTCCTGTGCCCGGAGGGGTGGAGCACCGACCCCGCGGGGGCACCCCACCCCTCTGGGCCTTTGATGCGGCCATCTTTCGAGTGGGGCGCCGCTTCTTCAAACTGGAGCCGGCACCTACCGCCGGCCCCGACACTTCAGCAACATCATCCAACTCGCTCCCGATGGAGGAGTCGAATGAAAAACTTCCAACATCCACCGCCAGCAATGCTAGCCCGGCGAGCGAATCAACAGCTTTGCCCTGCTTCCCCTCCGGCAGTGGCGCAGGGCACCAGAATGACACAACTTTTTCCTGCAAAAAGCCGAGTGGTATTACAACCCAACGGTTGACATCAACGGCAGAACGACTCGGCGGAAAACTACTTGGACCAAAACCACTCGGCGTGAAGCAAAACGACTCTACAAACAGACTACTTACCTCTGCCGCTTCAGGCAATACACCTTCGGGCAGCCCTTGTCGCGGACCTCCCCGCTCACGATGAGCATGACCCGCCTATAGGCTTCGCTGCACGAGACCTTGCGGTTCTGCCCACGAGTCGGATCCTCGCAGCCTGAGTACTCATAGCCGGGGTGGACCCGGTCCTGGATCAGCTGGGTCAGCCGCTTGGTGAATGACAGCGCCACCGCGGCCTCGGTCAACTTGGCGGTCTTGATCTTCTGCAGCTCGGCCAGCAGCACCTCCACCTACACCATCTCCTCCTCGGTAGGCTTCTCCTCCCACCTGGTGTTCAGGACCAGCGGCAGGCCGGTGCGAGCCGGAAGTCCGGGAGCGGGGTTCGCTACCATGAACCACTCCTCCGCCCATCTCTTGTTGCTGTCCCTGAAGACAGCCTCGGGGTACTTCCCCCCCCCCCCCCCGGCGGAGCGAGAAGGCGGCCCCGCCGACCACATCTGGCATATCCTTGTTCGGGTACACCCAAAAATGATACAGGGCCCTCCACAGGTTGAAGTGGGGCGCGATCCCTAAGAACCCCTCGCACAGATGGATGAACATCGCAATATGTGCGATGGAGTTGGGCTTGAGGTGCGTTGCCTCCAACCCATAGTATTGAAGGAGCCCCCGGAAGAATGCCCTCGCTGGCAGGCCGAACCCCTTCTCGTAGAAGGACCGGAAGACGATCGTCTCTGTCCGGTCCTTCGAGGGGAACGGCTCCCAGGTGCAGCTCCACCACCCAGAGATCGCCTTCTCCGACAGCAGGCCCTACGCCATAAGCACCTCGATGTCCATGTTGGTCATGGTGCTCGGGGAGCAGGCCAACTCCGGAGCCGGGGGCGCAGCGGCGGCATCGGCGGCTGCTGTTGGGACTTCACCGGCCATTTCTACTGAGGGCGAGTGGTGACGGGTGAAGAGGTGGCGGAGTGCTTGGGAGGCGGGTGTTCTAGAGAAGGCTGGGAAAGATCTGGAAGACTCGACTGCGATAGACAAGAAAGGGCGCAAACAGATAAGGATGCGCCGAGCCAATCATTTTAATATCGGCCGTAACCCTAACGGGTCGTTCGGCTTCTCCCCTTTTTTCAATTTTGAATCGACCTTAGGATCGTTCCTTCCTTTCCCTGAGATAGAAGGGGAAACGATAACAAATGATTTTGATGGCGGCGGTAAAAGGAAAAATGGCTCCGGAGGATAAGTTGTGCAGCTGAGTAAAGATCAGAACAGATCCCAGGCTTTTCAGATCGGATTGGATCTGCCAGTTGGATTGGAATATTCCTTTCCATACCGGGTGACGCAATTTGACTCGGCGTGTCCCTGTGACCTCGCCAGCGACCCCGCTCGGGGGCTGGGCATGGCCATCTGACTCGGTGTGTCCCTGTGACTCTGCCAGCGACCCTGCTCGAGGGCTGGGCACCGCTATTCGACTCGGCGTGTCCCTGTGACTCCGCTAGCGACCCCGCTCGAGGGCTGGGCGCCGCCACTTGACTCGGCGTGTCCCTGTGACTCCACCAGCGACCCTGCTCGGGGGCTGGGCGCCGCTATTCGATGTGGCGTGTACCTGTGACTCAGCCAGTGACCCCGCTCAGGGGCTGGGCGCCGCCATCTTACTCGGCGTGTCCCTGTGACTCCACCGGCAACCTTGCTCGAGGGCTGTGCGCCGCTATTTGACTCTACGTGTCTCCGTGACTCCGCCAGCGACCCTCCTCGGGGGCTGGGCGCTGCTATTTGACTCGGTGTGTCTCCGTGACTCCGCCAGCGACCCTGCTTATAGGCTGGGTGCCGCTATTCGACTCTACGTGTCCCTGTGATTCCGCCAGTGACCCCGCTCGGGGGTTGGGCGCCGCCGCCATTTGACTCGGCGTGTCTCCGCGACTTCGCCAGCGACCCTTCTCGGGGGCTGGGCACCGCTATTTGATTCGGCGTGTGTTCGTGACTCTGCTAGCAACCCTACTCGGGGGCTGGGCGTCGTAATCTGACCTGGCGTTCCTCGGTTCCCTTGCTGGAGCTAAGGCTAAATGCTAAAGGATTGTCAGAAATGAAGGGCTTAAGAGGTTTTTTCCTTTTTTGACCCTCGAAACGCTTTTGCGAAACCTCCTAAGGCTCGGGGGCTACACGCAACGGGTGCGCCCAGGGGCGCATCCGGTTGAAGGAAAGACATAAAGGCAGGAGTCTGCTGAAGTCAAGCTACTGCAGGAGCCCGAATATGTAAAGACTTATATGATCACCGATTGGCCTCATTGCTCGGTTAAGGCTCGATTCGGCGACTCAGCGCTCGGGGGCTTGATGGAGGTAGACCCAGCTACTTGCCTGCCGAGTGGAGACGGCTACCCGGCTAGATGACTTTGCATGAACGACCCGGCGTACACGCACTCGGTTGGACGGTGGGTGGCATCCCCTGGGGTCAGGATCTAGGTCGAACTGGATAGGCATGATCTTGTGTATCTCAACCGATCTGATTCCTTGTAACAAACCCGAGTAGATTTACCCTAACTTGTAACCCACGGCTGCTCGTATATATAAGGGGGCCGTGGGGGTACCCATAGAAGATGACTCACGAAACCCTAGCCATCGCTACTCATAATACAAACCCCCGAACATAGGACGTAGGGTATTATGCTCCGTGCGGCCCGAACCTATCTAAGTCCTTGCGTCCTCGTGTTACCATCAAGCTCACGGCTCTTCGATCCACCCTGCCTACAAATCTACTGTTGGCGCTACCCTAGGCAGACTTGCCGGAGTGCAAATCTGATAGTCACCAACTTCTACGGCTCGTTCAATCGACCGGGGACCAAAGGTGACCTGCTCGCCGTCAAGCAGCACAAGGGCGAAACGTTGCGGCAGTACATCCAGCGCTTCAGCCAGGTACGGAACAACATCCCGCGCATCACACCCTCGGCCATCATCATGGTGTTCACCGAGGGTGTGACCAACAAGCGTCTCGTGGGCAAGCTCGAGACGTGCAACGTCGAGACCGTTTCCGAGCTGTTCACCTTGGCGGACAAATGTGCTCGGGAAGCCGAAGCGCAGCAGCGCTCCGGAAGAGCCCGCCACACCGGAGCACACCCGGTCCGGCCGACCCAACAACACGGAGAACAAACGAAAGGCTGCCACCATCTTGGCAGCGGCGGAGGGCCGCAAAAAGCAACACCCCAGTCGGGCTCCTGGGGAAGGCGCCCCTAGGCCCGGTGAGGGATTCCAGAAGCCAGCTCCAGCCAAGCCAGGGGCTGGCAAGTGGTGCGAGATCCACCGAACCGACCGGCACGACCACACTCAGTGCCAGTTGGTAAAGGGGCTTGCTGAGGACCACCAGAAGGAGCGCGGCGACCGACGTCCCGACGGCGAAAATGCTCCCGAAGAGGCGAGCCTTGGCTTCCAAGAGCCGCGGCAGGCCGTCGCTACCGCCTTCGGAGGAGCGACCGCGCCACCATCCCGGAGGAGGGCCAAGCTCCTCTGAAGGGAAGTCTGTGGCGTCTCCCTAGCGCCAGAAAGCTCCCAGCTCATGAAGTGGTCAGGCAGCCCCATCACGTTCGACCGGAACAACCAACCCGACAACACAGCGGGGTCGAGTTACTCCCTTTGGTAGTAACCCACACCATCTGCAATATCGAGGTGGCTAGGGTCCTTGTCGATGGGGGAGCGGGCCTGAACCTCCTCTCCCCTAAGGTCTTCCACAAGATGCAAATCGGAGAACGCAAGCTATAGCCGTCGAAGCCTTTCTACAGCATCACCGAGGGGAAGACCATTCCCTTGAGACAGATCGAGCTGTCGGTCACGTTCAGGGAGCGGAGCAACTTCCGCACCGAGAGCGTGGTTTTCGACATGGTGCACTGCGACCTCCCCTACAACGCCATTCTTGGCCGCCCGGTGCTGGCCAAGTTCATGGCCTCTGTGCACTACGCCTACGGCGCCTTGAAGATCCCGGGGCCATTCGGGGTCATCACTATCAAGGCGGACGTCCAGGGGGCCGTATACTGCGCCGAGATGTTGTACGACTCCATGGAAGTGGCCGCCGCTGAGGACGAAGAGCGCCTCGACTCGGCATCATCCCCGCCAGTGAAGCAGCGGCTCTCTCTGGATGATGCGGCCCTCACCAAAGAGGTCTGCCTAGGGGGACCCCTTCGTGGGTGGTGACGATAGGGGCCCAGCTGGGGAAAAAATAGGAAAGCGCGCTCATCACCATCCTCCAAGCTAATGTCAACGTGTTCGCGTGGGAACCGTCCATCATGCCCGGGATCCCCAAGGAGGTGATCGAGCATTGCCTGGCTGTGCACCACAACACGCGGCCCGTCCAGCAGAAGATCCGACGGCAGGCTCCGGAGAGGCAAGACTTTATCCGTGAACAGATGCGGAAGATGTTGGACGCGGGGTTCATCCAGGAAGTCTTCCACCCCGAGTGGTTGGCTAACCCGATCATCGTCCCTAAGGCCAACGGCAAGCTTCGCATGTGCATGGACTACACCGACCTCAACAAAGCCTGCCCAAAAGATCGTTTTCCGCTACAATGCATCGACTAGGTCGTTGATTCCACGGCGGGATGCGACCTCCATTGCTTTCTGGACGCGTACTCCGGGTACCACCAGATAAGTATGGCAAAGGAGGACGAGGAAAAAACCTCGTTCACCACCACGATGGGAACGTACTGCTACGTCTGCATGCCTTTCGGGCTCAAGAACGCTGGTCCCACTTTCCAGCTGTGGCACAACCACCTGAATTAATCCGGCTCAAATGCGTTAACCATCACCACGAGGGCAATCAGGGCTAACTCGCACTTCAAACGGAGTAATCCATTGGTCTGTCGGGTAACCTCCCGATACAACCACGGGTTTGCCGATCGAAAAAACACATACAAAGTACTCACACGAAGGTGAGCCCAGAGAATACAACATTCCACAACTTTTACATTACAGAGTTCCACATAAACTTAGTATTACAGACCAAGTTCGAATTCGTAAAACAAGTACTTCAGAGTTTAAAAGTAAATGAGTTCTTCAGAGTTCATTGCAGCGGAAAAACAACGATAAACTACTCGACAATACATGATGTCTCGATGAAGCCCGTACGAGACATCACTCGGCATTATCATCATTGGCCGGGGACGCATCCCATTCCACCGACCAACCAGGAGGAAGAGTACACGGCCAAGTCAAACTAGCAACCATGTCCTCAAAAGTATCACCTGAAAACAAGCCACAAGCAAGGCTGAGTATACTAATACTCAGCAAGGCTTACCCGA
This sequence comes from Panicum miliaceum, assembly GCA_032594955.1. Taxonomy (NCBI): domain Eukaryota; kingdom Viridiplantae; phylum Streptophyta; class Magnoliopsida; order Poales; family Poaceae; genus Panicum; species Panicum miliaceum. The sequence continues at coordinate 24,943,961 of CM064060.1, read as the reverse complement.
CCAGTGCAATATACTTAGCCGACTCCTAGACATGCAAGGCTTTTGGCTTGAGGGGTTTGTTTTGCCGAAAAGCATATACTAGTAGGTCCTTACTTTCAAATTTTAGCTCCAGATTCTGGTTTTTTTAACCATTCTAGGTAAGCAACTATCCAATATCATACATGGTGAAAGAATTAATTTACATCCAACAAGTTTAATCATCATCATTGTTCCATTTCTTACTCTATGTGGTAAAAGGGTCAAGCAGTCGCAATACCGCGAGAAACGGACGATTTGAATCGAATTTCTTAACCTTGCAAGGCAGACCTAAACACACATCACGTGGTTGCTCCCAGAGTCACACGTGCAACCTTTCCCCTTTCTTCCCGGGTTGTGGTTCAGGGCCACCATCCGAGACTACAGAGCCTGGCTCTGCACCCACCCTGTGCGCGCATGGAACCAAAGTTGGGTGGGTGAGGTGCTGTCCACTTGCCGGTCTGATTAGGTACTTAAGCTTACTGATTACCATATTCTCGGCATGTGGTTAGTACGTTCAAACGCTTAACCACCACTACCACACACTACGGCCTTAGCATTTTTCACTAAAAAGATGGGGCCTCAATCACCAACATGAACATCGCACCATAGCCCCGTCCGTCGACCTTATGATTGCAGCATGTAGTAAACATTCAACTCTTATATTCTCGCGAGTGACAGGAAATCACTCGACTTTTCCTTCACGATAAAGTTGCAGTCCACAAAAACATAGATTTGGTTGTAATGTTACTTAGTTAAGATTTCTTGGGCAATCGTTGATAGAGTATAACTTAAACTAATTAACTCCATTAAACAAGACGGGGGGGGGGGGGGGGGGTTGTGTTCTTTTGGAAACTAAATTTTCTAAGCACAACATGGATTAAACACAACTTCTGTACTAGGTAACTTCTGGTGATGAAATTTTTATTTAGACTACATTATGCAAAGACAACAGCACTGTAAATATTTTAGATAGTTCTGTGTAGCAGATTAATTTTGAAAAATGTAATACACAGCCACTGCTAGAACCTAGTTATTTTTATACAGGACAAACCATGCAACTATTGATGCTAAACATTTTACAGGGTGTTAATGCATCCATATAAGGGTTATTGTAAATTTTTCAGATTTTATTGTGCATTATACAGAGCATAATAAATAGGACAAGATACACCTATTTCTTTAAGGATTAAGTTCTACAGGATGTTTTACAGGGTTTCTGAGTATGAAACGTTTTATACAGCATGTTCTAACACACAGTATCCTATAGTAAAAGTATAAACATTTTCCAAGCACAAAAACTAATTACTTTGATTTAATGCATTTTTCCACCACAAAAATTACATAAGTAGTTACAGACAGGTAAAAAGTCCCTAAATATTTTTGTGGGATCTAGGCATCAATATAACAGCTCTGTAAATGTTTCACAACATAAATCACAATATAACAGTAGGTGAAATTAAATCTACCCATTTATGGCATCAACCAAAGTCTAACAAAAAGCTTAGCTAGAGATGGGTTTTGGTCTTGAGATTTTTACATTGGCCTACACATTAAGAAACTAAGCCACTGTCCAAAAATCAGATTCAGCACTGGTCTACAACAGTGGGCACAATTAAAAGCTATTAAACCTTCCATTTAATGTAGAACAAAATATAGCAAGTATATGAAGAAATGCATGTCACAAAAGTTGTATATTTTTTCTACAGATGCCAGAACAGTTCAGTTTGTATTTTTCCAATTTTTCTACGATTTTATATGAATTTTACAATTTTACTATTTTTGAAACTAAAGTTAAAGCACTAGTTTGCAGATATGCCCCTGGAAACTTGCGTGCAGACCCTTTTAAAGATTTCAATCATTGCAATATGGTCCCTGGGAGGCGCTAGCGCGGCGGCCGGCCAAATTTCGGCGAGGGGGCTCATCGGCGGCGAGGGGAAAAGGGTCGGGGAGATCCAGGGAGGCAAGAGCAACCTTGTGGGGCCTTGGTCGGGGTTGTGGTGGCCGGAAAGGGCTCGTCGGCGTGGAGCAGGGGGCGGCGGCGGTGCGGCGCGTCGGCGATGGTGCTCCGGTGGGGTTGGGGCAGCGCTGGCGGGTCGGGAAGCTCCGGTGGGGTGATGTAGTCCCATTCCGAGCCTTGGTTCGGGCAGAGGAGGGCTGGAGGTGGGGTGTCCACGGCGGTCAGGGGCGGCGACTGTGGAGGCAGCGCTGGCAACGGTGCTCCTGCGGTTTTGGGTGACGATGGGCGGGGTAGTGAGCGTCAGTGGGAAGCTGTGGTGGTGGTAGGGGGCTCAGCTTGGGCGGTGGATGACCGGAGGGGTGAGCTCCACGGTGAGCTGAGCACAACGGCGGCAATGGTGGCGGCGGGGAGCTTTTGAGGTGTGGGGGCGCGCGTGACCGGCTTCGTGCTGCGTTTTATAGGCCGCAGGAGGGAGGGAGAGGGCCGGGCGAAGCTGGGCCGGGACGGCACGGCGGAGGTGTGCTATTAGGCGTCGGGGCGGCGGCCAGAGGCTCGGCGCGGCGAGCGGCGGGCGGGGGCGAGTGATTGGGCGTGCTGCAGCACAGTGGCTTGTCGTGCGGCGAGCGCGGGGAGTGGTGGGACAGAGCGGAGGCTCGGGCACGGCGGGGGCTCGCCATTGGGTGCGGCGTGCGGTGGCCGGGCGCCAGCGTCGCGTGCAGCCGGCACGGTTGGCGGCCGGAGATCTTGGCGTGGGGAGGGAGGGATTACGCGGCACGTGATTGGGCGCAGCAGGGCTTGGTTGGGGGAGTGTTGAGGAAGGCCGGCGACTGGCTTGTCGCGGCGTGGGCGGCAGGCATCGCCGGCCAAGTGGCGGCCGCGTGCTGCCGGCGGGGCGTGAAACAGGGAAGGGAGAGAGACCGAGAGGGAAAAAGAGAAAAAGGCAGGGACTGAACTGTAAAGCTTTGCTTTTCTCCTATTTTTGTGGGGCAACTCAAAATTCTCTGAATATAAAAGTTGTTCAAAATAAAAAGTTCTACAAGTTTTGTTTCAGGCCAAAGTTCATTTGAGCTCTAGTTTGAGAGTTAAATTGAAGACTCAAAAATTTATGATTCAGAGGGCACGGCATTTTATGGGCAAAGTTTCCTATTCTTTCCGAGGTCTCAACTAGACTTTTGTTTATCATGTCACTGATGATGTGCCTATTTGATTTCGTAGCCATAAGTGCTTTGAGGTGAAAGTTATTTAATTTGTTCGATTAAAGTACATGTACTTGTGCACATATATACATCTATTTTCAATTCAAAGCAAAACCAATTTATAATTCATTTCTTTTAAACTTTTCTTAGTTATTTATGCATCTTGTTAAGCTAATGAGGCTTGTTTTGTAATTTAAACACCTGAGGTGTTACACCAGCGGACCATGCGCATCACTCTACAGGACTTGTAGTCCTGCAATGTCAAAGCATACGTCGACAACATTGCGGTAAGGACCCAGCAGCAGGAGTCCCTCCTGCGGGATCTGTCGGAAGCATTCGATAGCCTACGCACCACCCGGCTTAAGCTGAACCACGAGAAATGCATGTTCGGTGTCCCAGCGGGGAAGCGTCTAGGCTTCCTAGTATCAAGCCGAGGCATCGAAGTGAACCCCCAGAAGGTGGAAGTAATCGAGCGCATGCAACCTGTTGGCGCTAAAATCGGCCGGATAGGAATAGGCCGATGGTCTTCAGCGTCGAACACACGACCCGGGAGAATCTGCTTAGCTCCTGTTCGGGTTATCGCCCTGGTGCGGTTCGCGCGGCGTGCCAGTCAATCTGACATGTTGATTGACAAGGAAATAAAGTATTAAATTCCAGGCGCGTCGATCGGCTGGAGTTCCGATCTGTCCTAAGGAGCGCGTCAGCGGCGAATCGGCCGATTTGCTTTAAAGATGATCGGCTATGGATCAGCCGATAATCGTGTAGTAATTGTAAAGAAAACTGCTCGAGCGATCTAAACGATTACTACAGAGGCAACACTTGAAATAGATCTAATCGGCTGTAAGATGATGAATCGAAGAAGAATAATGACGAAGCCGATTGCTCTGATCTCAAGCTGGATAACTGGTGATAATACTAGAACAACAAGTAAAACTTGCAATTCTAGTAAATATCGATAACTGGTGAATAAATCCAAACGAAACCACAGCGATGCGCCCGTAGTTAAAGCTCGGATGTTACTCGGTAAGCGGAACCTACCAATTGGCCGGAGATCAGGTTGATGCAGCCCTGCCAATCCGTACGAACTCGTGAAAGAAGAAAAATATTGGCAAAGTCGCCGACTTGAAAGTAAATTGCTGGAAAAGTAGAAGTATTGTTGTTGATTGATGTGTTTATCTTTTTTGCAAGACCCTGACGACTCCTATTTATACCCTAAAACTAGGACTCCTGGTCGATCACGACTTGTTACAACCTTATTTAAACAACAGGAAGACTACTATATCTATAAGAACTTTAAAAGGAAACGGACTCCCGCAGAATCTTCCGCCGCCGTTCCGTAATCCAATCAGGATTCCCTTCAATTGCTCCTTGACCGACTTAGCGTGCCCTGTTGACCAACTTTTGACCAGGACCCTCTGAAATAGTCCCATCCTGTTGGCGCAGGCTGTATCACCAATCGGCCGATTTCCAACTGTTACCTCAATCGGCCGATTCCTTACTGTAGCCTTTAGATCTGCCGCATCGGCCAATCTTCCCCTCCTGACGCCGATTCAACACGTGTCAAAATCTGGCGTCAACACATGCCCCCCAGTTTCGGAGTAAAATATAACTTTTTCTTCGAAACTCTTTCTTTAATCCTTTCCTCCGAAACGGGCGCAGTAAAATCTCCTTCCGTTCCGCGGCACAATGATTGCAATTTCCTCGAACCGAGCGCGTGAAACGACCGCTCCTTTGGAACTCGTGTAGACGGCCGCGGTAAAAATACCATCTTTGCCCTCGCTTCCCTGATTTTTCTTAAGTACTGGCTTTCTCCGCCTATCCTTCCCCACGAATCTAGCATTCTCTTCCATCGAACCACTGTTCGTCTTCCTCCAAGCTCTATTGATCTCCAAGCGCTTCCCCTTTTCCGGCGATCTCATCCGCGGCCTGCTCCAACCCCCCAATGGCGTCACCATCGGCGACCGCTCCATCTACAGAGGCTCCATCGGCAACTCCTTCGGCGGCGGCGGCCCAATCAGCGGCTTCCCCAGCGGTCTCATCGGCGATGAGGACCTCCATCCCAGAGGTAAATGCTCGAAATTTCCTCCTTTTTGCCTTTTTACTGCTTCAGTATTTTCCGGACCCTCTCTCAATTTCTTCCCCTTTCCCCCTTTTTAGGCACTTAGGCACCGAATCACTATTCCTCTCTCAGAATCCCCTGACCTCATCTGTTTGGGCCCTATGTCGAACCCCGATCCAACGGACCTGATCAGCTTAGAAACCCATAGAATCCCTTTTAAGCAATCATCTATGGATTTAGATCACTGGGTAGGCACTTTCAGATCCTGGCCAAATGAAACACCCGGGTGGAGAGAATGGTACCAGAGGGTAGCCGGATCTTGGAAGGTTCAGTGGGAAGAACTAAAAATCGGCCAGTGCATAGACTTATCTTTGTCTCAAATGGAAAGAAACGAACCTCTGGTCATGGCAGCCTCTTATTTTTGGTCCGATGCACTTAATGCGTTCCTTTTCGGACACGGACCCATGACCCCAACCTTGGCCGATGTTCTGCTGTTGACCGGCCTCGATGTCTCCTCCGTCGATACCCCCTTCAATTATCTGTTCAAGCCATCTCATCGGCTGGAGACCAAAGGAATCGGCGGGTGGAAAGGATACATTAGCAAAAACATGAAGACCGGGACAGTCTCACAGAGGGAGCATACTGCCTTTTTGATGATATGGTTGGAAAAGCATTTCTTCTGTGGCAGAGCAGTCGGCCCCTCTTCGAACACTCAAGCTTTGGCAGAGGCTCTATCACAAGGATCTGCCATCCCCCTTGGAAAACATTTGCTGGGATCGGCGTATTACCTGATGCACCAAATCGGCACCAAGCTGTCGAAGGGGGAGCCGATCGGGAACCCTGGTGGTCCTTGGTGGTTCATCACCCTCTGGCTCAATTTACACATGAGTAAGGTTTCTCAGCAACGGATAGAGACAAAAACCTTCCCCAATATCGAGTCAGAGGAGAATCCATCAGTCCGTCGCCGCTGCAGATCTTTTGGAGAAGCGGTATCGGCGTTCCTCGGCTGCCAATTTACTGCTACCCGCACAGCTGAGTACTTCAGATGTTTTTACAATGGCCTTAGTGAAGAAACGATCAGCTGGTACCCATATCAGGCAGTAGAGCCGATTTTCGAATTACCCATATGCTATGACTTTTCCACTCATACTTTTGACAGAGAGCTTATGGATGTCTTGATCAAACCGGGGATTCTGCCAGCCAACTTCTTCTCAGGAAAGGACTCTCCCACCTACGAATTCTACAATCCATCGGCTGCGGCAAGGCAACTGGGTTTCGGCCAACTGCCGATTCGGGTCTACTTCGCCGGTCAGGCGAAATTCAGAGATGGTCTGACCTCAAGTCTTGATTACAGTCGGTTGTGCGATCTAGTACCCGATTCCAGTACTATTGACCTGAATAATTGGTCAGTTGCCTCTTTTGCCACCCAGCAATTCAAATTATGGTGGGCAGAATGGAAGCAACACCTTTTCTGTAAATCTCCATCGTCTTACTGCAACATTCTGGACCCAGAGAACATTGATCCAAATGCAGCGGTATGTCCTTTTTCTCAGCCGATTCTAATGCTATTTCCTTCTACATTGTCATCTTGTTATTAACTCATGTTCATCTCTTCAGTCTGAAAGCCATATCCCTCCGACGCGGAGCCAAAGCGGCTGGCCGATTGATAGTCATCACCAATACACACCGTATCCACTTATCGGCTTCCATGCTCCAACTGTCAAAGATATCTCCACTGGCCGATCGAAGCGAGCACCGAAAAGGCCAACATCAAAGATAACCAGCCGTCGGGTGCGAGTTCGCATTGGATCGGCCGATCAAACGGCAATAGCATCGGCTGAAATTCCCCGTATTGGATCGGCCAGCCAGATGGCAGTGGTATCGGCCGAGACTTCCCGCATCGGATCGGCCGACCAAGTAGTGGTGACACCAGCCGAGACTCCAATTCCTTTATCTTTGCCGGTTGTCGAGATGGCCGATCCCCAAGTCACTGCTGAAGTCGGGGCAGCTGCAGCATCACTATTAGTAGAAGCTGTTCAGGTAATCTTATTTATCTCATATATTTCTCCGAATCTTCCACTGACATCAATTCTATCCCTCTGCCAGGCTGCACAAGTTATCCCACCGCAATCTCCGCAGCAATCGGCCACGTCCCAAGTGGGAACCGAGACTCCAGCAGCTCCTATCATTGAGGTAAACGATCTCTTACCTTGAACTCTTAATTCTCACAAAACTTAACCAATCTTGATGCAGGCCGATTTGGGTATGCCAACTACAACCCTACAACAGGCATCGGCCGGGAGACCCACAGAGGCATGGCAAATTTCTGTCACCATCTTATTTCAATTTCCCATAGCATATTCACAGGATCTTCCTTTATGTCTTTTTTAGGAAGCTGGTCCAAGCGGAGCGCTAATAACCATTGAATCTTCTTCTTCCGACGAGCCAAATGCACCAGTCCCTGAGACAAGGGAAACACTTCCCACCGGCGCAGGCAAGAGAAATTCGCTTTAAAGAGGTAACAATCTTACCATTAGAATCAGCCGATTTCCTTTCACTGCTTGCTTACCCTTTACTTTATTTCCTCACAGGAGCAAGATACCCCCAACAACAGCATCTTCTCTTTTGCTGTCTCCTTGGCCGATGACGAAGAAATTGCTTCACACCCAATTCCATCGAGCTCCATCTCCGACGATGTCCGCGCCAAGCTCGAAAGCATGCGCACTCTCCTTCAAGACGACATCGGCCGATTGGTAGAAGATGCATCGCCGATTCGACGACTTTTCAACGAGATCAAAGGTCGAATCCCGGAAGAAGTATCAGAAAATTTAGCGTATGCTGCCTATATAGAGGGCATGCAGATTCCGGTTTCCAGGGCGCTGCGCCATATGGCCGATCGTGCTCAAATGGCAAAAACTCAGGAGGAGGTCGATTCATACAAGCACCGGACTCAGGAAGTACACCACAGGATCAACTTCCTTGAAAACTGCCGTCCGGACATCGTCGGCGCAATAGATCGGCTGAAACGGAGGAGAGCAGAACTGGCCAATGAGATGGAATAGATAACCAAAGAGATAGCTGCCGAAGAAAAGAAGCTCCAAGAACTCCCATCCATCATCAGCGAACTGAAGCAAGAAAGGCAGCATCTGGCCCGCGAAACGATAAAGCTTCGTCGCCGTATGTCAGAAGTACTAGGATCGGCCGACGATGATCAGAGAGTACTAGACTCGGCCGATCGGATTAGACGACAAGCTATTGTAGCCATAGACGCTTTCCTTGGGCTTTAAAGAATATGTTAAACATTTATTGCTCCTTCAATGTCACTGCGCCGATTTGGTTCTGAACTGCTCCTTCAATCTGCTTTGCATTTATGTATGTATTTACTCCGATAGGACGTGTCTCACCATCCATCTATCTCCCCTTCATTTATAAGTAAACCATTCACCGTCTCCAGAGTCATACACATCACTTATCTTCTCTCCCTCTTTTACTGTCCCAAACTGAACGGCAAGATGTCTTCTTCGTCCTCTTCATCTTCTTCCTCTGTTAACCAGGTATGAACTCCTCTTCTGCCTTTCTCTCAAGCATCTCAATCGCTCTGATGCCGGGTAACCCCTTTTATTTCTGTTTTAGCCGAAACGTCTCAGCCCCGGTCTAGAACGGGCGATAGAAATCATGCATTCAGAAGAGCCACTATCATAGGCAGACAGAAATCTGATAAGAGCTCATGCTGAGGAACTCAGAGATCATGTCCCTGTTGCTGTCCAGGAATACTCGGACCTTATAGATGCTCATTTTTTGGTCCGCAAGCGACCATCTTCCGAAAAAAGTTCTCCACTTCCTTGTAAAGCCAAAACTGAAGTCGCCATGGAAGATCTGGAGGACAAGAAGACCCGCCTGCTGAAAGAACTTTGCAACCAAGCTGAAACTGGAGCCACTGCAGAGGACCCGAAAGAGAAAAGGCTCACCCTTATGATAAAACTGGGTCGCATCGAGAGAGAAATCCAGCGTAGGCGTAGTCAGTAGACACATCGGTATTTTTATTCTAAGGGCGACTTGTACCATGTCGGCCATGTAATCTGTCATTTTCATCCAATAATGAATCCCAATGTTTCCTTCACCAGATGTGTAGACAAAAACCGATGAGAAATCAGTCATGTTATCTTGATATATTTTGTTGCGAGTTATGCATCTACCCAAATGCTTGGATAGTACCTCTTCAGATATCGCCCGTTTAAAGCTCTTGGGAATTCCTCCCCTTCGACTGTCTCCAGAATATATGCATTCCCAGGGGCACATCGGCCGATTCTATACGGCCCTTCCCAAGTAGGTGACCATTTACCGAATTTGGGATCTTTGGATCCTATCGGCAGCACCAACTTCCATACCAAATCTCCCTGAGAGAACTGTTTAACTTTGACCTTTTTGTAATACCATCTGGCCACCCTTTTCTTGTTTTCTTCTATACTAATCAGAGCTCTCAACCGTAAACCTGCCGAATCATCAAATTCATCTTTCATGAGAAAGGAATAGTCATCAGCCGTTAACTGATCTTGCAACGATATACGTCTTGACTCTGTCCTTATCTCCCATGGCAAGACCGCCTCATGACCATAAACCAACTGATAAGGGGATATTTTAGTGGCTCCATGACAAGCCATCCTATATGCCCATAAAGATTCAGCCAAAGACATATGCCACTTCTTGGGTTGCTCTTCTATCTTTCTCTTGATTAATTTGATTATCCCTTTATTAGACGATTCTGCTTGGCCATTGGCTTGAGCATAGTATGGAGAAGAGTTTAATAATTTAATCCCCATATCGGCGGCAAACTCTCCGAATTCTCCAGAAGTAAACATTGTCCCTTGATCAGTTGTGATGGTTTGAGGAATACCAAATCGATAAATGATATGGCTTTTAACAAATTCAATCATATTGGCCGATGTCACGTTCCTTAAAGGAACTGCCTCCACCCACTTGGTAAAATAATCTGTGGCCACCAATATGAACTTGTGCCCTTTGCTTGATGGAGGATGAATCTGTCCGATAAGATCTATTCCCCAACCCCTGAACGGCCACGGCTTAATTATTGGATTCATAGCCGATGCTGGCGTGCGCTGTATATTGCCAAACTTCTGACAGTCTTGGCATCCTTTGTAGTACTTGAAACAATCCTCAAGGACGGTCGGCCAATAATACCCATTGTTCCGGATCATCCATTTCATTTTGTGAGCCGATTGATGAGCCCCACACACGCCCTCATGGATTTCTCCCATCAGAACCTTTGCTTCTTCTGTTCCCAGGCATTTGAGAAGAACTCCATCAATCGTCTGATAAAACAAATCATCCTCAAGCAACACATATTTTGTAGCCTGAAAACATGTTCGCCGATCCACTTTTTGGGATGGATTTCTCAAGTAATCGGCGATTGCCTTTCGCCAGTCATCGGCCGCGAGCTCTAGCGTCATCGCTCCCTGAATCGGCCGATACCCAGAAGGATGTTGGGCCAGTCTGTTGGCCTCTTCATTATAATTCCTGGGGATATGCTCGATTATTGCAGACTTGAACTCTTTTAAAAGCTGAAGGCAATCCTCATAATAAATCCTCAAGATATCATCCTTGCACTCAGATCGCCCCGTCAACTGATCCACAATGAGCAAGGAATCTCCAAAAATTTCGACTGCATCAGCTCTGACTTCCCTTAATAATTGGATGCCTTTCAGAACGACTTGATATTCCGCCTGGTTATTAGTTGCGGAGGCTTCTATCGGCAGAGAGAAATTATAACTTGCCCCCCGAGGCGACACAAGAACAATGCCGATTCCTGATCCAACCCCACACGAAGAACCATCAAAATATAGAGTCCATGGAACTGGTTCAACAGTGGCGATTTCTAGTCCACAATGCTGAACTACGAAATCGGCCATCACTTGACCTTTGACAGCTTTGGCCGATTCGTACCTTAAGTCGAATTCTGACAAAGCCAGGATCCATTTTCCAATCCGTCCTTTCAAAATCGGCAACAATAGCATATACTTCACCACATCATCCTTGCATATGACTATGCATTCTGCCGATAACAAATAGTGCCTGAGCTTGGTACATGAGAAGTATAAACACAAGCATAGCTGCTCCACCGGGGAATATCTTGTTTCGGCATCTAAAAGTCTTCTGCTGACGTAGTATACCACTCGTTCTTTCCCCTCAAACTCCTGTACCAACGCCGATCCAATAGCTTATTCATCAGCCGATAAATATAACTTGAACGGCTTACCAGGCTGTGGTGGAACCAATACTGGAGGTGAAACCAGATACTGCTTGATATTCTCTAGTGCCTTGCGCTGTCCTTCTCCCCATATGAATTCCTGGTTGGGCTTTAATTTCAATAGAGGGGTAAAACCTTGAATACGTCCTGATAGGTTGGATATGAATCTTCTGATAAAATTGACCTTGCCGATGAGGGACTGTAGCTCAGTTTTATTTTGTGGGGCCATCACTTTGTTGATGGCGTCTATGGTCTTGCGGTTGACTTCTATCCCGCGCTCATGGACCATGAATCCTAAGAATTGCCCAGCCGATACACCAAATGCACACTTGTTTGGGCTCATCTTCAACCCATGTTTCCTTGTGCATTCCAGTACTTCTTGTAAATCGGCCAGATGGTCTTGGTGACCTTTTGACTTGACCACGACGTCATCTATATAAATTTCCACCGATGAACCAATGAGCTTGTGGAAGATGTAATTCATGGCCCGTTGATACGTAGCGCCGGCGTTCTTCAACCCGAAAGTCATAACAACCCATTCAAATAAACCAAGATGACCTGGGCACCTAAAAGCCATTTTCGAAATATCTTCTTCGGCCATTAATATCTGATTGTACCCTGCATTCCCATCCATGAAACTTATGACTTTGTGTCCTGCGGCAGCATCCACCAAGATATCGGCCGTTGGCATCGGATATCCATCCATTGGTGTAGCCTGATTTAAGTTCCTGAAATCGATGCACACACGTAACTTTCCATTCTTTTTGTATACGGGCACAATATTAGAAATCCATTCGGCGTAGCGGCACTGCCAAATAAATCCTGCTTCAATTAACTTTGTAATTTTGGCCTTTATATCAGGTAGAATCTTGGGGTTACACCGTCGTGCAGGTTGCTGATATGGCCGATATCCTGATTTTATAGGCAACCGGTGTTCAACAATGGACCGGTCTAGTCCTGGCATCTCATGATATTCCCAAGCAAAGCAATCCTTGAACTCTTTTAATAAACTTATCAATTTACATTTGTACTCAGGATCCAAATTAGCACTAATGTACGTCAGCCTTGATTTGCTGCTATCTCCCAAATCTACCATCTCCAATAAATCGGCCAACGTAAACCCATGCCCAAGCTTCCCATCTTCTCGGACGAGCTGATCCATTTATTCTGAATCTTCAGAGCCGACTGCTTGGATCGGCTGTAGACCGAAATCGGACACTCTCAGGTAGTCAGTGTCCCAAGTCCTGCCAGATATACACTTGACGTGCTCGCAGCTCCACTGTTGCGTGTCGGCCGCTGCAACGCTGTAGACGGAATCGGCAGCGACTATCTCTGTGCTGTCGCCGACCCATTGCACAAGGCATTGATGCATTGTAGATGGGACACAGCAGTTTGCGTGTATCCAGTCGCGACCAAGCAGCATATTGTAGGACCCCTTGCCATTAATAACGAAAAAAGTGGTAGGGAGGGTCTTACTGCCGATGGTGAGATCGACGCAGAGCGCTCCACGGGCGGGTGACACGTTGCCTTCGAAATCCTTCCGCATCATGTCCGCCTTGGTGAGGTCTTCATCGCCCTTGCCTAGCTTGCGGAACATGGCATACGGCATGATGTTAACTGCAGCGCCTCCATCAAATAGTAATTTGGTGACGGGTCTTCCATCAACATAGCCCTTGAGAAACAGCCCTTTGAGATGCTGCCGTTTTTCTTCTTCTGGTTTCTCAAACGTAGCCGTCATCGGCTCTAACACCAATTGTGCCATTTGTTCCTCCTCCGTTCTTGTCACTTTATCTCGATCGTTGGGCGCCATGAACTCCATCGGCAGTATGAACACCATATCGATTTCGGCTGCCGATTCTTGATTACTTGTTTCTTGATCATTTTTCTTTGGGCGCCACACTCGAGACTTAACATTTCTTTTCTCTGGCACCTGCCTCTGTTCTTCTTCTTGATGCTCCCACTGGCGTAGGCATTGGATCCTTCGCTTCTGGGATCTGGATAGGCCATCAGGACACCACCTGGGATTTGCTGGTTTGGCCGATGATCTGGCGTGTTCCCAATCTGGTTCACTTCCAAGGGGATCCTCGTCTGATACCCTATCATCGGCCATCTCTTCCAGCCGATCGCGCACGCTGATCCTGCCCCCCAGTCCATCCCGCTGGCCGATCTTGCTTTTTGACTGGTGGTACTGGTCAACTCTGCCCCCCAGCCGATCATGCACCGAAACGCGCTGTTCCTCTCGTCCGCGCCGATTTCTGCTGATCGGCTCTGATCCTCTGTCCCTAGAGTGTGGCTTCGGGCGATCGTTGTAGCTCAATCTGTTACACTCCGGACAGTTATCGGCAGACGGCAATCTGATGTCGTTCTCCCAGCAGTAGACGAAGAACGGACATTGCCAGTGATCCTCATGCCGGCGTATCATCTCTTCCTGGTATCTTGCTTGTTCTTGCTGCTGCCGATACTTACTGAGTAAGAATTGGGAGGTGACGGGCTTGCGTGGTCGTTCTGGCCCCCGCCTGTTCCTTTTGATTTCTTCCGTCGTGATCTGCCTCCTCGGATCGATGGCGCCGCCTCTTCTCGCCGATTCTGACGTCAGCACCTTGGTTTGACTCGAATTTCCTTCAGCATTAACCATGTTGGCCGGGAAGGGATGCTGATCTATCTTCATCGGTTTTGCCGATTTAGCTGGGGTTTCAAATTTAAGCCTCCCCTGCTCGATGGCCAATTGTATCTGCTGACGGAAGACTTTGCATTCATTTGTATCATGAGAAGTGGCGTTGTACCACTTGCAGTACTTCATCTTCTTAAGTTGATCGGCCGAAGGGATGGTGTGATGCGGAGATAGCTTAATCTGACCTTCCTGAAGCAATAAATCAAAAATTTTATCAGCCTTTGACATGTCAAAGCCGAATGTCTCTGGCTCCTTCTTCCCAAAAGGGCATGATATTGGTTTTTTTCCCTTTAACCCACTCTGCCAGGCCGATTTCCTCTTCCCCATCGGATTCAGATCCTTCCAAGTATGCCACCTTCTTTTGAAAGTTCCTCCGCTGTTCAAACGGTCGGACCTCTTGTCCTGACAATCGGTGGACGATTTGGCTTAGGCTTTCAAACTCTTGGGCAGCATATCTTTCTTTGATTTGTGGCAAGAGGCCTTGGAAAGCGATATCGGCCAACTGTGCATCAGTCAGAGCCAGACTGTAGCATTTGTTCCTGACTTCTCTGAACCTCTGTATATATCCCATCACTGGTTCATCGCTCCTCTCGTGTACTCCTGCATAGAAGTACTTGTGGAACTGTTTCTCCAGATCGGCCCAAGTAACAATAGAATTTGGCGGCAAGGTGGTGAACCACTGGAAGGCCGATCCGGATAGAGATGACGAAAATAAACGCACCCTCAGAGCATCTTGCGTGGCAGCTTCCCCGCACTGGATGATGAATCGGTTGATGTGCTCCATAGTGGATGTATCGTCCGTCCCTGAAAACTTGGTGAAATCAGGAACTTTGTAGCGGTGTGGGAACGACAGCAAGTCATAGGCCGATGGATATGGCATCTTGTAGGTGTAAGTTTGAACTTTTGGCTTCAATCCAAACTGATCCTGGATTACTTCTGCTATTCTTGCTGTCCAGTCCACCTGCTGCTGATGAACAGCTGTTCGCGGTGCAGGCATGTGCTGAAGAGCTGGCACGGCTGGGTGATGAATCGGCGAACTTTGCTGAGCGGCCGATAATTGATGGCGAAGTGAGTCCGCCCCCCTATCGTATGTCATCGTTGGCGCCGTGCCTCTGAATGCTTCTACAGTGCTTGCCCCCCTGCCAATTTCTGATGAGATCGGCTGATACTGGGGGACCGTCGGTCGGGCGGCCGATTGGTGCGGCACCTGGATTGAATAACTCCCGTATCCGTTCGTTGGCTCGGGAGAATACATCGGCGCCGATGTTCCCCAAGGTACCGAGCTTGTGGGCAGTGATTGCACAAAAGCAATCTGGACGGGTTGAAGCGGTGTCCCTGATAGCCTTGGACTGCTCCGCTGGCCAGAGAGCTGACGACGGCGTTATACACCGTGTTGGTCATCACTGAGGATTGGTCGATGAATGCCTGATAAACGGACTATTGGATCATCTCTGACATCTTGCCCGAGTCCTCAGCAATAGTGATGTGGCGGGGAGCTAGAATAGGAGCCTTCTTGACCGCCTCCCCGCTTCTGGTACGACTGAACGACTGGAGGTACATCTTCTTGTAATCTTCTAGATGTTTGGCTAATTCTTCCCTCTGGTCGTCCTTGAGATCCGCTTCTGTGACCTCAATGATGTTGCTGTCGGAGATCTCTACGTTCTTCGACATATCAGATCTTGGATTGTCCCACCGGGCGTGCTAAAAGTGTGTTGGCACTAAAATCGGCCGGATAGGAATCGGCCGATGGTCTTCAGCGTCGGACACACGACCCGGGAGAATCTGCTTAGCTCCTGTACGGGTTATCGCCCTGGTGCGGTTCGCGCAGCGTGCCAGTCAATCTGACATGTTGATTGACAAGGAAATAAAGTATTAAATTCCAGGCGCGTCGATCGGCTGGAGTTCCGATCTGTCTTGAGGAGCGCGTCGGCGGCGAATCGGCCGATTTGCTGTAAAGATGATCGGCTATGGATCAGCCGATAATCGTGTAGTAATTGTAAAGAAAACTGATCGAGCGATCTAAACAATTACTACAGAGGCAACACTTGAAATAGATCTAATCGGCTGTAAGATGATGAATCGAAGAAGAATAATGACGAAGCCGATTGCTCTGATCTCAAGCTGGATAACGGGTGATAATACTAGAACAACAGGTAAAACTTGCAATTCTAGTAAATATCGATAACTGGTGAATAAATCCAAATGAAACCACAGCGATGCGCCCGTAGTTAAAGCTCGGATGTTACTCGGTAAGCGGAACCTACCAATTGGCCGGAGATCAGGTTGATGCAGCCCTGCCAATCCGTACGAACTCGTGAAAGAAGAAAAATATTGGCGAAGTCGCCGACTTGAAAGTAAATTGCTGGAAAAGTAGAAGTATTGTTGTTTATTGATGTGTTTATCTTTTTTGCAAGACCCTGATGACTCCTATTTATACCCTAAAACTAGGACTCCTGGTCGATCACGACTTGTTACAACCTTATTTAAACAACAGGAAAACTACTATATCTATAAGAACTTTAAAAGGAAACGGACTCCCGCAGAATCTTCCACCGCCGTTCCCTAATCCAATCAGGATTCCCTTCAATTGCTCCTTGACCGACTTAGCGTGCCCTGTTGACCAACTTTTGACCAAGACCCTCCGAAATAGTCCCATCCTGTTGGCGCAGGCTGTATCACCAATCGGCCGATTTCCAACTGTTACCTCAATCGGCCGATTCCTTACTGTAGCCTTTAGATCTGCCGCATCGGCCAATCTTCCCCTCCTGACGCCGATTCAACACGTGTCAAAATCTAGCGTCAACACAACCCCCAACCCGGCTAAAAGAAGCATAATGCCTCACGGGTTGCATGGCGGCTCTCGGATGGTTCATCTCCAAGCTCGGGGAGAGGTGTCTCCCTCTCTTCAAATTACTGAAGTAGACCGACCGTTTCGAGTGGACCCCGGAAGCCGACAAGGCATTCTGGGAACTAAAGGCGTATCTCTCCTCCCCACCGGTGCTGGTAGCACTTCGGGATGGGGAAGCCCTACTCCTCTACATTTCAGCAACCCCGCAAGTGGTAAGCGCGATGCTGGTAGTGGAAAGAGAAGAGGAAGACCCCGGGCAGTGTAAAGCTAGCTCGGGAGAAACTAGCAACCCCGGGGGCGAACGACCAGACCCCGGGGAACAGGAAAAATCTGGGGGAGAAGCCTCAGACCCCGAGGAGCCAGAAGAAAGTCGAGCTACGGAGGTGCAACCTGTTCCCGGCCCCGGGATTACCCAGGATGGACACGCAAGGCCACCTGGCCGTACACAAAGGCCAGTGTACTTCGTAAGCGAAGTACTCCGGGATGCAAAAGAGCGCGATCCACAGGCGCAGAAGATGTTGTACGTCGTCCTAATGGCGTCCCGCAAGCTACGACACTACTTCCAGGTGCATCAGGTTATCGTGGTCACGTCATACCCCCTAGCCCATATCCTCCGTAACCGGGAAGGGACGGGATGCACGGTGAAATGAGAGATCGAGCCAGCAAAGTTCGGCCTCCAGTTCGCACCCCGACACACCATCAAAAGCCAAGCGCTCATCGACTTCATCACCGAATGGATGCCCGTCCCCGACATCGAGCGTCTAGAGGTAACCGCCATTCTGGCAGTCGATGACGACAAGCCTTGGACCTTGGAGTACTGGATCATGAATTTCGATGGGTCACTCACCCTCCAGGGGGCCGGCGCCGGGGTGGTCCTCACCGCCCCGGATGGTCACACCCTCAAGTACGCTGTTCAGCTAGGCTTCCAAGCCACGAACAACATGGCGGAATACGAGGGTCTCCTAGCCGGGCTCCGAGTAGCCGCCGGACTGGGAGTCCGCCGCTTTCTAGTCAAGGGGGACTCCCAGCTCATGGTGAACCAGGTCTCCAAGGAATGTCAGTGCGCCGACCCTCAGTAGCCGCCAACGTGGCCGAGGTACGGCGAATGGAACGGCATTTCAATAGACTCGAGCTGCGATACGTACCCCGAAAGGAGAACACTGAGGCTGATGAGCTGTCTCGCCTCGCATCCTCACAATCTCCATTAGCCCTTGGGGTGTTCGAAGAAAGGTTATGCCAACCTACCGTCACGGCCGCCGACCGTGTCGAAGGGGGAACCCCGTCTTCGAGCGGGGGGAACTAGGCCCAGCCACCTGCCGAGCTAACCCTGCTCTCATCCAGTTCTCAGGGACCCTCGTGGATGGATGACATCCGCGGCTTCCTGAAAGAAAATATCCTTCCCGAGGAGGATGTCGCTGCGGAACGGATCGCACGACAGTCCAAACGCTACGTCATGGTAGATGGGGATCTATATCGACGTGGCACGGACGGGGTCCTCCTGCGGTGCATCACCCGGGAAGAAGGCGGTGAGCTGCTCGCCGATATCCACGAGGGTGAGTGTGGAAATCACTCGGCTTCCGGCACGATGGTCGGTAAAGCCTTTCGGCAAGGTTTCTACTGGCCGACAGCCCTCCAGGATGCAGTCGAACTGGCTCAGCACTGCAAGGCGTGTCAATTCCACGCAAAGCAGTCTCACCAGCCAGCACAGGCACTCCAAACCATTCCCCTGTCATGGTCATTTGCGGTTTGGGGGCTCGACATTTTTGGACCTTTCCCAAAAGCCATCGGGGGATATAAATGGTTGTACGTGGCGATCGACAAGTTAACCAAATGGCCGGAGGTCTCTGCGGTCGTAAAGGCCAACAAGACTTCAGCTCTCAAGTTCATCAAAGACCTGGTAGCTCGGTTTGAGGTCTCTAATCGCATCATCACTGACAACAAGCCCCAGTTCACGAGCAACCTCTTTGGGGACTACTGCGACGACATGGGCATTAAGTGTGGCAGAACCACCTGAATTAATCCGACTCAAGTGTATTAACCATCACCATTAAGGCATCCTCGGTTAACCTTACACTTCAAACGGAGTAATCCACTGGTCTGTCGGGTATAACCTCCCGATACAACCACGGTGAACGGATCGAGCGCCGTACATACAAACGCTCATGCGACGATGAGCCCAGAGAATACCACATTCCAGCAAATATTACATCATTAGCATAAGTAAGTATTACAGACCTAATTCTGAGTTTAGAAAACAAGTACTTCAATTAACATAAATAAGTTCTTCAGAGTTAAATTGCAGCGGAAATAAACAACGGAAACTACTCGACGATACAGGATGTCTCGATGAAGCCCGTACGAGACATCACTCGGCCTCATCTCCGTTGGACGGGGGCGCATCCCATTCCACCGACCAACCAGGGGGAAGAGTGCAGGGCCAAGTCAAGCTAGCAGTCATATCTTCGAAGGGCTCACCTGAAAACGAGCCACAAGCAAGGCTGAGTATACTAATACTCAGCAAGACTTACCCGTGTAGTGGGAACTACTCCACCGACTCTAGATATGCAAGGCTTTTTGGCTCAGGGGTTTGTTTTGCCGAAAAGTATCTACAAGTGGGTCCTTACTTTCAACTTTTAGCTCAAGATTCTAGTTTCGTTAGCCAGTCTAGGTAAGCAGCTATTTAAAGCATACATGGTGAAGCAGTAAACTTTCCATCCAACCAGTTCATTCATCATCATTGTTCCTCTTCTTACTCTGTGGGTAAAAATGGTTAAGCAGTCTCAATAGCCGTGAGAAACGGACGATTCGAATCGAATTTCTTAACCTTGCAAGGGAAACCCAAACACACGTCACGTGGTTACTCCCTAGAGTCACACGTGCAACTTTTCCCCTTTCTTTCCGGGTCGTGGATCGGGGCTACCCTCCGAGAGTACAAGAGCTCCACGCCACGGTTCGGCGCCGGGTCGTGACCACTCTCTGCACTCACCATATGCACATGGGACCGAAGTTCAAAGGGTAGGATGCCGTCCCCTTGCCGGGCCAATCAGGTACTTAAGCTTACCGATTCCCATAATCTCGGCATGTGTTTAGTACGTTCAAAGACTTAACCATCACTACCACACCCTGCGGCCTTAGCATTTTTCACTAGACAGACGGGCCTCAAGCGTAACCATCGTTACATAACCCGTCCGTGTCCTTATGATTGCAGCGTGTAGTAGTCATTCAACTCCTATTTTCTCGCGAGTGACAGGAAATCACTCGACTTTTACCGGAGTCCTATTAGCACAGCATTCTATCGAACCTTACATCTAGTTTTCACGCAAGGGTTCCTGACATCATGCAACTAAGTTTTCATCCAACTCCTATAAACTTAATGCGCAAGCAAAGAGTAATGCGTTGCATAATTTCGAAAAGAATGGGTTATGCTCCGGGGCTTGCCTTCGCAGTTCGCTTGGGGATCTTCCGAACTTGGGCTCGGGTCTTCAAAAGCTTCAGTTAGATTTGCTTGGGCTTCGCGCTGTTCACTCTCGGACGCGGGCACCAGCTCGTAGGTTCCGTCGGCGAGAGTCGTCGATTCTACATGAGTGCACAGTTTAAGTCGTGGAAATAGCACTTGATTACGATTTGAGAGTAATTACTACAAGGGATAGTTTCTGGTCATGAAATTTTGGATTTAGACACCTCAAGGAAAGATGTGCTTACTGTAAAATTTTCAGCCAATTTTATGTAACAGATTAATTCTGAAAAATAGATTTCATTGTTGCTGTTAGATAATTGTTCTTTTTGTACAGATCAATTGGTGCAACAATTGTGGCTAAGATTTTTACAGAGCTCTCACTTGAGCATGCAGAAGCTACTGTAATTTTTGTAGGATTTATGATGCAGTATTTAGATCATAGAAAATATAACATTCTATACCTAGGCTTTTCAAAGATTCATTTTTACAGGGCCCTACATAGGGTTTTTGTCCATGAAACTTTTTACCCAGCAACTTCTACCAAATTGTAACTCCCAGTAATAATTTGGGGATTTTCCAAGCTAAGATACTATTTTCTTGATTTAACGTAGGTTATTAGCACATAAATCAAATAAATAGGTTACTGTGAGATAAAAAGTCTCCTAATTTTTCTCTGGCTTCTAGTTACCAATACATTAGCATAGGAAAAATTTCAAGGGGTGGCTCACCACCTAACTACAGGGATAAAACATTCCAATTACACATGAATTAAAACTAAGTTTAACAAACAGCAGAGCTAGAGATGGAATTTGTGCCTGATCTTTTTACACAGTCCTAATCATCCAGCAACTAGTTCACTGCCCAAAATTCAGGGTCAGTATTGTTCTAGAACAGTGGGTATGAAATATGTCCAATAAAGCTTCTATTTAATGTAGAGCAAAATATTTTGGGATTCTGAGAAAATTTTTGTAACAAAAGTGGTAGAGTTTGTTCTGAGGATTCCAGAACAGTTGAGTTTGCATTTTTCTGAATTTTCTACGATTTTATACGAATTTTACAAGTTCACTGAATTTGAATCTAGGTTTGAAATTTTCTTTTACAACTAGGTCCTTGAATCTTACGCTCAGACCCTTCTAAAGATTTAAATCCTTGCAATTGGGTCCTCGGCGGCTCGGGTGCGGCGGCCGGCCGAAATTCCGGCGAGGGGGCTCGCCGGCGGCGAGGGGCGGGGGTCGGGGAAGGTTCAGGGGTGCGAGGGCTACCTTGTGGGGGTGTTGTCCAGGTAGGGGACGGCCGGGAAAGGCTCGCCGGCGTTGGAGCAGAGGCGGCGGCGGCGCGGCTCGCGTCGACGGCGGTGCTCCGGCGGGCTTGGGGCGGCGTGGTCCGGTCGGTGAGCTTCAGTGGCGTGTGGGGAAGCTACTCCGGGGCTTGGCTTGGACGGAGGGGGTCGGGGTCGTGCTGTCCACGGCGAGCAGGGGCGGCGGCGGCGACGGCAGCGCGGGCGGCGGTGCTCCGGTGGCTCTGGGTGGCGTTGGGCGGGTTGGCGAGCTGCGGTGGGGTGATGTAGTGGTGGCTGGGTGCTCGGTTTGGGCAGTGGGCGGCTGTGGAGGGCTGCCCACGGGCGGGTGGTGCTCGGCGGCGGCGATGGCGCGGCGAGGCGTTCTGGTGGCGGGGCTTCGCGCGGGCGGTCGGGGTGGCGTTTTTGTAGGGACAGGAGGGGGCGTGGGGATGCCTGGGTGACGCGCGGGGCGGGGCGCGGCAGCGGCGTGCACTGGGCGCGGCGGGCGGCGGCAGAACGCCGGCGCGGCGTGCGGCGAGCGGGCGCGGTGACTGGGCGGCCGCGATTGTGGCGTGGGCGCGGTGAGATAGTGCCGGGCGCGGAGTGGGGAAGCAGCAGCGGCAGCGGCTCGGGCGGAGGGCTGGCGCGGCGACTGGTGGGGCGCGGGGGCCGGGGCGGCACGGCGGAGCGCGGGTACTGGCCGGGCGGGCGGCGGCCGGGGCGCGGCAGCACGCGCGCGCGGGGACTGGGCGGCGCGGCGTCGGGGCGGGGGAAAGCCGGCCGTGGCGGGGTGGCGCGGCGGCCACTGGCCTGGCGCTCCGCGCCGGTCAGGCGACGCCGGCCACCTGGCGCGCGGCGGGCGGGCGCGCGCGCGCGCGGCGCGGCAGAGCAGAGGGGGGGGGATGCCAGGGACCGAAATGCAAAAATTTGAAAAAGTTCAGGGGGCTGGGTGCAAACAGGGCGTTTTCTCCTCTTTCTGATTTGAATTTCAAAAACTTTTGAATACGAAAGTTGTTCAAAATAAAAAGTTCTACAACTTTGGTTTCAGGAAAAACTTCATTTGGCTTATGGTTTTAAAGTTATTTAAAAAGTTTCAAATGTGCCCAAATGTGCCCAAATTTAATTTGAATTCCAACTGAACCCGTTTTAAAATTCTTTCCACCCTCTCATTAGTTGGTTTAACCCATAGAGTTAGGCTAATGACATTGATTTCGGAATTTTAATTACCAGGGTTGTCACAGCCTTCCCCCCTTAACAAGAATCTCGCCCCGAGATTCGGTAATTCTTAGTGTGGGCGTGGGTGCACATACCAGTGGTTGAGACCAGAAACCCAGGGAAATGTTGGTTCAGGTAGCTTTCCGTTTCCCAGGTGGCTTCTTCTTCCGTGTGGCGATTCCATTGTATTTTATACATTCTAATCACTTTCCTCCTGGTCTCTCTTTCCTTTTGATCCAGAATCTTAATTGGGTGTTCGACATACGAGAGATCGGGTTCCAACGATATTTCTTGTTGTTCCACAACCTCGGTAGGGACTCGAATACACTTCTTGAGTTGAGATACGTGGAAGACATCATGGGTGGCCGTGAGCTGAGGGGGCAGTCGTAATTTGTAGGCTACGGGTCCGCAGCTCTCCATGATTTCGTAAGGACCAATATAACGGGGAGCTAGTTTGCCTTTGATCCCAAATCTTCGCACTCCTTTGGTTGGTGAAACTCGAAGATAGACATGATCGCCAACTTCGAACTTTAGGGGCTTGCTCCTTTTGTCAGAATAGCTCTTTTGTCGGGCTTGTGCGGCTTTAAGATTTGCTTGTATTACTTTTACTTTCTCCTCTGCCTCGATTACCAGGTCGGGTCCAATTATTTTACGTTCTCCGGGTTGTGACCAGCTCAAAGGGGTTCGACACCTTCGTCCGTACAGGGCCTCAAATGGTGCCATTTTCAAACTCGTTTGGTAGCTGTTGTTGTATGAGAACTCTGCCAGGGGTAGGCATTTGTCCCAATTCTTGTCATAATGAATGACACAAGCTCTCAGCATGTCTTCAAGAATTTGGTTTACTCTTTCTGTTTGTCCATCGGTCTGAGGATGGTATGCTGAGCTGCGAATCAGCTTAGTGCCAAGAGACGTTTGCAGTTGTTCCCAAAAGCGTGCTACAAACTGGGGACCACGATCGGAAATAATTGTCTTAGGTATTCCATGCAGGCAAACAATACGATCGAGGTAAATCTCGGCATATTTCTTGGTAGAATAGGTGGTGTGCACCGGAAGAAAATGTGCCGTCTTCGTGAGTCTATCAACGATAACCCATATGGAATCATGTTTCTGGGAAGTGTTTGGTAATCCCACGATGAAGTCCATACTTATGTCTTCCCATTTCCATGATGGTATTGGTAACGGTTGAAGTGTACCGGCCACCTTTTTGTGGCTAGCTTTTACTCTCTGGCACGTGTCACATTCCGAGACATACGTAGCAATTTCCCTTTTCATTCTAGTCCACCAGAAGTTTTGCCTTAGGTCCTGATACATTTTGCTACTGCCGGGGTGGATAGAGAATTTGGAGAGGTGTGCCTCATCAAGAATTTGCTTGCGGAGTTCACGATCCTTCGGAACGACTATACGACTTTCGAACCATAGAACTCCCTTAGGGTCCTGGCGGAAACATTTGTACTTCTCCTCACCTAGAGAGAGTTTTTGTTTGATGATCTTGATTCCTTCATCATGTAGTTGTGCCATGACGATTTGGTCGTGAAGAGTGGGCTCAACTGAGATGTGATTTAGAGTGCCTTGGGAAACCATTTCCAAGTTAAGCTTCCTCATGACTGCGCATAATGTCTCATGGTAGGACTCCATGGATAAGCAATGGCAATGGGACTTGCGGCTTAGTGCATCCGCGACTACATTAGCCTTACCGGGGTGATAGTGCACTTCAAGGTCATAATCTTTGATTAATTCTAGCCATCTTCGTTGTCTCATATTCAGATCGGCTTGTGTGAAGATGTACTTGAGACTCTTATGATCCGTGTAGATATTGCACTGTGTACCCATGAGATAGTGCCTCCATATCTTCAGAGCGTGAATGACGGCTGCGAGCTCAAGGTCATGCGTGGGATAATTCTGTTCGTGGGGCCGAAGGGCTCGTGAGGCATATGCAATCACTCGATTCTCTTGCATAAGCACACATCCTAGACCAGTACCTGATGCGTCACAATACACATCGAATGACTTGGTATTATCGGGTTGAGCTAACACAGGTGCCGTAGTCAGATGCTCTCTGAGAGTGTGGAAGGCTTCCTCACACTTCTCATTCCATACAAACTTTACTTCCTTCTTCAATAGTTCCGTCATGGGCTTAGCGATTCGAGAGAAATCCGGGATGAAGCGACGGTAGTAACCGGCTAAGCCGAGAAAACTGCGAATCTGATGAACAGAGGTAGGGGGTTTCCAATCCATCACCTCTTGTACCTTGCTGGGGTCAACAGCTATGCCTTCGCTGGAGATCGTGTGACCTAAGAACTTTACAGTATCCAACCAGAATTCACACTTAGAAAACTTAGCATAGAGCTGATGGTTTCTGAGTCGCTGAAGAACAATGCGAAGGTGCTTGGCATGCTCTTCCTCATCCTTGGAATAGATAAGAATGTCGTCGATGAACACTACGACGAATTTGTCAAGTTCGGGCATGAATACCGAATTCATGAGATACATGAAGTAGGCAGGGGCATTGGTGAGTCCAAAGGACATGACCAAAAACTCATATAGTCCATATCGTGTGGAGAAGGCAGTCTTAGGGACATCGCACGGGCGAATCTTGATCTGATGATATCCCGAACGAAGATCAATCTTTGAGAAGACTCGGGCTCCAGCTAATTGATCGAAGAGTACATCGATGCGAGGAAGGGGGTATTTATTTTTAACAGTTACCGCATTGAGAGGTCGGTAGTCCACACATAATCTTAAACTGTCATCCTTCTTCTTTACGAATAGGGCTGGACATCCCCAAGGTGACGCGCTAGGGCGAATAAAACCTTTGTCCAGTAGTTCTTGGAGTTGAATTTTCAGCTCGGCCAATTCCTTAGGGGGCATCCTATATGGTCTTTTGGATATAGGGGCAGTGCCTGGTTGTAGTTCAATAACGAACTCAATATCCCTCTCCGGTGGCATTCCTGGTAAGTCATCCGGGAAAACATCGGCATACTCGTTCACCACAAGAATCTCATCTAGCTTAAGTCCTTCCATCTTATAAGCACAGGAATTCGTGCAATCTATGAATGGTAGGTAAAGGGTAGTGGCTCCGTGACTAGGTGAATTTATCTCAACGGCTCGGGAAGAAAGGTCCAGTGTGACTCCATGCATAGCCATCCAGTTCATTCCCAAAATAATGTCCATGCCGTCAAGGGGTAAAAGGACAAGGTCCGTGTCGATGGTTTTACTACCCAATTTGACTGGTACTTGTCTGACCATTTGGTTTGAAGCAATTTTACCACCCGGTGTTGATATCATATATGACCCTTTTGTGTGACAAATATCCAAGCCTACTTTTGCATCGAATTTTGCACTTATGAAACTATGCGATGCACCAGAATCAAATAATATAACGGCAGGCTTGTTATGGATAGAGAATGTACCCGACATTACTGGGGCTCCTTCTGGAAGCTCTGCAAGCGTGGTGAAGTTAATCCGTCCTTGCTTGACTTGCAGGGTTTGTCTCTTGCCCCTGTTCTTAGCGTTCGGGTTGGATCCTTGACCTTGGTTGGGCTGTCCAGGCTAAGGGCATTCGCGTGCGAAGTGGCTGGAACTCCCGCATTTGAAACAGCGATTTGCGGGGCTAGGTCGAAGAGACTGCTGAAGAATGGGCCTCGGACCATTCTGTGGAGGCATCGGGGGTCGTACCATGCCTGGCTGCTGTGGGGGTCTGGCAATCCATCTACCTGGCTGCGGGGCCCTCGGTGGAGCTGTAGGTGCGGTATTTTGCACGATGCGATACCTTGGTGGTTGGGCACTTGATGGCCCTGCGGGTGCCTTTCTCTTCTTCTCTGCCCGGTGTGCCATGATACAGTCCTCCTGGGTAATGGCCATATTGACCAACTCATTGTAGGTGTCAGCCCTGGCTAGGTTCAGACGTTCCTTGAGCTTGGTATTCAGACCTCGGCGGAAACGATCACGCTTCTTGGCATCCGTATCAGCGTGATAGCCTGCATATTGGCATAGGTTGTTGAACGCCTGGGCGTACTGCAACACGGTGCGGGTGCCTTGGGTGAGTGCCAGGAACTCATTCAACTTTCTCTCCATGAGACCCTCGGGGATATGATGTGCCCGGAACGCGGTCTTGAATTCATTCCAGTCGACCACATGGTCAGCCGGGAGCATCGCAAAATAGTGGTCCCACCATAGTCGAGCGGTACCGCGAAGCTGTTGCGCGGCAAAACGGGCCTTGTTGGCCTCTGAGCATGGGGCCACAAGTAGTGTGAACTTGGATTCTATGGTGCGAATCCATGCATCTGCGTCCAGGGGTTCCTCGGTCTTATGGAACAAGGGAGGCTGGGTACCCAGGAAATCCGTGTATCCTGCAGCCTGTGGTTGGTGAGCATTGTGCCCACCTCTCTGCTGGTGTTGCCCTTGCACAATCTGACGCAGCAGCTCGGTTTGAGCGGCCATCACTTCCACCAAACTGGGCGGTGGTGGTGGCGATTGTCGCGAGCGGCTGCCACCGGCACCAAAACCCTCGGGGTTGCCACGTGTTGATCCAACCATCTGAAACGTGAAAGGTTACCATTAGCAACGCGATCCATATTACTTCCTTGATTCATAAATAATTGGTGTAGTCATAGACTTCCGAAGTCTGAGCTAGAAGTATGGACAGAATCTCTGTTTGCTACGAGAAAAATCATAGCCTGCTGTGGGTCCATCCAAAACATCTCAAACATTTGTGGTAGTCAGAGAATTTAGGACTGCCCCACTTTGGTATTTACTTTGGTGCTAGAACTATGGCTAAGGTGGTCGAAAAGCTCTTCCTTTGCCTTGCTGTCTTAGCTGTTTTTCAGCAGATTGATCGGTACTGTTTCTCCTATATCTTAAACTAGCGAGGTCCAATGAAGCTGAATTTTTGTGAGAACCTAGATCACAAAATTTA
This sequence comes from Panicum miliaceum, assembly GCA_032594955.1. Classification (NCBI taxonomy): domain Eukaryota; kingdom Viridiplantae; phylum Streptophyta; class Magnoliopsida; order Poales; family Poaceae; genus Panicum; species Panicum miliaceum. The sequence goes on along the minus strand of CM064060.1, from coordinate 24,916,081 downwards.
GCACAAGTCTGGTATTCAACACTCAGCCAAGAAATGCAAGGGGACATGGGTAAAAATTCCGACAAGTCTCAGCGATTGTGGATTCCATCGTTTACCAACTTACAACGAAATCACCAAGTTTATCGCCGTTCCTTACATGTTGTGGGTATCCACATGGTTCAGATATACCCAACACAAAAGAGTTACTCAACTCCTAGTTAGCCTATTACAACACTTGCCAAAAGTTAGGCTTCCCTATCGAGGAGTATGTGCAACAGTCCTCCTAGGTCGTCCTCTAGAAATCATCCAAGTCGTTGACAGACGACTCGCTGTGAGCCGGAGAGTGGGCTCCCATCTGAGGTGCCTGTGGTACCTCACCCTCGAAATCCATACCTGAGATACCATCAATCTCCTGTGGCTCCTCCTCATCCTCCTCCATGTCGTCCTCATGGAGATGGTCATTCTGATCATGATGCCACTGAATATGCTCATTAGCATCCTCCAACTCAAGGTTCAGATCGTGGAGCTGCTCCTCCAACTGTGCTATCGTGGTATCTCTCTCACCCATGAGAGCGTCCTGCTCCTGGATTTGGCCCTCAAGTTGGCCAATCTGAGCATCTCTGTCCTCAAGATCCTGACTGAGCTCCTTTATCTGCTCATCCCTGGTATCTGCCATCATATGGTAGGCCTGAGCAAGATCAGTGAGCTGCTCGAGTGCCTGACTCTGGAGAGTCTGAAGCCGGTAGAGTGCACTCATGCACCGCACGGAGGTATGGATAGTCTCCTGGGCATGGAAGTCTACCAAATACTGTGCGTGCTGCACCCTGTTGAGCCAAAAGGGGTCGTTGTCCTGGGCAGCAGGAAACAATCCAATGGGAGTGAGTGTGACAACCTCGGGACGCTGCGCACAAAATGTGGTGAGCGCCCTCATGGCTGCAAGCTCCCAAGTATCGGCCAAACGACGACCAACAGCCTCAAGCTCCAAGGCGGGCCACTCCGGGTGTAGCGGGTGCGGAAAGATAGTCACGTTGACACGGCACTGGGTAACTCCATTTTCTGCAAACTCCAGTCCGGCGTAACGTGGGGGAATTAGATAGCCCGCGGTACGCAGAACATCCCACAAAATAGAGGGAAAGCCCTCCCAGTGGAGGCACTGCGAGTGCACGCGTCCATCCTCATTCACCATCATCTCAACGGGCTCGGCCATCTGAACAAAAGATCAAATGGAGTGAGATAGCGAAAACTGTGAGCAGCACAAGGACAGATTCTGTATAGTGTGCAAAAATAATCATAACTCCCACAGTTCTCGTCCAAAAATTCTCAATTTTCACCAGGTCACTCCTAAGGTATTTGTGAACAACTTTTCTAGTCAACTCCAGAGCTAATTGGGTCTCTAAGATGGTCTTTCTTTTCAGGTTTTACCTTACTGTCTACCCAGAATTTTCAGTGAACAGAAGGCTAGAGTTTCGTGCACCAGGGAAAAATCTACCCAGCCAAAATTTACCAAATTTTGACAGCAGCTTCTGGGATAAATTTGGAACAAGTTTTGTGTTGTACTCTTTTGCAGAAAACCGCAGGAAGGGGGCCTAAAAATTTAAGAGGCAGAAGTGCTTATTCCGGACAGAATTCTGACATTTCGAGGTTTCTGTTATTTCCTATTATCCATAAGTTCAGAATTTTTCATTTTTGAACAGAAGATAGGGCACAAGATTTGGAACAATTTCTTCAACATGAACTTTATCAGAAATAGTCGTTTTCTTTGGTCAATAATTCGCTCTTTTCGGTCGTGGCAGATTTGGGACAGTTTTCTCTAGATAATCCTTATGCAACCATGCTTAGATACGCAAGAACCTTTCCACTCTCACACAACGCATTTTCTGATTTCAGATACACATGTTCATGATGTATGCACGTCCTATTCGTCCTCACAAAATAAAATAATCGCCAAATAGCTTTGGTCTTACGAAGATAGTTTCGGTGGCTTACACAATACGGCTCTCGCTATAATAGCTAGTCGAGTCTTTCTAATCGTTCCTTAACTTATCGTAATCGCGGTTAGTGTACCTGCAGAAAATCGACAAGTATATATATATGAACCTTTCATGCCAGCACTCATGAAAGCGTCCATATTCATTACCGTTTACTTATAGAAACGATATCTGTACAATTCCCGCCGTACAGACGACGTTAACATACGCTATCGAGATAGCGTATTCACGGGGGTACCGTCATGAGACGGGGGTATGAACAGCGATCGCCATACCCTGCGCCGAACCTTCTACTCCCAATATGTCCAACTAACAGTTGTCATATTGGCAGCACCTCAAGTAAGCCACTGCTTGAGGGCAGCGTTCGGTTCGCATCACCGACAGGAAGGCCAAGCTCCCTCAGTTGGCTGAGGATCCTTACCTTCTTACCTTAGCGACGAGTGCGTCGTTACAGAATTTAAGGTCGGTTGTGCATGAAAGTAAGTTTTGACAGAAAATAATGTGCTGGAAGTCAGTTGATACTATATATAGAAGTTAGATAGCCACCTAGTAACTTTCCCATAAACCCTTAGGGCTTTACGAACTAGGCACCATCCTTAACGTACCAACGCATTTCGCAACACAACCTTCTAGTCAAGTTTTAGTAAATGAGTTTTTAAGGCTTGTAGCATTCTCTGGCGTACGTATTTCGGCTCTAGTGTCCGCTGTTGCCAGCAGTGGCATCAGTTACGGCTCTGATACCAGCTGTGGCAGAACCACCTGAATTAATCCGACTCAAGTGTATTAACCATCACCATTAAGGCATCCTCGGTTAACCTTACACTTCAAACGGAGTAATCCACTGGTCTGTCGGGTATAACCTCCCGATACAACCACGGTGAACGGATCGAGCGCCGTACATACAAACGCTCATGCGACGATGAGCCCAGAGAATACCACATTCCAGCAAATATTACATCATTAGCATAAGTAAGTATTACAGACCTAATTCTGAGTTTAGAAAACAAGTACTTCAATTAACATAAATAAGTTCTTCAGAGTTAAATTGCAGCGGAAATAAACAACGGAAACTACTCGACGATACAGGATGTCTCGATGAAGCCCGTACGAGACATCACTCGGCCTCATCTCCGTTGGACGGGGGCGCATCCCATTCCACCGACCAACCAGGGGGAAGAGTGCAGGGCCAAGTCAAGCTAGCAGTCATATCTTCGAAGGGCTCACCTGAAAACGAGCCACAAGCAAGGCTGAGTATACTAATACTCAGCAAGACTTACCCGTGTAGTGGGAACTACTCCACCGACTCTAGATATGCAAGGCTTTTTGGCTCAGGGGTTTGTTTTGCCGAAAAGTATCTACAAGTGGGTCCTTACTTTCAACTTTTAGCTCAAGATTCTAGTTTCGTTAGCCAGTCTAGGTAAGCAGCTATTTAAAGCATACATGGTGAAGCAGTAAACTTTCCATCCAACCAGTTCATTCATCATCATTGTTCCTCTTCTTACTCTGTGGGTAAAAATGGTTAAGCAGTCTCAATAGCCGTGAGAAACGGACGATTCGAATCGAATTTCTTAACCTTGCAAGGGAAACCCAAACACACGTCACGTGGTTACTCCCTAGAGTCACACGTGCAACTTTTCCCCTTTCTTTCCGGGTCGTGGATCGGGGCTACCCTCCGAGAGTACAAGAGCTCCACGCCACGGTTCGGCGCCGGGTCGTGACCACTCTCTGCACTCGCCATATGCACATGGGACCGAAGTTCAAAGGGTAGGATGCCGTCCCCTTGCCGGGCCAATCAGGTACTTAAGCTTACCGATTCCCATAATCTCGGCATGTGTTTAGTACGTTCAAAGACTTAACCATCACTACCACACCCTGCGGCCTTAGCATTTTTCACTAGACAGACGGGCCTCAAGCGTAACCATCGTTACATAACCCGTCCGTGTCCTTATGATTGCAGCGTGTAGTAGTCATTCAACTCCTATTTTCTCGCGAGTGACAGGAAATCACTCGACTTTTACCGGAGTCCTATTAGCACAGCATTCTATCGAACCTTACATCTAGTTTTCACGCAAGGGTTCCTGACATCATGCAACTAAGTTTTCATCCAACTCCTATAAACTTAATGCGCAAGCAAAGAGTAATGCGTTGCATAATTTCGAAAAGAATGGGTTATGCTCCGGGGCTTGCCTTCGCAGTTCGCTTGGGGATCTTCCGAACTTGGGCTCGGGTCTTCAAAAGCTTCAGTTAGATTTGCTTGGGCTTCGCGCTGTTCACTCTCGGACGCGGGCACCAGCTCGTAGGTTCCGTCGGCGAGAGTCGTCGATTCTACATGAGTGCACAGTTTAAGTCGTGGAAATAGCACTTGATTACGATTTGAGAGTAATTACTACAAGGGATAGTTTCTGGTCATGAAATTTTGGATTTAGACACCTCAAGGAAAGATGTGCTAACTGTAAAATTTTCAGCCAATTTTATGTAACAGATTAATTCTGAAAAATAGATTTCATTGTTGCTGTTAGATACTTGTTCTTTTTGTACAGATCAATTGGTGCAACAATTGTGGCTAAGATTTTTACAGAGCTCTCACTTGAGCATGCAGAAGCTACTGTAATTTTTGTAGGATTTATGATGCAGTATTTAGATCATAGAAAATATAACATTCTATACCTAGGCTTTTCAAAGATTCATTTTTACAGGGCCCTACATAGGGTTTTTGTCCATGAACCTTTTTACCCAGCAACTTCTACCAAATTGTAACTCCCAGTAATAATTTGGGGATTTTCCAAGCTAAGATACTATTTTCTTGATTTAACGTAGGTTATTAGCACATAAATCAAATAAATAGGTTACTGTGAGATAAAAAGTCTCCTAATTTTTCTCTGGCTTCTAGTTACCAATACATTAGCATAGGAAAAATTTCAAGGGGTGGCTCACCACCTAACTACAGGGATAAAACATTCCAATTACACATGAATTAAAACTAAGTTTAACAAACAGCAGAGCTAGAGATGGAATTTGTGCCTGATCTTTTTACACAGTCCTAATCATCCAGCAACTAGTTCACTGCCCAAAATTCAGGGTCAGTATTGTTCTAGAACAGTGGGTATGAAATATGTCCAATAAAGCTTCTATTTAATGTAGAGCAAAATATTTTGGGATTCTGAGAAAATTTTTGTAACAAAAGTGGTAGAGTTTGTTCTGAGGATTCCAGAACAGTTGAGTTTGCATTTTTCTGAATTTTCTACGATTTTATACGAATTTTACAAGTTCACTGAATTTGAATCTAGGTTTGAAATTTTCTTTTACAACTAGGTCCTTGAATCTTACGCTCAGACCCTTCTAAAGATTTAAATCCTTGCAATTGGGTCCTCGGCGGCTCGGGTGCGGCGGCCGGCCGAAATTCCGGCGAGGGGGCTCGCCGGCGGCGAGGGGCGGGGGTCGGGGAAGGTTCAGGGGTGCGAGGGCTACCTTGTGGGGGTGTTGTCCAGGTAGGGGACGGCCGGGAAAGGCTCGCCGGCGTTGGAGCAGAGGCGGCGGCGGCGCGGCTCGCGTCGACGGCGGTGCTCCGGCGGGCTTGGGGCGGCGTGGTCCGGTCGGTGAGCTTCAGTGGCGTGTGGGGAAGCTACTCCGGGGCTTGGCTTGGACGGAGGGGGTCGGGGTCGTGCTGTCCACGGCGAGCAGGGGCGGCGGCGGCGACGGCAGCGCGGGCGGCGGTGCTCCGGTGGCTCTGGGTGGCGTTGGGCGGGTTGGCGAGCTGCGGTGGGGTGATGTAGTGGTGGCTGGGTGCTCGGTTTGGGCAGTGGGCGGCTGTGGAGGGCTGCCCACGGGCGGGTGGTGCTCGGCGGCGGCGATGGCGCGGCGAGGCGTTCTGGTGGCGGGGCTTCGCGCGGGCGGTCGGGGTGGCGTTTTTGTAGGGACAGGAGGGGGCGTGGGGATGCCTGGGTGACGCGCGGGGCGGGGCGCGGCAGCGGCGTGCACTGGGCGCGGCGGGCGGCGGCAGAACGCCGGCGCGGCGTGCGGCGAGCGGGCGCGGTGACTGGGCGGCCGCGATTGTGGCGTGGGCGCGGTGAGATAGTGCCGGGCGCGGAGTGGGGAAGCAGCAGCGGCAGCGGCTCGGGCGGAGGGCTGGCGCGGCGACTGGTGGGGCGCGGGGGCCGGGGCGGCACGGCGGAGCGCGGGTACTGGCCGGGCGGGCGGCGGCCGGGGCGCGGCAGCACGCGCGCGCGGGGACTGGGCGGCGCGGCGTCGGGGCGGGGGAAAGCCGGCCGTGGCGGGGGTGGCGCGGCGGCCACTGGCCTGGCGCTCCGCGCCGGTCAGGCGACGCCGGCCACCTGGCGCGCGGCGGGCGGGCGCGCGCGCGCGCGGCGCGGCAGAGCAGAGGGGGGGGGATGCCAGGGACCGAAATGCAAAAATTTGAAAAAGTTCAGGGGGCTGGGTGCAAACAGGGCGTTTTCTCCTCTTTCTGATTTGAATTTCAAAAACTTTTGAATACGAAAGTTGTTCAAAATAAAAAGTTCTACAACTTTGGTTTCAGGAAAAACTTCATTTGGCTTATGGTTTTAAAGTTATTTAAAAAGTTTCAAATGTGCCCAAATGTGCCCAAATTTAATTTGAATTCCAACTGAACCCGTTTTAAAATTCTTTCCACCCTCTCATTAGTTGGTTTAACCCATAGAGTTAGGCTAATGACATTGATTTCGGAATTTTAATTACCAGGGTTGTCACATTAAGCTCTGCTTTGTATCCATTGCCAACCTGAGAAGCAACGAGCAAGCAGAAAGAGCAAACGCAGAAGTCCTCAAAGGGTTGAAAACCAGAACTTACAACGAGCTCAAGAAACACGGCACCAGCTGGATAGACGAGCTACCGGCTGTGGTCTGGTCAAACCACACCACACCCAGCCGAGCGACTGGTGAAATGCTGTGGTCTGATCTTCCTCATCTACGTTGCCGAAGCTGTCCTCCCGGCCGAGGTGACACTAGGAAGCCTGCGTGTACGGACCTACAATGAAGAAGATCAAGATCACATACGCCAGCAAGACGTCCTCTACCTCGAGGAAGTTCGGTGTAGGGCGGAACTCCGGGCTGCTCGCTATCAGCAAGACCTCCGCCGCTACCACCAGCGCCACATACAACCAAGAACCATCCAAGTCGGAGACCTGGTCCTCCGCCGGTTCCAATCACGCGAGGGGAAGAACAAACTCTCCTCCATGGGGGAAGGCCCCTTCCGCGTCACAGAGGAACGCCAGCCCGGGGTGTTCAGGCTCACCGACAAGGACAGGATGCAGGTACCCAACGTCTGGAACATCGAGCATCTCCGTAAGTTCTATCCGCAGATAGGGAGGGGGTCCTAATGTCCCGGCATGATGGCCAAGTACTCCATGGACCTGCTTCCATACAGTACTTGGCCGGGGGCTCCAACCTATATACGAACACCCTTCTATTTGCAGTAATTCAATTTGGGCATTTTCTGCATGGATTTTGAAAGCTTTTCTACTTAGATAGGGGGTCCTAGTGCTCCGACATGAGAGCCAAGCACCCCGCGGACCCGCTTCCGCACGGTACTTGGCCGGGGGCTGCCATACATATAGTTATCCTTTGCTTCAGTTAATTCAGCACCTTTCTTGTGAATTCTGAAACATTTTCTTGCGAAAGATTTTCTCTCTAGTGGATGCTTGTCCTGCGTCATGAAAGAGCGAACTTGCTCGAACAGCGGACTATCGGCTGGGGGCTAAAAAGGCTCTTCCCGGACAACATCGACTCCCTGCTTGGTCCCCGGACCCCGGGATCAGTTGCCCTCCGGGAACCCTACACGCTCGCCACCACACGCTCATTTCGACAAGGGGCCTCTATTAAATGCGCGGTGGCCCATCCCGGGGTGGAAGTCCGAGCATGAACAAAACTAAGGAATATGTTTTCCACACACAAAAGGCCACCTGCTGGCCGGGGTCCCGGCATCCCTGGATCCTGAAAAAGGAAACTTCATATATTTCTTGGTACAAGTACAGATACAAACACAGTCACGCCGCCCATGGCCGTCGAATGACCATGGCAAGGATACATGAAGTTGCCACGAGGATTCCCTAATCTATCGGGGAAGAGGCGATGGCCGGCCCTGAGCTGGTGGAAGCGGGTCGGGGCGTGCACCCGCAGCCACGACTGGAACAAGCACCCCTTCGCGCCCCGACGGAGAAGGTACCACGCCGTGGACCGGAGGAAAGCAGGCGCACCGCGACGTCGGCTCGGCCAACCAAAAGCTGAGCCTCGATGAACCATGAGTGGCCACGACCGGATTCCCCAATAATGGTACCCGACCGACGGAAGCTCTACGCTCACCGGACCACGAGTGGAGCGGAGACGAGGTTGCACCATCGCCCCAGGACAGAATAATGGAAAAGAAGCAAGAAAGCTACTTCCCACTACTACTTCCCGGAGCACCGGCAAGCCCTCGGATGAGGCCGTGGTGCAGCTGCCCGACCTAGGTCCGGCAAATTCACCACTGGCCAAACAAGAGCACGGCGCCGCCCGCCGCAGGCAACACCGGAGGACATTGCCGCTAACACTGGGAAAGATGAGAACGGTTGCGAGCCTTCCACCCAGCAGCAGCAACAGCAACATCTAGGGATGCCCTGGCCCAGGCTATCCCGAGATGCCGCGGCGAGCTGACGTCCCTTGGAGGGAGGCAACTCCTCTTCCACAGGAGGAGAGCTTCTCTCTCAGCTGGAGAAGCACCCTCGGAACAGGAACAGGAAACTCTAGCGCCACTCGCGACCGATTCGGCTGATACCCTGGCTTGACTACCTCAACGGTAGTGGAGGAGGAGGTCATACTAGCCGAGGCGACAGGGTAACACCCCCGAGGTCCAGCACCGAACCCAGAAGCAGCAGCAGTTTCAAAATAGGGGCTCCAGGGGTAAAGAGCCCCCACTGGAAAACTCGAGCAGATGCGTGGGCAACCCGGGGAACCGACTCAATCTTGAGTCCCTACCAACTACATTTGAGAAAATGGGGGACAGAAGGAGCAAGCTCCCTAGGATGATGTTGAAGACATCAAATAGCTGCGCGTTTAGCGCCCCATATGCGCCACGGCTCCCCGGGGCCGTGACGCCCCTTCAGCCTGACTCAACTTCGCTGGGAAAGAGAGGAACTGGCCATGCCAGCTCCTCCCACGTGCCCCTCGGATGACGGAGCTCTCTTGGCGGATGGTGTACGTGGGGAAGGATCCCCCGGGTCTAGTGGAAGCTGTAGAAACATTGGAGGACACATTGTTAGTTTGCTCTTGGTGAGAGGGAACTGGGAAGCCCTAGCGGCCTCACCTTTTATAGGCCAAACAGCAGGGCAACCAAGGAAGCCTCCGCCGGTCCAAAGCAGGGCCCCGGCCCTCGTCCTCATCGCCAGGTTACCCCACTCGGGCACGACAAGGAGACATGTCGGGCACCGAGGGCAACCATGCCTCCACGTGGTCGTACCAACAGGGCCAACAGTGTGGCATGGGCACCACGCCACCCGGCGCAGTCATCCAAGCCCCCCTGAGAGCTAGCGTGTTGCCTGAGGCAGCGCTGGCGATCAATGTACCCTCTGGCAGACCCGCCCGAGAGGGACACGCAAGCAAGACCCAAGGCGGTGATGAAAAATAACAAGACACGTCAACAGCCGCATCGCCAAGAAGATCAAAAGGTACGAGTTGAATGGGAGGGGCGGAAACACAGCGCCCCACCTGAGGTCCACAGTAAAAGGCGCGCCACGGTGCCATCCAAGCAACAAAAACAAGAAAATGCTAAAAAACGGGAGGGGCCCTACTGACCAGCGTCAGGGGGGAGGATGACTCGCCCTCCGCAGGCTGATCGGTATCCGCAGCACCATCGCCCTTGTTGGCCGGCAAGTCTTCAGCCCCGTCCAGTGCGAACTCGGCCACCACGTCCGTCGCCAGGCCCCAAACCGCGTCGCACACTGCCTCCTCATCGCCGAGGATGATGCCTTCCCGGATTTGGCCCAACGGCGCGTTTGGGGCGCGGCTCCACAGGCACACCAAACCATACTCCACCGCGTTGGCGGCCAGGCCCCGGGAGGTCACCTCAACGGCCTCCATGATGTAGTCCTCCATCGACTCTAGACGCTCCACCACTTGAGTTAGGTGAGGCACGAGCCAAAGTGGAGACGGGCTCTTACCTTCCCCGCACTCGGGGAAGGGGATGGTACCGAGGCCGGCGGCCTCCCACGCCCTCCGGCAGCGAACGAGAAGGCTCCGGAACACCTGGAAGGACTCCACCTGGATCCGCCGGAGCACCCCGACGTCGGAGTCGTCCAGCGCGGCCTGCGCCATCTGCAGCTGATCCTATAAGGCGTCGCCACAGGCCTACGACTCGGGGGCATGTGCCACTGCCGCCGTCGCCCGCAACTCTGACTCCGCCACACGAGTCTCCGCTGCATCTGCACAGCCGACGGCCCCAAGAAACTACATGGCGAAGCTGTCTCGCAGCGCCTGGAGCTCGACGGCATGGGCATCGCGGGCGGCGTGGATCTTGCTCGCTGCGTCGCCACGGGCGGCATTGACTTGCTCGTCCGCCTCCCACTGCACTCTGGCCATGCGAGCGGTGGCCGCCGCCGCCAGGTCCTCCCAACGCCGAAGGTCCTCCTCGCGGTGGTTGACAGCCGTTTGCCGGTCGTTGGCCGCCGACGCCTGCTGCTGAACAACCCGCTCCTTGTCTTCCAGCTGGGACTCCTGCTGCTGCAGTAGGTTCTGAGCCATTTGTAGCTGCGACGCCCAGGCCTCAACCTCCCACTCCCGGGCGGCGAGGTCCTGTGCACGGGAGGACGTCGAGCGCAGCTCCTCCTCGGTGCGGCGCTCCAGCGCTGCCAAGGACTCCTCCCGCCGGGCGAGGTCCAACGCCAACAACTCCAACTGCTCCTCACACCGGCGCATGCTCTCCTCCATGTTCGACAGCACGTGTGCCCGTGGAGGCGCCCTGCTGGTGGCGGGGCAAGGCAGGATTGCCATCGCCGACTCCATCACCACCTGCGCCCACGATAAGGGCACCATGGCAAGGAGTTGGGCAATGGCAACCGGCGCCGGGTCCGCGATGATCGCCTCTGGGGCCACCAAGGCTGGTGTTGCCGCTGGCTCGGCTTGCGCCTGGCTTGTCTCCGCCGCTGGAACATCTGGGGTGGGCGTTGGCGCGGGGGCTGGTAGCGCCGGGCCACCTCCCTCCGCAAGGGCGGGTTAAGCCGCAGCCGAGGCGTCCGGGGCTCCCGGCGAGTGCGCCGCCGCAAGTCCCGCCGGGGCCGAGCTCGTCCCTTCCGGAAGGGCCACGGAGGTGCCTTCGGGATGCCCTGCGTCACCACCAACGTCGGTGGGCACCCCTGACGGCACGATGCCTGCCAGGGACGCCGCCGGCATGGATGGTTGGGGAACCTCCGCCAACACTGCCTCCGGGGAATGCGCAGCCGGGGGCGAGGGGGCCTGATCCCCGGCATCCATGGCGGCAGACGCAACCGGAGTCGCATCCGACACGGTCAAGGGGAAGGAGGTCATCACCGTCTCTGGGGAACCTTTCCCAGCCGACGAGGACCCACGACTCGACGCGCTCCACCTGGCCGCATGGAAGCTAAACCATCAACATCATGGCAACAATGGGAAAAGGGAAAACAGCGAGGGAAGGAAGCCCTAACCTGGATCCCGAGCCATATAGCCGCTACCCCATCTGGAACCGTTTCGGGGGCGGGGATCGGCTCGATAGCGACCGAGCGGCGAACGCGGTTGAGCAGCCTTGATCCTCGTTTCGCGGGGCGGGGGTGACGGCGGCGAAGACGACAAAGAAGACACCGAAACCTCCACCACCGGGAAGCGCGAACAGGGGTGTTTCACCCGCGGGTCGGCCGCACCCCACACGGCGCGGTTGGACCGCCCAGCCCTGGAAGGCGAGGGGGGAGCTTGTGTTCCGGCGCCCTCATCGTCCGCGACCTCCTCCTCTGGCGCTTCCGGCACCACGCCGACGTGGCCAGGAGCTTCCGCCGCCCCTTGTTGCATGGGCGCAGGGGCCAGCCCTCTGGAATCAGTCAGCGGCATCGCGTCAAGAATGGCGTGCCACGCCTCATCGTCGCACAGAGGCTTGACACTCTCTGGAAGGAGGGCCAGGGCGAGGTCGCCATTGCTGGCCAACAACTTCATCAGGTGCGACAGGGCGGCCTCCTCAACGTGACTCCCGGCGCCACATGCGAACCGCGTGTCATCGCCATTGCCAGTGTAGAACCACGACGGGTAATGGCGCGCCTGGAGCGGGGCGAGGCGGCGACGGAAGAAATTGAACACCACCATCGCCGACGTCAATCCAGCATGGCTTAGGGAGGTAATCCGACCCAATAACGGGTTCCACCCGGCGCCGAGCTCGGGAGGCTCCCTCCACACCGAATGTTGCCGAGGCGCGATGTTAGGGAGCTGAAGGAAGGGGGAGGCATGGCCGACCTCCGTGTACAACCATTGCTTCTCCCACTTCTCCCACTTCCCCGTCAGCTGGAAGGGGGTGAACTCGTCCTGCCGACCCTGCCGTATGCGGAAGTAGCACCCGCCGATGATCTTGGGCTGGACCGCCACGCCGGCATCAGGGGCCGCTGATTACGAACGGCAGAGGGAGAAAAAGTGGCAGAAGAGCTCCACAAAGGGCGACACCCCGAAGAACATCTCGCACGCATGCGCGAAGATGGCCAGGGTCAGGATGGAGTTGGGGGTGAGGTGCACCAGGTGGACGGCGTACGCCTCCAACGCCGCCACGAAGAACGCTGAGAAGGGTGGCACCAACCCCACCAGCATGAAGGGGAGGAAGGTGACGACCTCCCACATGCCTCGCGGCGCAGGCAAGTGCTCCCCGACGCGGAGGACGGTGTCGTGGGACACGAATCCCCTCGCCCTCGCGACTCCGGCTGCGTGCACCGTTGAGGGCGCAAAATCCAGCACCCGCGGCCGGAAGCATTAAATCAAAGTAATTAGTTATTGTGGTTGGAAAATGTTAATATTTTTACTAGGGGACACTTTAGAATTACTCATGCTGTATAAAAAGTTTGATGCACAGAGACTCTGTAGAACCTCCTGTAGAAATAGATCTTCATTAAAGTAGGTGTATCTTGTCTTATTTCTTATGCTCTATATCGTGCACAATAAAATCTAAAAAATTTACAGTAACACGTATATGGATACATTAGAACCCTGTAAAACTTTTAGCATCAATACTTGCATTGTTTGTTCTGTATAAAAATAACTAGGTTCTAGTAGTAGCTATTTATTTTATTTTTCATACTTTATCTACTTCATATCAAGAGCTGAAATTTATACAGTAGTATAGTTGCTCGGAGCGGTATCTTGTACAAAAATGTCAACACCAGAAAATGTTTTTAGCTATGACTACGAATATTTCATACTTGCTCTTGAAAGATAACATTTATAAATGACAAAACACAGATCTATACAATGAGGTCAATTGATTTAAGTTATATTCAGTAAATGACTACCAAGAAACAGTAAAGAACAATGATTTATGATAAAACATGAAGTTCTATTGGATTACAAGTTTATCGTGAAATAAGCTACAAATCTCTACATCACTACAACTTATACTTGTGCATTCATATAGAATCGACTACTCTCGCTGACGGAACGTACGAGCTAGTGCCCGAGTCCGAGAGTGAGCAGCGTGAAGCTCAAGTGAATCTAACTGAAGTTTTCGAAGACCCGAACCAAAGTTCAGAAGAGCCCAAGGCTAGCTTTGCTCAGGAAGGCAAGCCCCGGAGCATGAACCATATTTTTCCAAATTATGCAACTTATTACTCTATTTTTACTTGTGCATTAAGTTTATAGGAGTTGAATGAAAACTTAGTTGCATGATCCTAGGTACCAATAATCTGAACACTAGATGTAAGGTTCGATAGAATGCTATGCTAATAGGACCCGGTAGAAGTCGAGTGATTTCCTGTCACTCGCGAGAATATAGGAGTTGAATGTTTACTACATGCTGCAATCATAAGGTCGACGGACGGGGCTATGGTGCGATGTTCATGTTGATGATTGAGGCCACGTCTGTTTAGCGAAAATGCTAAGGTCACAGTGTGTGGTACTGGTTGTTAAGCGTTTGAACGTACTAACCACATGTTGAGAATATGATAATCGGTAAGCTTATGTACTGGATTGAACCGAGGCTGGAACATACTCCCCACCGTCTTAAATACGTTCACATCTAGCTAATGGCAGGTGCATGTGCCGCCATGGCCGAGTCCATGGGGACGTGTAGTCGAGGGCGGTGGGCCTGTTCCGTGAAGCGGGAATTGAAGGGAAAAGTTGCACGTGTGACTCTGGGAGTAACCACGTGACGTGTGTTTAGGTTTCCCTTGCAAGGTTAAGAAATTCGATTCGAATCGTCCGTTTCTCGCGGTTATTGAGACTGCTTGACCCTTTTACCACATAGAGTAAGAAGAGGAACAATGATGATGATTAATCTTGTTGGATGCAAATTAATTCTTTTACCATGTATGATATTGGATAGTTGCTTACCTAGAACGGTTAAGGAAACTAGAATCTGGAGCTAAAATTTAAAAGTAAGGACCTACTTGTATATGCTTTTCGGCAAAACAAACCCCTCAAGCCAAAAACCTTGCATGTCTAGGAGTCGGCTAAGTATATTCCACTAGTCGGGTAAGCCTTGCTGAGTATTAGTATACTTAGCCTTGCTTGTGGCTTTGTTTTCAGGTGATACTTTTGAGGACATGGTTGCTATTTTGACTTGGCCGTGTACTCTTCCTCCTAGTTGGTTGGTGGAATGGGATGCGTCCCCGGCCAATGATGATAATATCGAGTGATGTCTTGTACGGGCTTCATCGAGACATCGTGTATCGTCGAGTAGTTTATCGTTGTTTTTTCGCTGCTTTGAACTCTGAAGAACTTTCTACTTTTGAACTCTGAACTACTTTGTTTTTCGAATTCAAACTCGGTCTGTAATAATAAATTTCCGTTGAACCCTGTGATGTGAAATTGTGGAATGTTGTATTTTCTGGGCTTACCTTCGTGTGAGTACTTTGTATGTGTTGTTTCTATCGGGAAATCCGTGGTTGTATCGGGAGGTTACCCGACAGACCTATGGATTACTCCGTTTGAAGTGCGAG
Source organism: Panicum miliaceum (assembly GCA_032594955.1). NCBI lineage: Eukaryota > Viridiplantae > Streptophyta > Magnoliopsida > Poales > Poaceae > Panicum > Panicum miliaceum. Next base: position 24,900,970 of record CM064060.1, on the reverse strand, counting down.
TTAGCCCTAATTGCCCTCGTGATGATGGTTAGCGTACTTGAGCCGGATTAATTCAGGTGGTTCTGCCACAAATATTTGTTTGTGTGCTAGTTTTATCATAAAATAGTTGCATGACTTTAGTATTCAGCCCTCCATTGCATGGCAAAACAACTTAATTGTGATATATAACTAGTAGGGAATTTTCCGATAGGGAATTCCCCGTCCCGTTTCATCCAAAAAATAATTAATTGAGATATGTGATGCTTGGGAAATAGAGTAATGCTTGCCCTGTGCTTGAGTTAAATTCTCGTCCTTGCAAATCCAATGATATGATTCTACATCTTCTTTGTCTCATGAGGGAATTTGGACTTATTGTATTATTTACATGAAGCCCGTTGTGTGATATGAATTTAATGGACTCGCATACCATGTTTTTTCAATCAACTTCTAACGTGTTGAAAATATTTCGACTCCCATAGCAACGCACGGGCATAAAGCTAGTATAATATATAAGAGAAATGACGAAGGGCAGGAAGACGCGGGTTTAGCGGGAGTCTCTGGAATGGGCGATTGACTAATCCATCAATCAGACGGTAGATGTTCGTCGGACGACGTACCAAACGAAGGGGGACGACGTGGGTCGCACCAGGGGCTAATGACTACTTAAAAAAATCTCACCCTTAGCTTCTTTTTAGTAGTATATAAGAGATAAGAGATAGAGACACTTTTTAGTAGTAAGAGATAGAGACAATACTTCTATATGGTACCCTGGGTACTGAATAGTTATTCGGTACCCAAGCCTTTAGAACCCCAAAACTGACCCGTCCTCCGCGCCAAGCCCACCTACCCCTAAGGATGGAAACGGATCGGATACGCATGGAATCGGATTCGGATAACACTTTTTACCACATTTTAACTCGAATACGGATACGGATACGGATTCGGATATTCTCGAATACGAATGCAAAACGGATACATCGGATTCGGATTTGAATTCGGATATTTACTCGATATACAAGGCAACATTTAGCTATTTTCTTTATTGATAGTGTTGATGCAAGATTTTGACACATATTGAATCGGCGTCAGGAAGAGAAGATTGGCCGATGAAGCAGATCTGAAAGCTACAGTAAGGAATCGGCCGATCGAGGTAACAGTTGAAAATCGGCCGATTGGTGGCACAGGCCATACCGATAGTAGGATTATTCCAGAAGATCCTGGTCAAAAGCTGGTCAACAGGGCACGCCAAGTCAGTCAGAGAGAAATTGAAGGGGATCCTGATTGGATTGAGGAACGGCGGCGGAAGATTCTGCGGGAGTCCGTTTCCTTTAAAAGTTATTGTAGATATAGTAGTTTTCTTGTTTTAAATAAGGATGTAACAAGTCGTAATCGACCAGGAGTCCTAGTTTTCAGGGTATAAGTAGGAGTCGCTAGGGCTTTGCAAAAAAGAATCAAATCAATCAACAAAACACTTCTACTTTTTACCAGTACTTTACTTTTCAAGTCGGCGACTTCGCCAATATTTTCTTCTTCCACGAGTTCGTACGGATTGGCAGGGCTGCATCAACCTGATCTCCGGCCAATTGGTAGGTTCCGTTTATCGAGTAATATCCGAGCTTTAACTACGGGCGCATCGCTGTGGTTTCGTTTGGAGTTATTCACAAGTTATCGATATTTACTAGAATTGCAAGTTTTACCTGTTATTCTAGTATTATCACCAGTTATCCAGCTTGAGATCAGGGTAGTCGGCTTCGTCATTGTTCTCCTTCAACCCATCGCCATACAGCCGATTAGATCTGTTTCAAGTGTTGTTTCTATAGTAATTGTTTAGATTGCTCCAGCAGTTCTCTTTACAATTACTATACGATCATCGGCTGACCCATAGCCGATCATCTCTACAGCAAATCGGTTGATTTGCCGCCGACGCGCTCCTCAGGACAGATCGGAAATCCAGCCGATCGACGCGCCTGGAATTTAATACTCTATTTCCTTGTCAATCAACAGGTCAGATTGACTGGCACGCCGCGCGAACCGCACCAGGGCGATAACCCGAACAGGAGCTAAGAAGATTCTCCCGGGTCGTGTGTCCGACGCTGAAGACCCATCGGCCGATTCCTATCCGGCCGATTTTAGCGCCAACACACTTTTGGCACGCCCGGTGGGACCATCCAAGACCTGATATGTCGAACAACGCAGAAATCTCTGACAGCAACATCATTGGGGTCACAGAAGCTGATCTCAAGGACGACCAGAGGGAGGAATTGGCCAAACATCTAGAAGATTACAAGAAGATATACCTCCAGTTGTTCAGTCGTACCAGAAGCGGGGAAGCAATTAGGAAGGCTCCTATTCCAGCACCTCGCCACATCACCATTGCTGAGGACTCAGGCAAGATGTCAGAGATGATTCAACAGTTCGTGTATCAAGCATTCATCGACCAATCCTCGGTGATGAGCAACACGGTGTACAACGCCGTCGTCAACTCTCTGGCCAGCGGAGCCGTCCAAGGTTATTAGGGACCGGCATATGCTCCTCCGACTACCCTGCCGGCCAGAAGCTTACCGTACACATCCCAATCGGCTTCTCAGCCGATATTGACGCAGCGCGAGGGATACAGCTCTCCACCACTTCCGGCATCTCCAAGATGCAGCGGTGCACCATGTCTCCCATCGCGAGCGCCGCTTCAACCCGTTCAAATGGCCTCTGTGCAAGCACTACCTACGAGCTCAGTGCCTTGGGGGGCATCAGCCACGGCGTATTTCCCCAAGCCAGTGAACGGGCATGGCCCTTATCCGCTTCAGGTGCCGTACCAATCGGCTGCCCGGCCGACGGTCTCTCAGTACCAGCCGATTTTACCAGAAATCGGCAGGGGGGCAAGCACTGTGGGAGCATTCGGAGGCACGGCGCCAGCAACGACGTACGAAGGGGGCGCGGACGCGTTTCGCCAGCAGTTATCGGCCGCTCAGCAAACTTCGCCGATTCATCACCTGGCCGAACCAGCCCTTCAACACGTGCCCGCGCCGCGAACAACTGTTCATCAGCAGCAAGTGGACTGGACGGCAAAGATAGCAGAAGTAATCCAAGATCAGTTTGGGCTGAAGCCGAAAGTTCAAACTTATACTTACAAAACGCCGTATCCATCGGCCTATGACTCGTTGTCGTTCCCGCACCGTTACAAGGTTCCTGATTTCACCAAGTTCTCAGGGACGGATGACACATCCACTGTGGAGCATATCAACAGATTCATCATCCAGTGCGGAGAAGCTGCTACGCAAGACGCTCTGAGGGTACGTTTATTTTCATCATCTCTGTCCGGATCAGCCTTCCAGTGGTTCACCACTTTACCACCAAATTCTATCATCACTTGGGCCGATCTGGAGAAACAATTCCACAAGTACTTCTATGCAGGAGTACACGAGATGAAGATTTCGGATTTAACCAGCCTCAGGCAGAGGAGCGATGAACCTGTGACAGGGTACATACAGAGGTTCAGAGAGATCAAGAACAAGTGCTACAGTCTGGCCCTGACCAATGCGCAGTTGGCCGATATCGCTTTCCAAGGCCTCTTACCGCAAATCAGAGAGAGATATGCTGCCCAAGAGTTTGAGAGCCTGAGTCAAATCGTCCACCGGTTGTCAGGGCAGGAGATCCGACCGCTTGAACAGCGGAGGAGCTTCCAGAAGAAGGTGGCGTACTTGGAGGGATCTGAATCTGACGCAGAGGAGGAAATCGGCCTGGCAGAATGGGTAAAAGGGAGAAAACCGATATCCTGCCCCTTTGGCAAGAAGGAGCCAGAGACATTCGGCTTTGACACGTCAAAGGCCGATAAAATTTTTGATCTGCTGCTTCAGGAGGGGCAAATCAAGCTGTCGCAGCATCACACCATCCCTACGGCCGATCAACTTAAGAAGATGAAGTACTGCAAGTGGCACAACGCTACTTCTCATGACACCAATGAATGTAAAGTCTTCCGCCAGCAGATACAATCGGCCATTGAACAGGGGCGGCTCAAGTTTGAAACTCCCAGCCAATCAGCAAAGCCGATGAAGATAGATCAACATCCCTTCCCGGCCAACACGGTCAACGCTGAAGGAGACTCAAATCAAACCAAGGTGCTGACATCAGAATCGGCGAGAAGAGGTGGCGCTGTCGACCTCAGGAGGCAGATCACAACGGAAGAAATCAGAAGGAATAGGCGAGGGCCAGAACGACCACACAGGCCTGTCACCTCCCGATTTCTACTCAGTAAATATCGGCGGCAGCAAGAACAAGCACAACACCAGGAAGAGATGATACGCCGGCGTGAAGATCACTGGCAGTGTCTCTTCTTCATCCACTGCTGGGAGAACGATATCAGGTTGCCATCTGCCGATAACTGTCCGGAGTGCAACGGATCAAACCGCAACGATCGCCCGAAGGCACACTCTAGGGACAGAGGATCAGAGCCGATCAACAGAAATCGGCGCGAAGAACGGCGCGTTTCGGTGCATGATCGGCTGGGGGGCAGAGTTGACCAGTGCAACAGGTCAAAAAGCAAGATCGGCCAGCAAGATGGACTGGGGGGCAGGATCAGCGCACAAGATCGGCTGGGAGAGATAGCCGATGATAGGGTGTCAGACGAAGATCCCCTAGGAAGGGAACCAGATTGGGAACACGTCAGATCATCGACCAAACTAGTGAACCCCAGGTGGTGTCCTGACGGCCTATCCAGATCCCAAAAGCGAAGGATCCAACGCCTACGCCAGTGGGAGCATCAAGAAGAAGAACGGAGACAGGCGCCAGAGAAAATGAACGTGAAATCTCGAATTTGGCGCCCAAAGAAAAGCGATCAAGAAACGGATAACCAAGAATCGGCAGCTGAGATTGATATGGTTTTCATACTGCCGATGGAGTTCATGGCGCCAAGCGATCGGGACAAAATGACAAAAACAGAGGAAGAGCAAATGGCACAACTGGTATTAGAGCCGATGACGGCTACGTTTGAGAAACCAGAAGAGGAAAAATGACAGCATCTTAAGGCGCTGTTTCTCAAAGGGTATGTCAACGGAAGACCCGTCACCAAATTACTGGTAGATGGAGGCGCGGCGGTCAACATCATGCCGTATGCCATGTTCCACAAGCTGGGCAAGGGCGAAGACGACCTCACCAAGACGGACATGATGCTGAAGGATTTCGAAGGCAACGTGTCGCCTGCCCGCGGGGCATTCTGCGTCGACCTCACCATCGGCAGTAAGACCCTCCCTACTACTTTCTTCGTCATTAATGGCAAGGGGTCCTATAATATGCTGCTTGGTCGCGACTGGATACATGCAAACTGCTGTGTCCCATCTACTATGCATCAATGCCTTGTGCAATGGATCGGCGACAGTACAGAGGTACTAGCTGCCGATTCTGCCTACAGCGTTGCAGCGGCCGACACACAACAGTGGAGCTGCGAGCACGTCAAGTGTATATCTGGCAGGACTTGGAACACTGACTTCCTGAAAGTGTCCGATTTCGGTCTACAGCCGATCCAAGCAGTCGGCTCTGAAGATTCAACTCGTTCGAAAAGATGAGAAACTGGGGCATGGGTTCACGTCGGCCGATTCATTAGAGATGGGAAATTTGAGAAATAGCATCAGATCAAGGCCGACGTACGTTGGTGCCGATTGGGATTCCGAGCACAAAAAGAAAATATGTCAAGTTGACATGACCGATTTCTCATCAGTCTTCTGGCTACACATCTGGTGAAAGAAATATTGGGATTCATTATTGAGTGGAAGTTACGGATTACATGAAGCAGTTCAAAACCGAATCGGCGCAGTGACATCAAAGAAACAGTAATGTTTAACATATTGTTTACAGCCCAAGGAAAGTATCTATAGCTGCAATCGCTCGTCGTCTAATTTGATCGGCCGATTCTACTATCCTCTGATCATTTTCGGCCGATCCTGGTATTTCTGACGCACGGCGACGGAGTCTTATTGTTTCGCGAGCCAGATGCTGTCTTTTTTGCTTCAGCTCGCTGATCATGGTGGGGAGTTCTTGGAGCTTTTTCTCCTCAGCGGCTATATCTTTGGTTATCTGTTCCATCTCCTTGGCTAGTTCTGCTCTCCTCCGTTTCAGCCGATCTATTGTGCCAACGATGTCCGGACGGCAGTTCTCGAGGAAGTTGATTTTGTGATGTACTTCCTGGGTCTGGTGCTTGTACGAGTCAACCTCCTCCTGAATTTTGGCCATCTGAGAGCGATCGGCCATACGTTGCAGCGCCCGCGAGACAGGAATCCGCATGCCCTCTATATAGGCAGCATACCCCAAATCCTCCGACACTTCATCCGGAAGGTGATCTGCGACCTCATTGAAAAGTTGTCGGATTGGCGATGCATCTTTCACCAATCGGCCGATGTCACCTTGGAGGAGAGTACGGATGCTCTCGAGCTTAGAGCGGACATCGTCGGAGGCAGAACTCGGTGGAACCGCGTGTGAGGCGATTTCTTCTTCATCGGCCAAGGAGACAGCAAAAGAAAAGATACTATTGTTGGGAGAATCTTGCTCCTGTAAGGGAACGAAGCAAAGGGTAAGCAAGTAGTGAAAGGAAATCGGCCGATTCTGATGGTAAGATTGTTACCTCTTTGAAACGAATCTCTCTTGCCTGTGCCGGTGGAAGTATTTCCCTTGTTTCAGGGATTGGTGCACTGGGTTCGCCAGAAGAAGAAGATTCGATCATTATTGGTGCTCCGCTTGGGCCAGCTTCCTGAGAAAGATATAAATGCTCGTGAGAATACTATGGGAAAATGAGATAAGATGGTAATGGGAATTTGCCATGCCTCTGCGGGTTCTCCGGCCGATTCCTGCTGTGGAGTTACAATCGGCGTACCCAAGTCGACCTGCGTCAAAATTGGTTAAGTTTCCTGAATATTGAGGATGCCGGGTAAGAAATCATATACCTCGGCAACAGGAGCTGCTGTAGCCTCAGTCCCTACTTGAGACGCGGCCGATAGTCGTGGAGATTGTAGTGGGACAACCTGTGCAGCCTGGCAAAGGGATGAAATTGATGTCAGCAGAAGACTTGGAGGATACATGAGATAAATAAAGTTACCTGGATAGCTTCTACTAAGAGCGATGCTGCAGCAGCCCCGGCTTCGGCGGCGACTTGGGGATCAGCCGTCTCGGCCACTGGTGGAGGTGAAGGATCTGGGGTCTCGGCACGTATCACTCCCATCTGATCAGCCGATCCAACACGGGGAGTCTCGACCGATGCTGCTGCCATCTGGCTAGCCGATCCGATACGGGAGACTTCAGCCGATGCTATTGTTGTCTGACCGGCCGATTTAATGCGAGCCCGCATCCGACGGCTGGATATCTTCGGTGTTGGTCTTTTGGGCGCTCGTCTTGATCGACCGGTGGAAATATCTCTGATAGATGGAGCATGGAAGCCGATGAGTGGGTACACTGTGTATTGATGATGGCTATCGATCGGCTGGCCGCATCGGCTCCGTGTTGGGGGAGCATGGCTTTCAGACTGAAGAAGTAAACACAAGTTAACAGCGAAATGATAATGCAACATTGAAATCAGCTGAGAAGAAAAGGACATACCGCAGCATTTGGGTCGATGTTCTCTGGGTCCAGAAGATTACAGTAAATTGATGGGGATTTACAGAAAAGATGCTGCTTCCATTCTGCCCACCATAATTTATACTGTTGGGTGGCAAAAGAGGCAACTGACCAGCCGTTCAAGTCAATAGTGCTGGAGTCGGGTACTAAATCGCATAATCGGCTGTAGTCAAGACTTGAAGTTAATCCGTCTCTGAATTTTGCTTGGCCGGCGAAATAGACTCGAATCGGCAATTGGCCAAAACCTAGTTGCCTTGCTGCAGCTGACGGGCAGTAGAACTCATAAGTGGGTGAGTCCTTTCCCGAGAAGAAGTTAGCCGGCAGAATTCCCGGCTTAATCAAGACATCCATCAACTCTCTGTCAAATGTGTGGGTGGAGAAGTCGAAGCATACAGGCAATTCAAAAATCGGCTCCGCGGTTTGATATGGGTACCAGGTGATCATCTCCTCGCTAAGTCCATTATAGAAGCATCTGAAATATTCAGCTACGCGGGTAGCGGTGAACTGGCAGCCGGAGAAGGCCGATGCCGCCTCTCCAACAGATCTGCAGCGGCGACGGACCAATGGATTCTCCTCTGACTCAATGTTGGGGAAGGTCTTTGTCTCTATCCTCTGCTGAGAGACCTTGCTCATGTGTAGATTGAGCCAGAGGGTGATGAACCACCAAGGACCGCCTGGATTCCCTATCGGCTCTCCTTTCGACAGCTTGGCGCCGATTTGATGCATCATATGGTATGCCGATCCCAGCAAATGTTTACCGAGGGGAACGGCCGATCCTTGTGCGAGAGACTCTGCCAGAGCTTGAGTGTTGGAAGAGGGGCCGACCGCTCTGCCACAGAAGAGGTGTTTCTCCAGCCACATCATCAAGAAGGCGGTGTGCTCTCTCTGTGAGACTGTTCCTGTCTTCATGTTCTTACTGATGTATCCTTTCCACCCGCCGATTCCTTTGGTGTCTAGCCGATGAGATGGCTTGAACAGGTAATTGAAGGGGGTATCGGCGGAGGAAACATCTAGGCCGGTCAGCAGCAAGACATCGGCCAAGGTCGGGGTCATGGGTCCGTGTCCAAAAAGGAATGCGTTAAGTGCATCGGACCAGAAGTAAGAGGCTGCCATAACCAAAGGTTCGTTCTTTTCCATCTGAGACAGGGACAAATCTATGCACTGGCCGATTTTAAGTTCTTCCCATTGGACTTTCCAAGACCCGGCTACCCTCTGGTACCACTCTCTCCACCCGGGTGTTTCGTTCGGCCAGGATCTGAATGCGCCTACCCAGTGATCTAAATCCATGGGTGACTGCTTAAAGGGGATTCTGTGAGTTTCTAAACTGATTAGATCCGTTGGATCAGGACTCCCCATAGGGCCTAGACAGATGAGGTCAGGAGACTCTGAGAGAGGAATGGTGATCCTGTGCCTAAGGGCCTAAAAAGAAAGGGGAAAAGGGAAGAAACTAAGAGAGGGACCGGAACTGAAGCAGCAAGGCGAAAAGGAAGAGATTTTTCGAACATTTACCTCTGGGATGGAAGCCATCGTCGCCGATGACGCTGCTGGAGAAGCTGCCGATTGGGCTGCCGCCGCCAAAGGAGCAGCCGATGGAGCCTCTGTAGATGGGGTGGTCGCTGACGGAGACGCCATTAGGGTCGGAGCAAGCTGCGGACGAGGTCGCCGGAGAAGGGGGGGCGCTTGGAAGTTCACCCGGTGTCAGTGTTTTACCGGCAAGCACTACTGCAGAAACAGTTTTTAGGGGCGGTTAAAATGATATTTGTAGGGGCGGGTGCGTCGCCTACCCCTGGTTTTCGCTGCTAAAAATTGAAGTTTGTAGGGGCGGGTGCGGTACCCGCCCCTAAAAACTCATTTCCAGGGGTGGGTGAGCCCATGACCCGCCCCTGGAAAACAATTTGTAGGGGCGGGTCACCCCCTCACCCGCCCCTGAAAATCGATTTTCAAGGCCGGGTGAGGCCCTGACCCGCCCTTGAAGATTGATTTCCAGGGGTGGGTTAGGCATACCGCACCCCTAAAAATGGGTTCTCGCCAATTTTAGTGATTCTTAATAAATTATTCTATTGAGATCCAACCCTCAAATAACAATGAAGATGCAATCAACTTATATAACCAGTTCACAAAAAGAGAAGAGTAAGGAAACATCCATGCCACTTATATACATCATTACGTTAATTTGTTCTGAAATTCTTACAACGATCCATACTTAAGTTCGGACGACAAGTAACAATCCATAAGAAAAAGGGTGCGTATACATCTATGCATATTACAAATTTCATGGGCCTTTGGTACGCTTCTGTAGATATGCAATGTAGTTAAGGTCTCCAATCGTCCAACCTAGAACTTCATCAAAATAAACTAGAGCACGGATGAATGCATTCTTCTCCGTAGCCCAGCCAAGACCACATTCAGTACTATAAATGTCGAACAATGGAGTGTTGAGCCGATTTGTCCTGTAGAAGGTGAGTTTTGCTTGGAACCTTAAACCTTTGGTCCAAAATGCCTCTCCACCCATGTACGTTAAATCCAACTTTTCCAAGACTTGATTTAGAATCGCTCTAAAGCTCACTGCTGCAAATGTACTACCATTGGGGAGTTCCTACAAGGTGATAATAATGTTATGGAAGTTGAAACATATAACATAGCTGAAGTTACAATGACAAAAAAGAACATTTTCATTCCCAATTTTGGTGATTAAGCATACAAAGCCTCTCAGCAGTCTGAATGACATCACTTTCTTCTGACTCAAGTTGTTGAATTCATAAATATGACAAGTACGAGATGAAGTATCCATGAGCCTCAAGCTGCCGTAGGCAGGCCTCGATGGCTAGCCTCTCATAAGTTGTCCATATTGGTGCCGCTCCACCCATTGCGGCAAATGAAATCATCGATCCACCCGGCTGTAGAGAAGGTACTTGAAAAGAAATACTTAATTGTTTGAAATGAGGTGGCTTAACAACCTCGATTCGCGACATAAATGCAATACCACCTAATCCCTCGATGACATCTTCAAGCCTTCTAATTAGGTTGATAAGCTGCATTGTATGTGATAAAATTTAGAAATTATTCATGTGTAGTAAATCATATATTAAAAGAAGAAATGAATCTTACAGCGTTGGGAATTGCTCCGCGCGATCAATCGCCAAATGGAAAATCAATGGGGCCGTCAAAGCGCAATCCTGGAGGTTGAGCCACTGGGTCGTCGTCGCCGCCCATGGGGCCGCGTCCACGGCCGCTTCCATGACCGCGACCACCATGAAACATCTACAAAAAGTTTAAATTGTTCTTGATGTTCTACTATACTTCATGGGATGAAACTTTTACATTGTTGTTATGTTTCTGCATAGAGACTCTACAAAAAGACTCTACAAAAAGTTCGGGACTTATTAATCAAATAGATCTTGCTAGTTTAATCTTGCCATGTATAACTAATTAAAATCAAAACAAATCGTGTCTATAATGGTGATGAATAAATCTATGTTTGCATATGAAAAAGGACAAGTTATAAAAATGACAAACCCCCACTTACCTAAAAGAGGTTAAATTAGGTTAAGTTATAATCTATAAATGGTTGCCTAAGAAAATGTGAATGAAAAGCTTTGCAACTATATCGTGAAATGTGGTTTACCTTTTTCCATCAACACAACTCATACATATGCATTTCGTATAGATACGCCTAATCTCGCTGATGGAATGTACGAGCTGGTGCCCGAGTCCGAGAGTGAGCAGCATGAAGCTCAAGTAAATCTAACTGAAGTTGCTGAAGACCCGAACCAAATTTCGGAAGAGCCCAAGGCTAGTTTCGCTCATGAAGGCAAGCCCCGGAGCATGCACCTATTATTTTCAAGCTATATTCATGTTGTATTTATTTTACTTGAGCATTGAGTTCATAGGAGTTGCTTGAAACCCTAGTTGCATGATCCTAGGTACCCATGTTATTAACACTAGTTGTAAGTTTCCTTAGATGGCATTGCTAATAGGACACGGTAAAAGTCGAGTGATTCCCTATCACTCGCGAGAAATAGGATTTTCTTGTTTACTTGTTTACTTTATGTTGGAACCATAAGGTCGAAGGGCAGGGCTCTATTATGATATTCATGTTCATATTATAGGCCCCGTCTGTATAGCGAAAATGGCTAAAGTCGCAGTGTGCGGTAGTGGTGGTTATGTTTTTGAACATACTAACCACATAGCGATAATATGGTAATCGGTAAGCTAAGTAACTGATCGTCCTTGCGAGTGGACTTTACCCTCACCCTCTTTCTCATGCACGCACCGGGTGCAGAGCTAGGCTCTGTAGTGGAGGGGGGTGACCCTGATCCATGACCCGGAAAGAAAGGAAAAAGGTTGCGCGTGAGAACTCTAGGAGTGATCACGTGCGTGTGTTTAGATTTCCCTTGCAAGTATGAAATTCAATTCGAATCATCCGTTTTTCACGGCCATTGAGACTGCTTAATGCTTCTGCCACATAGAGTAAGAAGTGGAACAATGATGATGATTAATCTTGTTGGATGCAAATTAATTCCTTCACCATGTATGATATTGGATAGATGCTCACTTAGAATGGTTAAATTGAACTAGAAGTTGAAGCTAAAATGTTGAAAGTAAGGGCATACTCTTTGTTGCTTTTTGGCAAAAACAAACCCTTCAAGTCAAAAGGCTTGCATGTCTAAGAGTTGGCTAAGTATATACCACTAGTCAGGTAAGCCTTGCTGAGTATTAGTATACTCAGCCTTGCTTGTGGCTTTGTTTTCAGGTGAGAGTTTCGAGGATATGGTTGCTAGCTTAACTTGGCCTTGTACTCTGCCTCCGAGTTGGTTAGTTGAATGGGATCTGTCTCCGGCCAGCGATAATAATGCTGGGTGATGTCATGTACGGGCTTCATCATGACATCATGTATCGTCGTTAGTTGTCGTTTATTTTCCGCTGCACTTGAACTCTGAAATACTTTTATGAATTTGAACTCGGTTTGTAATAATAAAGTATCAGACTCTATGTTGTAAAATTTGTGTATTGTTGTAATCTCTGGGCTCACCTTCGTGTGGGTTATATGTATGTATTGTTTCGATCGAAATTCCAGTAGTTGTATCGGTATGTTACACGACAGACCAATAGATTACTACGTTTGAAGTGTGAATTAGCCAAAATTATCTTTATGGTGATGGTTAGCGCACTTAAGCCGGATTAATTCAGATGCTTCTGCCACAATGATTCCGCTTTCAATTGCATCCGCGTCATGAAAAAGTAAGTAAAATAAAGAGAACACAAAGCTAGAAATCCACAGGAAATGAAGGGCGATTCAGGTACTGCTCTTTGAGCTGGAGCCCTTCACGATGCACAAGGGCGACCCCTTCCCCTTGTAAAAGATTTTTATAAAATTCTTTGCAATATTCTTGGGGAGGGGGGATAGGTTCTCCGGCACGATGCTGTCTTCCGAAGGCCATTGATAGGTGCGCTTGCGCAGCTGCCGAAGATGAGCCTTCGTGATGCCAGTCGACGAGCCGGCGTCGCTAGGTAGAAGGCCGCAAACCGAAGCCGCCAAAGTACACGCTGCAACCATCACGCACAGGTCCCTGTGTAGCCGGCTCCCAGACTCCACCATTGCACGACACGACCGAAGGCACCTAATGAACCGCATGATCTCCACATCGGCGGGACCAGGAAGCTCTGGAGCAATCAGGCCATAGGTGGACATCAGGCGAGGCACCTCATCACGAAGAAAGCCAATGCTAGTCGACAGGGCCTTTTGGTAGCGTCGGAAAAGGTCTTGCGAATTGTTGTGTTTCTTCTAAATCTTGGCAGCTTTGGCTTCAACCAACTCAAGGCGTACTTGGGTCGTGGCAAGATCATCGGCATACTTGTTCGTCAGCGCTAGCGCATCTTTGGCTTCGGCACGAGCGGCCTCAAGATGTGTGTGGTCAGCTTCAAGTGTCTTTTGGAGCTCGAGTTTCTCTCATTCTAAGGCAGCAATGCTCTCCTCCTGCTCCGACACACAAGAGCTGGTGGATGCTTCGGATTGAAGCTGACGAGCTACTCACCGAGAAGCTACAAAAGATTTAAGCGCCAGATCTTGCGCGTATTGCAATATGTTGGGCATGCCAATCTTCATCAACTCTTTCTCCATTAAGGGAAAACAGAACGAAGCCCCAGCTTCGAATAGGAAGTCGCGCTCCTGGTCTTGACTTTCAAAACGAAGACTCCCGACGATGTTGCCACCGATCAGCTTGGACCGATGATGTTGCTTCCGATTAGCTTCAACTCCGAAGCCCCAAGCTCAGCAGCAGCAACAACGGGATCTTCACGGCTAACGAAGTAACCGTCGCTCTCGAAGGGAATGGAGGAAGATGTGTCGCTGCCACTCTTCGTGGGGGCGTCCCTGGCTGTCGGGGCTTCAGTCCACCCCCACCCCCCATCCCCCGCTTGCATCTCCTTCAGAGCATCACCTTCCGCGGAAGATGCCTAAAGACGATGAGCTGGACGAGCCGTGTGAGCCGGTCGGAGCTCGTCGGGGGATCAGGACCACTTCGGCAACAATAAGGCCTCGAGCTTCGGCACCGCCAATCCGCGAGCCAGCAACGTTGACATGCCCGCCATCTTCGTCACTCTCGGCTTCTTGATCAATGACGTCCAGGCCAAGGAGCCCGCCTACCTTCGGATGAACCGAAGAAGGTGGTACGGAGGTCATAGGGACATCGCAAGGGGGCTCGCCTCAACATCACCCGAGCCAAATAAGAGCTCTGCAGCGCGGGAGCACTTAGGTGGACCGTCTGCCTTTAGTCCAAGTTTCCTCTTTTTATGCTCAAGCTGCGTGGTAGCCGAAGTACTACCGGCACCTTTCACACCTTTGGCCTTCTCCTTCCTCAGCCTCCGCTTCTCCTCGGCTGCCCGATGCCTGATGGTAGCAATGCGGGGCATGGCCTCGATCCTAAAGGCCTAGAACGTATGAGTCCCACCCAACTTCTGGAGAATTGCCTTGACTCGTTTATGGACTCAGCCCTCGGGATGTCGTCAGCCCAACTCTCCATAGAGTTCGGCTTAATCTCTACACAGAAGGAACCCGTGTCAAATTACAAAATGAAGTAGAAAGGACGAAGAGCAACACAAGGAAGAAAAACTCACAATGTTGTTCAGGTTGAATGAGGTAGCGAAGTCCGGCATGGGGATCCCTCCGGTCCACTGCGCCTTTGGCAACCAGGCCTTAATAGACCAACCATCCTTCAGCGGCCAGCAACGGCACGCAACGTATTCCTCAGTGAGCTCGCGAGTGCCATACACTTTTGACACTTCCCGAAGCATGGCCACGAAGGCCAAGCGGTCTTCCGTACTTTTAACATCGATCCGAGGGGTCTCTCCCAGGTTCCGAATCCAGTCGGTGACGAGGCGATGGCTCCTAGTAGCTTCGTCCAACGGAACTTTGTGGTAGAACCAAAACGCAGTCCAATCCGAATTCCAGCTGTCCTTGTAGGTTGTGACTGGGCTGGAAACAATCTCTCGATAGGTAATGTTGTGGCAGCAGTACTGAGCTTCGGCCTCAGCTTTGGTGCCGTCTGCAGTCATCACAACCATCGTCTTGAGCTGATAATGCACCAATGAACGAAAGCGAAGCTCTCGGACGAAGCTACGAAGCGGCATGTCTTCGCCAACCAGAAGTAAAGGTTGAGACGCGCAATTGTGTTGGGTGTCAACTGGTGAAGAAACATTTTGTCCAATCGAAGAGTTTCCACAAACGCGGGGTCCAATGGGAACCAAAGCCCCGCGGTGAAAAAATCTCGGAAGACAATGACTTCATCTTTCTCCGGTTGGGCCGAAGTCTCGCCTTCCTTGGGGTTTGGGGGGGGGGGGGGGGGGGCGAGCGGAGTCAGCGGTGACCTGACCGCGGTGAACCATGTCGGCGAACACGGCTTCGGTCACGCCGCTCAACCCAAGTGATCGGGGCGGAGGCTTCGCACGCTCAGCCTTCGGAGCCATATCAACCAAGGGGGAAAGAAAACGAAGGCTCAAACAAGTAGAGGGGGAGGCCTCAGAAGTGAAATGCGAACCGAAGCTAGAAGGAAGCAACGAAGGAAGCAAAGGCACAAGAGAGCGTAAGGAAAGCGACGGGGGGCGTCGCCTATTTATGGCAGGCCAGGGCAGCAGCAAAGCCAAAAGACATCTGTGACCCTTCGCACCTTACCGTTACCAACGGGTGCTCGATGACACCCTTCGCCCCAAGCTTTCTCGCGTTCCTAAATTTTGAAATTTTTAAATTGCTATTATTTTCTATTTTTCTAGCTCTATGTTTTTCTTGATTTTTCTTGATTTTTGTAGTGTCAACGGGATCACCAGACAACATCGGCGGTCTGAGGGGTGGTGCTTTGGGCCGCGTTGCACACGACGGAGTGTTCGAAGCCTCGGGACTTCCGAGGATGGTCATCGCCGAAGTGTCGAAGAATGAAGGGCTGAACCACTCTCCCAGGCGGCTCCGACAGAAGAACTAAGGTCTTCGGTTGACCTTCAAATCGAAGACCGAAGGGTTGAAGATCGAAGCTGACCCAAAGGGCGAGCAAGGCCGAATCGCCATCAAGGTTCCACCTGACCGAAGAGCCAAAGGCGAACGGGACTCCAATGCTGAAGGCCAGTGATGAGAAGAGACGGTCATGTCGAAGTGGAACCGAAGGGCGTGATGAGCTGTCAAGGGGGTTTAGATAGGAAATTACTGTATGCTCTTAGAATATTCGAGGAATATAGTTGTTAAGGGGTAAAAAGGTGTAACAACAATGAAGGGTAGGTGAACCGCCCTACTATAAATACCCCTGTAACTGTAAATGATGGGACGGATCCCGGTGGAATTGAAAAATTGGTTATCGCATCCGGTGACTTGCTCTTGTCATGTATCGCTAAGGTTCGTTCCGCGGGTTGTTGTAGTTAGTGGTGGTAAAGGGCCTTACTTTTTAGCTTAGATAATCTAAGGGCCGGGCTCTAATCTTATTCAACTTTGAGATAAAAATATTAAGGGCCAAGTTGGATTGTGAATGGAGCATCAGGACCATGGCTCATTACCACCCCTAGTTGTAGTACTTCTTCACTTCCGAAGGGTTCACTTCCGAAGGGTACTCTCCACCAACAATACCCCACCCTGAACAATTTCTATTCTTTCAGTAAAGCAGGGCCAAAGTGGTCTTTGGTCTAAATTTGATTCATTTCGGTCTCCAATTTGACACTAGCTGTGATGCAATAACCAAGAATTTTCCAGCCGATACCTTTGTACCCAATTAATGCGCACAGCTGTTTTTTCCACTTACGCAAACAGCAGTTTGCAGGGAGGAAAAATACCTATGTTTCCTTGTGCACAAAAAGTAGCAGGTCTAATTTATTTGCAGATGCAAAACAATCGGATGTTTGCAAACAGGAACTAAAATTAAGGCATATCCTGGCGTTTCGAACTAATGGTGCGTCGCAAGGAAAGAATAAGAAACAATGCAGCATACAAGACTACCAGGTTGGCCAGAATAAGAATGTTTGCATTGCTTTAGATTTATCTCCACAAACATCATTTCTCTACCAACCACCAGGTAGCGCAGTAAGCTCAATTCTTTATCCATCATCCTATCATCGCCTTCCGCCATAGCAAAGCCACCTTCCATTAAATTACTGTAAGCTAGAAGGCAGGCTTCAACTTGCCGAGGTCTTCTTGAGCTTACCATCATCTCCAGTTGCACTACCATTACCATTGAGAACTAGTTTCTCCTCCGAAGGTAGATCCTTCATGATCTTCCTAGTCGGCCCTGAAGCCTTCCACAAGTACCACACACGTGATTTTGGAGGCGGCACAGCTCCTGCCAAGGGAGCCACCAACCCCGGTTTTCCCTCGTCTATAATGCTGTCAACTATCCCATAATCCTTGGCTTCCCAAGGACTCATGAAATAGTCAAACTTTGTGTCCTCATCAATCTACAAGAAATGGCATCAATACACGTCTGCAACAAAACTTTCTGTTGCTTTATGAAAAGCAAGCATCATGCAAGAAATTATGAAGTACCTGCTCTTCAGGTTTTCCAGTAATTCGCGACAATATTTTATTGATCTTAATCTTCTCGTACATCATCTCTCTTATCTGTAGTCCCATCTCTGTGACCTACAAGAATAAGCAAGGTAAACCCATAAATCAGGGTCACTGTTTTTTACATACTGGAGTCAGAAAAACAGCAGAATGTGCCTTGGCAGCATATTTATTTGACATAAATCAGAAACAAAGCCAAGTTAGCAGTATTGCAAAATAAAGGATAGGCCTCGAACATCATGCATCCTACTTCTCAATTCTCATCTATCTGTAATGCAAGATTCTGGTTGTAGGTCCAATCTCAGTTCTCAAGGCCTTTTCCTCTGATTTTGACATATTTAGTTTAGTGTAAGACTCCAATTTCACTCCTTTCAAAAAAAAAAACTCCTATTTCAGAAGTTATAAGAATAAATGTACTACAAATGAACTAGATATGAGCTAAGGAGCTGTTTATCGCTACCGCACTCACAAGCCTATTGTTAATGGAATATAGTGTACCATGATATTGTTATTTGTGCCACTAGTTCAGGTAATTGTTATATATGGTTACACCAAATCCCCCATTTTTGTATAAAAAAATCTAATAAGATGAACATGCCTTTTCATGCAGAAAGAAAAAGCCAACACTCTCACGGTGCAACTGGTCAGCCAAACATGTCAGAGAAGAGGTTCGCTGAGTCAGCCCGGATTCGAGTCGGGGCAAAATCTTCTTAAGACAAAAATCAGGGGACGCCTCTCCCCTGGTCGAGTTTTTTTAAGAAAAAAGGAGAAAAAAAAGAAACAGAATCTTAGTCGTAGCAACAACAAAGACATTTAGTCCCAAGCAATATGGTCAGGCTACAAATGAAACACAGCAAGAGCCACAAAGTACGAGCATAAAAAAGAGGCAGTAGTAAAAGAATATTAAGAAACAAGATGCTCCAACTTTGAGCTCAATGATATATTCTGTCTCAACTAAATAGAAACAGATAACACAGCACATCTTACAAGAAACAAATAGCACAAAGCAACAAAACAACAAACAACTGGTACTTACTTTCCCACCAGCACCACCTGATGGCTGATGGATCATAATCCTCGCATTTGGCATGCAATACCTCTTACCCTTTGTCCCAGCAGCAAGTAAAAATGCACCCATAGAAGCCGCCAATCCAAAGCAAACAGTTGAGACGTCAGCCTTACAAAATTTCATAGCATCATATACTCCCATACCTGTAAATTGATGTGTCATATGTTATAATTGTGTCTGTACAGTTGAACAAGGAATTATTACTTTTACATGTGGCTAAAGATGGCAACATGTGTTCGGAAGGTGGCCTCAGAGGTGTTTGGCGTGAGTAAGGGAGGCAAACAGGAAGGGAAAGACACCTGGTGGTGGAACGACGAGATGCAAAGGGCTATTAAGGAGAAGAAGGAGTGTTTCAAGCGCCTCCACCTTGATAAGAGTGCAGCTAACATCGAGAGCTATAATTTAGCGAAGAGGGTTGCAAAGCAAGCTGTGAGCGTAGCAAAGGGTAAAGCGTATGATGACCTGTATCAGCGGCTAGCCACGAAGGAAGGGGAGAAGGACATCTATAGGATGGCTAGGATCCGCGAGCGGAAGACAAGACATATCAACCAAATCAAATGCATCAAGGATGTGACAGATCGACTTCTAGTGAAGGATGAGGAGATCAAGGACAGATGGCGAGAGTATTTTGATAAGTTGTTTAATGGGGAGAATGAGGGCCCTACCCTTGAGTTAGATGACTCTTTTGATGACACCAACAGACGCTTTGTGAGGAGAATTCTGGAGGCTGAGATCGGGGAGGCGTTGAAGAGGATGAAGGGGGTAAAGCGATGGGTCCTGATGGTATCCCCATTGAGGTGTGGAGATGCCTAGGTGTCAAAGCGATAGTATGGTTAACTAAGCTTTTTAACCTTATTTTTCAGTCCAGCAGGATGCCTGGAGAATGGAGGAGAAGTATATTAGTACCAATTTTCAAGAACAAAGGAGATGTTCAAAGTTGTACTACAACCGTAGGATTAAGCTGATGAGCCATACGATAGAAGCTTTGGGAGAGGGTTATCGAGCACCGTCTAAAAAGAGTGACAAGTGTGACCCAAAACCAGTTTGGGTTCATGCCTGGAAGGTCGACCATGGAGGCGATTTTCTTAATCCGACAATTGATGAAGAGATATAGAGAGCAGAAGAAGGACTTGCATATGATCTTTATTGACCTTGAGAAGGCGTATGATAAAATACCGAGAAATGTCATGTGGTGGACCTTGGAGAAGCACAAAGTCCCAACTAAGTACATTACCTTCATCATCAAGGATATGTATAAGGATGCGATGACGTTTGTCCGGACATGTGATGGTGACACCACTGACTTTTCTATTAACATAGGCCTACATCACGGGTCAGCATTGAGTCTTTATTTATTTGCCTTGGTGATGGATGAGGTTACAAGGGACATACAAGATGATATGCTCTTTGCTGATGATGTGGTGCTGGTTGACGAGAGTAGGGAAGAGGTTAATAGAAAGTTAGAGCTGTGGAGACGCACGTTAGAGTCGAAATGGTTCAGACTCAGTAGGACCAAGACCGAGTACATGATGTGAGATTTCAGCGCGACTAGGCATAAGGATGGAGATGTTAGCCTCGATGGGCAAGTGGTGGCCTAGAAGGATACTTTTCGGTATTTAGGATCGATGCTTTAAAAGGATGGCGACATTGATGAAGATGTTAGATATAGAATCTCAGCTGCCTGGTTGAAGTGGCGTCAAGCTTCTGACGTCCTATGTGATAGAAGGGTGCCACAAAAGTTAAAAGATAAGTTCTATAGGACAGCAATTCGTCCGGCGATGTTATACGGTGCTGAATGTTGGCCTACAAAAAGACGACATGTCCAACAACTGAGTGTAGTAGAGATGCGGATGTTGCGGTGGTTTTGCGGGCACACACAAAGGGATAGAGTCCGGAACGAAGTTATTCGGGATAGAGTCGGGGTGGCACCAATTGAGGAGAAACTTACCCAACATCGATTGAGATGGTTTGGACATGTCCAACGGAGATCCCCTAAGGCGCCGGTGCGTAGTGGGGTTCTAAAGCAAGCCGAAAATGTAAAGAGAGGTAGAGGTAGACCTAAACTGACTTGGGACAAGTCGGTTAAGAGAGACCTTAAGGAGTGGAATATCTCCAAAGAGGTAGCTTTGGATAGGAGCGCTTGGAGACTCGTCATCCACGTACCTGAAGATCCGTGATCTTTGTTTTTTTTATGGGTTTCATCTCTAGCCTACCTCAACTTGCTTGGGACAAAAAGACCATGTTTGGGTAATACTTGACAAGAGAATCCCCAAATTCTTTACTCCCATCCATGTTTGGGTAATACTTGACAAGAGAATCTTAACTTAAGGGGAAAAGAGGAAAAGAAAACAAACCTTACCGGCAAGGTTTAGGCCAACCAGAAACAATGGATAAGGGGGAAGAAAACAAACCTTACCAGTAAGGTTTAGGCCAACCCGAAACAATCTGGGTCTCAAAGAACTTACAAGATTTAGGGTAGACCAAAAGGATCAACAAAAGACTTTAAAATACTGGTTTTCTTAAACGACTGTATTGCAATATTGTTGTTAGAAGTTCATGCTTTAATCTTTCAGGACATGCTCTTAAAATTTGTTTGAGTTTCTTTTTTAAAGGTGTTTGAGTTTGTCCAGTCATGGCTAGTTGAAGGGTGAGGAGTAAGGACTTTTGACAAACCCCATCCTCGTAAGTGGCATTGGCCTTGACACCACTGTCAGCCTAAGCGGTGGCACCTATGATTTCTTGTGTCATTTCACAATACTTTAGTACAGACAGCAGAAGGAGAATATGTGTTTGTAGGTGGAAGTCCTTCTAGTTGAGAAAATAAAACACCAATTCAAGACTAAAATAGGAACAAGGTGTAAAATATATTATGAGTAGTACCGCAAGGGGATATCTTATCTCCTATGCTTTTTGCTCTAGTTATGGATATGCTGAACAGCAATATCTATCAAGGCTGGGGAGGAGGGCTTGTTAGAACCTTTGGCCAATCGGGCTGATAAGCATGTATCACTCTATGCAGATGATGCCGCTTTATTTATCCAGCCAGCACAGGAAGAGTTGCAGATCACAAAGGAAATATTAGATTGCTTTGGTAAAGCTTCTGATATGCAATTTAATATTCAGAAAAGTTGTGTGATACCAATTAGATGTGAGGAGGGGGCTGTACAGCTGGTCAGTGATATCCTCCAGCGTCCTTCATCTGAAATCCCTAGCACTTACCTAGGTCAACCATGGATAGAGAAGATAGCAGAACGGCTTCCTGGTTGGAAGGCTACCCTTATGAATCTTGCAGGCCGAGAGACCATGATTCGTTTCATTTTTTCAGCCATACCGGTATACTTGCTGATTGCCATGAATGTGTCTAAATGGGTGATCAAAGACAACAACAACAACAACAAAGCCTTTTGTCCCAAGCAAGTTGGGGTAGGCTAGAGATGAAACCCAAAAGAAACAAAGATCACGGTTCAGGCACGTTGATAGCTAGCCTCCAAGAGCTCCTATCCAAAGCTACCTCTTTAGAGATATTCCACTCCTTAAGGTCTCTCTTAACCGTCTTGTCTCAAGTCAGTTTAGGTCTACCTCTACCCCAATTTACAGTATCGACCCGCTTTAGAACCCCACTACGCACCGACGCCTCAGGAGGCCTCCGTTGGACATGTCCAAACCATCTCAACCGATGTTGGGTAAGTTTCTCCTCAATTGGTGCCACCCCGACCCTATCCCGAATAACTTCGTTCCGGACGCTATCCCTTCTTGTGTGCCTGCAAAACCACCGCAACATCCGCATCTCTGCTACACTCAGTTGCTGGACATGTCGCCTTTTTGTAGGCCAACATTCAGCACCGTATAACATCGCCGGGCGAACCGCTGTCCTATAGAACTTACCTTTTAGCTTTTCTGGCACCCTCCTGTTACAGAGGACGCCAGAAGCTTGACGTCATTTCAACCAGCCAGCTGAGATTCTATGCCTAACATCTGCATCAATTTCGCCATCCTAAATGGGTGATCAAAAAATTGATAAAATTAGAAGTTCCTTCTTATGGAAAGGAAGAAAAAAAGTAAATGGAGGTTGCTGTTTGGTGGCTTGGGAGAAAGTTGTGTGGCCAATCGATCATGGAGGCCTTGGTATTCCCAGTTTACAGTTTTACACATCATGAGTTGGGCCTCACAAATGAGTTGGCTGTGGCTAGAAAAAACCTCGGTGGATCGACCTTGGGCAGGGCTGGAATTTCCAATTCACCCACAAGCTCAAGCTATGTTTGCTATTTCAGTGACCACCCAGGCACAAACACCCTATTCTGGTCGGATTGATGGTTGCACGGTTGTTCTTTGACTGATTTGGCACCTGCCGTGGTCAGTAGTGTTTCAAAGAGGTGTGTGAATAACCGGACAGTGGCACAGGTTCTTGATAACCGAAGATGGGTAAGTGATATCCAAGGGAGCCTTTCTATGGAGGGTCTGGTACAGTACTTGCAAATCTGGGTTTCCATACAAGGATTCACAGACTCAGGAAAATGATCAGCACTCCTGGAGACATGAGGGGAGTGGAACCTTTTCCTCCAAATCTACTTACAGGGCCTTCTTTTATGGTGCAATAACATTTGAACTGGTGCCCCGAAAAAAAAACATTTGAACCATGGAGGAGGCTTTGGAAATCTTGGGCTCTCCGAAATGAAAGATGTTTTAATGGCTAGCTATTAAAAACAAGTACTGGACTGCAGATAGGCTAGCACAAAGAGGTCTCCCCATCCGGAACAGTGTGCCATAAGTGATCAAGAAGAGGAGAAGATGCACACATCTTGACTATTTGTGTTTCTGCTCAGAAATGGTGGTATAACCTGCTGCCCCCCTTGGCCTAGAGCGCATAGTGCCTAGGAGGAATGAGAAGAGCTTCACGGAGTGGTGGAGAAAAGCATCCAACAGAGTTGAGAAAGCCCAAAGAAAAGGTTTAACAGTGCCGTGACCCTAGGAGCTTGGACCCTGTGGAATCATAGAAATAGGGGGATGGAGTAGCCCCTTCTCTGCTGGCAGTACAACAATTCTTTAAAGAGGAATTGCAGCTCTGGTGCTTTGATGCACCTGTTTGGTCGAGGAGAGGGATAAGTGTGAGTGTTAGGGTTTTAACTGTGGTGTGTCTTTGAGATTCCACACACCCACCCACCCCGACCCCCACCCCCACCCCCTCAGCCCTCACCGCCAACCCTCACTCCCCCACCCCACCCTTTTTCTCTCTTTAATATAAAGATACGCGGATCTCCTGTGTATTCGAATTTTTTTAAAAAGAAGGTAGAACTGTAAGGAATTTTTGCAATGAATGTGATACTATATGGTTTTAGTTCAGGCCTGAATTAGTGCCAAATCTGTTTGCCCTGATCCCTGGGAGAATCAAGTAGAGAACAGTGGCACAGGAACTACAGGGCCACAGGTGGGTCATGGATATAAGAGGGGCGCTGACAGTCCAGGTTCTCATTGAATATCAACAGATTTGGGACCTGGTTGAAGGGACTGTCCTACATCAAGACACCCCGGACCAGCACCATTGGTGTCTTAGTCTTACTAGGTCTGGGCAATACTCCAGCAAATCTGCCTACATGGCCTTCTTTGTCAGTTCTATCAAATTTGCTCCCTGGAAAAGAATCTGGAAGAGTTGGGCCGCCATGCGCTGCAAGTTCTTCATTTGGCTCGCTGTCAACAATAGATGCTTTTTTTTTTGAGCATGTCAACAATAGATGCTGGACAGAGGATAGATTTGCCAAGTGTGGGCTGCCCCACCCTGGATCATGTCCTTCTTGCAACCAGGCTGAAGAAACAATCCAGCATATTCTTGTCTCCTGTGTTTTTGCTCGGCAAGCCTGGACAGTCATTCTACAAAAGCTAAATTTGCCTACCTTGGCACCCCAGGCCATGGTAGCTATCCTAAAGACCTTAGGAAAGGGCTGAACTCGCTAATTATCCTGGTTGCCTGGGAGCTATGGAAGCACCACAACAATATCGTTTTCAATGGTGGGAGGCCAGATATTTCGGAGCTGCTACTTACAGTGGCCAATGATAGTGCCCTCTGGGGCATGGCAGGAGCTTCAGCAATTAGTTCCCTGCTTGCAAGGTCGCTTGCCTCAGGATCTTAGTTTCCATGTGGCACAGAACATCCGCAATGGCACTTCTGTTCTGTTCACAGCGTGAGAGTGGGTGTTTTGGGTGTGTTGTGTCATTGTGTGTTGGGTCCTTCTTGTACATATTTTTCTCTCCTTCTTAACGAAATGAAACACAGTTCTCCTGCGCGTTCGAGAATTGTCTTTTGGTATAGTTAGTTCCCATCTCTGATGTGACCATAGAAAATTTTCCTCTGCCAGTGAACTATCTCAAATATGTGCATTTTAAAGAAATTTAGATTTCATTGATAAACCAGAAATTCTTGGTGTAAACATGACAAATAGAATATGTATCATATCAGGACTCCTTTAAAGACGACATAAAGTGACCCTACCATAGTTGGTCCAAAGTTTGAGATCTCCAAATTATTGTATGGTGCTTCTATAGGAAGTTAAAAGCTGTTAGCAGTGTTAACAGCACATCAAAAAGACATAAGCACCGAAATTAACAACTGAGTACCAATAAGAAATTCAAGATTGAAAAATTCGAAATTTCTGGTTGCTGCACCACAGCCTGACCCACCAAGAAGATATAGGTGTCTTTTTAATCCCAAAGTCGAGCCCGAAGAGGACTCGAACCTGGGTGCTTGGAGTATAAATCCATACCTCCTACCAGCTGGGTTAGGTTGATTAATTAGAACATGAGTAAATTTCATTAGCAGTCATTAAACTATTGTGCATTCTCATCCGAGTCCCCATACAAAGAATTTGCATTTTTGGCTCCCACAACTATGTAAGTGCGGATGTGGCATGGCTGATTTGGACCCAGATGACCCATTTAGATAGTTTAGGGAGCCAAAATATGCAATTTCATAGTATGAGGACCCAGATGAGAAGCGCCTAAAAGTTGAAGGACCGGCCATAAATTTACTCATTAGAAAAATACATCATACATAATGTGAAATAATAAATTTAAATAGTGAAGTTAATGCGAAATAGTGCAGTAGCTGTACATACTTCATTGTGAAGTCTCTGTCATTATCAGGTAGCATACAAATTAGTGCTTTGTTACTAGATTAGAAACATACATATTTTATACAGAAACAATGCTAATATCACAGGTTTCTATAAATATATTTATAATTTCAATATTGTTTTCGGAGATGTCATTTCCATGAAACGTTCAATACATAAATTAAAATTGTGGTTCTCCTAATTTGATAACCTTTCAAAAACTTTCGAAGCTATGAGAAAGAAGCATGACTGATTTGCATAGGTAAACTCATTCCAACTTTATTAACTATTTCTAGTTGTACACCTCCATTGTATGTGTGGATATAGAGTGGTTGGATAGATGTTTTCCAATTGGAGTAATTTGAAGGGGTCAAGGGGATGTACATAACCCTTCATCTCACTGATGATCCAGTCACTTGACGCAATGAACCAAGCCCGATAAGACAGTAATGCCAGTTTATTGCAGCGCATCAAAATTAATCTGAAAAGTTCATCTGTTCACACAAAGAGCACCAGCATATGCTCTTGCAATGGCTAAGTGAAAAAACAAACCTGCTGTTATGGAACCTCCAGGTGAGTTGATAAACAACATAATGTCTTTCGTTTGGTCCTCTGCATCCAATAGTAAGAGCTGGCTGATAATAAGATCAGCACTTGTATCATCCACCTACATATCATAAGCCGTTCCAACAAATCCATATATTTAGATCGAAATATATTTTGATCGAACTGATGGAACAAAGAAAGCTCCCAAGATTAAATTTGCTAATAAATGCAAGCATAGATAATACAAAAGTAAATCAATTCAAAAAAAAAGAGCAGATGTACAAAGTCATCCGCGCTAACAATCCCAATCAAACGCACACTACAGTCAGCAATCCCAAATAAATAACATTATTGCAGATGTATATGTTGAAAGACCAATGTTCAGGAAGAAGTAAACTGTAACCGAGAAAATAGCTCATATCATTTGATTTCAGGTTTTCACAATAACCATGAGTTCATGACAAACATGATGGTCAAACCAAGTATGATTACATATCTAACTTAACCATGAATTCTATATTTCTATGTTCGTGAGTCATTGAAGTACTGAACCTAAACATGTCGTGCGTTAATACATACTATGTAACTACCTTTTGTCTTGAACAAATTCCTTTTGTGTTGCATACAAACATATTAGGATGGCTATCTTTAGTACGGTTACCACTGGTGGACCTCTACAGAGGCGAAACGGGGTACTGCCCCCCCCCCCCCCCCCGGGTCAAGTAAATTTCTTTAAGATATGGTATATTAGCATGGTTGTACATCGGCAGATTAGCTAAGTTAGCAGTAATTGGCCCCTCCTGCCATATGGCTCACGTTCCGCCACTAACGGATACCATCGTTAACTAGTGTGAACCATAAAATGGAATTCAAATGTTTTGGCTTTTCCGAGCGTGGTATCTATCTACAGAGTGACTAGCCTAACGAAAATTGCAAGAACAGTATGAATATAGAGACAGCGAATTTTTGGGAAGGAAACGAATCAAAGAAGCTAACCGGGGAGCCGAGGAAGACGATGCGCTGGCGCAGGAGCATGTTGGTGGTGTCGAGCTCCTCGAGGCGCGCCTTTCTGGCCGCCGGCCTGGCTGCTGCCAGCCCGGACGGGTCCCACCCAACGGAGTGCGTCCCTCGGGCCGCTGTCGCCACAGATGCACGGACGGCCACCGCCCTTGGCGCCATCCTCCGGCCAGTGGAGGAGCTGGGGGTGAGGAATACGGACGATGGAGAGAAGGAAGTGCAGGGAGGCGCTGGGAGCGCCGCCATGGTTGCTGCCACGGCTTCCATTCCTTGGCCCGCGGCGGCGGACTTCTGCTGCTGCTAGAGTGCTATCCTGGACCTGGGAGCGAATGGAGGGTTTCACTCTAGTCGGAGGGCAGACTGGGGACAAGAAGTTGAGCCCCACCTTTCAGCCTCTCTATAATATGGATGGCAAACAAATACCCCTCCACATAATACCGAAAGCACCCAAACATATCTGGTGCTTTTTTTTTATACTGGTTGGATTTATTTGATTAAACACAAGTCACAGAGATGAGGCCAAAAATGCCCCATTGTACAGATTGCAATGCCCCCCTAACTGGGCAATGCATTAGATGGCCTAGGCTATAACAAGTATAGATACACACTGTAGAAATCTGCGTTTCCATGCTTCCTTGGCCAGATTTTGGGCATGAGTATCGTCAGCCCTGGAGATCTTGCTGCAGTGGTAGTTCATATTTTGGTGGTGGTTAATGAAATCTGCATGGATGGGGCGCAGCCTCCAGTCTCCAGGTTGATCCATGATGTTGGAGCTCTGCAGAGTAGCTGCTAGGATTTGACTGTCAGTGAAGCAAGTGACACTGTCAATTCCAATTCCTGCTAGAATGGTGGATGCTAACAAGATTGCTTGTGCCTCTGCATGCAGAGGTCCTTCAGCCTGTTGTGTTTGTGCTTGTACCAACAGGCCACCTTTGATAGGGTCTGCTTCATGGTAGATAGAAATCCCTAGACCTGCTCTTCTTGGTTGTGCTCCATATGCCAAGGTCGTGATTGCCGCATCGGTGTAGCATTTTATTTTTAGATAGTGTAGCATTTTATTCCTGCAAGGGAAAGAGAGAAGTTGGTGCTGACGCTTACCCTGTTTTCATTTGCTCTGGATTGATATTTACTTGTTTCTTTCTGTTCGTTCTCCTTCTGGTGGTGACTAATGATGCCATTTATATCTGCTTGGGTAGCATAATGCACCTGCTTTACAGTCCAAGGTTTTTTTGATAGCGAGCTGCTGGATCTCGGCTGGCATAGTGGACTTGGCGTTTTTTATTTTACCGTATGGCTAACTTTTCTTTGTCTTTAGTCGTAGATCATTTTTTCTTTGTTAAACTCTCTTGTGTTGTTAATAAACTTCCTCTTCTTCTTAATAAAATGCTTTAAATGCTTGTCCAGGCAAGTTCTCGAAAAAAAAGTCCAAGTATTTTGTTGAATCAATGGTCGGTCCTTGCTTTCCAGATATACCACAATGTTGTGTTGATTCTCTGCAGTTCTATTGGATATGTACCTATTGCAAAGAAGCTAGCCATCTGTGCTTGGATTCCTTGACCATACGCAAGGATGGGTTTGCCGAGAACCATACTGCTCCTGAAAAGGTAGAAAGTCGTGCGCTGATCTCATGGAGTGATATGAAAAATATAAGTAGGGCGCCTCGAAGTCAGAATTTGAGCTCATTGAGCATTCGGCAGGTAAGGTCTCCGTTAGAATAAATGATTGACAGAGAAATTTCACAATATTTGATTGATATAGGAATATTTTCTATGTGTTCTCTCTGGAAAAAGAGATTAGATATCCTAAAATCCAATACAATTTCTAGCACATCTTAACATATAGGAATTTTAGAGGAAATTTATAACATGGGATTCACCTCTGGGAAGTTCCCTTTGTATCTCTCCTCAAATCAATGTGTTTTTCCTCGGTTGTATCCAAACATCCTGATATTGAAAGTTTCATGCACACAAAATTCCTATAGTTTTGCAACTGACACCCAACTTAAAGAAATATGTTTTTCTTATTCTTAAATTTTGGTAATCTTGCGTTCCTATTGTGTCCTAAGCACGATGGCATGTAATAAAAAGACAAATGTACCCAAGGCAGAGTAGTACGTGCGGTCCTGATAGGTTATTTACGCTATGGAAAGAATGCGTTCATTCGATCGATGGGGAAGGGGGAATTATAAGAGCATCTCCAAAAAACTAGTCAAATTCCATTTTTCATATTGCAATTTAGCTATCCATTTAACCAGCCTTCACTCTCCATCTATCTATACTACCCAACTAGCCATTTACGCTCTTCTTTCATGTCCCCGCCGTCCGCTGCCCGTCGTCCGCTCAGCTCCGCCAATTCAAAAAACATACTAGCTGCTAGATCAATGCGCGCACTTCATTGCGCCACACAGAGAGAGAGAGAGAGAAAGAGAGGTGGAGGTGGAGGTGACGGCCGTGAGCATGGCGAGGTCCGTGCTGGACGGCATCCTTAGCAGCGCCTGTACCGCCGTTGCCAACGAGGTGGCGCGCCTGCTCGGCTTGCCGCAGGAGGTGGAGTTCATCCGCAGCTAGCTGGAGATGATGCAGGCCTTCCTCAAGATGGCCTCCACCCACCCCGAGGCCGCCGGGCGCAGCGACACGGTCAGGTCGTCAAGACGTGGGTGAAACAGGTGCGCGACCTCGCCTACGACGTCGAGGACTGCCTCCTCGACTTCGCGCTCTACGCGGCCAGGACGTCGCCGTCGCGGGCCGGCTCCTGGATGCCCAGCACCATCGCGGAGCGCCACCGCATCGCCACGCGGATCCGGCGTCGGCGGTCGGCCCCGCTATCCGCTGCCCGTCGCCTGTCCAGCTCCGCCCGCTCAGCGCCCTCCCGGTCCGCCGCCCAGCGCCGGAGAGGAGTTCCGCGCCGCTGCCTCCGCCATGGCTGCGCCAGGGAGGAGGTCCGCGCCTCCGACTCCGCCATGGCCGCGCCGGGGACCTCGCGCCGGGGAGGAGGTCCGCGCCGGGAAGGAGGTCCGCTCCGGGAGGAGTTCCGCGCCGCCGCCGCCGCCATGGCCGCGCCGGCCATGTCCGCCGGCGCGATGGCGGGAGTCCTCCCGCGCGGGAAATCATAGGCGCGAGGGCAGGAAGGCGAGGTGGCGGCCTCGCGATTTTTGACGAGCCACGCTGCCGGGTTGCCGAGCCCGATACCGAGGGGAGGAGGCTGACGAGTCTGTTGCAACATGTTTTCTCCCTTTTTTTTTCTTCCTTTTAGCTATCCTGTTAAAAATAGAGAGCTCCTTGAAGATGCTCTAACGGCAGGAAGTCACGCGATAGAGAGAGAAAGTCGGATGATCTCCGGCGTGGGTCACCGGTGACCGCCTAAAAGTAGGAGGATGTCTCCGCCGCGTTGCCCCACGACTTCTCCCCGCAGTTGGTCGCCGGTCGCGGAGGGGAGGAGAGCCGAGACACCGGAGGAGGTTGCAGAGGCTTGTCGGCGTCGGGATGCATGTCGTTCGGCGAACGTGTTGAAGGACCCTTTGCTGTGTGACGAGACAGAGCTTCTTTGACATCGTTAATATACCCGGTAGTGATCAGCAAGAGTTCCCGACGATTGCGGAGGCTGCTGAACGGAGCGTCCCATCGAAACAGAGGCGCGAGGTTACCACTACTACTACTCGTTCTGTTCCTTCTCGATGTATTTCAGAGTGGGATCGTGCTCATGAACGAATCAGGCAAGCAAATGAGATCAAACATGCTCTATTTTCGGGTACAGAGGGGGAGGATTGCGATCTTAGGGACCTAAATCAGGCAGTTCATGTGTTGGAGAGGATGAACATGCTCTAGCGGCAAGAGACGCAGGTGGAGGGGGGTTCTAGCGTTAGTGGGATTGTGGAGGGGTAGGACCCGGAGGCCCAACACCGGGGGGGGGGGGGGGGGGGGGCAACTTGCAGAGAAGGTTCTTGTTCGGATCCTGTTTGGAAGAACCCTTCTCTCATTCGTACTCCAAACCGGTAGTGGAGTGATGGCTCTGGGTTCCCTGAGCTAGGATTTTGGAGGCGGAGATTGTGGGGTGGGGGGGGGGGGGCAACATGCAGAGAAGGTTCCAGTTCGGATCTTGTTTGGAAGACCTATTCTCTCATTCGTACTCCAAACCGGTAGTGGAGTGATGGCTCTGGGTTTCCTGAGCTAGGATTTTGGAGGCGGAGATTGGCTTCCCAACGAGGAGCGAGGAGATCAGGAGGTTTGGGCCTGCTGCGAGGAGAATTGAGAAAGTCCAGCCACGACAAACAGATCACCGCTCCTTCGCTGAAGTCGTTGCTTCCCCCCAAATGGACCGCCGCCAGTTCCCAGGAAGAGGCGACTGTCAGAGGCCGCTGTTGCCTATGCGCGGCTCCACCTGTCAGACTAGGGGCTACGGGACTACCGACATAGCATAGAATATTCTAGAGTAAGAGATGAGGCATGTCTCATACCTTACATCTGTTGTAAAGTAATCGAATACGAGTATGACTAGTCGGTACAGAAGGAAACTACCCGAGTAGTACTCGGGGAGGGCTCCTAAGCTAGTATCGGTCAAGGATTCCTATGTAACCCTGTCCCCCTTGTTGACGCTCGCTATGGGCCAATTTTGAGCGTCAATTTAACCAGAAAATTGGGATGACTAGTATACTTAGCTTGCATATATACCCAGAATAATATCGTTTCCGCATTCCCCTTGGAGAATTTGCATTGTAGGAAAATTGAGCAGAAATCAAGTGAACAAGCACCTCAATCCACGGCAAATGGCGTCGACCAATCAGAGCACACCATTCGGCCTCCCACGGATCAAAGGGCCCACCAGGACATGCAACCGACCTAGGACAGACCCAATTCACGCACAGGAGTGACCAGGGCCCACGTGTCAGCCTCTCAGCAAAGAATGAGGTCGGTTGGCCTCAGGCAGGTCTGCCGAGCTAGGAGAGGCACAACCGCCTTACCTGCTGCACGTGGCACTTGCTCATTGGTCCTCCATGTCGGTTCCAGGTGAATGCAGCCGAGAGGCCTATCGTGCACCCGCTCACTCACCCCTATAAATAAGGGGGGGTGCTACCAATGAAGACACGCCTCAAATGCTCAACTCTCAAGTTTCTCTCTTGCTTAGTCTTTAGGATAGTGGAGTTTAGGTGAAGTAGCTCTTCTTCGGGTCCCCAAGGTGGCCTACGAGAGTTCAGCATGGGTTTTACTCTTCCTCTCCTTTGTAATATTCGGAATTCCTTAATAGAATTATCTTCTAGCTTAGTGTATTCGTATAATGTAAATTCTGTGTATTCAGACATGTATGCCAAGCTTAGTTTATATTTATACCTTATATCTTGCATGATTAGACGTGGTAAGACATCTAGGCTACGGCAATGGTTGCAGTATATGTATGTTTGCTCTAATGTAATATCCGCGCGGGGCATTGGAGTATCGCTCGTTAGCGCAGACGTGGTGTCTGGGTTAATTAGTGTTGCTGGATGCTGCTCTATACCGTGGTTAGAGGAGGTACATAAAATAGCCGAGAAGATTGGTGGCTCCTCTATCAGTCTTGTGCGGTTCTCCCGGTTATGCCTGGGGGTCGAGAGCCCGATCCTAATCATGTGTATGTTTTTGAGTGTCTAGTATAGACTGTATACGTAGATAAGAGTACATAAGACCCTAGATTAGCTTTCTTCTTCCTTTCTCCCTTCCTGTAGGCTTTGCATAGAGTTAGAGTTCGAGTAACTTGTGTGTCACACTACCTCTCTATCCATATATTATCTTACACCTGTTTATGCAAATGAATATCCATGATAGAACTAATCAACCAACTTATCTATTCCAATAACCACTGCCTTCCCTGCAAAAATATAATACGACCCCGTACTCACGGGTAAAATGCTACAACGATATTCCGTGCGCTTGCGGATCCCTCTATAACGTAAGAAATACAACACGGTATTTCTGGCACCATCGCCGCGAATGGATTTTATGTCCATACTTAGTGATCGCGTTATAAAATGCCAACACCTCCAGAGTATATAAGGGCGGGCAAGGAACCCCTCTAAAGCATATCCAATCCAAGGCAATACAAACCACCAAATAGGACATAGGGTGTTACTCACATCGCGGCCTAAAACTGTCTAAACCTTGTGTTGCTTGCACCTTCGAGTTCCTGATCTCGGCGACACCCTGCCTACAAGTCTACACCCTGATCTCGATTTCGATGACTTTTACTGCTAACATTTCTCTGGATTTCTTACTTTTATGACCATAATCATGCTTATTTCACTAACCCTGATGACTTCCACTCACTACTACAAAATTTCATTAACCGCGACCTTTTGAAAAGGCCTTGGAGCCGGGCAGGCCGGTGACCACCTTGGTTAACCGTTGCTGGACCGCCAGCCGTACAACTGCCTCATTTAATAAGTTAACCGAGGTGGGCAACGTTACATAACTGCCTCGGTTAATAATCATTAACCAAGGTGGTTGGGTTACGCCGGCCGCCTCGGTTAATGAATTATCCGAAGTAGGCAACTTAAACAAACTGCCTCGGTTAACGATAATTAACTGAGGCAGTTTCTTCTTATGTGCCCGTCTTGGTAAAGTTCCCTATATATAACAGCCCAGTCTCCTTCTTCCTCCCCGCGGCTCCTCCACCATTTTTAGCTGTTTTGAGCTCAAAACACCCAAAATTGACCATTTTAGAGGGGGGGGGGAAGGTTTTGCCCTTGGATTTGGTGAGGGAGAGCACCGCAAGAGGTTGATTTCTTACTCTCCAACTCTCATCTCCTCTCTTTTACATGATTTAGTTGCTTTTCTTCTAGATCTAGATCTAGATCTAAATGGAGGAGAGAGAAAACTGGATCCAGATCTAGATCTGCTTATCTGAATCTAGTCTCTCGCTGTGTGCAAGGTCTCGTTCATGGATAGGGCAGAGTGGATGTACAAGATACCAAGGGTTGGCAACGATCGGACTTTCCTGCGTCATGTGAGAAAATTTGTTGCCGTTGCGAAAAAGCATCGTGTGAGTCTGGGTCGGGAGCGCATCTTTTGTCCGTGCAGTAGCTGCGAGAACAAACTTCTCTAGGAAGATAACGTGGTTCAATCTCACTTGATCCGGCATGATTTTGTCAAGAATTACACCGTTTGGAAGTTTCAAGGCCAAGCAGATCCGAGTGCCACCGGTGCATCTGAACGAAACTCGTCGACAACCTCGTCGGTGGATGAAAGGCCACAACAACCCTCATCATCAGCAACGGTGGGCGGCGACAGTGCAAATCGCAATTACATCAACATTGATGATCTTCTCCAAGACATAGGAGGCAATGATGGTGATGGGGATGGTGATGAAGAGGGTGATTTGTTGGAGCCCGAAGATGCAGAGATTTTTGAAAACCTTGCTAACTGTATGTACCAAGATGACGTTCTGTTTGGGAATCCGAAGTGGCTAGAGAATTTCAAGGAGATGAAGTAGGTGGCAATTGATTCGTTGTATCGGGACTGTCCAAAGCATCTGATGACATTGCGTTTTAACCTCCAGTTGCTGATGCTGAAGTCTCACCATGGTTGGTCCGACACTAGCTTGAACGACCTATTACGTATGCTTGCTGACACATACCCAGAGGTTAACAAGGTGCCCGCCAATACCTATCACGCGAAAAGGATGATCCGGCCAGTGTCGATGAAGCTTAAAAAGTTCCATGCATGCACTAACCACTGTATCCTATATCTGGGCAAGTATGAGAACTTGCAGAGCTGTCCGCGCTGCGGAGCAAGTCGGTACAAGAGGAATGCCGGTTGTCGCGCCGACGTGGATGACGAGGGACCCAAGAGTATGCAGAAGAAGAAGAAGACGACCAAGCAGATCCTGTTTCCTGTGGATAAGGAAGAAGAGGGCTACTTGCAGAGGAAAAGTCCTGCACTATTAGTGTGGTACCTGCCCGTGATCGATCGCCTGCGTGCGCTATTCAGGAGCCCAGAGGATGCTAGGCTGATGTCCTGGCATGCACAATTTTACAAAATTCCATTTACCGTGTCCTTTTGAAAAGGCCTCGGAGACCGGCAGGCCGGCGGCCCGCCTTGGTTAACCGTTGCCGGCCCGCCGGCCGT
This sequence comes from Panicum miliaceum, assembly GCA_032594955.1. NCBI lineage: Eukaryota > Viridiplantae > Streptophyta > Magnoliopsida > Poales > Poaceae > Panicum > Panicum miliaceum. The sequence goes on along the minus strand of CM064060.1, from coordinate 24,865,534 downwards.
ACAACCGCCTCGATTAATACGTTAACCGAGGCGGGCAACGTTACATAACCACCTTAGTTAATCATCATTAACCAAGGCGGTTAGGTTACGCCGACCGCCTCGGTTAATGAATTATCCGAGGTAGGCAACTTAAACAAACCGCCTCGGTTAACGACGATTAACTTAGGCAGTTTCTTCTTATGTGCCCGCCTCGGTAAAGTTCCCTATATATAACAGCCCAACCCCTTCTTCCTACCTGCGGCTCCTCCTCCATTTTTAGCTATTTTGAGCTCAAAACACCCAAAATTGACCATTTTAGAGGGGGGACGTTTTGCCCTTGGATTTGGTGAGGGAGAGCACCGCAAGAGGTTGATTTCTTACTCTCCAACTCTCATCTCCTCTCTTTTACATGTTTTAGTTGCTTTTCTTCTAGATCTAGATCTAGATCTAAATGGAGGAGAGAGAAAACCGGATCTGGATCTAGATCTGCTTATCTGACTGTAGTCTCTCGCTGTGTGCAAGGTCTCCTTCATGGATAGGGTAGAGTGGATGTACAAGATACCAAGGGTTGGCAACGATCTGAATCATGTGAGAAAATTTGTTGCCGCTGCAAAAAAGCATCGTGTGAGTCTGGGTCGGGAGCGCATCTTTTGTCCGTGTAGTAGTTGCGAGAACAAACTTCTCCAGGAAGATAACATGGTTCAATCTCACTTGATCCGACATGGTTTTGTCAAGGATTACACCGTTTGGAAGTTTCACGGCGAAGCAGATCCGAGTGCCACCGGTGAATCTGAACGAAACTCGTCGACAACCTCGTCGGTGGATGAAAGCGCACAACAATCCTCATCATCAGCAACGGCGGGCGGCGACAGTGCAAATTGCAATTACATCAACATTGATGATCTTATCCAAGACATAGGAGGAAGTGATGGTGATGGGGATGGTGATGACGAGGGTGATTTGTTGGGGCCCGAAGATGCAGAGATTTTTGAAAACCTTGCTAACTGTATGTACCAAGATGATGTTCTTATTGGGAATCCAAAGTGGCTGGAGAATTTCAAGGAGATGAAGTAGGCGACAATTGATCCGTTTTATCAGGATTGTCTGAAGCATTGGACGACGTTGCGTTTTAACCTCCAGTTGCTGATGCTGAAGTCTCGCCATGGGTGGTCCGACACTAGCTTGAACGACATGTTACGTGTGCTTGCTGACACATACCCAGAGGGTAACAAGGTGCCCGCCAATACCTATCACGCGAAGAGGATGATTCGGCCAGTGTCGATGAAGCTTAAAAAGTTCCATGCATGCACTAACCACTGTATCATGTATCAGGGTAAGTATGAGAACTTGCAGAGCTGTCCGCGCTGCGGAGCTAGTCGGTACAAGAGGAATGCCGAGTGTCGCGTGGACGTGGATGACGAGGGACCCAAGAGTATGCAGAAGAAGAAGAAAACGACCAAGCAGATCCCGTTTCCTGTGGATGAGGAAGAAGAGGGCTACATGCAGAGGAAAAGTCCTGCACTGTTAGTGTGGTACCTGCCCGTGATCGATCACCTACGTGCGCTATTCAGGAACCCGGAGGATGCCAAGCTGATGTCCTGGCATGGACACTACTACAAAATTCCACTAACCGTGAAGGAGTTTCAATGCAAAGTCCTGAAGGAGTTTCGTGACGAGGCAAGGAACGTCAGGTTCGCACTAAGTACGGATGGGATGAATCCATTCGGTGACCTCAGTAGCTCCTGACCATCTACAACCTACCTCCCTATCTATGTTAGAAGTGTAGGTATCTTTTACTAACCATGATTATTTCTGGTCCGAAGTAACCTGGCAATGATATACATGTGTTCTTGGAGCCTCTAATGGAGGACATGAAGATGCTATGGGAAGATGGGATCAAGATGATGGATGCATCCGTAAAGGAGTTCACTCTCAAAGCCTTCGGTCCAGAGTACATGAAGATGGTCATCATACGCCTCGGTTACTTCTTCAACTAGATCACACAAAAGGTCATCGATGAAGCTGAGCTGCCAAGCATGAAACAATTGATCGCAGAGACTCTGCCATCTCGAGATGTGCTTCCCGCCCTCTTTCTTTGATATTATGCCACACCTGATGATACACATGGTTGATCATATACAGGACCTTGGCCTGTATACCCGCGCCAGATGTGGACGTACGAGAGGTTCATGTCAATCCTGAACAGATACATCCATAACTGTGCATACCCAGAGGGCTCTATCATCGAGGCATACACAACGGAGGAGGCCATTAACTGCTGTACCAAATACATCCGGGACAGAAATGCGATTGCTGTGACAACCCTGGTAAAATTTTATTTCTAAAATCAATGTCAGTAGCCTAACCCTATGCTTAACCAACTAATAAAAGGGGGAAAAGGGTTAGAACGAGTTAAGTTGAAATTCAAATTTAATTTGGGCACATTTGGATACTTTTGAACTTTTAAAGTTAACTTTCAAACCATAAGCCAAATGAGATGTTGCCTGAAACCAAATTTGTAGAACTTTTTATTCTGAACAACTTTCATGTTCAAAAGTTTTTGAAATTCAAATTGGAAAGAGGAGAAAACGCCCTGTTTGCACCCAGCCCCCTGAGATTTTTCAAATTCTCGCATTCAGGCCCTCGCCCTCCCTTTCTCTCCCCTCCCCGCCCGACCGCCACGCGCCAGGTGGCCGGCGACGCCTGACCGGCGCGAGGCGCCAGGCCAGTGGCCGCCTTGCCTCTCCCCCACGCGCGGCTTTGCCCCCGCCCCACGCCGCGCTGCCCAGTGAGCGCCCGCGCGTGCGCGAGCCGTGCCGCGCCCAGCCCCGCCGCCCGTCGCGCCCAACCGCCGCACCCCGCCGTGCCACCCCGGCTCCCGCGCCCCGCCCGTCGCTGCGCCTGCCCTCCGCCCGAGCCACTGCAGCAGCTGCTTACCCACTCCGCGCGCTGCGCTATCCCCTCTCTGCCACGCCAAATCCCGGCCGCCCAGTCACCCGCGCCCGCTCGCCGCACGCCGCGCCGGCGTTCTGCTGCCGCTCGCCGTGGCCAGTGCGCGCCGTGCCGTGCCTCCGCCCCGCACGTTGCCCAGGCGCTTCCACACCCCTCTGCCCCTATAAAAGCCCCGCCCCGGCCGCCCGCGCGAGCCACCGCAGCCCAGAGCACCTCGCCGCCGCCATTGCCGCCGCCGAGCGCCGCCCGCCCGTGGACAGCCCTCCGCAGCCGCCCCCTGCCCAAATTGAGCCTCCAGCCACCACTACATCACCCCACTGAAGCTCGCCGACCCACCCAACGCCGCCCAGGACCGCCGGAGCGCCGCCGCCCGCGCTGTCACCGCCGCCGCCGCCCCTGCTCGCCGTGGGCAGCTCGACTCCGATCTCCTCCGCCCAAGCCAAGCCCCTGAGCAGCTTCCCCACGCGCCCCTGAAGCTCGCTGACCGGACCAGGCCGCCCCAAGCCCGCCGGAGCACCGCCGTCGACGTGCGCCACCGCCGCCGCCGCCTCTGCTCCAACGCCGGCGAGCCATTCCCGGCCGTCCCCCACCTGAACAACACCCCCACGACGTAGCCCTCGCACCCCTGAACCTTCCCCGACCCTCACCCCTCGCCGCCGGCGAGCCCCTCGCCGGAATTTTGGCCGGCCGCCGTACCCGAGCCGCCCGAGGACCCAATTGCAAGAATTTAAATCTTTAGAAGGGTCTGCGCGTAAGATTCAAGGACCTAGTTGTGAAAGAAAGTTTCAAATCTAGATTCAAATTTAGTGAACTTGTAAAATCCGTATAAACTCGTAGAAAATTCAGAAAAATGCAAATTCAACTGTTCTAGAATCCTTAGAACAAACTCTACCACTTTTGTTACAAAAAGTTTCTCAGAATCTCAACATATTGTGCTCTACATTAAATGGAAGCTTTAATGGACTTATTTTGTACCCATTGTTGTAGATCAGTACTGATCCTAAAATTTGGACAGTAAGTTAGTTGCTTGAGGTTCAGGACTGTGTAAAAAGATGAGGCCCAAATTCCACCTCTAGCTTTACTGTTTATTAAACTTAGTTTCATACTATGTTTAAGTAGAATATTTTATCCCTGCAGTAGGTGATGAATCACCTAATGAAACTTTTTCTCTGCTAGTATATTGGAACCCAAATGTCAGAGAAAAATTGGGAGACTTTTTATCTCGCAGGAACCTAATTATTTCATTTATGTGCTAATAACCTACATTAAATCACGGAAATGGTATCTTAGCTTGGAAAATTCTCAAATTTTTACTAAGAGATACACTGTGGTAGAGGTTGCTGTGTAAAAAGTTGCATGGACAAAAACCCTCTGTAGTGTCCTGTAAAAATAAATCCTTGAATAACCTAGGTGTGTAATGTCATATTTTCTATGCTCTGAATACTGCATAATAAATCCTACAAAAATTACAGTAGCTCCTGCATGCTTAAATGAAAGCTCTGTAAAAATCTTAGACTCAGTTGTTGCACCATTTGTCCTGTACAAAAAGAACAAAAGTCTAACAGCAACTATGTAATACATTTTTCATAATTAATCTGTTACATAAAATTTTCTGAAAGTTTTGCAGTAAGCACATCTTTCCATGATGTGCCTAAATCCAAAGTTTCATGACCAGAAACTATCCACTATAGTAATTACACTTAAATCATGTCGATTACCATTACCACGACTTAAACTTGTGCATTCATGTAGAATCGACGACTCTCGCCGACGGAACTTACGAGCTGGTGCCCGCGTCCGAGAGTGAGCAGCGTGAGGCTCAAGTGAATCTAACTGAAGCTCTTGAAGACCCGAGCCCAAGTTCGGAAGAGCCCCAAGCTAACTTTTCGCAAGAAGGCAAGCCCCGGAGCATAACCCATTTCTTTTCCTAAATTATGCAACTCACTACTCTTTTGCTTGTGCATTAAGTATATAGGAGTTGAATGAAAACTTAGTTGCATGATGTTAGGAACCCATGCTTGAAAACTAGACGTAAGGTTCGATAGAATGCTGTGCTAATAGGACTCCGGTAAAAGCCGAGTGATTTCCTGTCACTCGCGAGAAAATAGGAGTTGAATGTTTACTACACGCTGCAATCATAAGGACAACGGACGGGCTATGGTACGATGTTTACAATTGAGGCCCGTCTGTTTAGTGAAAAATGCTAAGGCCGCAGGGTGTGGTAGTGGTGGTTAAGTCTTTGAACGTACTAACCACATGCCGAGAATATGGTAATCGGTAAGCTTAAGTACCTGATTGGCCCGGCAAGTGGACAGCAACCTACCCTTTGAACTTCGGTCCCACTATATGGCGAGTGCACGAGTGGTCATGACCCGGCGGCGAACCGTGGCGTGGGACTCGTGTACTCTCGGAGGGTAGTCTCGATCCACAACCCGGAAAGAAAGGGGAAAAGTTGCACGTGTGACTCTGTGAGTAACCACGTGACGTGTGTTTAGGTTTCCCTTGCAAGGTTAAGAAATTCGATTCGAATCGTCCGTTTCTCACGGCTATTGAGACTGCTTAACCACTTTTACCCACAGAGTAAGAAGAGGAACAATGATGATGAATGAACTGGTTGGATGAAAATTAATGCTTCACCATGAATGCTATTGGATAGCTGCTTATCTAGAATGGTTAATGAAACTAGAATCTTGAGCTAAAAATGGAAAGTAAGGACCCACTCGTAGATGCTTTTCGGCAAAACAAACCCCTGAGCCAAAAAGCCTTGCATGTCTAGAATCGGTGGAGTAGATTCCACTACACGGGTAAGTCTTGCTGAGTATTAGTATACTCAGCCTTGCTTGTGGCTCGTTTTCAGGTGAGACCTTCGAGGATATGATTGCTAGCCTGACTTGGCCCTGCACTCTTCCCCCTGGTTGGTCGGTGGAATGGGATACGCCCCCGTCCAACGGAGATAATGCCGAGTGATGTCTCGTACGGGCTTCATCGAGACATCCTTATCGTCGAAGTAGCTTCCGTTATTTTATTTTCCGCTGCAACTTAAACTCTGAAGAACTTATTTATGATCATTGAAGTACTTGGTTTCTAAACCCGAAACTTGGTCTGTAATATTTACTTATGCTAATGTGGTAATATTTGCTGGAATGTGGTATTCTCTGGGCTCATCTTCGCATGAGCATTTGTATGTATGGCATTCGATCCGCTCTACCGTGGTTGTATCGGGAGGTTATACCCGACAGACCAGTGGATTACTCCGTTTGAAGTGTAAGGTTAACCGAGATTGCCTTAATGGTGATGGTTAATACACTTGAGCCGGATTAATTCAGGTGGTTCTGCCACAGCTGGTATCAGAGCCGTAGCTGGTGCCACAGCTGGCAACAGCGGACACTAGAGCCAAAATACATACGCCAGAGAATGCGACAAGCCTTAAAAACTCATTTACTAAAACTTGACTAGAAGGATGTATTGCGAAATACGTTGGTGCGTTAAGGATGGTGCCTAGTTCGTAAAGCCCTAAGGGATTATGGGAAAGTTACTAGGTGGCTATCTAACTTCTATATATATTATCAACTGACTTCCAGCACATTACTTTCTGTCAAAACTTACTTTCATGCACAACCGACCTTAATTTCTGTAACGACGCACTCATCGCTAAGGTAAGAAGGTAAGGATCCTCAGCCAACTGAGAGAGCTTGGCCTTCCTGTCGGTGATGCGAACCGAACGCTGCCCTCAAGCAGTGGCTTACTTGAGGTGCTGCCAATATGCCAACTGTTAGTTGAACATATTGGGAGTAGAAGGTTTGGCGCAGGGTATGGCGATCGCTGTTCATACCCCCGTCTCATGACGGTACCCCCGTGAATACGCTATCTCGATAGCGTATGTTAACGTCGTCTGTACGGCGGAAATTGTACAGATATCGTTTCTATAAGTAAACGGTAATGAATACGGACGCTTTCATGAGTGCTGGCATGAAAGGTTCATGAAATATATATGCTTTGTCAATCTTCTGCAGGTACACTAACCGCGGTTACGATAAGTTAAGGAACGATTAGAAAGACTCGACTAGCTATTATAGCGAGAGCCGTATTGTGTATGCCACCGAGACTATCTTCGTAAGACCAAAAGTATTTGGCAGTTATTTTATTTTGTGAGGACGAATAGGACGTGCATGCATCATGACCATATATATCTGAAATGGAAAATGCGTTGTATGAGAGTGGTAAGGTTCTTGCGTATCTAAGCGTGGTTTGCATAAGGACTATCTAGCGAATCTGTCACAAATCTGCCATGACCGAAAAGAGAGATTTATTGACCAAAGAAAATGACCTTTTCTGGTAAAGTTCATGTTGAAAGAATTATTCCAAATTTTGTGTTCTATCTCCTGTTCAAAAATGAAAAATTCTGAACCTATGGATAGTAAGAAATAACAGAAACCTTGGAACGTCAGAATTCTGTCCAGAATAAGCACTTCTGCCCCTTAAATTTTTAGGCCCCCTTGCTACCGTTTTCTGCAAAAGAGTACAACACAAAACTTGTTTCAAATTTACCCAGGTAGCTGCTGTTAAAATTTGGTAAATTTTGGCTGGGTAGTTTTCCCCTGGTGCACGAAACTCTAGCTCCCTGTTCACTGAAAATTTCTGGGTAGACAGAGAGGTAAAACCTGGAAAGAAAGACCATCTTAGAAACCTATCTAGCTCTGGAGTTGACTAGCAAAGTTGTTCACAAATACCTTAGGAGTGATCTGGTGAAATTTGAGAATTTTTGGATGAGAAGTGTGGAAGTTATGGTTATTTTTGCACTCTATACGAAATCTGTCCCTGTGCTTTTCACACTTTTTCTCGGCCTCATCCATTTGATCTTTCGTTCAGATGGCCGAGACAGCTGCCATGATGGTGGATGAGGATGGACGTGTTCACTCACAGTGTCTCCACTGGGAGGGCTTTCCCTCTATTTTGTGGAACGTGTTGAGCACCGTGGGCTATCTAATTCCCCCACGTTACGCCGGACTGGAGTTTGCAGAGAATGGAGTTACCCAGTGCCGTGTCAACGTGACCATTTTTCCGCACCCGCTACACCCGGAGTGGCCTGCCTTGGAGATCGAGGCTGTTGGTCGCCGTTTGGCCGATACTTAGGAGCTCACTCTCCTGCTCACAGCGAGTCGTCCGTCAACGACTTGGATGACTTCTAGATGACGACCTAGAAGGACTTTTGCACATACTCCTCGATAGGGTAGCCTAACTTTTGGCAAGTGTTGTAATAGGCTAACTAGGAGTTGAGTAAATCTTTTGTGATGGGTACACCTGAACCATGTGGATACCCTCAGCACGTAAGGAACAGCGATAAACTTGGGTGATTTCGTTGTAAGTTTGTAAACAATGAAATCCACAATCGCTGAAACTTGTTGGAAATTTTATCCATGTTTCCTTACATTTATGAGCTGTGAGTTGAATACCAAACCTGTCAGGAATTTTGTGGTCGTGGTTCTCACAAAAATTCAGCATCATTGGACCTCGCTAGTTTAAGTTATAGGCGAAACATTACCGATCGATCTGCTGAAAAACAGCTAAGGCAGTAAGGCAAAGGACGAGCCTTTCGACCACCTTAGCTATAGTTCTAGCGCCGAAGTTAAATACCAAAGTGGTGCATTCCTAAATTCTCTGACTACTGCCAAAGTATGAGATATTTTGGATGGACCCACAGCAAGCTATGATTTTTCTCGTAGCAAACAGAGATTCTGTCCATACTTCCGGCTGTGATTTCGGAAGTCTATGACTACACCAATCATTTATGAATCAAGGAAGTAATATGGATCGCATTGCTAATGGTAACCTTTCACGTTTCAGATGGTTGGAGCAACCCGTGGTAACCCGGATGGTTTTGGTGCTAGCGCAAGTGGATCACAACCACAGCCGCCACCACCACCTGGTTTAGTGGAAGTAATGGCCGCTCAAACCGAGTTGCTTCGTCAGCTTGTCAAGGGGCAGGAAGCGATTTTTCAATGCCTGCAGCAACAACACCATCAAGGGGATGGGTGCAATGTCCACCATCCTCAGGTTGCTAGCTATCCAGAGCTCAATAACAAGATGATGGACACAAGAGACGTTTACTCAGACTCCTTATTGCCCCCATCACAACTTCCGATGAAACTTAAGGATCACTAAGTAAAGCGTCAGACTCTCAAGCCTGACCCATGCGGCATAGACTTGACTGGATGGGAAATTACCTGCACAGGATTCATCCCACGGGGCCGACGTCAAGTTAGCAAAACTACTGACGCCGGCACAGTCCTTCGAACACAAACTCGCTCACCTGTTCCGGAGGAGATAGACCCTGCCAAATGCACCACACCCAAGGGAGGTTCATTGGGTATGCCAGTAGCGATATCTTCAGATAACAAACAACCCCGTCGTCCAAGTGACAAAAACCGTTGCTTCAATTGTAGCAGTGCTAACCATTTTGCTCGAGAATGCCCTCAGCCTAGGAAGCCAAAGCAGGGCCAAGGTTCTAGCCAAACCCATCAGAACAAGCGTAAAAGACAGAGGAACAAGAGCAAAGGATAGATTGATCAGCTTGAAGCGCTCCCTAAAGGTGCACCCTTAATAACACGCACATCCTCTATTTAATAACAAGCCTGCAGTTATATTATTTGATTCTGGTGCATCGCATAGTTTCATAAGTGCAAAATTCGGTGCAAAAGTAGGCTTGAATGTTTGTCACACCAAAGGGTCATATATGATATCAACACCGGGTGGTAAAATTGCTTCAAACCAAATGGTCAGACAAGTACCAGTCAAGTTGGGTAGTGAAACCATCGACACAGACCTTGTCCTTTTACCTCTTGACGGCATGGACATTATTTTGGGAATGAACTGGATGACTATGCATGGAGTCACACTGGACCTTTCTTCCCGAGCCGTTGAGATAAATTCACCTAGTCACGGAGCCACTACCCTTTACCTACCATTCCTAGATTGCACGAATTCCTGTGCTTACAAGGTGGAAGGACTTAAGCTAGAAGATATTCCTGTCGTCAACGAGTATGCCGATGTCTTTCCGGATGACTTACCAGGAATGCCACCGGATAGGGATATTGAGTTCATCATTGAACTACAACCAGGCACTGCACCTATATCCAAAAGACCATATAGGATGCCCCCTAAAGAGTTGGCAGAGCTAAAAATTCAACTCCAAGAACTACTGGACAAAGGTTTCAGTCGCCCTAGCGCGTCACCTTGGGGATGTCCAGCCCTATTCGTAAAGAAGAAGGATGACAGTTTGAGGTTATGTGTTGACTACCGACCTCTCAATGCGGTAACTGTTAAAAATAAATACCCACTTCCCCATATCGATGTACTCTTCGATCAATTAGTTGGAGCCAGACTCTTTTCAAAGATTGATCTTCGTTCGGGATATCATCAAATCAAGATTCGCCCGTGCGATATTCCTAAGACTGCCTTCTCCACACGATATGGACTATATGAGTTTTTGGTCATGTCCTTTGGACTCACCAACGCCCCTGCCTATTTCATGTATCTCATGAATTCGGTATTCATGCCCGAACTTGACAAATTCGTCGTAGTGTTCATCGACGACATCCTTATCTATTCCAAGGATGAGGAAGAGCATGCTAAGCACCTGCACATTGTTCTTCAGCGACTCAGAGACCATCAGCTCTATGCTAAGTTTTCTAAGTGTGAATTCTGGTTGGATACTGTAAAGTTCTTAGGTCACACGATCTCCAGCGAAGGCATAGCTGTTGACCCCAGCAAGATACAAGAGGTGATGGATTGGAAACCCCCTACCTCTGTTCATCAGATTCGCAGTTTTCTCGGCTTAGCCGGTTACTACCGTCGCTTCATCCCGGGTTTCTCTCGAATTGCTAAGCCCATGACCGAACTGCTAAAGATGGAAGTAAAGTTTGTATGGAATGAGAAATGTGAAGAAGCTTTCCACACTCTCAGAGAGCATCTGACTACTGCACCTGTGTTAGCTCAACCCGATAATACCAAGTCATTCGATGTATATTGTGACGCATCGGGTACTGGTCTAGGATGTGTGCTTATGCAAGAGAATCGAGTGATAGCATATGCCTCACGAGCCCTTCGGCCCCACGAACAGAATTATCCCACTCATGATCTTGAGCTTGCAGCTGTCATTCACGCTCTGAAAATATGGAGGCACTATCTCATGGGTACACAGTGCAATGTCTACACGGATCATAAGAGTCTCAAGTATATCTTCACACAAGCCGATCTGAATATGAGACAACGAAGATGGTTAGAATTAATCAAGGATTATGACCTTAAAGTGCACTATCACCCCGGCAAGGCTAATGTAGTCGCGGATGCACTAAGCCGCAAGTCCCATTGCCATTGCTTATCCATGGAATCCTACAATGAGACATTGTGCGCCGAAATGAGGAAGCTTAACATGGAAATGGTTTCCCAAGGCACTCTAGATCACATCTCAGTTGAGCCCACTCTTCACGACCAAATCGTCATGGCACAACTACATGATAAAGGAATTAAGATCATCAAACAAAAACTCTCTCTAGGTGAGGAGAAGTACAAATGTTTCCGCCAGGACCATAAGGGAGTTCTATGGTTCGAAAGTCGTATAGTCGTTCCGAAGAATCATGAGCTCCGCAAGCAAATTCTTGATGAGGCGCACCTTTCCAAATTCTCTATCCACCCCGGCAGTAGCAAAATGTATCAGGACCTAAGGCAAAACTTCTGGTGGACTAGAATGAAAAGAGAAATTGCTGCGTATGTCTCGGAATGTGACACGTGCCAGAGAGTAAAAGCTAGCCACTTGAAAGTAGCCGGTACACTTCAACCGTTACCTATACCATCATGGAAATGGGAAGACATAAGTATGGACTTCATCGTTGGACTACCAAACACTTCCCAAAAACATGATTCCATATGGGTCATCGTGGATAGACTCATGAAGACGGCACATTTTTTTCCGGTACACACCACCTATTCTACCAAGAAATATGCCGAGATTTACCTCGATCGTATTGTTTGCCTACATGGAATACCTAAGACAATTATTTCCGATCGTGGTCCTCAGTTTGTAGCACGCTTTTGGGAACAACTGCAAACGTCTCTTGGCACTAAACTGATTCGCAGCTCAGCATACCATCCTCAGACTGACGGACAAACGGAAAGAGTAAACCAAATTCTTGAAGACATGCTGAGAGCTTGCGTCATTCACTATGACAAGAATTGGGACAAATGCCTAGCCCTAGCAGAGTTCTCGTACAACAATAGCTATCAAACGAGTTTGAAAATGGCACCATTCGAGGCCATGTACGGACGAAGGTGTCGAACTCCTTTGAGCTGGCCACAAACCGGAGAACGTAAAATAATTGGACCCGACCTGGTAATCGAGGCAGAGGAGAAAGTAAAAGTAATACAAGCAAATCTTAAAGCCGCACAAGCCCGACAAAAGAGCTATTCCGACAAAAGGAGAAAGCCCCTAAAATTCGAAGTTGGCGATCATGTCTATCTTCGAGTTTCACCAACCAAGGGAGTGCGAAGATTTGGAATCAAAGGCAAACTAGCTCCCCGTTATGTAGGTCCTTACGAAATCATTGAGGGTTGCGGACCCGTAGCCTACAAATTACGACTGCCCCCTCAGCTCACGACCACCCATGATGTCTTCCACATATCTCAACTCAAGAAGTGTATTCGAGTCCCTACCGAGATTGTGGAACAACAAGAAATATCGTTAGAACCCGACCTCTCGTATGTCGAACACCCAGTTAAAATTTTGGATCAAAAGGAAAGAGGGACCAGGAGGAACGTGATTAGAATGTATAAAGTTCAATGGAATCATCACACGGAAGAAGAAGCCACCTGGGAAACCGAGAGCTACCTAAACCAAAATTTCCCTGGGTTTCTTATCTCGACCACTGGTACGTGCGCCCCTGCCCACACTAAGATTTACCGAATCTCGGGGCGAGATTCTTGTTAAGGGGGGAAGGCTGTGACAACCCTGGTAAAATTTCATTTCTAAAATCAATGTCAGTAGCCTAACCCTATGCTTAACCAACTAATAAAAGGGGGAAAAGGGTTAGAACGAGTTAAGTTGAAATTCAAATTTAATTTGGACACATTTGGATACTTTTGAACTTTTAAAGTTAACTTTCAAACCATAAGCCAAATGAGATGTTGCCTGAAACCAAATTTGTAGAACTTTTTATTCTGAACAACTTTCATGTTCAAAAGTTTTTGAAATTCAAATTGGAAAGAGGAGAAAACGCCCTGTTTGCACCCAGCCCCCTGAGATTTTTCAAATTCTCGCATTCAGGCCCTCGCCCTCCCTTTCTCTCCCCTCCCCGCCCGACCGCCGCGCGCCAGGTGGCCGGCGACGCCTGACCGGCGCGAGGTGCCAGGCCAGTGGCCGCCTCGCCTCTCCCCCACGCGCGGCTTTGCCCCCGCCCCACGCCGCGCTGCCCAGTGAGCGCCCGCGCGTGCGCGAGCCGTGCCGCGCCCAGCCCCGCCGCCCGTCGCGCCCAACCGCCGCACCCCGCCGTGCCACCCCGGCTCCCGCGCCCCGCCCGTCGCTGCGCCTGCCCTCCGCCCGAGCCACTGCAGCAGCTGCTTACCCACTCCGCGCGCTGCGCTATCCCCTCTCTGCCACGCCAAATCCCGGCCGCCCAGTCACCCGCGCCCGCTCGCCGCACGCCGCGCCGGCGTTCTGCTGCCGCTCGCCGTGGCCAGTGCGCGCCGTGCCGTGCCTCCGCCCCGCACGTTGCCCAGGCGCTTCCACACCCCTCTGCCCCTATAAAAGCCCCGCCCCGGCCGCCCGCGCGAGCCACCGCAGCCCAGAGCACCTCGCCGCCGCCATTGCCGCCGCCGAGCGCCGCCCGCCCGTGGACAGCCCTCCGCAGCCGCCCCCTGCCCAAATTGAGCCTCCAGCCACCACTACATCACCCCACTGAAGCTCGCCGACCCACCCAACGCCGCCCAGGACCGCCGGAGCGCCGCCGCCCGCGCTGTCACCGCCGCCGCCGCCCCTGCTCGCCGTGGGCAGCTCGACTCCGACCTCCTCCGCCCAAGCCAAGCCCCTGAGCAGCTTCCCCACGCGCCCCTGAAGCTCGCTGACCGGACCAGGCCGCCCCAAGCCCGCCGGAGCACCGCCGTCGACGTGCGCCACCGCCGCCGCCGCCTCTGCTCCAACGCCGGCGAGCCATTCCCGGCCGTCTCCCACCTGAACAACACCCCCACGAGGTAGCCCTCGCACCCCTGAACCTTCCCCGACCCTCAACCCTCGCCGCCGGCGAGCCCCTCGCCGGAATTTCGGCCGGCCGCCGTACCCGAGCCGCCCGAGGACCCAATTGCAAGAATTTAAATCTTTAGAAGGGTCTGCGCGTAAGATTCAAGGACCTAGTTGTGAAAGAAAGTTTCAAATCTAGATTCAAATTCAGTGAACTTGTAAAATCCGTATAAACTTGTAGAAAATTCAGAAAAATGCAAATTCAACTGTTCTAGAATCCTTAGAACAAACTCTACCACTTTTGTTACAAAAAGTTTCTCAGAATCTCAACATATTGTGCTCTACATTAAATGGAAGCTTTAATGGACTTATTTTGTACCCATTGTTGTAGATCAGTACTGACCCTAAAATTTGGACAGTAAGTTAGTTGCTTGAGATTTAGGACTGTGTAAAAAGATCAGGCCCAAATTCCACCTCTAGCTTTACTGTTTATTAAACTTAGTTTCATACTATGTTTAAGTAGAATATTTTATCCCTGCAGTAGGTGATGAATCACCTAATGAAACTTTTTATCTGCTAGTATATTGGAACCCAAATGTCAGAGAAAAATTGGGAGACTTTTTATCTCGCAGGAACCTAATTATTTGATTTATGTGCTAATAACCTACATTAAATCACGGAAATGGTATCTTAGCTTGGAAAATTCTCAAATTTTTACTAAGAGATACACTGTGGTAGTGGTTGCTGTGTAAAAAGTTGCATGGACAAAAACCCTCTGTAGTGTCCTGTAAAAATGAATCCTTGAATAACCTAGGTGTGTAATGTCATATTTTCTATGCTCTGAATACTGCATAATAAATCCTACAAAAATTACAGTAGCTCCTGCATGCTTAAATGAAAGCTCTGTAAAAATCTTAGACTCAGTTGTTGCACCATTTGTCCTGTACAAAAAGAACAAAAGTCTAACAACAACTATGTAATACATTTTTCATAATTAATCTGTTAAATAAAATTTTCTGAAAATTTTGCAGTAAGCACATCTTTCCCTGATGTGCCTAAATCCAAAGTTTCATGACCAGAAACTATCCACTATAGTATTTACACTTAAATCATGTCGATTACCATTACCACGACTTAAACTTGTGCATTCATGTAGAATCGACGACTCTCGCCGACGGAACTTACGAGCTGGTGCCCGCGTCCGAGAGTGAGCAGCATGAAGCTCAAGTGAATCTAACTGAAGCTCTTGAAGACCCGAGCCCAAGTTCGGAAGATCCCCAAGCTAACTTTTCGCAAGAAGGCAAGCCCCGGAGCATAACCCATTTCTTTTCCTAAATTATGCAACTCACTACTCTTTTGCTTGTGCATTAAGTATATAGGAGTTGAATGAAAACTTAGTTGCATGATGTTAGGAACCCATGCTTGAAAACTAGACGTAAGGTTCGATAGAATGCTGTGCTAATAGGACTCCGGTAAAAGCCGAGTGATTTCCTGTCACTCGCGAGAAAATAGGAGTTGAATGTTTACTACACGCTGCAATCATAAGGACAACGAACGGGTTATGGTACGATGTTTACAATTGAGGCCCGTCTGTTTAGTGAAAAATGCTAAGGCCGCAGGGTGTGGTAGTGGTGGTTAAGTCTTTGAACGTACTAACCACATGCCGAGAATATGGTAATCGGTAAGCTTAAGTACCTGATTGGCCCGGCAAGTGGACAGCAACCTACCCTTTGAACTTCGGTCCCACTATATGGCGAGTGCACGAGTGGTCATGACCCGGCGGCGAACCGTGGCGTGGGACTCGTGTACTCTCGGAGGGTAGCCTCGATCCACAACCCGGAAAGAAAGGGGAAAAGTTGCACGTGTGACTCTGTGAGTAACCACGTGACGTGTGTTTAGGTTTCCCTTGCAAGGTTAAGAAATTCGATTCGAATCGTCCGTTTCTCACGGCTATTGAGACTGCTTAACCACTTTTACCCACAGAGTAAGAAGAGGAACAATGATGATGAATGAACTGGTTGGATGAAAATTAATGCTTCACCATGAATGCTATTGGATAGCTGCTTATCTAGAATGGTTAATGAAACTAGAATCTTGAGCTAAAAATGGAAAGTAAGGACCCACTCGTAGATGCTTTTCGGCAAAACAAACCCCTGAGCCAAAAAGCCTTGCATGTCTAGAATCGGTGGAGTAGATTCCACTACACGGGTAAGTCTTGCTGAGTATTAGTATACTCAGCCTTGCTTGTGGCTCGTTTTCAGGTGAGACCTTCGAGGATATGATTGCTAGCCTGACTTGGCCCT
Source organism: Panicum miliaceum (assembly GCA_032594955.1). NCBI lineage: Eukaryota > Viridiplantae > Streptophyta > Magnoliopsida > Poales > Poaceae > Panicum > Panicum miliaceum. The sequence continues at coordinate 24,849,073 of CM064060.1, read as the reverse complement.
GCACTCTTCCCCCTGGTTGGTCGGTGGAATGGGATACGCCCCCGTCCAACGGAGATAATGCCGAGTGATGTCTCGTACGGGCTTCATCGAGACATCCTTATCGTCGAAGTAGCTTCCGTTGTTTTATTTTCCGCTGCAACTTAAACTCTGAAGAACTTATTTATGATCATTGAAGTACTTGGTTTCTAAACCCGAAACTTGGTCTGTAATATTTACTTATGCTAATGTGGTAATATTTGCTGGAATGTGGTATTCTCTGGGCTCATCTTCGCATGAGCATTTGTATGTATCGCATTCGATCCGCTCTACCGTGGTTGTATCGGGAGGTTATACCCGACAGACTAGTGGATTACTCCGTTTGAAGTGTAAGGTTAACCGAGATTGCCTTAATGGTGATGGTTAATACACTTGAGCCGGATTAATTCAGGTGGTTCTGCCACAATTGGGTTGCCCATCCATCTGCACGAAGGTAGAACCTCAGGGATGGGGTACACGGGGAGGAAAGTACGCTCCGATGTAGAAGACGATATGATGCATTCGGCCCAGGTGGGGTTGGCCGAGGCCCAATAAATTAAGGTTGCCTGGACCCCAACAGTTCTTAGGCACACCCACTTGGGAAAAGGCCCAATCTCCCTAAAAGACTAGTCCAATAGGGGAAGGGTGGCTCTCCCTTTTAAGGTGTCTTCCTCCTCCCAAGCTAAGCAAGGTGGGATTATTCAGAGGCTCACACGGTCGCCGCCCGACTACAACTGAGCCACTTGGCCCCCTTTGTTGCATCTTTGCCAACGGGTAATAGTGGAGGATGTTCTCATCATTCCCACCCTCTTAAACAAGGGCCCAAATCTAATACCAAATGATGCATTCGGCCCAGGTGGGGTTGGCCGAGGCCCAATAAATTAAGGTTGCGCGGACCCCAACAGTTCTTAGGCACACCCACTCGGGGAAAGGCCCAATCTCCCTAAAAGACTAGTCCAATAGGGGAAGGGTGGCTCTCCCTTTTAAGGTGGCTTCCTCTTTCCAAGCTAAGCAAGGTGGGATTATTTAGAGGCTCACACGGTCGCCGCCCCACTACAACTGAGCCGCTTGGCCCCCTTTGTTGCGTCTTTGCCAGCGGGTAATAGTGGAGGATGTCCTCATCACGATACGGTGCAAGAAGCTCATCACAACGCCCTTAATCAGTAAGTGGTCATGGGGAAGTGGGTTGAGAAGCACCTGGAGGAGATCCGCCGTGGTCGTGACGGACACACAGAGGCATGGGTACAGAGACAACACAAGATCAATTTCTTGATGTGGATCAAACATCAGGGCATACCTCCCTATGGAGAATGTGATGAATCGAGGCTTGCGTCTGGCCCGTCCACCCAAATCACCTCATGGCAAGGGTACGACATCAATGGATACAGGTTCCACACGAAGGACAAGGACAAGAAGAGCGCAACACAGAACAACGGGGTTCGATATGAGGGCATCGACGAGGCCACTGGGGAAACCAAGGCATACTATGGACAGATTGAGGAGATATGGGAACTTGACTACGGCGGTGAACTACAGATACCCATCTTCCGGTGCCAGTGGGTAAAGGTGAATGCGATTGTTGTGGACGAGTATGGGCTAACCACCGTGGAGCTTGGAAGTGTCGGCTACAAAGATGATCAATGGGTACTAGCAAACCACATCGCGCAGGTAGCCTACTACCCGAAGCTCGGAGATTCCAAGAAGCATGTGGTTGTGTCAGAAAAGCAGAGGATCGTGGGAGCTAATGGAGTGCAGAGACCAGAAGAATACAACCACTAAGCGGAGTTCTCGCTCTTTACTGATCATCCATGCAAGATCAAGCAAGTCGAGAACTGCGTCAAAAAGACCAAGATGAAGGCTTGGTGCCGCTCCGACGGTGAGAAGAGGACACTGGTAGCGTCGGCACCAAAATGATATGCATTCCACACAACATATAATTGTAACTTATTATTGTAATGGAATCCAAATGGCTGCCTTAAACATTATGCAGATGAACACTGAAAAAATTGTTTACTTGAAACATTTGGCAAGGGAGATTGAAACTCTGAATTCACATTTCATTTGATATATGCATCAAGATTCAGAGCTATTTTTGAATGGGTTAGAAGCTAAATCATGAGATGTGCCTATGATAAATGTTTTAGAGAATTTTAAAACCTACAACTTTTCTTTTTGGACATTTTGTAGTCCAGTGCAAGAATTTGGAGAAAAATACAAGGCAACTTCAAGTTTTAGAAAAAAGGCTGGGAAACTTAACCGAGGCGGGCGTTGTAACTTAACCGCCTCAGTTAATATTAACCGAGGCGAGCATTGTAAAGTAACTGCCTCGGTTAATATTAATCGAGGCGGGTATTCTAACATAACCGCCTCGATTAATCCTTCCTATATAAGGAAGGCCGCGCCCGCCCTGTGATTCAAACTGCCGTCCCTTCGCCGCCGTCTTCCCCGAAGGGCTGCCGCGCCACTGCCCGAAACACAAGCGCTGCCGCCCGTCGACGAGCCACGCCTCCCTCCGAACGCCGCCCTACGAGCGCTGCCCTCCGCCTCTCCTCCCTCCGCTGTGCCGCCCTCCACCGCGCCTCGCTCCGCCGCCTGTAGCCGCGCCGCCGCCTCCTCCTCTGCCTCCCCAGTCGAGGCATCGCTCCTCAGCCGCCATCACCACCCGTGGACGCGCCTCCTCCTCTTCCTCCGCCTCCACAGTTGAGGCGCCGCCATTACCGCCGCCTCCGCCGCCGTCCGGCCTCCTCTCCTCGCCCGAAGCTACCCAGAAGGTGCGCCTCGGCCTCCCCGTTCCCCACTCTCTCTTCCCCCCACCGCCGGTTTGGGAGCTCGCCGGAATTTGGGCCAGAACGAGCTCCCCACGGTGAGCCATGGCAGCAAGACCTGATTGCGTTTTCTGAAATAGTATGAAGGGGTTTTCTGCTAAAACGAGGGACCCAAATGTAAAACATAAAACTCAAACCTAGATTCAAAACAGTGAACTTCCAAAATCCATTAGAAATCACAGAAAGATCCTAAAATTCCAAACTAAAATTCTTTGGGATCCTTTGGAGTAATCTAACATTTCTATTAAGGACCATGGCTAGATTCAAAATAAAATTTGTGATAGATTAAAAGAAAGTTTTAATAGCACTTAATTATATCTCAGGTTCTAGTCATGAACTGATGCTAAATTTTGGGCCTAGTTGTAAACTGAAACTTGAACTTTGAATTCAAATCAGTGAACTTGTAAAATACATAACAATTAAAAGAAAAATCAGAAAAATGCAAACTCAGATGTTTTGGATTCCTTGAACTGAGAGCTACAACTTTGTAAAAGGCTTTTGGACTATTTCTGCATGATTATAGCTGTAGATTTAATTCAAGGTTAAATAGCTTCTGTGTTTCTGTATTAGTAGTATAGCTTCTCATAAAAGTGTTAGTAGCACCTTTTTTTATATTTTATGCAAATTTCATATAATTTCCGAGAGACTCTAATGATTTATACATTTGGAACCTTGAAAACTTGCGAACCTTAATTGTTCGAGGCTACCGGATGAATTCAGAATGAACTTATGTACTTCACATTTAGAATTTTTCCGGTATCCTTTGACAATCAAGGTTCTCTAAAGGTCCAAACAAACTGAAGAGTGTCAATATAGTTAGTTCTTTTGTTTTTTCATTTCAATAGTAATGTGTTTGTTTAAATGGTCAATGTTAGTTTCATTTCAAAGTTTTTGTTGTTGGCAAATTTCATATAATTTTCGAGACACTCTAATGATGTATACATTTTGGAACCTTGCAAACTTGCGAACCTTGACTTTTCGAGGATACGGGATGAATTCAGAATGAACTTATGTGCTTCACATTCTGAATTTTCCCTCATCCTTTGAAAATCAAGGTTCTCTAAAGGTCCAAACAAACTGAAGAGTGTCAATATAGTTAGTTCTTTTGTTTTTCCATTTCAATAGTAATGTGTTCTTTTAAATGGTCAATGTTAGTTTCATTTTAAAGTTTTTGTTGTTGGCTAATTTCATATAATTTCTGAGACACTCTAATGATGTACACATTTGGAACCTTGGTTGTTTGATGATACAGGATGAATTCAGAATGAACTTATGTGCTTCACATTCTAAATTTTCCCGTATCCTTTGACAATCAAGGTTCTCTAAAGGTCCAAACAAACTGAAGAGTGTCAATATAGTTAGTTCTTTTGTTTTTTCATTTCAATAGTAATGTGTTTGTTTAAATGGTCAATGGTTAATTATATCTCATGTCTTTTATATCTCATAGCTTCCAATGGCGGCCGAGCCTACTGACGAATGGCGTGAGCCGAGCCCTGCTACGAGTGATAATGAAGGCTCGTCATCAAAAGAGAGCACCTCGTACGAGGAAGAGGTGGTAACACCGCCTCCGGAGAAGAAATGTCGAACGGAGGAAGACGAAGATCCGACCTATACTCCGACGGAGAATCTTCCTTCAACACGAGGTTCTCGTACCCCAGGACGGGAACAAGAAGATGATGATGATCGCATTAGTAAATAACTAATACAACTTCAGCAGATGATGACAAGTTTCTCACTTAAGTATGAAACTAATGTGAGTTCTTGTCCTCGACAGGTGCCGGTGGTGCCTATGTGTTTGGAGTACCCCGAGGAGGCAGGAGAACCAGAGGGGAATGGATCCGGTCCCCCACCCCGAGCACATCAGCCAAAACAGCCAGTGCCAAGAGTAGTGGCAAGAAGAGGGGCCAACACAGGAGGCACAAGGTTCACAATGAGGTGCATGCCATACACAACATAGGGCGACATGGAGAGCCCTTGGAGCCTATATCAATCATCGGCGTCTTCAGCAACTAGTGCTCCTGTATAGTCAAGGAGCATGTGCCGATCACATATTCAGATTGGAGGAAAGTCCCTGCTGACCTGAAGGGTGTCGTGTGGGGAGAGATGAAGAGGCGATTCGTGTACCTAGAGGACCAATTTGATGAAGAGCTATGCAAGCATCATGCTTTGTTTCTTGCAGGCAAAGCGCTTCGCAACTTGAGGTCACACCTCAATAGGCACTATGTGAAGGAAGGGAAGACACCCTACAAAGACTACAACTTCATCACCCGTCACATCTGAGAAGAAGCAAAGGCCAAGGGCGAGCAGTTTTCTGATCTCACAAAGAAGAACTTGCTCCCCCACCACCTGGGCATGACAGGGTACGCCGCTAAGAGGAAGAAGTGGCGGCAGGTGGAAAAGGAGGCAGCTACGGGTGGGCAGGAGAATCCGTTAGAAGGCATCGACGAGAGGGGACGTGACTTCTTCAATGCTCGTTGGCCAAAGAAGCTAAAGGAGGGCAGAACCGAGCTAAAGGCCGAGAAGGTGGAGAAGGCTTTGATCGCGATCAATGCGGCCAAGGAACGCGAGGCGTTCGAACCAAGCAGGCAGAACGACGTGCTAACTGAGGCCGCGTTCGGGGCATATCCTCGAGGCATAGCTGGAAGAATGTGGACTCATGGCAATCCGACGCCACCTCTTACCACACGAGGCATAGATACAAGGAGGGGCTCATCCAGAAAGGCAGAGATGAGTCAGTGAAAGAAATGATCATGGGGACGATACAAGATGCTTTCATGAGCACGGACCCCAAGATGGTGGAGCTAAGGATGCAGATGTTGCTTCAGGCTGGCGTGCTGCCACAACAAGGTCAAGCCACCATACAAGGGCAGATGCCACCAGGTACCTCACAACCCCAAAGGTACCCAGCCGATGAGATCATGGAGCCAACACTTGGTAAGCTCCAGGTGCCCTGGGGCAGGATGGGAAGGAAGAAGAATGTGGCGGAGGGATTGGTACTACCGCCCGACCCTGAAGCCAGGTACTACGGGAAGCCTGTCCCGCCCGAATATGCCTTTGTGGACATGGCGTGGACGGCCGATGAGTTCGAGAGTGATGAACTTGTCTTTCCCACTAAAGAAGGAGCCACAACCATCGGTGGTGCTCTCGGCTTTTGCGTGCTATGGAACAAGGTAGATATTGTCTTGGAAATGCGAAAACCATCATCAAAACCCTCACAATAGTCATCGCCTCCCCCTGGTGGCCCAAGTGATGATGACGACGATGGCAACAATGGCGATGACAATGGCGGCGATGATAATGGCAGCGATGGCAATGGCAACGACAATGCTGGCGGCCTAGACAACGGTCCTCGACATAGCCCGCCTCCCAACACACCACCTCCAAGTGGTCCAAAGGGCACCGGAGAATGTCCTCCTGCGTCGAAGAAGCCTACAGAAGAAGATGAGGCCAAACCCGCCCACCTCACTATAGAGGAATGGGCCGCGTTCAACATAGCAGAAGACTTCAAGTACACATCGGCGTTCGATAGGTGTATAAAATGCAACAAGGTGCATTTGCTATAGCGAATGCACAGACCCTCCGTCAGAGCCAACCAACCACAGCTCACCCCTCCTCCACCCACCAGGAAGCATATGCATGTAGAGAATCATTTCTTGATTCGGATAAAAAAATGTGATATGTCCTAAACCGTAGCTCATATTTTAGATCCGTTTGCATCAGGTTTTTGGAAAAAATGTGCTTAACAAAATGAGATCCATGAAGACTATATTTGATAATTTTTTTTCAAGTATGTAATTGTAACTTAACTATACTATGAGTTGCCATCACAACTACAATATAATTGCAACTTGGTTGTAGTGTAATTAGCGTTTTTTGCAACAATGTGCATTCTCTATGAAATGCATCCAACCAGCAGTTGCAACCAAGAAACTACACTGATTACAACTGAGAGAATAGATCAATTGCAACTGGATGGAACAGATTGCAACTGGGCGTGAATCAGTTGCAACTGGACGCGGACTAGTTGCAACTCAGATCAACACGGTTACAGCTGGACGCAAACCAGTTGCAACTGGGCGCAAACCAGTTGCAACTGGACGTGGACTAGTTGCAACTCATATCGACACGGTTGCAACTAGGCGCGAACCAGTTGCAACTCAGACCGACCTGGTTGCAACTCAAACCAACCCGGTTGCAACTGGACACAATCCAATTGCAACGAACTATCACAGTTGCAACTGAGAGGGTGGGTGCATTCTCTATACAAAATGCACTCAGGTGCATTATAGCAAAACACTATATATATATATATATATATATATATGCTAATGGCAATCAAACATAGTCAACAGAGATGATGCTAATAGACTTTTCCACTCCTCCTTGTCTTAATTACAGGCCACGAACACCGCCGTCAGTTTGGCCCCTTACTCCAGATTGCCCCGATAACTTCGAGAATGGCAAGTTCATGTTGCCCTTGGGCCAGCTCATCCAGGAGGAACCATGGGAGGTTTGGAGGTTCCATCTCTGGTATATGCATGCTGCGAAGTTGGGAATGAGGGATTTCGTTGTGAGGGCCCCCAAGGAGTACTTCCACTTTGAAGATGATTGTCTTTTCAACGTTGACTTCCACAACATGCATAGGCTGTTGCGGCGCAAGGACCTCGACATCGCACAAGTGACCCTTTTTGCCATGTAAGTGATTACACCTCTGCATAGCTGAATGTACGTTCATTACGATCAAACTAACAATGCCATGACGACGACTTTGTGCTTGCAGGATGCAATCATATGTATGCATGGAACTAAACAAAAATATTATCCACATATCTCATATGCATATTACCCAAAGGGCCATCACTAGGTACGATGTACCGGACACACACCCTAGCCTGGTTAATTTGGAACCAATCGAGCGAGTCATAACATGATTTAAACTAAGAGGCGAGATCAAGTATGGAAAAGGACAGTAGATCTTACAAGCCATGAAGAAGATTCGGGGAAAGGGGTGTATCCTTGCCGGCCACCAATTTGGGTAAGTTAAAATGATACTTGCAATAGATATTGGGTTCACCGCTTTTCATGTATGTTTCAAGATTTGAGTTCCATATTGTTTCAATTGTGTAGCTTAGGCATCATGGGCCACTGGATTGTATTTATAATCTATCTTCAGGATGGAAAGGCTGTCATATTCGACTCCTTGCTGTCTACGAACAAAGAAGGGTACAAGGATTTTGAAAATTGTCTACGATAGTAAGTGACGACACATTCTTTAATGCACTCAAAATACATATCAAATTTGTTGTTGACACTACTAGTGGTTGGCATACAATGCTTATAGAAAATATGCGGAAGACCTCGAATGCTATGATCAGAGGTCCGAGAAGACGAAGCAGAAGTAGGGCACAAAATTAGGCGTCAGGCGACAATTCCCGGTATGTATGAACAATCGTATGTGCTACTACATCATGCATGCTATCTATGTCTCCTAATGACTATGTATTACATATATCATGCATGCAGTGCGACAAGCAACCTGCAGGCTCAGTCTTGTGTGGATACTACGCTTGTGCATACCTCAGGGCCTGCGGAAGTTACAGCCACAGTTGGCGGCAGCTCAAAAAATCTCAACACTAGTGGGAAAATGCAAGGGTGGACAATGCAAGCATCACTCAAACAGTAGCCGAGATTTGTAAGTTTGTCACGGACGAATGTTGTCATGTTGGGGAAAAATTCTTTTATGCCGAGATTTGTAAGTTTGTCACGGACGAATGTTGTCATGTTGTCACGGACGAATCGATGACAAGTTCGTGAAGTTACGTAACTGGAGAACCGACCTCGACATGAATGACTACAAGTTGCTGGACATCCTATAAACTTATTTTGTGAACTATGTGAACATGAATGTAATATCAACTTACTAGTGTGTGATGATCTTGGAACGATAAGGGCGACACATGAATGAATGTAATATATGTGTTTATCCTTCATCCACGTATTTTCTGATTTCTATGTATTTTCATATTCAAATTTGAAATAAACTTTTTTTTATTCTAAAAGACCTTAACAGAGGCGGGCCATTAATAACAGACCGCCTCCGTTAATGCGTTAACCGAGGCAGTTGAGCTAAAGTGCCCGCCTCGGTAACCGAGGCGGTTGGGCACCCGCCTCGGTTAAGGCCACGATTAATCGTGACCATGGCTCCGAGGCAGTTGGCTTGCCCACCTCGGTTAGGCCATTTTGCCCACCACCATTAAGATTTCTGTAGCAGTGACTAGTTTTGGTGATTATTTGATTTCAGGAGCTCATCATCCAAAATTGGGCCAAATTGGGAGAAATCCCATGCCGACCGACCTCCCCTAGGCCGGCCAGCCTGGCACTGTGGCCAATGAGCCTAAAAATTCACCTGCAAAGGACGGGCAGGGACCCCCTCGAAATCATCTCATCATCCAAGGCAATACAAACCACCAAACAGGACGTAGGGTGTTATTCACATCACGGCCTGAACCTGTCTAAACCTTGTGTTGTTTGCACCTTCGAGTTCCTGATCTCGACAACTGTTGACGCAAAATGCCGGCGATCGGCCTTCAACGCCGACACATGCGAGGACCTGGGAGATCTGATTTGCTCCTGTGTAGAGTCCAACTCAGCTGTGCGGTGGTGCAAGGCGTGCCAGTTAATTGTACCTACAATTGATAAGGGACAAGAAAACGTTAAATTGTTGGAACGTATCGGCTGGGATTCCGAATCGTTCCGCGGAGGGTATCGGCCAGAAGTCCGGTACAGCAGTAGATCAATCGGCCTAAGTCATAACCGATTGCACGGGGGAGGCAACACTAAACGGGTTAGCGAGGCCTTAGTAAGCAACACCCAGATCCGAACCCTATCGGCCTAACGACGTGCAACAGACAAGCTGTGCGTTGGCCGATGGTATTTAGATCTAGGTTGGATAAATTGTGGTAAAAGCTAAATAAAAAAAGATTAAATAGATGTAACCCTATCAAATCTAGCAAATACTGATAACTTGATGATAACAACAAGAAATAAGCTAGACTAAGCAGATTAATCTAACAGGAAACAAACTAATATCGATAACTTGGTGAACAGACCAGATCAGGATTGAATCTGCTTGATAACTTAAACAAAACAAGATAGAGGAAGAAGCGATGCGTCGTCAACCTTGAGCCTATCTGCATCTTTCGACACGGAACTTACCAGCAAGCTGGAGATCGAAGTCGATGCAGCCCCGCTAGCAGGAAAGAACTCGCAAAAAGAAAATCTACTGCAACTAGGGCGTCGCCAAAAAGGAAAAGAAGAAAGAAAATGAAAAAAGAGTTTGTGTATTGATCATTGAATGTCCCTGATACATGCCTGAGGGCAGCTATTTATAGCCTAAGCTACGACCCCTAGTCGGTTACGACTTACAAATTACTTGATGAAAAAGAAACAAACTTTCTAAACATACTATGACTCTATGAAAAAACCTAAGATAACTTGCTGACATTGCACGTCAGCCCATTTTCGGCCCATCAGCCATGATGCCATCTTTACGGGTATCGGCCTTCTTTTCCATCGGCAATTATTTAACCTCATCGGCTTTCTTCTTGATAAGCAGCCACTCATGCCAACGCCAAGCCCTCTGATCAGCTTAGAATCTTTGATCCAGATTTTGACCAGCTGTACAAAAATTGGTGTCAACAGCAACACCTGGCCTACAAGTTTACTACCTTAGGGTATACCAAGGTAGGTTTGCTGGTAAAACACCGACATTTAGGGCGCCAAGTAGAGATGTTCATCGTAGATCCATGCGGCAGGGCGAACATCGCCCGCGCACCACGGCGCATGCCGGCGCTAGCTGGGCGGAGCCGCGCTCCTGGTTTGCCCCTACAGGCCGACCTTTCCCCGCCTCCTCTCACGCCTATAAAAGGCGCAGACCGCCCCCAGCTGCCCCAGAACGCCTCTCACCTCGCCATTGCGCCGACGAGCCCCTGCTGCCCGTGGAACTCTTCTTCCTGGCCTCCCCTTCCCCAAATTGGTAGTGCAGCGCGCTTGCTCGGCTCCCACCTCACCTCCTCAGCCCATCCCCGCTCGTCAAGCACCACCAGATCATCGCCGACCACCACCTTCCTCGTCGCCGCCTTCTGCTTCCTGTGGGGAACTCTCGTCCTGCCGCCCCTGACCTCAGAAAAGTACACCCTGAGGTAGCCCTCGATGCCCTCTAGCTCCTCCCCCACTTGCCCCTCGCCGCCGGCCAAGGGTATGGCCGGAATTTGGCCAAAACCGAGCCTCTCCGCCCCCAAATCTGTTCAAGGACCACATGGCGATCACCCAAATCTTTATAGGGTCCTTTCTGCAAAACTCCAAGGACCTAGCTGCGAAGTCCAGGTTTCCCTTGTAGATTCAAACCTGTGAACTTAAAAAATACCTAACAAATCATAGAAAAATCATAAAAATACAAATGAAATTCTCATTCTATTTACATCTAGGTTAAAGATTGTGAAAAATAGCATTTAAATGTATCTCAAGTTCTTGAAATGCACTAGGGGTGATTTTTGGTCAGTAGTTTAGTTCTTAGGAGATGAACTTTGTATAAAAATTTTAGCACCAAAACACAAAGATAACTATGGATTTTGTTAGATCTTATGCTAACCCATGAATAGTTAGATCTATTTGTTCTAGGAGTTCTAGCCATGAACTAGGTGAAATTTTTGGATGGTAGGTTTGTCTCAGGAATTGCGGCTTCATATAAAGTTTACTTGACCAGAACATCACCATAGCTATAGGTTTTATTAGATCTTGTGTTCACTCATGAGTAAATAGATATTGTTGTCCTAGGAGTTTTGCTAAGAATCCTGAACTCAAATCTTTAGAGTAACTTGATATGAGTGACTAAATGAAGTAGAAAAATATTGAAACCTTTTTCTCCACTAGATCTGGTTCAATTAAATTTCCATTTGTAAATGCTTTAAATCTTAACATAGATACTCTTGCATGTACTTGCTACTATAGAACAGCCATGGAGTTGATCTTTGGAACTCATGTTAGTCTTTGCATGTCAAGTTATGTGTCAAATTTGTAGAGCCATATCACACTCATAGCTAAAGTTATTGATAGATCTCATTCTAAGTTTATTTATATAAAATTATTTGCTTCTAATGTTTAATGGCAAAGTTATTGACCAAATCTTTACAGTAGATTTGTTTTGCTCCATAAATGCTCTAGAAAAGTTTGGAACCTAGTATCTTAGTGTAACACGTTCATGCCATTTTAGTTGAAACAAATGACAATAAATCAAAGTATTCAGTTATGGTGCTTAGAAAATATTGATATTTTTACCAGACAAACTTTATATGAAGAATATCATGCTGGAAACATTTGAGCTACAGAAACTTTGTAGAACTCTCTATAGAAATAAATCTTTACTACTGTAGATCTACTTTGACTCATTTTCTATGCTCTATATGTTATACCATAAATTTTGCAAATTTTTCAGTGGACTCCGCATAAGATTAGAAGTTCTCTATAAAATTATGATTTTCAGATCAGACTTGTTTGGTCTGCATAAATGAATCTATGTTCTAGCAGTTTCTGTTTACTTTATTTTTCATGATTAATCTGCCACATAAAAATAGTTGAAATTTTGATAGTATGTTTATCACTACTCTGCCTAAAAATTTCAAGAATAGAACATGTGTCTATCCTCAGTTCTGAGTGTCACTTTATTGCTTCATGTTTATGTTGGAAAAATATGAATTTCTGCATCTATAAGTGACACGAGAAAACCCCACTTACTCAAAGAAATTAGTAATCTAGCTAATACTCAATAAATGTTTGCCAAAGAAAACTTAACCAAGAAGTTTCATATTAATTCATATGTTTTGTTGGACTGCAACATTATCGTGAAATAATCAATGAATCTCTGCCATCACAACAACTCATGCATGTGCATTTCATATAGAAACGACTACTCTCGCTGACGGAACGTACAAGCTGGTCCTCGAGTACGAGAGTGAGCAGCGTGAAGCTCAAGTGAATGTAACTGAAGTCATTGAAGTTAGGAACCTAAGTTTCAAAGAGCCCAATGCTAACTTTTCCCAAGAAGGCAAGCCCCGGAGCATAACCCATATTTTAAAGTTATTCAATGTTGTTATATTACATAATTGTGCATTTAAGTTTTAGGAGTTGAATAAAACCTTAGATGCATGATCCTAGGTACCCATGGTTTGATTATTAGAAGTAAAGTCTAAGTAGTTGCTTTGCTAATAGGACTCCGGTAGAAGTTGAGTGATTTCCTGTCACTCGCGAGAAAAATAGGAGTTGAATGTCTACTACATGCTGCAATCATAAGGTCGACAGGCGGGGCTATGTGTGGCAGAACCATCTGAATTAATCCGGCTCAAGCGCGCTAACCATCATCACGAGGGCAATCAGGGCTAACTCGCACTTCAAACGGAATAATACATTGGTCTGTCGGGTAACCTCCCGATACAACCATGGTTTTTGCCGATCAAAACCACACATACAGGTACTCACAAGAAGGTGAGCCCAGAGGATACAACATTCCACAAATTTTACATCATCGAGTTCAACATAAATTTGTTATTACAGACCATGTTCAAATTCGTAAAAAGAAACGGCGTACTTCGGAGTTCGAAAATAACGAGTTCTTCAGAGTTCATTGCAGCAGAAAAAAGAAAACAACGATAACTACTCGACGATACATGGTGTCTCGATGAAGCCCGTACGAGACATCACTCGATATTATCATCGTTGGCCGGGGACGCATCCCATTCCATCGACCAACCAGGAGGAATGGTACACGACCAAGTCAAACTAGCGATCATATCCTCGAAAGTCTCACCTGAAAACAAGCCACAAGGAAGGTTGAGTATACTAATACTCATCAAGGCTTACCCGACTATTCGGATATACTTAGCCGACTCCTAGACATGCAAGGCTTTTGGCTTGAAGGGTTTGTTTTGCCGAAAAGCAAATACAAGTAGGTCCTTACTTTCAAATTTTAGCTCCAAGTTCTAGTTTTCTTTAACCATTCTAGGTAAGAAACTATCCAATATCATACATGGTGGAAGAATTAATTTGCATCCAACAAGATTAATCATCATTATTGTTCCATTTCATACTCTATGTGGTAAAAGGGTCAAGCAGTCTCAATAACCGTGAGAAATGGACGATTCGAATCGAATTTCTTAACCTTGCAAGGCAGACCTAAACACACGTCACATGGTTACTCCCGGAGTCACACGTGCAACTTTTCCCTTCAATTCCCGCTTCACGGAACAGGCCCACCGCCCTCGACTACAAGTCCCCATGGACCACGGACCCGGCCGGGCCATGGCGGCACATGCAATTCCTATATTCTCGCGAGTGACAGGAAATCACTCGACTTTTACCGAGTCCTATTAGCATAGCATTCTATCAAACCATACATCTAGTGTTCAGAGCATGGGTACCTAGGATCATGCAACTAAGTTTTCATTCAACTCCTATAAACTTAATGCACAAGTAAAATAGAGTAATAAGTTGCATAATTTAGAAAAATAGGGTTCATGCTCCGAGGCTTGCCTTATTGAGCTAAGCTAGCCTTGGGCTCTTCGGAACTCAGGTTCGGGTCTTCGAAAGCTTTAGTTAGATTCACTTGAGCTCCACGCTGCTCACTCTAGGACTCGGGCACCAGCTTGTACGTTCCGTCAGCGAGAGTAGTCGATTCTATATGAATGCACAAGTATGAGTTGTACTGATGGTATATTTTAATTTCTTCACGATAAAGTTGCAGTCCACAAAACAGATTTGGTTGTAAAGTTACTTAGTTAAGATTTCTTTGGGCAATCGTTAAGAGAGTACATCTTAAACTACTTGACTTCATTAAACAAGAAAGGGTTGTGTTATATCGGAAACTTAATTTTCTAAGCACAACATGGATTAAACACAATTACTGAACTAGGTAACTTCTGGTGATAAAATTTTTATTTAGAGTACATTATGCAGAGCCAACAGCACTGTTAAAATTTCAGAAATTTCTGTGTAGCAGATTAAATTTGAAAAATGTAATACACAGTCACTACTAGAAACTATTTATTTTTATACAGGACAAACTTGCAAGTATTGTTGCTAAAAATTTTACAGGGTGTTAATCTATCCATATATGTGTTACTATAAATTTTTCATATTTTATTGTGCATGATACAGAGCGTAATAAATAGGACAAGATACACCTATTTTAATAAAGATTAACTTCTACAAGATGTTTTACAGGATTTCTAAGTATGAAACTTTTTATAAAGTATGTTCTAACCCAAAGTATCCTATAGTAAAAAGATGATCATTTTTCAAGCACAAAAACTATTTACTTTTGATTTAATGCATTTTTCCACCACAAAATTATATAAATAGGTTACAGAAAGGAAAAAGGTTCTAAACTTTTTCTGTGGTATTTAGGCATCAATATAACAGCTCTGGAAAAGTTTCACAATATGAATCACAATATAATAGCAGGTCAAATTAGTTTTATTATTTCATAGCATAAACAAAGTTTAACAAAAAGTTTAGCTACAAGTGGGTTCTGGTCCTAAACTTTTTCCACTGGACTACACATCAAGTAACTAAACTACTGTCCAAAATTCATGTTCATCCTTTGTCTACAACAGTGGTTACAATTAAAGTCTATTAAACCTTCCATTTAATTTAGAGCAAGATTTAGCAAGCAACTAAAGAAAAGTATATAACAAAAGTTGTAGATTTTCTTCTAAAGATTACAGAAAAGTTGAGTTTGTATTTTTCTGATTTTTCTATGAATTTTACAAGTTCGCTATTTTTGAATTTAAAGTTTAAACACATGTTTGCAGATATGCCCTTGGAAACTTGCGTGCAGACCCTTTTAATGATTCCAATCGTTGCAATGTGGTCCCTGGGAGGTGCTGGCACGGCAGCCGGCCAAATTCCGGCAAGGGGGCTTGTCGGCGGTGAGGGGAAAAGGGTCGGGGAGATCCAGGGAGGCAAGAGCTACCTTGTGGGGCCTTGGTCGGGGTTGGGGGTGGCCGGAAAGGGCTTGTCAGCGTGGAGCAGGGGGCGGCAGCGGTGCGGCGCGTCGGCGACGGTGCTCCGGCGGGGTTGGGGCAGCGCTGGCGGGTCGGGAAGCTCCGGTGGGGTGATGTAGTCCCGTTCCGAGCCTTGGTTCGGGCGGAGGAGGGCCGGAGGTGGGGTGTCCACGGCGGTCAGGGGTGTTGCAACTCAAAAATCTCTGAACATGAAAGTTGTTCAAAATGAAAAGTTACACAAGTTTTGTTTCAGGCCAAGTTCATTTGAGTTATAGTTTGAAAGTTAATTTGAAAACCCAAAAAGCTTGATTCGGGGGACCCGTTATTTTATGGGCAAAATTTCGTATTCTCTCCTCGGCTTCAACTAGACTTTTGTTTATCCTGTCATCAATGATTTGCCTATTAAATTTCGTAGCCATATCTGCATTGATGTGAAAGTTATTCAATTTGTTTGATTAAAGCACATATATTGATGCATACATACACAGAAATTCAAAATCAAATGCAAAACCAAAGTATAATTCATTTCTTTTAAACTTTTCTTTGTTAGTTAAGCATATTGTTACGCTAATGAGACTTGTTTAGCAATTTAAACACCTGAGGTGTTACACTATGGTGCGATTTTCCTGATTATTTTTGAGGCCCCGTCTGTATAGCAAAAATACTAAGGTCGCAGTGTGTGATAGTGTTGGTTAAGCATTTGAACGTACTAACTACATGCCGAGAGTATGGTAATCGGTAAGCTGAGTAACTGATCGGCCCGGCAAGTGGACTTTAGTTTCACCCCCTGTATTTATTTGACACGCACCGGGTGCAGAGCTAGGCTCTGTAGTCGCGGGAGGTGACCCTGATCCATGACCCGGAAAGAAAGGCCACAAGTTGCTTGGGGTGACCCTTAGGTGCTCCCGGCGTGTGTGTTAGGTTTCCCTTGCAAGGTTAAGAAATTCGATTCGAATTATCCGTTTCTCACGGTATATGAGACTGCTTAATACTTCTACCACATATAGTAAGAAGTGGAACAATGATGATGATGAATATTGTTGGATGCAAATTTAATTCTTCCACCATGTGTGATGTTGGATAGTTGCTCACTTAGAATGGTTAATTGAACAAAAATTTGGGGGTAAAACTTGAAAGTAAGGATTTATTCCTAGTTGCTTTTCGGCAAAACAAACCCCTCAAGCCAAAAGCCTTGCATGTCTAGGAGTCAGCTAAGTATATACCAATAGTCGGGTAAGCTTTAAGTATTAGTATACTCAGCCTTGCTTGTGGCTTTATTTTCAGGTGAGACTTGAGGAAATGATGTCATGTACGGGCTTCATCATGATGTCTTGTATCGGCGCTAGACTGTCGTTTATTTTTCCGCTGAACTTAATCTCTCAAGTACTTCCTGTTTTCAAACTTCGTTTGTAAGAAATTCATGTCAGACTCTGTGATGTAATGTTTGTGGAATTTTATAATCTCTAGACTCACCTTCATGTGGGTTTGATGTATGCATTGTTTCGATCGAAGTCCTAGTGGTTGCATCGGGATTCTACCCGACAGACTATCCAGTTACTCCGTTTGAAGTGCGAGTTAGCCCGGATTACCCTAGTGGTGATGGTTATCGCACTTGAGTCGGATTAATTCAGGCGGTTCTGCCACAGCTAGTATCAGAGTGAAATGCATACACCAGAGATTATAACAAGCCTTAAAATCTTATTTTCATAAAATTTGACTACAAAAATTGCATTTGAAAAATGTGTTGGATCGTTAAGGATGGTACCTAGTTCGTAAAGATTTATGGGATTATGGGAATATAACTAGGTGGCTACCTAAAGTATGGTTTATATATTTATGTTGATCTTCTGCGGGTATGCTAACCCCCCATACGTTAAGAATGGTTAGAATACGACTAGTTAATATAGAGAGAGACGTATTATATACCACCGAAACTAACCCCGTAAGTCAAAAACTATTTGGCAGTTATTTTGTTTCATGAGGACGGATAGGACGTGCATGCATCATACCATGTCCGAAAAAAAAGTGTTTGTGCCCGATTAAGAGGGGTGAGGATCATACTTGCACAAGATCAATTTACCTATGGCTTATCCAGAAATCTGTTACTTCTCTGCCATACCTGTAAAGATGAATTAATTAAAGTTACAAGATGACCTTATATGCAAGAATACATGTAGAGAATTGTGTTCCAAATTTTTTGTATTACCTTCAGTTAAAATTTAAAAATGGTTGGGCAAAAATTTCGGGAGAAACACTTGAAACTTTGACATGTTAGTTTTCTATCTAGGATGAGCACTTCTGGAACATGAATTTTTGAAACCCCTTAGAAAAGTTTTCTGCAGAAAAGTTCAATACCAAACCTATTGTAAACCTGTCAAGGAACCTACTGTTAAAATTTGGTAAATTTTGGCTTGGTAGATCTTCTCTGGTACCCAAAATACTAGCTCTCTGCTCACTAAAATTTCTGAGTATACAGTAAGATAAAACTTTAAGGATATGACCATCTTAGAACCTGATCTAAACCAAGAGTTGACTAGAAAAGTTTTGCACATATATCCTAGAAATAATTTTGTGATGTTTGAGAATTTCTAGATTTTCTCAATTTGCAGTTATGGAGTTTTAAAGTTACATCCAGAAATATCAGATTTCCTTTGTCCAGTTCATATCCTATGGCGTTATGTTGTCGGACTTTTTAACCCTTGAAGATGATCCTTCTGGGAAACAAGTTAAATACCAAAGTTGTCAAGAATTTTATCTCCTGACAGCTCACAAAATTTCAGCACCATTGGACTTTTCTAATCAGAGTTATTGGCAATATATTATAGCTCGGTCTGCTGAAAAATAGCCAAAACATAGGGGCAAAGAATAAATTTTTCGACCATCTTAACCATTGATCTAACCTCTGAGATAAATACCAAAGTGGTAGGTCACTGCATTTTCTAAGCACTGTCAAAATTTGAAAGGGTTTGGATGAACAAGATATGAGTTATGAATTTTCTCGTAATTAGCAGTATTCTGGCCACAATTTATCTATGACTCTTCAAGTCTAAAAATCTTTCTGCACTTGTCACACTTAGTCTTGAAAGTATTGTGGATCCCTAAATAAATGGAGGAATTTGCACATTGCAGATGGATCATGGGACACGCAATACACTTGAAGGCTTTGGAAGTGCTAGTGGGCTGTCCACCACACTGCCACTACCACTGCCAAACCTTGTGGAATTAGTGGCTACCCAAAACGAATTTCTCCAACAACTTGTTCAAGGACAACAGGTGATTCAGCAATTCCTGTAGTAGCAACAACATCAGCAGAGTGGGTGCCATGTCCACCAACCTCAGGTTGCTTGCTATCAAGAGCTCAATGAGGAGACAAAGGAGATAAGGGATATTTACTCGGACTCCCTACTGCCACCATCACAACTTTCGATGAAACTTAAGGAAGTAAGGTATCGGACTCCCAAACATAGCCTCAACGCCATAGACTTGACTGGTTAGGAAATTATATGCACAAAATTCATTCCACATCATCGACGTCAAGCTAGCAAAACTACTAATACCGACACAATCTTAAGAGCAAGAACTCGTTCACCTACCCGGGAAAGGATGGACCAAGCCAGATACACTACACCCGAGAATGGTTCAGTAGATATGCCCGTAGTGTTATCTTTAGATAACCACCATCCCAGTGGTCTGATGTGGCAGAACCACCTGAATTAATCCGGCTCAAGTGTATTAACCATCACCATCAGGGCAATCTCGGTTAACCTTACACTTCAAACGGAGTAATCCACTGGTCTGTCGGGTATAACCTCCCGATACAACCACGGTAGAGCGGATCGAATGCCATACATACAAATGCTCATGCGACGATGAGCCCAGAGAATACCACATTCCAGCAATTATTACAAAATTATCATAAGTGAATATTACAGACCAAGTTTTGAGTTTGGAAACCAAGTACTACAGTGATCATACTAATAAGTTCTTGAGAGTTTAAGTTGCAGCGGAAATAAAACACGAAAGCTACTCGACGATACAGGATGTCTCGGTGAAGCCCGTACGAGACATCACTCGACATTATCTCCATTGGACGGGGGCGTATCCCATTCCACCGACCAACCAGGGGGAAGAGTGCAGGGCCAAGTCAAACTAGCAATCATATCTTCGAAGGTCTCACCTGAAAACGAGCCACAAGCAAGGCTGAGTATGCTAATACTCAGCAAGACTTACCCGTGTAGTGGAATCTACTCCACCGACTCTAGACATGCAAGGCTTTTTGGCTCAGGGGTTTGTTTTGCCGAAAAGCATCTACAAGTGGGTCAAGATTCTAGTTTCATTAACCATTCTAGATAAGCAGCTAACCAATAGCATTCATGGTGAAGCATTAAATTTCATCCAACAAGTTTATTCATCATCACTGTTCCTCTTCTTACTCCGTGGGTAAAGGGGGTTAAGCAGTCTCAATAGCCGTGAGAAACGGACGATTCGAATCGAATTTCTTAACCTTGCAAGGGAAACCTAAACACACGTCACGTGGTTACTCACAGAGTCACACGTGCAACTTTTCCCTTCAATTCCCGCTTCACGGAACAGGCCCACCTCCCTCGACTACACCTCCCCACAAACCTCGGTACGTCGGGCTGTGGCGGCCGATGTACCCGCCATTAGCTAGATGTGAACGAATTCAAGACAGTGGGGAGTATATTCCGGCCTCGGTTCAATCCAGTACTTAAGCTTACCGATTACCATATTCTCGGCATGTGGTTAGTACGTTCAAAGACTTAACCACCACTACCACACACTGCGGCCTTAGCATTTTTCACTAAACAGACGGGGCCTCAATCATCAACATAAACATCGTACCACAGCCCCATCCGTCGTCCTTATGATTGCAGCATGTAGTAAACAATCAACTCCTAATTTCTCGCGAGTGACAGGAAATCACTCGACTTTTATCGAGTCCTATTAGCATAGCATTCTATCGAACCTGGCATCTAGTGTTCAGAGCATGGGTACCTAGGATCATGCAACTAAGTTTTCATTCAACTCCTATAAACTTAATGCACAAGTAAAAGTAGAGTAATAAGTTGCATAAGTTTAGAAAATAGGGTTCATGCTCCGGGGCTTGCCTTCTTGTGAACAGTTAGCTTGGGGCTCTTCCGAACTTGGGCTCGGGTCTTCAAGAGCTTCAGTTAGATTTGCTTGAGCTTCACGCTGCTCACTCTCGGACGCGGGTACCAGCTCGTACGTTCCGTCGGCGAGAGTAGTCGTTTCTACATGAATGCACAAGTTTAAGTAGTGGTGATAGTAAATGACATGATTTCCTTCACGATAAAGTTGCAGTTTGTAAAACATGAGTTTGTTGTGGAGTGAGTTACTTTATCATTCGTGGGCAATCGTTAATAGAGTAGATTAGTACGATAAGTAACTTCGTTAAGCAAGGTGGGGTTGGTGTTCATGGGAACTTATGTTCCTTATGGAAACATGATTTAAGTGCAACTACTACAGGGAGTAGTTTCTGGTCATGAAATCTTGGATCTAGGCACATCAGGGGAAGATATGCTTACTGTAAAATTTTCAGATGTTTTCATGCAGCAGATTAATTATGAAAAATATAACACATGGTGGCTGCTAGATTCTTGTTCTTTTTGTATAGAACAAATGGTGCAAAAACTGAGTCTAAGATTTTTACAGAGCTTTCATTTCATCAAGCAGGAGCTACTGTAATTTTTATAGGATTTATTATGCAGTTTTCAGAGCATAGTAAATATGATATTACACACCTAGGTTATTTAAGGATTTATTTTTTTTACAGGATCCTACACAGGATTTTTGTCCATGAAACTTTTTACACAGCAACCTCTACCACTGAGTATCCTCTAGTAAAAATATGAGAATTTTCCAAGCTAAGATACTATTTTCTTGATTTAATGTATGTTATTAGCACATAAATCAAATAAATAGGTTCCTGTGAGATAAAAAGTCTCAAAATTTTTCTATGGCATCTAGGTACCATTACACCAGCATAGAAAAAGTTTCATTAGGTGATTCATAACCTAACTGCAGGGATAAAAATATTTAGCCACTTATGGTATGAAACTAAGTTTAATAAACGGTGTAGATAGAGATGGAATTTGGGCCTGATATTTTTACACAGTCCTAAACATCAAGCAACTAACTCACTGCCCAAAATTTAGGGTCAGCATTGATCTACAACAGTGGGTACAAAAGAAGTCCATTAAAACTTCCATTTAACGTAGAGCAAAATATGTTGAGAATCTGAGAAACTTTTTGTAACAAAAGTTGTAGAGTTTCTTCTAAGGATTCCAGAACAGTTTAGTTTGTATTTTTCTGAATTTTCTACGAGTTTATACGAATTTTACAAGTTCACTGATTTGGTTAAAACTTTCTTTATAGAGGGGTCCCTGAAAACTAGCAGAAAACCCCCTGGGAAGATTTGGGCGATTGCAATGTAGTCCCTGGTCGCGATTCACGGCGGGGAACATCCTGTCCGGCTGAATTCCGGCGAGCTCAGTCACCGGCGGCGAGGGCAAGGTGGGGGAGGAGCAAGAGGAGGTTGGGGGCTACCTTTGGGTGGGTTTTGTGCGAGTTGGGGCGGCCGGGAAGGGGTGCCGTGACGTGGAGCAGCGGCTCCGTCGAGGTGCGGTCGGGATTCCGGCGAGCTGGGCGGCGGGGCTCGGGCTGGGGAGCTTCGTGCGGAGGTAGGAGAGCGATTTTGGGGCCTAGCTCGGGTCGAGGAGGGGCGGAGGAGGGGGTTCCACGGCGGCGGCGTGGGGCGGAGCTCGGCTCTGCTCTGCTCTGTTTTGGCGGGGAAGAAGGAGGAACAGGGAGAGGAGGGAGGGGCGCTGTGCCGGGCTTTATAGCCGGTGGAGCTCATGGGGGCGAGCTTGGCACGGCCGGGACGCTAGGTGGAGGGGGCGGCGAGGCTGGGCGCCATTGGGTGGCGGGGCGGCGGCCAGAGGCGCGCCATGCGCGTGGCGTGCGTGCGCTGGGCGGCAGGTTGGCGCACCGGGGCGCGACGTCGCGTGCGGACGACGTGGGCGTGCGATTGGTGAGCTGGGGCGGCACGACGGGGGCACGCCGTTGGGTGGCGGGGCGGCGGCCAGCGACTGGGCAGCAATGGTGGCGCACCGGGGATTGGGCAGAGGCATGGCGTGGGGGGAGGGAGAAGAAGACGCGGCCGCGGTTGGGCGAGCGGGGGCGGTGCTGCAGGGCGCCGGGGGTTGGCTTGGCGCCTGTTGCCGCGCAGGCACCGGTGGCCAGGTGGCCGGCGGCTGTCGGGCGAGGGGGCGGTGCAGCAGAGGAGGGGAGAGAGGGAGAGAGGGACCTTCGTGCGAGAATTTGATAAAAGTTAAGGGTCTGATCGTAGAACTGATATTTTCTCACATTTTTGTGTCCCAACTCAAAAATCTTTGAATACGAAAGTTGTCCAAAATGAAAAGTTCAACAAGTTTCGTTTCAGGCCAAAGTTCATTTGAGCTTTAGTTCCAAAGTTATTGTAAAAACTTAAAAAAAACTCTATTCGGAGGGCGCGTCATTTTATTTCAAAATTTCATTTTCTTCCCTAGGCTTCAACTAAACTTTTATTTGTCATGCTAATACTGGTGTGCTCATTTAATTTCATAGCCATATCTGCTTTGATGTGAAAGTTATCCAATTTGTTTCATTACAGTACATGCATTTATGCACATACAAACTTTTAAAGGTAAAAGCAAAACCAAACTTAATCCATTCCTTTTATTTTCTTAGTTAGTGATGCATTTTATTATGCCAATAAGACTTGTTTAACAATTAAAACACCTGAGGTGTTACATCTGAGTGACCCACACCGTTGCTTCATCTGTGGAAGTTCTAGCCACTTCATTCGAGAATGCCCGCAAGCTAGACCTCAAAATTAGGGCCAAGGTGCTAGCCAAACCATTAAGAAAAATAGCAGAAGACGGAGGATTGAACGCAACAGACAAAGAAGAGAGCGTAGAAGACAAGAACGAGCGTACGAGACAGATTGATCTTGTCGAGCAAGAACAGACCAATTTCCTCACTCTTGCAGAATTTCCTGAAGGTGCACCAATAATGATGGGTAATTTCTCTACTTCCAACCCGCCTGGCTCCCTAGTTAGCATCTCAAGGATGAGTAGAGATGTCTTTCTTCGACGAGTTAGAAGAAACCTCATTTGCCTTGTTACTCAAATAATTCTCTTTGAAAACTCAAAATGGTGCATGGAAACACTAGGATATCATGTTTGATCATTACTACGACATTCATGGCATACGCATAGCTATCTTATTGCCCGATGCATGTCTTGCATTACCATGGACAGATCATATGCATCTTGGGACTCAGGAGTAGCTAACAACCTATGCACCTAGGAAGAAATTTTGACCATCACCTGGCTCTTCATCTTCCTTTCTAGCTATGTGCATAATTTGGGTTGCTATATTTTTACCTTGTCATGGTGTTCATCACTGACCTATGGTGCCGCTAAGGTTGGGCAAAAAACCTGAAACCCAAACCCCGAAGCCGAAAAACCTGACCCTGAATCCGAAATACGCGAAATTTGTAAAACCCGAAGCTACTTCGGGTAGGAAATCTAGAAACCCGAAATTATTACGGCTAATTCGGATTTTGAACCCCGGTACCCGAAATACCCGAAAACCCGAAATTATAGAAGGCTTGTCTAAGTCAAGTCCCAAAGTTCTTTTGATTATAGCCCAACCAGCCCACTACCACTTGCCTTCACGGCCCACCAAGCAAAGCAGTCTATCACCTATGATTCTTATCCCCTCCGTCCACCAGGCGGAAGGCAGGAAAGTATCTTGCTTGTGCTTCTCTCTGACCCTCTCGATCTCCCCCCTCTCAGCTCTCTTGATCTCTCAACATCTCCCTCCACCGTCGCTGGCTCTCGCTGCCTCCAGGCCACGCCTATGAGTGCCCTCGTCTTGTCTAGCCGCAGCAGGGAAAAGGGCGCCGCCGGCAGGGAGGACAACGACATGTTGGTCTCCCTCGAGTCCTTGACGGCGAGTGCGTGCTCCACGTTCAGCAGCTGTGCTTGAATCCAGGAAGCTCTGTGGCAGCCAAGGCCAAAGCCATCGCCTCAGCGTCACCTGATCCGTCCACAACAAGTGCTCGATTCGATGTCGATGCAGATCCATGATGTTTCTCGGTTATTTTGGGAATACCCGAACCCGAACCCGAAATGTCGGGTATTATTTTTTTAGGGAAAATTTTGGGTTTTAATTTTAAAAACCCAAATTTTTGAAAACCTGAAAAGCCGGACCCAAAATTTTTGGGTTACCCGAATGCCCACCCGTAGGTGCCGCGACGGAACCTGGGGCTTCGTGTGTGCTGCAGCCATGCGTTTGTGCCACTAGGTGTGCGCTGGTATCTTGGTACATGATAGCAACTCCACGGGAAGCTATTTTTCGCAACCTGAATATTGTGTAACTTGTGTTCTCTTTCAGGCCAAAAAAAAATGAGAGTACTTGCATAACTTTATGGGATCTTAACCTGTGTTTCTAGAATATGCGTACCACCAGTTACAACATGCACACCCTATGCTCACGTGCATATTCATCATACCACATATATACCACACTATGTTTCTAGAATATGCGCACCACCAGTTACACATCGGGGTGGCAATTTTCCCCATGGGGATGAATCCCCGCGGGGATCCGACCCGAACGGGGCGGGGATGGGGATCAAATCCTCCCCTTGGGGCAAACGGGGCGGGGTCGGGGCTACGTTTTCCCCCGCGGATGTACCATGGGGACCCGAAATTGTCGTGGCCCATAAAAACGCATGGCCCAATTGCCCACCCTAGCTTATATAAGCAGGCAGTAGCACATTCCAAACCCTAATCTCCTTTTCCCATTTCCCTACCACCAGCAGCCGCAGGCGGGTGGCGGCCGCCATCCACATGAACACCTCGAGCGCGACGCCGTGAGTTGAAGGCCAGGCGCTGGAGGTGCCGGCATGCCGCTGCCCAGTGAAGAAGGCAAGCCGGTGACGCCACTGGCTGCTCCGTGCCTCCGTCCAAGCCGTTCTGGAAGATCCACGATGTGCTAAACTCCTAATCGTGCTGCAAATCTGCATCCTCATCTGCCGGTTTGTATTAGTACTAAGCATTGATTCGTAGAAGTAGTGGTGTGCTGGGATCTGCTAGCTTGTGAGCATTGATTAGCTTGTGGCCTTATGTTGGATCTGCTAGTTTGTGGCTTCCTCCATCAGTTTGCTTGTGGCTTGGACTTGATCTATGACTATGTACATGACTCATGATTTGATTTGTATTCCTCTACCTGGATTTGTGCTCGATCTATGAATAGCGTCTAACGATTTGATTGTGTTGGACATTATTGTCCGATTTATTTGCTAGATGCTTGATCCCCACGGGGGCTGTCGGGGTTCGGGGACCTGGCGGGGATGGGGACGGGGCACGTTTTTCCCCCGATTGGTGTTTCGGGGCCGGGGCGGGGATTAGAGTTCGGGGATCGGGGCATGTTTTTTCCCCGTTGCCATCCTGAGTTACACATCTTGACTTATACCTCACTAAATTATGCATCAGGACAAATGCACGAAGCCATGTGCACCATTTCATCAAAGTATGGTCATCTCATCCATGTATTACATCGTCCAAACATACATCCCGTGAGTGCATTATCTAATTGCAACTACACATCCGCACCATAAGTTGTTACCTTATATCATCACCCTCATGGCACGTTGGCATTTCCATAATATATCATGGCATTGGATGAAGGTGCATCTTACTTAAACCAAGTATCAACTCCATCAAATAAAAGCAACCTTGAGCAAGAATGTCTTGATAAAACTTTGTTTATGCCACATAATAAGACCCCAGGCCAAGAAAGAAAATGTCCAAGTTGAAGAAGAGTTGATCCTATCATTTTCCATGATAAGCATCTACGGAGACTCATAGTTTAGCCAACACCTTTTTGATTGCTTCCCTCTTATCCTGAGCAAATCTACGGAGATGCTGCTTTTTAGGGGTAGCATCAGGATCTACTTTTAAACTATGCTCGATCAGTTCCTTGGGCACCCCTGGCATATCCGCTGGTTTCCACGCGAATATGTCTCGGTTGGCCCTAAGAAAACCAATGAGCGCGCTTTCCTATTTGGGGTCGAGTTGTGACCCGATCAGAGCTATCTTGGATGAGTCTCCTTCCTGGAGCTGGATGGTCTTCAGTACGAGTTCGCCAGCGGGCTGTACCTTCAAGTGGTTAGCCTTCTTCTGGGGAACCTCCAGGTCCACTTCGGAGAGCTTCTCCGCAACCGCGAGTACTTCTCCTGAAGTATCTGGTACACGGGTAGTCGAGGCGTACTCGATGGCCTTCTGGTCACAGTCGTAGGAGATTGCCGAAGGTGAGGACATCGTTCTTTCCTGGCATCTTCAGGAGTAAGTACACATAGTGTGGTACGGCCATGAACTTGGCCATTGCCGGTCTGCCCAGTATGGTGTTGTACAAAGTTTCGAAGTCGGCCACTTCGAACTTGATGTACTCAGTACGGTAGTTTTCCCTCATCCCAAAGGTGATGGGAAGCACCACCGTGCCAAGTGGCGTAGTCGCGTTCCCAGGTATGATGCCGTAGAAGGGAACCTTGCTGGGAGTGAGCTTGTCGAAGAAGTTCGCCCCCATCTTCCTTAAAGTACTTGTGAAGATGATGTTGAGGCCGCTGCCTCCATTGATGAGTACCTTCGTGAGCCTGATGTCCGCGACCACAAGGACTAGGACTAGTGGGAGTTTGCCTGGCTCAGAAAAGTTCATCCACTGATCCACCCTGAAGAACGAGATGGGGACCTCCGACCACCGAAGGGGTCGTGGTACCCCAGGCTCGATGGACAAGATCTCGCGGCGGTGAAGCTTCTGAGTCCTTCTTTTCCTTGTCACCCTTATCCAAGGGCGGGGCGTTGAGGGACCTCCGGAGTTGATAGCACTCGAAAGCATCGTGCTTTGATTGTGGGTGCCACGGGCACTGCTTCTGCAGGAGTTTATCGAATTCCGCTTGCAGATTGTTGTTGTTATTCTTCTTGCCTCGCGGGGCGCGGTTGATAGCCGCGACAAGATCGTCTGGCTTGTGCTTTTGGGAGGATCCCAGGTAGTCCCGCTGGCCTCTGTCGTTGCGGTGGTCGTTGCTGCGCTTCGAGTAGTCGTTGCCGCGCTACGAGAACCGGTCGCGCTCCTGCTCCTCTTGGTCCGCCCAGGTCTGCATCATGTCGCGCAGGGTAGCAACGGTCTTGGGACGGTTGTGGCCAAAGTCACGGAACGGAGCTTGGTCGGTGAGACCGTTGTGGAAGTAGTCGATGATGTCGCTCTCTGAGATGTTGGCGGTCGTGGCTTGGGTGTCGACGAGGCGGCATCTGTATGAGCGTATGAGCTCGTTCCTTTCTTGCTTGCACTGGGACAGGTCTTGTCGAGTACCTGCCAGTGTAATCACCCCCTAGAAGTTGTCGATGAAGATGTCGCATAATTGCTCCCAGGGGTCAATGGAGTTCTTGGTGAGGCTCTCCAGCCATGTGAGTGGAGCGGTCTCTGAGACCATCGGGAAGTAGGCAACCTTGGTGGTGTTGGTCCCGCCTGCAACTTCAATGGTTATCGAGTAGATGCGTACCCACTGCTGAGGGGATTGCTTACCATCGTACTTGGTGATGCCGATAGGTTTGAATCCGTTCGGGTACATGTAGTTGTCGAAGCGGGGGGAGAACGCAGGGAAACGATCATTGTCGTCCCGCGCGGCGTTCCCCTCGGCTCCGGCACGTTCCCTCCTCCGGTTCGATGATGGAGCTGGCGTCAATCCCGACCTTAATCTTGTCGCGGAGGTCTCCTGTTGGCATCTTCTCGAGCTCTGAGCGGTGGTAGTTGCCAACGGATGCTTTGGGAGCTTGGCGACTTCCTTTGGGAGCAGCAGGGCGGCTTCCTTGCGGGGCAGTGGGGCGGCTCCCCTGCGGGCCAGCAGGGCGACTCCCCTGTGGGTGGTTGTTGGATGGAGCAGCTTGGCGCTTGGGATGGCCCCCAGGTCATCTGCTGGCTTGGCTTTCACCCTGGCCCTCGCGCCTTTGTGAGACCGAGGGCATCGTGTTTTGCTGATTGATCTGGATGAGTGCTTTCTGAGCTAAGCGCAAGGCTGTCTGGACTTGTGGGTTGGGGTTGCCTGCTAGCACCGCAGTTATTGTGGCAATGTTAGTGACAGGAGTGTTGAAGCCCGCATCTTGTGCTACCGTGAATTCTGCTTCGAGGTTGCGTTGGGCACGATTGCGGCGTGCATTGGTGTCCCTTCTGCGCTTGGCATGCTTCCTGTTGCGTAGCCGGCGAGCGGCACGCTCTTCCATAGTCTCATTGGTGTGATCCGCGGTGTGTTCATCCTCTGATATCTGCTCTAGCACTTCATTGCGGTGCCTGTCGTTGTACTCGTCGGATTTCGCCATGAAGACGTGGCGGTGGATGGATGGGTCGTCGGAGCTGTAGTCCATGAGTACAGTTACGCCAGGGGTACACTCACTGAGTGGTTTGCCCTCTTGAAAAGGTAGGGAATCAAGGTGAGCGACTAGTCTTTCGTCGTCTCCGAGTAGTTCGGAGGGTTTCATGCCCTTCCAGTACACGAAGCAACCCTCCGGGGTGGAGGTTATAACCAATCCCTGGCCACCCGAGTAGGGTTCAGCCTCGGGATCGGAGTCCGAGTCGTAGTCGTTGAAGATAGGGGCCTCCCGATACGCGGTGGCATCCTTCTCCCCGAGCTTGAGTAGTTCGTCCAGATCCTTCTCCAATGTGGAGTAGAATTCGGACTTGGTGGCCTCCTGTTAAACAGTGGCAGCGTTGCGCAAACCGAACGGGAATTGGTCACGCTTTCCCCCAGATGGAGTCGAGTCCAGTTCGGGGAAGCCTGGTGCAGCACGAGTCGGAGTCGCATCAAAAACGGATAGCTTCTCGATCTCCCTGGTGAGGTCAGGGAGCAACATCTCATTGAGGGCGCTGCTGGAAGTTGCAGCACGTGCCTCTAGCTTGTCGTCGACAGGTGCCGACGGAATTCGCCTGTGCTGTCAAAGACACAGACCCAGGAGCTCAAGGCGAAGGTACATGGAAATCCTAGTCCGGTACGAGCTTAGGAGTCCTAACCGAGTACTCTCGAGTAGTTTCCTTCTGTACCGACTAGTTGTATTTACATACGAGTACTCTACATATGGATAAGGTATGGGACATGCCCCACCCCTTACTCTAGAAAGTTCTACGCCACGCGTGCAGTCCCGTTGCCCCAGGTCTGATAGTTCCCAAGGGCGCTACCCCAACGCCCAAGGACGCTTTCCTAGATA
Source organism: Panicum miliaceum (assembly GCA_032594955.1). Classification (NCBI taxonomy): domain Eukaryota; kingdom Viridiplantae; phylum Streptophyta; class Magnoliopsida; order Poales; family Poaceae; genus Panicum; species Panicum miliaceum. The sequence continues at coordinate 24,818,830 of CM064060.1, read as the reverse complement.
TGGGCCATGAGCTAGCTTGGGGGAGGAGTCCCTGGAATGTAACATGTATCTTAGTTGCATTTCTCATTTGCATTGGGAAAAAAAATCTGAATATGATAAAATGAACAAAAAGATTTGCTTAGTTATCTTTGCTTTCCAATGTGCGATAAGAATATTTTAGTTCGTCCATGTTGAAATGATGAATAGTTGCTCTATCTTTATCTTCTTTTTATGCCTAGTTGCAGCCTTGTGTTCTCCAAGTTTTGGGTTAGTTGGTTTAAAAAGTTTGCCTTGAACCTGAAATTTTGTGGGTTGCGAATGCATGGTCTGAGTCTAAGCTGTTGTGAGGCATGATATGATGAATTCGAGCTGCTATAAACTTGTTCTAAGCAAAATTTTACGTCCAGAATTTCCATCTTTCGAAATGATAAAATGAAAAGTTCCTCAATGATGAGAAATTCCTACCAAAGCCATATGCATATTGTGACAACCCTGGTAATTAAAATTCCAAAATCAATATCATTAGCCTAACTCTATGTTAAACCAACTAATGAGAGGGTGGAAAGAATTAAAACGGGTTCAGTTGGAATTCAAATTTAATTTGGGCACATTTGGACACATTTGAAACTTTTAAATCTAACTTTCAAACCATAAGCCAAATGAGATTTTGCCTGAAACCAAAGTTGTAGAACTTTTTATTTTGAACAACTTTCGTGTTCAAAAGTTTTTGAAATTCAAATCAGAAAGAGGAGAAAACGCCCTGTTTGCACCCAGCCCCCTGAAGTTTTTCAAATTCTTGCACTTAGGTCCCTCCCTCACCCCTCCCTCCTCTGCTGCACCGCAAGCTCGCCCGACCGCCGCCGGCCACCTGGCCCTCGACGCCTGCGCAGCACCAGACGCCGAGCCAACCCCCGACGCCCTGCCTGCTGCCCGCCCCCGCTGCCCAACCGCGGCCACGCCTTTTCTTCTCCCTCCCGCACGGCATGCCCCTGCCCAACCCGTGGTTCTGCTGCACCGCCGCGCCGCCCAGTCGCTGGCCGCCGCCCCGCCACCCAACGGCGTGCCCCGTTGTGCCGCCCAGCTTGCCAGTAGCACGCCGTGTCGCCCGCACGCGACGTCGCGCCCCGGTGCGCGCCCAGCACACGCACGCCACGCATGGCGCGCCTCTGGTCACCGCCGCCCCGCACCAATGGCGCCCAGCCTCGCCGCCCCCTCCACCCCGCGTTCTGGCCGTGCCAAGCCCGCCCCCATGAGCTCCACCAGCTATAAAGCCGGCACAGCGCCCCTCCCTCCCCTCCTTTCTTCTTCCCCGCAGAACAGAGCAACGCAGAGCAGAGCTCCATTGCCGCCGGCGCCCCCACCTCGCCGTGGAACCCCCTGCTCCGGCCCACCTCCGCCCGAGACAAGCACTGAAACGGATTCCCCTCAGTGCGCTGAAGCTCCCCAGCCCGAGCCCCGCCGCCCTCCTCGCCGGAGCGCCGCCGTCCGCGCCGCCCCTCCGCCGCCGCCCCTGCTCTCCGCGGCCAGCCCGCCACCGGCCATCCCAAGCCACTCCAAGACCACCATTAGGTGCGCCCTGGTTCCCTCTCCGTTCTCCCCCACCTTGCCCTCGCCGCCGGCGACCGAGCTCGCCGGAATTTGGCCGGACAGGATGACCCCACCGTGAAATTGCGACCAGGGACCACATTGCAAGCGCCCAAATCTTTCTAGGGGGTTTTCTGCTAGTTTTCAGGGACCCCTCTGTAAAGAAAGTTTTAACCAAATCAGTGAACTTGTAAAATTCGTATAAAATCGTAGAAAATTCAGAAAAATGCAAACTCAACTGTTCTGGAATCCTTATAAGAAACTCTACAACTTTTGTTACATAAAGTTTCTCAGATTCTCAATATATTTTGCTCTAGATTAAATGGAAGGTTTAATGGACTTCTTTTGTACCCACTGTTGTAGATCATTGCTGACTCTAATTTTTGGGCGGTAAGTTACTTGCTTAATGTTTAGGACTGTGTAAAAAGATCAGGACCAAAAGCCATCTCTAGATACACTTTTTGTCCAACATTGCTTTATGCCATAAAGTGATAGAACTAATTATTCCTGCTGCTCTGTGATGTTTAATGTCATGAAACTTTTTCTGTGTTGTTGTAGTGATACCTAGAGGCCATAGAAAAATTTAGAAACATTTTTACTATATGTAACCTGTTCATATGAATTTGTGGTAGGAAAACTTCACTAATTCAAAATAATTAGTAAAGCCCTTATAAAATGTTCATCTTTTTACTATGAAACACAATAGAGTAGCTCAACCTGTACAAAAAGTTTCAAACATAGAAACCATGTATAACATCCTGTAGAAAATAATCTTTAATAACATGAGTGTAGCTTGTCCCATTTATTATGCTCTATATCATGTGCAATAAAATCTGAAAAATTTACAGTAGCACAAATATGGTTATAGAAACACCCTGTAAAATTTGTAGCATCAATACTTGCATGGGTTGTTCTGTATAAAAATAACTAGATCCTAGCAGTGGCTGTGTATTACATTTTTCATATTTAACATGCTACACAAAAATGTCTGAAATTTTTACAGTGATCTTATCTCTGCATAATGTACTTTGAATAAAAATTTTATTACCAGAAGCTAACTATATTAGTAATTGTGTTCAACTCATGTTTGTGTTTAAAAAGAAACTAAGTTTTCAATATAACACAACCCCTTCTTCTTTAATAAAGTTAAATAGATTAAGACGAACTCTATTAACGATTGCCCAGGAAATGTTAAAGTAAATAACTTCACAGCAAAAACTTATGTCTTATGAACCGCAACTTTATCATGAAGGAAATCATGTCGTTTACCATCACCACTGCTCAAACTTGTGCATTCATGTAGAAACGACTACTCTCGCCGACGGGACGTACGAGTTGGTGCCCGAGTCCGAGAGTGAGCAGCAAGAAGCCCAGGAAAATCTAACTGAAGCAGTTGAGACCCGGGTCAACGTTCAGACGATCCCCGGACTAACTATTCACAAGAAGGCAAGCCCCGGGGCATAACCTATTTCTTTCCTAATTATGCAACTCATTACTCTTTGCTTGTGCATTAAGTTTATAGGAGCTGAATGGAAACTTAGTTGCATGATGTTAGGAACCCTTGCTTGAAAACTAGACGTAAGGTTCGATAGAATGCTGTGCTAATAGGACTCCGGTAAAAGTCGAGTGATTTCCTGTCACTCGCGAGAAAATAGGAGTTGAATGTCTACTACACGCTGCAATCATAAGGACACGGACGGGCCATGGAACGATGGTTACGATTGAGGCCCGCCTGTCTAGTGAAAAATGCTAAGGCCGCAGGGTGTGGTAGTGATGGTTAAGTCTTTGAACGTACTAAACACATGCCGAGATTATGGGAATCGGTAAGCTTAAGTACCTGATTGGCCCGGCAAGGGGACGGCATCCTACCCTTTGAACTTCGGTCCCACTATATGGCGAGTGCACGAGTGGTCACGACCCGGCGCCGAACCGTGGCGTGGGGCTCGTGTACTCTCGGAGGGTAGCCCCGATCCACGACCCGGAAAGAAAGGGGAAAAGTTGCACGTGTGACTCTGTGAGTAACCACGTGACGTGTGTTTAGGTTTCCCTTGCAAGGTTAAGAAATTCGATTCGAATCGTCCGTTTCTCACGGCTATTGAGACTGCTTAACCATTTTTACCCACAGAGTAAGAAGAGGAACAATGATGATGAATGAACTGGTTGGATGGAAAACTTAATGCTTCACCATGTATGCATTAGACAGCTGCTTACCTAGACTGGCTAACGAAACTAGAATCTTGAGCTAAAAGTTGAAAGTAAGGACCCACTTGTAGATGCTTTTCGGCAAAACAAACCCCTGAGCCAAAAAGCCTGGCATGTCTAGAGTTGGTGGAGTAGTTTCCACTACACGGGTAAGTCTTGCTGAGTATTAGTATACTCAGCCTTGCTTGTGGCTCGTTTTCAGGTGAGCCCTTCGAAGATATGACTGCTAGCTTGACTTGGCCCTGCACTCTTCCCCCTGGTTGGTCGGTGGAATGGGATGCGCCCCCGTCCAACGGAGATAAGGCCGAGTGATGTCTCGTACGGGCTTCATCGAGACATCCTGTATCGTCGAGTAGTTTCCGTTATTTATTTCCGCTGCAATTTAACTCTGAAGAACTTATTTATGTTAATTGAAGTACTTGTTTTCTAAACTCAGAATTAGGTCTGTAATATTTACTTATGCTAATGATGTAATATTTGCTGGAATGTGGTATTCTTTGGGCTCATCGTCGCATGAGCATTTGTATGTACGGCGCTCGATCCGTTCACCGTGGTTGTATCGGGAGGTTATACCCGACAGACCAGTGGATTACTCCGTTTGAAGTGTAAGGTTAACCGAGGATGCCTTAATGGTGATGGTTAATACACTTGAGCCGGATTAATTCAGGTGGTTCTGCCACAGCTGGTATCAGAGCCGTAGCTGGTGCCACAGCTGGCAACAGCGGACACCAGAGCCGAAATACATACGCCAGAGAATGCTACAAACCTTAAAAACTCATTTTTCTAAAACTTGACTAGAAGGTTGTGTTGCGAAATGCGTTGGTACGTTAAGGATGGTGCCTAGTTCGTAAAGCCCTAAGGGATTATGGGAAAGTTACTAGGTGGCTATCTAACTTCTATATATAGTATCAACTGACTTCCAGCACATTACTTTCTGTCAAAACTTACTTTCATGCACAACCAACCTTAAATTCTGTAACGACGCACTCGTCGCTAAGGTAAGAAGGTAAGGATCCTCAGCCAACTGAGGGAGCTTGGCCTTCCTGTCGGTGATGCGAACCGAACGCTGCCCTCAAGCAGTGGCTTACTTGAGGTGCTGCCAATATGCCAACTGTTAGTTGAACATATTGGGAGTAGAAGGTTCGGCGCAGGGTATGGCGATCGCTGTTCATACCCCCGTCTCATGACGGTACCCCCGTGAATACGCTATCTCGATAGGATATGTTAACGTCGTCTGTACGGCGGAAATTGTACAGATATCGTTTCTATAAGTAAACGGTAATGAATACGGACGCTTTCATGAGTGCTGGCATGAAAGGTTCATGATATATATGCTTGTCGATCTTCTGCAGGTACACTAACCGCGATTACGATAAGTTAAGGGACGAGTAGAAAGACTCGACTAGCTATTATAGGAGAGCCGTATTGTGTAAGCCACCGAAACTATCATCGTAAGACCAAAGCTATTTGGCAATTGTTTTATTTGTGAGGACGAATAGGACGTGCATACATCATAAACATGTGTATCTGAAATCAAAAATGCGATGTATGAGAGTGGTAAGGTTCTTGCGTATCTAAACCATGGTTTGCATAAGGACTATCTAGCGAAACTGTCCGAAATCTGCCGTCACCAAAAGGAACGATTTATTGACCCAAGAAAATGACCTTTTCTGGAGAAGTTCATGTTGAAAGAATTGTTCCAAATCTTGTGCCCTATCTTCTGTTCAAAAATGAAAAATTCTGAACTTATGGATAATAAGAAATAACAGAAACCTTGAAATGTCAGAATTCTGTCCAGAATAAGCACTTCTGCCCCTTAAATTTTTAGGCCCCCTTCCTGTGGTTTTCTGCCAAAGAGCACAACACGAAACTTGTTCCAAATTTACCCAGGAAGCTGCTGTTAAAATTTGGTAAATTTTGGCTGGGTAGATTTTCCCTGGTGTACGAAACTCTAGCCCTCTATTCACCGAAAATTCTGGGTAGACAGTAAGGTAAAACCTGAAAAGAAAGACCATCTTAGAGACCCAATTATCTCTGGAATTGACTAGCAAAGTTGTTCACCAATACCTTAGGAGTGATCTGGTGAGATTTGAGAATTTTTGGATGAGAACTGTGGGAGTTATGGTTATTTTTGCACTCTATACGGAATCTGTCCCTGTGCTTTTCACACTTTTTCTCGGCCTCATCCATTTGATCTTTCGTTCAGATGGCCGAGACAGCTGCCATGATGGTGGATGAGGATGGACGCGTTCACTCACAGTGTCTCCACTGGGAGGGCTTTCCCTCTATTTTGTGGAACGTGTTGAGCACCGTGGGTCATCTAATTCCCCCACGTTACGCCGGACTGGAGTTTGCAGAGAATGGAGTTACCCAGTGCCGTGTCAACGTGACCATTTTTCCGTACCCGCTACACCCGGAGTGGCCCGCCTTGGAGATCGAGGCTGTTGGTCGCCGTTTGGCCGATACTTAGGAGCTCACTCTCCCGCTCACAGCGAATCGTCCGTCAACGACTTGGATGACTTCTAGATGATGACCTAGAAGGACTTTTGCACATACTCCTCGATAGGGTAGCCTGACTTTTGGCAAGTGTTGTAATAGGCTAACTAGGAGCTGAGTAACTCTTTCGTGATGGGTACACCTGAACCATGTGGATACCCTCAGCATGTAAGGAACGGCGATAAACTTGGGTGATTTCGTTGTAAGTTGGTAAAACGATGAAATCCACAATCGCTGAAACTTGTCGGGAATTTTGTCCATGTCTCCTTACATTTCTGAGCTGTGAGTTGACTACCAAACCTGTCAGAAATTCTGTGATCTAGGGTCTCACAAAATTTCAACCCTATTGGATCTTGCTAGTTTGAGTTATAGGCCAGATACTATAACTCGCTCTGCCGAAAAACAGCCAAAACAGGGAAGCAAAGAGTGAACCGTTTGACCATCCTAGCCATCGATTTAGCATCTTGGCTGAATACCAAAGTGGTATATCTTTAAACTCCCTATCCACTGCCAAAATATAAGAAACTTTGGATGAACCTACCAGGAGTTATAAAATTCTTATGGCAGACAGTTTTTATGCCCGTGATTCCATCCAGGACCTTTTGGAAGTCTACTATTCTGCGTTAGAGCTTTTTGAGTCATGGAAGCAATATGGATCACGTTGCTAATGAAGAACATTCGCCTTTTCAGATGGTTGGAGCAACCCGTGGTAACCCGGATGGTTTTGGTGCTAGCGCAAGTGGATCACAACCACAGCCGCCACCACCACCCAGTTTGGTGGAAGTAATGGCCGCTCAAACAGAGATACTTCGTCAGCTTGTCAAGGGGCAGGAAGCGATTTTACAATGCCTGCAGCAACTACACCATCAAGGGGATGGGTGCAATGTCCACCATCCTCAGGTTGCTAGCTATCCCGAGCTCAATAACAAGATGATGGACACAAGAGACGTTGACTCAGACTCCTTATTGCCCCCATCACAACTTCCGATGAAACTTAAGGATCACCAAGTAAAGCGTCGGACTCTCAAGCCTGACCCATGCAGCATAGACTTGACTGGATGGGAAATTACCTGCACAGAATTCATCCCACGGGGCCGACGTCAAGTTAGCAAAACTACTGACGCCGGCACAGTCCTTCGAACACAAACTCGCTCACCTGTTCCGGAAAAGATAGACCCTGCCAAATGCACCACACCCAAGGGAGGTTCATTGGGTATGCCAGTAGCGATATCTTCAGATAACAAACAACCCCGTCGTCCAAGTGACAAAAACCGTTGCTTCAATTGTAGCAGTGCTAGCCATTTCGCTCGAGAATGCCCTCAGCCTAGGAAGCCAAAGCAGGGCCAAGGTTCTAGCCAAACCCATCAGAACAAGCGTAAAAGACAGAGGAACAAGAGCAAAGGACAGATTGATCAGCTTGAAGCGCTCCCTAAAGGTGCACCCTTAATAACACGCACATCCTCTATTTTATTAACAAGCCTGCAGTTGTATTATTTGATTCTGGTGCGTCGCATAGTTTCATAAGTGCAAAATTCGGTGCAAAAGTAGGCTTGGATGTTTGTCACACGAAAGGGTCATATATGATATCCACACCGGGTGGTAAAATTGCTTCAAACCAAATGGTCAGACAAGTACCAGTCAAATTGGGTAGTAAAACCATCGACACAGACCTTGTCCTTTTACCTCTTGACGGCATGGATATTATTTTGGGGAATGAACTGGATGACTATGCATGGAGTAACACTGGACCTTTCTTCCCGAGCCGTTGAGATAAATTCATCTAGTCACGGGGCCACTACCCTTTACCTACCGTTCCTAGATTGTACTAATTCCTGTGCTTACCAGAGGGAAGGACTTAAGCTAGATGATATTCCTGTGGTAAACGAGTATGCCGACGTTTTTCCGGATGACTTACCGGGAATGCCACCGGATAGGGATATTGAGTTCATCATTGAACTACAATCAGGCGCTGCACCTATATCCAAAAGACCATATAGGATGCCCCCTACAGAATTGGCCGAGCTGAAAAATTCAACTCCAAGAACTACCGGACAAAGGTTTCATTCGCCCTAGCGCGTCACCTTGGGGAGGTCCAGCCCTATTCGTAAAGAAGAAGGATGACAGTTTGAGATTATGTGTGGACTACCGACCTCTCAATGCGGTAACAGTTAAAAATAAATACCCCCTTCCTCGCATCGATGTACTCTTCGATCAATTAGCTGGAGCCAGAGTCTTCTCCAAGGATTGATCTTCGTTCGGGATATCATCAGATCAAGATTCGCCCATGCGATATTCCTAAGACTGCCTTCTCCACACGATATGGACTATATGAATTCTGGGTCATGTCCTTTGGACTCACCAATGCCCCTGCCTACTTCATGTATCTCATGAATTCGGTATTCATGCCCGAGCTTGACAAATTCGTCGTAGTGTTCATCGACGACATCCTTATCTATTCCAAGGATGAGGAAGAGCATGCCAAGCACCTTCGCATTGTTCTTCAACGACTCAGAGACCATCAGCTCTATGCTAAGTTTTCTAAGTGTGAATTCTGGTTGGATACTGTAAAGTTCTTAGGTCACACGATCTCCAGCGAAGGCATAGCTGTTGACCCCAGCAAGGTACAAGAGGTGATGGATTGGAAACCCCCTACCTCTGTTCATCAGATTCGCAGTTTTCTCGGCTTAGCCGGTTACTACCGTCGCTTCATCCCGGATTTCTCTCGAATTGCTAAGCCCATGACTCAACTGTTAAAGAAGGAAGTAAAGTTTGTATGGGACGAGAAGTGTGAGGAAGCCTTCCACACTCTCAGAGAGCATCTGACTACTGCACCTGTGTTAGCTCAACCCGATAATACCAAGTCATTCGATGTGTATTGTGACGCATCATGTACTGGTCTAGGATGTGTGCTTATGCAAGAGAATCGAGTGATTGCATATGCCTCACGAGCCCTTCGGCCCCACGAACAGAATTATCACACGCATGACCTTGAGCTTGCAGCCGTCATTCACGCCCTGAAGATATGGAGGCACTATCTCATGGGTACACAGTGCAATATCTACACGGATCGTAAGAGTCTCAAGTATATCTTCACACAAGCCGATCTGAATATGAGACAACGGAGATGGCTAGAACTAATCAAGGATTATGACCTTGAAGTGCACTATCACCCCGGCAAGGCTAATGTAGTCGCGGATGCACTAAGCCGCAAGTCCCATTGCCATTGCCTATCCATGGAGTCCTACCATGAGACATTATGTGCAGACATGAGGAAGCTTAACTTGGAAATAGTTTCCCAAGGCACTCTAGATCACATCTCAGTTGAGCCCACTCTTCACGACCAAATCGTCATGGCACAACTACATGATGAAGGAATCAAGATCATCAAACAAAAACTCTCTCTAGGTGAGGAGAAGTATAAGTGTTTCCGCCAGGACCATAAGGGAGTTCTATGGTTTGAAAGTCGTATAGTCGTTCCGAAGAATCGTGAACTCCGCAAGCAAATTCTTGATGAGGCACACCTCTCCAAATTCTCTATCCACCCCGGCAGTAGCAAAATGTATCAGGACCTAAGGCAAAACTTCTGGTGGACTAGAATGAAAAGGGAAATTGCTACGTATGTCTCGGAATGTGACACGTGCCAGAGAGTAAAAGCTAGCCACTTAAAGGTAGCCGGTACACTTCAACCGTTACCTATACCATCATGGAAATGGGAAGACATAAGTATGGACTTCATCGTTGGACTACCAAACACGTCCCAGAGACATGATTCCATATGGGTTATCGTTGATAGACTCACGAAGACGGCACATTTTCTTCCGGTGCACACCACCTATTCTACCAAGCAATATGCCGAGATTTACCTCGATCGTATTGTTTGCCTGCATGGAATACCTAAGACAATTATCTCCGATCGTGGTCCCCAGTTTGTAGCACGCTTTTGGGAACAACTGCAAACGTCTCTTGGCACGAAGCTGATTCGCAGCTCAGCATACCACCCTCAGACCGATGGACAAACGGAAAGAGTAAACCAAATTCTTGAGGACATGCTGAGAGCTTGCGTCATCCACTATGACAAGAATTGGGACAAATGCCTACCCCTGGCAGAGTTCTCGTACAACAACAGCTATCAAACGAGTTTGAAAATGGCACCATTTGAGGCACTGTACGGACGAAGGTGTCGAACTCCTTTGAGCTGGTCACAAACCGGAGAACGTCAATTAATTGGACCCGACCTGGTAATCGAGGCAGAGGAGAAAGTAAAAGTAATACAAGCAAATCTTAAAGCCGCACAAGCCCGACAAAAGAGCTATTCTGACAAAAGGAGAAAGCCCCTAAAGTTCGAAGTTGGCGATCATGTCTACCTTCGAGTTTCGCCAACCAAGGGAGTGCGAAGATTCGGAATTAAAGGCAAACTAGCTCCCCGTTATATTGGTCCCTACGAAATCATTAAGAGCTGCGGACCCGTAGCCTACAAATTACGACTGCCCCCTCAGCTCACGGCCACCCATGATGTCTTCCACGTATCTCAACTCAAGAAGTGTGTTCGAGTCCCTACCGAGATTGTGGAACAACAAGAAATGTCGTTGGAATCCGACCTCTCGTATGTCGAACACCCAGTTAAGATTCTGGATCAAAAAGAAAGAGAGACCAAGAGGAAAGTAATTAGAATGTATAAAATACAATGGAATCACCACACGGAAGAAGAAGCCACCTGGGAAACGGAGAGCTACCTGAACCAACATTTCCCTGGGTTTCTTGTCTCAACCACTGGTATGTGCACCCACGCCCACACTAAGAATTGCCGAATCTCGGGGCGAGATTCTTGTTAAGGGGGGAAGGCTGTGACAACCCTGGTAATTAAAATTCCAAAATCAATATCATTAGCCTAACTCTATGTTAAACCAACTAATGAGAGGGTGGAAAGAATTAAAACGGGTTCAGTTGGAATTCAAATTTAATTTGGGCACATTTGGACACATTTGAAACTTTTAAATCTAACTTTCAAACCATAAGCCAAATGAGATTTTGCCTGAAACCAAAGTTGTAGAACTTTTTATTTTGAACAACTTTCGTGTTCAAAAGTTTTTGAAATTCAAATCAGAAAGAGGAGAAAACGCCCTGTTTGCACCCAGCCCCCTGAAGTTTTTCAAATTCTTGCACTTAGGTCCCTCCCTCACCCCTCCCTCCTCTGCTGCACCGCAAGCTCGCCCGACCGCCGCCGGCCACCTGGCCCTCGACGCCTGCGCAGCACCAGACGCCGAGCCAACCCCCGACGCCCTGCCTGCTGCCCGCCCCCGCTGCCCAACCGCGGCCACGCCTTTTCTTCTCCCTCCCGCACGGCATGCCCCTGCCCAACCCGTGGTTCTGCTGCACCGCCGCGCCGCCCAGTCGCTGGCCGCCGCCCCGCCACCCAACGGCGTGCCCCGTTGTGCCGCCCAGCTTGCCAGTAGCACGCCGTGTCGCCCGCACGCGACGTCGCGCCCCGGTGCGCGCCCAGCACACGCACGCCACGCATGGCGCGCCTCTGGTCACCGCCGCCCCGCACCAATGGCGCCCAGCCTCGCCGCCCCCTCCACCCCGCGTTCTGGCCGTGCCAAGCCCGCCCCCATGAGCTCCACCAGCTATAAAGCCGGCACAGCGCCCCTCCCTCCCCTCCTTTCTTCTTCCCCGCAGAACAGAGCAACGCAGAGCAGAGCTCCATTGCCGCCGGCGCCCCCACCTCGCCGTGGAACCCCCTGCTCCGGCCCACCTCCGCCCGAGACAAGCACTGAAACGGATTCCCCTCAGTGCGCTGAAGCTCCCCAGCCCGAGCCCCGCCGCCCTCCTCGCCGGAGCGCCGCCGTCCGCGCCGCCCCTCCGCCGCCGCCCCTGCTCTCCGCGGCCAGCCCGCCACCGGCCATCCCAAGCCACTCCAAGACCACCATTAGGTGCGCCCTGGTTCCCTCTCCGTTCTCCCCCACCTTGCCCTCGCCGCCGGCGACCGAGCTCGCCGGAATTTGGCCGGACAGGATGACCCCACCGTGAAATTGCGACCAGGGACCACATTGCAAGCGCCCAAATCTTTCTAGGGGGTTTTCTGCTAGTTTTCAGGGACCCCTCTGTAAAGAAAGTTTTAACCAAATCAGTGAACTTGTAAAATTCGTATAAAATCGTAGAAAATTCAGAAAAATGCAAACTCAACTGTTCTGGAATCCTTATAAGAAACTCTACAACTTTTGTTACATAAAGTTTCTCAGATTCTCAATATATTTTGCTCTAGATTAAATGGAAGGTTTAATGGACTTCTTTTGTACCCACTGTTGTAGATCATTGCTGACTCTAATTTTTGGGCGGTAAGTTACTTGCTTAATGTTTAGGACTGTGTAAAAAGATCAGGACCAAAAGCCATCTCTAGATACACTTTTTGTCCAACATTGCTTTATGCCATAAAGTGATAGAACTAATTATTCCTGCTGCTCTGTGATGTTTAATGTCATGAAACTTTTTCTGTGTTGTTGTAGTGATACCTAGAGGCCATAGAAAAATTTAGAAACATTTTTACTATATGTAACCTGTTCATATGAATTTGTGGTAGGAAAACTTCACTAATTCAAAATAATTAGTAAAGCCCTTATAAAATGTTCATCTTTTTACTATGAAACACAATAGAGTAGCTCAACCTGTACAAAAAGTTTCAAACATAGAAACCATGTATAACATCCTGTAGAAAATAATCTTTAATAACATGAGTGTAGCTTGTCCCATTTATTATGCTCTATATCATGTGCAATAAAATCTGAAAAATTTACAGTAGCACAAATATGGTTATAGAAACACCCTGTAAAATTTGTAGCATCAATACTTGCATGGGTTGTTCTGTATAAAAATAACTAGATCCTAGCAGTGGCTGTGTATTACATTTTTCATATTTAACATGCTACACAAAAATGTCTGAAATTTTTACAGTGATCTTATCTCTGCATAATGTACTTTGAATAAAAATTTTATTACCAGAAGCTAACTATATTAGTAATTGTGTTCAACTCATGTTTGTGTTTAAAAAGAAACTAAGTTTTCAATATAACACAACCCCTTCTTCTTTAATAAAGTTAAATAGATTAAGACGAACTCTATTAACGATTGCCCAGGAAATGTTAAAGTAAATAACTTCACAGCAAAAACTTATGTCTTATGAACCGCAACTTTATCATGAAGGAAATCATGTCGTTTACCATCACCACTGCTCAAACTTGTGCATTCATGTAGAAACGACTACTCTCGCCGACGGGACGTACGAGTTGGTGCCCGAGTCCGAGAGTGAGCAGCAAGAAGCCCAGGAAAATCTAACTGAAGCAGTTGAGACCCGGGTCAACGTTCAGACGATCCCCGGACTAACTATTCACAAGAAGGCAAGCCCCGGGGCATAACCTATTTCTTTCCTAATTATGCAACTCATTACTCTTTGCTTGTGCATTAAGTTTATAGGAGCTGAATGGAAACTTAGTTGCATGATGTTAGGAACCCTTGCTTGAAAACTAGACGTAAGGTTCGATAGAATGCTGTGCTAATAGGACTCCGGTAAAAGTCGAGTGATTTCCTGTCACTCGCGAGAAAATAGGAGTTGAATGTCTACTACACGCTGCAATCATAAGGACACGGACGGGCCATGGAACGATGGTTACGATTGAGGCCCGCCTGTCTAGTGAAAAATGCTAAGGCCGCAGGGTGTGGTAGTGATGGTTAAGTCTTTGAACGTACTAAACACATGCCGAGATTATGGGAATCGGTAAGCTTAAGTACCTGATTGGCCCGGCAAGGGGACGGCATCCTACCCTTTGAACTTCGGTCCCACTATATGGCGAGTGCACGAGTGGTCACGACCCGGCGCCGAACCGTGGCGTGGGGCTCGTGTACTCTCGGAGGGTAGCCCCGATCCACGACCCGGAAAGAAAGGGGAAAAGTTGCACGTGTGACTCTGTGAGTAACCACGTGACGTGTGTTTAGGTTTCCCTTGCAAGGTTAAGAAATTCGATTCGAATCGTCCGTTTCTCACGGCTATTGAGACTGCTTAACCATTTTTACCCACAGAGTAAGAAGAGGAACAATGATGATGAATGAACTGGTTGGATGGAAAACTTAATGCTTCACCATGTATGCATTAGACAGCTGCTTACCTAGACTGGCTAACGAAACTAGAATCTTGAGCTAAAAGTTGAAAGTAAGGACCCACTTGTAGATGCTTTTCGGCAAAACAAACCCCTGAGCCAAAAAGCCTGGCATGTCTAGAGTTGGTGGAGTAGTTTCCACTACACGGGTAAGTCTTGCTGAGTATTAGTATACTCAGCCTTGCTTGTGGCTCGTTTTCAGGTGAGCCCTTCGAAGATATGACTGCTAGCTTGACTTGGCCCTGCACTCTTCCCCCTGGTTGGTCGGTGGAATGGGATGCGCCCCCGTCCAACGGAGATAAGGCCGAGTGATGTCTCGTACGGGCTTCATCGAGACATCCTGTATCGTCGAGTAGTTTCCGTTATTTATTTCCGCTGCAATTTAACTCTGAAGAACTTATTTATGTTAATTGAAGTACTTGTTTTCTAAACTCAGAATTAGGTCTGTAATATTTACTTATGCTAATGATGTAATATTTGCTGGAATGTGGTATTCTCTGGGCTCATCGTCGCATGAGCATTTGTATGTACGGCGCTCGATCCGTTCACCGTGGTTGTATCGGGAGGTTATACCCGACAGACCAGTGGATTACTCCGTTTGAAGTGTAAGGTTAACCGAGGATGCCTTAATGGTGATGGTTAATACACTTGAGCCGGATTAATTCAGGTGGTTCTGCCACACATATTACCCATATTGAACCATCATATACACATGCTGCTTGTTGTCATTTTGAGTTTTGTCAAATTGTTGTTATCTTTCGAGTTTCTTTTCATACTCTCTTGATCAAGAACACGTACACACCACCTTCATATGCTAAATTCCTACACCGGGAATTAGCAATCACACCATTCATCCACCCACCATAAATATTTATATTCCACAAAAATATGTGGTCTCTATCTCCAAGTGTTCTTGCAAGAAAAAGATACGGGATATGCAAAAGAAAAGAAAGAGAAATGGACACATGAAGGTCCAAGTATTGAAAAAAGGGAGGATGAAAAGAAAAAAATAGAAGAAGAAGAAAAGATTGGAAAAGCCCATGTCTAAAATCAAATAAAGGAGAGAGAGCACACAAGAAAAATACTCCCATTTCCACATACCATCCATTTTACCGCACACATGCACTTCTTGATCAAGGTTGTATGACTTTTTACTCTTTGGGTTGGGTTTTTGACTTTGCAGAATATTTGATGCATGTATGCCCTCTCATTTTCCCTACCATGAGCTCCACATAAACGTTTGTAGAAGTAGGTTGAAAAGAAAGGCAACATCAAGCCTTGGTGAGTATTCATACACATTGAGCGATTTGAGAGTATCATTTGAGGAACTATATTTTCTTGCAAAATCTTTTGAAAAACTTCCAGATGTAAAGTTGAGCAAGGAATGGGTAAGTGATGCTTTATGAATCATTCTACCTTTCAACAGCCCAAGACAAGGAGAAAGCCAAAAGCCCCATGAAGAGTAAGGTAAAATGGGTGAGCAAAATTATAGCCAACTTATTCAAAGCAAGGTAGAATATTTAGTTACAATTATGGTATAATGAAGAGATGAGATATTGTAGCAACTCCTGATCAACAACTTAAGCCCAACTTTGCTCGAGACGAGCAAAGGGCAACTTGGGGAATCTTGTTGACGCTCGCTATGGACCAAAAATGAACGTCAATTTGGTCACAAAATAAGGATGAACTTGCATTTCTTATACACATTCTACTAATAACTGTACACTTTCCAGACACCCTTGGGGAATTTTATGATTGCAGGACTTGTGCTGAAAACAAAGGAAAAGGACACCTCATCAATCCAAGGAAACAAGCCTCAACCAATCATACGCTGCCACACATGCATCACATGGATTGGAGGGCCCACACCTGAGACAAATCGACTTAATTCCACTCCTATCATCAACCAGGAGCATCAAGGCCCACCAGGCAGTGACTCAACCAAAGGAGAAGCCGGTTCGAGCCAGGCCTGGTTCGGCCAACCCATGTAGGTCGGCCGACGTAGCCAGACCTCATATGTCTCCTCAAGGTCGGTTCCAGGCGCGCGAAGCTATTTCTACGGGCAGAAGTTGCAGTTTCCTGCCTATAAATACAAGAGGGGGTCCTTCTAAATGGGACACACCAAGATGTAGCCTCTCCTCCTTTGTAAAGCTCTCTAGGGTAGTGGAGTGTAGGTGAAGTGTAGTTCTTCAAGGTCTTCTAGTCTTCATGAAGAGTTTGGTATGGTTTTGTATCTTTCTCTTTATGTATAGTTCGGAGTTTATTAATAGAGTTTAGTTCTTTATCTTAGCTTGTGTTTGGTTCATATGCCGATGTTTAGTATGTGATCCTTTCATACTCGTGCTTGTGTCATGTATCTTTCATGTTTAGACGTGGTAACATATCTAGGCTATGGCGTTGGTTTCATCTCCCCTAGTTGGGGTGCTCCTAGTCTCAACGTAAGGCTAGAGCAATAATCCTTAACACGGACGTGGTGTCTGGGTTATCGGTTATGTTTGAATGCGGCTCTATACCATGGTTAGATAAGGTAGGCGGCAGGTGGTGACAGCCCAGTCCGTCCAGTGTAACCCTCCCCGTTCGTGTAGTAGCTGTAGGAGGTGCATAAAATAGCCGTGAAGATCTAGTGGCCACCTAGCCATATCTTGTGCGGTCTCCCGGTGATGCCTGGCTGCCTAGAGCCCGATCCTAAGCATGTGAATGTGTATGTGTTCGTGAGTATGCTCTATGCTTGCTTAGATAAGAATTATCCTTTGTATGCCCTTGAAATCTTTCTTCCACCTTGCTCTGATCCTAGTCATTCTTTCCTAAGGATGGTTGATCTTGTGTCACACTACCTCTCAATCATATTATCAATTACCCCTACTTAGACACTGGATATTTGAACCATGATAATTCTCCTGAGCTTAACAAATCCATTTGAACCACCACCTTCCCTACGGAAATATAAATACGACCCCATACTCACGGGTAAAATGCTACAACGGTATTCCGTACGCTAGCGGATCCTTTTGTAACGTAAGAAATACCCCACGACATTTCTAGCGCTGTTACTGGGAAACACCTATCCTAGTGATGATGCTACGAAACGCCAACATTCGTCGAGGTAATCAAGAAGTTGTATGTCAATACACTACTGCTTGATGCTATGCAGGTACCTACATATGCCAAGTATATCAAGGATATTCTTGGAAACAAGAAGAACCTGCTGGCCACCGAGGTAGTACAGCTCACAGAAGAGTGTAGTGCGGCTATACTCGATCCTCTCTCGGAGAAGAAGAATGACCCAGGATGTCCCACCATCACATGCTCAATCGGGACTCAACACTTCAAGCACGCACTTTGCGACTTGGGAGCGAGCGTCAGCGTCATGCCTAAGGTAGTCTACGACAAACCTAATCATCATTCGCTTGCTCCTATTGCCATGTGTTTGCAGCTAGTGGACCAATCAGTTCGCTACCCCGCGGGGGTCGCCGAAAATATTCCGGTGATAATTCGGAACTTTTTCCTCCCCGTAGACTCCGTCATCCTAGACATGGAAGTCGACACCAAGACTCCTCCCATCCTGGGGATGCCGTTCTTGAGCACAGCAAACGCACATATCGACGTGGGAGTTGGAGAAATCTAGCTCAACATCAATGGGCAGAAAGAGAAGTTCTCTTTCAGACCGAAGGTGGAACAATGTTCCCAAGTCAAGACAGTCAACCGAAAGAAACAATCCGAGAAAATGCTTGACAAAGAGCCTAAGAAAAGATCCAAGAAGAAACCAGAGAGTCTAATTATTCCTGCCATTGAAACCCTCGTCGAACTCGTAGAAAGCATAAGAATTCGGGAGTAGGAGATCTAGGTGCACAACCAAAGAAATGCGAAGCGACAGATCCAGCGTAAGAAATTTCTGGAAGCGGAGAAGATAGAGGTCGAAGAAGTTACGCCCACGAAGAAAGTGTAGCGTGAAAAAGTGTCACCACCGACAGGAACTCCAGCAGGTGATGACAACCAAACTCAAGGTATGGAGAGTCCCACTCCGGACTCAAAACCCGAGCTCTCGCCATGACTTAACATGGTAGTTATCCATTTCTCGCATTGCATATAGGATAGTTTATTGCTTTTAATTTTTATTTCAAGCATGGCATGTTTAGATTTCTGCAAAATGCATCATTATTTTTTGAACATTACTTTCAATCTGCATTGCATACAAAATTAAAATGTTTCGGCCAGAGTGCAGGCCGGCTGCCCCACCTAGGCCGGCCGGCCCCACCTGTCATCCTCTGGCCGGGGTGCACCTTGTGGAGAGTCCACTAACATGCAGGGATAGGAATCATGGTGCACTGCACCCAATTCTTGTGCATGTGAGGAATCATGGTTGGCTCCTCCTTGCACCGTTCACGTCCCATCGTACCGAAATTCGACGAAAGGCAGCAGCATTAATGGAGCATGGTTAGAGGGCAGCGTGCATGCGAAGGACGAGCACGAGGGAGCACGGACATAGGTCGGCCAGCCTCTCACCACCGTCCCTGTCTCATCAGCACCAACGTCAGGTGCTCTCACCTGACACTCTACGCATAGAGTGGTGAGTTGGAGCCCCGGGCGCCGTTCATGGAGCCGACCGTCCTGGCCCAGGTCGGCCGGCCTACCCCTGCCGCGTGCCTATAAAGTCCAGCGCTCCTGACGTCCCTCGGCACACCAACAGCTCAGGTTCTCCTGCCCTTTCCCGAGCTCGAAATCCCTTCTCCCTCTCTAGGCATCTTTAGCTAATTAAGCCCTTAGGCTAAGTACATAAAGTGCTTAAGTGTTTGCACCCACATAAAACAAAATAAAATCAGTGCTAAACCTTTGCTTTAGCCATAGAAAAAATACCAAAATTATTTCCCTCTTCATTTAAATAAAACTATTGGCGCTTGAACGAGAACGTTTGCGGAGGTTAATCCCCCACAAGGACGACTAACGACTAACCCCGTTTGTTTAGTCCTTCGGGTATATTTTTTGTGTGTGCGCTAACCTTTTGCAGGCAGTATGTGGACGACCACGAAGAACAAGTTCAAGAAGCTCAGCCCCTCCAGCTCTCGGCGCTCGCGCGGGTCGGCATCCTCCAGGGATAATATGTTGGTTGACTCAAGTCACCGGGATACTGACTCCCAGGATGACGCTACCCCCATAGTACCAAGAAGCCGCGTTCAGACCCGTATCCGCGTCCTCACTTCTATGGAATAGCTCGTGCCGTGGAACGACTACGAATGGGAGGCACTGGACCTGCTGAAGAATCAAACGTACCACCACGTTAGGATCTTCGAACCCCTCCTTTTCATAAAGACGGGTTTGAAGGCGGACATGACCCGCGCATTCAGCTACATGGGGTGGTACAACTTCGCTGACATGACGGAACTAGGGTCGAAATTTCACACTATGGAATTCCTCATGTCCCTCAGATTCGAAGAAACCGGTAACACAACTGAAATTTATTTCCATTTCTTCGATGAACAATATAAATTAACGGCGAAAGATCTTAGCGTTGCTCTAGGCTTTAATAAAAAGTGCTTGCTAGATCCAACTGTTTTGGCCAAAACTTATAAATATGATTGGACCACGTGGTGGAACAAAATCTCTGAGGAACTTGTGAGTAGCAAGAATAGCATAGTCTCTATCCACAACCCTACTCTCAGGATGTTAGCAAAGTGGATTTGTATGGTGGTGCATCCGTGCTCCGACCTGCGCCTTTGCAGTCTTCTTGAGCTGCAGTATCTCTTTGCGATGGCAAAGAAGATAAAGCTCTCCCCAGTCATGAGCATGCTTGCTCACTGTCAAAAGATGATCGCCGGTAGAAGTCCCATTATTATAACCACCTTGGTCACGCGTATTACTACGCATGTCAAGGCACTGGACAATGCCCAGGTCACTTACTTGCCATGGGAGGATGAGTACCGACTCAAGGTAGGCGTAGAGCATTTTCTGCAGGGGCACATGATGCGTGAGTGGCCAGGTAATTCGCCGTTTATGACCTACCCCGGGCACGAAAGAGATGTCGAGCTTCCATGCCCGAGACTCTCTCTCTACTTGGTGAAAAGTTATCTCTTGCAGATGCAAAAAAAGGAGCTAGCTCGTCACAGCGTCGCCTGTACAACAACTCGGCAACAAACACGACCGAGCACTCAGCAGCAAGAACAAGAAGGGCCCTCGCACCATGCTGGAACCTCCCATATGAACTTCGAAGAAACATATGAGTATTTTACTCAGGGAGGAACGAGCACTGCTGGAGGAACATCCGAACACGGTGCAGCCCAAGAACCCTACTACCCCCTAGGTATGCAGGATTCTTATGGTCCGCAGGTTGGTCCGTCGAGCTCAGCATGCTACGGGTACGAGAACCCGATCATGCGTGGGATCACCAATCTCACGACTCGGGTCAAAACCATGGGGCAGCAGCAGGACCAGCTCAGCATCGACCTGGCAGACAACACCGAGCTCACCCAGCAGAACTGGAGTATGAACACCTCTCTACTCCATGACACCACCAACATCTTCTCCCACCTAGGCCTTGGCCAGCACTTGCATCTACCGCAGCAGCCTCAGCAGCCACCACATCCACCGCAGCAGCACTACCCATATCCTCCTTTCCCTTATCCACCACAGCAGCAACAAAACCCTCAGCATCAGCCACGCCCGCAGCAGTACAATCCATACCCGCTGCAATACTATCCATATCTGCCGCCGCCATACCAGTACCAGCAGCCAACACAGGACCCAAGCCAGCAGAACTGAGCTTCATTGAAGCTTGGGGGAGCACCCAGGACTGTGCTTCATCGAAGCTTGGGGGAGTATCCAGGTAAGTTGTCCAAACTATCCTTTTCATTCTGAAGTCGCCATGCTAAAAAAAGATTAAAATGAACTCCCAACTTATATGTATGGAAATCCGTGCAAACTCTACCTTCGGAAATGATGAATAGTTGCTCTGTTCATATTCTGCAAGTGCCTCGTTTAAAGCTTGTTACTTGCTTAGTGCTTGATTTTGCTGGTAAACATTGTTTTGGATTTGTGGGAGCATGAACATGATTTCCATGCCTAAGTAGTTGAGAAAATTGAGATAGTGAAACTGGAATAAAATTGCATGCTCTAGTAGGGAACCTCTCGGAATTTCTTTGAAAAAAAATGAAAACATGGTAAAGAGTTCCCCTTTGGTTTAAATGTCCTATCCAGAGCCATAAACATTCACTGCCATTTTAAGCCACATATGCTATCTTAAGTTGCTTTTGAGCCTTGTCGAATAGTGAGTCCATCCGAGGAAAGGTACCTATCATCTGCCGATCTTTCTCCTTCACGTACCCATTGTTCTACAAGCCTTAAAAGTCATCTGTCCTATCAATCACCTACTCTAAGTATTGACATCCACTATCGCCAGAGACCACATCCATACCACAACCCAAAATCTCTACCGTGAACCCATCCATAAAAGGTCTATACAATCTGTCACTCCACTCGTGTATCCATCTATATCATGAGAGTATGGGCTATCCTGAAAAAAATGATGAGTATGAGAAAGAAGAAAGAGATAGAACCCATACTCTCCAAAAATCAAAAGAGCTCACGAGTGCGGATAAAAGACCAATTCCAAGTGTGAGTCCATTCTCTCCCTCTCCCCTGAAAATTTCATATTCCACAAGATCAGAATTTGATCGGGTACCTACCTCCTTCGAACCACTCTTCAGCTCGGCAATGAAGGCAAACCAAGGTATGCGACACTCCTCCTACCCATAAGCTCCACATATCAGCCCTACAGGTAGGAAGAAAATGGTCAAGTTCCAACCATGGTGAGGATTATACACTTTGAGCGACCTTAAGAGTACCACTGGGGATTCTCCAAACCATTCTTTTGAAAAATTATCAAAATTCCGTGAAGGAACCTGAATAGGTAGCAGAAAAACTCTGGTAGAAACTGTTTAGTTTCTCAACCGCTCAAGGCGAGGGAAGATGTTGACATTTGTAAGCGCCATCACTAGGAACGAGGGTGTTAGTCTCATCCCAAGCAGCGGCGCCAAGGAAACGTCGTGGTGGTATGTCTTATCGATTACAGAATAAATCCGCAAGCGCACAAATATACCGTTGTAGCATTTCACCCGGAGAGGATTCGGATATCGTTGTATATATTTTCCTAAAGGAGGGCATGATGTGCTTAAGAGATTTACTTGGTACATAACCGATGATGACATGAATAAACAATAGACTATAACATATACAAGGATAAGTGATAATAAAGATATGAATAAGGGCAATGCGACACACACAACCTGGCCGATCTCAAGAATAAGAATAAACTAATAAACCTACGAGTTAGTGGGAGCATAGGCATTCAAGAAGGTCCTAATAGTATCTATTCAAGCAAGCAAGGGTCATGCAACATACATATGGTTAGGACTGTAGGTGCCGGGAAACTACGGATACCAGGGAGAATGTCCTGCCCCGGAGAACATCCGGGCCGTTACATCTTTCAGAGCTCCTACACCATACCCGAACGTTGGGGAGTACACTAACCACGAACTAGCTTCGTAGCGGACGGACAAGGCTGTCACCACCTGTCGTCTACCCTAGTCACACCGTGGAGCACGATCATATCCGAAGGATCCCGCATATACGAGCACCACACTCATGTATGAGGTCACTACCCTAGCGCCCTCGGGTCTCCCACCCTTCGGATGGACAAGTAAGACGCTAAGGCAAGCCCGAAGGCACAACAAACCGATATCCTTACCTAGATCATCTGGCCTAATCATATATAAAGCATAACTAATGAAGCACCAAGCCATGATATGATTAACTTGCAAAGCAGCATAATAATGCAAAGCATGATATACTACTAAGATAGGAAAACAACCAAGGCTCAGCTCTGCATTAGGTGCAGCAAAACCAGCAGGCCCCAAGACCAAGAGGTGGAGGATAACCCGCGGGAGGCCAAGGTCACCAAGGGAACCCATCACTCCCACCTCTTGGAGACTTGAGGGAACACATCAATGGTAGTCGTGACGCACGCAACTTCATTACCAACCGACAACGTGAGCGGTCTGAGGACACTGCTCGCGACATCAAAATAGTGATCGCTTCCCAGCTTTCACCGGAAACATTACCAACTGCGAGATCCTGAAGGACTTCAAGCCCATGGCTATTCCAAAGTACAACAGGAAGCAAGACTTGCGGCAGTGGCTACGTTGCCACTCCATCGCCATCGAAGTGTCGGGGGCTCTAACTCCACTAAAGCCCTCTACTTTCCGATGGCCCTGGAGCCTGCACCACTCACATGGCTTGAAACCCTTAGGCCAAACTACATCGACTCCTAGGAGGCACTAAAAAAGGTCTTCGTCGACAACTTCCAAGGATCAATGATTCTAGCAGGTACTCGACACGACTTATCGCAAGTCAAACAAGAAGAAAATGAGACCCTGAGGTCGTACACATGCTGTTTCTTCGACACTCGCGCCACCATCTCCAACATCGCCGATGAGGAAGTCTTCCGCTGCTTCTGAAACGGCCTTGCCATGAAGCAAACGTAGCACGAGTTCGGGAGAAATCTCTCGACTACCGTACTCGAGCTCCGCGACATGATGCAGTGATGGACGGACAAAGAAGACGAGGAGAATGAGCGTTTCCCCAAGCACAAGAACAACAAGGGCAACAACAACAACCACTCCAACAAAGGCCAGTGCAACAATTCGGGCGCCGCCCGTAAGCGGAAGCGAGAGGAGCAAGTGGCCAACGTTGAGCACAACCTTCGCAGCAAGAAGTCGGGCAAGCTCCAAGATCAGTATGAGAAGATCCTCCACAAGCAATGCCCGATGCACCCAAAGGCAAAGTACATAATGTTCCAGTGCACTGCCCTCCGCAAGAGTCTCAAGGCGCCTCCTCTCGATGATGAAGAGAAGGACAAAGACAAGAAATACGAAGGCAATGATAAATCGGGGCCTCCGGGTTTCCAACACCCAACTAATGTCATCAATGTCATCTTCAGAGTCGACGATGGCATCCTCTCCAAACGCGCGCAAAAGCTATTTTGGCGCGAGATACTGTCAGTCGAGCCATGCCACGCCCTTTGAGACACAGCAAGGTCCTGATCTCTTTCTCCAGAGAGGATCAATGGACCAGCTTCTCTGAACCGTAAAAACTTTCGCTCGTACTAGACCCTGTCGTTGCGGGCACTACTCTGACCCGAGTACTCATCGATGGGGGTAGCGGCTTAAACCTGCTCTTCCTGAGTACTCTAAAGAAGATGAGATTGGACATCAGCAAGATGCTCACTCCCAGCGAGGCTCCATTTTACGGGATTGTTCAAGATAACGTGGCTACACCGATCGCTTCAGTTACATTGCCAGTTCATTCGGGACAACTGACAACTTCCGTACGGAGTACATAAAATTCGAAGTCGCAAACTTTGAATCCTCGTACCACGCTGTCCCTGGCAGACCAGCTCTGGCCAAATTCATGGTTGTACCCCACTACGTCTACCTGGTACTCAAAATGCCGGGCTAGACCGTCGTACTCTCCCTCCGAGGCGACGTCCAGAAGTCGTACGACTGCGACCAGGAGGCGATTGAGTACGCTTTCTCAAAACACGTGCTAGAGCCTTCATCCAAAGTACTCGCGGCCGTGAAATAACTCTCCGAAGTAGAGCTGGAGGTGGCAAACAAGAGGCCAAGCCAGTCGAGGGTGAAACCAAACTCTGACGTAGGCATCAAGACCATCCAGCTCCAGGAGGGTGACCCATCCAAGACTGCCCTGATCAACAGGAACTTGGACATTAAATAGGAACTCGCGCTCGTCAACTTTCTTAGGGGCAACCGAGACATTTTTGCATAGAAACCAGCGGATATACCAGGTGTGCCCAATGAGTTGATCGAGCACGCCCTAAAAGTCGATCCCAAGGCCACTCCGAGGAAGCAACGACTATGTTGTTTCTCTCTAGAAAAGAGGCAGGCCATCAAGAAAGAGCTAGCTAAACTACTCGCGGCTGGTTTCATCAAACAGGTGTACCACCCAGAGTGGCTAGCCAACCCTGTACTTGTTCTTAAAAAGAATAATAATGAATGGAGGATGTGTGTTGATTATAGTGATCTCAACAAGCACTGCCCGAAAGATCCTTTCCGGCTTCCCCGCATTGATCAGGTCATCAATTCCACCGCCGGCTGCGTTCTGCTCTCCTTCCTTGATTGTTACTCGGGCTACCACCAAATCTCCCTCAAGGAAGAAGATCAGATTAAAACAGCATTTATTACCTCGTTCGGTGCCTCGCATTCACGACTATGATGTTTGGGCTAAAGAACGCGGGTGCCACATACCAGCGAGCTTTACATCTATGCTTCGTTGACAAGCTACATCGCAATGTTGAGGCTTACGTGGATGACATGGTCATCAAGATCCAAAATCCCAACGAGTTCATCTCTGATCTCGAAGAAACTTTCAATAATCTTTGAAAATTTTAGTGGAAGCTCAACCTGACTAAGTGCGTCTTCGGCGTACCTCAGGGAAAACTCCGTGGTTTCATCGTCAGTCACCAAGGAATTAAGGCCAACCCTGAAAAGATCACTGCCGTAACAAGCATGGGGGCTCTGCAGAAGATTAAAGACGAGTAGAAGCTCACCGGCTATATGGCAGCACTAAACAGATTCATCTCTTGACTTGGAGAATGGGGCCTACCTTTCTTCAAGCTACTCAAAAGGCAGGGCAACTTCGATTGGACCGAGGAAGCGGCGTAGGCATTGGAAGACCTTAAGTGTCACCTCCAATCGCCCCCACCCTCACGGCTCCAAACCTAGGCGAGAACCTGCTACTATACATAGCTCCGACTACTCACGTAGTGAGGACGGCTATAGTGGTCGAGAATAACGAGGAGGGCTATGCATTTGGTGTGCAGCGGCCAGTGTATTTGGTCAGCGAAGTCCTCTCTAAATCCAAGGTTCATTACCCGTCAATTCACAAACTAATCTACGCTATACTCATCACCTCCAGGAAGCTTCGCCACTACTTCGACGAGTACAAGATCTCGATTACCACTGATTTCCCATTGGTGGATATACTCCACAATCGGGACGCCACTGGACGCGTATCTAAGTGGGCGGTGGAACTGAGAGCACTCAACATCGACTTCAGGCCACGCATAGCCATCAAGTCAAAAGCTCTAGTGGACTTCGTGGCAGAGTGGCTGGAAAACCAAGTACCAACTCCAGCTAACCAGCTAGAGCATTGGGTCATGTATTTGACGGGTCTCTCAAGCTCAAGGGCGGTGGTGCGGGAGTACTCTTCATCAGTCCAACTGGGGAGCAGCTTAAATATGTATTCCAGATACTATTTAAGGTCTCCAACAACAAAGCAGAGTACGAGGCACTACTGCACGGTTTACACCTGGCTGTCTCCCTTGGCATCAAGCGACTACTTGTCTTTGGTGACTCCCTACTGATGGTCCAACAAGTCAACAAAGAGTGGGACACAAACAAGGAGACCATGGACGCCTACGTCGCACAAATCCGCACACTCGAGAACAAGTTCTCGGGACTGGAGATTCATCATGTGCTCCGCGACAATAATGTTGGGGCCGACGTACTCTCGAAGCTTGGCTCTGAACGAGCCAACGTTCCCGCTAGAATGTTCGTTCACGAGCTCCAACATCCCTCTATTCCCATAATAGAGCCTTGCACCATCGACTAGGGCTCTGTGGAGCCTAGTTGAGAGGTCTTAATGATCAAGGTGGACTGATGACTGCAGTTCATCGACTTGATTAAAGACAAGAAACTACCCCCTAACGTTAACCCAAAGAGCGTTGAGGCTATCCGACTAGTCAGGCGAAGCAAGGGTTACGTTTTGGTCGGGAACAAGCTATACAAGCGTGGATCAGCATCAGGAGTACTCATGAAGTGTGTGTCCACCGCAAAAGGGCGGGAAATGCTGGAAGAAATCCATGAAGGCGCGATCGGCAACCACGCGGCCTCCTGCACACTAGTCGGGAAAGCTTTCAGGTATGGGTTCTACTGGCCTACGGCTTTGACAGATGCCAAAGACATCGTTCGCCGATGCACCAATTACCAATTCTTCGGTAAACAAGCTCATGTTCCATCCCACAAGCTGATCACCATACCTCCGTCTTGGTTGTTCGCTTGTTAGGGCGACGACATGATCAGTCCATTGACAACAGCGCCAGGAAGTTTCACCCATGTGTTGGTGGCTATCGACATGTTCACCAAGTGGATCAAGTACAAGCCAATCACAATACTATCTGCTGACAAAGTAGTCACCTTCATCTGTGATATACTCCATCGCTTTGGTTTCCCTCATACAATCATCACTGATCTGGAATCCAACTTCACATCACACGAGTTCTGGGAGTTTTGCAAACGAAGCGGCATTGAGGTCAAGTACATTTTTGTGGTTCATCCGCGGGCCAATGGCCAACGGCTTGATCCTCGATGAACTCAAGAAGAGACTCTACGATAAGAACAGCAAAAAGGGAGGCAAGCGGATTAACGAGTTACCCACAGTCGTCTAGGGGCTTCATACTCAACCGAGTAAAGCCACAGGACAGTCACCCTTCTTTCTTTCTCATCTACATGTCAGAAGCGATCCTCCCAGCAGATATTATGTGGAATTCATCTAGACTAGGGATGTATGAGGCAGGAGAAGCTAACGAGGCAAGGCACCTGGAACTCGACTCCGCTGAAGAGATTCGATGCAATGCTTTACTTCGATCTGCTCGATATCTACAAGGCGTTCGACGGTACCACGACCGCAACATCCAAGAAAGATCCTTCAACGTCGGTCATCTGGTCCTACACTGCATCCAAGACGAGACTGGGCTTCACAAGCTCAATTCTAGATGGGAAGGACCCTTCATCGTCGTGGAGGTCACAAGGCCAGGGTCATACCGACTACAATACCTTGATGGCCAAGAAGTTCCAAATTCTTGGAACATCGAGCATCTATGCCGTTTCTATGCTTAAGAAACTTGTACAAAACCTGTCAGCTGCAGCGCAGCATAGTATAATAATACATGGTTGTTTCAGTTTCCCAAACGACTATTGTGTCATTATCCTCCTAGCAACATTGAGCATACTCGGGGGCTGTAGCCACGAGTCGCACCAATACACTAAATAACACTTGGGGGCTATGCCATGAGTACTTTCTATCACGATTACTGAATCAAAAGCCTTTCAGGCTACCCTCTCATGAACGCGTTATGTGTCTTTCCCGACTACCTTCCCACACAGCTTAGTTAAGCTACGGGTCTAAGGCCTTTTAGGGTAAAGTGGAAGAGGTCCTCACGCCTATAAATAGAGGTTCTATGAACACAACTCTATGCAAAGTACCGACCAGTACTCAGTTTACCAGCTGAAACATAGCTTTTAGGGTAACCCTACACTAGTACTAACATACTGAAAAGCTTAAGCGATTACGTTTCTACATGCTACTCTACCAGTCGGCATAACAAACAACAATCAGCCACAAGCTTAAATATATTACATGATAACTGTTGTTTTGACCGCAAAACACACAGTTCAAGTTTAGAACAGCTGAAGGTCATCAACTATCTTGTGAGCTACGTCTTGAACTTCATTACAGTACTCGATGAACTGCTCTTAAGTACAGTCTTCCGTGATGCCTTCTGGAAATGGGCGAACATCCATGTCTGGAAAATATGACTTCATGACAGCCAGTGCATGAGTAAGCATGACCTTCACAGTCCTGGACGCATACCCTGCAATGCTCGTAGGAGCATCAACTAGGTGCTACAACAGCTACCATCCATCTGTTGAAGGGTGGACAAACTCGCACAGCTGGTAGGCTGCGGTCTCGAGTTGGTCCAACTCTGCTTGCTGGCGCTCCCCGTCGAGGTCCGAGTACTTCAACTGGAGCTCTTCCAAGGCCTTTTGCAGCTGCTCCTTCTCTTCTGTAAGTTGATATATATCACACTTCCAGTCAGTCAAAGCTCTTTCAAGCCCAGCATACTCTGGGGAAAAGTACACATATGCAGGTCAGAAGAAAGGCAGCAAAAACATTACTACTCGGGCATAAGGAGGAGACTACTCACTTTCTTTCTGGGCCGTCAAATCCT
The DNA here is from genome assembly GCA_032594955.1 of Panicum miliaceum. Classification (NCBI taxonomy): domain Eukaryota; kingdom Viridiplantae; phylum Streptophyta; class Magnoliopsida; order Poales; family Poaceae; genus Panicum; species Panicum miliaceum. The sequence goes on along the minus strand of CM064060.1, from coordinate 24,789,346 downwards.
TCACCTTACGGAGTGCCATGTCATGCTTGCGCTGCATGTCAATGATCTCGTTCCGGTGAGAAGTCTTTAAGGCGTTGAGTTCTTCCTAGAGCTGGGCGTTCATGGCTTTCTCCGCCTCCAGGTCGTCCTCCACCTTATGGGTATGCGACAACACATCTCCGATCTGTTGCAGTAGCACTGACTTCTCCCTGCAACTCCCGATGAAGCTCTGCACAACAGCAAAAAACAAGTCAGTATATTTCATCAACATGATATCAAACTCAAAGGAATACTCGACTACATACCTGGGTTTACTCCATGAAGCAACATCCGAGCTCGAGCATGAGTGATGTTCTCTCTGGATATAGCAGCGGATCTTCAAACAGCTCGGCGTTCGGCCGGGGGATTTCTCCTCCCTCGACCTCCTGCTGCGGCTGTGCTTGGGAACCCTTCGGGACCTCCTTCCGGCCCTGACTAGTCGCGACCGTCTCTTGGACAGTCAGAGCGTCTTAGTTACGATTTCTTGGGCAATTGTTAATAGAGTAGATTGTGTTGTATTGGAAACTTAATTTTCTAAGCACAACATGGATTAAACACAACTTCTGGACTAGTTAACTTCTGGTGATAAAATTTTTATTTAGAGCACATTATGCAGAGATAAGACTACCGTAAAAATTTCAGAAATTTTTAGGGAGCAGAATAATTATGAAAAATGTATTACACAGCTACTGCTAGAACCTAGTTATTTTTATACAGGACAAACCATGCAAGTAATGAGACCAAAACTTTTACAGGGTGTTAAACTATCCATACAGGTGTTACTGTAAAGTTTTCAGATTTTAATGCGCAAGATGCAAGGCATAATAAATAGGACAAGATACACCTACTTTAATAAAGATTAATTTCTACAGATGTTTTACATGGTTTCTGTGTATGAAAATTTCTATACAGCAAGAGATACTATAAAGAGTCCTACAGTAAAAAGTTGAACATTTTCCATGCACAGAAACTAATTATTTTTATTTAGTGCATTTTCCCACCACAAAATTATATAAATAAGTTACACGTAGGAAAAGGGTTCTAAAATTTTTCTGAGGGATTTAGGCATCAATGTAACAGCTCTGGAAAAATTTCACAACAAGAATCACAATATAACAACAGTTACAAATTAGTTTTATTAATTCATAACATAAAAATGTTTTATTAAAAAGTTTAGCTAGAGATGGGTTCTGGTCCTAATAATTTTACACTGGCCTACACATCGGGCAACCAATCTACTGTTAAACTTTCAGGTTTAGCCTTTGTTTACAACAGTGGGTACAATTAAAGTCAATTAAACCTTCCATTTAATTTATAGCAAGATTTAGCAAGCAACTGAGGAAATGCATGTAAGAAAAGTTGTAGATTTTCATCTATCGATTCCAGAACAGTTGAGTTTGTATTTTTCCGATTTTTCGATGATGTTATATGAATTTTACAAGTTCGCTATTTTTAATTTAAAGTTTAAACACAGGTTTACAGATATGCCCCTGGAAACTTGCGTGCAGACTATTTTAAAGATTTCAATCGTTGCAATTGGGTCCCTGGGCGGTGCTGGCATGGCGGCCGGCCAGATTCCGGTGAGGGGGCTCGTCGGCGGCGAGGGAAAAGGGGTCGAGAAGATCCAGGGAGGTGAGACCTACCTTGGAATGGCCTTGGTCGGGGTTGGGGGTGACCGGAGGTGGCTCGTCGGCGCGGAGCAGAGGGGCGGCGGTGGGGCGGAACGTCGGCAACAGTGCTCCGGCGAGGAGGGGAGGTCGTGGGCTGGTCGATGAGCTTCGCAGCATCGAGGGGAACCCGTTTCGAGGCTTGGCTTGGACGGAGGAGCTTCGGAGTGGGCTGTCCACGGAGCAGCAAGGGAGCGGCGGCGGCGCTGGCGGTGCTCCGGCGAGTCTGGGCGGTGATGGGCGGGGCAGTGAGCTACGGTGTGGTGCTGTGGTGGTGGTTGGAGACTCAGCTCTGGCAATGTGTGGCCGGAGAGGTGAGCTCCACGGTGAGCTGGGCACGACGGCAGTCATGGTGGCAGCGGTGGCGTTCTGGTGTCTAGGCGCGCGAGGGTGGCTCAGTGCGGCCTTTTGTAGGCAGCAGAGAGGCGGGAGGAGGTGCGGTACTGGTCGCAGTGGGCGGCGAGCAGAGCCGGCGTGGCGTGCGGCGGGCGCGGGCAGGGGATTGGGCGCTGAGGATTTGGCGTGCGGAGCGGGAGATCACGCGGCGCGCGGGTTGGGCAAGGAGCTGCAGCAGCTGGCTTGCCGGGCGGCGAGCGCGGCAACTGGCGGGACGCGGCGGAGACACGAGCATGGCGCCACTCGTCCATTGGGCGCGGCGGGCGGCGAGCAGATGCGCGTGTCGCCGGCGTGCGCGTGGCGTGCGCGGACTGGGGAAGAGCGCGGCGTGGGGAGGAGCATGGCGTGCGGGCGCAGCTAGGCATTGGCTTGGCGCCTAGCACCGGTCAGGCATCGCCGGCCAGGTGGCCTGCGGCGACTGCGCGACGGCGGAGGGTCGGGCGAAGCGAGGGTCGGGCGAAGCGAGTGCGCGTCGGAGGGTCGGGTGGAACGGAGGGTCGGGCGAGCGAAGGGTCGGGCGAGCGTAGGGTCGGGCGAACGTAGGGTTGGGCGAAACAGAGAAGGAAGGGTCTGCAGTGGAAATAGAAGAAAAGGCAGGGGCTGGTTTGCAAATTCAATTGTTTCACAAATTTTTGTGTTGCAACTCAAAAATCCTTGAACATGAAAATTGTTCAAAATGAAAAGTTACACAAGTTTTGTTTCAGGCCAAAGTTCATTTGAGTTTTAGTTTAAAAGTTATTTTAAAAACTCAAAAAGTATAATTCCGAGGGTACATCATTTCCTGGGCAAAAATTTGCATTTACTCCTAGGCTTCAACTAGATTTTGTTTAACATGTCAAAAACGATGTGTCGATTCAAATTTCGTGGCCATATTTGCATCGATGTGAAAGTTATTTAATTTTTTTGATTAACGTACATGTACTTACGCACATATATCCAACTGTTTTCAATTCAAAGCAAACCAATTTATAATTCGTTTGTTTTAAACTTTTCTTAGTTATTTATGCATCGTGTTAAGCTAATGAGGCTTATTTCATAATTTAAACACCTAAGGTGTTACAGCATTGGTGAAGTTGAACGTGTCCATCGAGTTCTCTAGTGGATGCTCGATGAACACCCCTACCTGCCGCGCCAGGTATCGGTGTTTTACCGCCAAGCCCACAGAGGGCTACCCCCGAGGTGGTAGGTTGTAGGTGGGGTGTCGCCGACATCAGGAATTCGAAGGTGCACGGAACATAAAGTTTTAGACAGGTTCGGGCCGCAGAGAGTGTAATACCCTATTATGAGGACATCACTCGTTTAGATACAAACATCACTCCTCACATGGATATGCAAGGACCAGTAACTAGAGCTCGTGCACGTCGCTTAAATCAAGAGGTGAGCTCATTCCTATGTACATTTAGTAATTATGAGAATACTATGCTACCTAATGATATTATTGTACTTAGGAATATTGGAGAGGACCAGTAAGTATTTGGAGGAGAACTTGGAGGAGGAGAAGATCAGACGGGGCGTCCAAGTCAAGCCGGAGGCCCACACCATCCCGAGTTCGAGTCTGCCTCGGAGTCCAGGAACAGTGTGCACTAAAACCAATGCCTAGGTCGCATACGGAGTCCAAATTCGACGTTCTATATATGTATGGAACGCTAAGGAGATAAGCTATCCAATGGTTCCGGTATCAACTCATTTTCTGATCTGAGTCAACGGGAATCATCGAAACAAGTGGACGTCCAGAATCTGTTGGGGTGCTGCGCCGCCGTCTTTTGGGCCGTTGGCCCGTGTATCGTGTTGGAGCCCATTAGGGGTGCATCTAGGGGTCTTGCACGCCCCTAAACACTTTATATTCAGTAGATTCACCAAAGTTAGGGTTTGGGTTTTGCTTAGATTCAATTTGTCATAGAACAGTTGCCGTTCATCTGTTTGTGAGACCCCACTTCGTGAGCTTAATCCGTTTTCAGCAATCTTGTTGCGTTCTTCTTTGTTCTTGCTTGTGTTCTTTGATTCGCAGGCAAAGATTAGCCTTCGTGGTGAGGTCAACCGGGCAACACACGGTAGATAACCAAAAGACGATGTGGTGCTTCGGTTATGGGCTCGGGTCTTGTTGATCGGAAGCCGGATCGCTTGTGTCATGTTGTCGACCAATCGATAGTTATCCTCCTGACGGCAGATCGGGCACCCTCACGTTCCCATTACCCTACTGTTAGAAATATGCCCTAGAGGAGATGATCATATTTCATTGTATTCATGATGTATTATTTCTGTTCATTGAATATCGATGAAAAGAAACTTGAATTGATTGGCAATTATGTGAATTGTTTGGTGAAACTCTTTACTTATATGGTTATTCTAAAGTTGTTCCTAGTCGGAGTTCATGTATTAGACTAGCACATGCATTAGTTTATGACTATGTTTCACAAGTCAAGGTTGTCCATCCTGTGCTTTGCGACAGTAAGAATCTTGTAAGGGCTTGGTAAGACGCTTCATTTTGCTATGTTGAGAGCCACCACTGCACCTGAGTAGTAGTTGATAGGGATAACCTTCACTCTTTGTTCCTATTTCCTTTTTGTTCATCAATGGCAGGTGCAGATGGTGATGGCAGTCCCAAGGTTTTCAATGAATGTGTCAGCCAAGAGCAACTTCAAGCTGCTGTCGAGAAGGCTCAGCAAGGCCAAACTGAAGCAATCACAAAGGCAATCACTGACGCGTTGAATGGACTCAACATTGGCAACACCATGGAGAGGTTGGATAAACGGATATCCACACTAGCAGATAAGGTTAACGAGCTAGAACACTGTATGACAACAATTGATGATGTCCCAGAAAACACGGTGTTTGATGCCAATGGTAACATAGATCACGTAGCTACACGATAGGAACGACTACGCCGCCGTCTTCGCAATAACACTCACAGTATGGGTGGTCAAAACCGTCATCAAGGTACGGATGATCCTTATGCTAAGATTAAGTTTTCAATACCATCTTTTTTCGGGCAATTATGATGCTGAGGGATACCTTGATTGGGAGATGATGGTAGAACAGAAGTTTAGTGCTCATCTTGTTCTTGAGCAGCATAGAGTTCGACAAGCCACTAGTGAATTTAAGGATTTTGCTATTATCTGGTGGAATAGGCTAGCTTCACAGGATACTTTACCTGTTACATGGGAACAACTTAAGGTAGCTATGCGTGATCATTTTGTCCCACCTTCCTATCATAGAGACTTGCGCAAAAAATTGCAACGCTTAGAACAAGGAGAAAATCTGTACAGGACTACTATGGGGAACTTTAGAAGGGTTTGATGCACTGTAGTATCGTAAAGGGGACTAAGGATTCCATCTGTTGCTTTTATTCGGGTTTGAATCGTGACATCCAGGACATTGTTGATTATAAAGACTTTAACACTGTCAACTAGTTGTTTCAGTTTGCTATGCTTGCAGAAAAGGAATTGTAGGGACGCGCTTTGCAGAAGAATAAGAGCAAATTCAGCACCTCCTTTGTGCCACGACCGACAACGATGATGGGATCGACCATGACACCGTCGAGCAAATCTACACCACCAGTAACCACTCGTTCTACATCATCTACACCGCCCACTGCCGCAACAACACCTTCATCTTCACCTTTGGCAGTAGACAAAGGTAAAAATCTTGGTTCTTCTTCAGGTACTTCCACTGGTCGCAGCGGACTTCAGTGCCACAAGTGCCAAGGGTGAGGACATGTGCAGCGAAACTATCCCAACTAGCGGGCATACATAGCGACAGCAGATGGAGGCTACGTGAGCACTTTTGATGTTGAGGATGACAGCGATCACGACATCGACGAGGAGGATGAGGATGGCGATGCTTTTGGCTCACAAGTGACAACCACCTATAGGAGCATTATCGTCAAGCGTGTTCTTAGCACTCAGGTGGAGAAGCCGGACAAGCAGCAGCGCCACAACTTGTTCCACACCTTCTTCGTCATCAACAACCGGCGTGCACGAGTCATCATCGATAGCGGGAGTTCCAACAACTTGGTGAGTTCTGATTTGGTCAAGAAGCTTGGCTTGACCACACACAGGCATCCACAACCATACCATGTTGAGTGGCTCAACGATTCGGGCAAGGTAAAGGTAACACAGGCAGTAAGGATACACTTTTCTATTGGCTCCTATTCTGATTCTGATGATTGTGATGTCGTGCCCATGCAAGCATGCTCTCTTTTATTGGGTCGCCCATGAGAATATGATACTGATGCACTTCATCATGGTAGAAGTAATAAGTACACTCTTATGCATAAAGGAAAGAAAATTACTTTGCTACCAATAACCCCTGCTGAAATTTTGCATGATGATAAAGAAAGAGCTAAACTTGATAACAAAGAATCCCATGTTAAATCTGAAAATCAGCAAGGTATTAAATTGAAGGGTTTTGTTTTGCTTGCCACTAAATCTAACCTTGCTACTATTGATAATGGGGTGTTCTATGCTTTATATTCCATTGATGATATAGCTAGCACTTTGCCTCCTGCTGTCACTAACCTTTTGAAGGAGTATGGAGATGTGTTTCCCAATGATATACCCCCGGGGCTGCTACCATTGAGGGGGATTGAGCATCAAATTGATTTGATTCCGGGAGCTAGTTTCCCAAACCGCGCTGCATACAGGACGAACCCGAAAGAGACTAAGGAAATTCAGCGACAAGTCCAAGATCTTTTGGATCGCGGGTATGTACGAGAAAGCCTTAGTCCTTGTGTGATTCCTGTTCTTTTGGTTCCTAAGAAAGATGGTACATGGCGTATGCGTGATGATTGTTGTGCTATTAATAACATAACCATACATTATCATCACCCTATTACTCGTTTAGATGACATGCTTGATGAATTGAGTGGTGCTATTATCTTTACAAAGATTGATTTGCGTAGTGGCTACCACCAGATAAGAATGAAATTGGGTGATGAATAGAAAACCGATTTTAAGACAAAATTTGGGTTATATGAGTGGTTAGTAATGCCTTTTGGTTTGACTAATGCACCTAGTACTTTCATGAGATTGATGAACGAGGTTTTGCGTGCTTTCATTGGCAAATTTGTGGTGGTTAACTTTGATGATATCTTGATTTATAGCAAATCGCATGTTGAACATATGGACCACCTACGTGCTGTTTTTGATACTTTGAGGGCAGCATGTTTGTTTGCTAACCTTGAGAAGTGCACCTTTTGCACCGATCGAGTTGGTTTCCTTGGCTATGCTGTTACTCCACAGGGAATTGAAGTGGATGAAGCTAAAATTGAAGCCATCAAGAGCTGGTCGACCCCTCAATTGGTTTCGCAGGTGAGAAGGTTTCATGGTCTTGCAGGGTTTTATGGGTGCTTTGTGAGAGATTTCAGCACCATTGCTGCCCTGCTGAACGAGTTAACAAAGAAGGGAGTTACATTCCATTGGGGGACAGCACAAGAACAAGCTTTTGAGAAGTTAAAACAGAAGCTTACACATGCACCACTATTCCAACTTTCTGATTTTGGTAAGACATTTGAGCTAGAATGTGATGCAAGCGGTATTGGGATTGGAGGAGTGCTGCTACAAGGAGGTAAACCTGTTGCATATTTTAGTGAGAAGTTGAATGGTCCATTGCTGAATTATTCCACTTATGATAAAGAATTATATGCTTTGGTGCGAGTTTTGGAAACATGGCAACATTATCTTTGGCCCAAAGAATTTATTATACATTCTGATCATGAATCATTAAAACATATTCGTTGCCAAGCAAAACTGAACAAACTTCATGCTAAGTGGTTTGAATTTATTGAATCTTTTCCTTACATCATCAAACATAAGAAATGGAAAGATAATGTGATTGCTGATGCTTTGTCTAGACGTTACACCATGTTGTCTCAACTTGATTGTTGTATTTTTGGTCTTGAATCGATTAAGGGACAATATGAACTTGATGCTGATTTTAAATATGTGTTTAAAAATTGCAAAGAGGGCCGTTCATGGAATAAATATGTGATGAATGATGGGTACTTATTTAGAGCTAACCGCCTATGCATTCCAGTTGGTCCTGTTCGTCTTTTGTTGTTGCAGGAGGCGCATGGAGGCGGTTTGATGGGACATTTTGGTGTCAAGAAGACGAAGGAAGTTTTGGCCACACACTTCTTTTGGCCAAGGATGAGACAAGATGTAGAGCGGTTCTTGACTCGTTGCACAACATGTCAAAAAGCTAAGTCTCGTTTGAATCCACAAGGTTTATACATGCCTCTTCCAGTTCCTTCTATTCCTTCGGTAGATATTTCTATGGATTTTATTTTGGGATTGCCTAGGACTAAGAGGGGGAGGGATAGCATCTTTGTTGTGGTGGATCATTTTTCTAAGATGGCACACTTTATACCATGTCATAAAAGTGATGACGCTGTTCATATTGCTGACCTCTTTTTCAAAGAGATTGTTCGTTTCCATGGTATGCCTAGTATTGTTTCAGATCGCGACGCTAAATTCTTGAGTCACTTTTGGCGCACATTGTGGAACAAGTTGGGGACAAAGTTGCTGTTTCTACAACTTGTCACCCACAAACAGATGGCCAAACCGAGGTAGTGAATAGAACATTATCTACAATGTTGAGAGCAATTTTGAAGAAAAATTTGAAGATGTGGGAAGAGTGTTTGCCGCATGTGGAATTTTCTTACAATAGGGCGGAACACTCTACCACCAAGATAAGTCCTTTTCAGGTAGTGTATGGCTGTAAGCCACGAGCTCCTATTGATCTTTTACCTCTACCTACTGCTGAATGAATTCATCTCAATGCTAAGGAACGTGCTGATTTTATTCTGAAAATTCATGAAACAACTAAAGAAAACATTGCGAAGATGAATGAAAAGTATAGAATTGCTGGTAGTAAGGGTAGAAAGGAAGTTAATCTTGATATAGGTGATTTGGTGTGGTTGCACTTCAGAAAAGATAGATATCCCGAGCTAAGAAAGTCTAAGTTAATGCCAAGAGGTGCTGGTCCATTCAAAATAATTGAGAAAATAAATGACAATGCATATAAACTTGAGTTGCCTCCCGAGTTTGGGGTTAGTCCCTCCTTGAATATTGCAGATTTGAAACCATATTGGGGAGAAGATGATGAGCTAGCATCAAGGACGACTTCGCTTCAAGAGGGGGAGGATGATGAGGACATCACTTCTTTGGATACAAACAACACTCCTCACATGGATATGCAAGGACCAATAACTAGAGCTCGTGCACGTCGCTTAAATCAAGAGGTGAGCTCGTTCCTATGTACATTTAGTAATTATGAGAATACTATGCTACCTAATGATATTATTGTACTTAGGAATATTGGAGAGACCCAGTAAGTATTTGGAGGAGAACTTGGAGGAGGAGAAGATCAGACGGGGCGTCCAAGTCAAGCCGGAGGCCCACACCATCCCGAGTTCGAGTCTGCCTCGGAGTCCAGGAACAGTGTGCACTAAAACCAATGCCTAGGTCGCATACGGAGTCCAAATTCGACGTTCTATATATGTATGGAACGCTAAGGAGATAAGCTATCCAATGGTTACGGTATCAACTCATTTTCTGATCTGAGTCAACGGGAATCATCGAAACAAGTGGACGTCCAGAATCTGTTGGGGTGCTGCGCCGCCGTCTTTTGGGCCGTTGGCCCGTGTATCGTGTTGGAGCCCATTAGGGGTGCATCTAGGGGTCTTGCACGCCCCTAAACACTTTATATTCAGTAGATTCACCAAAGTTAGGGTTTGGGTTTTGCTTAGATTCAATCTGTCATAGAACAGTCACCGTTCATCGGTTTGTGAGACCCCACTTCGTGAGCTTAATCCGTTTTCAGCAATCTTGTTGCGTTCTTCTTTGTTCTTGCTTGTGTTCTTTGATTCGCAGGCAAAGATTAGCCTTCGTGGTGAGGTCAACCGGGCAGCACACGGTAGATAACCAAAAGACGATGTGGTGCTTCGATTATGGGCTTGGGTCTTGTTGATCGGAAGCCGGATTGCTTGTGTCGTGTTGTCGACCAATCGATAGTTATCCTCCTAACGGAAGATCGGGCACCCTCGCGTTCCCATTACCCTATTGTTAGAAATATGCCCTAGAGGTAATCACAGAGATGATCATATTTCGTTGTATCCATGATGTATTATACGTGTTCATTGAATATCAATGAAAAGAAACTTGAATTGATTGGCAATTATGTGAATTGTTTGGTGAAACTCTTTACTTGTATGGTTATTCTAAAGTTGTTCCTAGTCGGAGTTCATGTATGGACACACATGAATATTAGACTAGCACATGTATTAGTTTATGACTATGTTTCACAAGTCATAGAAATGCAGATATTAAATTAATAATGTGGGCGCATGTGTGACATGTGGCTGAACCGACCCAACTCGAGAAATAGTGATTTCTCATTACACAATGTGTACGCTGTGTCCTTAGACCTGAGATTGTCACATGTGCTCAAGATGTGAACTGTCCTACTTAGGAGCTATCAAACGCTACTCCGTAACTGGGTAGTTATAATGGTGGTTCTCGGGTTTATCAAGAAGCATGCTGTGAGACATGGTCGGTCAAGATGTGATTTGCCCCTCTTTACTTGAAAGAGATATTTCTAGGCCCCTCGAGTGATCGGATCAAGAAATGCATGGCCTTGCTAGGGTTCGGTGTTAACCAAGGATTCCGGATCACAACATCGAGAAAGAGAGGTCAGCTTAGAGCTAGACCAAATATCGTGAGGCAAAGGGAATAACATGTATATGGGATTGTGGTGGCTTGTTTGATATGATCTTTGCGCGCGCTTGGGAGTTGTCACATCTTGCTAGAGGCTGCTATCAACTATTGGCCGAGTAGGAGTACTCGGGCAATGTCTATTCGTGCGCGAGCCCATAGGGTCACACACTTAAGGGGACAGAAGCTTGATGAGGATATGATCCGAATTTGACTAGGCTTAGAAGCACTAATGGGCCTCGGTTTGGGAAGCCCATTAGGGGGCGCCCAAAGGTGCCTATATAAGCAGGAGTGGGTGCAGGGATTAGGGTTAACCCTAGTCGCCTAGCTGCCGCTTGTTCTCCACGCCCTCGCCCACGTTGCCCTCGCGGACCTAGCAGTCCGGATCGCTACGCTTCTTCCCTGCATGTGTGGATACCTTGGAGGTGCTGCATCTGCTGCACGAGGATGATCCGCACGTGAGAAGGTCTCGCAATTACACTGCCGGCTACAATAGAAACTACACCGACGCGCTACAGAAGTTCCGCACCAGCGCGTCAAGTGATAATTCCATGATCTATAACAGCAGTGTTCCTGGTTTATGGGGTAGAACATTTTGTTTTGAGCTAGCATAGCCTCCCCGTAACCCTTCAGTGGTATCAGAGCCCTAGCTGCTTCGGTATAGGTTCGAATGTGTGCATATGGAGATATGTGAGGTGTAGATGAAACCCTAATCCTATTTCTTGTCCTCACTGTGATGGTCGTGTAACGAACTACTCCTACCGGTCGGGTATCCGCCATCGGAGTTAAGTGATACACGTAAACCCAGTCACAACAGGAGGAGATCAATGAGATTTGTCGAATCGAAACCTAGGATGGGTCGCTAGATGCATATGATGCGCGGAGTAGCAGATTGGATCTACTACCGGCCCGGGAAAGTTGCAGAAACGTGTTGTTCCGTAAAACGGCCATAACTTTTGCATACGAACTCGGATTGAGGCGATTTTTATATGAAAATTCATCTACAGAAAATTTTACATATGAAATCAACCTGCGTGCCAACATGAGATGATGATTCAAATCCAACCATGTAACTAGACTACGATAGTTATAGTTCTTAGAGGAATTCATCACTTGGAGGAAGACCTGCATGGTACATGAAGCATGGAGCATGGAACATGGAGATGGAGATCACCTTGGTGGCAAGAAGCATGGAGATGGAGATCAACATGTAATGATAGGCCATACCGTATATCTGTGTGAATGTTTATCTTCATTGGTTTACTTCTACGTGCGATAATAGGGTTTTTTCACTTGGTAGAACTAATTCGATTGATCCCTTGCAATATTTAAGTTTATGTGCCCTCCCAACTAAACCTTGTTTCATCATGGGTCTTGTACAACTGGTGGTGGGCCTATGAAATTAGGGTGCCACTAGTTTTCCTTGATTGGATGAGTTCGTATCGGATACTTACACGCATAAAGGGTTGGTTATCTTGAACAAAGTCATCTTAATAGTTAAGGACTTTGGGGCATGAGGGTTGGGAGCCGAGACATAGAGATGTCACCCAACAACAAGAGTCATATGTGATATGATTAGCAAAGTGTTGCTTACCGATCTACCTGTCTTCTAGCAGTGATGCTAAAGCTCACTAGTCAACTTGATAGTTGTGGGTCTTGTATCAATAAGTATCAATTGAGGGATATTGATTTTAGTGGGAGTACATTCTGTTAAAACATTTAATGTAATTTACTCTATCATGGATATGTTTGTGTTAGTATTTTTGCATTATTATTTTGTTGTAGATCAATGGCACCTAGCACCACCACTTCTTTTACTTTGTGCACAGCCCTTGAGAAGGATAAGTTGAATGGGAATAACTATGCGGATTGGATCCGCAACCTGAGAATTGTTCTTAGGGTTGAGAAAAGGGAAGATGTTCTGGACACCCCATTGCCACTAGAACCTGTTGATGATGCAACTAACGTTGAAAAGAATGCTTACAAGAAGGCACATGATGCCAATCTTGAAGTGAGTTGCCTTATGCTTGCTTGCATGGAACCCGACATGTAGATGCAGTTCGAGACCAACCATGAGGCGCACGATATGATCGTGGTGCTTCAGGACATGTTTCAGACACAGGTCAGAACTGAAAGGTTCAATGTCGCCAAGGCCTTCCATGAGACCAAGCTTGCAGAGGGCGCAACTATAGGGTCGCATGTGATCAAGATGGTTGGTTACACATAGAGGTTGGAGAAGTTGGGCTTCCCACTCTGCCAAGAGTTGGCCACTGACTTCATTCTTGCGTCTTTGCCGCTGAGCTATGGGAACTTCATCTCAAACTACCACATGCATGGGGCTGAAAAGGGCTTGAATAAGCTGTGCGGCATGTTCAAGACAGCTGAGAGTGACATAAAGAAGAGCACGAGCGACGGCCATGTGATGGCGGACCAAAACAAGCCTAGCTTCAAGAAGAAGGGTTCTTCTTGGAAGAAGAAGGGCATGTCTAAGGTTGAGAACCCCAAGCCAATCCCAGCACCCAAGGCTAAACCTGGACCAACTGCAGACATTGAGTGCTATCACTATGGTGAGAAAGTTCACTGGAAGAGAAACTGCAAGGTGTACTTGGCTTCTTTAAAGAACCGCGGAAGTAAGAGTACTTCCACATCAGGTACCTTTACTATTTATGTTATTGATATTTTGCTTGCAGATTCTTTTGTCAATTCTTTGGTATTTGATACCAGATCGGTTGTTCACATTTGCAATTCGATGCAGGGACTGACAAGAAGTAGAGGCGTGGCAAGAGGAGAAGTGGACTTTCACGTGGGAAACAATGCAAGAGTTGCTGCATTGAGCGTCGGGACGATGGAACTCCACCTCCAGTCAGGATTAATTATGGAGTTGAATAATTGTTATTTTTTTCCTAGTTTGAGTCGAAACATTATATCTCCTTCATGTTTGATGATGGATGGTTATTCGTTTGCGAGTGAAAACAATGGTTGTGTGATCTCTATGAATGATATATTTCTGGCTTCTGCAGCTATTAAGAATGGGTTGTTTGTTTTAAATTTTGATGATTCGCCTATCTGTAACGTAAGTGCTAAAAGGCCTCGGTGTAATGATTTGGGTCCTACCTACATGTGGCATTGTCGCCTCGGTCATATAAGTGAGAAGTGCATGAAGAGGCTCCATTCGGATGGACTTCTAACTTCGTTTGATTTTGAATATTATGAGACATGCGAGGCTTGTTTACTAGGCAAGATGACCAAGACGCCATTCACAGGTTTTCCAGAAAGAGCATCGGACTTGCTAGAACTTATACATACTGATGTGTGTGGTCCAATGAGCACGACTGCCAGAGGATCATTCCAATACTTCATAACTTTCATTGATGATTTGAGTAGATATGGCTATGTCGATTTGATGAAGCATAAGTCTGAAAACTTTTGAAAAGTTCAAGGAATTTCAGAATGAGGTTGAAAATCAACGTGGCAAGAAAATTAAGGCCTTGCGATCGGATTGAGAAGGCGAGTATTTGAGCCACGAGTTTAGTAATCATCTGAAGAGTTGCGGAATTGTTCCACAGCTTACGCCACCTGGAACACCTCAGCGAAATGGTGTATCCGAGTGACGTAATCGAACCTTGTTGGACATGGTTCGGTCGATGATGAGCCAGTCAAACCTACCGATATCAATTTGGGGTTACGCTCTAGAAACAATAGCTTTCACACTGAATAGGGTACCATCTAAATCCGTAGTTAAGACACCATATGAGATGTGGACTGGGAAGAGTCCCAGCTTGTCTTTTCTAAAAATTTGGGGATGTGAAGTTTTTGTCAAGCGACTGCAGTTGGACAAGTTAACTCCCAAAATGGATAAGTGCATATTCGTGGGATATCCAAAGGAAACTTTAGGGTATTACTTCTACAACCGATCAGAGGGCAAAGTGTTTGTTGCTCGGAACAGTGTTTTCTTAGAGAAAGAGTTTCTCAAGAAGGAGAAAAGTGGACAGAATGTGTATCTTGAAGAAGTTCAAGATGGGCAATTCGGACCAGATTCAACAAGTGATGCTAATGTAGCAGAACAAGTTGAAGTACCCGTGGCAAGAGATGAACCACCGCTGACACGAAAGTCGGTAAGGCTCCATGCAGCACACGAGTTATTGTTGGACAATGATGAGCTTGCGACATATGCAGAAGCGATAATGGACCCAAATTCCAAGGAATGGCAGAGTGCCATGAGATCCGAGATAGACTCCATGGAAGACAATCAAGTTTGGAACTTGGTTGACCCGCCTGATGGTGTTAAAGCCATAGAGTGCAAATGGATCTATAAGAAGAAGAAAGATATGGATGGAAATGTTCACATCTATAAAGCTCAACTTTTCGCAAACGAGTTTAGACAAGTTCAAGGAGTTGACTATGACGAGACATTCTCTCCTGTAGCGATGCTTAAATCTATTCGAATCATTCTAGCAATAGCCGCGTATTTCGATTACGAGATATGGCAGATGGATGTCAAAATAGTTTTACTGAATGGAAACCTGGATGAGGACGTGTATATGATACAACCCGAAGGTTTTGCTGATCCGACCAATGCTGGAAAGGAATGCAAACTTGAAAAATCCATTTATGGGTTGAAGCAAGCATCTCGGAGTTGGAATATTCATTTTGATAAAGTAGTCAAAGGGTTTGGTTTTCTTCAGAACGAAGAAGAAGCTTGTGTTTACAAGAAGGAAAGTGGGAGCTCTGTCGCATTTCTAATCCTGTATGTGGATGACATACTGCTGATTGAGAATGATATTCCTATGCTGGAATCCGTAAAGACTTCACTGAAAAATAGTTTTTCTATGAAAGACTTAGGGAAAGCCGCATATATTCTGGGCGTAAAGATCTATAGAGATAGATCAAGGAGGCTTATAGGATTAAGCCAAGATACTTACCTTGTCAAGGTGTTAAAACGTTTCAGTATGGAACAATCAAAGAAAGGGTTCTTGCCTATATCACATGGTATGCATCTTAGCATTACTCAGTGTCCCTCGATGACTGTTGAGTTTGATCGCATGAGCAAGGTTCCATACGCTTCGGCAATTGGTTCTATCATGTACGCAATGATAAGTACACGTCCAGATGTCTCAAATGCTCTAAGTGCTACGAGCAGGTACCAGTCTGATCTAGGTGAGAGTCACTGGACAAATGTGAAAAACATTCTTAAGTACTTTACAACAACTAAAGATGTGTTCCTAGTCTATGGAGGTGAGGAGGAGCTCACAGTAACGGGTTACACTGATGCTAGCTTCCAAACCGACAAAGATGATTCAAAGTTGCACTAAGATTTTATATTCACACTGAATGGTGGTGCTGTGAGTTGGAAGAGTTCTAAGCAAGATACAGTGGCCGATTCTACGACAGAAGCCGAGTACATTGCAGCTTCGGAAGCTGCGAAAGGAAGGTGTTCGGATGAGGAAGTTCCTCATTGAGCTTGGTGTGTTTCCGAATGTGTCTATCCCATTGAACCTCTACTGTGACAACAATGGGGCGATAGCACAGGCTAAGAAGCCAATGAATCACCAGAAGAACAAACATGTACTCCGGAAATATCATCTCATACGAGAGTTCGTGAGGTGGGGTGAGATCAAGATATACACGGATTTGAATGTTGTAGATCCGTTGACAAAGCCTCTTCCGCAGCCTAAGTATGAGGCGCACACAAGAGCTATTTCTATTAGATATCTTATGGATTAGACTCTAGTGCAAGTGGGAGACTGTTAGAAATATGCCCTAGATGTAATTATAGAGATGGTCATATTTCATTGTATCCATGATGTATTATATGTGTTCATTGCATATCTATGAAAGGAAACTTGTATTGATTGACAATTATGTGAATTGTTTGGTGAAACTCCTTACTTGTATGGTTATTCTAAAGTTGTTCCTAGTCGGAGTTCATGTATGGACACACATGAATATTAGACTAGCACATGTATTAGTTTATGACTATGTTTCACAGGTCATAGACATGGAGATGTTAAACTAATAATGTGGGCACATGTGTGACATGTGGCTGAACCGACCCAACTTGAGAAATAGTGATTTCTCATTACAAAATGTGTACGCTGTGTTCTTAGACCTGATATTGTCGCATGTGCTCAAGATGTGAACCGACCTACTATTGACGGCCCTTAAGTGCTACATCTAACCATCAAATCCTGCATAAATGATATTAAAATATTTATAGAATAAGCACCAACATAGTGATAGGAGTGTATTACTAATAATTTCCACAAGTGTTGATGAGTATTTGTATGTAGGTGCTTTACTAAACTTATTGAGGAAATAAAACAAGAAATATCTTCAATTCAAACATCCTCAAATGTTAACATGGAGAGAACCATTGTGAAGAGCTCGTCGAGGTGATCAAAATGGACTTTTGGTTCACCCAATTTGGAGTTCGGACGTAGAAGTTATGCCTCTCGGAAGATTTCAGCGCTTTGGGGTGAGTTCGGACGAACCGATTGGGTTCGACCGAACCCAAATAAGCCCGAATGACCCAAGCCCTTTGCAGAAAGCTTCTTTGGACATCCTAGGGCCAAAGGATTTTCAACATTGGCCCATAGGCTAGAAATGTGGTGCGGCCGAACCACTTTGCCCACATGCAAGAAGGCGGTGGTAGGATGCCTTCGCGCAGGAGTTTAGCGCGAAACCGACCTTCTCCCTGTGCTAGGTGGTAAGAGGAGAGAGCTTGGAGGGAGAATATTCCCTAGCATGAAGGGGACCTTCTCCACTCTCCCAAGGAAACTCAACACTACAAATAGACCTTCTCATTCTCACTTGTGACACACCACCACCAAGACCTCCAACATCTCCACTTGAAGATGTAGTACTCGACGCCATGGTGAAGCTCTTCCTAGGCTAGTCCTTAGAATAGGAAGAGAGAGAGAGGAAGTAGCTCGGAGCAGTGCTGAGTTCCTCAACACTCTGCTCCGGATATGTACCTCTACGGATACTGCCTTCCTTCTTAATAAATTAAGTTGGTATTCGTGATTTCCTCTTTGGTATAGTGCTTAAGTATATGTGAGATCAGTTCTCTTACTCACGGGTTCGTCGCTCTATATTTATACAGAGTGTTGTAGTTTGCTACGGGTCGACAAACGTAGTTAGACTACAGTAGTAACTAGTAGCGCAGACGTGGTGTCTGCACTAAGGTTATCCTTCATTTGCCTTATATACCATGGATTGTTAGAGGTAGGCCATAGGTGGTGACAGCTCTATTGGTCCTTTGTAATCCTTCACATTCGGATATAGCGTAGAGCCGTTGGCCGCAGTCTCCTGAGCATTTCAGGAGTAAGCCGGTGCCCGAAGTGAGTCTTACCCGAGAGATCGACCTTTAACTTATCTATGTGCTATCCCTAGGAATCCTCTCTACCCTTCGCCTACCTTATCTGGTTGGTTGTCCTTGGATAACTAGAGTCGTAGGTTTACACACTCATTCCCTTGGATTCGATACACTTGGAATACTCTTCTTTGAGGGGGAAAGCTACAACGGTATCCGTGCGCTTGCGGATTCACTTTCGCAGACGTTAAAATACCCAACAAGCTTTCTGGCGCCGTTGCCGTGGAACGGTTGCTGTTTATCTACGAACCTAGCGGTCCTCGTATGTTTTGCTTTTTCTTTATCTCTACCTTTACCCCCGCTATCCATAGAAGGTTATCCTCGTACACACCTTTCGACTCTATCTTTTTGTTTCACTTTGTCTCTAGCATTACCCCCGCTATCAAAGAAAAGTTATCCTCGTACACACATTTCTACCCTTCGGGATGAGTCTTTCGAGCCACGCTTTCTTGGACCCTTCTTCTCATCCGGCTACAAGATTCACCCACACACAATACCGATCAAATCGAGTCAAACAAAATCACACCCTCATCCTCGATTATTGATCGATGCCAATCAAATCAAGTGATTCAAAACTCACATCTTATTCCTTGATTTTGATTGATGCCCAATAGAAGTTATGTTGACCCTTCATATCAAATAAACTTCTATCGGAAGCTTATGATGGTTTGCTTGGCCACCATAATATCCTTTGAAGTGCAAAGCTCTCCTACCTAAGGAGGGGATGAGTTGAAAGAAACTCATTTCCCTCATGACCCGAACTCAGAATGGCTCAAAGAGTTGCACATCTTCTTTCACTATGGGGGCATGAATGTTCTTGATTTACCCTATCCGGAGATCAAGCCACTCATTACATGAGCATGAAAATTCATCCTGATTCGTCACAAAAGTCATGATCATCCTTGATATCTCCGAGATCTACCGTCCATTGTGCTACGACACTATGAGTATTATGATCATCTTAGGTAGTGCTTCTTTCGGCACCCTTTAAATGGTTGTTTTAGGTTCTGCTTATCATAATATCTATGCAGGACTCATAGTTGTATTTGTGCACTAACCTTGCAGCCGAGACATTATTTGATCTACTTCAAATGGCAAGCAAGATGGCCATACATGTGGTTGAGAAATGGATTGCGATGGGATGCCTATGATCATAAGCTCCCTTTGATTTAAATGAACCATTTTATAAGGAAAGGTTCTTCCATTTATTTTCATTTCAATAAAAATTGACTCACCGGTCATCTAACCCGGTAGAGTCCTTGTGTCACTCATTCGTCTTTGGAAGAAGCACTTAGGTACAAAATAAGTGTGGGGGAGAAGCCACGGCCTCTCCAGACCTGAAACGATGCATAGGCAACCACAAGGAGAGCATACCACGCTGCACTAGCACGTCCGCGAAAGGGGAACTAGAGCCGGGCCCATAGGGGTTTGGCCGAACCCATGGTTCGACAAACCCAAGGGGTGGCCCACTTAGGCCCATCTTCATCCACCGCGTCGGTTTTTGTCTCTAAACCCTCTGATCATCCTGATTCATGAGTTTTGGCAAATCCTATATCTAATCCTTTAAACCAAACTCAAATAAAATGAATCAACAAGCTCCATCTGCTCTACATACTTTCTATGGTTGGCTTGCATATGCTTTATTCCATGCTTATCATCTTGATTCTTGTGAACAAAAACCTTTAGGACAACATGCCCATCTAAGTAGTTGATGTATGCGATATGGTTCGATGATCATATCTCCATTCTTAATGCTTAAGTTATTGGGAAAGTTTATTTGAGAAACTCAAAAAAAGAAGCCTTTGCAAGCTCCTCTTTGCTATGCCAAAGTCCTACCAAAGCCATATGATGAAATATCTCGAAACCCCTATACACATATGTTGCTTGTCTTTGCATTGAGCTTTGTCAAATTGTTGTGACCCTTGAAAGAATTCTTTCTTGCTTTCATGATCAAGATTCACGTACACACCATATACCCTTGCTATGCTCAAATGAGAGTTAGCGTTGTACCATCCATCTATCCCGAAAAAAAATAAAAGCTCCACGCTTTGTGTTGTTATCTCTCTCCATCGATTGTTACAAAAGAGACACGGGCTATAAAAAAAAGGGTTGGACACATGAAGGTCCACAAAAAAAAGAGAGAGAAAGTTGGACACATGAAGGTGCAAGAAGAAGAAGAAGAAGAAGAAGAAAATAAAAAAAGAAAGAAAAAATAGAAAAAAAATAATAGCCATGTTCTCAAAAAGATATACAAAGAGGGAGAGATCATACAAAAGGAGTTTCCATCCATCATCTACCATCCACTAAATCAATACACGTGCACATCTTGATCTGATTGTATGACTTGTTTTCCTCCTTGGATCTGGTTTTTGACTTTGCAATATATGTGATGCAAGTATGCCTTATCCTTCATACCTACCTTGAGCTCCACATATAGCAACCATTAGAAGTAGGGTGAAGAGAAGTCAAGTCAAATGCATAGGTGAGGACAAATTCACATTGAGCAATCTGAGAGAATCAAATGAGGAGCTAAGCAAGGTTTGTTTTGAAAACTCATAAAAAAAATCCCAAACTACTTGACATAAGGAGTTGAGGTGACTTGATTCTATACCGTTCCATTCCTCAACTACCCAAGATGGCATGATAGACACTTCAATGTTCACAAGTACAAGATAAAGTATGGAATATCTTTTATGCTCACTTTATACCTTTGGAAGTTATGTTTGACCTTAGTCCTTTCTCCTTCACTCAAGAATGAGCAAAAGCTAAGTGTGGGTGTTGTTGACGGTCCTTAAGTGCTACATCTGACCATCAAATCTTGCATAAATGATATTAAAATATTTATAAAATAAGCACCAACATAGTGATAGGAGTGTATTACTAATCATCTCCACAAGTGTTGGTGAGTATTTGTATGTAGGTGCTTTATCAAACATATTGAGGAAATAAAACAAGAAATATCTTCAATACAAACAACCTCAAATGTTAACATGGAGGGAATCATTGCAAAAAGCTCATCGAGATGATCAAAATGGACTTTTGGTTCACCCAATTTGGAGTTCGGACGTAAAAGTTATGCCTCTCGGAAGATTGTACTGCTTTGGGGTGAGTTCGGACGAACTGAATGGGTTCGGCCGAACCCAAATAAGCCAAAATGACCCAAGCCCTTTGCGGAAAGCTTATTTGGACATCCTAGGGCCAAAGGAAACGCAACATTGGCCCATAGGCCCGAAATGTCGTGCGGCCGAACCACTTTTGTTCGGCCGAACCATCCTGACAACGTTTCCGGCTCTCCTTTGCCCACATGCAAGAAGGCGGTGGTAGGATGCCTTGGCGTAGGAGTTTGGCACGAACCGTCCTTCTCCCTGTGCTAGGTGGCAAGAAAAGAGAGATTGGAGGGAGAATATTCCCTAGGATCAAGGGGACCTTCTCCACTCTCCTAAGACAACTCAACACTATAAATAGACCTTCTCATTCTCACTTGTGACACACCACCACCAAGACCTCCAACATCTCCACTTGAAGATGTAGTACTCGACGCCATGACGAAGCTCTTCCTAGTCTAGTCCTTAGAATAGAGAGAGAGAGAGGGGGGAAGTAGCTTGGAGCAGTGCTGAGTTCCTCAACACTCTGCTCCGGATATGTACCTCTACTAATACTGCCTTCCTTCTTAATAAAGTAAGTTGGTATTCGTAATTCCCTCTTTGGTATAGTGCTTAAGTATATGTGAGATCAGTTCTCTTACTCGTTTGTTCGTCTCTTCGTATTTATACAGAGTGCTGTAGTTTGCTACGGGTCAACAAACGTAGTTAGACTGCAGTAGTAACAAGTAGCACAGACGTGGTGTCTGCACTAAGGGTTATCCTTCGTTTGCCTTATATCCCATGGATTATTAGAGGTAGGCCACAGGTGGTGACAACCCTGTTGGTCCTTTGTAATCCTCCACATTTGGATATAGCGTAGAGCCATTGGCCGGAGTCTTCTGACCATTTCAGGAGTAAGCTGGTGCCCGAAGTGAGTCTTACCCGAGAGATCGACCTTTAACTTATCTATATGCTATCCCTAGGAATCCTCTCTACCCTTCGCCTACTTTATCTGGTTGGTTGTCCTTGGATAACTAGAGTCGTAGGATTACACACTTGTTCCCTTGGATTCGATACCCTTGGAACATGTATGCCAGGTGTGCATTCCCACTTCCTCGGGTCTGACAGGATCGGGCTCTATGCTCCCAGGCACTACCAGGAGAACCGCACAAGACTGGCAGAGGAGCCACCAGTCCACTCGGCTACTTTATGGACCTCCTACAACTACTACCCGAATGGGGAGGGTTAGGATGGACGGACAGGGCTGTCACCACCTACCGCCTACCTCATCAAACCATGGGATAGAGCCACATCCGTGTTGACGCTCTCTATGGACCATTTTTCAGTCGTCAAATCCGGCATAAAAGCAACAAATTGGCAAGGACCAACACTTGTTTAGGGTGTCTTTCTAACGAATTCCACAAGTGCTGGTCTAAATATGTGTGCGAGGAATTTTGGTTAAAAATGTATGAAAAGAGCAAGCACGATCCAAGGTGTAAAATCCTCGACCAATCAGAAAGCACTGTTCGGCATCTCATGGATCAAAGGGCCCACCAACGCAGGAAACTGACTCACGATAAAGCCAACTCACCCACTAGGACCCATAGGGCCCACTTACCAGACATGTGGCCAAAGGAGAGGCCGGCCGGGGCTGAACCTGGTTTGGCCAACCCAGGTGGATTGGCTGACCCTGGATCGGCCCATCGACTTACTCCATTGATGTGGCGCCTCCTCATTGGTCCTCAAGGTCGGTTGTGCCAGGCTTCTGCGCATTGCACAATAGGAGTACCCCATGGACACAATTATAAATATGAGGGGATGGGGTGCTACAATAGAAGACACACCATTTCACTCCCCTCTTGAGTTCTTCTCTTTTGTACATGAGCTCTAGGCTCATTTCTAGAGGTGTTTGGAGATAGGGAGACAGTGAGGGGAAGTCGGGGGAAGTGCCGGGCCTTTCGGCACACTTCTCCAGCTTGTACCTTGATGGATGTTTGTCAATCAAAGTAAGTGTTCGTGACTTCTTATGTGCTTAGTTTCCAAGTTAAGTAATAGTTCTAGTCCCTTATGATGGGAACTAGGGTGCCCGATCTTCCGTCAGGTGAAGGATAACTCTCATTTTGGGCGGAGCTTGACACACCGATCCGACTTCAGATCCAAAGACCCGAATCCCTGCAATTTTAGCACCACAACTCCTCTGGTTATCAACCGTGTCACAATCGGGTTGACCTTGCCAAGAAGGCTAATCCCTGCCTGTGAAACGAAGAACACAAGTAAGAACTCGAAAGAACTCAGCTCTCAATTGAAAGTCAAAAACTGCAGATGAATGATTAAGCACATGAGTTGGGGTTTCACAAACCGATCAACAACGACTGTTCAAAGACAAATTAATCTAAAGCAAAACCCAAACCCTAATGGATGGGCGGCGGCTATTTATGAAGACCCTAGGGTTGTGCAACACCCCTAGACGCACCCCTAATGGGTTCCATCACGATACACGGCCCAAAGGCCAAAATACGGTGGTGCAACACCGAGGCAGTTTCTGGATGTCAACTTGTTCTAGCAATTACCGACAACTCCGAATGAATTTGGGCATGAGACCAGCGCCATTGGAAATGACTTTTTCTTATGTTTCTGTGCATATGAAGAACGCCCAAATCTGAGCCCGTATGCGACCTGGGCGACTGTCTTAGCGTGGATTGCTCCTGGACTCTGAGGCAGCCTCGAAGTTGACTTGATTTGGGCCTCCACCTCGACCTGGGCTTCCTTGCTGGTCCTCCATGCCTCCATGTCCTTCCTTGAGTATCTCTTGGTCCTCTCTTTGGTTTCTAAGCATGACATAATCATAAGGTAGCAATCTATTCTCAAAATTACATAAAGAAGTGCTTAGAAATGAGCTCACCTCTATATTCAACTGTCGCGCGCGAGCTCTTGTGATGGGAATGTTCAATGGAGGATTGTTGTGAGTATCCAAAGGAGTGATGTCCCCATCATCCTCCCCTTCTTGAATTGGAGTCGTCCTCGACTCAAGCTCATCTTCTTCTCCCACATATGGCTTTAAATATGAAATGTTAAAGGTGGGACTAACCCCAAACTCCGAAGGCAATTCAAGCTTATATGCATTGTCATTAATTTTCTCAAGAATTTTGAAAGGACCATCAACTCTAGGCATCAACTTAGACTTTCGTAAATCTGGAAATATATCCTTTCTCAAGTGCAACCAAACTAAATCACCCGGTTCAAGCTTTAATTCTTTTCGACCTTTACTACCAGCATCTATATTGCTTATTCATCTTTTCAATGTTGTGCTTAGTTGTCTCATGCATTTGCAAAATAAAATCAGCACGGTGTTTAGCATCTTTATGAATCCTCTCACTAGTGGGTAAAGGCAAGATATCAATGGGAGCACGAGGATTGAAACCATACACTACCTGAAAAGGAGTTACCTTTGTGGTTGAATGTGTGGCTCGATTGTATGAAAACTCCACATGAGGCAAACATTCTTCCCACATCTTCAAATTTTTCTTCAAAATGGCGCGCAACATGGTGCCCAATGTGCGATTGACCACCTCTGTTTGTCCATCCGTTTGTGGGTGACATGTTGTAGAAAACAACAATTTGATCCCCAATTTATTCCAAAGAGTGCGCCAAAAGTGACTCAAAAATTTTGCATCACGATCTGAAATAATAGTAGAAGGCATACCATGCAAGCGAACAATCTCTTGGAAAAAGAGGTCAGCAATATGAACAGCATCATCACATATATGGCATGGTATAAAATGCGCCATCTTAGAGAATCGATCAACCACCACAAAAACGCTATCCCTCCCCTTCTTAGTCCTAGGCAATCCCAAAACAAAATCTATAGAAATATCTGCCCAGGGAATAGAAGGAATGGGAAGAGGCATATACAAACCATGTGGATTCAGACATGACTTAGCTTTCTGACACGTAGCGCAACGGCTCACAAATCTGTCAACATCATGTCTCATCTATGGCCAAAAGAAATTGGTTGCCAACACATCCACCGTCTTTTTGGCACCAAAATGCCCCATCAAGCCGCCACCATGCGCTTCCTACAACAACAAAAGACGAACGGAACCAACTGGAATGCATAGGCGATTAACTCTAAACAAAAATCCGTCATTCAGCACATATTTATTCCAAGTGCGTCCCTCTTTGCAATGCAAAAGCACATCTTTAAAATCAGCATCAACCTCATATTGTTCTTTAATTGATTCGAGTCCAAAAATACGACAATCATGTCGGTGTTTTACCGGCAAGCCCACCGAGAGATACCCCCGAGGTGGTAGGTTGTAGGTAGGGTGTCGCCGAGATCAGGAACTTGATGGTTCAAGGAACACAAGGGTTTAGATAGGTTCGGGCCGCAGAGAGCGTAATACCCTACGTCCTGTATAGTTTGTATTGCCTTAGAGGTTATGAAATATGCACGATGTGCTTTGGAGGGGTCCCTGTCCGCCCTTATATATACTTGGGGGACAGGGTTACATGGAAATCCTGGTTTGGTACGAGCCTAGGAGTCCTAACCGAGTACTCGCGGGTAGTTTCCTTCTGTACCGACTAGTTGTACTAGCTTATGAGTATTCTACATATGGATAAGGTATGGGACAAGCCCCACCCCTTACTCTAGAATGTTCTACGCCACGCGTGCAGTCCCGTCGCCCCGGGTCTGACAAGCCCCCGAGCTCTTCATAGCCAAGTACTGCAGGCTTCGAGTACTTCTGGAAGTCATCCTTCAGTTTCTGCTGAAACTCCATCTTGAACATGTCTTTCGAGTACTTTCCTTGGCTGCTCGAGGCTGTGAGGTGCTCCAGCCCCGAGTACTTTCAAGTTTTTTCTTTCTGTGGGGTGCGATGCAAATCACACTCCGTATGGAGTAGCCCCCGAGCCTTAGGCTGAATCGAAGAATTAGGCTGAGGGTCTCACTTCTTGAATCTTCATCTTATCTTCCAAATTTTTTGAAAAATAAGCCATCAATGACACGTGTCCCGCAGCCTCCGAGCCTTGAATCTAAATCTCAAGGTTTGGAAAAAAGGATCCAAAAGAACGTGGCATACTGAACAGTGTTATGTACAACATTTGTGTAAAAGTAATGTATGTAAGTGTTAGTGTGATCTGCCTTGATGGTTTTCCCTGGAAATCAATTGGTTCAAAATTCGAAAAACCCCTTTTTTCAGGAGTCTATCCCTAAAAAAATGATTAATCAAATAAACTTCCCAAAACTCTTCCCAGAATAACCGCTCAAAAAGCAAATCACACTTTTTTAGGGGAGATAACTCTTCGGCTTCCAAACAGTAGATTTAGGCCTCCCGCTGGCTATTTAACCGCGCGGTGACTCTAGGGTTTTTATCCCTTCAGTCTCTGCCTTAGCCATTTCGTCTTATCGCACTCCTGCACCGCCAGCCACTTAGATCTAGGGTTCGCGCAGCTCTTTGGGGTCGCCTGCCCCCCTCCAGCCAAACTAGTCGAAGATCCCATCCCGTTCATCCGCGAGTGTGCGCCCCCCCCCTCTCTTGAAGCCTCCGAGCTTATGCACATGAAGCGGCTCGTGACATTCAAGATGGGGAACAAAAAACTGGCGAACAAGGGGAAAAAAGATGATTCACCGACCGGCGACTGGGAGAGAAGTAAGTGCTCTCGTGCTAACCTCATTAACTTGGTCATGCAAGGGCTTCTTCAATCGGAGGAAATGGTCCAATGGAGACCCACTTTCCGTCAGCTTTATCCGCAAGAACATGTAGATCAGACCGTCCTTTTCGAATATTTTGTTGAAAGGGGGTTGGCCCTCCCCGCCTCTGATTTCTTCCGCAGCCTGCTTTATCACTTGGGTATTCAGGTCAATCACGTGAACCCTAACTCCATTGTTCATCTATCAATCTTTGTCCAGTTTTGTGAAGCTTTTCTGGGCATCGAGCTCCATTTCGATCTTTTTTGCTATTTCTTTCACCTTCGCCAACAACCCTCTGAAGATAGACAGTATCTGGTTGGCAGAGCTAGGATCCAGTTCAAGCAATGGAAGGGGAAGGAGTGCATCTATTACTCGCTTCCCTCAAGCCACTCGAGCTGGAGATCCTTGTGGTTTTACATTGGCAACCACTCGCCTGCGCTGCCCGAGAGAACTCCAGGGAAGGCAGTGCATAGACCCGAGTGGAATGAGAGGCTGAACACCAATCAGATGATGCAAGTCACTGATCTGCTCCAGCTGATCAAGGAGCACAAGGATGCTGGTATAACCGGAGTATCTGTTATGGCCACCATGTATAAAAGGCGAATCATGCCGCTGCAGAAGAGGTGCCGAATTGGGTTCGAGTACTTAGGAAGTAACGACCCATCTCGCTTGACTGCAGAGGTCCTCCCTTCGCAGACGGCCCTAAACCGTGTTCAACGAGAACTACTCTAATGGCGACCCGCTAGGGTTTGATTCTCGATCTTTCGATGAGAGGCGTGGATAACTCGATTGGTCGATGAAGGCGACGTTCACGGCCCGACTACAGCCTTCCAAGCTGCGCCTTAGCAACCGATACACCCCCTCCAATGGCTGTCGCGATCTTGTGGAGCGCGGCACCCGGCCACTAGGGCACTCGTCCTGCAGGCAATCGAAGAACTAGCAAGAACAAATATGGAAAATACTGAATTTACTAGATGTAAATGAAGGTTTCACACGCAATCTCAATAATGGTGGGGTTCTGAAGACAAGAAGACGGGCGGCTGATCCAGCACGTGCGCTTGCAAGCAAGTAGCGAAGGCTAAACTTGATCTAAACAAAATCCAAGCATCCTTGGCGGCGGCTAAGGGGTATAAGTATGTGGGAGGACGACCACAGGGGTGCTGGGTCGTACTCCAACCCTAGGACGCGTCCGTAATGGACTCAACTTGATACACGGCCCATTGGGCCAAAACAGGGTGACGCAGCACCATGGGCAGAAAAGGACTCTGTATTAATTTTACGATTGCGGCCGACTCATAACAGATATGAATATGAGGTCGGATCCGTTTGAAATAAGACTTCATAAGCTTTCCAAGAAGTACTTGAACGCCCCAATCCGAGTTCATACGCGACCGTGGTGTCCGTCACAATTTGGTACTGTTCTGCAGTCCGAATCCAGCCTGCGCGAATCCGTTTCCCTTTCGGTCGTCTCCTTGGTTCCTAATAAAAATAAGAGTACACGGGTCTCCATGGTATAAATATGATGTACATGAGATTAGATGTGAACTTACCTGATGATTAAGTTATCGAGCATGAGCACGAGCACGAGTTATAGGACCAGCAATAGGTACTTGTGTCAGAGTGGATGTATCGTTGGTGTTGATGTCCTCATCATCCTCCCCTACTTGCATTTGAGTCGTCCTCGACTCAAGCTCATCTTCCTCTCCCAAATATGGCTTCAAATCTGCAATGTTAAATGTGGGACTAACCCCAAAATCCGCAGGCAGATCGACCTTATATGCATTATCATTGACTTTCTCTAACACTTTAAATGGTCCTTCAGCCCGAGGTAGCAATTTAGATTTTCTCAATTCAAGAAACCTTTCCTTTCTCAAATGCAACCAAACTAAATCTCCAGGTTCAAACTTTAGTTCCTTCCTACCTTTATCACCAGCAATCTTATATTTAGCATTCATGCACTCTATGTTTTCTTTAGTTGTTTCATGCAGTTGTAACATCAATTCAGCACGCTTAGTAGCATCAAAATTCAGTTTTTCAGAAGATGGCAAAGGCATTAAATCAATAGGAGCACGAGGCAAGAAACCATATACAATCTGAAATGGGCACATCTTTGTAGTAGAATGCAGCGATCGATTATGAGCGAATTCAATATGAGGCAATCAATCTTCCCACATGTTAATGTTCTTCTTTAAAACAGCCCTTAACATAGTAGACAAAGTTCTATTAACCACTTCAGTTTGACCATCAGTTTGCGGATGACATGTAGTAGAAAACAACAACTTAGTTCCCAATTTAGCCCATAAAGTCTTCCAAAAATGACTAAGAAATTTAGCATCACGATCAGAAACAATTGTGTTGGGCACACCATGCAAACGAACAATTTTCCGAAAGAACAAATCAGCAATGTGAGTAGCATCATCAGTTTTATGACATGGTATGAAATGGGTCATCTTAGAAAATCTATCAACAACCACAAAAATACTATCACGTCCCTTCCTAGTCCTAGGCAATCCCAACACAAAATCCATAGAAATATCTTCCCAAGGAGCACTAGGAACAGGTAGAGGCAAATACAAACCGTGTGGATTCAATCATGATTTAGCCTTTTGACATGTCGTGCAGCGAGAAACAAATCTCTCCACATCTCTTCTCATCTTTGGCCAAAAGAAATGACCAGCAAGTATATCTTTCGTTTTCTTTGCTCCAAAATTCCCCATTAAGCCACCTCCATGCGCTTCCTGCAACAATAACAAGCGAACGGAGCTAGCTGGAATGTATAGCTTGTTAGCTCTAAAGACAAACCCATCACTAACGATGAATTTGTTCCATCCCTTCCCATCTTTACAATGCAGCAACACATCTTTAAAATCAGCTTCTTAACATATTGATCTTTAATTGTTTCCAATCCAAAGATTTTGTAATCAAGTTGGTTCAGCAAGGTGTATCTCCTAGACAATGCATCAGCAATTATATTCTCTTTCCCTTTCTTGTGCTTAATAGCATAAGGAAAAGATTCAATAAATTCAACCCACTTAGCATGTCTACGGTTCAATTTTCCTTGACTACGAATATGTTTTAAAGATTCATGATCTGAATGAATAACAAACTCTTTGGGCCATAGATAATGCTGCCATGTTTCTAATGTGCGAACAAGAGCATACAATTCCTTATCATAAGTAGAATAATTCAGAACAGCCCGCTCAATTTTTCACTGAAATAAGCAACAGGTTTGCCTTCTTGTAACAAAACACCACCCAAACCAATGCCACTAGCATCACATTCAAGCTCAAAAGTTTTATTAAAATTAGGGAGTTGGAGGAGAGGTGCATGTGTCAACTTATCTTTCAGCGTGTTTAAGGAGTTCTCTTGTGTTCTACCCCAACTAAAAGGCACTCCCTTCTTTGTAAGCTCATTCAAAGGCGCGGCAATGGTGCTGAAGTCCTTCACAAAACGACGATAGAAACCAGCAAGTCCTAGAAAACTCCGCACTTGCTTGATAGTCTTCGGTATAGGCCATCCCTGTATAGCTTCCACCTTGGCTTGATCAACCTCGATTCCCTGTGGAGTCACGACATAGCCAAGAAAAGACACTCGATCGGTGCAAAAGGTGCACTTCTCAAGGTTACCAAATAAACGTGCATCTCGTAAAGCATTAAAAACAACACGTAAGTGATCAAGATGTTCATCGAAAGATTTGTTGTATATCAATATATCATCAAAGTAGACAACAACAAATTTCCCAATGAAAGCACGCAGAACCTCATTCATTAATCTCATGAAAGTACTAGGTGCATTAGTTAACCCAAAAGGAATGACTAACCACTCATATAACCCGAACTTAGTTTTGAAAGCATTTTTCCATTCATCTCCCAATTTCATACGAATCTGGTGGTACCCACTACGCAAATCAACTTTGGAAAACACAACAGCACCACTCAATTCATCAAGCATATCATCCAAACATGGGATGGTGTGTCGATATCGAATTGTGATATTATTAATAGCCCTACAATCAACACACATACACCATGTTCCATCTTTTTTAGGCACTAAAATAACCGGAACAGTAGAAGGACTAAGAGACTCACGTAGATAACCTTTATCGAGTAGTTCTTGCACTTGTCGCTGAATTTCTTTAGTTTTTTCCGGATTTGTCTTGTATGGCGCACGGTTTGGCAACGATGCACCAGGAATAAGGTCAATTTGGTGCTCAGTCCCTCGTATTGGTGGCAGCCTCGCTGGTATCTCACTTGGAAACACATCAGAATACTCCTGCAAAAGGTTAGCAACAGCCGGGGGCAAAGAATGCTGCATATCGTGAACTGAAATCAAAGCATCCTTGCACACCAAAGGCAACAGAAGTGGAAGCAATCAATTCATTAATATCAGACTTAGTAGCAAGCAAGCAATGTCCTTTCAATCTTATCTCATCTTTCCTGCTACTAACAGATTTGGCATTCTTATCGATCTCAGTTTTAGTTCTCTTAGATTTAGCAACATCATCACGCACAATAGATTCAGGTGACACAGGAAGCAAAACAATTTTCTTATCATGATATATAAGAGAATATTGATTTGATCTACCATGATGCATGCTATCGGTATCAAATTGCCATGGTCTACCTAGCAGAATATGACAAGCTTTCATAGGCACAACATCGCATTCAACAACATCATGATATGAACCAATAGCGAAATTAATTCGTACCAATCTCGTTACCTTGACCTTACCACTATTGTTGAGCCACCGAATGTGATATGGATGTGGGTGCGGTTTTGTTGTAAGTGCAAGCTTCTCGACCATATCGCTGCTAGCCAAGTTGTTGCAGCTACCTCCATCAATTATCAAACGGCATGAATGCTCTTTAATAACACACTTTGTTTGGAACAGTGTACGCCGTTGATTTTGCTCCGCCTTTTCCATTTGTGCACTAAGTACACGCTGCACAATGAGGCTCTCATAATGATCTGCATCCTCTGCACCAATCTGCTCTTCTGGTTGTTCCTCAGTACCTGCATGGTCAGCTGCAAGCAAAGCAAGTGTATCTTCATCAAAATCACTAGATGAAGAATACCCACCATCTCCTTTGACCACCAAAATGCGCTTGTTAGGGCAGTCACGTTGCACGTGTCCAAAGCCCTTGCATCGATGGCACTGAACATCTCTTGTCCTTCCCGTGGAGGCAACCGAAGATGTACTCGTGGATGGTTTCTGGACGGTCGTAGTTGCTGAATTTGTTGGGGGAGCACGTGTCTTGTCGTTGGATGGAGCGGGTATTGTCTGCCAACTCGGAAATGTAGAAGGTGCAGGAGCTCGTCCGATCAATGAGGTAGATGTGCGCGGCTGCCATGATGAAGATTTTCCTGCAGAAATATTAGTTCTTGTACTAGCACGTCGTCCCAGCACTTCCCTTTCAGTTTTACAAGCAAGATGGAACAAACGGGTTACGTTAGTATAATCTTTATAAGCAGGGATATCCTGAATTTCTCGGTTCAAACCTCCCAAAAATCTAGTTATAGCAGGTTCCTCATCCTCCACTAAATTACAATGCAACACACCCATTTGTAATTCCTGATAGTATTCTTCTACACTTTTATTACCCTATCTCAATTGTTGCAATCTATGTAACAGATCACGCGCATAGTAAGAAGGAACAAATCTAGCCCGCATGACCCGTTTCAAAGCATCCCAGGTTTGTGGAATATTATTAGGATTTTTCTTAGCATGTTCTATCCACCAAACAGAGGCAAAATCAGTAAATTCACTAGTAGCAGCCCTAACACGTATATTCTCAGGAAATTCATGACATGGAAACTTTTGATCAACAGCAATTTCCCAAGTAATGTATGCATCAAGATCGTATTTTCCATCGAAGGAAGGTATCTTAAATTTTATTTTATTGAAAGCACCATCGTTATTATCTACCTCACATCGTCGATGTCCACCCATACCTCTCCGATTAGTTCGCAGTCGATGGCGACTAGGAGCATCTTGGTCATCTTGTTCAGTATCAGCGACATAATCATCCCAATTATCCTCGACACGCTCATCCTTCTTGTTTTCTCCCTCATGCCCATTTGCAGTTCCGGCATGCATCTCATCAAAACGCCTCAAAAGAGCAGCAAGACTTTGGTCAATATGAGCGACCGACGTCTCCAGCCTTGTAAGCTTGGTGTTGGTGGCAAGCTTCGTGGCCTCCAACTGCCCAATCTTATCATTTGACACCAGCATATCTTCAGCAAGCCCATCTACATGCCTCCTCATCTTATTTTCGAAATGTTGTATGATTCCCTTTGTACGAGGAGAGTGACCTAAACTCCCATCATCCTCTGATCCTGTCATGGTTAGATGAACAAAGGAAGCACGAAAATAGGTGAAGAAATAAGATCCTACAACTAATGGGATGTAGCTACTGCAAGGCGCTCACTCTCAACCTGTTACACAAGCTCTTACCAATTCTTACCTTGCTCAACAGGAGGGGATGGCAACCAACAAGTCTGCAACCGTGGGATGAATTGTATCGGTGCCGCAACAACAGGACCTGTCAAGCTGTAGTCGAATATGTGGAGCTATAGGTGGGCTGAAGCAAGGATGAACTAGCACCACGTTAGTTACAAAAAGCAAGCTGAAAAATCGTTCAACGGCGGCACTATGCTGGTCCTAGCCTAGACCGTGCTAGAGAAGTGAGCCTGGACACAAATCAAGTCACGAGACACCACCGAAGAACAAAAATGATGCACAACGAACAACCCCTTTTCTTCCCTCTTTTTTTTCCTTCCTTTTTTTGTTCTTTTCTTTTTTTTTCTTTTTTTTCTTTTTTTTTCAGGGGATCCTCAAAACTGGTTATATAACCTAAAAGACTTCAAAAGAGCCACACACCACAGAAACTTTTCCCGAAAGGGTAGGGGTATTCCGGTAAAAAAAGATGTATGCGTGCAAAGTTGCGGTTTGAGTAAGCCGAGACTACTTCTGCCTTTCTGGAACGCTACAAAATATGCAGTACAAGTGCGAATAGCAATGGAATTTTATAACACGGCGCAATAACCAATTCGGACTCGGAAACCGATTCCTACTCGAATCACAGCACCACGTGCGATTCGGTCACAAACCAACACAGAATCTAACTCAGACTTGAACATGAATATGGACTCGGATTCCGCCAACACGGAGTATGTATGGTAGCTCACGGTTGTGACTAGAACGTGACAAGAACTCGAAACTCTAAAGGACTAAAACTAAGACCAGCAACTCGACGCAACCGATGCAACCGAAAGTTCAACAAGCCCTAACTAAGCAGTGCTAGCAAAGGCTCAGACGAGTTTATAGGATTGAAGGTAAACTAATCTACTATTTTTTTGGTTTTTCTGGACTATAGGAAAAATAAAAACAACGAAGAATTAGAAGTCTCTCACCGATAAACCTTGCTCTGATTACCATCTAATGGCGACCCGCTAGGGTTTGATTCCCGATCTTTCGATGAGAGGCGTGGATAACTCGATTGGTCGATGGAGGCGATGTTCACGACCCGACTACAGCCTTCCAAGCTGCGCCTTAGCAACCGATACACCCCCTCCAATGGCTGTCGCGACCTTGTGGAGCGCAGCACCCGGCCGCTAGGGCACTCGTCCTGCAAGCAATCGAAGAACTAGTAAGAGCAAGTATGACAAATACTGAATTTACTAGATATAATTGAAGGTTTCACACGCAATCTCAATAATGGTGGGGTTCCGAAGACAAGAAGACGGGCGGCTGATCCAGCACGCGCGCTTGCAAGCAAGTAGCGAAGGCTAAACTTGATCTAAACAAAACCCAAGCATCCTTGGCGGCGGCTAAGGGGTATAAGTACGTGGGAGGATGACCACAGGGGTGCTGGGGTCGTACTCCAACCCTAGAACGCGTCCGTAATGGACTCAACTTGATACACGGCCCATTGGGCCAAAACAGGGTGAGGCAGCACCATGGGCAGAAAAGGACTTTGTATTAATTTTACGATTGAGGCCGAGTCATAACAGATATGAATATGAGGTCGGATCCGTTTGAAAGAAGGCTTCATAAGCTTTCCATGAAGTACTTGAACGCCCTAATCCGAATTAATATGCGACCGTGGTGTCCGTCACAAGTTGGTACTGTTCTGCAGTCCGAATCCATCCTGCGCGAATCCGTTTCCCTTTCGGTCGTCTCCTTGGTTCCTAAGCAAAATAGGGTCTCCATGGTCTAAACATGGTGTACATGAGCTTAGATGTGAACTTACCTTATGATTAAGTTGACGAGCACGAGCACGAGCATGAGTAATAGGACCAGCAATAAGTACTTGTGTCGGAGTGGATGTATCGTTGGTGTTGATGTCCTCATCATACTCGATGCAAACACGGTCCCATATGTCCCGATGCTGTTCAGCGTAGCTAATCCACCAAAGCCGGTGAGTAGTCTTTTGTCGAGTACTTGTAGTACGTTGTAGATGCGAATTATTACTGACTGTCGATCTTGTGTTGTACTGTTTTGCAGGGACATGTGGAGTTGTATCGTTGCCCTGCTCCAAATCCTGATGTGCCTCGAGCTGATCATCTCAAGCCGAAATTGTTTCAGATGCCCAAGATCTATCGTTTAGATCGTGATCTGGTAACTGATGAAGAGTTGACAGATTCTGACGATGATGTTCCTCTGGCAGACTTGCTGGAGAAATCGGGCAAGGAGTCGAGTAGTGGTCTAAAGGTGCCAAGCCACCTAACCAAGCTGCGTGCAGTAGTGAGGAAGCGCAAGCTGGTCCTTGGTGGGAATTCAGATGATAACCCCAGGTAAGTTTTGTTCTCCAGTACTTCCCTTGTCGATTTTTGGCCTTTTTTGTTGATATTTCTCTACTTTGTCTTCAGTCCGCCCGCCTCCCCCCTGTCCAAGCGTTCCAAGGATGGGGAAAGGTCAGGCCCTATTGGGGATGATGCCGCACCGGAATTCGATGTCAAGCCTAGTGCGGCGGACCCTTCAGCTGTTGATGTTTCACCGAGCCCGAGTGGTTCTATCCCAGCGAGCACCTTGGAGGTTCCGCCAAAGGAATCTACTGGCGGGTCGGGGAAAGGAACTGCTCGAGGGCCCCGGCTGGCCGGCCTCAAGAAGATGGTAACCAAGAGGTCCTCCACATAAGTCTTGAGTACCTGTACCTGTACTATTTGTGATTCATCTTGTCGAGTAGTTGACATGTGTCTTCTTTCCAACCCTTCCTCTGCTCTTAGCTTGGGGGACCCTGAAGAAGTCACTGCTGCCCAAGCCCCAGAGCAAGGAAAGAGCACGGATGTTGCACCGTTGGATGCGGGTGCCCCTCCTCGTCCTCCTCCATCTCCTCCGGTAGCCAATGTCGACGCGGAGAAAGAAGTTGCGCCGGATGGAGCTGGTGCGGGGTGAATAGAGTTAGACCCGCCAGCGCTCGAACTCCCTGAAGGTGAGCCTATCGTGCCTCGTCTGCCCCCCGATACTATTCTGCCCGAGGCAACGCTAGTAACCGTGGGTGGAGTGGCAGGCGAGCTGCCCAAAAAGTCAGGCGCCTAGGATGTTAATGTCGCGGGTGCTTCAGACCCTGACACCAACATCGCCCGGACCGCGAGCACATCAAGCCCTGGTGCTTGGGATGTAGGCGCCGCGGGTACATCAGGGCCCAGCGCGGAGGCGGCGGATGACTTGACTGAGGACCCTTATCTCGCCAAGGAGAAAAGGGAACATATCCTTGATGTCTTCAAGGATTTGTACGAGTTTACCACAGTAAGTATCCACCTTCTTCGAGTAGTTTTCACTTCTTCTGTTTTTGTGTAATGAGTACTGTCTGCTGCTTGTATGTTGTAGAATCTGATGGACCGGTCCCAGGAGAAGTCAGATAAGCTCAAGCTCCTTCAGGACGGCCACCTCCAGCTGCAAGAGAAGGACCGCAGGATCTCGGAAGAGGGTCTCAAGAACACGGAACTGCAGAAGAAACTCGAGCAGCTGGAGGCCGAGCGGGTTCAAGAGGTTTCGGTCCTTAAGAAAGATGTTGACAATCTTAAGAAGGAAAAGACCCAGCTTGTCAAGAAGAACAAGAAAACTTCCAAGGCGCACAAAGGTGAGTCGCTGCCTTATCTTGTTGTCCTTTAATTGGTATGTTGTTCGAGTAGTTTCTGAGAACTTCCTCAAATACTTCTTCTTTGCCTTGCACGCAGAACTGAAATCCACATTGCAAAAGAAAGAAAATTTAATTATAGATTTGAAGAATCTTGTTTAACGTGGCGCAGATGACTTCGAGCTCTTGCAGAAGATCCTTGAGGATACAGATGTCCAGTACAAGGAGACTTTGCAGCAGATAAAGAATATGCATGCTGACAAGCAGCAGATGGAGAAAGAACTCGAAGACTTCAAGTCTGCTGCACAAGCTGTCGTGGAGATGGTGGATTTCTCCACCGAGGGTGAAGCTGGAGAGCAATCCTTACTGGAGAAGCTTCGAGCGACTCACCAAAAGGTTGCCAGCTACATCGCGGAGGCCACCAGGATATATATTTCATAGGCGCTCACATTGGTGAAGTCGTACTGGCCCAAGGCGAAACTGGAACCACTCGCCGAAGGCATGGCGGCC
Source organism: Panicum miliaceum (assembly GCA_032594955.1). Lineage (NCBI taxonomy): Eukaryota > Viridiplantae > Streptophyta > Magnoliopsida > Poales > Poaceae > Panicum > Panicum miliaceum. The sequence continues at coordinate 24,751,818 of CM064060.1, read as the reverse complement.
GACTGCTCTGTGGAGCAATTCATGAAGTATCGTGAAGAAGTCGAGCCCATTGCCGACAAGATCGCCGAAAGCCTGGAGCAAGATGGTTAGATGTAGCAGGAATCATGTTGTGATATCAAAACATTTGTGCTACTTGTTTCATATGTATATAAATTTTCCTAATTGATCTTTTCATCAGCGTGTATCTTTTTGCAATGTATGCTGGTATGATCGTAGGACTTAGAAAGTTTGGAGACGTTTGGGTTAAGCTACTCCAAGAGCATCGGCTTGGATGTAGTCAATAACTTGACGTTCCAAAAAAAGTGCTCGTAGAGCAGAGGACTTAGCTTGGATTTACACGGTCGAATGGTACACGAAGCTAGCCTGTAGGCTTAGGAGCCCGAGCGATTTTAGTTGTCATCCTGCGTGTTGGTAGGGAATAACTTAACCGAGTTATGGGCTTGATAACCCCTTCGGCGGGTGCCTTAACGCTCTTTGTCGAGTAGTCGTAGCAACAGCCGGAATAAAAGGAGCACGTTAAGTACTCGAATATACTGCCTCGTGGGCTGTACTAGCCGCAAGTACTCATGACGGAGCCCCCGAGCGTAAGTGAGTTAAGTACAAGGACTCATGGTGAAGCCCCCGAGTATAAGTACTCGTGGCGGAGCCCCCGAGTTTTATTTTGCGAAGAAATGTAATAACTTGTGGCGAAGCCCCCAAGTTAAAACATGCACGAAAGTAGTCGAATTACGGCAAAATCAACTCTTTATTCATTATAACGCTGACATACAACTGGTGAATTATTTGCAACTTCTACTAGGAGTAGAATTTTCGGAGATGCTCTATGTTCCAGGAGTTAAGAACTTACTAGCGATCGGGGTACTGGAGGCGATATGACCCTGGTCTTGTTACTGCTGACACGATGAGGGGACCCTCCCACCAGGAATTGAGCTTGTGTAGGCCAGTCTCATCCTGGATGCGGCGGAGGACCAAGTCACCGATGTTAAACGACCGCTCGCGTACATTGCGATCGTGATAGCACCGGATACCCTGCAGATAGCGGGCTGACTGAACTAGGGCACTGCATCTAGCTTCATCAAGTGTATCCAATTTCAGCTGTCTAGCTTCATCCGCTTCTCCTTCGTCGTATATCTCGATTCTGGGAGAGAGCCACATGATGTCTGCAGGGAGTATAGCTTCTGACCCGTAAACAAGAAAAAATGGGGTATGTCCTGTGGCTTTCGACGGATGAGTTCGAAGCCCCCAGACGACATGAGGCAGTTCATATATCCACTTGCCACCCTTTTTGTTGTTCTCCTCGTAGAGTCTCTTCTTTAGGCCGTCCATAATCAAGCCATTTGCTCTCTCGACTTGTCCGTTGGCCCTTAGGTGCGCGATTGACACGTACTTCACTTCAATCGCGTTGTTTTCACAAAATTCCCAGAACTGATTTGCAGTGCAGTTGGTACCCAGGTCTATGATGATGGTGTTGGGGTAGCCAAAGCGGTACATGATGTCCGAGATGAAGGCGACCGCCTTGTCTGGAGTGGGCGTGGTGATCGACTTGTACTCGATCCACTTGGTAAACTTGTCGATGGCCACCAACACATGTGTGAAGCTTCCTGGAGCAGTAGTTAGAGGTCCAATCATGTCAAGGCTCCAGCATGCAAAGGGCCAGGAGGGCGGTATGGTGATGAGGTTGTGCGCCGGGACATGCGACTACTTGCCGAAGAACTGACACTTCTCGCACTTCCGTACGAGGTCCTCGGCGGCTGAGACTGCTATTGGCCACCAGTAACTTACCCTGTAAGCCTTTCCGACTAGTGTCTTCGACGCTCCATGATTTCCGCAAGTACCTTTTTATATCTCGAGTAATATGTTGCAGCCCTAGCCCCTCGGGACACACTTCATGAGTACTCCGGTGCTAGCTCCACGCGTGTAGAGTTTATCTCCCACGATGACAAGCCCCTTGCTGCGCCTCATGATGCGGATTGCTTCTGGGCTTTTCTTGGTCACCCTAGGAGGTAGTTTATTTTCTTTGATGAAGTCGATAAATGTCCCCCGTCAGTCTACCTCCGTCATCATGACCTCCCGACTGGGATCCGAGGGTCCCTAGGTGGTGGTTGCTTGACTCGTGGTCTTGATTGACGGTTCTTTCAGTTCTTTGAAAAATACCCCGGCTGGGACTTGTCCTCGAGTAGATCCAAGCTTGGAGAGTACATCTTCTCCAACATTGTTGTCCCGGACGACGTGGTGGATCTCCAGGCCAGCAAATTTGTTCTCCAACTTGCGCACTTCCATGACGTATGCATCCATCTCCTCCTTGGTGCAGTCCCACTCTTTGTTGACTTGCTGCACGACCAGAAGAGAGTCGCCGTACATGAGTAGTCGCTTGATGCCCAGGGAGACTGCCAGGCGGAGCACGTGTAGTAACGCTTCGTACTCAGCCTCGTTGTTGGACACCTTCCAAAGGATTTGCAAGACATATTTGAGTTGTCACCCTTCGGAGAGATGAAAAGTACTCCAGCCCCGCCGCCCTCAAGCTTGAGCGACCCATCGAAGTACATCGTCTAATGCTCTGGTCGGCTGGCTGGTGGTGGCACTTGATTTTCTCGCCACTCGTCCATGTAATCAACCAATGCTTGGAATTTGATGGTTGTTCTTGGCTTGAAGTTGATTGAGGGGGCTCCCAGTTCTACTGCCCACTTGGATATGCGACCAGTGGCATCCCGGTTGTGGAGTATATCCGCCAACGGGAAATCAGTAACAACTGAGATCTTGTACTCGCCGAAGTAGTGGCGGAGCTTCCCTGATGTATCAAGTATTGCGTAGAGTAGTTTCTGAATTGGAGGGTAACGAACCTTCAACTCAGAGAGTACTTCGCTGATGAAATAAACTGGTCTCTGCACTCCAAATGCATGGCCTTCCTCGTTGCGCTCCACCACAATTGCTGTGCTGATGATGTGACTAGTTACGGCGATGTACATAAGCAGATTCTCTCCTGGACGTGGTGCTGTGAGGATGGGAGGCGACTGTAGGTGTTGCTTGAGGTCCTGTAGTGCCTGCTCTGCTTCCTCCGTCCAGTGGAATTTGTCTTTCTGCTTTAAGAGCTTGAAGAAGGGAAGGCCCCGTTCTCCAAGTCTTGATATGAACCTGTTCAATGCCGCCATGCACGCTGTCAGCTTCTGCGCATCCTTGATCATTGCTGGAGCCTTCATATCCATGATGGCGGTGATCTTCTCTGGGTTAGCCTCAATCCCTCTGCAACTGATGATGAACTCGAGTAGTTTCCCTAACGGTACACCGAAAACACACTTCGTCGGGTTGAGCTTCCATTGGAACTTTCGGAGGTTGTTGAACGTTTCCTCCAGGTCCGCAATGAGGTCTTCGGGAATTCTGGTCTTAACGACCACGTCATCCACATAAGCCTCGACATTGCAGTGTAGTTGGTCTGCGAAACACATTTGTATCTCCCGCTGGCATGTAGCCCCCGCATTCTTCAGCCCGAAGGACATAGTCTTGTAGGCGTGATGAAGGCGGTCTTGATTTGATCTTCTTCCTTGAGGGCAATCTGATGGTAGCTCGAGTAGCAGTCAAGGAAGCAAAGTAGTACGCAGCCGACGGTGGAGTCGATTACTTGATCAATGCGCGGTAGCCCAAAGTGATCCTTCGGGCAGTGCTTGTTGAGATCGGTACAATCAACACACATTCTCCATTCATCATTATTCTTCTTTTTTACGAGGAGAGGATTGGCAACCCACTCTGGGTGGTACACCTCTTTGATAAAACCAGCCACGAATAGTTTAGCAAACTCCTTTTTGATTGCTTCCCTCTTATCCTGAGTGAATCTACGGAGACGCTACTTTTTAGGGGTAGCATCAGGATCTACTTTTAAACTATGCTTGATCAGTTCCTTGGGCACCCCTGGCATATCCGTTGGTTTCCATGCGAATATGTCTCGGTTGGCCCTAACAAAACTGATGAGCGCGCCTATTTGGGGTCGAGTTGTGGCCCGATCAGAGCTGTCTTGGATGAGTCTCCCTCCTGGAGCTGGATGGTCTTCAGTACGAGTTCGCTAGCGGGCTGTACCTTCGAGTGGTTAGCCTTCTTCTGAAGAACCTCCAAGTCCGCTTCGAAGAGCTTCTCCGCAATCGCGAGTACTTCTCCTGAAGTATCTGGTACACGGGTAGTCGAGGCGTACTCGATGGCCTTCTGGTCGTAGTCGTAGGACTTCTCCAGATCGCCGCGGAAGGTGAGGACACCGTTCTTTCCTGGCATCTTCAGGAGTAAGTACACATAGTGTGGTACGGCCATGAACTTGGCCATTGCCTGTCTGCCCAGTATGGCGTTGTACGAAGTTTTGAAGTTGGCCACTTCGAACTTGATGTACTCGGTACGGTAGTTTTTCCTCGTCCCAAAGGTGACAGGAAGCACCACTGTGCCAAGCGGCATAACCGCGTTCCCAAATACGATGCCGTAGAACGGAACCTTGCTGGGAGTAAGCTTCTCGAAGAAGTTCACCTCCATCTTCCTTAAAGTACTCGCGAAGATGATGTTGAGGTTGTTGCCTCCGTTGATGAGTACCTTCGCGAGCCTGATGTCCGCGACCACAAGGTCTAGGACTAGTGGGAGTTTGCCTGGCTCAGAAAAGTTCGCCCACTTATCCACCCTGAAGAACGAGATGGGGACCTCCGACCACGGAAGGGGTCGTGGTACCCCAGGCTCGATGGACAAGATCTAGCGGAGGTGAAGCTTCTAAGTCCTCTTGGAGAAAAACCCCGATTCGCCACCAAAGATGACGTTGACCACCTTGGATACATCCAGGAAATCCTTGGCATCTGTCTTGCTCTTCGGGTCCTCATCGTCCTTGTCCTTCTTCTTCTTGTCGCCCTTATCCAAGGGCGGGGCGTTGAGGGACCTCCGGAGTTGATAGCACTCGAAAGCAGCGTGCTTCGAGTGTGGGTGCCACGGGCACTGCTTCTGCAGGAGTTTGTCGAATTCCTCTTGCAGATTGTTGTTGTTATTCTTCTTGCCTCGCGGGGCGTGGTTGATAGCCGCAACAAGATCGTCTGGCTTGCGCTTTCGGGAGGATCCCGGGTAGTCCCGCTGGCCTCTGTCGTTGCGGTGGTCGTTGCTATGCTTTGAGTAGTCGATGCCGCGCTTCAAGAACCGGTCGCACTCTTGCTCCTCTTAGTCCGCCCAGGTCTGCATCATGTCGTGCAGGGCAGCAACGGTCTTGGGACGGTTGTGGCCGAAGTCATGGAACAGAGCTTGGTCGGTGAGGCCATTGTGGAAGCAGTCGATGACGTCGCTGTCTGAGATGTTGGCGGTCGTGGCTCGGGTGTCGAAGAAGCGGCATGTGTACAAGCATATGAGCTCGTTCCTTTCTTGCTTGCACTGGGACAGGTCATGTCGAGTACCTGCCAGTGCAATCGCCCCCTGGAAGTTGTCGATGAAGATGTCGCGCAGTTGCTCCCAGGAGTCGATGGAGTTCTTTGTGAGGCTCTCCAGCCATGTGAGTGGAGCAATCTCCAAGACCATCGGGAAGTAGGTGACCTTGGTGGTGTTGGTCCCACGTGCAACTTCAATGACCATCGGGCAGCAGGGAGGCTCCCCTACGGAGCAGCGGGGCGGCTCCCCTGCTGGTGATTTGGAGTAGCTTGACGCCTGGGGTGGCCCCCAGGTGTTCTGCTAGCTTGGCTTTCACCCTAGCCCTTGCGCCTTTGTGAGACTGAGGGCATCGGGTTTTGCTGGTTGATCTAGATGAGTGCTTTCTGAGCCATGTGCAAGGCTGTCTGGACTTGCGGGTTGGGGTTGCCTGCTAGCACCGCGGTTATAGTGGCGATGTTAGCGACAGAAGTGTTGAAGCCCGCATCTTGTGCTGCCGTGAATTCTGCTTCGAGGTTGCATTGGGCGCGGTTGCGGCGTGCATTGGCGTCCCTTCTGCGCTTGGCACGTTTCCTGTTGCATAGCCGGCGAGCGGCACGCTCTTCCGCAGCCTCATTGGCATGATCCACGGTGTGTTCATCCTCCGATATCTGCTCTAGCACTTCCTTGCGGTGTCCGTTGTTGTACTCGTCGGATTCCGCCATGAAGACGTGGCGGTGCATGGATGGGTCATCGGAGCTGTAGTCCACGAGTACAATTCCGTCGGGGATACACTCACCGAGTGGTCTGCCCTCTTGAAAAGGCAGGGAATCAAGGTGAGCGACCAGTCTTTCGTCGTCTCCGAGTAGGTCGGAGGGTTTCATGCCCTTCCCGTACACAAAGCGACCCTCCGCGGTGGAGGTTATAACTAATCCCTGGCCACCGGAAGTGGGTTCGGCATCGGGATCGAAGTCCAAGTCGTAGTCATCGAAGATAGGGGCCTCCCGACATGCGGTGGCGACCTTCTCCCCGAGCTCGAGTAGTTCATCCAGATCCTTCTCCAATGCGGAGTAGAATTGGGACTTGGTGGCCTCCTGGTAGACAGTGGCCGCGTTGCGCAAACCAAACGGGAAATGGTCACGCTTTCCCTTAGATGGAGTCGAGTCCGGTCCGGGGCAGCAATAGTGCTGAAATCTCTCAAAAAACGCCTATAAAACCCTGCAAGACCAAGAAAATTTTGCACTTGTGTAACAGTCTCAGGGGTAGGCCAGCTCCTAATAGCATCAATTTTCACTCCATCGACTTCAATTTTGCACTTGTGTAACAGTCTCAGGGGTAGGCCAAGAAAAGCAACTCGATTGGTGCAGAAGATGCACTTCTCAAGGTTAGCAGACAAACGTGCCTCTCACAAGGCATCAAAAACAGCACGTAGGTGATCAAGATGTTCTTCAAGTGACTTGCTATATGTCAAGATATCATCAAAATAAATCACCACAAATTTGCCAATGAAAGCACGTAAAACCTCATTCATCAATCGCATGAAAGTGCTAGGCGCATTAGTTAAACCAAAAGGCATGACGAACCACTCATATAAGCCAAATTTTGTTTTAAATGCAGTTTTCCATTCATCTCTTAATTTCATTCTAATTTGTTGGTAGACACTACGCAAGTCAATCTTTGTAAAAATTATAGAGCCACTTATTTCATCAAGCATATCATCCAACCGAGATATAGGGTGACGGTATCTTATGGTTATGCTGTTAATGGCTCTACAATCTACACACATGCGCCAAGTACCATCTTTCTTAGGAAGCAAAAGCACAGGCATAGAACAAGGGCTAAGGCTCTCACGAACATACCCGCGGTCCAGAAGTTCTTGGACTCGGCGCTAAATTTCTTTAGTCTCCTCTGGGTTGGCCCTATATGCTGCTCGGTTCGGCAAAGAAGCTCCCGGGATCAAGTCAATTTGATGCTCAATGCCTCTCAAAGGGAGTAGTCTGGGTGGCAGTTCTTGTGCAAACACATCTTCATACTCCTGCAAAATGTTAGTAACAGCAGGAGGCAAAGTGCTCGCCTTACATATCAAAGCATAGCACATTGCAGAGGCATTAATATCAACAAGATAAGATTTAGATGCAAGCACAAAAGAACTTTTTAATTTAATTTCCTATTGTTTTTAAATTTTAGCCTCATTGGCCAAGTTCATGGCCGTGCTACGTCTACTTACTCCTGAAGATGCCAGGAAAGGGTGGGTTCCTCACCTTCCGCGGCGACCTGGAGAAGTCCTACAACTGTGACCAGAAGGCCAATGAGTATGCCTCAACCACGCGTGTAACAGATACTTCATGAGAAGTACTCGCGGTCGCGCAAGAACTCTTCGGGACAGGGCTGGAAATCCCCACAAAGAAGGCAAACAAGACCAACCTGCAGCCCACTGGAGAACTCGCTCTGAAGACCATCCAGCTGCAGGAGGGAGACCCGCCCAAGACCGCCCTGATCGGGTCACATCTTGATCCTAAATAGTAAAGCGCGCTCATCAGTTTCCTTAGGGCCAACCGGGACATATTTGCGTGGAAACCAGTGGATATGCCAGGGGTGCCCAAGGAGCTGATCGAGCATAGCCTGAAAGTAGATCCTGATGCTACCCCTAAGAATTAGTGTCTCCGTAGATTCGCTCAGGATAAGAGGGAAGCAATTGAAAAGGAGTTGGGTAAACTACTCGCGGCTGGTTTCATCAAAGAGGTGTACCACCCAGAGTGGGTTTCCAACCCTGTCCTTGTAAAAAAGAAGAATAATAATGAATGGAGAATGTGTGTCGATTATATCACTTTGGGCTACCGCGCATTGATCAAGTAATCTACTACACCGCCGGCTGTGTACTCCTCTGCTTCCTTGACTGCTACTCGGGCTAATATGAGATTGCCCTCAAGGAAGAAGATCAAACCAAGACCGCTTTCATCACGCCCTTTGGGACTTATGCCTACAAGACCATGTCCTTTGGGTTGAAGAACACGGGGGTTATGTACTAGCGGGCGATCCAAATGTGTTTTGCAGACCAGCTACATCGCAATGTGGAAGCCTATGTGGATGAGTGTTAACGGTCATTAAGTGCAAAATTCGACCGTCAACTATACTCACAAACAAAGGAAAACTATATTTCTTACTCACATAATTGTATCACTAACCTAGTTTCACAGATCTATTGTCTATCTAACCTTTGCAGGAATACAAGTCCCAAATAAGAAGGAAACACGAAGGATACGCAACAAAACATACATAGAAGATCACTCGCTGCAACACACTTACAAGGAGGGCCCACTTGGCAGAGCAAACGGGCGTGCCAAGGCACCAGCACCCAAAGGATAAGACCAGGCCCACCTGCCAGAGTACCAGGGGAAGGCTGCACCTGGAGAGAGCCACCCAGGGGCCGACCCACCTGGGTCGGCCGACCCTGGACTGACTCCCGTCCAGGTGCATTTCGAGGAGGAGTCGCCGCCAAGTCACCTGATCCTCGAGGATAATGTTTCCATATTAAAGGATGGTGGGAACTGACCTTGGAGACTATAAAAGGAGGCCCTCACCCCATCATTCAACACACACAACACTTGAAGCTTCTCTCTCTCCCTCACAAGACTTGTACTCCTTAGGATAGTGGAGCTAGGCTAGTGCCTCATCTCTTAGTGAAGCAAGTTGTCCTCGGGGCTGGAGAAGCATTCCTCGGCCTTGGGTAATGGCTTTGTATTCGGATCATCAGTACTTTATTCATAATGCAGAGCTGACCTATGGTTGTTCTGCTATCTTAGTAGCTTATCATGCTTTGGCTGGTTATGCTGTTTTGATAGTGAATCATATCATGGCTTGGTGCTTCATTCGTTATGCTTTATATATGATTAGGCCAGATGATCTGGGTAAGGATATTAGTTCATTGTGCCTTCGGGCTTGCCTTAGCGTTTTACTTGTCCATCCGAAGGGTGGGAGACCCGGGGGCGCTAAGGTAGTGACCTCATACACGAGCGTGGTGCTCGGGTATGCGGGATCCTTCGAATATGACCGTGCTCCACAGTGTTACTGGGGTAGACGGCAGGTGGTGATAGCCCTGTCCGTCCGCTACAAAGCTGCTTCGTGGTTAGTGTACTCCCCGACGTTCGGGTACGGTGTAGGAGTTCTAAAAGATGTAACGGCCCGGATGTTCTCCGGGACGAGACATTCTCCCTGGTATCCCTAATTTCCCAGCACCTATAGTCCTAACCATATGTATGTTGCATAACCCTTGCTTGCCTGAATAGATACTATTAGGAGTTGTTGTATGCCTATGCTCCCACTAACCTTAGGTTTATTCGTTCATTCTTTATCCAGAGTTGGCTTGAGTGTGTGTGTCATATTACCCTCATTCATATCTTTATCATAACTTACCCCTGTATTGTTATAGTCTATATCTTATTCATGCTATCTCGATTATGTACCGAGTAAACTCTTTTACATCATGCCCTCCTTTGGGAAAATATAAATAACGATACCCGAATACTCTCCGGGTGAAATGCTACAACGGTATATCCGTGTGCTTGCGGATTCATTCTGTAATCGTTAAGACATACCACACGACATTTCTGGCGCCGTTGCTGGGGACTAACAATCCTGGTGACAACGTTAAGAAATGTCAACAATGACGTGGTCATAAAGACCAGAATTCCCGAGGACCTCATTGCAGACCTGGTGTGGCAGAACCGCCTAAATTAACCCGGCTCAAGTGCGCTAGCCATCATCCGTAGAGATGAGATAGCTCATACGCACTTTAAATGGTGTAATTCGACAGTTTGTCGGGTAAATCCTGATAAAACCACTTGAAAAACGTCGATCGAACCCAGTGTACAAAATACTCACATGAAGGCAAGTCCAGAGGTTACAACATTCCACAACTTTTACATCACAAAGTCTGACATTTATTTATTACAAACCAAGCTTCGAAATTGAGTTCATGAAACAAGTACTACATAGTTTCAATATGAAACAGTTATTCAGAGTTCATAACAGCAGAAAGAAAACATGATAATCTATCATCTCTTCGGATACCACGACAAAGCCCATACGTGGCATCACTCGTCTAAGTTATTGTTGGCCGAAGACGTATCCCATTCCATGGACCAACCAGGCGGCAAGGTACAAGGTCAAGTTAAACTGGCTATCATATCTTCAAATGATTCACCTGAAAATCACATCGCAAGCAAGGCTGAGTATACTCATACTCAGCAAGACTTACCCGTCGGGTAAAAGTTTACCGACTCCTAAACATGCATGGCTCTAAAGCTCTAGGTTTTATTTTTGCTGAAAAGCAACAAAGAGTAAGTCTTTATTTTCAGATTTTAGCTTTCAAGATTCTAGTTCAACTTAACGCACGAGTGAGGACAAAGTGCTCAGAAAAGACTTGTGTTGGTCTCTAAGGGCAGTCCATGTCCTAGAAAGCTGCCAGATGTAGGCGGGCCCGGCCTCGGGGAGGCGGGACGTTACAGAATGGTATCAGAGACGACTATCACGGATTCATGGGTGCATACGAGCATAGTGCGCGGACATGAGCATGGGCATGTGCAGGTCAGGGGCACAGACATGTAGGCGGGCGCGTGGCGGGTCAGTGCGCGGGCATCAAGGATGCGTCGTTGACACTGGACGCACAGACGTGGCACATGGGCTGTTGGCACTGGATGCACGGACGTGGCACATGGGCTGTTGGCACTGTGGACGTATGGACGTGGCCAAGAGGGGATGTTCCTGGCTTGGGGTTGACCGACGAGGACGTCGGTCTCTTAAGGGAGTGAGGATGTGACATCCGGACCCAAGGCTTAATAAGATTAATAGGATACTCATACCAACAAGTTGCAACTTTGTTTCCGGAAGCTGATCCCCAAAAAACATTGAGGTTAAGCGTGCTTGGCCTAGAGCAATTTCAGGATGGGTGACCGACCAGGAAATTCTTCTTGGGTGCGCATGATTGAGGACAAAGTGCGCAGAAAAGACTTGTGTTGGTCTGTGAGGGCAGTCTATGTCCTAGAAAGTTGCCAGATGTAAGCGGGCCCGGCCTCTGGGAGGCGGGACGTTACACCTGGAGGAAACATTCAACAGCCTCCGGAAGTTCTCCTCTGGGAGGCGGGACGTTACACCTGGAGGAAACATTCAACAGCCTCCGGAAGTTCTCCAATGTAAGCTCAACCCGACTAATTGCGTCTTCGGCATACCGTCAGAGAAATTACTCGGGTTCATCATGAGTCATAGGGGGATTGAAGCTAACCCAGAAAAGATCACCGCCATCACCGATATGAAGGATCCGACAACTATCAAGGACGTATTACTCGGGTTCATCATGAGTCATAGGGGGATTGAAGCTAACCCAGAAAAGATCATTGCCATCACCGATATGAAGGATCCGACAACTATCAAGGACGTTCAGAAGCTAACAGGGTGCATGGCAGCGCTCAACAGATTCATCTCACGGCTTGGAGAATGGGACCTTCCCTTCTTCAAGCTACTGAAGCAAAAAGACAAGTTTCACTGGATGGAGGAAGCCGAGCAGGCACTACAGGACCTTAAGCTACATCTGCAGTCACCTCCCATAATCACAGCACCACATCCAGGCAAGAACATGCTGATGTACATCATCGCAACGACTCACGTGATCAGCAGGCACTGCAGGACCTCAAGCTACATCTGCAGTCACCTCCCATAATCACAGCACCACGTCCAGGTGAGAACTTGCTGATGTACATCACCGCAACTACTCACGTGATTAGCATAGCAATCATGGTGGAGCGCAACACGGAGGGCCATGCATTTGGTGTGCAGAGGCCAGTTTATTTCATCAGTGAAGTACTTTCTAAATCGAAGTTCCGCTATCCTTCAGTTCAGAAACTACTCTACGCAATACTCATCACATCCAGGAAGCTCCGCCACTACTTTGACGAGTACAAGATCTCAGTCGTTACTGATTTCCCGTTGGCGGATATGCCACTGGTCGTATATCCAAGTGGGCAGTAGAACTGGGGGCTCTCTCCATCAACTTCAAGCCAAGGACAACCATCAAATCCGAAGCATTGGTTGATTTCATGGCTGAGTGGAGCGAAAACCAAGTACCAACTCCAGCCAGCCACCTAGAGCATTGGATGATGTACTTCGATGGATAACTCAAGCTTGAAGGCGGCGGGGCAGGAGTACTTTTCATCTCTCCAAAGGGCGAACAACTCAAGTACGTCTTGCAAATCCTTTGGAAGGTGTCCAACAACGAGGCCGAGTATGAAGCGCAAGTCAACAAGGAGTGGGACTGCACAAAGGAGGAGATGGACGCATACGTCATGGAAGTGCGCAAGCTGGAGAACAAGTTCGCAGGCCTGGAGATTCACCACGTCGTCCGGGACAACAACGTCGGAGCAGACATACTCTCTAAGCTTGGTTCTACTCTAGCCGAAGTCCCAGCAGGAGTCTTTGTCCAAGAACTCAAGGAACCGTCGATCAAGACCACGCCACAGGTAACCACCGGCTCGGGATCATAGGATTCCAGTCGGGAGGTCATGGTGACGAAGGTCGATTGGCGGGGTACTTATATCAATTTCATCAAGGAAAAGAAACTACCTCTTGGGGTGACAAAGAAGAGTGCAAAAGCAATACGCATCATGAGGCGTAGTAAAGGTCTTGTGATGGTAGGAGATTTACTCTACAAGCACGGAGCAAGCTCTAGAGTACTCATGAAGTGTGTCCCAAGGGCTTGTGGCCGCAATATTCTACTCGAGATAAATGAGAGAACCTGTGGCAATCACGCAACATCCAAGACACTAGTCGGGAAAGCTTACATGGAAGGTTTTTGGTGGCCAACAACAGTTTCTAACGCCGAAGACCTTGTACCCAAATGTCAGAAGTGTCAATTCTTCGGCAAGTAGTCTCATGTCCTGGCACACAACCTCATCACCATACCGCCTTCCTGGCCCTTCACATGCTGGAGCCTCGACATGATTGGGCCTCTAACAATAGTGCCAGGAAGTTTTACACATTTGCTTGTAGCCATCGACAAGTTTACAAAGTGGATCGAGTACAAGCCTATTATCAAACTCACTCCAGACAGGGCAGTCGATTTCATCTCAGACATCATGTACCGCTTTGGCTTCACAAATACTATCATCACAGATCTGGGCTCCAATTTTACTGCAAATCAGTTTTGGGAATTCTGTGACAGTAATGCAATAGAGGTGAAGTATGTATCGGTGGCACACCCGAGGGCCAACGGACAGGTCGAGAGGGCAAATGGTTTGATTCTGGATGGCCTGAAGAAGAGACTCTATGACGAGAATAGCAAAAAGGGTGGCAAGTGGATTTATGAACTGCCTCATGTCGTCTGGGGGTTTCAAACTCAACCGTCAAAAGCCACAGGACATACTCCCTTCTTTCTTGTCTATGGGTCAGAAGCTATTCTCCCAGCAGACATCATGTGGCGCTCTCCCAGAATCGAGATGTACGAAGAAGGAGAGGCGGACGAAGCGAAGCAGCTGGAATTGGACTCAGTCGACGAAGCCAGATGCAGTGCCCTCGTCCAATCAGCCCGCTATCTGTAGGGAATTCGACGTTACCACGATCGCAATGTACGGGAGCGGTCTTTCAGCATTGGTGATCTGGTCCTTCGCAGTATCCAGGATGAAACAAGGTTTCACAAGCTTAATTCTTGGTGGGAAGGTCCCTTCATCGTGTCGGAAGTTACAAGACCAGGGTCATATCGCCTGCAGCACCCTGATGGCCAGGAAGTTCCTAACTCCTGGAATATAGAGCACCTTCGGAAATTCTACGCTTAGTTGTAAACAATTCGCCAGTTGCATGTCAGCATGTAAGGAAAATGGCCTCATTAGGCCATATTGTGATTTTGGTGATTGAGTGACAACATGGTCAATGGGACTAACGAGTTTGTGAGCTCAAGTGTGTAGGATTTTTAGGTTCCATGGATGGAGTCCAAACCATCTCCAAGATAGTCCAAATCGTCTCCAAGACACAATTATCTTAGCGACGATTTGGACAAGTGGCAGAAAAACTACTAGGGACTGGATGAACCGATGCATAGGGTATATATGCCGTTGGTGTAATTCTGCTCAGACAACACGATCAAGACTGAAGATTTCAGTGCGACCGGATAATCCGACACCCCATGCACAAGCGTCGGAGCAATTTTGGAGCATTTTTAGCCCGAGAGCAGGTTATTCTTTCTGCAAACTTGCCTTCACGACTGGATGAACTGACTGAGGCGTTGGAGCATCTGACGGTCTACCAGATGAAGCATCGAAGCAATGACGCAAGCAAAAGCAGCACTGTCAGGGTTCAATGGCTACTATTATACTCAGTGTCACCGGATGATTCGACACATACGACCGGATGATCCGACGCCTACGTACTTTTCTAGGTAAAAGTATGTAACGGCTCTATTGAGTTTTTGGGCTATATATATGCCTCACCAGGGTCATTTGAGGTTGTTGGGGGTCGGGAGAAACCCTAGAAACATTGTAGAACACCTCCAAACCACCCAAGAGCATATTGATCACATCCTTAAGTTTAACACAAGCTTTGTGAGAGTTAGTGCTAGAATTAGCTCTTGTAAGATTGAGAGAAGCAAGGTGTGAACCTTGTGTGCTGGTTCTATAAGTGAAACACAAGTGTATCTCGGTGTGCCGGCCCCTTGGAGCTTTGGTGGCTCGCCGGCAAGTCTACGACCCTCCAGCTTGGTGTGGAGCGGCGTTGACAGCTTTGTGCGGGGGACGTGCAGACCCCCTTCCTTGGTGGAGAAGCTCCTTATTGGAAAGCGGGATCAAGGTGACCATGGTGACTTGACATAGTCTTAGTGGCAAGCCAAGAAGAGTCCCGGAAGAGACTTGGTTGCCGGGAAGCAATACTCTTTGTGAGTGCTTCAACAACGTGGATGTAGGAGTGGCTTTGTGCCTAACCGAACCACGGGATAAATCCTCATGTCAAGAGTTTGCTTCCTCTCACCCCCTCTCTTAAGCTTCCGCATTTATTACTTGCAACCTTTGTGTGCCTTTACTTTCATAGAGTAGCATCTTGATAGGATTGGCTATAGGTTGCAAAACTCTTTGGGATGAGAGTTTCTCACTAGAAGAACCCCAGTTGCACATCTAGATAGCATGTTTTAGTTTAAGTTTTGTGCAAACTAGATTGAGCCATAGGTTAAGGTTTTAAAGTTGTCTAATTCACCCCCTCCCCCTCTTAGGCTACGAGCACCGATTCCTTTCACAGCATTACTATAAATAAAGAGTTGATTTCATCCCAATTTGACTACTTTATGTGTGTTTCAACTCGGGGGCTTTCGCCACGAGTTCTTGCATATTTTCCCCTACGTAAACTCGGGGGCTCTGCCACGAGTTCTTATGCTTTTTTGACTACTCATACTCGGGGGCTTCGCCACGAGTACTTGAACTTAGCTCGTCTACACTCGGGGGCTTCGCCACGAGTGCTTGCGACTAAGTATAGCCCATGAGGCAAAGCACTCGAGTACTTCCCGTACTCCTATAATTCCAGCTACTGCCACGACTACTCAACAGAGAGCGTTAACGCACGAGCTGAAGGGGTTATCAAGCCCATCACACGGTTAAGTTATTCCTTGCCACACGCAAGACGTTGACCCGTTCAGGCCTCTAAGCCTCAAGGCCAGCCTAGCGTACCGCTTGATCGGGTAAATCCAGGCTAAATCCTTTCACGCTACGAGCACTCTTATGGAACGTCAAGTTATTGACTACATCCAAGTCGTTGCTCTTGGAGTAGCTTAACCCAAACATCTCCAATCACTCTAAGTCCTATGATCATACCAGCAAAATAATGAATAAAGAGATGTGCTGAAAAATGATCAACACGCAAATTTATATACATATACACAAACAACATAAAGTTTTTATCATGACACATTGTTTTTGCAGCGATGGGCAATTTTGTCGGCGATGGGCTCAACCTCTTCACGATACTTTGTGAATTGCTCAACAGAGCAATCGGCCGCCATCCCCTCTCCGACTTCACCAACGTGAGAGCCTGAGCAATATATGTCCTGGTATCTTCGGATATATAGCTGGCAACCTTCTGGGGAGTCGCGCGAAGCTTCTCCAGCAGTGTCTGCTCCTCAGCTTCATTCGGAAACTCCACCTTCTCCATGACAGCTTGTGAAGCGGCCTTGAAATCTTCAAGTTCCTTCTGCATATGATCTTTCTCCACAAGCATGGACTTGATCTGCTGCATGGTGTCGTGGAATTGGACGTCTGTGTCCTAGAGGATCTTCTCGAGGCGCTCGACATCATCTGCGCCACGGTAAACAAGGTTCTTCAGATCTATAAATCATATTTTATTTCTTTTGCAAAGTAGATTTGAGTTCTCCGTGCAAAAGACAAGAGGAAGTATTTGGGAGTTTCAGAAACTATTCGAACAAACGCGAGCAAAAGACAACAAGACAAGGCGACAAGTTACCTTTGTGGGCCTTGGTAATCTTC
This sequence comes from Panicum miliaceum, assembly GCA_032594955.1. NCBI lineage: Eukaryota > Viridiplantae > Streptophyta > Magnoliopsida > Poales > Poaceae > Panicum > Panicum miliaceum. The sequence goes on along the minus strand of CM064060.1, from coordinate 24,734,965 downwards.
TTGTTCTTCTCAATCAGCTTGGCTTTCTCCTTCTAAAGATTTTGGATGTCGTTCATAAGGAGCCAAGTTTCTCAAGTGCATTTGTTCTTCAATTGCTCGAGCTCATTGCGCAGATCAATCCTTTCTGGATTTCTTCATCAATGCGCTTATCTTTCTCATGCAATTTGCGATGGCCGTCCTCAATAAACTTGAGTTTTCAGATTTCTCCTGGGACCAGTCCATCAGATTCTGCAAAGTCAAAATACAGCACTCAGCACAGATTATACCAAGATAGAGAATTTAGAAAACTACTTGAGGAAGATAGATACTTACAGTGGTGAATTCATACAAATCCTTAAAAATGGTCTGGAGATGTTTTCTTTTCTCATGGGTCAGGTATGGATCGTCGATCAGGCCCATCTTGATGGCATGCTGCCAGCCATACGGCGTCACGATCAGATCCTCCTTCTCCACAGTATCCGCGCTGGGTTCGGACGTACCCACGGTACTAGCATCTCCTGCGCTCGTGGTCCCAGCGGTGTTAGCACCAGGATCCGAAGTACCCGCGATACTAGTACCTTCTGCGCTGGACTCCTCGGGCAGCTCACCTGCCACTTCACTTGCAGTCACTAGTCTAGCCACGGGCAGATTAGTTCTGGGAGACGGAGGAGGCAAGATGGGCTCACCTTCGGGTATTTAAGGAGCAGGGGTCTCAACTTCCACCCGCTCCGGTTTGACTTGCTCCAGCACGGTTTCTTTCTCCACCTCGATACTGGTGGACGGAGGAGGAGGAGGAGGAGGAGCACCCATCTCCAACGCTATAACATCCGAGCCTTTTTCAAGCTCGGGGGCTTGGGTTGCCGGGGCATCGCCTGGTTCGTCGAAGCCCAGAGCAGAGGAAGGCCTGGGTAACAAGCGACTACGTTAACTATCAAACAATGGAAATCTACAAAGAATACAAGTTCAAGTACTCGACACTTACTTGGAAGACCTCTTGGTCACCATCTTCTTCAGTTGGGTAAGCCCAGGCCCTCGAGTACCTGACTTCCCTGAGCCGCTAGCAGGTTCCTTCGCTTAAGCCTCCGAGGCGCTCGGTGGGATGAGGTCGCGAGGGTCGACGCAACGTCACCAGCTGAAGGGTCCGTCACACCAAGCTTGACATCGGTTCCTTGTGTGGCATCATTCCCGGCAGAGCCCGTCTTTCCCTGGTCCTTGGATTGCTTAGACAGGGGGGAGGTCGGAGGACTGAGGATAGAACAAGAATAATTCAGCAAAGAACTTCAAAATCGACAAGACAAGTACTAGAAGGTAGTGCTTACCTAGGGTTGTCGTCTGACAAGCCGGTGAGGGAGAGTATGCGCTTCCTCACAACTCCTCGCGGCTTGGTCGGATGGCTCAGAATCTCCATGCTGCTGGTCGACTCCTTACCAGTCTTCTTCAACATAGCTGCTAGAGGAAGATCGTCGTTAGAATCCGTCATTTCTTCATCAGTTAAAGGGTCACAGTCTAAGCGACTGATCTTAGGCCTCTGAAATGCACTTGGCTTGAGATGATCAGCCTGAGGCACATCGGGATTTGGAGCAGGACACCTGAACAGATCAGTGTGCTCCTGCAGAAAATGACAACAACAAGTTAGCAGCCAGCGATAATTTATATCTACAAGTACTGCAAGTACTCGACAAACAGATTACTCACCGGTTCCGGCGGATTTACCGCGCTGAAAAGCTTCGGGACATAAGGAACCATGTTCACATTGAGTAGTTGTAACTCCTCGGGTGTTTAAATTACAAAATAAGGCTCATTAGCTTAACACGATGCATAAATAATTGAGAAAAGTTTAAAAGAAACGAATTATAAATTGGTTTTGCTTTAAATTGAAAATAGTTGGGTATATGTGCATAAGTACATGTACATTAATCAAACAAATTAAATAACTTTCACATCGATGCAAACATGGCTACGAAATTTGAATAGGAACATCATTATCGACATGACAAAAAAAAGTCTAGTTGAAGCCTAGGGGAAAATATGAAGTTTCAACCAGGAAATGAAGTGATCTCCAAATCATACTTTTTAAGTTTTTAAAATAACTTCTAAACTAGAGCTCAAATGAACCTGGGCCTGAAACAAAACTTGTGTACCTTTTCATTTTGAACAACTTTCATGTTCAGAGATTTTTGAGTTGCCACACGAAAATTTGCGAAACACTTGAATTTGCAAACCAGCCCCTTCCTTTTCTTCTATTTCCACTGCAGACCCTTCTTTCTCCGCCCTGCCCGACCCTCCGACGCGCCGTCGATGCAGACCCTTCCTTCTCCACTCGCCCGACCCTCCGCTTCGCCCGACCTTACGCTTCGCCCGACACTCCGCCCGCCTCGCAGTCGTTGCAGGCCACCTGGCCGGCGATGCCTGACCGGCGCTAGGCGCCACGCCAATGCCTGGCTGCGCTCTCCTCGCACGCGCTCCTCCCCAGTCCGCGCATGCCACGCGCACGCCGGCCTCCGCTCGCCGCCCACTATGCCCAATGGACAAGCCGCGCCGTGCCCGTGTCCCCGCCGCGTCCCGCCAGTCGCCGCACTCACCGCCCGGCAAGCCAGCTGCTGCAGCTCCCCGCCCAACCCACGCGCCGCGTGATCTCCCGCTCCCCACACCAAATCCTCAGCGCCCACTCCCCTGCCCGCGCCCGCCGCGCCGGCTCTGTTCGCCGCCCACCGCGACCAGTAACGCGCCCCCGTCGTGCCGCCCCTCCCCAGTGTTGCCCGGTCCTCTCCCTCCCTCCTGGAGCCTATTAAAGGCGACACCAGGCCACTCGCGCGCGCGCCTCAACCCCCATAACGCCGCCGCCGTTGCCATTGCCGCCGCCGTGCACCACCCGCCCGCACCCGCCCGTGGAGTCCCATCCTCTAACCTCCCACTGCCCAAACCCATCACCCAGCGAGCTTGCCCTCCCTCCACTAAAGCTCACCGGCCTCTTCCCCGGCCATCTCGACCACTGGAGCACCGCCAGCGCCGCCCGCGCCGCCGCCGCTCCCCTGCTGCTCTGTGGACAGCCCACTCCGAAGCTCCTCTGCCCAAGCCAAGCCTCGAAACGGGTTTCCCTCGACGCCGCGAACCTCATCGACCAGCCCACGCTCTCCCCTCCTCATCGGAGCACCGTCGCCGACGCTCTGCACCGCCGCCGCCCCTCTACTCCGCGCCGACGAGCCACCTCCGGCCACCCCCAACCCCGACCAAGGCCATCCCAAGGTAGCTCTCACCTCCTTGGATCTCCATGACCCTTTTTCCCTTGCCGCCGACGAGCCCCCTCGCCGGAATCTGGCCGGCCGCCGTGCCAGTGCCGCCCAGGGACCCAATTGCAACGTTTGAAATCTTTAAAAGAGTCTGCACGCAAGTTTCCAGGGGCATAACTGTAAACCTGTGTTTAAACTTTGAATTCAAAAACAGCGAACTTGTAAAATTTGTATAAAATCATAGAAAAATCCGAAAAATACAAACTCAGCTGTTCTTGAATCGTTAGATGAAAATCTACAACTTTGGTTAGATGTTTTTTGTTCAGTTGCTTGCTAAATCATGCTCTAAATTAAATGAAAAGTTTAATAGACTTTAATTGTACCAACTGGTGTAAACCAGTTCTGAATCGGATTTTTGGACAGTATATTGGTTGCTTGATGTGTAAGCCAGTGTAAAAATCTTAGGACCAGAATCCATCTCTAGCTAAACTTTTTGTTAAACTTTATTCGTGCCATGAAATAATAAAACTAAATTGAAACGGCTGTTATATTGTGTTTCATGCTTTGAAACTTTTCCAGAGCTGTTTTAGTGATGCCTCAATACCACAGAAAAAGTTTAGAACCTATTTCCTTCCTGTAACTTATTTATATAATTTTATGGTGGGAAAAATTCACTAAATAAAGATAATTAGTTTCTGTGCTTGGAAATTATTCAACTTTTTACTGTAGGACACTTTAGAGTAGCTCTTGCTGTATAAAAAGTTTCATATACAGAAAACCTGTAAAACATCCTGTATAAATTAATCTTTATTAAAATAGGTGTATATTGTCCTATTTATTATGCCTTGTATCTTGCACAATAAAATCTGAACAATTTACAGTGACACATATATGGATAGATTAACACCCTGTAAAAGTTTTAGCATCAATACATGAATGGTTTGTTCTGTATAAAAATAATTAGGTTCTAGCAGTGGCTGTGTAATACATTTTTCATAATTTTTCTGCTGCATAAAAATGTCTGAAAGTTTTAAAATAGTCTTATCTCTGCATAGTGTACTCTGAATAAAAATTTCATCACCAAAAGTTACCTAGATCAGTGTTTGCGCTTAATCCATGCTTATACTGCAAAAATTAAATTTCCAATACAACACCACCCCTTCTGTTAAAGAGTGCCAAAGAAATCGTAACTAAGTAACTTTACAACCAAATCTATGCTATTATGGACTACAACTTTATCGTAAAGGAAAATGATCGTCATATACCATCACTACAACTTACACTTGTGCATTCATATAGAATCGACTACTCTCGCCGACGGAACGTATGAGCTGGTGCCCGCGTCCGAGAGTGAGCAGCGTGAAGCTCAAGTGAATCTAACTGAAGCTTTCAAAGACCCGAGCCCAAGTTCGGGCGAGCCCCAAGCTAACTTTACCCAAGAAGGCAAGCCCCGGAGCATGAACCCTGTTTTTCTAAATTATGCAACTTAATACTCTATTCTACTTATGCATTAAGTTTATAGGAGTTGGATGAAAACTTAGTTGCATGATCCTAGGTACCCATGCTCTGAACACTAGATGTAAGATTCGATAGAATGCTATGCTAATAGGACTCGGTAAAAGTCGAGTGATTTCCTGTCACTCGCGAGAACTTAGGAGTTGAATGTTTACTACATGCTACAATCATAAGGTCGACGGACGGGGCTATGGTGCGATGTTTATGTTGATGCTTGAGGCCCCGTCTGTTTAGTGAAAAATGCTAAGGCTGCAGTGTGTGGTAGTGGTGGTTAAGTCTTTGAACGTACTAACCACATGCCGAGAATATGGTAATCGGTAAGCTTAAGTACCTAATCGGACCGGCAAGTGGACAGCATCCCACCCTCTCAGCTTCGGTTCCATGCGCGCACATGGTGGGTGCAGAGCTAGGCTCTGTAGTCTCGGAGGGTGGCCCTGATCCACAACCCAGGAAGAAAGGGGAAAAGTTGCACATGTGACTCTAGGAGTAACCACGTGACGTGTGTTTAGGTTTCCCTTGCAAGGTTAAGAAATTCGATTCGAATCGTCCGTTTCTCGCGGTTATTGAGACTGCTTGACCCTTTTACCACATAGAGTAAGAAGAGGAACAATGATGATGATTAATCTTGATGGATGAAAAATTAATTCTTTCACCGTGCATGAAATTGGATAGTTGCTTACCTCGAATGGTTAAAGAAAATTAGAATCTGGAGCTAAAATTTGAAAGTAAGGACCTACTTGTATATGCTTTTCGGCAAAACAAACCCCTTGAGCCAAAAAGCCTTGCATGTCTAGAAGTCGGGTAAGTATATTCCACTAGTCGGGTAAGCCTTGCTGAGTATTAGTATACTCAGCCTTGCTTGTGGCTTGTTTTCAGGTGATACTTTCGAGGATGTGATCGCTAGTTTGACTTGGCCGTGTACTCTTCCTCCTGGTTGGTCGGTGGAATGGATACGCCCCCGGCCAACGATGATACTGCCGAGTGATGTCTCGTACGGGCTTCATCGAGACATTCTGTATCGTCAAGTAGTTTATCATTATTTTTCCGCTGCATTGAACTCTGAAGAACTCAATTACTTTGAACTCTGAAGTGCCTTATTTTACGAACTCGAACTCAGTTGTAACAATAATTTATGATGAACCCTGTGGTGTAAAATTTGTGGAATGTTGTATCCTCTGGGCTCACCTTCGTGTGAGTACATGTATGTGTGGTTTCGATCGGCAAAAACCGTGGTTGTATCGGGAGGTTACCCGACAGACCAATCGATTATTCCGTTTGAAGCGCGAGTTAGCCCTGATTGCCCTTGTGGTGATGGTTAGCGCGCTTGAGCCGGATTAATTCATGTGGTTCTGCCACAGTAGTACTCGGCGAACACGGTCAATGGCTGTTTGCGGAGGAAGGATTTCTGCGGAAAGACGAGATGGATCATTACTTCCTAAGTACTCGAATCCAAAGCGACACCTCTTCTGTAGTGGCATGATACGCCTTTTGTACATGGAGGCCAGAACGGACACGCCGGTCACACCCAATTCCTTCTGTGTTCCAATCAGCTCGAGAAGTTCACTAACTTGCATCATTTGGTTTGGAATTAACTTCTCGTTCCACTCAGATCTCCACACCACCTTCCCTGGAGTTCTCTCTGGCAGTATGGGTTGATGGTTTTTGATGTAGAACCATAAGGACCTCCAGCCCGAGTGGTTTGTGGGAAGTACTGGATGTACTCCTTTCCCTTCCCCTGCTTGAAATGGATTCCGGCTCCGCCAACAAGATACTGCCTCTCCTCCGACGGTTGTTGACGTAGATGAAAGAAATAACGAAAGAGATCAAAATGAGGCTCGAGCCAAGAAAAGCTTCACAAAAATGAACAAAGATGGAAAGGTGGGCGATGGAATTAGGGCTCAGATGATGGATCTGAATACCCCAATGATAAAGAAGGCCATGGATTTGATCTACATCTTCCTGAGGATAAGGTTGGCAGAAGGAGGGTTTCCACTGAACCGTCTCCTCCCCCTGAAGAAGACCCTGAGCAACCAAATTGATGAGGTTCTCGCGGGTGCACTTACTTTTCTCCCAGTCGCCGTTGCTCGACTCCTCCTTCTTGCCTTTAGCCGCTTGCCGCTTATTGACCATCTTCTTGAACGTCACGAGTCGCTTCACTCGCATGCACTCACCAATACAGCAGATTGACTCTCCGACTAGTTTGACCAAGGATAGAGGATGGGCTCAATGGGGCTTTCAAACCCTAGATCTAAAAGGACTGGCGGCATAGGAATGTGAGAAAGCGAAATGGCTAACACTACTTGAAATCAAGGCATCAGTGGCGAACGATTTTCATCACTGTAAACGCGAAATACGTCACAGAAGGTTTTCCGTGATGAATTTGTGATGAATTTGCTTGTCTTAGAAGCCGCGTCCTGTTAGGTCTACCGTGATGAACTTCCAAAAAACGTCACGGAACTGTTTTTTCTGTGATGAAGAAACATTCATCACAGAAGCATATTTTGCTTCTGTGACGAGTTGCGAAACATCACGAAAAGCCGATTCCACATGTTTCAGCCCACGCTGGCAGCTGACATGGCGCCGTCCACGTTGCCGGTTGATGTGTCATCCATGCTGGCAGCTGACATGGCAATGTTCATGTTGGCTGTTGACGTGTCATCCCACGCTGTCAAGTGACGTGTCAGGCGTCACGTGCCGCAAAGGGGGACCGACACGTGACGACCTTACACGATGCCACGTGTCACTATTTGGTCAGCCCATGTGTCACTATATGGTCCGCCCAGGTGTCACTATCTGGGCATCCCACGTGTCCTCGCCTCAAGTCGACAGGTGTCACTATTTGGGCAGCCCACGTGTCACTATTTGGTCCGCCCACGTGTCCCTCTATGGGCAACCACGTATCCTCACCTCAGGTTGACACATGTCACTATTTTGCCAACCCACGTGTCCTTGCCTAGGTGGACACGTGCCGCGTTGCCATGTTTCATTACCAGACGGAGCCACGTGTCCTCTTCTCATTTGTGCACGTGTCGCCCTGCAGCTTGGCCACGTGGCTTCGACCGATTCAGCCACGTGCTTCTTTGCTATGTGTGCACGTGTTGTTATGCTGCTCATCCACGTGGCCTTCTCCTGTTCGCCAACATGTCAGTTTTAAGGATGGCCACATGCCCTTTCCTCATTCTGCCAAGTTTCGGCTTCCTATTTGCCCACCTGTCCTTCCGCGCTTGTGCCAATTGTCCTTCTCCTGTTTGTCCACATGTCCTTTCCTGGCTGGCCCACGTTTCGTTTCCAGGTTTTTCCACGTGTCGGTGCCCTAGTTGTCGATTTGGCCGTTCCTGGTTGACCCACGTGTCGTTTTCCTATTCTGCCACATGTCGGTGCCCTATTTGTCCACGTGTCATTTTCCTGTTGTGGCACGTGGCATTCCCATATGGATCCTTTTAGTCACAGCACCATTTTTGTCACAGAACCATTTTCATCACAGAACCATTTTCATCACAGAACTATTTCGTCACAGAACCATTTTCGTCACAGAACTATTTCGTCACAGAATCATTATACATTATACATCACAATTGTTCCACAAATAGTTTCATTACATGACCACAATTAGCGAGGCACTATTCACAATCACATTATGACATAAATGGGAATGTTCAGGGTCACTACAGTTCCACACATATAGGATCAAACCTGAAGAGAGGTACCAAGGTTGCTTTGGGCCTGGATGAACTGCGAAAGGAGGCGATGGCTATCTTCCCCGTTGTTTCTTTAGCTCCTCATACTTCGTTTGGGTTCTCTCCAGTGCTTCATGTGCTGCTTCAATCTCCCTCTGTAGTGCATCACTCTTACTCAGTAGATCATCACTGTTCCTCTGGAGTTCTTCCACTCATTCATGCAGAACAGATGAACCCTATCTTTCAGCATCAAGTTCTTCACGAAGCAAAGCTTCAGAAGATGACCGACGCCTCGACCTCGAGGAGGGAGCGGATATACCAGCATTCTTCAAGAAAGTGCTGCTGGAGCTGGCCTGGGAGAAGGCCTTGGAAACAACCTTAGCACTAGGAAATCTTGACTGCCCATCAGTAATAGAGTCTGCCTATATAGTTTCCATTAACATCTACAAAAGGTAAAGATGAACTATTAGCCTACTTATTATATTGGATAAACCATCTAGAAAAAGGAACATTAAACAAACTGGGAACAAAGGCAGATTGGATAACTGGTACTAAAAATTGTTAACAAACCTTAGAAATACAGGCAGCCATGCACGTTAACATTATATGATGTGGCATGTATAGTGTTCGACAAAGAAGGACAAAACTCTTGCTGAAGGAATGTACGGGGACTTACAACTACATCTCTAGCCGCGGCACTCAAACCGTTCTTGCTACTGGTATGGTAGACCTTGAAGGCTACCACGGCATCCACTTCAGTGGGTTTGGCATCTTCATCAACTTGGAGCTCTACATCCTCAGTGACTTTAGTGGGTTCGGCATTGTTGCTCTTGTTCTGGTGCTGATGATGTACCAAATGCATGAATCAAACTTAAAGAATAATGGGACTTTCCACGCAATGGAAAGCAGAAGAATGAAGAGGTTACATTGGAAGCATGTTGACACTTACATATGAATCAACTGCGCAATGTAGTAGCGTGATCATGTTGCTGAAGGTAACAAGACTCTGCCCCGATTTAGCTTGTTCTTATCAGAAACCTCCTGCATGAGATGTATGTATTAGTCTCCATCATAAGTTTACACTGCTGTGCATTAGTCATGTTGGAGATAGAAAAGCACACGAACAGAAATTACCCTGTGGTGTGCACTTGACCACTTGTCAACAAGTCGGCACCACTGTGCATCAGTCATGCTGGAGACAGGAGAGGTTGTGTGGATCTCATTTGCAGCGACGCCAACAAAGTATTTCTGCTTCAACTTATATCGCGTCTGCCGTATGGATTTCTGGAACACACTGCTATAAGCATCTGTTGTTGGCTGCTGCCTAGTGTCAATTGCTAATCTTCCCTGGTGATTAGAATCCAAATCAGACTTACATGTAAGAGTTGAATGTACAACAGGGACTAGTAGGTAGGCACTCACAGATAGCTTTCCCATGAAGCCATCAAAAAGTTCAGGCTGTTCTTTGTATTCTTTCCAATGGGTCAAGATAGGAACATGAGACCTAACAGTAACACCAGCCTGTGATGAAAACTTGGCAACTTGTGCCGGAACATGGGGCCTTTTGTTCCCCTCAAGAACAGAGATGCGCATCCTTGTCCCCATAGCTTTGTTCATCCTGTCAAGCAAAAGTCCCTGTGTTGCTTCCCTCACCTTCCTCCGGCCACCTCTTTGTATAGGTGCTGTAGAGATTTCTTTCAAATTATCATCATTCATCAAATATGAAACCATGAGCGCTAAAAAGCTTCAGGATCAACGAACCAACCTTCATGTTCAATGATGGCATTACCACCATCTTCACATCATGCTCAGTCTCTGAAAAGACTTGAATAACCATTAAAGTGCTCATTACAGGTAGTGTTTTCTGGTACTGCTGGTGATTCTTCCTGCACAGCATTGTCACCACCGCAACTATTTTCTGCAATTGGCCACAACCTTTCATGCACAGGCCGTTGAGGTGCTCCTGCAACATCCAGCCTTTTTTGTATCCTTGATGAAGTTTCCTACGTGACATGTGTTGGTGGGATTAACCTCACCCTCTTGGATTGTCTTCCTCCAAGACCCTGGGCAACACTTGTTGTCCCCACCTTCCTACGCCCAGGGCCCTGTAGATTTCCAAAGGCATAACTTGTAAGCATGTCAATAAATTAGAAGCACTTGTAGGCAGTGGAAATATGTAGTCAGTGCATTGGAAAAAAATAGTGCTGCTTGTAACCATAGGAAATATCAAGTTCACGCATCCCCCGCCCCACAGCCAAGTATAGAAGATGCACCTCATTTTGTAGGGGTGTCCGCTCCTCCTCTAAGTTTGTATCATCATCTCCATTATCGGGCTCTTCTTGAGGGATGTAATCTGCATCACTGCCAGACCTTCTCCCCTTGCTGCCTTCACTAAAACCCTTTGAAGTTGTTTTTCTTCCAATACTAAGAGCTGCTCTTAATTCAGGCAATCCACTCACCTTCAATACTCTGTTATTCTCCCGGATGTTGGCTTCCCGTGCCATTTCATAAGCACAATCAATAGGTTCACGATGTGTAGGTTCTAACATGTGTGAAACAGATTTTAAGTGTTAGGGAGCATGCTAGAACCTCCAATCCTGAACCATGGATGAATGTGTCCCTACCTAGAACCACAGACCGTTTGAAGTAGGTTTTTTCCAGAAAATGCATTAAGAGATGCTTTTCTAGCAGACAATCTATTCTACGCTAATACTTTGTAATTCTCCTGATGTGTGCGTGTTGTTGCATTTCGTATTCACGGCAATCCCGTTCACTTTGTGTAGGTTCTAACATGTGTGAAATAGATTTGAAGTGTTAGGGAGCTAGGTGGATTACATATTTATGCTTGGAAGTTGGCAGTAGAATGCAAAGCCACTAGAATCTGCAATCTTGAACCGTGTCCCTACCTAGAATGACATAGAAGGTAAATGGATTTTGCATACCTCTTGCTGCTTGGCCTCGGGTTTCGACCATTGTGAATCGTCGGGGTAGCTGCGCATCGAAGATGGTGCGATTGCTACAATGCTGCGGTCGTCCTCGACGTTGACGAGCATCGTCGAAGGGGTAGCAGATCCTGTGCGGCGGTAGTTGCGGATGGGCAAGCAGATCCCGTGCAGCGGTAGTGGCCGAAGTGGAAGCAGCTCCGGTGCGGTGGTAGTGGCCAATGGGGAAGCAGCTCCGGTGCGGCGGTAGTGGCAGACGAGTAAGCAGCTCCAGTGCGGCGGTAGTGGCGGATGGGGAAGCAGATCCGGTGCGGCGGTAGCGGCTGACGGCGAAGCAGCTCTGATGCGGCGGTAGCGGCGGACGGGGAAGCAGATCAGGTGTAGCGGTAGCAACCGACAGGGAAGCAGCTCTGGTGTGGCGGTAGTGGCAGACGGGGAAGCAGCTCCGGTGCGGCGGTAGTGGCGGACAGGGATGCAGATCCGGTGCGGCGGTAGCGGCCGATGGGGAAGCAACTCCGGTGCACTCAACGTCGTCGATGGGGTTGAAGCTCCAGCACGGTGGTCTCCGGTGGAGTAGAGGGGTCGAGTGCCGGCGCATAGGGGAAAGGCGAGAGAGATTGAGCGGAAAGGCGAGAGGTGGAGAATGGATCGAAAACTCGAAAAGGGGTAGAGGATACGGGCCGCGCGAGCGAGATTGTCACAAATACCCTTTAGAGTTTGGTTACCGCCGGAGCGGTGTGGTATTTGCTTGAGGGGTACAAGGGACATTTCGAGCGAAAAGTTTTTGGCTTCGGCGGCAGAGTTGGGCTAGGTGAAAATTTCGGAGTGTGGTGTCCCCTCTGACGCATGGACCCCACATGTCGGTCTTCTTAGAATGCGCTATGAATGCCATGCCCATTTCTTTTGAACAAGACTCTTTCTCTTTTTAATCTCCGATTTGAAATTTGGATTTGTCTTTCACCCTCGTACAACATCAAAATGACTTGATTCTTTTTGTAAAGTGAATCTAAAATGAAGCTCGATCCAATCGTTGCTCTGTGTCACTCTCTTTCTATGGAAATGCTCTCTTTTTTGAAAATGCCATGGTTCTTTTCACTCTAGCTTTTGCCATGAATGTGGAAACATACACATCAAAGTCAGTAGTGTTCATCACACACAGATGCATAGGGAAGCACTTGCGCTCATCACCTAACAGAAGATTACTCACGCCTACATTCTACCTCAACGCATAACTAACTCCCATGCCAACAAGGGCTACAACCAGCAGAAAGAAGAAAATCATAGCTTGGGTCAATTTCTCCAGCTTTGCTTCCAATCCGTTGCTCTTCAGCATGGCACCACCTGCTGCAGGGCTCCCAGCAGCATGAATGTGCTCCATGGATTGAACTTCTTGAATCTCTTCTTCATCAACAAAACGTAGGTGGACCATCTTTTCTTTAATCAATTCATTCAAGTAACCCCTCCGTCATGTGAAGTAGCCACACCACTGAATAAACAAGAAACCCTTCCTTAAACCCTATCACAGATTTAAATGCACAAAAACCAAATCAAAGCTAAATCCACTAACCGGGCATTTAAAATACACCCGACCGATGTTCTCATTCTCTTTCCTCGATCGGGCCTCACGCATCCTTGCCCTCTTGCAGGTCCGGCACATCATCATGGGCAAGCCAGTCTCCTCCCCAACAAGCGAGGGCATTTTCCTTCCTCCGGATGAGGACTCTACAACATGCGACATCCTTCTGCGCCAGTGGCAATGGCGGGCGGTCAGACAGGCTAGATTCTGGCGGCAATGGAGGGCGGCGAGTAGAGAAGCAGCAGTGAGCCGCGTCTACCTAAAGGATAAGGCAGGGACAGAAGGGTCCTTTGGCGTGGGATGTTCCAACAACCTAGGCTTAAACGCATTGTGAGAGTGAAATACTGAATGGATGGAAATTACTTAAATATCCCTGAGTGTCTCCCCCTTTCCCTGCCTACTCCTCCCTTCCTCTTTCAACTCTGGCAAACAAGGCGAGCGGAATGATCCCCAACGAGCTCACCAGCGACAACGACTCCGACTCGGGCATGGGTTTCCCCAAGCTGGTAGATCTGCCGATGCCGGCCAAACGACCCCGTGGTCGCCTCCCGAAGGCTGAGTCACACCCCTCGGCCTCGCCGCCGGCCAAGTGCCCCCGTGGTCGCCCGCCGAAGGCAGACAATCCCTCCTCAGCCTCGCCGCCAGTCAAGCGTCCCTGTGGTCGCTCGCAGAAGGCAGACTCGGCCTCGTCGGCCTCCCTGCCGGCCTAGCGCCCCCGTGGTCAGCCGCCGACGGCAAAGTCGCCCTCCTCCCACGCGCTGCCAGCCAAGGGTCAACGCGGACGCCCACCAAAGACAAATGCGGCCTACATCGCCTCGCCGCCGCATAAGCGGGCCCGCGGCCAGCCACCGAAGATGGCGCTGTCCGAGGCCAAGATGTCTGCATGCATCGACGACTTCTCCGCCGGTCACGACGACTCCGACGAATCCTTTGACGAATTGGAGTTCATGAGGAAGCGCATGCACGAGATAGGTGATGAACTATACGACAAGAGCAAGATGCTTGCAAAAGCGCAAGCCAAGATTGCTGCACTCGAAGATGGTGACATCTCTGTATTCATGCATGGTGCTCGACTTGTTGGCGCAGATCAGATGAAATACATCCCTGACAATCTCATGGACAAACTAATTTGGTTTGTACTAAATAACTGTGAAGAAGTTGAGCCTTATATGAAGTACGTATATGTTCTACTCTATCCTTATGTATATTATGTATATGTTGATCGCTGTTGATTCCTAATAATGTTTAAGCTTTGTCAGACATCATGTACAAGGAATTGTTGCTACAACAAGGGGTACGTGATATCGATGTCTAGACAAGGCAACCGAAAGAATTTGCTAAATGGTTTGAGGAACATTTAAGTTAATTAATGACATGCTATAATTTTGGAAGTCACTGACATCACACTAGACTCAACTACTTTATATGCTTGGTTGTAGATTAAGAAGCTGCTTAGACAGGATCCTAATCAGGTCAGCAACGGATTGGTTGCACTATCTCATTCTCCTGATCTCCGAGTCAAGATCTGTTCAGCTTGCACTGTCAATGGAGTACGCTACAACGTTGCTGACCGTGAGAAAAAGCAAAAGACACAAAATAGTTGTGTCATGACCAAGGGTACAGATAGAGGCGAAGAAATTGAATTTTATTGTGTACTCAAAGAGGTAATTGAGGTGCAATACAACTCTAATATGGAATACTGTCGGACTATAGATCAAGTAGGGCTACAGTAGATCAAGGGGAAGGCGGAAGTTTGATCTTGAAATCCCATCTTCAATATTTCTTCAATTCCCCTCTTGGGGATGGCAACCGTCTGGGCCTTCCCTTTTTCACAACGGGCCTTTTTCTCTTCCTCGGCCGGATCGAGTGGATCCTGGTTCCACACTCAAACCTAGACCAGATGGCCCGACTTTGAAATAGGCCCAGGCCTTATTAGCTGGCCCCGCACACGTACACGTGGACATCCTAGTCCTACCTCTGCAGTGGACCCCGCATTCACATATTTGACCCCACAACCCTGACACATGGGGCTTAGGGTCCCAATCAGCACACGTGGCTACCTGGTAGACATGCTGGACCTATCAACCGGGACCCACAGATACACGTGTTAGCCACGTCGGTTAGCTAGGCCTTCCTTTTTATGGCTCCTTCGGCACACCCATTTTCACAGCAGGTCTTTTTCTCTTCCTGGGCCAGATCGAATGGATCCTGGTTCCTCACAAAAACCTGGGCCAGATGGCCTGACTTTGAAACAAGCCCGTGCCTTATTAGCTGGACCCGCACACTTACACATGGACGGCCTGGTCCCACCTCTACAGTGGACCCTGCATTCACATATTTGACCCACAACCCTGACACGTGAGCCTTCGGGTCCAACCCAGCACACGTGGCTGCCTGGTAGACATGCTGGACCTGTCAACCAGGACCCACAGATACACGTGTTATCCACGTCGGCCAACTGAGCCTGCACACGTACACGTGGACGACTTGGTCCCACCTCTGCAATGGACCCCGCGTACACATATTTGACCCGCAACCTTGACACGTGGGCCTTTGGGTCCGACTCATCACACGTGGCTGCTTGGTAGACATGCTAGACCTATCAACCGAGACGCACAAATACATGTGTTAGCCACATCGGCAAGCTGGGTCCGCACACGTACACGTGGATGGCCGGGTCCCACCTCCGCAGTGGACCCCGCGTTCACATATTTGACCCTCAACCCTAACACGTGGGCCTCCAGGTACACGTGTTAGCCACGTCGGCCAACTGGGCCCGCCCTCGTACACTTGGACACCTGGGTCACACCTCTACAATGGACCCGAGTTGACACAAATACTTGACTTGATGGCGCACCGTTTCTTTGACAATACGACATGCTATTCTGTGACGCTCGTTTTACTTTCGTCACATTTGAGTAGGGGCTGAGGCTGCCGCCGATGAAATGTGACAAAACGCGGGGTTCTTCATAAAAGGGGCCTGTTCTGTGACAAAGTTGGAAACATCACGCGGAATTTATCACGGATGCAACGATTTCTAGTAGTGTAAGGCAGAGAATGAAACGGTAAAAACCCTAGAGTCATCACGTGGTTAAATAACCAGGGGTAGGCCCAGATCTACTGCTTGGATCCTTTTTCCAAACCATGGGATTTGGATTCAAGGCTCGGGGGCTGCAGGACACGTGTCATCGACGGATTATTTTTCAAAAATATTTGGAAGATAAGGAAGGAAGATTCAAGACTAGTGGGACCCTCAGCCTGATTCTTTGATTCAACCTAAGGCTCAGGGGCTACTCCATATGGAGTGCGATTTGCATCGCACCCCATAGAAAGAAAAGACTTGAAAGTACTCGGGTCTAGAGCACCTCACAGCCTCGAGATGGAGTTTCAGCAGAGACCGAAGGATGGCATCCAGAAGTACTCGAAGCCTGTAGTACTCGGCTATGAAGAGCTCGTGGGCTTGTTAGACCCGGGGCCACGGGACAACACGCATGGCGTAGAACATTCTAGATTAAGGGGTGGGGCTTGTCCCATACCTTACCCATACTGTAAAATACTCGTACACGAGTACAACTAGCCGGTATATAGAAGGAAATTACCCGAAAGTACTCGGGTAGGACTCCGAAGCTTGTACGAGGCTAGGACTTCCATATAACCCTGTCCCCCCAGGATATATAAGGGCGGGCAGGGACCCTTCCAAAAGATATCTCATAACCTCAAGATAATACAAACCATACAGGATGTAGGGTATTACGCATACTGCAGCACGAACCTGTCTAAACCCTTGTGTTCCTTGCACCATCGAGTTCCTGATCTCGGCGACACCCTAACCCCAAGTTTACTACCTTAGGGTATCCCTAGGTAGGCTTGCTGGTAAAACACCGACAGGATTCACTGTGGAGATTTTGGGCTGTGGTATGGATGGAATATCTGGCGGTAGTGGATGCCAATACCTTGAGTAGGTGATCGACAGTCCAGATGACTTTTGAGGCTAGCAGAACAATGGGTACCTTTCCTCGGACGGACTCACTGTTCGATAAAGCTCAAAGCAACTCAAGATAGCATATGTGGCTCAAAATGATAGTAAAACATTTATGGATCTAGATAGGACATTTAAACCAAAGGGGATCTCTTTACCATGTTTTGATTTTTAAAAGAAATTCTGAGAGGTTCCCTACTAGAGCATGCAGTGTTATTTCAGTTTCACTATCTCAAATTTCTCAACAACTTAGGCATTGAAATCATGATCATGCTCCCACAAATCCAAGACAAGATTTACCAGCAAGATCAAGCACTAAGAGAGTAACAAGCTATAAACGAGGCACTTTGCAGAACATGAACAGAGCAACTATTCATCATTTCTGAAAGTAGAGCTTGCACGGATTTCCATACATATAAGTTGGGAGTTCATTTTATTCGAAGAAATTTTCTTTTTTTATTTTTTGATCATGGCAACTTCAAAACAGGATAAGTTTGATGACTTACCTGGATACTCCCCCAAGCTTCAATGAAGCACAGTCCTCGGTGCTCCTCCAAGCTTCGATGAAGCTCAGTTCTGCTGGCTTGGGTCCTGTGGTGGCGGATACGGATATGGCGGATATGGATAATACTGACGCGGGTACGGGTAGTAGTGCTGCTGTGGCTGCTGTTGTTGTGGCTGCTGCTGAGGGTCGTGCTGCTGCGGCTGAGGATATGGGTAGAACGGTGGAGGACATGGGTAGTGTTGTTGTAGTGGCTGCTGCTGTGGCTGCTGAGGCTGCTGCGGTGGGTGTAAATGCTGGCCCAGGCCTAGGTGAGCGAAAATGATAGTGGTATCATGGAGTAAAGATGTGTTCATACTCCAGTTCTGCTGGGTGAGGTCGGTGTTGTGCGCGAGGTCGATGCCGAGCTGGTCCTGTTGCTGCCCCATGGTGTTGATCCGAGTCGTGGGATCGAAGATCCCACGCATGATCGGATTCTCGTACCCATAGCGTGCCGAGCTCGACGGGCCAACCTATGGACCATAAGAATCCTGCATACCTAGGGGGTAGTAGGGTTCCTGGCTTGTGTCATACTTCGATGTTCCTCCAGCTGTGCTTGTACCTCCCTTAGTATAATGCTCATATGCTGTGCGTTTGCGATAAGATTGAATTGGAACTCGAAGTGAGAGCATGCATTTCCAGCCATACGGAGAGAATTACCCGCCTACCTGGATGGCCTGCCTAGTAGTTCTTTTGACCTGGATGGTCCGCCTGCCTAGCAGTTCTTTTGAGAAGAAGTGCGCGCACATCTTAATTCCACACACACCCATTTCATGGATTTTCTCTAGCTATAAAATAGAAACTAAATCTTCTCGGTCCATATCCTTGGAAAAGCGACTGATGGTGAAACGTGTAGTCCAATTGGAAGGTTCAAAAAGTGATGCCAAGAGGTCAACTCAACGTGCTTCGTTTGCTTTTTCCTCTCCATGGACTATGATAAGACTAGTTGTTGGTTGGTTGTAAATCTGGGAATAGTCCAGACTGAGAATAAGCATCATCTCGTTAGCGCATCCCCAAACAAAGTGCTGCTGGAGGGAAATGCTAAAGTCCCATTCCGAATTCCATTAAGGTTGTATTCCTACTAAGAAACTCTGGGCTATACTCTACATCCCATCCCAGCTCGTAAGTAATCGAGGAGAAGTATGACGGCTTGAATTGGCGGTACTAGTTCTCGAAAAGAAAAAGGAATCGAACCTAAATGGGAATGACATGAAAAATCTTTTTCAAAACCTATCATTAAGGGCATGACGACGATATACGAGAGGAATTAAAAAAAACTCGTGATCGGTGTGGAGGGGAAGATCTGCTTATGAAATTGTTCAAGAAAGAGTCGTCTCATTTCCTTACTTGGATCAGATGAGTTTGCACAACGTTACTTTGTTGACGGAAAATCCCATTTTTCTCTCCCCAAAATCTTACAAAGCGGCACCCAACAGCATTTCACGCGCCGACAGCTCTTCAGCTTGCTTGAGAAGAGTTTCACCTGGAGGTATAAAGATTACCCATCTCGTGAAACCAGCTCGTTATCAGAAGCTTGTGATTTACTTTTTCATGCAGCAAGGAAAAAACATCTTAATGATACTTTCCCAGAAAGAGCTGCTCAGTAGCGTTCTATCCATTCGATTTGAGCTTCTCCAGAGAAGATGAGACGCAAAAAATGAAAGTGTTCGCAACGCATACCGAAAAAGGGTACGGTACCTATGTTGCCGACCATTAATGACTAGTTCGGAGACCAGGAGCAGGGGCACGTGCCAAGAAAGATTTGTTACTTTCCCTATGGTTTTCGAACGGAGGTAAACTCCCCAACTCGATCAATGGGTGCTCATTGGTCTTCTTGAAACTCCCCAACTGCCGTAGCTGCTGATTATGTGACAGCTGATATTGCGATAACCGATTCTTTCTAACTAAAGATTCTTCCACTTCACTTTCTAAGAGGGCATTCGATGCATCAATCCCCTAGTTTTCGAAATAGTCTTTTTTTTAGCTTAGCCCAATTCATGCATGATTCCGGATAATCCGCTTATTTGGAAAACTAAATAGTTTGAAATGCGTATGAATATACAACCTAGAGTTGTAGGGGAGAGAATAGACTATATTACGGCGATTTTACAAGAAGGCTTGGTGCAGAAAAGAAAAGAGGGTGGCCTGGCCCCTTTTCTTCTTATCATATCACAAGGGCGCGGCTCTGTATGGGGCTCGTACTGCGGAGCAAGTCTGGGAGTCCTTTCCACTCATTGAGGTATATGTTTAATAGCCAAGATAAGCAGCTAGGTAAATGTAAGTCAGCGGCAGGGGTTTTTTCAAAAGCTAGATATAGAATTGTAAAGTAGAGCTAGACTGCATGATTGGATTGAAGGATAAGAAAATCCTTCTTTTTCTGTTTTAGTAAGGCCAGTTATGGGAAGCAGGCCAGGGAGAAAGAGAGGAATCAATCGTCCAACGCTATGTTAACAAATACGTGAAAGGTTTTATTATTCCATACACTTGAACGCGTTCCTTATCAATAGGTTTCGGAGAGACGAGCAATGATTGCTTGACATTGTAAAATTTTTACATCAATACTTGCATGGTTTGCTCTGTACAAAAATAACTAGGTTATAGCAATGGCTGTGTATTACTTTTTTTCAAAATTAATCTGCTACACAGAAATTTCTAAAATTTTTACAGTGTTGTTGTCTCTGCATAATGTACTCTAAATAAAAATTTCATCACCAGAAGTTACCTAGTTCAGAAGTTGTGTTTAATCCATGTTGTGCTTAGAAAAATTAGTTTCCAAAAGAACACAACCCCCAACCCCTCTTGTTTCATGGAGTTAATTAGTTTAAGTTATACTCTATTAACGATTGCCCAAGGAATCTTAACTAAGTAACTTTACAACCAAATCTATGTTTTGTGGACTGCAACTTTATCGTGAAGGAAAATAAATGTCATATACCATCAATACAACTCATACTTGTGCATTCATATAGAATCGACTACTCTCGCTGACGGAACGTACGAGCTGGTGCCCGAGTCCGAGAGTGAGCAGCATGAAGCTCAAGTGAATCTAACTGAAGTTTTTGAAGACCCGAACCCGAGTTCGGAAGAGCCCAAGGCTAGCTTAGCTCAAGAAGGCAAGCCCCGGAGCATGAACCCTATTTTTCAAATTATGCAACTTATTACTCTATTTACTTGTGCATTAAGTTTATAGGAGTTGAATGAAAACCTAGTTGCATGATCTTAGGTTCCTATGCTCTGAACACTAGATGTAAGATTCGATAGAATGCTATGCTAATAGGACTCCGGTAAAAGTCGAGTGATTTCCTTTCACTCGCGAGAATATAGGAGTTGAATGTTTACTACATGCTGGAATCATAAGGTCGACGGACGGGGCTATGGTACGATGTTCGTGTTGATGACTGAGGCCCCGTCTGTTTAGTGAAAAATGCTAAGGCTGCAGTGTGTGGTAGTGGTGGTTAAGTCTTTGAACGTACTAACCACATGACGAGAATATGGTAATCGGTAAGCTTAAGTACTGAATTGAACCGAGGCCTGAATATACTCCCCACCATCTTGAATTCGTTCACATCTAGCTAATGGCGAGTGCATGTGCCGCAATGGCCCGGCCGGGTCCGTGGTCCATGGGGACGTGTAGTCGAGGGCGGTGGACCTGTTCCGTGAAGCGGGAATTGAAGGGAAAAGTTGCACATGTGACTCCGGGAGTAACCACATGACGTGTCTTTAGGTCTGCCTTGCAAGGTTAAGAAATTCGATTCGAATCGTCCGTTTCTCGCGACTATTGAGACTGCTTGACCCTTTTACCACATAGAGTAAGAAGAGGAACAATGATGATGATTAATATTGTTGGATGCAAATTAATTCTTTCACCATGTATGATATTGGATAGTTGCTTACCTAGAATGGTTAAAGAAAACTAGAATCTGGAGCTAAAATTTGAAAGTAAGGACCTACTTGTATATGCTTTTCGGCAAAACAAACCCCCAAGCCAAAAAGCCTTGCATGTCTAGGAGTCAGCTAAGTATATTCCACTAGTCGGGTAAGCCTTGTTGAGTATTAGTATACTCAGCCTTGCTTGTGGCTTGTTTTCAGGTGAGACTTTTGAGGATATGATCGCTAGTTTGACTTGGCCGTGTACCCTTCCTCCTGGTTGGTCGGTGAAATGGGATGCGCCCCCGGCCAACGATGATAATACCGAGTGATGTCTCGTACAGGCTTCATTGAGACACCATGTATCATCGAGTAGTTATCGTTGTTTTTCCGCAGCAATGAACTCTGAAGAACTCATTATTTTCGAACTCTGAAGTACGCCGTTTCTTTTTATGAATTTGAACTTGGTCTGTAATAACAAATTTATGTTGAACTCGATGATGTAAAATTTTTGGAATGTTGTATCCTCTGGGCTCACCTTCGTGTGAGTACTTGTATGTGTGGTTTCGATCGGCAAAAACCGTGGTTGTATCGGGAGGTTTCTCGACAGACCAATGGATTATTCCGTTTGAAGTGTGAGTTAGCCCTGATTTCCCTCGTGGTGATGGTTAGTATGCTTGAGCCGGATTAATTTAGGTGGTTCTGCCACAGTGGGGCCGACCGGCCTGCATCTCAACCAAAATTTTCTGATTTTTGAATGTAATGCTAATTGAAACTAAAGCTCAAAAAATAAAGATGCTTTTGCAGAAATTTAAACATGCCATTCTTAAAATTGAAAATTGATGAAAGTAAACTATCCTATATGCAAATGCAAGAATGGATAACTACCATGTTACCTCATGGCAAGAGCTCGGGTTTTGAGTCCGGAGCAGGACTCTCCATACCTTGGGTTAGATTGTCATCACCTGCTGGAGTTGCTGTCGGTGATGACACTTTCTTACGCCACACTTTCTTCATGGGTGTAGTTGCTTGGACCTCTTTCTTATCCGTTTCCAAAAATTTCTTACGCTGGATCCTTCGCTTCGCGTTTTGTAGGTTGTGCACCTTAATCTCCTGCTCCCAAATCCGTAGGCATTCTATGAATTCGACGAGGATCTCGATGGAAGGGATGACTAGTTTCTCTGGTTTCTTCTTGGATCTTTTCTTGGGCTCTTTCTCAAGCTTTTTCTCGGACTGATTCTTTCGGTTGACTATCTTGACTTGCGAACATTGTTCCACCTTCGGTTTGAAGTTGAATCTCTCATTCTACCCATTGATGTTGAGCTGGATTTCTCCAGCTCCCACATCAATATGTGCGTTCGCCGTGCTCAAGAACGGCCTCCACAAGATGAGAGGAGTCTTGGTGTCAACCTCCATATCAAGGACGACGAAGTCCATGGGGACGAAAAAGTTTCGGATTCTCACCAGAATATTTTTGGCAATCCCCGTGAGGTAGCGAACTAATTGGTTCGCTAGCTACAAACACATGGCAGTAGGAGCAAGCGCACGATGGTTAAGTTTGTCATAAAATACCTTTGGCATGACGCTGACGCTTGCTCCCAAGTCGCAGAGAGCATGCTTGAAATGTTGAGTCCCGATTAAGCATGTGATGGTGGGACATCCTGAGTCTTTCTTCTCTGGGAGAGGATCGAGTATACCTGCGATACACTTTTCTGTGAGCTGTACTTCCTCGGTGGTTGGCAGGTTCTTCTTGTTTCCAAGAATGTCCTTAATGTACTTGGCGTACGTAGGTACCTGCATAGCATCAAGTAGTGGTATATTGACATACAACTTCTTGATTACCTCGATGAACTTGCCGAATCGCTCGTCAACCACCGGCCTCCTTCTCCATTCTGGAAATGGTAAGGCGGTTGTGTCGTAGTACTCTCGAGGAGCCCTTGGGGTCTCCTCAGCTTCTCCATGGGTAGCAGAGGTGCTTCCGTGTGCCTCCTACTGCACCTCGTCCTCAGCAATGGTATCCCTAGCGGTTACGGTCTCCCGCCGTGAACCTGCATCTTGCGGAAGGGGTGGATCCTGCGTGGACTTTCAGTCTGCGTAGTCACCGCATTTACCTTCACTTTCGGGTTGACTTCCGGTTGCCCGGGCAGCTTTCCTGAGTTATGTTTAGGACAGGATGAGGCTAGTTGAGCTATTGAGTTTCTATCATTTTATTGAAGCTCAATGGTTTTTAATAACAGAATTGAAGTTTTCTAGTTTTCCGGCCAGAGACTCCAAAATTTTATCATTAGCTTGAAATTTCTTGCTAATGTTATCATTAATTTGTTTCTGGCCGTACACTAGATCTTTCAAAGACGGTTGGAAATTGTTATTAAAACTGTTACCTTGCTGTTGACCGAAGGGGAGGTTGGGCTTGGAGTTCCACCCTTACTGTTGAGGACGATATCTTGAATTATTGGGATGATTGTTCCCAATGAAATTCACATCGTCCTATGTCATTGGGCAGCTGTTGCCTGAATGCCCGGTGTCGCCACATGTCTCACATGTGATCCGAGAGTCCATGATCTGGTTGACCTCTTGATTCGGAGATTCCAGTGTCTTCATGAGGAGATCCATTTTGGCAGCCAGCATATCTACACCGTCGATCTGGTGTACTCCTTTTGGGCAAGCTAGTTGCCTATCTCCCTTCCAACTCTGGTTGGAGGCAATCTTGTCGATGAGTGACTTGGCTCGTGTAACATCTAGAGAGAGGAATGCTCCTCCTGCTGCTACATCGATGTGATCTTGCACTCGCTGACTCAAGCCATGGAAGAAGTTCTTAATAATCAGCCACTCTTCCATGCCATGGTGTGGACATGCTGCTATGTAGTCCTGAAGTCTTTCCCAGGCTTCCGGAATGGTTTCACCTTGGAGTTGTTGGAAACTTGAAATCCGATTTCTATGGGCATTGGTCTTGCCCATTGGGAAATACTTGGCTAGGAATGCATTGGAGCAGACATTCCATGTGGTGAAGTCTGCCTTATTGGTGTAGAACCATGTCTTTGCTTTTCCCAGCAAAGAGAACGGGAACAAACGAAGGCGAACGTTATCCAGTGTAGTGCCCTTGGGGTTGATTGTGCTACTCACTTCAATGAAGTTCTAGAGGTGAGCGTTGGCATCTTCGGTTGCCCTTCCATAGAAGGGGCTTGCTTGGACCATGTTGATAAGTCCAGTCTTCAGCTCAAAGCCATCAGTGCCTTGGGTGTTGTCCAAACCAGTAGGGATATGGCTGCTGGATGGGGCCGAGTGCTGACGGAGTGTCTTCTGAGCCATTGTTGAGACAGACATTGACGAACTTTCTCCTAAGGTAAGCCTTTTCTGAGGTGGGACAATTCTCTATCGGACAATACGCCCAATTCTTTTTGGATCTAGAGTGAAGTTGCTTGGTAGGTCAAAACCGGTCATGCACTGCTCTGCATATATCACAAAGACAAAGAGAGCAATGGTAAGCCCGCTAAAGCTAGCTGCGATAAAATGGTAAAATTTACCAAACAATTCAACGATATCTTAGCACCAAATTGCTTCCCCGGCAACGGCGCCAGAAATGCCTGTTGGCGTTTCTTATGTCCAATAGAATATAGATTCTGCAAGGCACAGAATGCACCACTGTAGCACTTCACCTTGGAGTATTCCAGGGTATCGAATTTCCACGGGTTAGCACTATGGTCTAAAGAGTATCGATCGAATGGATGGTAAACTTCACTAGAGATAATCACCAGCTAGTTAGCGGGCGTAAGCTAGATAGGTAAATAGAATAAATGGCTAGGCAATGACCGGGTGACACACAGGATACTCTACCTTACAGCGGCAAGCAGCTGGGAGGACAACGAGGGAGAAAGACTCCTAGAACACTTCTAAACTGATGAGCTAGCCTCTCTAGACTAAACCTTGACTAACATAGCTATCGGGAAACAGAGCTTACTTTGGCGGCTGGGGCGGAAGGACCATAGACTGAGGGAGAAATGGGGGGTCCAATTCGGCCAACGACCTACTACTATGAAAACACCTGAACATGGTGGCCTACAACGGACGGACAGGGCTGTCACCACCTGCCGCCTACCACATTAGTTTCGTGGGGTGGAACACACTTCCTAGCTAACACTAAGCCAGACACCACGCCTGCACTCGGTGTTAGGATTCCTCCTGAGGCCTTCAAGAGAAATCCTCCTCAACTCAGGGCACTGACATGAGTCCCCTAGTACGGGCAAGAAAACCCGCAAGGTAAAGTCCTGACAGACTAAGACTAGAACAAAGCCTAAACTAAAGGATAGAACTTCTGCACACAAGCTGAACACTTGGAAAGAGATAAATAAATGCCAAAGGTAAAGCTGACTCGAGAAGATAAAGAAGATAAATTATATTGATAAAGACAAAGGAAGGATACAAAAGCTTATACCACACATCCGAGGACGACTCCGGAATCCCGAGACAAGCTCGACTCGACTCTAACTCCTAGACTACTAAACCTAACTCTAGAACTGAAGTGGAGAGAGAACTCCTTGAATGTGTGTGTTTACAAGTGAGGATAGGGGTCCTATTTATACAGGTAGAAGGTCGGTACTTGGAAAAGAGCCTCAACTGCATGCGACCTTGGCACATGCGTAACTTCCATGCGAAGATTGGTCTCGAAAGGCTGCAGAGTGGGGTCGGCCGGCCTAGGCCGGCCGGCCTGGGGATGGCACCAAGTGGCGTGGCCCTTCTTCTGTGTGGTCCTGATCGTCTCTGGAGGTCGGTGGCAGTTGCGTTTGACCGAGGCGCGATAGTTAGAGGTCGGCCTGGTCAAGGCCGGGCGGCTCAGTCCTGGCGCCTCTCATCCCTCCGTTGCACCGCCTCGAAGATCAACGCTTGCATGTTGTCCAGAGTGGTGCCTCACATGGATTCGTCCCTTGTTTTGCATGCAAATGGGGCCTTGAATCCGTGGGTGGAGCCATTCGGGTCCTTTGATTGAACCGCCATCGAGTGCACTATCCAGGATCATCTTGAGTGTGTTTCTTGACCCCTGGATGGTGATGTGGCAGATGGAGGTGGGGCCAGGCTGGCCGGCCTGGTGTAGGCCGGTCGGCCTGGCATTTCCCCCATTTCAACTCAGTTTTGGCACACTTATTCCTGCATAGACAACTCATCCAAAACTTGTGGAATTTTATTAGTTTAACTTAAATATGTATGGAACATAATGCGAAGCTCTAAATTATTCCCGAGAAGTTGATGGACGATGGTTGGATAAAGGTCGTCAACAATGGAGAATGTGCATTGACTATAGAAAGCTCAACAAGGCCACAAAGAAGGATCACTTTCCGCTACCCTTCATCGACAAAATGCTTAAAACGTTAGCAAAACACTCCTACTTTTGTTTCCTTGATGGCTATTCTGGTTATCATCAGATCCCCATCCATCCCGACGACCAAAGCAAGACCACATTCACATGCCCTTACGGAACTTACACTTACTGATGAATGACATTCGGGTTGTGTAAAGCACCCGCTTCGTTCCAAAGTTACATGATGTCCATCTTCTCAGACATGATCGAGAAAATTGTGGTAGTCTTCATGGACGACTTCTCGGTCTACGATAAAACCTTCGATCATTGCCTTAGCAATATGGATAGGGTCTTGGAGAGATGCCAAGAGAAGGACCTGGTGCTAAATTGGGAAGTGCCACTTCATGGTCTGAGAGGGCATCGTCCTCGGACATTTAATCTCCGAGAGAGGGATTGAGGGCATCGACCTCCAGCTACAAACTCTAACAAACGGATTAGATCGATAAAAAAGCGAGGCACCACACCTTCTGCTTCTAGCACTGCTGGGCAGCGCTCCGCGCAGCGGTGACCCGAGGCGAGCTGGGTGGCGCTCTGGGCCTGTGGGGACGACGGTGAGGCGGGACACGATAGGTCGGGCGGGCGCGACAGTATCCTGCACGGTGGGGATGGACCGAATGGCGCGCGCAGCACCACGCGATTGGGATGGCCCGGGTGCCGCTCCGCGCGTCATTGACCCAAAGTGTGCTGGGAGGTGCTCAGGGCGCGCGCCGAGGAGACTAGCCGCCACGTTATAACTGTGGGGGGATGTCATTGTGTCGGCTTCTGCCTTCGGCTTCTTCTCCAGTTTCACCATCTGCGGTGCTCCCGCTGTGACCGCGGAGGGATGTTAGAGTATATCACGACACGGGATTAGATAGAGTTGGTTGGGATTACGATTCCTTGTAATGTCTTGATCCCCAAGTCTTGTAACTCTCATATATACCGGCCGAGGTCTCAATGCAATTCAATCTATTATACACCAATTCTATTATTCTACAATATAGATCTCAGCAACTTTGTTATCTAAGAATGAAAGGTAATCTCTAGTTCCTTACCATCCAATAGTGGACTATTTGCTTTCAGAAAATGTTAACACGAGCTTGTAATCTATGTGCTTGCAGGATCATCAGATTTAGGAGTACAGGACGCAGGAGTAAGGACTAAGGAGGCAGGATTTTTTTTTGCTGAGTAAAGAGAGATCTTCATTAATTGCTCGGGAACAAATTACATTCACGAGCAATAATCTGCTCAACACAACTAGGAGAGCGGTCACGCCACACATCACTGTGATTCAACCGCTTTGCCATTTGTGCTATCTCATTTGCCACACCATTTCTATCTCTCTTTATATGACATAACTGTAAGTCTGGAAAAAGACACGCTATCCTGACAGCATCTTGGATGATAGAGAAGCATGTTGGCTTCATTTTCCTCGATTCCGTTAGATAACTGTTGACCATTGCGCAATCCGTCTCAAGAACTACCGACATCCGGAACCATTCTGCTGCCAAATTCAAGCCTTCCCTACACGGCATTGCTTCCACTTCCTCTGCATCATTGGCCTCGAAGATTACTTGCCAAGCAGAGAGTTTTACCCCTCCTTGATGGTCACGAATTACAATCCCCAATCCTGCAGCACCAGTAGAATTAGTGAAGGACCCATCGACATTAACTTTTAACCAGCCAGGCTATGGGGGTTCCAAACATTGCTTTCCTGTCCTGCTTGGCCCATCTTGGCTTATGATCTGCATTTGGTGTGCAGGCTTCTTCCCCTTCACATCAGCATCTCCCTGTAGTCGGTTCGCAAATAGCTCGTCACTGTAATTTGTGAGGAATTTCACTGACCCAAGCACGGAGACGCTTTTCCCATGTGTTACTTCATTGCGGTTAAACCATGACCTCCAAAAAAGTAGTAGAAGGCGCCCAACTGATTGGCCATCCAGGTTGTTTATCAACTCCATCAACCATTCGGGGCCGTAGTAACCAGTGCTTCTTCCCCTCGTAGGAGCCATACCTTCCGCATTTCTGTTCTACGGGAGATAGAAAGAGTACAACGAATCATAGCATGATGTTCATCCTCCTCCCCCATGCCACAAACCTCATAGATATTCAGTTCTTCCAGCAGACGAGACTTTTTATTAGTCATTGTGGCTAGCCCTTTATGAATAAGTCGCCATGCGAAAAATTTTACCTTCTGTGGTATCGGCAACGTCCAAAACTTCTTCTAAATTGATCTTGCACCATCAGGTCTGCTGCTGGAGCCCGGCATGCCACTTTCCAGTTCCCGGAGTTGCATCCCCAAACGATATGCACTCCTGACTGTAAAGCACCATGTCTTCTCATGATGCCATGCAATCGTATCCTCCATTGGGCTCCAAGGAATTTTAATCTTTGTGATTTGTTCCACATCATGACAGAAGAAGTACCTTCTCAGAATCTCAGCGTCCCATTCTTTAGTATTGTTGTCAATGAGTTGTGACACCCATTTTAGTCTACAAGAGCTCTGCTTCCCAGTAGGTTTCAGATATACACCTCTTGTGATCCAATTATGCCGCCATATTTTGATCTTTGCTCCATTTCCTATGTGCCAGATGACCCCTTTGATCACCAGCTCAAGGCCAAATATGATAGAGCGCCAAACCGGAGAGACATGAGCAAGGAACGAGGTATCACATAAGTCAGCATTCGGATAGTAGACTGCTTTCATAAGCTGGGCACACAGGCTGTTAGGGAACTCCAAAAGTCTCCATGCTTGCCTAGCGAGCAGTGCTTGGCTGAAAATATGAAAGTCTCTGAATCCTAATCCGCTTTTCGACATACTCCTCATGAATTTGTCCCAAGCCATCCAGTGTGTCTTCCTCACTCCATCACCATCCCCCCACCAATAATTTTGTACACCTCGAGCTAATTCCTCGCAGAAGGATTTGGACATTTGGAACACACTGATGATGTAGGTGGGAATAGCTTGGGCAACTGCTTTAATAAGCACTTCTTTCCCAGCTGCTGACATAAGTTTTTCGGACCAAGCTGAAATTCATTTTCCAAACCATTCACTAAATGGCTGGAACCTCTCCCTTTTTTGTCGGCCATCGGAGGTTGGTAAAACCAGATACTTCGCCTCAAAATCAACCTTCTCCACTTCCAAAATCGATCTGATTTGTTCTTTGCACTCTTCACCTAAGTTTTCTCTTGTTAAGAGGGAACCCTTAGCCGGGCTTAGTTTCTGGCTTGTGCATGCTTCAAAATGATGCAGCAGCTCTTTTACCCGTGTCGCCTGATCAGTTGTCGCTCTGAAGAACACCAATGCATCATCAGCAAATAGAAGGTGAGACACACCCGGGGCTCTTCTATTTATTTTTAGCTCCTCCAGTTGACACTGCTGGATTTCTTTCCTCAATGCAATAGAAATCGCATCAGCCACAAAAATAAACAAATATGGCGAAAAAGGATCACCTTGACGTAGTCCGCGTGATGGAGAGAAAGGTTCGAGTTGAACCCCGTTGAAGCGAATGGAGTAGCGAACGGTAGAGACACATCTCATCACCCAACGCACCCACTTACTATGAAAGCCCATCTTCAGTAACACTTTCTTAAGGAAACTCCAATCCACATGATCGTACGCTTTTGAGAGATCCAATTTGTATGCACAAAAATTGTTCCTTTCCGATGTACTCTTTTGGATAGCATGAATGCACTCAAAGGCAATAATAGCATTATCAGTAATCAGCCTCCGAGGGATGAACACGCTTTGATGGGGTGAAATCAGATCATGTAACAGGGGTCTGTCGGCGTCGTGAGAACGGGGGTACCCACCTCACCCGACTAAAACAGAGGATAAGCAGGCCATCAGGGCGTCAAGGCGCACTCCTTTTTTTTATAGATCTGCTTTCATTCCCAACTCGGCGACCTTCAGAAATGCAGAGCCGAGCAGGGATGCGGACGGCCCCACCAGTCAGAGCGGTTCTTTAGCCTGTAAGGAACTACCTCCGGCAGGGGATTTTTTACCGCACAGACACTGTGCGGAACGGGGTCCACGACGACGCGGCTTCCCTGTAAAATAGCATGATTACAGAGAGGCGTGCGATCAGACGGTGCCCTGACTAGAGCAAGGGGAGCCCCTCCCGCCGGTCACGTCCCGTCATCCCAGCAGAGGCCGGTGCAGGCGGGGCCCACCGCCTGGGCCCCCGTCGCATCGGTTGGACCACCAGGAAGGCCCGAGGTCTGGAAAAGACTCCGGGACAACTCGGGGACGCGCCCCGAGGACCTCGCAGGCCCCACGATCACCCCGGGCGTCGCCTTGACCACCCCGGGGTACCCCGGGAAGACCTGGGGAACCGACCAGGTCAGGCCCACAAGATAAGACGGCGTCAGAAGGGCGGCGCCACTTGCCGGGGAGCGCCCCCCAGTACGGCGCCGTGTTCACACCCAAAGGCGGTAAATCTAAGGCAGTAAAACTCCTCCTTGGGCCTAGGGGAGGGGCTATAAATAGGATATCAGGACAACATGTAAAGGACAGACAAAAGTCCCACAACACATCAGCTACAAGCTCACTCGAGCAATAGAACTAGAATACACACACAAGACGTAGGGTTTTACGCTCCCGAGCGGCCCAAAACTGTCTAAACCCTTTGTCACATGTTTGAAACCTCGCTGCGTGTTACACCCCTGGCCAAATCTCTAAATGGGGTGTAACACCTCGGGTGTTTAAATTATGAAATAAGTCTTATTAGCTTAACACGATGCATAAATAATTGAGAAAAGTTTAACAGAAACGAATTATAAATTGGTTTTGCTTTGAATTAAAAATAGTTGGGTATATGTGCATAAGTACATGTACGTTAATCAAACAAATTAAAAAACTTTCGCATCGACGCAAACATGGCTACGAAATTTGAATAGGCACATCATTTTTGACATGATAAACAAAAGTCTAGTTGAAGCCTAGGAGTGAATGCAAATTTTTGCCCAGGAAATGACGTGCCCTCCGAATCATACTTTTTAAGTTTTTAAAATAACTACTAAACTAAAACTCAAATGAACTTGGGCCCGAAACAAAACTTTTGTAACTTTTCATTTTGAACAACTTTCATGTTCAGAGATTTTTGAGTTGCCCCACGAAAATTTGAGAAACACTTGAATTTGCAAACCAGGCCCTTCCTTTTCTTCTATTTTCGCTGTAGACCCTTCTTTCTCCGCCCCGCCCGACCCTTCGACGCGCCGTCGCTGCAGACCCTTCCTTCTCCGCTCGCCCGACCCTACACTTTGCCCGACCCTACACTTCGCCCGACCCTCCGCTCGCCCGACCCTCCGCCCGCCGCGCAGTCGCTGCTGGCCACCTGACCGGCGCTAGGTGCCAAGCCAATGCCTGGCCACACCCTGCACGCCACGCTCCTCCCCAGTCCGTGCACGCCACGCGCACGCCAGCGACGCGCGCCTCTCCTCGCCGCCCGCCGCGCCCAATGGCCAGTCCGCGTCGTGCCCATGTCCTCGCCGCGTCCCACCAGTCGCCGCGCTCGCCGCCCGGCAAGCCAGCTGCTGCAGCTCCTTGCCCAACCCGCGCGTCGCGTGATCTCCCCCTCCTCCACGCCAAATCCCCGGTGCCCAATTCCCTGCCTGCGCCGGCCGCATGCCGTGCCGGCTCTGCTCGCCGCCCACCGCGACCAGTAACGCGCCCCCGTCGTGCCGCCCCTCTCCAGCGTTGCCCGGTCCTCTCCCTCCCTCCTGCAGCCTATAAAAGGTAACACGAGGCCATTCGCGCACGCCTCAACCCGCAGAACGCCGCCACCGCTGCCGTGCACCACTCGCCCGTGGAGTCCCATCCTCCAGCCTCCCACTGCCCAAACCCATCGCCCAGCGAGCTTGCCCTCCCTCCACTGAAGCTCACCGGCCTCTTCCTCGACCATCTCGACCGCCAGAGCACCACCAACGCCGCCCACGCCGCCGCCGCTCCCCTGCTGCTCCGTGGACAGCCCATTCCGAAGCTCCTCCGTCCAAGCCAAGCCTCGAAATGGGTTCCCCTCGACGCCGCGAAGTTCATCGACCAGCCCACGCCCTCCCCTCCTCGTCGGAGCACCGTCGCCGACGCTCCGCACCGCCGCCGCCCCTTTGCTCAGCGTTGACGAGCCACCTCTGGCCACCCCCAACCCCGACCAAGGCCATCCCAAGGTAGCTCTCACCTCCCTGGATCTCCCCGACCCTTTTCCCCTCGCCGCCGACGAGCCCCCTCATCGAAATCTGGCCGGCCGCCGTACCAGCGTCGCCCAGGGACCAAATTGCAACGATTGAAATCTTTAAAAGAGTCTGCACGCAAGTTTCCAGGGCCATAACTGTAAACCTGTGTTTAAACTTTCAATTCAAAAACAACGAAGTTGTAAAATTCATATAAAATCATAGAAAAATCGAAAAATACAAACTCAACTGTTCTGGAATCTTTAGAAGAAAATCTACAACTTTTGTTACATGCAATTCTTCAGATGTTTGCTATATTGTGTTCAAAATTAAATGGAAGTTTTAATAGACTTTAATTGTACCCACTGTTGTAGGCCAGTTCTGAATCTGATTTTTGGACAGTAGATTGGTTGCTTGATGCATAGGCCAGTGTAAACATATTAGGACCAGAACCCATCTCTAGCTAAACTTTTTGTTAAACCTTGTTTTTGACATGAAGTAATAAAACTAAATTAAAATGGTTGTTATATTGTGTTTCATGCTGTGAAACTTTTCCAGAGCTGTTATAGTGCTGCCTCCATACCACAGAAAAAGTTTAGAACCTTTTTCCTCTTTGTAACTTATTTATATAATTTTGTGGTGGGAAAAAAGTACTAAATAAGGATAATTAGTTTCTGTGCTTGGAAAATGTTCATCTTTTTATTGAGGGACACTTTAGAGTAGATGTTCCTGTATAAAAAGTTTCATATACAGAAACTCTGTAAAACGTCCTGTAGAAATTAATCTTTATTAAAATAGGTGTATCTTGTCCTATTTATTATGCCTTGTATCTTGCACAATAAAATCTGAAAAATCTACAGTAACACACATATGGACAGATTAACGCCCTGTAAAAGTTTTAGCATCAATACATGAATGGTTTGTTCTGTATAAAAATAACTAGGTTCTGGTAGTGGCTGTGTAATACATTTTTCATAATGTTTCTGCTGCATAAAAATGTCTGAAAGTTTTACAGTAGTCTTATATCTGCATAATATAATCTGAATAAAAATTTCATCACCAGAAGTTACCTAGATCAGTGTTTGTGCTTAATCCATGCTTATACTGCGAAAATTAAATTTCCAATATAACACCACCCCTTCTGTTAAAGGGCGCCCAAGAAATCGTAACTAAGTAACTTTCCAACCAAATCTATGTTATTGTGGACTGCAACTTTATCGTGAAGGAAAATGATCATGATATACCATCACTACAACTTACACTTGTGCATTCATATAGAATCGACTACTCTCGCCGACGGAACGTACGAGCTGGTGCCCGCGTCCGAGAGTGAGCAGCGTGAAGCTCAAGTGAATCTAATTGAAGCTTTCAAAGACCCGAACCCGAGTTCGGACGAGCCCCAAACTAACTTTACCCAAGAAGGCAAGCCCCGGAGCATGAACCCTATTTTCTAAATTATGCAACTTATTACTCTACTTTACTTGTGCATTAAGTTTATAGGAGTTGAATGAAAACTTAGTCGAATGATCCTAGGTACCCATGCTCTGAACACTAGATGTAAGGTTCGATAGAATGCTATGCTAATAGGACTCCAGTAAAAGTCGGGTGATTTCCTGTCACTCGCGAGAATTTAGGAGTTGAATGTTTACTACATGCTGGAATCATAAGGTCGACGGACGGGGCTATGGTACGATGTTCGTGTTGATGATTGAGGCCCCATCTGTTTAGTAAAAAATGCTAAGGCTGCAGTGTGTGGTAGTGGTGGTTAAGTCTTTGAACGTACTAACCACATGCCGAGAATATGGTAATCGGTAAGCTTGAGTACCGTATTGAACCGAGGTCGGAATATACTCCCCACCATCTTGAATTCGTTCACATCTAGCTAATGGCAGGTGCATGTGCCGCCATGGCCGGGTCCATGGGGACGTGTAGTCGAGGGCGGTGGGCCTGTTCCGTGAAGCGGGAATTCAAGGGAAAAGTTGCACACGTGACTCTTGGAGTAACCACGTGACGTGTGTTTAGGTTTCCCTTGCAAGGTTAAGAAATTCGATTCGAATCGTCTGTTTCTCGCGGTTATTGAGACTGCTTGACCCTTTTACCACATAGAGTAAGAAGAGGAACAATGATGATGATTAATCTTGTTGGATGAAAAATTAATTCTTTCACCATGTATGATATCGGATAGTTGCTTACCTGGAGTGGATAAAGAAAACTAGAATCTGGAGCTAAAATTTGAAAGTAAGGACCTACTTGTATATGCTTTTCGGCAAAAACAAACCCCTCAAGCCAAAAAGCCTTGCATGCCTAGGAGTCGGCTAAGTATATTCCACTAGTCGGGTAAGCCTTGCTGAGTATTAGTATACTCAGCCTTGCTTGTGGCTTGTTTTCGGGTGATACTTTCGAGGATATGATAGCTAATTTGACTTGGCCGTGTACCTTTCCTCCTGGTTGGTCGGTGGAATGGGATACGCCCCCGGCCAACGGTGATAATGCCGAGTGATGTCTCGTACGGGCTTCATCGAGACATTCTATATCGTCGAGTAGTTTATCGTTATTTTTCCGCTGCGTTGAACTCTGAAGAACGCAATTACTTTGAACTCTGAAGTACCTTGTTTTTACGAATTCGAACTTAGTTGTAATAATAATTTATGATGAACCTGTGATGTAGAATGGGTGGAATGTTGTATCCTCTGGGCTCACCTTCGTGTGAGTACATGTATGTGTGGTTTCGATCAACAAAAACCGTGGTTGTATCGGGAGGTTACCCGACAGACCAGTGGATTACTCCGTTTGAAGTGCGAGCTAGGCCCGATTGCCCTTGTGGTGATGCTTAGCGCGCTTGAGCCGGATTAATTCAGGTGGTTCTGCCACACGGGGGTTCCCACGAATCACTGCTGGTGGTCCTCACCCACCACCATCTGGCGTGCCAGGTAGGGGGTGTTGGCATGTAAAGTCTTCATCCTCGACGAAGAACCTCCGATTGAAGTAATGGCGAGCCAGTCGGTGTTTTACCGGCAAGCCCACCGAGGGATACCCCCGTGGTGGTAGGTTGTAGGTAGGGTGTCGCCGAGATCAGGAACTCGATGGTGCAAGGAACACAAGGGTTTAGACAGGTTCGGGCTGTAGTATGCGTAATACCCTACGTCCTGTATGGTTTGTATTGCCTTGGAGGCTATGCGATATGCACGATGTGCTTTGGAGGGGTCCCTGCCTGCCCTTATATATCCCGGGGGGCAAGGTTACATGAAAATCCTAGTCTTGTACGAGCTCAAGAGTCCTAACCGAGTACTCTTGGGTAGTTTCCTTCTGTACCGACTAGTTGTACCAGCTTACGAGTACTTTACATATGGATAAGGTATGGGGCATGCCCCACCCCTTACTCTAGAGTGTTCTACGCCACGCGTGCAGTCCTGTTGCCCCGGGTCTGACAAGCCCCCGGGATCTTCATAGCCGAGTACTGCAGGCTTCGAGTAATTCTGGAAGTGATCCTTCGGTTTCTGCTAAAACTCCGTCTTGAAGGTGTCTTTCGAGTACTTTCCTTCGCTGCTCGAGGCTGTGAGGTGCTCTAGCCCCGAGTACTTTCAAGTCTTCATTCTATGGGGTGCGATGCAAATCGCACTCCATATGGAGTAGCCCCCGAGCCTTAGGTTGAATCGAAGAATCAGGCTGAGGGTCTCACTAGTCTTGAATCTTCATCTTATCTTCCAAATATTTTTGAAAAATAAGCCATCGATGACACGTGTCCCGAAGCCCCCGAGCTTTGAATCCAAATCCCAAGGTTTGGAAAAAAGCATCCAAAAGAACATGGCATACTGAACAGTGTTATGTACAAAATTTGTGTAAAAATAATGTATGTAAGTGTTAGTGTTATCTGCCTTGATGGTTTTCCCGGGAAATCAATTGGTTCAAAATTCGAAAAAACCCCTTTTTTGGGGAATCTATCCCTGAAAAAATGGTTAATCAAATAAGCTTCCTAAAACTCTTCCTAGAATAACCGCTCAAAAAACATATCACACATTTTTAGGGGAGATAACTCTTCGGCTTCCAAACAGTAGATTTGGGCCTCCCGCTGACTATTTAACCGCGCGGTGACTCTAGGGTCTTTACCCCTTCAGTCTCTGCCTTAGCCATTTCGTCTTCTCGCCCTCATGCGCCGCCAGCCACTTAGATCTAGGGTTCGCGCAGCTCTTTGGGGTCACCTCCCCCCCCCCCAACCAAACTAGTCGAAGATCCCATACCGTTCATTCGCGAGTGTGCGCGCCCCCCTCTCTTGAAGCCCCCGAGCGTAAGCGCGTGAAGCGGCTCGTGACATTCAAAATGGGGAACAAGAAGCCGGCGAACAAGGGGAAAAAAGATGATTCACCGACCGGCGACTGGGAGAGAAGTAAGTGCTCCCGTGCTAACCTCATTAACTTGGTCATGCAAGGGCTTCTTCAATCGGAGGAAATGGTCCAATGGAGACCCTCTTTCCGTCAGCTTTGTCCACAAGAAGATGTAGATCAGACCGTTCTTTTTGAATATTTTGTTGAAAGGGGGTTGGCCCTCCCCGCCTCTGATTTCTTCCGCGGCCTGCTTTATCACTGGGGTATTCAAGTCCATCACAAGAACCCTAACTCCATTTTTCATATATCAATCTTTGTCCAGTTTTGTGAAGCTTTTCTTGGCATCGAGCCCCATTTTGATCTTTTTCGGTATTTCTTTCACCTCCGCCAACAACCCTCTGAAGATAGACCGTATCTGGTTGGCGGAGCTGGGATCCAGTTCAAGCAAGGGAAGGGGAAGGAGTACATCTATTACTCGCTTCCCACAAACCACTCGGGCTGCAGATTCTTGTGGTTTTACATCGACAACCACTCGCCTGCGCTGCCCGAGAGAACTCCAGGGAAGGCAGTGCATAGACCCGAGTGGAATGAGAGGTTGAACCCCAATCAGATGATGCAAGTCACTGAACTGCTCCAGCTGATCAAGGAGCACAAGGATGCTGCTGTAACCAGAGTATCTGTTCTGGCCACCATGTATAATATGCGAATCATGCCGCTGCAGAAGAGGTGCTGATTTGGGTTCGAGTACTTAGGAAGTAACGACCCATCTCGCTTGACTGCAGAGGTCCTCCCTTCCCAGACGGCCCTGAACTGTGTTCAACGAGTACTACTCGATGCGAAAACGGTCCCATATGTCCCGACGCCGTTCAGCGCAGCCAATCCACCAAAGCCGGTGAGTAGTCTTTTGTCGAGTACTTGTAGTACTGTGGCAGAATCACCTGAATTAATCTGTCGGGTAATCTCCCGATACAACCACGGGTTTGCCAATCGAAACAACACATACAAAGTACTCACACGAAGGTAAGCCCAGAGAATACAACATTCCACAATTTTACATCACAGGGTTCAACGGAAATTTATTATTACAGACCGAGTTCGAATTTGAAAAACAAAGTAGTTCAGAGTTCAAAAGTAGAAAGTTCTTCAGAGTTCAAAGCAGCGGAAAAACAACGATAAACTACTCGATAATACATGATGTCTCGATGAAGCCCATACAAGACATCACTCGGCATTATCATCATTGGCCGGGGACGCTTCCCATTCCACCGACCAACCAGGAGGAAGAGTACACGGCCAAGTCAAACTAGCAACCATGTCCTCAAAAGTATCACCTGAAAACAAAGCCACAAGCAAGGCTGAGTATACTAATACTCAGCAAGGCTTACCCGACTAATGGAATATACTTAGCCGACTCCTAGACCTGCAAGGCTTTTGGCTTGAGGGGGTTTTTTTGCCGAAAAGCATATACAGGTAGGTTCTTACTTTCAAATTTTAGCTCCAGGTTCTAGTTTCCTTAAACATTCTAGGTAAGCAACTATCCAATATCATACATGGTGAAAGAACTAATTTGCATCCAACAAGATTAATCATCATCATTGTTCCATTTCTTACTCTATGTTGTAAAAGGGTCAAGCAGTCTCAATACCGCAAGAAACGGATGATTCGAATCAAATTTCTTAACCTTGCAAGGTGAAACCTAACACACACGCTTGCAGCACCGAATGGTCACCCCAAGCAACATTTCCCATCAATCCCCGCTTCAAGGAACAGGCCCACCGCCCTCGACTACACGTCCCCACGACCCACGGTACGACGCCGGGCCATGGCGGCACATGCACCCGCCATTAGCAAGATGTAAACGAATTCAAGACGGTGGGGAGTATGTTCCGGCCTCGGTTCAATCCAGTACATAAGCTTACCGATTACCATATTCTCAGCATGTGGTTAGTACGTTCAAATTCTTAACCACCACTACCACACACTGCGACCTTAGCATTTTCGCTAAACAGACGGGGCCTCAATCATCAACATGAACATCGCATCATAGCATCGTCCGTCGACTTTATGATTGCAGCATGTAGTAAACATTCAACTCTTATATTCTCGCGAGTGACAGTAAATCACTCAACTTCTACCGGGTCCTATTAGCATAGCATTCTATCGAACCTTACATCTAGTGTTCAAAGCATGGGTACCCAGGATCATGCAACTAAGTTTTCATTCAACTCCTATAAACTTAATGCATAAGTAAAAATAGAGTAACAAGTTGCATAATTTGGAAAAACAGGGTTCATGCTCCGAGGCTTGCCTTCCTGAGCAAAGCAAGCCCTGGGCTCTTCCAAACTTTAGTTCGGGTCTTCGAAAACTTCAGTTAGATTCACTTGAGCTTCAGACTGCTCACTCTCAGACTCGGGCACCAGCTCGTACGTTCTGTCAGCAAGAGTAGTCGATTCTATATGAATGCACAAGTATAAGTTGTAGTGATGTAGAGATTTGTAGCTTATTTCACGATAAACTTGTAATCCAATAAAACTTCATGTTTTATCATAAATCATTGTTCTTTACTGTTCCTTGGGTAGTCATTTACTGAATATAACTTAGATCAATTAACCTCATTATATAGATGTGTGTTTTGCCATTTATAAATGTTATCTTTCAAGAGCAAGTATGAAATATTCGTAGTCATAGCTAGAAACATTTTCTGGTGTTGACATTTTTATACAAGATACCTCTCTGAGCAACTAGACTACTGTATAAATTTCAGCTCTTTATATGAAGTAGATTAAGTATGAAAAATAAAATAAACAATTACTACTAGAACCTAGTTATTTTTATACAGAACAAACAATGCACGTATTGATGCTAAAAATTTTATAGGGTTCTAATGTATCCATATACGTGTTACTGTAAATTTTTGAGATTTTAGTTTGCAAGATACAGAGCATAAGAAATAAGACAAAATACACCTACTTTAATGAAGATCTATTTCTACAGGAGGTTCTACAGAGTTTCTATGCATCACACTTTTTATATAGCATGAGCTACTCTAAAGTGTCCCGTAGTAAAACGATTAACATTTTCCAAGCACAATAACTAATTACTTCAATTTAATGCATTTCTCCACAACAAAAACTATACAAGTAAGTTACAGAAAGGTAAAAAGTCCTAAACTTTTTTTGTGGCATCTAGGTATCAATATAACAGCACAGAAAAAGTTTCATAACATGAATCACCATATAACAGCAGGAAAATTTTAGTTCTATCCCTTCATGGCATAAAACAAAGTCTACCAAACACTTAAGCTAGAGGTGTGCTCTGGCCTTCAAACTTTTACACTGAGCTTCATATTTAGAATAGAACCTACCATCCAAAAATCAAGTTCAGCACTAGCATACAACAGTGGGTACACTTAAATCCTATTTATTCTTCCATTTATCTTAGAGCCAAAAATAATTTGAAACTGAAGAAGTGTATGTAACAAAAGTTGTAGATATTAATCGTAAGATTCCAGAACAGTTTAGTTTGCATTTTTATGATGTTTCTCTGATTTTATATTGATTTTACAACTTTGCAGATTCAACACAGCAACACAGTTTCTTTCCTTACGAACAGGTCCCTGTCTTTAGCAGAAAACCCCCTGGAAAGATCTAAATCCGTGCAATTGGGTCTAGTCGCCATGGCTGACCCTTGGGAGCTCGGTTTGGCTCAAAATCCGGTGAGGGAGGACCACGGTGGGGAGGGGAAAGAGGGGGAAAACGAAGAGAGGACCGGGGCGCACCTAATGGTGCTCTTGGGGCGGCTCGGGGTGGCTTGTAGCGAGCTCCCCACGCCGAGCGGCAGCCGGCGGCGGTCTTGCCGGTGGCAGCCTTGCTCCGGCAGGTCTGGGCAGCGATGGGCGGGCAGGGGGGTTTCCAGGGTGGTGGGGGAACCGTTCTGGCGGTCGGCTAGGGCGAGGAAGGAGCGGACGATGGGGCTCCGCGCGAGCAGTTGCTCGTCGGCATTAATGGTTGGCGGCGGAGGTGGGAGGCGCGCGCAGGAGCTGAGCTGCGGCTTTTATAGGCATAGGCGAGTTAGGGGGAGGGGCTGCGGAGCGCTGGGGAGGTTCGGTACGCCCCGGGCACACCATTGGGCACGGTGGGCGGTGGCAGTGCCGGCGCGGCGTGCGGCGGGCGCGAGCTGCCGATTGGATGCTCGGGATTTTGCGTGGGGGAGGGGGGATCGCGCGGCACGCGATTGGCGAGCTGCAGGGGCTTGTCAGGGGAGTGGCGAGGGCGGCCAGCCACTGGCTTGGCGCCTAGCACCGGTTCAGGCATCGCCGGCGACGTGGCGGCTTGGCTCTGCCATGGTCGGTGCACGGGAGGGGGCTGAGACGAGGAATTGAAGAAAGGCGAGGGGCTGAACTGTAAAACTATATTTTCTCCCATTTTTGTGTTGAAACCCAAAATTCTCTGAGCATGAAAGTTGTTCAAAATGAAAAGTTCTACAAGTTTTGTTTCAGGCCAAAGTTAATTTGAGTTATAGTTCAAAAGTTATTTTAAAAACTCAAAAAGCATGATTCGGATGACACGTCATTTCATGGGTGAAAGTTCGTATTCTTCCCAAGTTCTCAACAAGACTTTTATTTATCATATCAGTGAAGGTGTGCCTATTCAATTTCGTAGCCATTTTTATATCAACATGAAAGTTATTTAATTTGTTTGCTTAGAGTACATGTAGATGTACCTCCAGTCGTTCAGTCGTACCAGAAGCGGGGAAGCAGTTAAGAAGGCCCCTATTCCAGCACCTCGCCACATCACCATTGCTGAAGACTCGGGCAAAATGTCAGAGATGATTCAACAGTCTGTGTATCAAGCATTCATCGACCAATCCTCGGTGATGAGCAACACGGTGTACAACGCCGTTGTCAACTCTCTAGCCAGCGGAGTCGTTCAAGGTTATCAGGGACCGGCATATGCCCCTCCGACTACTCTGCCGGCCAGAAACTTACCATACACATCCCAATCGGCTTCTCAGCCGATATTGATGCAGCGTGAGGGATACAGCTCTCCACCACTTCCGGCGTCTCCAAGATACAGCAGTGCACCATGTCTCCCATCGCGAGCGCCGTTTCAACCCGTTCAGATGGCTTCTGTGCAAACACTACCTACGAATTCAGTGCCTTGGGGGACGTCAGCCGTGACATATTTTCCCGAGCCAGCGAACGGGCATGGCACTTATCCGTTTCAGATGCCATACCAATCGGCCGCCCGGGCGACGGTCTCCCAGTACCAGCCGATTTTACCAGAAATCGGCAGGGGGGCAAGCACTGTTGAATTACTCAGAGGCACGGCGCCAGCAGTGACGTACGAAGGGGGTGCGGACTCGTTTCGCCATCAACCATCGGCCGCTCAGCAAAGTTCGCCGATTCATCACCCGGCGTTCACCGAGAGTGTGACCAACAAGCGCCTCGTAGATAAGCTTGAGATGCGCAACATCGAGACCGTCTCCGAGCTGTTCGCGTTGGCGGACAAATGCGCTCGGGAAGCCGAGGCGTAGCAGCGCTCTGAGCGTCGTGGCGCCCCAGATGAGCTCGCTGAGCCGGAACATACCCGGCCCGGCCGGCCCGACTACAAGAAGAACAAGCGGAAAGTCGCCACCGTCCTGGCGGCGACGGAGGGCCGCAACAAGCAACAGCCTGGCCGGGCTCCTAGGGGAGGCGCCCCTAGGCTCGATGGGGATTCCAGAAGCCAGCTCCGGCCAAACCGGGAGCTGGCAAGTCATGTGAGATCCACCGAACCGACCGGCATGACCTCACCGAGTGTCGGCTTGTGAAGGGACTCGCCAAGGATCACCGGAAGGAGCGCGGTGATCACCGTCCCGGCGGAAGCGATGCTCCCGAGTAGGCCGGCCTTGGTTTCCAGGAGCCACAGCAGGCCATCGTCACCGTCTTCGGAGGAGCGACTGCGCCACCGTCCCGGAGGAGAGCCAAGCTCCTCTGGAGGGAGGTCTGCGCCGTCTCCCCATCGCCTGAGAGCTCCCGGCTCATGAAGTGGTCGGGCACTCCCACTTGAATTAATCCAGCTCAAGTGCGCTAACCATCACCACGAGGGCAATCAGGGCTAACTCGCACTTCAAACGGAGTAATCCATAGGTCTGTCGGGTAACCTCCCGATACAACCACGGGTTTGCCGATCGAAACCACACATACAAAGTACTCACACGAAGGTGAGCCCAGAGAATACAACATTCCACAAATTTTACATCACAGAGTTCCAAGTTCGAATTCGTAAAACAGAGTACTTCCAAGTTTAAAAGTAAACGAGTTCTTCAGAGTTCAATGCAGTGGAAAAACAACGATAAACTAGTCGACGATACATGATGTCTCGATGAAGCCCGTACGAGACAACACTCAGCATTATCATCATTGGCCGGGGACGCATCCCATTCCACTGACCAACCAGGAGGAAGAGTACACGGCCAAGTCAAACTAGCAACCATGTCCTCAAAAGTATCACCTGAAAACAAGCCACAAGCAAGGCTGAGTATACTAATACTCAGCAAGGCTTACCCGACTAGTGGAATATACTTAACCGACTCCTAGACATGCAAGGCTTTTGGCTTGAGGGGTTTGTTTTGCCGAAAAGCATATACAAGTAGGTCCTTACTTTCAAATTTTAGCTCCAGGTTTTAGTTTCCTTATCCATTCTAGGTAAGCAACTATCCAATACCATACATGGTGAAAGAATTAATTTGCATCCAACAAGAAATCATCATCATTGTTCCTCTTCTTACTCTATGTGGTAAAAGGGTCAAGCAGTCTCAATACCGCGAGAAACGGATGATTCGAATTGAATTTCTTAACCTTGCAAGGCAGACCTAAACACATGTCA
This sequence comes from Panicum miliaceum, assembly GCA_032594955.1. Taxonomy (NCBI): domain Eukaryota; kingdom Viridiplantae; phylum Streptophyta; class Magnoliopsida; order Poales; family Poaceae; genus Panicum; species Panicum miliaceum. The sequence goes on along the minus strand of CM064060.1, from coordinate 24,690,968 downwards.
CGTGGTTACTCCCAGAGTCACACGTGCAACTTTTCCCTTCAGTTCCCGCTTCACGGAACAGGCCCACCGCCCTCGACTACATGTCCCCATGGACCACGGACCCAGCCGGGCCATGGCGGAACATGCACCCGCTATTAGCTAGATGTGAACGAATTCAAGACGGTGGGGAGTATATTCTAGCCTTGGTTCAATCCAGTACGTAAGCTTACCGATTACCATATTCTCGGCATGTGGTTAGTACGTTTAAAGACTTAACAACCACTACCACACACTGCGGCCTTAGCATTTTTCTCTAAATAGACGGGGCCTCAATCACCAACATGAACATCGCACCATAGCTGTAACACCCAAAAATATAGGAATCAAAATTCTAAAAGTATTTTTATAAAAGTCTCAAGATAAAATTGTGCATGCATCTTTATTTCTTTTTCTCCTATTCTTTCTTTCAGCCAGCCCAATTCTTCTCTTCTCCTTCTTTTCTTTTTCCCGCGGCCAACTCAGCGGCCGATTCGCTCACCCGACCCTTTCTTCCACCGACAGCTAGGACCCACCTGTCGGCGCCTTCTCCTTCTTTCTTCTTTCCTTACCCAGAGTCCGGATCGATCCCGCGCCGTCGTTCGCGCCCCCTCCTTCTTTCTTGTTTCCTTACCCCGAGTCCTGATCGATTCCGCGTTGTCGCTTTCCTAATCCCGGCCAATCCGCCCCTATAAAATCCCGCCGAAGCCCCGCTTTGCAACCAGAGCCAACTTCAATCTCGTTTGCTACTCAACATCGTCGCACGCCGCTGGAAGTTGCACACCGGAGGAATGCCGCCGTCCCGATACGCCGCCTCTCCATCGACTCGCCGTTCCGCACCTTCTCCGCTGTCATCAACTCCCGCCAGAGCTCCACGAGTTGGTGAGCATCAAGCCACACCAGATCCCCCTCTCTCCCTTGCACCGCTGCAAATCCGATTTCTTGCCGGACCCCTGATTCCGCCCGCCGCCGTGACCGCCAGTTTACAGCCGCCGCATAGCCATCCCGTGATCACTCCCATCTTCACCGTACCGCCCTCTCACTCCCCGGCATGAACCCAGCTTGAATTGAGCCCCGGAACACCGGATTCGGTGAAGCTCCGGTCGTCCGCCGCCGCACTCGCAAGCCGCCGACGCCCAGTAAAACTCCGCTTCGCCCGACCCTTTTCGTCCCGTCGAGCTGACCCTTCCTCTGCCGCTCGATCTAGATCTAACGGCCAGAGTCGACCCTCACTTTACACTGCCGATTTACCCGACCCTCTCTTCACACCGCCGATTCGCCCGACCCTTACTCCGCCGATTCGCCCGACCCACCGCTCGATGCTGATCTAACGGATTAGATTCACCCGACCCTAGCCGTCCCCGTAACATTCGCAAAAAGATCCCTAGGTTTTCCAGAAATCAACCCGCAGTCCAGATCAGTAGAAAATAATTAGAGTTGAGCCCTTTCTTTTTCTGTTCCGACCCCTGACCTTTCTAGAATTAGTACCCATCGTCCAAAACCTCTAGTTTTGCACCCTGACCCTCCGTATAAGGTTTATTTATGTTCTAGCCCCTAATTTCTTCAGATTTAGCCCCTGAAAGTTCACAACTCTCGCAGTTAGGCCCCTAGACCACTGTTTCAGCCATATCTTCATCGTTTCAACTCCGATTTCAGCGATTCTTGCGCCCATGCGATCCTTGCATCGTAAACTACAACTTTAGTATCTTTTTACTTTCTGTTTGTATTGTTTGTTGTATTGTTTCTTATTTGTTTGTGTATGCTTGTTTGTGTGATCGCGTAGACAACGTGACGTTCGAGCCAAATCAAGAGCAAGCTTACGAGGAAGAAAACCAGCAGCTGTTTGAAGAAGGCAAGTGGATTTCCCCCTCTGCATATTCTATTTGATCCCAACAACAGCATAATAAATCACTTTACTTTATTGTTGCTTGCATAAACTTGATGGGTTACCTATGCTAAGGACACACCTAGTATTTTACCCCAAACCTTGAAACACCTGGGTTTACTATTCATGTTGGGTAGTTACGCTTAGTTGCAAACTTTGGGATTGGTATTGTTTTACTCTTTTAACAACGTTGGTCATGTTTCATACTGTTTTATCGCATAAGTTCAAGATCAACTTTGTTTAATGGGAACATGGAGAACCACCCAAGAAAACAGTGCAACCACAAAGTCATATGGTTCTGACCTTAGCCAATTAATTAGATGTGTAGTTTGCTGGTGGCCTTACCGAAAGGGCAAGGAGGCGGTCGGTGATAGGGGTCATAGCCCGGTCCTCTTGGGGTAGCTGCCTTGGCTAAGGAGCTGACCATTAGGGAGGTTTATGGACCACGCCGCTACTGAAACTCTAGCGGGCTGCCTAGCTCTCGACATGTCTTTGTAAAGGCTTCGTAGTGTACCCTCGCCACTCACCTCGGAAGTGTTTAAGGGCCTTGCAAACCCGGGCGACTCAGGGAAACACGATTTATGGGTAAAGTGTACAACCTCTGCAGAGTGTAAAACTGTTATAACAGCCGTACTCACGGTTAAGAGTGGCTTGCACCCTCACATGATAATGAAACTTGAAGATTAATTAATTTGTGGTCCATGGATTATGATTATGTTGATGGAATCTTTATGATTTTGCTAAAGTGGGTTGGTATAAACTTAAACCTAGTTAATAGGTGCTTGTTAATAAATACTTGACCAACTAAAAGTGACCGCTGCTGCAAACCCTAGCCTATCCTTGATGGCCTTGCATTTTCATCCCACTTGCTGAGTACCAACCATAAGAGTACTCACCCTTGCCCCCGCTGTTCAGAAGAGAGCTTTGAAGAGGAGATCTTCGACGACTACGAGGAGTTCTAGGTCCTGCGTTCACCAGTCATCGCCTGTGGAAGACGGAGTTGTTTGAGACTTCGTATAGGGTATAACGGTTTATCGTTTAAAGACATTTGTGTCTCTTTCATACGGAGTGTAATATTGTTAAATACTTTATTTAGTTACATTTTGAGCATTGTCTTTGATATATTACACTTTCCGTCTACCATATGTGTGTGAACATGATCCTGGCGCACATATGAGATGCATCTGGTTCTTTCTAGAATCGGGTGTGACAAAAGTGGTATCAGAGCTATGTTGACTGTAGGACGCTAGCCTAGTTAGAAATGGTCGAAATTAAGGATTTATCTTCTAGCAAGTCATATCAGCATCAAAAATTCCTGTTTACTTTATATTTCTGTATAAAAACCTATGTTTACATAAACTTCTATTATTTTCTTTCTTAAAGAAAAATACCCTGAATTTTACTCCCGCTCTGCCAGATGGTCAGGACTTACCAGACTGCTCGCAAGCGCACCGGAGGTCGCCAAGTTCGCATTGCCCCAGCCGAGCCAACTTCTTCTACCCCAATTCCAGCCCCTGTTGAAGAGAAGGAAGCTATGGAGGAAGAACCCGAGGAGGTCTACTATTTCGTGGATGGTGAAGATGGTCGCATCATGGCAATTGATGAAGAAGGAAATCAGTTCACACCACCGGCATCACCAGTCGTTGAGACATCGCCACCACCCCCAGTTGTCCCTACTCCAGCTCCCTCCCCAGCACCGGTCGTCGCTGAAGGAAGCCCGAGTAACTTCGAAGATATTAGAAGAGACGATGACGAGGACAACAACAACGATGAAGACAACGACAATCAGAGTGACGAAACTCCAGGGATGAGGCAACTTTGCTGTGTTCGCACATCGGACAGTGAACCCGGCCACTTGTCTCTGGTGCTACAAGGTGTTCTTCAAGAGTTGGGCAACTGCGTGAGACCTCACTACCACACACACCACTACATCGACCCTGCGCTCGGTGACTACTACCTCTCTCGCGTCCACATCAGGATGGAAAGTGCCAGAGGCCTGAGGACTCTCACTGCACACGACTCCGCCACACCCCGCGCTACTTATGACGCCGCCGTCAGCAGTGCCGCCAGGAGAGCTCTGTGGTCCATCTGCCACACCTACCGCCAGGAGCTTCAGAACACGGAGTACTGCCACCTTCCTCGGCGCCTCAGTGGAACTGAAGAGACTGTGATTACTCTGGGTGGAGATGATGAAGACCGCCTCAACACTCTTGCTCAAGTCACCGCCGCTCTCAACACTGAGCTGGAAAGCGTCATCACTGAGCTGGACGGTACTCAGGACAAGCTACTAGAGGCCCATGAAAAGATCCGCATATTGGAAGCTCGACTTGAGGGAAGAGCGCCACCACCCCCACAGATGGAGGAACCCCGCTTCCCCGCTTTGTCACCACCCCGCAAGAAGCTTCGTCGTGGTGAACCCGGCTCCATAACTCGCCCCGAGGAATAGGCACTTAGGCTCTTAGGCTAGTATCTCCTGAAGTTCTCTCATTAGAACCCTTTTCGCTTGAGAGGACGACGATGTAATGATGATTGCTTGAGAACAAATGTTTGCTTTGAGTGCTATAAGAATTGCTTGATATAATCCATACATTAATATCAGTTGGAGCCTTATAAATCCATATTTTGTTAAGATATTATCTTCTGTCTACCTATATCTAGTACACCTGTCTTATCCGGGGTTTATTCCCTAACGGTCAGATGGTGAACACCAGGACAGGTGGAGGACAGAATATCCCTATCTCTAGGCGTGCTAGCACGGTTAACCGACAGAGTCAGTTGCCACCACCGCCCAATCCAACAATGGAGCAATTCTTGGCAGCACAGATGCAGGTGCTGCAGAACCTCACTGCCACCATCCAGAACATACAAGCTCAGCAGAATCGGCAAGCACCGCAGCAAAACCCGCCACCAAGAGACAAACACAGAGAATTCATGAGCCACCACCCTCCTACCTTTTCTCACTCTGTGGACCCCTTGGACGCTGATGATTGGTTGAAGGTCATCACTAAGAAGCTGGACATCACGCAATGTAGTGACCGTGAAAGGGTCCTGTATGCCGCAGGACGTCTGGAAGGTGCAGCCGCTGATTGGTGGGATGCTTTCACTGCTGCCCACGCCAACGCCAACACTATCACCTGGGAGGAGTTTAGAACCAACTTCCGCAGCCACCATATCCTAGCAGGACTAATGAAGCTCAAGCAGAAGGAGTTCCTGAACCTGAAGCAAGGCAGCATGACTGTCAGCGAATACCGGGATAAATTCACTCAGTTGTCCCGTTACGCGCCCCATGAGGTGGATAGTGACGCAAAGAGGCAGGAGCGCTTCTTGGAAGGTCTGATAGGGCCGCTCAACTATCAGCTGCACAGTCACACTTTCCCAAACTTCCAGACTCTGCTGGACAAAGCCATTGGTCTGGAGAGCAAGCGCAAGGAGCTTGGGGAACACAAGCGAAAACTTCAGTCCTAGGGACAATCCAGCAGCAACACCCGTCCCCGCTACAACACACCCCAGGGATTTCAGTCGCGCTTTGGAGGACAAGGTGGAGGATATCTGCAGAATCAACAGAATCAACGAACTCCACAGCAGCCTCAACGCTACAACCAGCAGACTCAGCGCAACTCCAACCCGCAACCGTACCGTCCAGGCTATGCCACAGGTGCACCAGTGCGGACCAACAATCCAGTCACCCCGGTACAACCCAACGGTTGTTTCAAATGTCGAGAACTGGGTCATTACGCTAACAACTGCCCGAAGCGTAACGCGCAAACTCCTCAGAATCAGATGAACAGTGGACAAAGACAGACTCCTCAGCAGCAGCAGCCGCGCAATAGCAACCAGACACCACTGGGCAACAAAGGACAACAGAACTGCGTGCGCGGAAAGGTGAATCATGTGGCTACAGGAACAGCTGAAGAGGCTCCCGATGTTGTGCTCGGTACGTTTCTTGTTAATTCTGAACCTGCATCAGTTTTATTTGATTCTGGAGCATCACATTCATTTATTACTGAGCAATTCGCTGCATAACATAATTTACCAATGAGTCCTATGAAACAAATATTACTAGTAAGCTCCCCGGGCAAAGAATTAAAAGCCAGCCACTTATGCCCAAGGGTCAGCATGAATATTATGGGGGTAGAATTCCTAGCCAATCTAATAGTCCTAAAGACTAACGGCATCGATGTGATCCTCGGAATGGATTGGTTATCAGGATGTGATGGTGTTATTCAGTGTCGTAAGAGGTCAGTGCTCTTAACCAGCCCTCAAGGAGATAAAATAGAGTTTGTGGCAGTTGGGACAGTGAACCAAATAAAGGGAATGCCTCTAGAAGATATCAGAGTTATCAGTGAGTACCCTGACGTCTTTCCGGAAGATTTACCAGGTATGCCACCTATTCGTGACATTGAGTTCAGTATTGATCTTTTACCTGGTAGTGCACCTATCTCTAAAAGACCCTATAGAATGGATGTTAAGGATCTAAGCGAACTAAAGAAACAAATAGAAGAAATGTTAGCTAAGGGATTTATCCGTCCTAGCTCATCCCCGTGGGGAGCACCCGTGATCTTTGTCGATAAGAAGGATGGCAGCAGAAGGATGTGCATAGACTACAGGTCGCTGAACGATGTGACGATCAAGAATAAGTATCCACTGCCCAGGATTGAAGATTTGTTTGATCAGATGAGAGGTGCCAAGGTTTTCTCCAAAATTGATGTGAGATCAGGATATCATCAGCTAAGGATCCGACCAGAGGATATACCCAAGACAGCCTTCACTACCAGATATGGTCTGTACGAGTTTACTGTGATGTCGTTCGGATTGACCAACACTCCAGCGTACTTCATGTACCTGATGAACAAGGTTTTCATGGAATATCTTGACAAGTTTGTGGTTGTGTTCATTGATGACATCTTGGTGTATTCACAGAACGAGGAAGAACATGAAGAGCACTTGAGGATAGTGTTACAGAAACTCCGAGAGAATCAGTTATACGCCAAGCTGAGCAAATGTGATTTTTGGTTGAGGGAAGTTTCTTTCCTTGGATATGTTATCACGGACGGAGGAATTGCAGTAGACCCAAGTAAAGTTCAGGATGTTCTGAATTGGAATCCACCGAAAACTGTGCCTGAAATCAGAAGTTTCCTTGGACTTGCAGGCTACTACCGCAGATTTATTGAAGGCTTCTCAAAGATCGTGAAACATATGACTTCTCTGTTGGAGAAAGGGAAAGAATTTAAGTGGGATGCTACATGCCAGAAGTGTTTTGAAGAGCTGAAAACAAGATTGACCGCTGCCCCTGTGTTGATAATGCCAGATATCCACAAAGGGTTTGACGTGTATTGCGACGCTTCACGGATGGGTCTTGGATGTGTGTTAATGCCAGAAGGAAAAGTTGTGGCTTATGCTTCAAGACAGTTGAGAAAGCATGAGCAGAACTATCCTACCCATGATTTGGAATTGGCTGCCGTCGTGCACGCATTGAAGATTTGGAGACACTACATGATCGGAAACAAGTGTCAGATCTTCACGAACCATAAGAGTCTGAAGTACATCTTCACACAACAGGATCTTAACCTAAGACAGCGAAGATGGCTAGAACTAATCAAGGACAATGATTTGGATATGCAGTATCATCCCGGCAAGGCTAATATCGTGGCAGACGCCCTAAGCCGGAAAGGACAAGCTAATATGATGGTTGCTCGATTGATGCCTCAAGAATTATGTTGGGAGATGGCACGTTTGAACTTGGGAATTGTCACACAAGCGGAAGCCATAACCATGGAGATGGAACCTACATTAGAACAGGAGATCAGAAAAGGACAGTTGACAGATGCTAAGATCAAAGAGATCAAGATTCAAATCGGTTTAGGCAAGACTAAGGATTTCACCGAAGATGAACAAGGAACTGTTTGGTTCAGAAAGAGGATCTGTGTACCCGAAATTGATCACCTTCGTGAACTTATTTTGAAGGAGGCACATGATTCCGCTTATTCCATCCATCCTGGAAGTACCAAAATGTATAAGGACTTGAAAGAAAGGTACTGGTGGTATGGTTTGAAAAGAGATGTAGCAACTCACGTAGCTTTGTGTGATGTCTGCCAGAGAGTGAAGGCAGAACACCAGAGACCAGCAGGTTTACTCCAGCCCTTGAAAGTACCTGAATGGAAATGGGAAGAGATTGGTATGGATTTCATTGTAGGGTTACCTCGTACTCGTGATGGTTATGACTCGATATGGGTTATTGTGGACAGATTGACAAAAGTCGCACATTTCATCCCGGTCAAAACAACATACACTGGAGCCAAGTTAGCAGAACTATACATGTCACGAATTGTGTGTCTGCACGGTGTTCCAAAGAAGATAGTGTCTGATCGAGGTACTCAGTTCACGTCGCGTTTCTGGCAGAAATTACATGAATCCATGGATACAAAGCTCAATTTCAGTTCCACATATCATCCGCAAACAGACGGTCAGACTGAGCGAACAAATCAAGTATTAGAGGATATGTTGAGAGCATGTGCCCTCAAACACGGAGGTAGTTGGGATAAAAGTTTGCCATATGCAGAATTCTCCTACAATAACAGTTACCAAGCAAGCCTCAAGATGGCCCCATTTGAAGCATTATATGGGAGAAAATGCAGGACACCCTTATATTGGAATCAGACAGGAGAAAGTCAGGTTTTTGGACCAGAGATTCTTCAAGAAGCGGATAGACAAGTCCAGATAATCCGGGATAACCTCAAGACTGCCCAGTCACGACAGAAAAGTTATGCTGATATACGAAGAAGGGAATTGACGTTTGAAGTTGGAGATTTTGTGTATCTGAAGGTATCACCCATCAGAGGTTTATGTAGATTCAAAGTGAAAGGAAAATTGTCACCACGTTATATTGGTCCTTTTCAGATCTTGGAAAGGAAAGGTGAAGTGGCATATCAATTGGAGTTACCGGCACGATTGTCAGATGTCCATGATGTGTTTCACGTATCACAGTTAAAGAAGTGTTTGAGAGTGCCTGAGGAGCAGTTACCGTTGCAGGAACTCAATGTACAAGAAGATTTGACTTATGTAGAACATCCGGTTAGAATCTTGGAAACATCTCAGAGGGTTACTCGGAATAAGGTGATCAAAATGTGCAAACTACAGTGGAGTCACCACTCAGAGGATGAGGCTACTTGGGAAAGAGAAGATGAACTGATTACAGAATTCCCTCAGCTGTTCCCTAGTCCTTCCAAATCTCGAGGACGAGATTCTCTTTAAGGGGGGTAGGTTTTGTAACACCCAAAAATATAGGAATCAAAATTCTAAAATTATTTTTTATAAAAGTCTCAAGATAAAATTGTGCATGCATCTTTATTTCTTTTTCACCTATTCTTTCTTTCAGCCAGCCCAATTCTTCTCTTCTCCTTCTTTTCTTTTTCCCGCGGCCAACTCAGCGGCCGATTCGCTCACCCGACCCTTTCTTCCACCGACAGCTAGGACCCACCTGTCGGCGCCTTCTCCTTCTTTCTTCTTTCCTTACCCAGAGTCCGGATCGATCCCGCGCCGTCGTTCGCGCCCCTCTCCTTCTTTCTTGTTTCCTTACCCCGAGTCCTGATCGATTCCGCGTCGTCGCTTTCCTAATCCCGGCCAATCCGCCCCTATAAAATCCTGCCGAAGCCCCGCTTTGCAACCAGAGCCAACTTCAATCTCGTTTGCTACTCAACATCGTCGCACGCCGCTGGAAGTTGCACACCGGAGGAATGCCGCCGTCCCGATACGCCGCCTCTCCATCGACTCGCCGTTCCGCACCTTCTCCGCTGTCATCAACTCCCGCCAGAGCTCCACGAGTTGGTGAGCACCAAGCCACACCAGATCCCCCTCTCTCCCTTGCACCGCTACAAATCCGATTTCTCGCCGGACCCCTGATTCCGCCCGCCGCCGTGACCGCCAGTTTACAGCCGCCGCATAGCCATCCCGTGATCACTCCCATCTTCACCGTACCACCCTCTCACTCCCCGCCATGAACCCAGCTCGAATTGAGCCCCGGAACACCGGATTCGGTGAAGCTCCGGTCGTCCGCCGCCGCACTCGCAAGCCGCCGACGCCCAGTAAAACTCCGCTTCGCCCGACCCTTTTCTTCCCGTCGAGCCGACCCTTCCTCTGCCGATCGATCTAGATCTAACGGCCAGAGTCGACCCTTACTTTACACTGCCGATTTACCCGACCCTCTCTTCACACCGCCGATTCGCCCGACCCTTACTCCGCCGATTCGCCCGACCCACCGCTCGATGCTGATCTAACGGATTAGATTCACCCTACCCTAGCCGTCCCCGTAACATTCGCAAAAAGATCCCTAGGTTTTCCAGAAATCAACCCGCAGTCCAGATCAGTAGAAAATAATTAGAGTTGAGCCCTTTCTTTTTCTGTTCCGACCCCTGACCTTTCTAGAATTAGTACCCACCGTCCAAAACCTCTAGTTTTGCACCCCGACCCTCCGTATAAGGTTTATTTATGTTCTAGCCCCTAATTTCTTCAGATTTAGCCCCTGAAAGTTCACAACTCTCGTAGTTAGGCCCCTAGACCACTGTTTCAGCCATATCTTCATCGTTTCAACTCCGATTTCAGCGATTCTTGCGCCCATGCGATCCTTGCATCGTAAACTACAACTTTAGTATCTTTTTACTTTCTGTTTGTATTGTTTGTTGTATTGTTTCTTATTTATTTGTGTATACTTGTTTGTGTGATCGCGTAGACAACGTGACGTTCGAGCCAAATCAAGAGCAAGCTTACGAGGAAGAAAACCAGCAGCTGTTTGAAGAAGGCAAGTGGATTTCCCCCTCTGCATATTCTATTTGATCCCAACAACAGCATAATAAATCACTTTACTTTATTGTTGCTTGCATAAACTTGATGGGTTACCTATGCTAAGGACACACCTAGTCTTTTACCCCAAACCTTGAAACACCTGGGTTTACTATTCATGTTGGGTAGTTACGCTTAGTTGCAAACTTTGGGATTGGTATTGTTTTACTCTTTTAACAACGTTGGTCATGTTTCATACTGTTTTATCGCATAAGTTCAAGATCAACTTTGTTTAATGGGAACATGGAGAACCACCCAAGAAAACAGTGCAACCACAAAGTCATATGGTTCTGACCTTAGCCAATTAATTAGATGTGTAGTTTGCTGGTGGCCTTACCGAAAGGGCAAGGAGGGGGTCGGTGATAGGGGTCATAGCCCGGTCCTCTTGGGGTAGCTGCCTTGGCTAAGGAGCTGACCATTAGGGAGGTTTATGGACCACGCCGCTACTGAAACTCTAGCGGGCTGCCTAGCTCTCGACATGTCTTTGTAAAGGCTTCGTAGTGTACCCTCGCCACTCACCTCGGAAGTGTTTAAGGGCCTTGCAAACCCGGGCGACTCAGGGAAACACGATTTGTGGGTAAAGTGTACAACCTCTGCAGAGTGTAAAACTGTTATAACAGCCGTACTCACGGTTAAGAGTGGCTTGCACCCTCACATGATAATGAAACTTGAAGATTAATTAATTTGTGGTCCATGGATTATGATTATGTTGATGGAATCTTTATGATTTTGCTAAAGTGGGTTGGTATAAACTTAAACCTAGTTAATAGGTGCTTGTTAATAAATACTTGACCAACTAAAAGTGACCGCTGCTGCAAACCCTAGCCTATCCTTGATGGCCTTGCATTTTCATCCCACTTGCTGAGTACCAACCATAAGAGTACTCACCCTTGCCCCCGCTGTTCAGAAGAGAGCTTTGAAGAGGAGATCTTCGACGACTACGAGGAGTTCTAGGTCCTGCGTTCACCAGTCATCGCCTGTGTAAGACGGAGTTGTTGGAGACTTCGTATAAGGTATAACGGTTTATCGTTTAAAGACATTTGTGTCTCTTTCATACGGAGTGTAATATTGTTAAATACTTTATTTAGTTACATTTTGAGCATTGTCTTTGATATATTACACTTTCCGTCTACCATATGTGTGTGAACATGATCCTGGCGCACATATGAGATGCATCTGGTTCTTTCTAGAATCGGGTGTGACAATAGCCCCGTCCATCGATCTTATGATTGCAGCATGTAGTAAACATTAACCTCCTATATTCTCGCGAGTGACAGGAAATCACTCGACTTTTATCGGGTCCTATTAGCATAGCATTCTATCGAAACTTACATCTAGTGTTCAGATCATAGAAACCTAAGATCATGCAACTAAGTTTCCATTCAACTCATATAACTTAATGCACAAGTAAATTAGAGTAATAAGTTGCATAATTTAGAAAAATAGGGTTCATGCTCGGGGCTTGCCTTCTTGAGCAAAGCTAGCCTTGGCCTCTTCCGAACTTGGGTTCGGGTCTTCGAAAACCTCAGTTGGATTAACTTGAGCTTCACCTTGCTCACTCTCGGACTCGGGCACCAGCTCGTACGTTCCGTCAGTGAGAGTAGTCGATTCTATATGAATGCACAAGTATGAGTTGTAGTGATGGTACATGACATTTATTTTCTTCACGATAAAGTTGCAGTCCACAAAAACATAGATTTGGTTGTAAAGTTACTTAGTTAATATCTCTTGGGCAATCATTAATAGAGTACATCTTAAACTACTTAACTATATTAAACAAGAAGGGGTTGTGTTATATTGGAAACTTAATTTTCTAAGCACAAACATGGATTAAACACAATTACTGAACTAGGTAACTTCTAGTGATGAAACTTTTATTCAAAGTACCACATGCAGAGGCAAAACTACTGCAAAAATCTCAGGTATTTTTGTGCAGCAGATTAAATATGAAAAATGTAATATACAACCACTGCTAGAACCTAGTTATTTTTATACAGAACAAACCATGCAAGTATTGATGCTACAAATTTTATAGGGTGTTAATATATCCATATAAGTGTCACTGTAAATTTTTCAGATTTTATTGTGCATGATACAGAGCATAATAAATAGGACAAGATACACCTATTTTAATAAAGATCAATTTCTACAGGATGTATACAGGGTTTCTGAGTATGAAACTTTTTATACAGCATGTTCTAACCCAAAGTATCCCATAGTAAAAAGATGAACATTTTCCAAGCACAAAAACTAATTACTTTGATTTAATGCATTTTTCCACCACAAAAATTATATAAGTAGGTTACAGAAAGGTAAAAAGTCCTAAAATTTTTCTGTGGCATCTAGGTATCAATATAACAGCACAAAAAAAGTTTCATAACATGAATCACTATAAGCAGGAAACATTAGTTCTATCCCTTCATGGCATAAAACAAAGTCTAACAAAAAATTTAGCTAGAGATGGGTTCTGGTCCTGAACTTTTTACACTGGCCTACACATCAAGAAACTAATCCACTGTCCAAAAATTAGGTTCAGCCTTTGTCTACAACAGTGGGTACAAATAAAGGCTATTAAACTTTCCATTTAATCTAGGGAAAAATATAGCAAGCAACTGAAGAAATGCATGTAACAAAAGTTGTAGATATTCTTTTAAGGATTACAGAACAGTTGAGTTTGTATTTTCCTGGTTTTTCTATGATTTTTAAAGCATTTTCAAAGTTCACTATTTTTGAATCTAGGTTCAAAACAATGGTTCGCAGATATGCCCCTGGAAACTTGCGTGCAGACTCTTTTAAAGATTTCAATTGAAGCAATTGGGTCCTTGGGCGGGGCTGGCATGGCGGCCGGCCAAATTCCGGCGAGGGGGCTCGTCGGCGGCGAGGGGAAAGTGTCGGGGAGTACCAGGGAGGCAAGAGCTACCTTGTGGGGGCCTTGGTCGGGGTTGGGGATGGCCGGAGGTGGCTCGTCGGCGAGGAGCAGGGGGCGGCGGTGGCGCTGTGCATCGGCGATGATGCTCCGGCGAGCGAGAGCCGGCGGGGGCGGGGGCGGGTCGGTGAGCTTCGCGGCATCAAGGAGAACCCATTCCGAGGATTGGCTCGGGCGGAGGAGGGTCGGAGCTAGGCTGCCCACGGAGTAGTAGGGGGGGGGCGGCGGTGCGGGCGGTGCTGGCGGCGCTCCCGCGGCCGAGATGGTCGGGGAAGCGGCATGTGAGCTCCAGGGGAGGGAGAGCGAGCTAGCTAGGGGATGGGTTTGGGCAGTGGGAGGCCGGGGGATGGGGCTCCATGGGCGGGTGGTGCACGGCGGCGACAATGGCAGCGGCGGTGGCGTTCTAGTGGTGCTGGCGCGCGAGAGGGCTCAATGCTGCCTTTTACAGGCTGCAGGAGGGAGGGAGAGGGCCGGGCGAGGCTGGGGAGGGTCAGCATGGCCTGGGCTGCACGGGTGCGCGGCATTGGCCATCGTGGCGGTGCGCAGGACACCGGTGTGGCGTGCGGCTGGAGCGGGCAGGGATTGGGCGAGCGCAATTCAGCATCGGGGGAGGAGGAGATCACGCGGCACGCGATTAGGCGAGCAGCTGCAGCAGCTGGCTTGCCGGGCGGTGAGCGCGTGGCAACAGCGGACTGGGAAGGCCCGCGGCATGGGGGAGGGAGGCGTGCGGCAGGGGCGTGGCCAGCCATTGGCTTGGCACGGCGCGGGCAGCAGGAATCGCTGGCCAGTTGGCCGGCGGCCTCTGCCAGCGAGCAGAGCAGGGGAGGGAGATGAGGGAGGGACTGAAATACAAGAATTTGAAGAAATTTAGAGGTCTGGTCGTAAAAGTGATATTTTCTCATATTTCTGTGTTGTAACTCAAAATTCTCTGAACACGAAAGTTGTTCAAAATGAAAAGTTACACAAGTTTCATTTCAGGCCAAAGTTCATTTGAGTTCCAGTTTAGACGTTGTTTTAAAAACTCAAAAAGCATGATTCGGATGGCACGTCATTTCATGGGCAAAATTTCATATTCTCCCCTAGGCTTCAACTAGACTTTTGTTTATCATGTCATTGATGATGTGCCTATTCAATTTCGTAGCCATATTGCATCCGTGTGAAAGTTATTTAATTTGTTTGATTAAGATACATGTACTTATGCACATATATACATACTTTCAATGTAAATGCAAAACCAAATTATAATACATTTCTTTAAACTTTTCTTAGTTATTTATGCATATTGTTATGCTAATGAGATTTGTTTGGAAAATTAAACACCTGAGGTGTTACAGCCATCACCCCAGACGGACACGCGAGGCCACCCCGCCGTACGCAGAGACCGGTGTATTTCGTGAGCGAAGTACTCTGGGATGCGAAGGAGCGCTACCCGCAGGCGCAGAAGATGATGTACGCCGTCCTAATGGCGTCCCGCAAACTAAGACACTGCTTCCAAGCGCATCAGGTCACCGTGGTTACATTGTACCCCCTAGCCCGCATCCAGTGGAATCAGGAAGGGACAGGATGCACGGTAAAATGGGGGATCGAGCTGGCAAAATTCGGCCTCCAGTTCGTACCCCGACATGCCATCAAGAGCCAAGCACTCGTCGACTTCGTCGCCGAATGGATGCCGGTAGGGTAACCACCACCCCGACGGGCGACGATGACAAGCCTTGGCCCTTGGAATACTGGACCATGAACTTCGATGGATCGCTCACCCTCCAGGAGGCCGGCGCCGGGGTGGTCCTCACTGCCCCGGACGGTCACACCCTCAAGTATGTCGTTCAGTTAGGTTTCCGGGCCACGAACAACATGGTAGAATACAGGGGTCTCCTGACCGGGCTCCGAGCGGCCGCCGGACTGGGAGTACACCGCCTTCTAGTCAAGGCGGACTCCCAGCTCGTGGTAAATCAAGTCTCCAAGGAGTACCAATGCGCCAACCCTCAGATGGCCGCCTACGTGGCCGAGGAACGGCGAATGGAACGACATTTCGACGGACTGGAGCTGCGATACGTTCCCTGAAAGGAGAACACTGAGGCCGATGAGCTGTCCTGCCTTGCGTCCTCACGAGCTCCATTGCCCCCCGGGGTGTTCGAAGAAACGCTAAGTCAACCTACTGTCACGGCTGCCGACCGTGACGAAGGAGGAACCCCGTCCTCGAGCGAGGGGAACCAGGCCCAGCCACCCGCCGAGCTAACCCTGCTCTCTGTGACAACCCTGGTAATTACAATTCCAAAATCAATGACATTAGCCTAACTCTATGTTTTAAACCAACTAATGAAAGGGTGGAAAGAATTAAAACGGGTTCAGTTGGAATTCAAATTTAATTTGGGCACATTTGGACACATTTGAAACTTTTAAATTAACTTTAAAACCATAAGCCAAATGAGATTTTGCCTGAAACCAAAGTTGTAGAACTTTTTATTTTGAACAACTTTCGTGTTCAAAAGTTTTTGAAATTCAAATCAGAAAGAGGAGAAAACGCCCTGTTTGCACCCAGCCCCCTGAAGTTTTTCAAATTTTTGCACTTAGGTCCCTCCCTCACCCCTCCCTCCTCTGCTGCACCGCACGCTCGCCCGACCGCCGCCGGCCACCTGGCCCTCGACGCCTGCGCGGCCCCAGGCGCCGAGCCAACCCCCGGCGCCCTGCCTGCTGCCCGCCCCCTCTCGCCCAACCGCGGCCGCGCCTTTTCTTCTCCCTCCCGCACGCCTCGCCTCTGCCCAACCCGCTGCTCCCTGCGGCACCGCCCCGTGCTGCCCAGTCGCTGGCCGCCGCCCCCTCCACCAGTGCTCTGTCGTGCCGCCCGAGCTCCCCAACCGCCCGCCAGCGTCGCCTACACGCGACGTCACGCCCCAGGCGCGCCCAGCGCACGCACGCCACGCGCACGACGCGCCTCTGGCCGCTGGTCACCGCCGGCCGCCCCCAATGGCGCCCAGCCTCGCCGGCCCCTCCACCCCACGTTCTGGCCGTGCCAAGCCCGCCCCCACGAGCTTCACCGGCTATAAAGCCCGGCGCAGCGCCCCTCCCTCCCCTCCTTTCTTCTTCCCCGCAGAACAGAGAGCTCCATTGCCGCCGGCGCCCCCACCTCGCCGTGGAACCCCCTGCTCCGGCCCACCTCCGCCCGAGACAAGCGCTGAAACGGGTCCCCCTCAGTGCGCTGAAGCTCCCCAGCCCGAGCCCCGCCGCCCTCATCGCCGGAGCGCCGCCGTCCGCGCCGCCCCACCGCCGCCGCCTCTGCTCTCCGCGGCCAACCCGCCACCGGCCACCCCGAGCCACTCCAAGACCACCAATAGGTGCGCCCTGGTTCCCTCTCCGTGCTCCCCCACCTTGCCCTCGCCGCCGGCGACCCAGCTCGCCGGAATTTGGCCGGACAGAATGACCCCGCCGTGAAATTGCGACCAGGGACCACATTGCAAACGCCCAAATCTTTCTAGGGGGTTTTCTGCTAATTTTCAGGGACCCCTCTGTAAAGAAAGTTTTAACCAAATCAGTGAATTTGTAAAATTCGTATAAAATCGTAGAAAATTGAGAAAAATGCAAACTCAACTGTTCTGGAATCCTTAGAAGAAACTCTACAACTTTTGTTACATAAAGTTTCTCAGATTCTCAATATATTTTGCTCTAGATTAAATGGAAGGTTTAATGGACTTCTTTTGAACCCACTGTTGTAGATCATTGCTGACCCTAAATTTTGGGCAGTAAGTTACTTGCTTGATGTTTAGGACTGTGTAAAAAGATCAGGACCAAAAGCCATCTCTAGATACACTTTTTGTCCAACATTGTTTTATGCCATAAAGTGATAGAACTAATTATTCCTGCTGTTCTGTGATGTTTAATGTCATGAAACTTTTTCTGTGTTGTTGTAGTGATACCTAGAGGCCATAGAAAAATGTAGAAACATTTTTACTATATGTAACCTGTTCATATGAATTTGTGGTAGGAAAACTTCACTAATTCAAAATAATTAGTAAAGCCCTTATAAAATGTTCATCTTTTTACTATGAAACACAATAGAGTAGCTCAACCTGTACAAAAAGTTTCAAACATAGAAACCCTGTATAACATCCTGTAGAAAATAATCTTTAATAACATGAGCGTAGCTTGTCCCATTTATTATGCTCTAAATCATGTACAATAAAATCTGAAAAATTTACAGTAGCACAAATATGGTTATAGCAACACCCTGTAAAATTTGTAGCATCAATACTTGCATGGTTTGTTCTGTATAAAAATAACTAGATTCTAGCAGTGGCTGTGTATTACATTTTTCATATTTAACATGCTACACAAAAATGTCTGAAATTTTTTTTACAGTGATCTTATCTCTGCATAATGTACCTTGAATAAAAATTTTATTACCAGAAGCTAACTAGATTAGTATTTGTGTTCAACTCATTTTGGTGTTTAAATATAACACAACCCCTTCTTCTTTAATAAAGTTAAATAGATTAAGATAAGCTCTATTAACGATTGCCCAGGAAATGTTAAAGTAAATAACTTCACAGCAAAACTTATGTCTTATGAACCGCAACTTTATCGTGAAGGAAATCATGTCGTTTACCATCACCACTGCTCAAACTTGTGCATTCATGTAGAAACGACTACTCTTGCCGACGGGACGTACGAGTTGGTGCCCGAGTCCGAGAGTGAGCAGCAAGAAGCCCAGGAAAATCTAACTGAAGCAGTTGAGACCCGGGTCAATGTTCAGACGATCCCCGGACTAACTATTCACAAGAAGGCAAGCCCCGGAGCATAACCTATTTCTTTCCTAATTATGCAACTCATTACTCTTTGCTTGTGCATTAAGTTTATAGGAGCTGAATGAAAACTTAGTTGCATGATGTTAGGAACCCTTGCTTGAAAACTAGACGTAAGGTTCGATAGAATGCTGTGCTAATAGGACTCCGGTAAAAGTCGAGTGATTTCCTGTCACTCGCGAGAAAATAGGAGTTGAATGTCTACTACATGCTGCAATCATAAGGACACGGACGGGCCATGGAACGATGGTTACGATTGAGGCCCGTCTGTCTAGTGAAAAATGCTAAGGCCGCAGGGTGTGGTAGTGATGGTTAAGTCTTTGAACGTACTAAACACATGCCGAGATTATGGGAATCGGTAAGCTTAAGTACCTGATTGGCCCGGCAAGGGGACGGCATCCTACCCTTTGAACTTCGGTCCCACTATATGGCGAGTGCACGAGTGGTCACGACCCGGCGCCGAACCGTGGCGTGGGGCTCGTGTACTCTCGGAGGGTAGCCCCGATCCACGACCCGGAAAGAAAGGGGAAAAGTTGCACGTGTAACTCTAGGGAGTAACCACGTGACGTGTGTTTGGGTTTCCCTTGCAAGGTTAAGAAATTCGATTCGAATCGTCCGTTTCTCACGGCTATTGAGACTGCTTAACCATTTTTACCCACAGAGTAAGAAGAGGAACAATGATGATGAATGAACTGGTTGGATGGAAAATTTAATGCTTCACCATGTATGCTTTAGATAGCTGCTTACCTAGACTGGCTAACGAAACTAGAATCTTAAGCTAAAAGTTGAAAGTAAGGACCCACTTGTAGATGCTTTTCGGCAAAACAAACCCCTGAGCCAAAAAGCCTGGCATGTCTAGAGTCGGTGGAGTAGTTTCCACTACACGGGTAAGTCTTGCTGAGTATTAGTATACTCAGTCTTGCTTGTGACTCGTTTTCAGGTGAGCCCTTCGAAGACATGATTGCTAGCTTGACTTGGCCCTGCACTCTTCCCCCTGGTTGGTCGGTGGAATGGGATGCGCCCCCGTCCAACGGAGATAAGGCCGAGTGATGTCTCGTACGGGCTTCATCGAGACATTCTGTATCGTCGAGTAGTTTCCATCGTTTATTTTCCGCTGCAACTTAAACTCTGAAGAACTTATTTATGATAATTGAAGTATTTGCTTTCTAAACTCAAAACTTGGTCTGTAATATTCACTTATGCTAATGTTGTAATATTTGCTGGAATGTGGTATTCTCTGGGCTCATCGTCGCATGAGCGTTTGTATGTATGGCGCTCGATCCGCTCACCGTGGTTGTATCGGGAGGTTATACCCGACAGACCAGTGGATTACTCCGTTTGAAGTGTAAGGTTAACCGAGAATGTCTTAATGGTGATGGTTAATACACTTGAGCCGGATTAATTCAGGTGGTTCTGCCACAGCTGGTATCAGAGCCGTAGCTGGTGCCACAGCTGGCAACAGCGGACACCAGATCCGAAATACATACGCCAGAGAATGCGACAAGCCTTAAAAACTCATTTTACTAAAACTTGACTAGAAGGATGTGTTGCGAAATGCGTTGGTACGTTAAGGATGGTGCCTAGTTCGTAAAGCCCTAAGGGATTATGGGAAAGTTACTAGGTGGCTATCTAACTTCTATAAATATTATCAACTGACTTCCAGCACATTACTTTCTGTCAAAACTTACTTTCATGCACAACCGACCTTAAATTCTGTAACGACGCACTCGTCGCTAAGGTAAGAAGGTAAGGATCCTCAGCCAACTGAGAGAGCTTGGCCTTCCTGTCGGTGATGCGAACCGAACGCTGCCCTCAAGCAGTGGCTTACTTGAGGTGCTGCCAATATGCCAACTGTTAGTTGAACATATTGGGAGTAGAAGGTTTGGCGCAGGGTATGGCGATCGCTGTTCATACCCCCGTCTTATGACGGTACCCCCGTGAATACGCTATCTCGATAGCGTATGTTAACGTCGTCTGTACGGCGGAAATTGTACAGATATCGTTTCTATAAGTAAACGGTAATGAATACGGACGCTTTCATGAGTGCTGGCATGAAAGGTTCATGAAATATATATGCTTTGTCAGACTTCTGCAGGTACACTAACCGCGATTACGATAAGTTAAGGGACGAGTAGAAAGACTCGACTAGCTATTATAGGAGAGCCGTATTGTGTAAGCCACCGAAACTATCTTCGTAAGACCAAAAGTATTTGGCGATTATTTTATTTTGTGAGGACGAATAGGACGTGCATGCATCATGAATATATATATCGGAAATTGAAAATGCGTTGTATAAGAGTGGTAAGGTTCTTGCGTATCTAAGCGAGGTTTGCATAAGGACTATCTAGCGAATCGGTCACAAATCTGCCATGACCAAAAAGAGAGAATTATTGATCAAAGAAAATGACCTTTTCTGGTAAAGTTCATGTTGAAAGAATTGTTCCAAATATTGTGTTCTATCCCCTGTTCAAAAATCAAAAATTCCGAACTTATGGATAATAAGAAATAACAGAAACCTTGGAACGTCAGAATCCTGTCCAGAATAAGCACTTTTGCCCCTTAAATTTTTAGGCCCCCTTCCTGCGGTTTTCTGCGAAAGAGTGCAACACAAAACTTGTTCCAAATTTACCCAGGTAGCTGCTGTTAAAATTTGGTAAATTTTGGCCGGGTAGATTTTCCCTGATGCACGAAACATTGGCCCCCTGTTCACTGTCAATTCTGGGTAGACAGTAAGGTAAAACCTGAAAGGAAAGACCATTTTAGAGACCTATCTAGCTCTGAAGTTGACTAGAAAAATTGTTCACAAATACCTTAGGAGTGATCTGGTGAAATTTGAGAATTTTTGGATGAGAACTGTGGAAGTTATGGTTGTTTTTGCACTCTATACGGAATCTGTCCCTGTGCTTTTCACACTTTTTCTCGGCCTCATTCATTTGATCTTTCGTTCAGATGGCCGAGACAGCTGCCATGATGGTGGATGAGGATGGACGCGTTCACTCATGGTGTTTCCACTGGGAGGGCTTTCCCTCTATTTTGTGGAACGTGTTGAGCACCGTGGGCTAGCTAATTCCCCCATATTACGCCGGACTGGGGTTTGCAAAGAATGGAGTTACCCAGTGCCGTGTCAACGTGACCATTTTTCCGCACCCGCTACACCCGGCGTGGCCCGCCTTGGAGATCAAGGCTGTTGGTCGCTGTTTGGCCGATACTTAGGAGCTCACTCTCCTGCTCACAGCGAGTCGTCCGTCAACGACTTGGATGACTTCTAGATGACGACCTAGGAGGACTTTTGCACATACTCCTCGATAGGGTAGCCTAACTTATGGCAAGTGTTGTAATAGGCTAACTAAGAGTTGAGTAACTCTTTTGTAATGGGTACACCTGAACCATGTGGATACCCTCAGCATGTAAGGAACGGCGATAAACTTGGGTGTTTCGTTGTAAGTTGGTAAACGATGAAATCCACAATCGCTGAGACTTGTCGGAATTTTTATTCATGTCTCCTTGCATTTCTTGGCTGAGTGTTGAAAACCAAACTTGTGCTAAATTTTGTGATCATGGTTCTCACAAAAATTCAGCATCATTGGACCTCACTAGTTCAAGTTATAGGCGAAACAGTACCGATCAATCTGCTGAAAAACGGCTAAGACAGTAAGGCAAAGGACGAGCCTTTCGACCACCTTATCTATAGTTCTAGCGCCGAAGTTAAATACCAAAGTGGTGCATTCCTAAATTCTCTGACTACTGCCAAAGTTTGAGATGTTTTGGATGGACCCACAGCAAGCTATGGTTTTTCCCGTAGCAAACAGAGATTCTGTCCATACTTCCGGCTGTGATTTCGGAAGTCTATGACTACACCAATCATTTATGAATCAAGGAAGTAATATGGATCGCGTTGCTAATGGTAACCTTCCACGTTTCAGATGGTTGGATCAACACGTGGCAACCCCGATGGTTTTGGTGCTAGCGCAAGTGGATCACAACCACAGCCGCCGCCACCACCTAGTTTAGTGGAAGTAATGGCCACTCAAACCGAGTTGCTTCGTCAGCTTGTCAAGGGGCAGGAAGCAATTTTTCAATGCCTGCAGCAACAACACCATCAAGGGGATGGGTGCAATGCCCACCATCCTCAGGTTGCTAGCTATCCAGAGCTCAATAACAAGATGATGGACACAAGAGACGTTTACTCAGACTCCTTATTGCCCCCATCACAACTTCCGATGAAACTTAAGGATCACCAAGTAAAGTGTCGGACTCTCAAGCCTGACCCATGCAGCATAGACTTGACTGGATGGGAAATTACCTGCACAGAATTCATCCCACGGGGCCAACGTCAAGTTAGCAAAACTACTGACGCCGGCACAGTCCTTCGAACACAAACTCGCTCACCTGTTCCGGAAAAGATAGACCCTGCCAAATGCACCACACCTAAGGGAGGTTCATTGGGTATGCCAGTAGCGATATCTTCAGATAACAAACAACCCCGTCGTCCAAGTGACAAAAACCGTTGCTTCAATTGTAGCAGTGCTAACCATTTTGCTCGAGAATGCCCTCAGCCTAGGAAGCCAAAGCAGGGCCAAGGTTCTAGCCAAACCCATCAGAACAAGCGTAAAAGACAGAGGAACAAGAGCAAAGGACAGATTGATCAGCTTGAAGCGCTCCCTAAAGGTGCACCCTTAATAACACGCACATCCTCTATTTTAATAACAAGCCTGCAGTTATATTATTTGATTCTGGTGCATCGCATAGTTTCATAAGTGCAAAATTCAGTGCAAAAGTAGGCTTGAATGTTTGCCACACCGAAGGGTCATATATGATATCAACACCGGGTGGTAAAATTGCTTCAAACCAAATGGTCAGACAAGTACCAGTCAAGTTGGGTAGTAAAACCATCGACACAGACCTTGTCCTTCTACCTCTTGACGACATGGATATTATTTTGGGAATGAACTGGATGACTATGCATGGAGTCACACTGGACCCTTCTTCCCGAGCCGTTGAGATAAATTCACCTAGTCACGGAGCCACTACCCTTTACCTACCATTCATAGATTGCACGAATTCCTGTGCTTACAAAATGGAAGGACTTAAGCTAGAGGATATTCCTGTGGTATGCGAGTATGCCGATGTCTTTCCGGACGACTTACCCGGAATGCCACCAGATAGGGATATTGAGTTTATCATTGAACTACAACCAGGCACTGCACCTATATCCAAAGGACCATATAGGATGCCCCCTAAAGAATTGGCCGAGCTGAAAATTCAACTCCAAGAACTACTGGACAAAGGTTTCATCCGCCCTAGCGCGTCACCTTGGGGATGTCCAGCCCTATTCGTAAAGAAGAAGGATGACAGTTTGAGGTTATGTGTTGACTACCGACCTCTCAATGCGGTAACTGTTAAAAATAAATACCCCCTTCCTCGCATCGATGTACTCTTCGATCAATTAGCTGGAGCCAGAGTCTTCTCAAAGATTGATCTTCGTTCGGGATATCATCAGATCAAGATTCGCCCGTGCGATATTCCTAAGACTGCCTTCTCCACACGATATGGACTATATGAATTTTTGGTCATGTCCTTTGGACTCACCAATGCCCCTGCCTACTTCATGTATCTCATGAATTCGGTATTCATGCCCGAACTTGACAAATTCGTCGTAGTGTTCATCGACGACATTCTTATCTATTCCAAGGATGAGGAAGAGCATGCCAAGCACCTTCGCATTGTTCTTCAGCGACTCAGAGACCATCAGCTTTAGGCTAAGTTTTCTAAGTGTGAATTCTGGTTGGATACTGTAAAGTTCTTAGGTCACACGATCTCCAGCGAAGGCATAGCTGTTGACCCCAGCAAGGTACAAGAGGTGATGGATTGGAAA
This sequence comes from Panicum miliaceum, assembly GCA_032594955.1. Taxonomy (NCBI): domain Eukaryota; kingdom Viridiplantae; phylum Streptophyta; class Magnoliopsida; order Poales; family Poaceae; genus Panicum; species Panicum miliaceum. The sequence goes on along the minus strand of CM064060.1, from coordinate 24,666,636 downwards.
CCCCCTACCTCTGTTCATCAGATTCGCAGTTTTCTCGGCTTAGCCGGTTACTACCGTCGCTTCATCCCGGATTTCTCTCGAATTGCTAAGCCCATGACGGAACTATTGAACAAGGAAGTAAAGTTTGTATGGAATGAGAAGTGTGAGGAAGCCTTCCACACTCTCAGAGAGCATCTGACTACTGCACCTGTGTTAGCTCAACCCGATAATACCAAGCCATTCGATGTGTATTGTGACGCATCAGGTACTGGTCTAGGATGTGTGCTTATGCAAGAGAATCGAGTGATTGCATATGCCTCACGAGCCCTTCGGCCCCACGAACAGAATTATCCCACGCATGACCTTGAGCTCGCAGCCGTCATTCACGCTCTGAAGATATGGAGGCACTATCTCATGGGTACACAGTGCAATATCTACACGGATCATAAAAGTCTCAAGTATATCTTCACACAAGCCGATCTGAATATGAGACAACGGAGATGGCTAGAACTAATCAAGGATTATGACCTTGAAGTGCACTATCACCCCGGCAAGGCTAACGTAGTCGCTGATGCACTAAGCCGCAAGTCCCATTGCCATTGCTTATCCATGGAGTTCTACCATGAGACAGTATGTGCAGACATGAGGAAGCTTAATATGGAAATGGTTTCCCAAGGCACTCTAGATCACATCTCAGTTGAGCCCACTCTTCACGACCAAATCGTCATGACACAACTACATGATGAAGGAATCAAGATCATCAAACAAAAACTCTCTCTAGGTGAGGAGAAGTATAAGTGTTTCCGCCAGGACCATAAGGGAGTTCTATGGTTCGAAAGTCGTATAGTCGTTCCGAAGAATCGTGAACTCCGCAAGCAAATTCTTGATGAGGCACACCTCTCCAAATTCTCTATCCACCCCGGCAGTAGCAAAATGTATCAGGACCTAAGGCAAAACTTCTGGTGGACTAGAATGAAAAGGGAAATTGCTACGTATGTCTCGGAATGTGACACGTGCCAGAGAGTAAAAGCTAGCCACTTAAAGGTAGCCGGTACACTTCAACCGTTACCTATACCATCATGGAAATGGGAAGACATAAGTATGGACTTCATCGTGGGACTACCAGACACTTCCCAGAAACATGATTCCATATGGGTTATCGTTGATAGACTCACGAAGACGGCACATTTTCTTCCGGTACACACCACCTATTCTACCAAGAAATATGCCGAGATTTACCTCGATCGTATTGTTTGCCTGCATGGAATACCTAAGACAATTATTTCCGATCGTGGTCCCCAGTTTGTAGCACGCTTTTGGGAACAACTGCAAACGTCTCTTGGCACAAAGCTGATTCGCAGCTCAGCATACCACCCTCAGACCGATGGACAAACGGAAAGAGTAAACCAAATTCTTGAAGACATGCTGAGAGCCTGTGTCATTCATTATGACAAGAATTGGGACAAATGCCTACCCCTGGCAGAGTTCTCGTACAACAATAGCTACCAAACGAGTTTGAAAATGGCACCATTTGAGGCCCTGTACGGACGAAGGTGTCGAACTCCTTTGAGCTGGTCGCAAACCGGAGAACGTAACATAATTGGACCCGACCTGGTAATCGAGGCAGAGGAGAAAGTAAAAGTAATACAAGCAAATCTTAAAGCCGCACAAGCCCGACAAAAGAGCTATTCTGACAAAAGGAGAAAGCCCCTAAAGTTCGAAGATGGCGATCATGTCTATCTCCGAGTTTCACCGACCAAGGGAGCGCGAAGATTTGGAATCAAAGGCAAACTAGCTCCCCGTTATGTTGGTCCCTACGAAATCATTGAGAGCTGCGGACCCGTAGCCTACAAATTACGACTGCCCCCTCAACTCACGGCCACCCATGATGTCTTCCACGTATCTCAACTCAAGAAGTGTATTCGAGTCCCTACCGAGATTGTGGAACAACAAGAAATATCGTTGGAACCCGACCTCTCGTATGTCGAACACCCAGTTAAGATTCTGGATCAAAAAGAAAGAGAGACCAGGAGGAAAGTGATTAGAATGTATAAAATACAATGGAATCGCCACACGGAAGAAGAAGCCACCTGGGAAACGGAGAGCTACCTGAACCAACATTTCCCTGGGTTTCTTGTCTCAACCACTGGTATGTGCACCCACGCCCACACTAAGAATTACCGAATCTCGGGGCGAGATTCTTGTTAAGGGGGGAAGGCTGTGACAACCCTGGTAATTACAATTCCAAAATCAATGACATTAGCCTAACTCTATGTTTTAAACCAACTAATGAAAGGGTGGAAAGAATTAAAACGGGTTCAGTTGGAATTCAAATTTAATTTGGGCACATTTGGACACATTTGAAAATTTTAAATTAACTTTAAAACCATAAGCCAAATGAGATTTTGCCTGAAACCAAAGTTGTAGAACTTTTTATTTTGAACAACTTTCATGTTCAAAAGTTTTTGAAATTCAAATCAGAAAGAGGAGAAAACGCCCTGTTTGCACCCAGCCCCCTGAAGTTTTTCAAATTTTTGCACTTAGGTCCCTCCCTCACCCCTCCCTCCTCTGCTGCACCGCACGCTCGCCCGACCGCCGCCGGCCACCTGGCCCTCGACGCCTGCGCGGCCCCAGGCGCCGAGCCAACCCCCGGCGCCCTGCCTGCTGCCCGCCCCCGCTCGCCCAACCGCGGCCGCGCCTTTTCTTCTCCCTCCCGCACGCCTCGCCTCTGCCCAACCCGCTGCTCCCTGCGGCACCGCCCCGTGCTGCCCAGTCGCTGGCCGCCGCCCCCTCCACCAGTGCTCCGTCGTGCCGCCCGAGCTCCCCAACCGCCCGCCAGCGTCGCCTACACGCGACGTCGCGCCCCAGGCGCGCCCAGCGCACGCACGCCACGCGCACGACGCGCCTCTGGCCGCTGGTCACCGCCGGCCGCCCCCAATGGCGCCCAGCCTCGCCGGCCCCTCCACCCCACGTTCTGGCCGTGCCAAGCCCGCCCCCACGAGCTTCACCGGCTATAAAGCCCGGCGCAGCGCCCCTCCCTCCCCTCCTTTCTTCTTCCCCGCAGAACAGAGAGCTCCATTGCCGCCGGCGCCCCCACCTCGCCGTGGAACCCCCTGCTCCGGCCCACCTCCGCCCGAGACAAGCGCTGAAACGGGTCCCCCTCAGTGCGCTGAAGCTCCCCAGCCCGAGCCCCGCCGCCCTCATCGCCGGAGCGCCGCCGTCCGCGCCGCCCCACCGCCGCCGCCTCTACTCTCCGCGGCCAGCCCGCCACCGGCCACCCCGAGCCACTCCAAGACCACCAATAGGTGCGCCCTGGTTCCCTCTCCGTGCTCCCCCACCTTGCCCTCGCCGCCGGCGACCCAGCTCGCCGGAATTTGGCCGGACAGAATGACCCCGCCGTGAAATTGCGACCAGGGACCACATTGCAAACGCCCAAATCTTTCTAGGGGGTTTTCTGCTAATTTTCAGGGACCCCTCTGTAAAGAAAGTTTTAACCAAATCAGTGAATTTGTAAAATTCGTATAAAATCATAGAAAATTCAGAAAAATGCAAACTCAACTGTTCTGGAATCATTAGAAGAAACTCTACAACTTTTGTTACATAAAGTTTCTCAGATTCTCAATATATTTTGCTCTAGATTAAATGGAAGGTTTAATGGACTTCTTTTGAACCCACTGTTGTAGATCATTGCTGACCCTAAATTTTGGGCAGTAAGTTACTTGCTTGATGTTTAGGACTGTGTAAAAAGATCAGGACCAAAAGCCATCTCTAGATACACTTTTTGTCCAACATTGTTTTATGCCATAAAGTGATAGAACTAATTATTCCTGCTGTTCTGTGATGTTTAATGTCATGAAACTTTTTCTGTGTTGTTGTAGTGATACCTAGAGGCCATAGAAAAATGTAGAAACATTTTTACTATATGTAACCTGTTCATATGAATTTGTGGTAGGAAAACTTCACTAATTCAAAATAATTAGTAAAGCCCTTATAAAATGTTCATCTTTTTACTATGAAACACAATAGAGTAGCTCAACCTGTACAAAAAGTTTCAAACATAGAAACCCTGTATAACATCCTGTAGAAAATAATCTTTAATAACATGAGCGTAGCTTGTCCCATTTATTATGCTCTAAATCATGTACAATAAAATCTGAAAAATTTACAGTAGCACAAATATGGTTATAGCAACACCCTGTAAAATTTGTAGCATCAATACTTGCATGGTTTGTTCTGTATAAAAATAACTAGATTCTAGCAGTGGCTGTGTATTACATTTTTCATATTTAACATGCTACACAAAAATGTCTGAAATTTTTTTTACAGTGATCTTATCTCTGCATAATGTACCTTGAATAAAAATTTTATTACCAGAAGCTAACTAGATTAGTATTTGTGTTCAACTCATTTTGGTGTTTAAATATAACACAACCCCTTCTTCTTTAATAAAGTTAAATAGATTAAGATAAGCTCTATTAACGATTGCCCAGGAAATGTTAAAGTAAATAACTTCACAGCAAAACTTATGTCTTATGAACCGCAACTTTATCGTGAAGGAAATCATGTCGTTTACCATCACCACTGCTCAAACTTGTGCATTCATGTAGAAACGACTACTCTTGCCGACGGGACGTACGAGTTGGTGCCCGAGTCCGAGAGTGAGCAGCAAGAAGCCCAGGAAAATCTAACTGAAGCAGTTGAGACCCGGGTCAACGTTCAGACGATCCCCGGACTAACTATTCACAAGAAGGCAAGCCCCGGAGCATAACCTATTTCTTTCCTAATTATGCAACTCATTACTCTTTGCTTGTGCATTAAGTTTATAGGAGCTGAATGAAAACTTAGTTGCATGATGTTAGGAACCCTTGCTTGAAAACTAGACGTAAGGTTCGATAGAATGCTGTGCTAATAGGACTCCGGTAAAAGTCGAGTGATTTCCTGTCACTCGCGAGAAAATAGGAGTTGAATGTCTACTACATGCTGCAATCATAAGGACACGGACGGGCCATGGAACGATGGTTACGATTGAGGCCCGTCTGTCTAGTGAAAAATGCTAAGGCCGCAGGGTGTGGTAGTGATGGTTAAGTCTTTGAACGTACTAAACACATGCCGAGATCATGGCAATCGGTAAGCTTAAGTACCTGATTGGCCCGGCAAGGGGACGGCATCCTACCCTTTGAACTTCGGTCCCACTATATGGCGAGTGCACGAGTGGTCACGACCCGGCGCCGAACCGTGGCGTGGGGCTCGTGTACTCTCGGAGGGTAGCCCCGATCCACGACCCGGAAAGAAAGGGGAAAAGTTGCACGTGTGACTCTAGGGAGTAACCACGTGACGTGTGTTTGGGTTTCCCTTGCAAGGTTAAGAAATTCGATTCGAATCGTCCGTTTCTCACGGCTATTGAGACTGCTTAACCATTTTTACCCACAGAGTAAGAAGAGGAACAATGATGATGAATGAACTGGTTGGATGGAAAATTTAATGCTTCACCATGTATGCTTTAGATAGCTGCTTACCTAGACTGGCTAACGAAACTAGAATCTTGAGCTAAAAGTTGAAAGTAAGGACCCACTTGTAGATGCTTTTCGGCAAAACAAACCCCTGAGCCAAAAAGCCTGGCATGTCTAGAGTCGGTGGAGTAGTTTCCACTACACGGGTAAGTCTTGCTGAGTATTAGTATACTCAGTCTTGCTTGTGACTCGTTTTCAGGTGAGCCCTTCGAAGACATGATTGCTAGCTTGACTTGGCCCTGCACTCTTCCCCCTGGTTGGTCGGTGGAATGGGATGCGCCCCCGTCCAACGGAGATAAGGCCGAGTGATGTCTCGTACGGGCTTCATCGAGACATTCTGTATCGTCGAGTAGTTTCCATCGTTTATTTTCCGCTGCAACTTAAACTCTGAAGAACTTATTTATGATAATTGAAGTATTTGCTTTCTAAACTCAAAACTTGGTCTGTAATATTCACTTATGCTAATGTTGTAATATTTGCTGGAATGTGGTATTCTCTGGGCTCATCGTCGCATGAGCGTTTGTATGTATGGCGCTCGATCCGCTCACCGTGGTTGTATCGGGAGGTTATACCCGACAGACCAGTGGATTACTCCGTTTGAAGTGTAAGGTTAACCGAGAATGTCTTAATGGTGATGGTTAATACACTTGAGCCGGATTAATTCAGGTGGTTCTGCCACACTCTCAGCCAGTCCTCAGGGACTCTCGTGGATGGACGACATCCGCGGCTTCCTAAAAGAAAATATCCTTCCCGAGGATGATGCCGCTGCAGAACGGATCACACGACAATCCAAACGCTACGTCATGGTAGATGGGGATCTATATCGGCATGACACGGACGGGGTCCTTTTGCGGTGCTTCATCCGGGAAGAAGGTGGCGAGCTGCTCGCCGATATCCATGAGGTGAGTGTGGAAGTCACTCGGCTTCTTGCACGATGGTCGGTAAAGCCTTTCGGCAAGGTTTCTACTGGCCGATGCATCCGAACAGGCTAAGCGCTGCAGGGCGTGTCAATTCCATGCAAAGCAGTCTTACCAGCCAGCACAGACACTCCAAACCATTCCCCTGTCATGGTCGTTCGCTGTCTGGGGGCTTGACATTTTGGGACCTTTCCCAAAAGCCGTCGGGGTTATGAATGGTTGTACGTGGCGATCGACAAGTTCACCAAATGGCCGGAGGTCTCCGCGGTCGTAAAGGCCAACTAAACTTCAGCCCTCAAGTTCATCAAAGACCTGATGGCTCAGTTCGGGGTCCCTAACCACATCATTACCGACAATAGGACCCAGTTCACGAGCAACCTCTTGGGGGATTACTGCGATGACATGGGCATCAAGCTCTGCTTCGCATTCGTTGCCCACCTAAGAAGCAACGGGCAGGCGGAAAGAGCAAACGCTGAAGTCCTCAAAGGGTTGAAAACCAGAACTTACAACGAGCTGAAGAAACACGGCACCGGCTGGATAGACAAGTTACCGGCTGTGGTCTGGTAAAACCGCACCACACCCAGCTGAGCGATAGGCGAAACACCTTTCTTCCTCATCTACGGTGCCGAAGCGGTCCTCCCAGCCGAGGTGACACTAGAAAGCCCGCGTGTACGGGCCAACAATGAAGAAGATCAAGATCGCCTGCGGCAGCAAGACATCCTCCACCTCGAGGAAGTTCCGTGTACGGTGGCACTCTGGGCTGCTCGTTATCAGCAAGCCCTCAGCCGCTACCACCAGCGCCACGTACAACCAAGAACCATCCAAGTCGGAGACCTGGTCCTCTGCCGGTTCCAGTCACGTGAGGGAAATAACAAGCTCTCCCCCATGTGGGAAGGTCCCTTCCACGTCATCGAGGAACACCGGCCCGGGGTATTCAGGCTCACCGACAAGGACGGGATGCAGGTACCCAACGTCTGGAACATCGAGCATCTACGTAAGTTCTATTCGTAGATAGGTGGGGGTCCTAATGTCCCGGCGTGATGGCCAAGTACCCCGCAGACCTGCTTCCTCGTAGTACTTGGCCGGGGGCTCCCACCTATATACAAACACCCTTTCATTTGCAGTAATTTAATTTGAGCATCTTTTGAACAAATTTTTGAAGTTTTTACTTGGATGCGGGGGTCCTGATGCTCCGGCATAAAGGCCAAGTACCCCGCGGACCCGCTTCCGTACAGTACTTGGCCGAGGGCTCCCATACGCATAGTTATCTTTTGATTCAGTTTCCTTGTGAATTCTGAAACTTTTTCTTGCGAAAGATTTTCTCTCTAGCGGATGTTTAGCATGATTCATGAAAAGAGCGAACTTGCTTGAACAGAGAACTGTCGGCTGGGGGCTAAACAGGCTCTTCCCGGACAACTTTGACTCCCTGCTTGGTCCTCGGACCGCGGGATCACTTGCCTTCCAGGAACCCTACACGCTCGCCACCACACGCTCGTCTCAACAAGGGGCCTCAACCAATGCGCGGTGGCCCATCCTAGGGTAGAAGTCTAAGCATGAACAAAAACTAAGGAATATGTTTTCCACACGCAAAAGGCCACTCGCTGGCCGGGGTCCCGGCATCCCGGGGTCCCGAAAAAGTAAATTTCATATATTTCTTGGTGCAAGTACACAGATACAAGCAGAAGTTACACCGGCACCCCGGGTAAGAGCAGAGGCGGCGTCGGGGATGAGAGCAGCACGGGCGGTGGGAGACCTATGGTCGGAGAGGTGGACCGTCGACACTTACCCCCGCGACCGGGCGCGTCTCCGAGGTGGTGATCCGCTACGGACCTTTCAGAAGCTCTGGCCGCCCCAGGCGTCGTGACATCACCAGCGGCGGCACGATCACCGGACCGAGCCAAGAGGGTTATGTCCAAATCGACGGCCCCAACAGCATCCATTGCGAGCGCAAAACCACGGACATCAACCAGGGGCATCCTGGCGAGGACAGCAAACCGTCCCTTGTCCTCGCACAAAGGCTGAACGGCCCCCGGAATGCGGGCGACCGAGAGGTCACCTTCGTCCGTCGCCAACCACATCAAGTGGGACAACCTGGCCTCGTCAAGGCCAAATCCCGCCCAACGGGCGATGCGCGCGTCGTCATCCTCGCCGGCATAGGACCACGCTGGATCACGGCGCGCTTGCAACGGGGCGAGGCGGCGTCGGAGAAAGTCGAAGGCTACCATCACCCAGGACAAACCGGCTTGCCGCAGGAGGGCGAGCTGATCCATCACAGGGTCCCACCTCCTGCCTAGCGCCGGCCTCCCGTACCACCCCGGGCCATGCATGGGCGGCCCGTCGGGAAGACGAAGAAAGGGGGAATCCTAAGGGACCACCGCGTAGAGCCATTGCCATTCCCAGTTTTCCCATTTCTTCTTCACAGAGAAATGGATGCAACCCTCACGGCGTTCCGGACGCATTCGGAAGAAGCACCCTCCCACTGTGCGGTGCCGAGCCGCAAACCCCCGAGCCTGGGGATGCCGAGGAGGACCTGCAAAGGGAGAAGAAGTAACAGAAGAGTTCCACCGAGGGCGACACTCCAACGAACATCTCGCACACATGCGCGAAAATCGCTAGAGTCATCACCGAATTCGGGGAAAGATGCACCAAGTGCACCGTGTATTCTTCCAACATGGAAATGAAGAAAGGCGAAAAAGTAGGAACAAAGCCCGGAACAAGGAACGGGAGGAAGACGACGACCTCCCAAGTTCCCCGCAGATCCGGGTAGGCCGTTCCCGCACGGAGGACCACAGAGGGGGGCACGAGGCTTCGCACATGCTCCACTCCGGCCTCATCCACCGAGGAGGGGCTAAAGTCTAGCGCGCAGCGGCCATGACCCCGGTGGGGCGAGCGTGCCATGACCACGACCCCTGATAGACAGAAGATCAAAGGGGTTTAGGAAAGGAGGCTTCTCAGGCGGCAGAGCGACCAAGCGGAGCGGCTGATGATGCCCCCTCTACCTCCAGATGAAAGGCTCGACCAAGGGCCGAGTAACGCGGCGCCCCATCGCCGCCCAGATTCCACGAGATGGGGGTGGATCAGGAGCAAGGCGCCCCTCCTGGATATGTGCCCCCCCGCCCGGATCATCCGCCTAATCCGGGCAGGGGGGCGGGGGCTACTATCGGCGTCGTGAGAACAGGGGTCCGCACCTCGCCTTACAAAAACAGAGGATAAGCAGGCCATCAGGCCCATCACGGGTGTCAAGGCCCGACCTAACTCGGCGACCTTCAGAAATGTCGAGCCGGGCAGGGATGCGGACGGCCCCGCCAGTCAGAGCGGTTCCTTAGCCTGTAAGGAACTACCTCCGGCTGGGGATTTTTTACCGCACCAACACTGTGCGGAGTGGGGTCCACCACGGTGCGGCTTCCCTGTAAAACAGCATGATTACAGAGAAGCGTGCGATCTGACGGCGCCCCAACCAGAGCAAGGGGAGCCCCTCCCCCCGGTCACATCCCATCGTCCCAGCAGAGGACGGTGCAGGCGGGGCCCACCGCCTGGGCCCCTGTCGCGTCAGTTGGACCGCCAGGAAGGCCCAGAGTCTGGAAAAGACTCCGGGGCGATCCGAGGACGCGCCCCGAGGACCTCGCAGGCCTCACAAACACCTGGGTGTCGGCCTGACCACCCCGGGGTACCCCGGGAAGACCCCGGGAACCGACCAGGTGGGGCCCGCAAGATAAGACGACGTCAGTAAGGCGGCGCCACTTGCAGGGGGCGCCCCCAGTACGGCGTCGCATTCACACCCAAAGACGGTAAATCTAAGGTAGTAAAACTCCTCCCTGGGCCGAGGGGAGAGGCTATAAATAGGATATCAGGGCAACATGTAAAGTACAGACAAAAGTCCCACAACACATCTGCTACAAGCTCACTTGAGCAATAGAACGAGAACACACAGGACGCAGGGTCTTACGCTCCCGAGCAGCCCGAACCTGTCTAAACTCTTTGTCCCACGATTGAAACCTCGCTGCGTGTTATACCCCTGGCCGAATCTCTAAACGGGGGTTCCCACGAATCCCTGCTGGTGGTCCTCACCCACCGTCAGGGTCTCATCATGTTAACCAAACAATTAGGCACCACTTTATAGATAACATTGCACAAGGTGATTGGTCTGAAATCTGATAAATTCTCAGGATGGACCCATTTTGGGATGAGAACAATGGCAGTGTCATTAACCCCTAGTGGCATATCCCCTGTTTTGAAGAACTCCTGAACTGCGCGAACTATATCTTTCTTCATGAGTCCCCAGTTCCGCTGAAAGAAACTTGCTGGAAATCCATCAGGGCCTAGGGCCTTTAGTGGTCCAATCTGGAACATTGCATAACCAATTTCCTCCTCTGAAAATTCCTTGCACAAGGCTTCATTTATCTCGGCAGATACCTTCTGTTCAAAAAGCTGAATCTTCTCATCTGGAACAACCTGATCATCTCGCTTATATAAAAATTCAAAAAACACTTTGGCCATGCTGGCCATTTCCTGTGGATTCTTGCACCAAGACCCATCCTCCTTACGCAGACCCTTAATTTTGTTCTTCCTTGCTCTCAAACGTTGAAGCCACATCATCTCCTCCCTGTACAGAATTTCGTTCATCCTATTTATCATGTTTTTCACCTGTACATTGCTTTCCTCATCATTCACCCTTTGCATCTAAGCCAATTTTTTCCTTAATACTACTAGCTCTTTTGTAATTGAACTGAATTTTTCTGTACTCCAGCCCTTTAAGGCCCTCATGACTTCGTGTAAGCTCCTGGAAATGGAGCCCAGACATGTTTTTTTCCTGATTCTTTCCATGCCATTTCAACTTCTGCTTCTAAAGAATTCTCCCTTTCCCACATTATTTCATAGCGAAATAACGGAGGCAGGATTTGGAGTCTTAGATCATGCTACTGGTCGTTTGTTTTTGGCTTTTTAACTTTGAGTTTCAGACACTTAAATCAATTAAATTTTATGTCATGCATGAACGTATGAGTATGTTGCTGTGACCTGTGGACCAAATGTTTGGTTAATTTTCTTTCCAACTTGTGAACTCTGCTTAATTTTCTAGTTCCTGGGACGTTGTCCCAAATGGTTTGGGAACGCGACCCTCGTTCCGTCTTATCGTTCCTGGGGAGTCGTCCCAATTGTTTTGGGAACACGACCCTCGACCTAACTGTAGCATCCCAAAGTATCGTTCCAAATTAATATGGTTCACAATCCACGTCCAATAGGAACGTTACAAGGTGATATATCCTCCTCGTTCCAGGTATTTGTAGAGCAGCGTACCACGTTGCTGGTTCCCGTTCCTCGACCCGGTCGACCCGGGAACTTGGTAACGAAGGACTGGCGTGGGGGAGGCAGCCGTGCACACCGCGGAGCTCGGCGTCGGACATGGTATCGCAGCTACTCTGCTGCACGACGACTAGGGTTAGGGTTTCGGGAACCAGTGAGCACACGCCACCAAATCTGTCACCCCCTTCACCTGCAAAGGTAGTGGTGCCCCTATTCGCCGCCGTGAGAGGGTCCTCGTCCGCCTGTCCGAAGCGGCGGCAATGAGATGGTGGGACGACGACGCGACAGGGTGGGGCGGAGCGAGGGGAAGGCGGCGAGCTGTATTGGTGAGGTGGCACCGGGGCGGAAGAGATGAAAGCGTCGGGAGGCGCGGGGTGGGAGGCGGGTTGGGTAAGGGCTCAGATGCACGCAGAGACCATCAGGCGGCTCCATGGTTGGACGATACCAAGGTCACAGGCAGTAGATGAATGAAAAAAAAGTAACGCTTAACCTTTTTAAGCAACTCCAAGAGACTCTTTATATTTTTCCTTATTGTTAGGAATAGAGATTTTGATGGAAAAATATCCTCCAACAGCTTCTCTAAGTGGTTATCAAAATATAGCCATCCTTCGTTCCGTATTTCTCGCTGGTCAAAGATAGATAACAAAAATAACTTTCTAGAGTGTACACAAGATATAGAGAAGCTGTTGGAGAATGAAAATACATAGAAAATAATTTTTATGTAAAAGATTTTTCAAATAATAATTTAGAGAGTAAAATTTAGAAAGACTCTCGGAGATGCTCAGTAGATATTAATTTTAATATTGCCACGTAGACGTCGGATGGAAATTAGCGCCGGATGGAAATTAGCCATCAAACGCCCGTGGTTTCAGGGATATTAGGGCTGGTGGTCTTGAGATGGCAGGTGCTTAGGGTTCGATCCATCGCGCCCAAATCGAATAGAATCGAGTTCCGTCGCCAGTGAGGGGCTCGGCGCACGGCGCAGGATGGCGAGCGGCAGCAGCAACGGGGAGCCGAGCACGGCGCCGCAGCCGAATCGGTGGTACGACCTCCGATTGGGCTCCTCCTGCCGCGACTCTTCCCCCACCGCCAAGTTCTGCACCCTACGCTGTAAGCCCATCCTCCCCTTTCTTCCTCTATTTTTTTTCTACTCGCGAATCGCGTCAGCAACTCGGCAAGCTTGAGTGTCCAGCCTGCGGCGACTTAGCCTAGGATCCGCATCAGGATGTTTCAAGCGCTGGTTAGCACCAGAGACGGTGGTGGTCCTGTGTGGGGTGTCTGGCGTCTATGTCGAGGTCTAGAACTCGTTGGGTTGGGGGCTTGCAGACCTGTGCTGCTACGGCGCATTTAGGTTTTGATTACCCCACAGCGTTTCTTTGTTTGACTCATTAGCGCTCATGGTGCCAGGTGTTGATTGATTTTGTTCTGATGAATGTATCTCTAAATTTGGTTTATCAGGAAGGACATGCTGTATCTCTAAATTATCGATCATTTTGATAACAATAGCAAAATAGGTCTTGAAAAGAATTAGACCCTTTCTTCAATTTATTGTGCATGATGTCGTGGAAGTTTTATCTGTTCTACTAGAAGGTATTATTGAATCAGACCTTTGTTGCATAATTTTTTATGTCAAACTGTTTATTAGCTTGAATTTTCTTCCAACGCTTTCATGGAGTAACAGTTAGCTCACCAGGTGAGTGATCTGCTGGCAAGAGTTCAAACCCTGGTGGCAAAAAAAGAAAAGGTCCCTTGCTGGCAACCCTAGAAAATAGTGGCAGGGCACCAGCCTGTGGTAATGGTGTGCCTACATGGGTAGTCGCAGTGGTTGCCGTCATAGGTAATGGTGTGGCCCTATACGGGTGAAGCTGGGGTTCGGGTACTTTTCTTGGTCGGTTGACTGTACATTCTTAGTACAATACCGTGGGGCTGTCTTTCCCCACCAGCTGAGTTCTTTTTTATTAGCTTGAATTTTCCCCATTGGGTTTTCGACTTATGCACTTGGTATTGCCCTATTGGAGAACAATAGTTTTATTTTGAATGAAGATCCGCAGTTAAAGAGCATTGATCGTTGCCTCCTACAGCTACAAGAGACTGAAACTAGCCATCTCTTTCTTATGCAATTTAGCCTCATTTCAATGAAGGTCCTTTCATTTTTTGTGCAAGCTTTGCTGCTGATGGAGCATTGTTTTCCTTTGAACGATATTGTCTTCCTTTGTCAACATCTCCATTTTCTCTCTTTCTTCTTTGTGTTAGTGTTCGTCATCACTCTCTAACTCCTCTATCTCTGAGTTACTCTTACCTTGTTTACCTTTTGCTGCTAGAGTTGCTTTGGCTATTTCCTTGACTTTCATACATTTAATTACATCATTTGTTTCGTTATTAGTTTACCCAACACTACATTGCATTTGACAATAGCATAAGCTAAAACATTACTATCTAAAGACTGTAGCGCTATAAATATATCAGAAGAAGCATCTACTTGGTTCATTGCAGCCCGTATCTTCTCAGCTCTTAGAGGAATGGGAATTGCCCTTGAGACCTTGTACTTGCTCTATACGCCACTGGAGGAGGACATCACTTCAGGCTGCTTATTATAATCTTCTTCACCTCATCTTTCTCATGGACATTATCCTGGGAAACATCCATTTACCTTTCTGCATCCTCTCCATCATCACACGCAAGTATTTACACATATTCTGGCATCTCCACCCCAGAATTTGATGGATTCCAAGCCCCTTTTAGCCTCTAGTAAAGCTGTCATTCGCTCCACAGCCTCCTCTGCAGTAAGTTGGTTGCTTGCCTGGGTTGAAAATTCTTCAAGGCTGTTTGATCATATTCCCTTTGTTTTATCTGTGTATTCAACCATTGTCTAATGCCTGTGAGCAGTTGGTGACCACTTGATTGCCTGTTATTACAGGCCACTTGATCTTCTTTCTGATGATTGACTAGATGTTAATGAAAAAATATAGCTGCTACTTGTGATCTGTAAAACTCGTGTGCCATTGATTTTATTATAAACCAAAAATGATGTTTTGCAATTAATAATTTACTTACCTTTTATTTGACAGATGAATTTAAGCCAGCATCAATTGACAAAACTCAAGCTGGGTCTCTGCAGAGTACCAAGGATAACCGGGTTACCGTGGAATTCCATAATAATCAGCCTGGCAAGCCAAAGGCGACATTTGAGGGAAGTCAAGAAGAGTACAAGGATAGTGATGGTGTCTTGTTTTTTGACGGTGAGACCTTTCGCCTGGAGAGGTTACATCGAGCTGTCAAGAGACTAAGGTATGTACGAGTTCCGGGAGAGTCTGCAGCAGCTAATTTGGCAACTACAACTACTGGAATGGGTGCAGAATCACATTCTCCTCCATTAGCTAAAGTCAGCAAGTCACAGGCCATGAGCAAACCTGCTGTTCACTTAGTCCCAGTAAGTTCTGTAACTATTTTTATGCCTTAGATACTGGTTTGTCATTATTCTTTGTTTTGTCAGCTTTTCACTTTTAAATTGAGCAAAACAACACCTGACATATGGGATTAAATAATTAGTATGAAGACATGTGATAAGTTCTATTTAAACAACCAAACACTAAAAGTGCATAATATCTTTGCTCAGATATTTTGTGTTCATTGATCACTTATCTTCATGTACTTTGAAGTCTTCAACAATCTTCGTTAATAGTATCTCACACTAGGCAAACTTCTGGAAATTGGGAATGTTGTAAAACATGCTACCCTATGAACTTCCTTTAGAAAGGTGAAATATTTGGCTAGGAATTGTTATCCACAAGTTATATGTTTGCCTAACTTCAAATTTTAATTGGTTCAAAAGTTTATTTGAGTTCAATAGACTGCAGGCATACCCTTTTACTTCACAAGATTAGTGTTGTATTGATAATATACAAAGATATTAATATGTGATTTCTTTTAGTGGTGGACAAAAATAGTAGTCATTGAACTTCCAGTTAATACTTAAACTTGATATTTTACCACTAATGTTGTCGATTACTGTGCATTATCATGCCCTTGATTTTCTATCCATTCGATCAATTTGTAATTCATTGGTTACTTATTGGCTATGAAGGTTGTTAGAGTTTAATATTGTCATTAGTGCATATTTAATTCTATTGTTTGCATATAGCACATAATTATATAGGCTTTGCACAAGGCAGTAGTGTGTGGTACCTTAGGAACTACATGTGTGATACGCGTGTGATGAGAGCTGTGCGAATCGGCTCGATGGGAGGCACCGAATATCTACAAGGAGCAAAGGTGTATGCATGCATGAAGCTGTGGTTGTTAACTAGCTGAAAGATAGGGTCAAAGTAGTTCAAGTTGCATGCAGCACACCACAAATGATCATGCAGTGTTGCAGTCCGGATGAAGGCACACAGTGATTTTGTGGCCAGAAGAATAGGACATGGCTGGCATGGCTGTTTGCACGTTGGATTAGTTTAGGATCATGGCGTGAGTCATGGTCAACTGTGGCTGGCCGGTTGTTATCTTTTCTTATCCACGAGTCTCTATATGAATGCAAAAACGGTATGGCTGGTGTGGCCTATCGACCAAACCTTGTGTGTGTTCAGCTCCTGTGTTTGTGTCTACTAGAGATAGTAGACGAGTCTTCGTGATAAACACTTGCCAAGTGAGAGTCTGAGTGCTTGCGATAAGCGCTTGGTGAGAGAGAGGGAGTGATTTTCCCACTAGAAAGAGTGAGCGATCCCAACAATTGGTATTCAGAGCCAAGTTGATGAAGTCGATGCTGCGCGAAGATTCATCATCAGGCAAAGCCATCTTGAGCAGTGGCATGGGCAACTCGACGGTGGCGACGGCAACGAAGGTAAGGCTCTCATTCCCGATGCTGACAAGGACGAACTATGCAGCGTGGGCGATGAGGATGAAGTTTCTCTTGCGAGCCAACGGTGCGTGGGGTGCTGTTGATCGTGGGAAGAAGCCAACATCCAAGGCCGTCAACGAGGTCCAGGACCAACTGATCTTGATAACATCAAGATTAGTGATGCGGAATCTGTTGATGATTTCGCTGGGAAGTTCATGACGCTAGTTGGGCGTATCCGTGAGCTTGGAGATGAGGTGGAGGAGAAGTATGTCGTGAAGAAGCTGCTGCGATCCGTCTCCACCAAGTTCATCAATGTTGCGTCATCAATGGTGTTGTTCGGCGACATCAACAAAATGGCCATGGAGGAGGCCATTGGATCATTGAATACCCATGAAGAGCTGCTCAAGGGACAGGAGGTCCGATCTGAAGAGCAGCTCATGGCAAGAGGACAAGACTTGACACGTGGTCCAGGCCGCGGAAAGAGGTTCGATAAATCCAAGACCATGTGCTATAAGTGTCAAGAGTTGGGACATTTTGCATATGAGTGTCCGGAGGAGGAGGAGACTGCACTTCTTGCCATGGCATCAAGTGACGACGAGCCGACTCTCCTGTGAGTGGAGATGCCAAGATTAGGGGGTAATTGTTAGAATTTAATCTTGTCATTAGTGCATATTTAATTCTATTGTTTGCATGTAGCACATAATTTTATAGGAATTGCACAAGGCAGTAGTTTGTGGTACCTCAGGAACTGCACGTGTGATACGTGCGTGATGAGAGCTGTGTGATGTGGCTCGATGGGAGGCACCGAATATCTACAAGGAGCAAAGGCGTATGCATGCATGAAGCTGTGGTTGTTAGTTAGCTGAAAGATGGGGTCAAAGTAGTTCAAGTTGCATGCAGCACACTGCAAATGATCATGCAGTGTTGCAGTCCAGATGAAGGCACGGAGTGATTTCGTGGCCAGAAGAATAGGACATGGCTTGCATGGCCGTTTGCACGTTGCATTAATTTAGGATCATGGCGTGAGTCATGGCCAAGTGTGGCTGGCCGATTGTTATCTTTTCTTATGCATGAGTCTCTATATGAATGCAAAAATGGTATGGCTGGTGTGGCCTATGGACCAAACCTTGTGTGTGTTCAGCTCCTGTGTGTGTCCACCAGAGATAGTAGACGAGTGTATGTGATAAACACTTGCTAAGTGAGAGTGCTTGCGATAAGCACTTGGTGAGAGAGAGGGAGTGATTTTCCCACTAGAAAGGGTAAGCGATCCCAACAAAGGCTTGTTTTCAGAATATGGTACTTTGTTCTTGTGAATCTTGGCACTTTGTTAAGAAATGACTGTGTTACTTACTGTGAAAAACTTATCTTTGGTTGGGATGTGAAACTTGACCAACCAAGGGACTCTCATGATGGTGATCTTTTTTTGTAAGACCGTTATGCCTACTTTGTCAATAAAAAGTGTGACAATTTTGTTAGCATGCCACGGAGTCATTTTCAATTAAATAATGATGCTGAAATGTTGTTTCAAACTGTTACAACAACTTTGAACCATGGCAGCTGATGCATTCATGCATCTGATACATGCTGCTCTATTTTTAGCATCGAACAGGGAACATAGCCTTCTGTTGGGCTTTAGAAGATGGGAATTGAGATGGAAACAAATTCTCTAATGATAGTCCTGTACTGTTTCAACCATTATATAAAGTTTACTTAATTACTGGGTGCCTGCTTTTGGTCAATTTAAAAGCCTGTCATATCATTTCTAACTTACTCTGGCATATTTAGGATGAAAATGTTTGTTTAGTCAGATTTGTCAATTACGAATATTTTGGTATGTTCACATAACTGTTGAACAGATCTCTGCTACCATCGTTATGTGATAATAATATAGTTTCAAACTTTCCATTCTTTTGATGTTTCAAGGGACTACTAATCAATTATGACTCTGCAGGTTGAGGTTGAGCGCATTGACATCGGTGGACCTGAAAATCCAGGTAACATGGCTCTGTGTGACATAAATTATCTGTTTTTTTTTTGTGGTCCGGGGGAGGGTGGGGGTACGGGGGTGGGATGTGGGGGTGGGGGCTCATAGCAGATTTGAGAGATCCACTGTAGTTGGTCCTAGCTCATTCAAGATCAGTTGCCCAGATTGGTCAATTGGGGACAATGGTTGTAGTTTGGGGGTTATTATCCCCATGCTACAGATTCAAATTGAGTTGGATTTATTATTTCACTGGATTTTTCTAATGTCGTGGCATGGAGCTAGGCATGCGTTGTTAGAGCATGTTAGCCGCATGGAAGTATGATAGATTTCTATATATTCATTCATGGTTTTTAAGGCGGCAAGGCGAGGCACGGCGACCTACCCCCTTCCGGACGCCTCGGCGAATAAGCTGCGCGGTGAGGCAACACCATATTCATATCCTAACCTACAATGGAGCAGCACAAAAACACACTGATGCATACATTTTTGCTGCCAATTCTGGAGCATATGTACCTGTGATCCTCCTCTTTCCAGCTTCGCTTGCTGGCTTGATCCATGTAGCATGCTTATGACTATATAGCAAGCAGAACAGAGCAGCACTGGAGTGACCATCAACACCTAGCAGGCTAGCACAAACAACCAGCACCACTAGCTAGAGGCAAGCAGTAAGCACAAGCACAAGCAGACATCACCACAGTATATCCAAGTCCAAGAGATTCAAAGCAGAGAAAGAAGGTGAAGGAAGAGCAAAGGAGGGGAGAGAATAGTGGACCTGCCTGTGAGCCGACGTGAAGGACGCTAGCAGGGAGGCGGAGCAGAGGAAGCAGCCACGAATCGATGGGGGCAGAGGTCGGAGGTGCGGATCGACGGGCGGAGGTCCAATTGGAGGGACGAATCGGTGATGCAGAGGTCCAATCGGAGGGGCGAATCGGCGGAGCGGAGGTCCAATCGGAGGGGCGAATCGGTGGAGTGGAGGTCGGAGGCCGTGGAGCAGCAGGAGCCTCGAATCGGCGGCGTGGAAGGAGCAACGGTGGCTAGATGGAGGCGGCGCACCGCCGGATTCCAGGTGCTGCTGCCGCCCTCTTGTCATCCCCTCTCTCCTCTCTTTCCCTCCCACTCTCGATTTGGCACGCGCCCGCGCGGGAGGTATACGCGCTTGATTTCCCGCGCGAGCGCGCTCCCTGCCACCCTTTTTCCCACGCGCAGCCGCTTTCCGGTCGTGCGGCGTCCGCCTCGACCCATCGGACGCCAAGGCGACGCCTTGGCGCGTGAGGCGACGCCATAGTCAGCCAAGTCGCGGCGAGCGAGACGCCCCAATTGGAAAAGCGCCTGGATGACTAGGCGACGCCATAATAACCATGGATATATTAAAACATGTTGCCTGTCTACCCTAGCACAGATATGGATACACAATGGATACTCCAATGCATAGAAAATACAGGAATTGACCATTGCTAGGAAGGCTTCAACTTCAAATTAAGGGAAAGCATGATAATATTTTTTTGGGGTGGTGGTGGGAGGAGGTATTGGAAGAATATCAGCATCTGATACACGAGGGGTTAAGGGATCAAAGGCGTTAAAAAAGTATCTTGAGAATTGTCAACCAAGTATTGAATTTATTTTTGTTTGGAAATTAGGAAAATGACACATATCAAAGGAATCTTGTTTGATAGGTATCAGAAGAATCTGATACATGAACATGAGCTTTCATAAGTATCCTAGCATTGGAGATCGTACTTGAGATTCCCATGAAACCTGTTTTCACGAATTCATAGAAACTCTAGTTGGCTAGTCGCAAGGCAAAGCATGTTACTTGCCACCCACCTAGGCCTACTTTTCTGCCTAGGCAAGAGTCACTATGACAACCATTTACGTTTCTGTATTGCTATGTTTTCCAGCACTTCTTTTGAAGATCATCCATATAAGAGGAGGCATTATAATTAATTAATTATCGGGAAGCAAAAGGTCAAATAGAGAGACATGATTAGTTCGCCCACATTCTTTGATTCTTTCGTTGTCCACTCACTCACTCACCAATGTTTACCTTACCCTAGAGGATATATAAGTAGAAGTCAACACATCCGTTTTTCTTTTTTTGTAGTTGATCTAGATGAAAACCATGTTCTCCAAAATCAATTTGATCCGATGGAGGTTATGGTATAGGAGGACTTTTATTTCTTATGATTAGATTATCATGCCATGCCTCACAGCACTGGAGACAGATGTGACATCGATGCCCAAAATCGAACTTTGAAGAACTTTGCTCCAGGATCCTTGTCAGCAATGAGCACTACAAAGTGTTAGTGCATGGTGTATGGTCAACCTACAACTAGATTGCACTAGTCACACTGGCTCCATTCTACATTAGTTTGAGACAAAGCTCAATAATCCATTCACTGTGCATTGAGAATTGCGATCATCTCTACTATTAAGGTAGACATCTCCAACTGCAATTCTTCTGTTAGTCTGATGATCTAGGGTTCAACCTTGACTGCCACATTCACATCAGAGTTTGCTATCAACTCTGTTTGAAACTAGGACGTTTCACAAGTTGTACAATGTTTAACATGGATAAATTCACGCGGTGAGAGGAAGGCTTACGGTAGCACAAAGGAACCTGGATATGTACTGATATCAATTAGTTTCCATACTATTGATGGGTTGATTAGCTTCCATACTTGTTACTTTCCAATTTGTTTGGTTTACTAAAAGTTAGTTTCCATTAGTTGTTCTGGGAGTCTTTTCATGGAGAAAATTTTGAGCACCGCTTGGGGTGTTTAACGAAGGAGAAAAAAGAAGCTAAAGTTCAGTTTTGGTAACTAGCGATGGTAAAAAGGTGTTTAATTCTCTTTAATGTTTCTTCTTTTCTTTTTACGAATCTATAGCCACAAAAAAACACAATGTTAATCTCCAGATACTTGTGCAATGCCTCGCCTTAATACTAACGCAAAGTACTTGATGCTTTCAAAGAGAAGTGCATACCTTAGAGATGAAAGGACGGTGGATATAGTTTTATAGGAGTATTAAGTAAGGTTGTTCTGGTGATTTCTCCTCCTTGGTTCTTTTCCATGCTAGAGACATAGATTGTTATCTATTAAAGATGGGTTAATGAGAAAACTAATTATGTTCTATTTGTTCAAAGGTTACGGTGTTGTTTACATTATGCTAATCTTTATTTTTAAGTCAAGATTTATCATCTGCGCTCGTTGCTCTCATGTTCATTGCAGGCCCAAGATACAATAACAAAAGCACCTCATATCAGCCTGTCACCATAGACTCATTTGCCCTTTCACCTGATCCAAATGACGAAGAGGAGAACCTTGACATACTTGGTGATGATGATGACATTGTTTCACCAAATAACATGACCTCAGGACATGGGACATCTGTTTGTGGTTTCGACATCAACCTGCCAGATCATGGCAATATGGATGATGAAATCGCTGATGTAGATGTAAATGATGAGGCTGACGAGGGGCTCAATGCAGCTGATGCACTGCGAGCTCAAGTGAACGCAGAAGGGGAGCAGGAGGAGCAGGACAGCTCTAGCTCCAGCGGGAGCGGCAGCAGCGGCAGCGGCAGCGGGAGCGGGAGCAGTGATAGTGATGGAAGTGATGGTGATTCGGCGAGCTCCGGAGCTGATGTTGATATCTGAGCTTGATATACAAAGTTTTCTTTCGGCATGTCTTGGTTCACGATTTCTCATTCTTAGCAAAAAGGAGTTTGTAAGGTCTGAATATGTTGACAAGTATCGCACAGGTACATTGAACTATCATGTCAACTTGGTTGGTCGGTTTTGTGTTCTCTAGATCTGGCCTAGAAGCATAGAATTTGTAAGCAGATACATACAACTACATAGGAACTGTCCAAGTTGAACTCGACTTAAGTGAACCATCGGTCATTCTGTTAAGATGAGAGTTAGCACATATTCATCTTATGATACGCCACATGCTGACCCAAATCTCAAGTCCAGAGGATCCCATAGACAAATTTACTTAAAGGAAAGTAAATTTGCTAGTCCAGGTATGTGCTTTGCCACATGTCCAATAACAAGCACACATACTGTTTACATTTTGCACATCAACACATGAACCATAGAGAGCAATTTTAAACATTACATAAGTTTAACATTCATGACTACAAGTTTATATAGTAGAGGAGGTTCTAATCTGAAATTTAAATCATGGGCTTAACAGTACAAGCCTTGGGCTCAAAGGGCCTGTTTTGCATTGCTCCAACTCTGTATGGAGCAGCTCCACTTCAAAACTCCAGCTGGAGCTAGCAAAACACCTTGCCAATTCAGCTTCATTTTGAACGGAATGCTTCCTGAACTTCCGACGTCCATGAATATCCTGAAATTGCCAAAGAAGATCACATATTAGTACAAGGAAGAACAAAAATAATTAAAAACAGTAGCAAGATTAAAAGCAAAAGTGAATTAAAAGCAAAAGTGAAAATAAAATACACTTACAGCTCTAACTTTCTTCCACCATTCATCATCCGTGTCAAATGTCCTCTTAATAGAGTCCCAACCGGTTCCTGTTTCCTTCATCACGAGCTTCTTCCATTTCTTGAAATCTTGTTTTAACTTATCCTACTTGTTTTTCAGTTGAAGCTTGGTGACCTCAAGATCTGTCCTATGCTAGAACCCTTTCTCAACCTCAGTATAACCATGTGCATTGAGGTATGTGCTTGGTCGATTTTCTTTCTCAACTTATTTGGCAAACAATTTACACACAATCCGTGTGTTCTCAGATTTCCAGCATCTATACCACCTCACAAATAAAATTTTAGAAGGTATATTACAGTACTACAATACCACGTTCTAACCAGAACAGTATGCATATCATTGAACTGCAAAGAAATTCACACTAATTCGATTGAATTCAACCAATTTTACTACTATCCTAGTGCCTAGGTAACAAATACAATCCATTTTGCTGTAGAGAAAAATGAGAGACAGAGAGGGCAAGGATTTACCTTGTCTGGTTCCTTGCGTTGCCTTGTTTGGTTCCTTGCAGAGGTGCAGCGGCATGGAGTCAGGAAGGGACGGGGGACTTCGACAGGGAGGGAGGCGGCAGGTGTGACACCCCAGGTGTTAATTACCTTTAGTTAGAGCTAATTATTTGCTTAACATGATCATTAGCACTAATTATGCATGTATAAAGATAATAAGTAAATTTTATCATCACATGTTAATATCGTTTTGAATTGCCAAATGCCGCACATGTGGTCCTTGAACAAATTTTTAAAGAGAAACCAATTCAAATCCCTAATTTAAACATCTGATCACATGAAATAAAGTATTTGTTTAATTCAAAGTGTTTATGTTTGAGTGGCTTTTAAAATTTATTTTACCTAAACACTAAACTTTTGATAAAAATGAAAATTTTAATTTATCTAATGAACTATGTATTTAGCATGATAATAATGTAGGAAAGCAATGTTTAAATGGTTGAAATTGCAGTCAAACACGGGTCAAATTTCAGTCAAAAACCTCAAAAACAACTCACCTGCTCCGTCCTCCCGGCACTGCTCCCGTCCTTGCGCCACTGTTCGCCCATCCCTCTCCCATGCCGCGCGCTGTGCCCGTCCTGTGCAGGACGGCCGTCGGCGTCACCCACGCATCGCCTTATCTCCTTTCCCAGCAGCGCCCTTCCCTTTCCTTATCCCCTAAACCTTCTTCTTCCTCCCGCCGAGCCGAGCAGACCTCGTCGCCGGCCGAAACCGTCGGCCACGCCCCATCCCCTTCCGATTCCCTCCCACGAGCGCCCCACAACCCCTTCCTCCACCTCCGCCCGCCATCCCCCAGCCGACCACGCCCTCCCCCAGCCGGAATCCATCTATTCCCGGCCGGCCGGAGCAGCCTGCACCAACGAGCTACGCCCTCCAACGCCGACGACCCCCTTCCGGCCCTCCTCCTCGCCTTTAGACCCCCAAAACGGCCCCCCGGTGAGTTACTCGACCTCCTCGGCCACCGGCATGGCCTCCTCTCGCCGGAATCGACCTCCTCGAGCGCCTCCTCTGCTCCAAATTCGCGTGAAGGTCGTCGTGCAACAATTGAAACAAATCCAGGGGGTTTCTGCACTGTCGTAGACTCATGTGTAGTCTTTTATGGACCAAATCGCCTAAAGCTTTGAAAATCCTTAGAAAATAGTAAAAAATTTGTAAAATAGCAAATGAAGATGCTTTGGAATCCTTGTGAGTAGATCTATGAAGTAGAAGCATAATATGGCATGTGTTAGTGCAAAGTTTTTGCTGTAGAGTGATATCTATGCTTGTTTAGGGTTTTCTGTATTTTATTCGTATCTGCTGTTGTACTGCTCCAATTGATGTGAAAATTTTATTGTAGGTTATTCATGTGATGCTTGTGCTATGGTACAAATTTCAGTTTCATTGGTGCACGTATGGATGAGTTATTAATTTACATAGGTTTATGCATATTAAATGGTTTATAATTAATTAAGGTGTATACACAAATAGAAAATGTGGTTCCACTATCTTGGTATGATGTTTTTGTGTCCTATGGAAGCTTAATATGGCTATGTGTTTACAGAAAGTAGTGATCTATGGATTTATCTTGCTCTCACATGCTTAATTGCAATTAAAACTTGTTTTGGTTGGAATAAATAATTTATAAAACCTGAGCATGTAATCTTTCTACGTTGGTCATGTTTTGCCGACATCTACCATTCATAGAAATCTCAGCTCCAAATTTTATGTTTGCCACACCACTTAAAAATTAAAGATTTATATATAAAAGGATTAGTGAAAGTTTAATAGTAAAGAAGCTTTTGAATGTCCCTTGAAATGCTTCTCCCAGTTGTTGTTGATTGGTATGTTGCTAAGTATGGGGTAGTTTTTAGTCTAATTAAATGGTTATATGTGTACTCCTTGATAGATAAACAAGTGAAGAACCATTTTGCTTATGTGCTCAAAACGGCTGCAGGTAGAGTTTCTGTTGCGGTGATAATTTCGTGAATCCAATGACCTTTTCTGTGAAACTTGTCAATACAAAAGTTGTACATAACTTCCATATCTCACTTGTCCTAAAATTTCATGATTTTAGACCTGCTAGTTTGGGAGTTATGAATTTCTGAAGTTCCCTGTCAGGTTTTGCTCATATTCTGTACAGTTCTTAACGTTTGTGTTGGTTGGCTCAGTTAAGCGTCGAATCATGTCTTGGTGACAACTAATGAGTTGTATTACTTTTCTTAAGCCTTCTAAAATGTTAGAGAACACCTCTTTTGATGCTTTGTAGCTCTAGATATAGCTGTTTAAAGTTGCAGGTCAGAATCTGTCCAATTCTGGACAGAAATGTTTCTTTATGTTGTTTGCTCTTGTTAACGATTGAATCACCTAAATATGATAATAAGAAAGTTACAGATAATTTACTGAGCCTTCCATAAAGTTAAGAACCACGTTTGTTGGATGCCTAGAACTCAAGATACGCTTCTCTGAAGTTAATGTCAGTTTTCTGTCTACGTTTGTACAGATCTGCTTGTCTGTGATGTTTGACCTCGATAACTTGTGAATTAGCTTTTGGTGCAAATAACAAAGTTGTAGAGAATTACATAAATTTTTCCAGAAAGTCTAAGATCACCTTTATTGAAATCCTAAAACTCCAGTTATGATTAAAAAAACTGCATGTGCTAGTTGTTGTTTGCCTTGACTTGGCTTTGGTTAATGTACTTGTGGGTGTTAGCTCATGACTTAAGCGGTGTTAGCTTGATCTAGCTGAGATATTTGTAACCTTTTTATGTATGATTAGTGTAACATATGCTTGTCTAATGTGCTAGTGTAGTGTATCATGTGTTGCATCTCTATGTTCATACTGTTGCATTGTGCATCTCATCTAGGTGCGCTAGGCGAATACACGTGGAACTAGAGCATGATATGGAGCTAGACAAAAGATGGTGAATGGTGGGCGCATCTAGAAGATGGACGGATGGCCCCGATGTGCATGACCAAAGGAAGATGCTCGCCAAGCGAGTATCATCTAACCAACACTGACTTAGTGTTACCCCAGACAAGCGCTGGAGGATAACCCCTAATTTAAAATTATGCAATGTTTTTAATTATGTAATTATGCATAAAGTTTTGAGGAGTTGAATGAAACCATAGATGCATGATTCCTAGGCATAGGTCGTTAGTACTGCCATGCCTAATAGGATTCGGTAGGGCTTATGTATATTTATGGGAAATGAGTAGAAGTAATGAGTTATGGCAACAGGATAGGATTTCTGGGTGTCTTTGGCCCCGTCTGTGTTGTTTAAGGCCCGTTCGTTGTTGGCACAGTTGATCAGGTTTGAACAGTACTAACCACATGCCGGGAGTAGGAGGTAGTCGAAACCGGTAAGCCTGCGTACCTATTCGCTTCGAAAGTTCGGAACTCCTACCCGCCCTCTGGGGCAGTTGGGTGGCCGCGGAGCACAGGGCACATGGGGTGGCACCTGGGGTCTCTTGTAGGGCCCTGCTGACTAGTGCTCGACAGGGCAGTTTCGAAGTTCGAGGGCGGAGACGGGAAGGGTTGCCACGTATGGTCCGACGGGGGGGGGGGGGGGGGGGGTTGCCACGTATGGTCCGACGGGGCATGTACGTGACGTGTGTGTTAGGTCCACCTTGCAAGGTTAAATCGAATCGATTCGCCGTCCTCTCGGTTAAGAGACCCTTGATCTCTCTGTCACATCGGAGTAATGATATGAAACATGGATGATATGTGACGATGGTTACCTTGAGTTATGATTTAATGATCTACCATGTTTGCTTTAATAAGATTTTGCAGATATTAGTTGATTATTAATCTATATAGAACTTTGAGCTAAATATTGAAAATAAGGATCTACTTTTAGCAACTTTTTGGCAAAACAAACGCACCAGCCAAAAGCTTTGCATACTAGGAGTCGGCTAAGTATATACCACTAGTTGGGTAAGTTTTGCCGAGTATTAGTTGCTCAGGGTTTATTGTTGATCCTGTTTCAGGTATAGCTATTGCTGGTTGGAGCTAACCAGGATTCACATCGGTGGGGCTTGATATGACCACCTCACTTCTTCGTAGTTATCAATTTATTTTATTTGTTCTCTTTTAAAATTTTTTCTCAGGTTAGATTCTTTTCTGCTGCTATTACTTCTTATGTTGTTTCTAATTGGAAAGTTGTTTTGTAAATACCTTAATATTGTTTACTGTTTTTGTAAAACTGTTTCATGCTTGTACTATCTGCGCTCGTCATCGTGCGAGACTTCTGGTGTACGTTTCGATCGAGATTATCCGTGGTTTATCGGGAGGTTACAGATAGACTGCTAGATTACCGTTTTAAGTACGTGGTGACTTGATTAACTATAAAGATGATAGTTAGCGCACTTCAGCTGGTTTAATTTGGGAGGTTCTGCCACAGCAGGGAGGGAACGAGGGCCGGGGCTGGCGGCTACGGCAACAACCCTCAGCGGCTCAGCCCCTAGACAGCAGGAAGGCGGCGAGGAGGGCCCCCCCACGGCAATAGGGAGGTGGCGAGGAGGGAGCCGACGGAGGGCGCCCCCATAGCAGCAGTGGGGAGGTGAGGGGCCGCGCTCAATAGTTGGCGGCGGCGATGGCCAGGAGAGGAGGCGCGCTCGGGAGGGGATGGGTGAGGGGAGGTGGGAGGCACCGAGGATAGGGTTCCCGATGGGGTGGAGAAAAGAAACATAATGTTTTTTTAAGAGTAAATTGCATCCGGAATACAACAACTAGGCACGTGCATGCAAATTGGTTCGAGAACTTGTAATCTGCTCAATCCGATACATGAACTTGACTCTTTGGTGCGTCTACGGTCCAAATCCCACCACTTCGCGTATTTGTCAACGTGGACTATGAGGTGGCTGGGTCGCTCGTTGCAACCTGGCTCGTCGGAAGAACTCGGCTCTCGTCTTGGCTCAGCTCGGTTGTACGACTTGCTAATAAAATAAATAGAAGGTTTACAAGACACATGAACTAGGGCAATAGAAATAGGTGCGGCTGCTCGACATCAAGAATCGCTGCCGCCGATGTCGGCGGCAAGCCAACGCTGATCCTCCTCCGGTGGTAATGGAGCCTCAACGTCGGCAAGCCAATACTGGTTCTCCTGAATATAGTTTGTTACCGATCTGGCCCTAATACTCTGTTCTTGCGCTTAATTTCTCAATGGTGGAAGCATAGCATTGTTCGTTTATGCTGGCATAAAAGCTTTTCCCAATTAGCTTGTAGTTTGTGCGAGCAGTGCATGTGGAACATTCGACCATGCTTTGAAATTTTGCATGTTAGGCTTGTTTCTCAGAATGTCTTGTTTCGGAACATTTGCGTGTTAGGCTTGTTTCTCAGAAATGTCTTGTTTCAGATCGTGCAAATCTGCTAGTGTATCTCTGAATCGAGTAGACTAAATCTGTGGAAATTCATCCTTTACTGGACCTATTTCTATAGCTTCGTGTCATGCTTTGCTGCACGTATATGCCCCCATCCAAATGATACCTACACTTAGTCCTTCAGTTAATGTTATTGCCCATCCATTTAATTAATTTCTGGAAGAAAGTAAGCACAATTCGAGCATTGGTTTGTAGTGTTTCATGTCCACTGTTTTCTTGACTGATGTAAGATAATCCAATGTAGATATTCATGATGATTATTTTAGTGTGGAGATACATTATGAAGGATTTTTCTGTGGACTTGGCAAGAAAAGGATATATATGGACAATAAGATAGATTGGTTTGATTTTTGCAATTCTGATACATGGTCCCTATTGTATGTTGAGGATTTCTTGAGGATTCTAGAATGTACAAATGCAGCATCTGCAAGAGTTTATTGGTGCAAGCCAGGGAAGTCAGTGGCAGATGGACTGAGAAGTTTGAGGGGTGATGCTGATATCATTGCAATGTCAAATATGACTTCCACTTGCAAGAACATCTTGATGTATGTCGACCATTTAAATTTCCTTGAAAGTCAGATACATCTGCCTAGAAGACAACATTGTGATGACGTTTTCCATGATGAAACACAACTCCTTCAACAAGTGGATCATACTAGCTCTGAGAATAAGTCTAATTGTGCTGAGAAGACAAGCAAGGGTTCCCAGGAAGCCATTCAAATAGAAGATGGTGGTGTCGATGACTTAGGTCCACATGAAGATTCTGAGGCAAATTCTGACTTTATTGACAGTGACTATGAGCTATACATCGATGACGATGACTTATTTGGTCAAAATGTGGATGACATTATAATAGATGAAGAGGCTGACACTAAAGGGAAGGAGGTTGCTAGTGAAGATGAGTTAGAGGAAGACAATGATGAAGATGCCGTGGGGGTACTACAAATATCAATTTGCCTACAACAGATGATGGTGCACATACAGTGAAGTTCAATTTCACAACTTTTAGGGCAGATGTTGACATGGTGTCATCGGTGTTTAAGTTGGGCATGGTGTTTGCAAATGTCAAGGAGTTAAGGAAGGCAATTGATGCATACATCATTGGGGAAAGGAGACAACTTAGGAAAGAGAGAAATGATAAAGATAGGCTAGAAGTGTACTGCCAAGGTGAATGTCCGTGGAAGCTTAAGGCAGCCGTTGACAACAGGAGCAAGAGCATGCTCATCAAAGAGTATGTTGGCACCCATACTTGCAACAAAATTTGGAAAATCAAGGCTTTAACTGCTTCTTTTCTATCAAGGAAGTACATTGACATGTTCAGGGATGATGAGAAAATGAGCCTGAAGGCTTTTGCGGCTAAGGTGCAAAGGGAGTACAACATGACCCCTTCTAGACACAAGTTAGGGAGGGCAAGGAAGGAAGCTTTGCGCATAATTCATGGAGATGAAGAAAGGCAATATAATCAGCTTTGGGACTATGGCCAAGAACTACGAAAATCTAATCCTGGAAGTACGCTCTTCCTTACATTGAAGGCACTGCAACATCCTAGAACCGGAATGATCATGGAGCATTTCAATACACTATATTATTCACTAGATGCATGTAAAAGAGGTTTTCTGAAAGGCTGCAGACCCATTATATGCATTGATGGTTGCCATATTAAAACAAAGCATGGTGGGCAACTATTAACAGCAGTAGGGATTGATCCAAACGAATACATATATCCTATTGCAATGGGTGTAGTTGAGGTAGAATCAACAAGCAAGTGGAAGTGGTTTTTGGCTACTTTGAAGAATGACTTAAATATCCTCAATACAGGTCCTTATACCATTATGAGCGACAAACAGAAGGTATATCACAAGTCTTTCTCATGACTACTTTGTATTTAGTTTCATGTTTGTCTCTTTACATGTTTTGTGTGTATCAACAAGGCTTGATCAATGCCGTGACTGAAATGTTCCCAGATGCTGAACACAGGTTTTGTGTGAGGCACTTGTATCAAAATTTCAACTCGATTCACAAAGGAGAAACACTAACGAATGATCTTTGGGCAATAGCTAGATCTAGCAATATCCCTCTATGGGACAAGAACATGGAGCAAATGAAGAAGGATAGCCTAGAAGCCTACGCTTGGGTTGAAGAAGTGGCACCTAGTACATGGGTCAGGGCCTTCTTTAGTGATTTCCCTAAATGTGACATGCTACTGAACAACAATTGTGAGGTCTTCAATGAGTAAGTTACCACATAATGCTAAACCATTACCTATTGTTACCTCACAGCTTGCACTAACATCCTTTTCATATTCCATTAGATATATATTGGATGCCAGGGAGATGCCTATACTCTCAATGCTTGAGAAAATCAGGTGCCAAGTCATGTGACTACAGGAGGTGGCAGCTAACAAGTATACCATCCTATCATGCCATTGCATGTTTCAAACATGACAAAATCAAACCAGAAACAATGGTGCATGAGTGCTATTCAATTGCATCATACATGCAGGCATATGGATATAACATATGGCCTGTGAGAGACAAAATACATTGGGAAAAAATGAATGGGGTTGATGTCCAGGCACCTATCTATGAGAAGAAGGTAGGGAGGCCTGCAAGGAATAGAAAGAAAAATCCAATTGAATTAGAAGGTGGTACCAAACTTAGCAAACATGGAGTCACGATTCGCCGTAGTGTTTGTAGATCATCTACACATAATAAGAGAACCTGCCATAAATATTCAGATAAGAATACGCCTAATCTAGAAGATAAATTGGAAGAATATGACAACCCAAGCATACTAGAGGTATATGATGTTTAATCTATTTATCTATTTACATTTCAACAAGAGAGTTCATTTTTGTATGAAAAACACCATACTGATGCCTTTATTTTCCAGGACATTATGCTAGCTAGACTCAATAGTGCAATGGATCCAAGTGAAACCTCTGGTACTATGGTCTTCAATCTGTTGCATCAGGTAGAGCACTACAGCTCTCTTTATTACTTAAATTAAATGTATAATCACCTTTGTGCAAATACTATGTAGGATAACATAGCACAATCAGATGTGCAAATACTTCAATCTGTTGCATCAGGTAGAGCACTACAGCCTCGTGGTCCATTGCTGGAAGAAAATATGTTTGTAGCTGTGCAAAGGGATAACCCACCTAACCCAAGGGTTAATACAACAATGAACATAGGTAGATCTCGAACTATAGGTACAAGGTCAAGGAAAAAGGCAAAGACAACAACAGATGATGCATAATGTAGTGGTTCAGCAAGGGGAAAAGGAAGGGGAGGAGGACGTGCTGGCAGAACAAGAGGCAGAGGAGGAAGAAGGGGGCGTGCCAGTGGAGAGCAGTCTCATGTTGCATCTGAAGAATTGAACACTACATAGTCAGCTCCAGGAGAGTACTGAGTTCATGACTCAAAGGGCCATGTTAACAAAATGTTCATCTTTGAGATTATTCATCATTTTTATATGGATATTTTATCACATTTTCTAATACATATTTCAAATTCTTTCATTCTAAATTGTTCTAGAACGGAGTTCCGTTTCAACTCCTAATGCATATTAATGCTTGTACAAACCTTTTAGAGTAAATTGTGAGCTAAGCGTGTGTGTACGGATTTGTTTTTTTAGATTAATGTGGATTCAGTTGTGAGCCACACACAACACCTATGATGAGCTGAGGCAACCCAATATGTCGAGCTGAGCTATTCTACTCGAGCTAAGCCATTCCTCTAGCTATCTCATGCCCACCTTAGACAAATACGCGAAGTGGTGGGATTTGGACCGTAGACGCACCAAAGTGTTAAGTTCGCATATTGGATTAAGTAGATTACAATTTCATGGACCAATTTGCACGCACTTTTCTAGTTGTTGTATTCCGGATGCAATTTACTCTTTTTTTAATGTAATGTGTGGCTTTGGTGGGTAACTTGAACTCCACTCTAGGTCCATATTTGGTGGTTCTGGAGCTGCGAAAGAGGTGCTTCAAAACTCCAAGTCTATTTGAACTACAACTCCAGAGTTTTGGAGTTCGGGTGTTTGGCTACAAAATTATTTGTAGTTGGTGGAGTTCAGCTGTAGAGCCATGCTAAACAGGCCTTAAGGGTAACATGAAATATGGTTCAAGTTTGCTAACCACGATCTCCAAGAACCCTACTACGCAGCGGAAAATAAAACAAAAGCGCGGTACAACAACGGTGTCTTTGCCCAAGTCACCATTGTAGCAACAACGGCTGCTCAAGTCTACTCCTCACCAACATTGGGATTAAAATAAAATAACAAAAAAGTAAAAGGCTATCAGATAGGACCTCCATCTAGAAGTAACAAAAAAGACCTCCGCCTCACCCGCAATTTAGGATTAAAAGCAACATGAGTAAAAAAAATACTGGCAAGTCTTATGCAATAAAATAATCAAGGATCATGCATAAGGTTATCAAATGTAAAAGGCTTTAAGATTAAGTAGAAATTGCATAAGTCTAACTCATCCTATCCTTAGTATTTCCACTAGCAAGTGAATAGCTTATAAACATAACTAACAATTTTATTAGTCTTGCCCACGCCCACTACAAAATTTTAGTTATTCAAGTAATATAACACCGATGTAACAAGAGTATGAGCATGTAAACCATAACCATAAACAACTGGTAACTCTTCGAAGAATTTATGGGACTTGAGTTTGCTCATAATCGAGAGCATATGAATTCAAATTGAATTTTAAACTTTGCAAGGGTGTACTTGTTTACCCACGCGACATAAGGACAATGCAGCTCACCTTACCGGTCAGAGTTGGACAAAAGGGGTACTCGTGTCAACCTTTTTCAATAAGCCTTAACCATTGAATATTCCCTCGGTCCTAAAACGTAAGGCACTTTGGTTTGTCCTAAGTCATACCGTTCTAAGTTTGACCAAATTTATATAAAAGAGTAATAATATTTTGAATGACAAACGAGAATAATTAGACACTATGATTTTCTAAATTTATTTATTTGATTTGTTAGATGTTACTATTCTACTCTATAAATTTGGTCAAATATAGACTACTTTGATTTAAGACAAAGCAAAATGCCTTATATTTCAGGACGGAGGGAGTACACTCCTAACATTGCGGGGAGGGCAATCTAGATCCACCGGGGACACCCCTAGGCCCTTCTACAAAGTTCAAAGATCACATATCTATAATTGTGCCTCAATGATCAAGATAAAAGAGGTATTATGCATATCCATACCATGATTGGAGATATGGTTGTACGAAAATGTTGCGCAAAATCAACATCATCCGCAGACAGGTCTTAAATTACTCAAGTGGTCTATGTCTCCAAGACTCCATTCTCGAGACCCTACTGTGACAACCCTGGTAAATTACAATTCTAAAATCAATGTCATTAGCCTAACCCTATGCTTAACCAACTAATAAAAGGGTGAAAAGAATTAGAACAAGTTAAGTTGAAATTCAAAATGAAATTGGGCACATTTGGATACATTTGAATTTTGAAATTAACCTTCAAACCATAAGCCAAATGAGATGTTGCCTGAAACCAAAGTTGTAGAACTTTTTATTCTGAACAACTTTCGTGTTCAAAAGTTTTTGAAATTCAAATTAGAAAGAGGAGAAAACGCCCTGTTTGCACCCAGCCCCCTGAAACTTTTCAAATTCTTGCATTCAGGCCCCTCGCTCCTCCCTCTCTCTCCCCTCCCCGCCCGACAGCCGCCCGCCAGGTGGCCGGCGACGCCTGACCGGCGCGAGGCGCTAGGCCAGTGGCCGCCGCGCCTCTCCCCCACGCACGGCTTTGCCCCCTCCCCACCGCCGCGCTGCCCAGTGCGCGTCTGCGCGTGTGCACGCCGTGCCGTGCCCCGGCTCGCCGCCCGCCGCGCCCAACCGCCGTGACGCGCCGTGCCGCCCCGACTCCCGCGCCCCGCCCGTCGCTGCGCCTGTCCTCCGCCCGAGCCGCTGCAGCCGCTGCTTCTCCAATCCACGCGCCGCGCTATCTCCTCGCGCCCACGCCAAATCTCCGGCCACCAGTCACTCGCGCCCGCCCGCCGCACGCCGCGCCGGCGCCCTGCTGCCGCCCGCCGTGGCCAGTGCCACGCCGTGCCGTGCCTCCGCCCCGCGCGTCGCCCAGGCACCTCCACACCCCCTCCTGCCCCTATAAAAGCCGCGCCCCGGCCGCTCGCGTGAGCCACCGCAGCCCGAGCACGTCGCCGCCGCCATTACCGCCGCCGAGCGCCGCCCGCCCGTGGACAGCCTCCCACAGCCGCCCACTGTCCAAATTAAAGCGTCAGCCACCAGTACATCATCCCCCCGAAGCTCGCCGACCCGCCCAACGCCGCCCAGGACCACCGGAGTGCCGCCGCCCGCACTGTCACCGCCGCCGCCGCCCCTGCTCGCCGTGGACAGCTCGACCCCGACCTCCTCCGCCCAAGCCAAGCCCCTGAGCAGCTTCCCCACGCGCCACTGAAGCTCGCCGACCAGACCACACCGCCCCAAGCCCGCCGGAGCACCGCCGTCGACGCGTGCCGCGCCGCCGCCGCCTCTGCTCCAACGCCGGCGAGCTATTCCCGGCCGTCCCCCACCCGAACAAGACCCCCACGAGGTAGCCCTCGCACCCCTGAACCTTCCCCGACCCTCACCCCTCGCCGCCGGCGAGCCCCTCGCCGGAATTTCGGCCGGCCGCCGTACCCGAGCCGCCCGAGGACCCAATTGCAAGAATTTAAATCTTTAGAAGGGTCTGCACGTAAGATTCAAGGACCCAGTTGTAAAAGAAAGTTTCAAATCTAGATTCAAATTCAGTGAATTTGTAAAATTCGTATAAAATCTTAAAAAATTCAGAAAAATGCAAACTGAACTGTTTTGGAATCCTTAGAATAAAATCTACGACTTTTGTTACAAAAAGTGTCTCAGTTTCTCAACATATTTTGCTCTACATTAAATGGAAGCTTTAATGGACTTATTTTGTACCCACTGTTGTAAATCAGTACTGACCCTAAATTTTGGGCAGTGAGTTACTTGCTTGATGTTTAGGGCTGTGTAAAAAGATCAGGCCCATATTCCACCTCTAGCTACACTGTTTATTAAACTTAGTTTCATACCTTAAGTGGCTAGATATTTTTATCCCTGCAGTTAGGTTATGAATCACCTAATGAAACTTTTTCTGTACTGGTGTAATGGTACCTAGATGCCAGAGAAAAATTGGGAGACTTTATATCTCACAGGAACCTAATTATTTGATTTATGTGCTAATAACATACATTAAATCAAGAAAATAGTATCTTAGCTTGAAAAATTCTCAAATTTTTACTAGGAGATACACTGTGGTAGAGGTTGCTGTGCAAAATATTTCATGGACAAAAACCCTGTGGATGATCCTGTAAAAAAATAAATTCTTGAATAACCTAGGTGTGTAATGTCACTTTTACTATGCTCTGAAAACTGCATAATAAATTCTACAAAAATTACAGTAGCTCCTGCGTGCTTATATGAAAGCTTTGTGAAAATCTTAGACTCAGTTGTTGCACCATTTGTTCTGTAGAAAAAGAACAAAGGTCTAACAGCAACTATGTAATATATTTTTCATAATTAATCTGTTACATAAAATTGTCTGAAAATTTTACAGTAAGCACATCTTTCCCTGTTGTGCCTAAATCCAAAGTTTCATGACCAGAAACTGTCCACTGTAGTAGTTACACTTAAATCGTGTCGTTTACCATCACCACGACTTAAACTTGTGCATTCATGTAGAATCGACGACTCTCGCCGACGGAACTTACGAGCTGGTGCCCACGTCCGAGAGTGAGCAGCGTGAAGCTCAAGTAAATCTAACTGAATCTCTTGAAGACCCGAGCCCAAGTTCGGAAGAGCCCCAAGCTAACTGCGAAGGCAAGCCCCGGAGCATAACCCATTTCTTTCCTAAATTATGCAACTCATTACTCTCTGCTTGTGCATTAAGTTTATAGGAGTTGAATGAAAACTTAGTTGCATGATGTTAGGAACCCCTGCTTGAAAACTAGACGTAAGGTTCGATAGAATGCTATGCTAATAGGACTCCGGTAAAAGCCGAGTGATTTCCTGTCACTCGCGAGAAAATAGGAGTTGAATGTTTACTACACGCTGCGATCATAAGGACACGGACGGGCTATGGAACGATGGTTACGATTGAGGCCCGTCTGTCTAGTGAAAAATGCTAAGGCCGCAGTGTGTGGTAGTGATGGTTAAGTCTTTGCACGTACTAAACACATGCCGAGATTATGGGAATCGGTAAGCTTAAGTACCTGATTGGCCCGGCAAGTGGACAGCAACCTACCCTTTGAACTTCGGTCCCATGTGCATATGGCGAGTGCAGAGAGTGGTCACGACCCGGCGCCGAACCGTGGCGTGGGGCTCTTGTACTCTCGGAGGGTAGCCTCGATCCACAACCCGGAAAGAAAGGGGAAAAGTTGCACGTGTGACTCTAGGGAGTAACCACGTGACGTGTGTTTGGGTTTCCCTTGCAAGGTTAAGAAATTCGATTCGAATCGTCCGTTTCTCACGGCTATTGAGACTGCTTAACCATTTTTACCCACAGAGTAAGAAGAGGAACAATGAGGATGAATGAACTGGTTGGATGAAAATTTAATGCTTCACCATGTATGCTATTGGATAGCTGCTTATCTAGAATGGTTAATGAAACTAGAATCTTGAGCTAAAAGTTGAAAGTAAGGACCCACTTGTAGATGCTTTTCGGCAAAACAAACCCTTGAGCCAAAAAGCCTTGCATATCTAGAGTCGGTGGAGTAGATTACACTACTCGGGTAAGTCTTGCTGAGTATTAGTATACTCAGCCTTGCTTGTGGCTCGTTTTCAGGTGAGACCTTCGAAGATATGATTGCTAGCTTGACTTGGCCCTGCACTCTTCCCCCTGGTTGGTCGGTGGAATGGGATACGCCCCCGTCCAACGGAGATAATGCCGAGTGATGTCTCGTACGGGCTTCATCGAGACATCCTTATCGTCGAAGTAGCTTTCGTTGTTTTATTTTCCGCTGCAACTTAAACTCTGAAGAACTTCTTAGTATGATCATTGAAGTACTTGGTTTCTAAACTCAAAACTTGGTCTGTAATATTTACTTATGCTAATGTTGTAATATTTGCTGGAATGTGGTATTCTCTGGGCTCATCGTCGCATGAGCGTTTGTATGTATGGCATTCGATCCGCTCTACCGTGGTTGTATCGGGAGGTTATACCCGACAGACCAGTGGATTACTCCGTTTGAAGTGTAAGGTTAACCAAGATTGCCTTGATGGTGATGGTTAATACACTTGAGCCGGATTAATTCAGGTGGTTCTGCCACACCTACAACCTGCTCAAATCTCGAATCCACATTACCGGCATTAACCACTTATCCAACAAGTGAAACCATCTACTAGCTTTTGTGTTGGTGACCCTACAAAATTCCCTTTCATTTCAAGTGATGAAACTAGAT
This sequence comes from Panicum miliaceum, assembly GCA_032594955.1. Classification (NCBI taxonomy): domain Eukaryota; kingdom Viridiplantae; phylum Streptophyta; class Magnoliopsida; order Poales; family Poaceae; genus Panicum; species Panicum miliaceum. The sequence continues at coordinate 24,628,272 of CM064060.1, read as the reverse complement.
ATAAGTATGGCTAAGAAATTAGTCAAGTTAATTCATATTAGCACGTACTACTCAAGTGACAAGGAGTGAAGTGGTAAAATAAGGAAAGTAAGCATCTCAACAAGATAGGTTCTACTAATGCAATAAATAAATAATCCACATTCATTCCATAGTCATAAACATAGTAATAAATTCACTTTGCAAGGTAGGAGAAATATGCATAGCTGCTAGACTTGGTTATTTTCCAGCTCAGCGACCACTTGCACACCAGCATAGGACTTAGGCTCAATGATCTAGCTCTACAACATCTGGTTCTCTAAAATGGATAAATGAATGCCTACATTAGGGATGATGCCATGGATGCAAATGGTCATGAGATGTAGGAATTATGAATGGCACAAACACAAAAACTTAAGCACAGGACCAAACAAGGATATAAGGCTCTTGCATTAATAATGCTCAATTACCAATAAACAATTTATTAATAAGCATGGAATTACAAGATTAATTCCAATTTGCAATGAACAATAAAAAAATTAAATTGTACAACAAGAGGATGACTAAACCACCTCAAGAGATTTGAATTCACACCATTTTTTTCAATAATAAGTTATGAATTAAACAACTTTGCAACATATAAATAAGTTAGATCACAAAAGGTATGTGTTGACGCTCATTACAGACCAATATCGATCGTCAATTTGATCAGAAAACTAGGAGAAATAACATTTCTTGCACGCATATTTATTCAAAAAAATATTAAAATTACATGTCCCTTGGAAAATGGAGCTATGCAGGAATTTGAGTAGAAATGGAGGGGAAACACACCCTAGAATCCAAGATGCAAAACACCAACCAATCAGAACGCATTGTTGTTGACATTCCTTAAGTGTCACATCTGACCGTCAACTCCTACAAAAAACAGTGGAATAACAAGCACCAACTTAGAGATAGGACTTTATATCTAATCATTCCATGAGTTTTGGTGAATCACTGTTTGCAGGAGGTCATGCCTGCATACGGAGGAAAACCGTGCCCAAACAAACGAAAAGTACATTTCAGAGCATTCTATGTGAGCACGAGAATTGGAGGGCCCACATCCAAAGCAAATCAACCCAAGATGCTAAGAAACACATCTCTAACCAATCAGAGGCAGGCACATGGATTCAAGGGCCCACAAACAGCAGGAAGCCACCTAAACTTACCATCAACCACCCTGTACCCACTTGGGAATCCACCTGGCAGTGTCCCGGACGAAAGGCGTCACGAGAGAAGGCGTAGACGTGGTGTCTAGACCCTAGATTACCTTTGTTTGCCTTGAGCCTGACGGTGTTGTAGGGGTAGGCGGCTGGTGGTCACAGTCCTGTTCGTCTGCCACATTCCGACGTGGTTTGTGCGTTCCCTCACGTTCGGGTTTTGGCACAGAGCTATTGGCTAGAATCACTTGGCAGACCAACGAGAGCCGGTGCCTGAAGTAAACGAATAGCAACAGAGTTTATCCTTCCTTGACCCTTTCCCTTAGATAAACCATACCACCCCAGACCATTCTATCTCATGTTATTCGGGATAAACTAGAAGACCGTTACACCTCCGTTTCTTGAGAATTATATGAGACCCTGAATACTCGCAGTTGAAGTGCTACGACGGCATATCCGTGCGCTTGCGGATTTATTTGTGAACATTAAGAAATACCAACAAGCATTTCTAGCGCGGTTGCTGGGGAACAGTTGTTGTAGTTGTCTTTGAACCTAGTTTGCACGTGTATCCTTTATTTTAGCTTTCTCTTTCTTTTTCCCTTTTACCATGAAAAAAATATTTCTATCCAAAATTCTTCCTACTCCATAAGGGCGAGTTCTTAGAGACACCACATTCCTCCAAGACTATCACAACTTCTAGCTTTGAACTTCGCCTTGGCTTCACTACCATAGTTCGGGAACAACCCTTCTCCGGTTTCAATGACAGTTTGAGCAGCTGTGTTCGTGTCTAACCATGCAGGTCAGCCTGGGCATTCGGTTTAACCGAACCGAACTGATCGGTTCTTTGGTTTTTGAGGAGACTTTGGTTCTCCAGAAATGAGAACCGTTCAGTTCCTAAAAAATCTAAGAACCGAGCACTTCGGTTTTGGTTTTTTTCGGTTCGGTTTCGGTTCGAACCAAAAGAACCAAGCATTCTTGGGTGGTGACACCCACTGTGGAGTCCACCGTTGCCAGCAGCCACTAGGCGCGCCCTCTGACGCTGAACCCCGTGCTCGACCTCTGCCGCCGGAACCCGCGCTCGACCTCCACCGCCGGACCCTGTGGTCGCTCTCCGCAATGCCCCCCCTCCCCGCGCGCCCAATCCGCCGGGAGGAGCTCGCGCCACCGGGTGGAGCCGCTGCCCAGGAGGCTCCACATGTCAAGGAGGCTACGCCGGGAGGAGCTAGCGCCGCCGGGGAGGAGCCGCACCGGCTGGATCCGTGCGCTGAGGAGGCTCCACTGCCAGGGAGGGCGCTGGGCGACGGCCGGCGGGCGGCCGAGCGAGTGCCGCGGGTGGGTGACCGTGCGAGGGCCGGGGCCGCGCGCTAGGTGGCGGGCAGCTGGGTGCTGGCTGGGGCAGGGGCCGTGGGTGGGCGTGGGACGGTTGGGGAATGGGGGAGACGAGTGGCCTGGGAAAGTGGGAAGTGGGAACTGGGGATTGGGGTAGTGTTTGTTCATGGCCGGGCTGGGGTGAGTTGATGAGCTGGGCTAGAATTTGTTGATGGGCCAAATTAATATATCTTGGTTAATTCAGTTTATTCGGTTACCCGAGGGTCAGAACCAAATTAACTGAGATTGTTTCGGTTACTAAGAAGCTGGAACCGAACTGTTGACCGAATTTCTCGGTTTCAGGTATTTCGGTTTGGTATTCGGGTATTTAGGTTCGGTTTTTGGTTCTCGGTTAATTATGCCCAAGCTGACATGCAGGCATGGCACAAGAAACACTTTGGTAGAAATTGTTTCCTTTCTCCCTTGATGAGAGAGCAAAAAATGGTATGCCCATACCGCCGAGAAGGTAAACGGAGAATAGGATGAACTCAGGGATAGGTTCTATCTTGCGTTCTTCCCTATTTCGCACATTGTTTCCTTGTGAAAAGAGTCTCGACTTTCAGCAGAACAAGAAGGAAACCATAGGTGCAGCCTAGGTCAGGTTTTTCAAAGTTAACCCTTGCTGGCTCAGACTTGTCGATTCCTGACCACGTGTTGCTGCAACACTTCTGGTTAGGGTATAGCAAGGCGTGTCTGCCCTATACCTTGACATCTCGGCCGGAGGTTTCTTCGCATACCTTGCCAGATTCAACCCTAGAGCCCTCACTTAAACCGCAAACACCGCAGGAAAAAGAAATTCAACCTCCAGAGTTCCCTTTTGAATTCGAGGATGCTCTTTTCAAAAATTTAGGGAAAACCTTGATTTATCTTTGCCAAAACCCCACCATTTCCTGAAACCCCTCTTGTTCCTATAAAATAACATTTCCTGAAGAAAACCTTGAGGGGATTAACGACCATCTTGTGCAATGAGTGGTCAAAAGAGGTGGAGCTTTTCTTCTGAAGAAATTCAGATTGGCACCCCCTCTTAACCCATTTGATGCCACATTCAAGGAACTACAACGGATGTTTTATGTAATCTCGTTGTTGGTGCTAGTTTCTTGTCCAAACCTTTTGCATTCACCTTCTTAGGTGATGAGCTCATAGCACCAACAAAGAAAACCTTCATGAGCCTCTCAAGTCCAATCTTAGAAGGAATTGAGATCTTGCAAAAAGGTGCCGCCCCAATCTCAACAAGAAATTCCAATGGCAAAGCCTCGAGGAGATGATATCCTTGTTCGTTCAAACATGGCTACTGTTGACGGTCCTTAAGTCATAAATCTGACCATCAACTCCTGCATCTTTCTTATCAAAATAATCACCAAACATAGTTATAGGGTTTAACTCTAACCATTTCCACAAGTTTTGGTGAATTGTGATCTGCAGGAAGCCACAACTGAAATACGAAAGAAAACACAAGTGAGCACGAGGAAAATGCACAGAAGAACCTAACGTGTGTCTCACTTACAAGGAGGGCCCACAAATCAGAGCAAAAGGGCCCGCCAATCCATGAGCACCCATTGGATAAGACAAGGGCCCACCTGTCAGCCATCCAGGGGAGGCTGATCCAGGGGAGAGCCACCTGGGGGTCAGCCGACCGCCAGGTTCGGCCGAACCTGGATTGAAAGAAGTCCAGGAGCGCTTCGAGGAAGAGTAGCCTCTACTCCACTTGATCGTAGTAGCTAAGGTTTCCATATGGAGAGATGGCGGGAATCAGCCGTGGAGGATCAAGAGGGAATATTCCCTAGCATCTCCACTCCCCCAAGGCACCTCCTCCCCTATATAAAGGGCCCCTCTCCCCCTCATTTGACACAACACATTTTGGAGAAGAAGTTGTAGAGGAGCCATTCCACTTGTATCTTTAGAGTAGGGAGTGTGTGAGGAAGAAGTGAGGAGAAGAGCCGAGCTTGTCGGCTACTCTTCGTCCTTGTACCTCTACGGATACGATCCAGTTGAGTAAGTATCCGAGTTCATCTGTAGGTAAGATCTTGGTTAAGTTATCCTTTCTTTATTGTTCGTTTGTGGGTTCATCGTCCGTTCTAGTAGCGGATGCTCTAGTGAGGGCCTTTGATAAAGATGGGATAACCCTGCGCTTCGCTAGATTAGTAGTCAAAGGCATAAACGTGGTGTTTAAGCCCTAGATTACCTTTGTTTGCTGCGAGTCCCACGGTATTGCAGGGGTTGACCGCATGTGGTGACAGCCCTGTTGGTCCGCTATGATGCTGCTTCGTGGTTGGTGAAGTCCCGCACGTCTGGGCTTGGAGTAGAGCTAATAGCCAGAGGTCCTTGGCAGACCAGGGTCAGACCGGTGCCTTAAGTAAACGACCAATATCGTAAGTATACCTTTCCTTGACTCCTTTGCCTTTGGATAACCACACTACCCATAAGCCATTCTAACTCTTCCTTTTCCTTGGGTAAACTAGCTAGAAGACCTTTACACATCCGTTCCCTTAGAAGTTACGATACCCTGAATACTCTCCGGGTGAAGTGCTACAACGGTATCTTCCGTGCGCTTGCGGATTTATCAGTGATCATTAAGAAATACTAACAAGAATTTCTGGCGCCGTTGCCGGGGACTCACAATCCTAGTAGCGACGTTAAGAAATGTCAACAAGCATTTCTGGCGCTGTTGCCGGGGAACGGTTACTGTTTCTATCTTCGAACCTAGTTTGCCTTTGTACCCTTTCTTATACCTTTCTCTTTCATTTATCCTTTTCTGTTACCTTCCTCATTCTTTTACCCTTTTCTTTTACAATGGAGCCTATCTCTATTCAAAAACTTTCTGCTTCGAAGGGCGAGTTCTTTGAGCCACCTCCTTCCTCAAAACCAATTACCACATCAAGGATATGATCGCTAGTTTGGCTTGGCCATGTACCCTTCCTCCTGGTTGGTCGGTGGAATGGGATACGCCCCCGGCCAACGATGATAATGCCGAGTGATGTCTCGTAAGGGCTTCATCGAGACATCCTGTATCGTCGAGTAGTTTATCGTTATTTTTCCGCTTCATTGAACTCTGAAGAACTCAATTATTTTGAACTCTGAAAGTACCTTTTTTTACGAATTCAAACTCAGTTGTAATAATAATTTATGATCAAACTGTGATTTAAAATTTGTGGAATGCTGTATCCTCTGGGCTCACCTTTGTGTGAGTACATGTATGTGTAGTTTCGATCGGCAAAAACCATGGTTGTATCGGGAGGTTACCCGATAGACCAGTGGATTACTCCGTTTGAAGTGCGAGTTAGTCCTGATTGCCTTTGTGGTGATGGTTAGCGCGCTTGAGCCGGATTAATTCAGGTGGTTCTGCCACAGAGACATCACTCGGCATTATCATCATTGGCCGGGGATGCATCCCATTCCACTGACCAACCAGGAGGAAGAGTACACGGCCAAGTCAAACTAGCGATCATGTCCTCAAAAGTATCACCTGAAAATAAGCCACAAGCAAGGCTGAGTATACTAATACTCAGCAAGGCTTACCCGACTAGTGGAATATACTTAGCCGACTCCTAGACATGCAAGGCTTTTGGCTTGAGTGGTTTGTTTTGCCGAAAAGCATATACATGTAGGTCCTTACATTCAAATTTTTGCTCCAGATTCTAGTTTTCTTTAACCATTCTAGGTAAGCAACTATCCAATATCATACACGGTGAAAGAATTAATTTGCATCCAACAAGATTAATCATCATCATTGTTCCATTTCTTACTCTATGTGGTAAAAGGGTTAAGCAGTCTCAATAGCTGCGAGAAACGGACGATTCGAATCGAATTTCTTAACCTTGCAAGGCAGACCTAAACACACGTCACGTGGTTACTCCCAGAGTCACACGTGCAACTTTTCCCCTTTTTTTCTGGGTTGTGGATCAGGGCCACCATCCGAGACTACAGAGCCTAGCTCTACACCCACCATGTGCGCGCATGGAACCGAAGTTGAGAGGGTGGGATGCTGTCCACTTGCCGATCCGATTAGGTACTTAAGCTTACCGATCACCATATTCTCGGCATGTGGTTAGTACGTTCATAGACATAACCACCACTACCACACATTGTGGCCTTAGCATTTTTCACTAAACAGACGGGGCATCAATCATCAACTTGAACATCGCACCATAGCCTCGTCCGTCGACCTTATGATTGCAGCATGTAGTAAACATTCAACTCCTATATTCTCGTGAGTGACAGGAAATCACTCGACTTTTACCGAGTCCTATCAGCATAGCATTCTATCGAACCTTACATCTAGTGTTCAGAGCATGGGTATCTAGGATCATGCAACTAAGTTTTCATCCAACTCCTATAAACTTAATGCACAAGTAGAATAGAATATCAAGTTGCATAATTTAGAAAAATAGGGTTCATGCTCCGAGGCTTGCCTTCTTGGATAAAGTTAGCTTGGGGCTCGTCTGAACTTTGTTTCGGGTCTTCGAAAACCTCATTTAGATTCACTTGAGCTTCACGCTGCTCACTCTCAGACGCGGGCACCAGCTCGTACGTTCCGTCGGCGAGAGTAGTCGATTCTATATGAATGCACCAGTATTAGTTGTAGTGATGGTACGGGACATTCATTTTATTCACAATAAAGTTGCAGTCCACAAAACATAGGTTTTGTTGTAAAGTTACTTAGTTACGATTTCTTGGGCAAACTTTAAACGAAGGGGTGGTGTTGTAATGAAATTTTAATTTTCGCAGTATAAGCATGGATTAAGCACCAGTACTGATCTAGGTAACTTCTGGTGATGAAATTTTTATTCAGAGTACATTATGCAGAGAGACTACTGTAAAAATTTCAGACATTTTCATGCAGCAGAACAATTATGAAAAAATAATACACATCTACTGCTAGAACTTAGTTATTTTTATACAGGACGAATCATGCAAGTGTTGATGCCAAAACTTTTACAGGATGTCAATCTAACTATATGTGTGTTACTGTAAATTGTTCAGATTTCATTGTGCAGGATACAAAGCATAATAAATAGGACAAGATACACTTATGTTAATTAAGATTAATTTCTACAGGATGTTCTACAGGGTTTCTGTTTATGAAACTTTTTATACAGCATGAGCTACTCTAAAGTGTCCCACAGCTACTCTAAACTTATTATTTTTATTTAGTGCATTTTCCCACCACAAAACTATATAAATAGGTTACAGAAAGGAAAAAGGTTCTAAATTTTTTCTGTGGTATTTAGGCATCACTATAACAGCTATGGAAAAGTTTCACAACATGAATCACAATATAACAGCAGGTACAAATTAGTTCTATAATTTCATGGCATAAAACCAAGTCTAACAAAAAGTCTAGCTACAAGTCTGGTCCTAAACTTTTTACACTGGACTACACATCAAGTAACTAAACTACTGTCCAAAATTCAGTTTCAACCTTTGTCTACAACAGTGGGTACAATTAAAGTCTATTAAACCTTCCATTTAATTTAGAGCAAGATTTAGCAAGCAACTGAAGAAAAGTATATAACAAAAGTTGTAGATTTTCTTCTAAAGATTACAGAACAGTTGAGTTTGTATTTTCTGATTTTTCTATTATTTTATATGAATTTTACAAGTTCACTATTTTTGAGTTCAAAGTTTAAACACAGGTTTACAGATATGCCCCTGGAAACTTGCGTGCCGACCCTTCTAAAGATTTTAATCGTTACAATGTGGTCCCTCGGAGGCGCTGGCACGGCGGCCGGCCAAATTCCGGCGAGGGGGCTCGTCGGGGGTGAGGGGAAAAGTGTCGGGGAGATCCAAGGAGGCAAGAGCTACCTTGTGCGGCCATGGTCGGGGTTGGGGGTGGCCAGAAATGGCTAGTCGGCATGGAGCAGGGGGCAGCGGCGGTGCGGCGCATCGGCGACGATGCTCCGGCGGGGTTGGGGCAGCGCTGGCGGGTCGGGAAGCTCCGGTGGGGTGATGTAGTCCCATTCTGAGCCTTGGTTCGGGCGGAGGAGGGCCAGAGGTGGGTGTCCACGGCGGTCAGGGGTGGCGGCGGTGGAGGCAGCGCTGGCAACGGTGCTCTGGCTGTTCTGGGCGACGATGGGCGGGGCAGTGGGCGTCAGTGGGATGCTCTGGTGGTGGTTGGGGGCTCAGCTTGGGCGGTGGATGACCGGAGGGGTGAGGTCCACGGTGAGCTGGGCACAACAGCGGCGATGGTGGCGGCGGGGAGCTTTTGGGGTGTGGGGGGCGCGCGTGAGCGGCTTTGTGCCGCCTTTTATAGCCTGCAGGAGGGAGGGAGAGGGCCGGGCGAAGCTGGGGCCGGGACGGCACGACGGGGGCGTGCCATTAGGAGCCGAGGCGGCAGATCTCACGACGTGGGGTTGGGCAAGCAGCTGCAGCAGCGGCTTGTCGGGGCGGCGAGCGCGGCGACTGGCGGGGCGCGTCGGGGGCTCGGGCACGGCGCGGCGGGCGGCGAGCAGAGGCGCCGACGGCGTCGCGTGCATGGCACGCACGGGCTGGGCAGGGTCGCGGCGTGGGGAGCAGCGCAGCTGGTCGGGCGGGGCTTGGCCGACAATTGGCTTGGCGCCTAGCACCGGTCAGGCATCGACGGCCAGGTGGCCAGCGGCGACGGTGCTGCGGGCGGGGGGGGGGGGGGGGGGGGGGGGGTCGGGCGAAGCAGAGAAGGGAGGGACTGAAAGTGGAAATAGAAGAAAAGGCAGGGGCTGGTTTGCAAAGTCAAGTGTTTCTCAAATTTTTGTGTTGCAACTCAAAAATCTCTGAACATGAAAGTTTTTTAAAATGAAAAGTTACACAAGTTTTGTTTCAGGCCAAAGTTCATTTGAGTTATAGTTTGAAAGTTAATTTGAAAACCCAAAAAGCTTGATTCCGGGGGACCCGTTATTTTATGGGCAAAATTTCGTATTCTCTCCTCGGCGTAACCTAGACTTTCGTTTATCCTGTCATCAATGATGTGCCTATTAAATTTCGCAGCCATATCTGCATTGATGTGAAAGTTATTCAATTTGTTTGATTAAAGCACATATATTGATGCATATATACACAGAAATTCAAAATCAAATGCAAAACCAAAGTATAATTCGTTTCTTTTAAACTTTTCTTAGTTATTTAAGCATATTGTTATGCTAATGAGACTTGTTTAGCAATTTAAACACCTGAGGTGTTACAACCTTCCCCCCTTAAAAAGAATCTCGCCCCGAGATTCGGACAATAGGCTTAGTGTGGATAGTGTGTGTACCTTCGGTAGAGTTGAGAAAACCCGAGAAATTTTGGTTTAGATAGCTTTCAGTTTCCCATGTGGCTTCTTCCTCAGTGTGATGATTCCATTTAATTTTATACATTTTAATCACTTTCCTCCTAGTGCTTCTTTCTTTTTGATCTATGATTTTGATAGGATACTCAACATATGAGAGGTCGGGTTCTACCAATATTTCTTGTTGTTCCACAACCTCGGTAGGGACTCAAACACACTTCTTGAGTTGAGATACGTGAAAGACGTCATGGATGGCTGCAAGCTGAGGGGGCAGTCAAATTCTATAGGCTACGGGTCCACAACTCTCGATGATTTCGTAGGGACCAACATATCGGGGAGATAGTTTTCCTTTGACTCTGAATCGTTGTACTCCCTTGGTTGGTGAGACCCTAAGGTAGACATGATCACCAACTTCAAATTTCAGTGACTTCCTCCTTTTGTCGAAATAGCTCTTTTGCCTGGATTGTGCGGCTCTAAGATTTTCTTGTATTATTCTCACATTTTCTTCTGCCTCGATTACCAAGTCTGGTCCCAATATTTTGCATTCTCCGGTTTGTGACCAACTTAAAGGAGTTCGACACCTTCGTATGTACAAGGCCTCAAATGGTGCCATTTTCAAACTCGCTTGGTAGCTATTGTTGTATGAGAACTCTGCTAGGTGTAGGCATTTGTCCCAATTTTTATCATAGTGGATGACGCAAGCTCTAAGCATGTCTTCAAGAATTTGGTTCACTCTTTCAGTTTGTCCGACAGTTTGAGGATGATAGGCTGAGCTTCGAATCAATTTAGTACCAAGAGAAGCTTGCAATTGTTTCCAAAAGCGCGCTACAAACTGAGTACCATGATCGGAAATAATTGTCTTAGGTACTCCATGTAGGCAACCAATGCGATCGAGATAAATCTCGACATATTTCTTGGCAGTATAGGTGGTGTGTACCGGAAGAAAATGTGCTGTCTTTGTGAGTCTATGAACGATAACCCATATGGAATCATGTTTCTGTGCGTTACTTGGCAATCCAACAATGAAATCCATACTTATGTCTTCCCATTTCCATGAGGGTATAGGCAAAGGTTGAAGTGTACCGGCTACTTTCAAGTGGCTGGCTTTTACTCTCTGACATGTGTCACATTCTGAGACATATTTAGCAATTTCTCTTATCATTCTAGTCCACCAGAAGTTTGCCTAAGGTCTTAATACATTTTGCTACTACCGGAGTGAATAGAAATTTGGAAAGATGTGCCTCATCAAGAATTTGTTTATGGAGCTCATGATTCTTTGTAACGACTATACGACTTTCGAACCATAGAACTCCCTTATGGTCCTGGCGGAAATATTTGTATTTCTCTTCACCTAGAGAGAGTTTTTGTTTGGTGATCTTAACTCCTTCATCATGTAGTTGTGCCATGATGATCTGGTCGTGAAGAGTGGGCTCAACTGAGATGTGATTCAGAGTGCCTTGGGAAATCATTTCCAAACTAAGCTTCCTCATTTCTGAACATAATGTCTCATTATAGATTTCCACTGATAGGCAATGGCAACGAGCCTTGCGGCTTAGTGCATCCGCGACTACATTGGCCTTGCCGGGGTGATAGTGCACCTCGAGGTCAAAATCCTTGATTAATTCTAGCCATCTTCTTTGTCTCATATTCAGATCGGCTTGGGTGAAGATATATTTGAGACTCTTGTGATCGGTGTAAATATTACAATGAGTACCCATGAGATAATGTCTCCATATTTTTAGAGCATGAATGACAGCTGCTAATTCGAGATCGTGGGTCGGATAATTGTACTCATGGGGCCGAAGGCTAGTGAGGCATAAGCAATAACTCGGTTATCTTGCATAAGCACACAACCAAGACCAGTGCCCGATGCGTCACAGTAAACATCGAACGGCTTGGTGTTATCGGGTTGAGCTAACACAGGGGCCATAGTTAAATGTTCCCTGAGAGTGTGGAAAGCTTCTTTGCATTTCTTATCCCACACAAACTTTACTCCCTTTTTCAATAGTTCAGTCATAGGCCTAGCAATCCTGGAGAAATCCGGAATGAAACGGCGATAGTAACCGGCTAAGCCAAGAAAACTGCGAATCTGATGAACAGAGGTAGGAGGTTTCCAATCCATCACCTCTTGTACCTTGCTGGGTCAACGGCTATGCCTTCGCTGGAAATTGTGTGGCCCGAGAATTTTACACTATCCAACTAGAATTCGCACTTAGAAAGTTTAGCATAGAGCTGATGGTCTCTGAGACGCTAAAGAACAATGTGCAGCTGCTTAGCATGCTCTTCCTCATTCTTGGAATTGATAAGGATGTCGTCAATGAAAACTACGATGAATTTGTCGAGCTCGGGCATGAATACCGAATTCATGAGATACATGAAGTAGGCGGGAGCATTTGTGAGACCGAAAGACATGACCAAAAATTCGTATAGTCCATATTGTGTGGAAAAGGCAGTCTTAGGAATGTCGCATGGACGAATCTTTGTCTAATGATATCCAGAACGAAGATCAATCTTTGAGAAAACTTTAGCTCCAGATAATTGATCAAAGAGAACATCGATGCAGGGAAGTGGGTATTTAATTTTAACGGTCACCGCATTGAGAGGTCGGTAGTCCACACATAATCTTAAACTTTCATCCAATTCATACCGAAAATAATATCCATGCCTTCAAGGGGTAAGAGAACAAGGTCCGTGTTGATGATTTTACTACCCAATTTTATCGGTACCAGTCTTATTATTTGGTTGGAAGCAATTTTTCCACCCGATGTTGATATCATATACGACCCTTTTGTGTGACAAAAATCCAAGCCCACTTTTGCACTAATGAAACTATGTGATGCACCAGAATCAAACAATATAACTATAGGCTTGTTGTTAAACAGAGAATGTACGTGTCATTATTGGTGCACCTTCAGGGAGCGCTTCAAGCTGATCAATCTGTCTTTTGAGCTTGTTCCTCTGTCTTTTACGCTTGTTCTGATGGGTTTGGCTAGAACCTTGGCCCTGATTTCGCTGTATGGCCTGGGGCATTCTCGAGCAAAGTGGTTAGCACTTCTACAAATGAAGCAACGGTTTGTGTCACTTGGACGATCGGGCTGTTTGTTATCTAAAGATGTGACTACTGGCATACCTACTGAACATTTCTTGGGTGTGGTGCATTTGGCATGGTCTATGTTTTCCTGAACAGGCGAGCGAGTTCGTGTTCGTAGGACTGTGCCGGCGTCAGTAGTTCTGCTAACTTGACGTCGACCTCGTGGGATGAATTTTGTGCAGGTAATTTCCCATCCAGTCAAGTCTATGCCGCATGGGTCATGCTTTAGAGTCCGACACTTTACTTGGTGATCCTTAAGTTTCATCGGAAGTTGTGATGGGGGCAATAAGGAGAGTCTAAGTAAACTTCTCTTGTGTACATCATCTTGTTATTGAGCTCTGGATAGCCTGCAACCTGAGGATGGTGGACATTACACCCACCCCCTTGATGGTGTTGTTGCTGCAGGTATTGAAAAATCGCTCGCTGCCCCTTGACAAGCTGACGAAGCAACTCGGTTTGAGCGGCCATTACTTCCACTAAACTGGGTGTGGCGGTGGCTGATGTTGTGATTCACTAGCACAAGCACCAAAACCCTCCGGGTTACCACGGGTTGCTCCAACCATCTGAAATGTGAAAGTTTACCATTAGCAACATGATCCATATTGCTTCCACGATTAAAAAGGATTAGAGCGGAAAAGAGTAGACTTCCGAAAGATCATTGATAGAATCGTGGACAGAATACTGTTTGCTACAAGAAAACTCATAGCTCTCCGTAGGTTTATCCAAAACAGCTCATATTTTGCCAGTGAATAGGAATTTTAAAGATGCACAACTTTGGTATTCAATTCAGATGCTAAATCGATGGCCAAGATGGTCGAAAGATTCATTCTTTGCTTCTCTGTCTCGGCTGTTTTTCAGCAGAACGAGTTATAGTATCTTGCCTATAACTCAAACTAGCAAGGTCCAATGATGCTGAAATTTAGTGAGAACCTAGATCACAAAATTTATGACAATTCTGGTATTACCCGCACAGCCCAGAAATGCAAGAAGACATGGGTAAAAATTCTGACAAGTTTCTGCAATCGCAGATTCAACTGCTTTCCAACATCACAATCAAACCACCAAGATTTTTGCCATGGCCTACAAGATTAGAGTATCCAATGGTCAAGTTGTACCCATCACAAAAGAGGTACTCAACTCTTAGTTAGCCTATTACAACACTTGCCAAAAGTTAGGCTACACTATCGAGGAGTATATGGAAAAGTCCTCTTAGGTCATCGTCTAGAAGTCGTCGAGGTTGTTCACGGACGACTCGCAGCGAGTAGGAGAGTGAGCTCCCATCGGAGGTGGCTGCGGTGCCTCACCCTAAAAGTCCATACCCGAGACACTGTTGATCTCCTGTGGCTCCTCAACATCTTCCTCCATAGCCACCACATCAGGAGGGGCATTCTGTCACACCCGATTCTAGAAAGAACCAGATGCATCTCATATGTGCGCCAGGATCTCGTTCACACACATATGGTAGACGGAAAGTGTAATATATCAAAGACAATGTTCAAAAGTACTAAATAAAGTATTTAACAATATTACACTCCGTATAAAAGAGACACAAATGTCTTTAAACGGTAAACCGTTATACCCTATACGAAGTCTTCAACAACTCCTTCTTCCACAGGCGATGACTGGTGAACGCAAGACCTAGAACTCCTCGAAGTCGTCGAAGATCTCCTCTTCAAAGTTCTCTTCTGAACAGCAGGGGGCAAGGGTGAGTACTCTTATGGTTGGTACTCAGCAAGTGGGGTGAAATTGCAAGGCCATCAAGGATAGGCTAGGGTTTGCAGCAGCGGTTGCTTTTAGTTGGTCAAGTATTTATTAATAAGCACCTTTTTAACTAGGTTTAAGTTTATACCAACCCACTTTAGTAAAATCACAAAGATACCATCAACGTAAACGTAAACCACGATCCACAATTTAATTAAACTTCAAGTTTCATTATCATGTGAGGGTCCAAGCCACTCTTAACCGTGAGTACGGCTGTTATAACAATTTTACACTCTGCAGAGGTTGTACACTTTACCCACAAATCATGTTTCCCTGAGTTGCCCGGGTTTGCAAGGCCCTTAAACACTTCCGAGGTGAGTGGCGAGGGTACACTACGAAGCCTTTACAAAGACATGTCGAGAGCTAGGCAGCCCGCTAGAGTTTCAGTAGAGGCGTGGTCCATAAACCTCCCTAATGGTCAGCTCCTTAGCCAAGGCAGCTACCCCAAGAGGACCGGGCTATGACCCCTATCACCGACCCCCTCCTTGCCCTTTCGGTAAGGCCACCAGCAAACTACACATCTAATTAATTGGCTAAGGTCAGAGCCATATGACTTTGTGGTTGCACTGTTTTCTTGGGTGGTTCTCCATGTTCCCATTAATCAAAATTGATCTTGAAATTACGCAATAAAATCACATTATGAAATGTGATCAATCATTGCCAAAAGAGTAAACCAATACCAATCCCAAAGTTGGCAACTAAGCGTAACTACCCAACATGTATGGTAAACCCAGGTTTTTCAAGGTTTGGGGTAAAAGACTAGGTATGTCCTTAGCATAGGTAATCCCATCAAGTTTATGCAAGCAACAATAAAGTAAAGTGAATTTTCATGCTGTTGTTGGGATCAAATAGAATATGCAGGGGAGGAAATCCACTTGCCTTCTTCAAGCAACTGCTGATTCTCTTCCTCGTAAGCTTGCTCTTGATTTGGCTCGAACGTCACGTTGTCTACGCGATCACACAAACAAACATACACAAACAAATAATAAACAATACAACAAACAATACAAACAGAAAGTAAAAAGACACTAGAGTTGTAGTTCATGATGCAAAGATCGTGTGGGCTTAAGAATCGCTAAAATCGGAGTTGAAACGATGAGGATATGGTTAAAACAGTGATCTGGGGACCTAACTGCTAGAGTTTTAAGTCTCCCGAGGCTAGATCTGAAGAATTCAGGGGCCAAAACACAATTAAACCTTAAATAGAGGGTCGGGGTACAAAACTAGAGATTCTGGTCGGCGGGTACTAAATCTAGAAAAGTCAGGGGTCGGGATAGAAAAAGAAAGGGCTCAACTCTAATTATTTTCTACTGATCTGGACTGCGGGTTGATTCCTTGAAAACCTAGGGATCTTCCTGCAAAAGTTTCGGGAACGGCTAGGGTCGGGTGAATCGAATCCGTTAGATCAGAATCATGCGGCGGGTCGGACGAATCGGCGAGGTAAGGGTCAGGCGAATCGGCGGTATGAAGAGTGGGTCAGGTGAATCGGCTGAGTAAGGAAAAGGTCGGGCAAATCGGCAGTGTAAAGTGAAGATCGATTCTGGCCGTTAGATCTAGATCGAGCGGCAGATGAAGGGTCGGCTCGATGGGACAAAAAGGGTCGGGCGAAGCGGAGTTTCACTGGACATCGGCGGCGAGCGAGTGCGGCGGCGGACGGCCGGAGCTTCACCGAATCCGGTGTTCCGGGGCTCGATTCAAGCTGGGTTTATGCCGGGGAGTGAGTGGACGATACGGCGAAGGTGAGGGTGATCACGGGTTGGCTGTGCGGCGGCTGTAAACTGGCGGCCACGGTTGCAGGCGGAAACAGGGGTCCGGCGAGAAATCGGGTTTGCGGCGGAGGGGAATCTGGTGCGGCTTGATGCTTACCAATTCGCGGAGCTCTGGCGGAAGTTGATGACGGCGGAGAAACTGCAGATCGGCGAGTTGACGGAAAAAACGGCGACACAGGACGGCGGCGTTCCTCTGGTGTGCAACTTCCAGCGGCTTGCGACAATGTTGTGTAGAGGAAAAGATTTGAGCTTGGCTCTGGTTGCAAAGCGGGGTTTCAGCGGGATTTTATAGGGGCGGATGGGCCGGGAGTAGGAAGGCGGTGCTGCGGAGTCGATCAGGACTCGGGGTAAAAAGAAAGAAGGGCGCGAACAACGGCGCGGGATCGATCCGGACTCTGGGTAAGGAAAGAAGAAAGAAGAAGAAGGCGCCGACAGGTGGGGCCTAGACGTTAGTGGAAGCAAGGGTCGGGTGAGGGAATCGGCCACTGAGTTGGCCGCGGAAAAAGAAAAGAAGTAGAGGAAAAGAATTGGGCTGGCTGGGAGAAAGAATAGGAGAGGAAAAGAAATAAAGATGCATGCACAATTTTAAATTATGATTTTTATGAAAATACTTTTAAAAGTTTCAACTCCTATATTTTGGGTGTTACAAAACCTACCCCCCTTAAAGAGAATCTCGTCCTCGAGATTAGGAAGGATTAAGGAACAGCTGAGGAAATTCTGCAATCAGTTCATCTTCTCTTTCCCAAGTAGCCTCATCCTCTGAGTGGTGACTCCACTGTACTCTGCACATTTTGATCACCTTATTCCGAGTAACCCTCTGAGATGTTTCCAAGATTCTAACCGGATGCTCTGTATAAGTTAAATCTTCTTGCACATCCAGTTCCTCCAACGGTAATTGCTCCTCTGGCACTCTCAAACATTTCTTTAACTGTGATACATGAAACACATCATGAACGTCTGACAATCGTACTGGTAACTCCAATTGATATGCCACCTCACCTTTCCTTTCCAGGATCTGAAAAGGACCAATATAACGTGGTGACAACTTTCCTTTCACTTTGAATCCATGCAAACCTTTGAAGGGTGATACCTTCAAATACACAAAATCTCCAACTTCAAATGTCAATTCCCTTCTTCGTGTATCAGCATAACTTTTCTGTCGTGACTGGGCGGTCTTGAGATTATCCCTGATTATCTGGACTTGTCTATCCGCTTCTTGAAGAATCTCTGGTCCAAAAACTTGACTTTCTCCTGTCTGATTCCAATACAGGGGTGTCCTGCATTTTCTTCCATATAATGCTTCAAATGGGGCCATCTTGAGACTTGCCTGATAACTGTTTTTGTAGGAGAATTCTGCATATGGCAAACTTTTATCCCAACTACCTCCATGCTTTAGGGCACATGCTCTCAACATGTCTTCCAATACTTAATTCGTTCGCTCAGTCTGACCGTCTGTTTGCGGATGGTATGTAGAACTGAATTTGAGCTTTGTATCCATTGATTCATGTAATTTCTGCCAGAAACGCGACGTGAACTGAGTACCTCGATCAGACACTATCTTCTTTGGAACACCGTGCAGACACACAATTCGTGACATGTATAGTTCTGCTAACTTGGCTCCAGTGTATGTGGTTTTGACTTGGATGAAATGTGCGACTTTTGTCAATCTGTCCACAATAACCCATATTGAGTCGTAACCATCACGAGTACGAGGTAACCCTACAATGAAATCCATACCAATTTCTTCCCATTCACATTCAGGTACTTTCAAAGGCTGGAGTAAACCTGCTGGTCTCTGGTGTTCTGCTTTCACTCTCTGGCATACATCACACAAAGCTACGTGAGTTGCTACGTCTCTTTTCAAACCATACCACCAGTACCTTTCTTTCAAGTCTTGATACATTTTGGTACTTCCAGGGTGAATAGAATAAGCGGAATCATGTGCTTCCTTCAAAATAAGTTCACGAAGGTGATCAATTTCAGGTACACAGATCCTCTTCCTGAACCAAACAGTTCCTTGTTCATCTTCGGTGAAGTCCTTAGTTTTGCCTAAACCAATCTGAATCTTGATCTCTTTGATCTTAGCATCTGTCAACTGTCCTTTTCTGATCTCTTGCTCTAATGTTGGTTCCATCTCCATGGTTATGGCTTCCGCTTGTGTGACAATTCCCAAGTTCAAACGTGCCATCTCCCAACATAATTCTTGAGGCATCAATCGAGCAATCATCATATTAGCTTGTCCTTTCCGGCTTAGGGCGTCTGCCACAACATTGGCCTTGCCTGGATGATACTGAATATCCAAATCATAGTCTTTGATTAGTTCTAGCCATCTGCGCTGTCTTAGGTTAAGATCCTGTTGCGTGAAGATGTACTTCAGACTCTTATGGTCCGTGAAGATCTGACACTTGTTCCCGATCATGTAGTGCCTCCAAATCTTCAATGCGTGCACGACGGCAGCCAATTCCAAGTCATGGGTAGGATAGTTCTGCTCATGCTTTCTCAGCTGTCTTGAAGCATAGGCCACAACTTTACCTTCTTGCATTAACACACAGCCAAGACCCATCCGTGAAGCGTCGCAGTACACGTCAAACCCTTTGTGGATATCTGGCATTATCAACACAGGAGCAGTAGTCAATCTTGTCTTCAGCTCTTCAAAACACATCTGGCATGTAGCATCCCACTTAAATTCTTTCCCTTTCTCCAACAGAGAAGTCATAGGTTTCACGATCTTTGAGAAGCCTTCAATAAATCTGCGGTAGTAACCTGCAAGTCCGAGAAAACTTCTGATTTCAGGCACAGTCTTCGGTGGATTCCAATTCAGAACATCTTGAACTTTACTTGGGTCTACTGCAATTCCTCCATCTGTGATAACATGTCCAAGGAAAGAAACTTCTCTCAACCAAAAATCACATTTACTCAGTTTGGCATATAACTGATTCTCTCGGAGTTTCTGTAACACTATCCTCAAGTGCTCTTCATGTTCTTCCTCGTTCTGTGAATACACCAAGATGTCATCAATGAACACAACCACAAACTGGTCAAGGTATTCCATGAAAACCTTGTTCATCAGGTACATGAAGTATGCTGGTGCGTTGGTCAATCCAAACGACATCACAGTAAACTCGTACAGACCATATCTAGTAGTGAAGGCTGTCTTGGGTATATCCTCGGTCGGATCCTTAGCTGATGATATCCTGATCTCAGATCAATCTTGGAGAAAACCTTGGCACCTCTAATCTGATCAAACAAATCTTCAATCCTGGGCAGTGGGTGTGGCAGAACCACCTGAATTAATCCGGCTCAAGTGTATTAACCATCACCATTAGGGCATTCTCGGTTAACCTTACACTTCAAACGGAATAATCCATTGGTCTGTCGGGTAACCTCCCGATACAACCACGGTAAAGCGGATCGAATGCCGTACATACAAATGCTCATGCGATGATGAGCCCAGAGAATACCACATTCCAGCAGGTATTACAAAATTATCATAAGTGAATATTACAAACCAAGTTTGGGTTTAGTAACCAAGTACTTCAGTGATCATAACCAATAAGTTCTTCAGAGTTTAAGTTGCAGCGGAAATGAAATAGCGAAAGCTACTCGACGATACAGGATGTCTCGGTGAAGCCCGTACGAGACATCATTCGGCATTATCTCCATTGGCCGGGGGCGTATCCCATTCCACCGACCAACCAGGAGGGAGGGTACAAGGCCAAGTCAAACTAGCAATCATATCTTCGAAGGTCTCACCTGAAAACAAGCCACAAGCAAGGCTGAGTATACTAATACTCAGCAAGACTTACCCGTGTAGTGGAATCTACTCCACCGACTCTAGACATGCAAGACTTTTTGGCTCAGGGGTTTGTTTTGCCGAAAAGCATCTACGAGTGGGTCAGTACTTTCAACTTTTAGCTCAAGATTCTAGTGTCATTAACCATTCTAGATAAGCAGCTATCCAATAGCATTCATGGTGAAGCATTAATTTTCATCCAACAAGTTTATCCACCATCATTGTTCCTCTTCTTACTCTGTGGGTAAAGGGGGTTAAGCAGTCTCAATAGCCGTGAGAAACGGACGATTCGAATCGAATTTCTTAACCTTGCAAGGGAAACCTAAACACACGTCACGTGGTTACTCCCAGAGTCACACGTGCAACTTTTCCCCTTTCTTTCCGGGTCGTGGATCGGGGCTACCCTCCGAGAGTACAAGAGCCCCACGCCACGGTTCGGCGCCGGGTCGTGACCACTCTCTGCACTCGCCATATGCACATGGGACAGAAGTTCAAAGGGTAGGATGCCGTCCCCTTTCCGGGCCAATCAGGTACTTAAGCTTATCGATTACCATATTCTCGGCATGTGTTTAGTACGTTCAAAGTCTTAAACATCACTACCACACACTGCGGCCTTAGCAAATTTTTCACTAAACAGACGGGCCTCAATCGTAAACATCGTTCCATAGCCCGTCCGTGTCCTTATGATTGCAACGTGTAGTAAACATTCAACTCCTATTTTCTCGCGAATGACAGGAAATCACTCGGCTTTTACCGGAGTCCTATTAGCACAGCATTCTATCGAACCTTACATCTAGTTTTCAAGCATGGGTTCCTAACATCATGCAACTAAGTTTTCATTCAACTCCTATAAACTTAATGCACAAGCAAAAGAGTAGCGAGTTGCATAATTTAGGAAATTAAAAGGGTTATGCTCCGGGGCTTGCCTTCTTGCGAAAAGTTAGTCCGGGGATCGTCTGGACGTTGACCCGGGTCTTCAACTGCTTCAGTTAAATTCGCCTGGGCTTCTCGCTGCTCACTCTCGGACTCGGGGACCAGCTCGTAAGTTCCGTCGGCGAGAGTAGTCGTTTCTACATGAATGCACAAGTTTAAGTAGTGGTGATGGTAAACGACATGATTTCCTTCACGATAAAGTTGCAGTTTGTAAAACACGAGTTTGTTGTGAAGTGAGTTACTTTATCATTCGTGGGCAATCGTTAATAGAGTAGAATAGTACAAAGAGTAACTTCGTTAAGCAAGGTGGGGTGAGTGTTCATGGGAACTTATGTTCCTCATGGAAACATGATTTAAGTGTAACTACTATAGTGGGTAGTTTCTGGTCATGAAACCTTGGATCTAGGCACATCAGGGAAAGATATGCTTACTGTAAAATTTTCAGACAATTTCATGCAGCAGATTAATTATGAAAAATATATTACATGGTTGCTGCTAGATCCTTGTTCTTTTTGTACAGAACAAATGGTGCAAAACCTGAGTCTAAGATTTTTACAGGGCTTTCATTTAATCAAGAAGGAGCTACTGTAATTTTTGTAGGATTTATTATGCAGTTTTCAGAGCATAGTAAATATGACATTACACACCTAGGTTATTCAAGGATTTATTTTTACAGGATCCTACACAGGGTTTTTGTCCATGACACTTTTTACACAGCATCCTCTACCACTGAGTATCTTCTTGTAAAAATATGAGAATTTTCCAAGGTAAGATACTATTTTCTTAATTTAATGTATGTTATTAGCACATAAATCAAATAAATAGGTTCCTGTGAGATAAAAAGTCTCCCAATCTTTCTCTGGCATCTATGTACCATTACACCAGCATTACACCAGCATAGAAAAAGTTTCATTAGGTGAATCACAACCTAACTGTAGGGACAATTAATTCTATCCAAACATGGTATGAAACTAAGTTTAATAAACAGTGCAGATAGAGATGGAATTTGGGCCTGATCTTTTTACATAGTCCTAAACATCAAGCAACTAACTCACTGCCCAAAATTTAGGGTCAGCATTGATCTAGAACAGTATGTACAAAAGAAGTCCATTAAAGCTTCAATTTACTGTAGAGCAAACTATGTTGAGAATCTGAGAAACTTTTCGTAACAGAAGTTGTAGAGTTTCTTCCAAGGATTTCAGAACAGTTTAGTTTGCATTTTTCTGAATTTTCTATGATTTTACACGAATTTTACAAGTTCACTGAATTTGAATCTAGATTTGAAACTTTCTTTTACAACTGGGTCCTTGAATCTTACGTGCAGACCCTTCTAAAGATTTCAATTACTGCAATTGGGTCCTCGGGCGGCTCGGGTACGGTGGCCGGCCAAAATTCCGGCGAGGGGCTCGCCGGCGGCGAGGGGTGAGGGTCGGGGAAGGATCAGGGGTGCGAGGGCTACCTCGTGGGGGTCTTGTTCGGGTGGGGGACAGCCGGGAATAGCTCGCCGGCGTTGGAGCAGGGGCGGCGGGTGGCGGCGGCACGCGTCGACGGCGGTGCTCCGGCGGGCTTGGGGCGGCCTGGTCTGGTCCGCGAGCTTCAGTGGCGTGTGGGGAAGCTGCTCCGGTGCTTGGCTTGGGCGGAGGGGGTCGGGGTCGAGCTCTCCGCGGTGAGCAGGGGCGGCGGCGGCGGTGAGCAGGGGCGGCGGCGCTCCGGCGGTCCTGGGCGGTGTTGGGCGGGTCGGCGAGCTTCGGTGGGATGATGTAGTGGTGGCTGGCACTTCAATTTGGGCAGGGGGCGGCTGTGGAGGGCTGTCCACGAGCGGGCGGAGCTCGGCGGCGACAATGGCGGCGGTGAGCGTGCTACGGCTGCTGGTGGCTCGCGCGGGCGGCCTGGGGCGGTTTTTATAGGGGCAGGAGGGAGGTAGGGGTGCCTGGGCGACGCGCGGGGTGGAGACACGGCAAGGGCGTGCCACTGGCCACGGTAGGCAGCTCGGTTCGCCGGCGCGGCGTGCGGCGGGCGGGAGCGAGCGACTGGCGGCCGGGGATTTTGCGTGGGGATCGAGAGATAGCGCAGCACGGGGATTGGGGGGGGGGGGGGCAGCTGCAGCAGCGGCTCGGGCGGAAGGCAAGCGCAGCGACGGGAGGGTCGCGGCGGGCGGGACGGCACGGCGCGGCACGGCGGTTGGGCGCGGCGAGCGGCGAGCAGAGGCTCGGCACGGCGTGGCGCACGCGCGAGCGCGGACTGGGCAGCGCGGCGGGGGGGGGGGGGCAAAGCCTGTTCTGGGGGCGAGTGTGGCAGAACCACCTGAATTAATCCGGCTCAAGTGTATTAACCATCACCATCAGGGCAATCTCGGTTAACTTTACACTTCAAACGGAGTAATCCACTGGTCTGTCGGGTATAACCTCCCGATACAACCACGGTAGAGCGGATCGAATGCCATACATACAAATGCTCATGCGACGATGAGCCCAGAGAATACCACATTCCAGCAATTATTACAAAATTATCATAAGTGAATATTACAGACCAAGTTTTGAGTTTAGAAACCAAGTACTACAGTGATCATACTAATAAGTTCTTCAGAGTTTAAGTTGCAGCGGAAATAAAACACGAAAGCTACTCGACGATACAGGATGTCTCGGTGAAGCCCGTACGAGACATCACTCGGCATTATCTCCATTGGACGGGGGTGTATCCTATTCCACCGACCAACCAGGGGGAAGGGTACAAGGCCAAGTTAAACTAGCAATCATATCTTCGAAAGTTTCACCTGAAAACAAGCCACAAGCAAGGCTGAGTATACTAATACTCAGCAAGGCTTACCCGACTAGTGGGGTATACTTAGCCGGCTCCTAAACATGCGAGGCTTTTGGCTTGAGGGGTTTGTTTTGCCAAAAAGCATATATAGTAGGTCCTTACTTTCAGATTTTAGCTCCAAGTTCTAGCTTTCTTTAACCATTCTAGGTAAGCAACTATCCAATATCATACATGGTGAAGCATTAAGTTTTCATCCAACAAGTTTATTCATCATCATCGTTCCTCTTCTTACTCTGTGGGTAAAAGTGGTTAAGCAGTCTCTATAGCCGTGAGAAACGGACGATTCGAATCGAATTTCTTAACCTTGCAAGGGAAACCTAAACACACGTCACGTGGTTACTCCAAGAGTCACACGTGCAACTTTTCCCTTCAATTCCCGCTTCACGGAACAGGCCCACCGCCCTCGACTACACCTCCCCACAGACCACGGTACGTCGGGTTGTTGCGGCCGATGCACCCGCCATTAGCTAGATGTGAACGAATTCAAGACAGTGGGGAGTATATTCCGGCCTCGGTTCAATCCAGTACTTAAGCTTACCGATTACCATATTCTCGGCATGTGGTTAGTACGTTCAAACACTTAACCACCACTACCACACACTGCGGCCTTAGCATTTTTCACTAAACAGACGGGGCCTCAATCATCAACATAAACATCGTACCATAGCCCCGTCCGTCGACCTTATGATTGCAGCATGTAGTAAACAATCAACTCCTAATTTCTCGCCAGTGACAGGAAATCACTGGACTTGTACCGAGTCCTATTAGCATAGCATTCTATCGAACCTTGCATCTAGTATTCAGAGCATGGGTACCTAGGATCATGCAACTAAGTTTTCAAACAACTCCTATAAACTTAATGCACAAGTAAAGTAGAGTAATAAGTTGCATAAGTTTAGAAAATAGGGTTCATGCTCCGGGGCTTGCCTTCTTGTGAACAGTTAGCTTGGGGCTCTTCCGAACTTGGGCTCGGGTCTTCAAGAGCTTTAGTTAGATTTACTTGAGCTTCATGCTGCTCACTCTCGGACGCGGGTACCAGCTCGTACGTTCCGTCGGCGAGAGTAGTCGTTTCTACATGAATGCACAAGTTTAAGTAGTGGTGATAGTAAATGACATGATTTCCTTCACGATAAAGTTGCATTTTGCAAAACATGAGTTTGTTGTGGAGTGAGTTACTTTATCATTCGTGGGCAATCGTTAATAGAGTAGATTAGTACAATAAGTAACTTCGTTAAGCAAGGTGGTGTGGGTGTTCATGGGAACTTATGTTCCTTATGGAAATATGATTTAAGTGTAACTACTACAGGGAGTAGTTTCTGGTCATGAAATCTTGGATCTAGGCACATCAGGGGAAGATATGCTTACTGTAAAATTTTCAGATGTTTTCATGCAGCAGATTAATTATGAAAAATATAACACATGGTGGCTGCTAGATTCTTGTTCTTTTTGTACAGAACAAATGGTGCAAAAACTGAGTCTAAGATTTTTACAGGGCTTTCATTTCATCAAGCAGGAGCTACTGTAATTTTTATAGGATTTATTATGCAGTTTTCAGAGCATAGTAAATATGATATTACACACCTAGGTTATTTAAGGATTTATTTTTACAGGATCCTACATAAGGTTTTTGTCCATGAAACTTTTTACACAGCAACCCACTACCACGGAGTATCTTCTAGTAAAAATTTGAGAATTTTCCAAGCTAAGATACTATTTTCTTGATTTAATGTATGTTATTAGCACATAAATCAAATAAATTGGTTCCTTTGAGATAAAAAGTCTCCCAATTTTTCTCTGGCATCTAGGTACCATTACACCAGTATAGAAAGAGTTTCATTAGATGATTCATAACCTAACTGCAGGGATAAAATATTTAGCCACTTATGGTATGAAACTAAGTTTAATAAACAATGTAGATAGAAACAGAATTTGGGCCTGATCTTTTTACACAGTCCTAAACATCAAGCAACTAACTCACTGCCCAAAATTTAGGGTCAGCAATGATCTACAATAGTGGGTACAAAAGAAGTCCATTAAAACTTCCATTTAATATAGAGCAAAATATTTTGAGAATCTGAGAAACATTTCGTAACAAAAGTTGTAGAGTTTCTTCTAAGGATTCCAGAACAGTTGAGTTTGCATTTTTCTGAATGTTCTACGATTTTATACGAATTTTACAAGTTCACTAATTTGGTTAAAACTTTTTTTACAGAGGGGTCCCTGAAAACTAGCAGAAAACCCCCTGGGAAGATTTGGGTGATTGCAATGTGGTCCCTGGTCGCGATTCACGGCGGGGAACATCAATTCCGGCCGAAATCCGGCGGGCTTGGTCGCCGGCGGCGAGGGCAAGGTGGGGGAGGAGCAAGAGGAGGTTGGGGGCTACCTTTGGGTGGGTTTTGTGCGAGTTGGGGTGGCCGGGAAGGGGTGCCGCGGCGTGGAGCAGCGGCTCCGTCGAGGTGCGGCCGGAATTCCGGCGAACTCCGGCGAGCTGGGCGGCGGGGCTCGGGCTGGGAGACTTCGTGGGGAGGTAGGAGAGCGATTTTGGGGCCTAGCTCGGGTCGAGGAGGGGCGGAGGAGGGGGTTCCACGGCGGCGGCGTGGGGCGGAGCTCGGCTCTGCTCTGCTCTGTTCTAGCGGGGAAGAAGGAGGAACAGGGAGAGGAGGGAGGGACGCTGTGCCGGGCTTTATAGCCAGTGGAGCTCATGGGGGCGAGCTTGGCACGGCCGGGACACTGGGTGGAGGGGCGGCGAGGCTGGGGCGCCATTGGGTGGCGGGGCGGCGGCTAGAGGCGCTCCATGCGAGTGGCCGGCGTGCTGGGCAAGCAGGTTGGCGCGCCGGGGCGCGACGTCGCGTGCGGACGACGCGGGCGTGCGATTGGCGAGCTGGGGCGGCACGACGGGGGCACGCCGTTGGGTGGCGGGGCGGCGGCCAGCGACTGGGCGGCTGTAGCGGCCGGGGTGCTCGGATTGGGCAGAGGCATGGCGTGTGGGAGGGAGAAGAAGGCGCGGCCGTGGTTGGGCGAGCGGTGGCGGTGCAGCAGGGCGCCGGGGTTGGCTTGGCGCCTGTTGCCGCGCAAGCGTCGATGGCCAGGTGGCCGGCGGCTGTCGGGCGAGGGAGCGGTGCAGCAGAGGAGGGGCAAGGGCCTAAATGCAAAAATTCAAAAATTTCCAGGGGGCTGGTTGCAAACAGGACGTTTTCTCCACTTTCTAATTTGAATTTCAAAATCTTTTGAACATGAAAGTTGTTCAGAATAAAAAGTTCTACAAGTTTCGTTTCAGGCCAAAGTTCATTTGAGCTTTAGTTCCAAAGTTATTTTAAAAACTTAAAGAAAACTCTATTCGGAGGGCGCGTCATTTTATTTCAAAATTTCATTTTCTTCCCTAGGCTTCAACTAAACTTTTATTGGTCATGCTAATACTGGTGTGCTCATTTAATTTCATAGCCATATTTGCTTTGATGTGAAAGTTATCCAATTTGTTTCATTAAAGTACATGCATTTATGCACATACAAACTTTAAAGGTAAAAGCTAAACCAAACTTAATCCATTCCTTTTATTTTCTTAGTTAGTGATGCATTTTATTATGCCCGGAAGACTTGTTTAACAATTAAAACACCTGAGGTGTTACAGCCTTCCCCCCTTAAAAAGAATCTCGCCCCGAGATTCGGACAATAAGCTTAGTGTGGGCAGTGTGTGTACATACCCGTGGTTGAGGTAAGAAAACCAGGGAAATTTTGGTTTAGGTAACTCTCGGTTTCCCAGGTGGCTTCTTCTTCAGTGTGATGATTCCATTGAACTTTATACATTTTAATCACTTTCCTCCTGGTCTCTCTTTCTTTTCGATCCAAAATTTTAACCGGGTGTTTGACATACGAGAGGTCGGGTTCTAACAATATTTCTTGTTGTTCCACAATCTCGGTAGGGACTCGAATACACTTCTTGAGTTGAGATACGTGGAAGACATCATGGGTGGCCGTGAGCTGAGGGGGCAGTCGTAATTTGTAGGCTACGGGTCCGCAGCTCTCAATGATTTCGTAAGGACCAACATAACGGGGAGCTAGTTTGCCTTTGATTCCGAATCTTTGCACTCCCTTGGTTGGTGAAACTCGAAGATAGACATGATCGCCAACTTCAAATTTTAGGGGCTTTCTCCTTTTGTCAGAATAGCTCTTTTGTCGGGCTTGTGCGGCCTTAAGATTTGCTTGTATTACTTTTACTTTCTCCTCTGCCTCGATTACCAGGTCGGGTCCAATTATTTTACGTTCTCCGGTTTGTGACCAGCTCAAAGAGTTCGACACCTTCGTCCGTACAGGGCCTCAAATGGTGCCATTTTCAAACTCGTTTGATAGCTATTGTTGTACGAGAACTCTGCTAGGGGTAGGCATTTGTCCCAATTCTTGTCATAGTGAATGACGCAAGCTCTCAGCATGTCTTCAAGAATTTGGTTTACTCTTTCCGTTTGTCCGTCAGTCTGAGGATGGTATGCTGAGCTGCGAATCAATTTAGTACCAAGAGACATTTGCAGTTGTTCCCAAAAGCGTGCTACAAACTGAGTACCACGATCAGAAATAATTGTCTTAGGTATTCCATGTAGGCAAACAATACGATCGAGGTAAATCTCAGCATATTTCTTGGCAGAATAGGTGGTGTGTACCGGAAGAAAATGTGCCGTCTTTGTGAGTCTATCAACGATAACCCATATGGAATCATGTTTCTGGGAAGTGTTTGGTAGTCCAACGATGAAGTCCATACTTATGTCTTCCCATTTCCAGGATGGTATAGGTAACGGCTGAAGTGTACCGGCTACTTTCAAGTGGCTAGCTTTTACTCTCTGGCACGTGTCGCATTCTGAGACATACGTAGCAATTTCTCTTTTCATTCTAGTCCACCAGAAGTTTTGCCTTAGGTCTTGATACATTTTGCTACTGCCGGGGTGGATAGAGAATTTGGAAAGGTGTGCCTCATCGAGAATTTGCTTGCGGAGTTCACGATTCTTCGGAACGACTATACGACTTTCGAACCATAGAACTCCCTTATGGTCCTGGCGGAAACATTTATACTTCTCCTCACCTAGAGAGAGTTTTTGTTTGATGATCTTAATTCCTTCATCATGTAGTTGTGCCATGACGATTTGGTCGTGAAGAGTGGGCTCAACTGAAATGTGATTTAGAGTGCCTTGGGAAACCATTTCCATGTTAAGCTTCCTCATTTCGGCGCACAATGTCTCAGTGTAGGATTCCATGGATAAGCAATGGCAATGGGACTTGCGACTTAGTGCATCCGCGACTAAATTAGCCTTGCCGGGGTGATAGTGCGCTTCAAGGTCATAATCCTTGATTAATTCCAGCCATCTCCGTTGTCTCATATTCAGATCGGCTTGTGAAGATATACTTGAGACTCTTATGATCAGTGTAGATATTGCACTGTGTACCCATGAGATAGTGCCTCCATATTTTCAGAGCGTGAATGACAGCTGCAAGCTCAAGATCATGAGTGGGATAATTCTGCTCGTGGGGCCGAAGGGCTCGTGAGGCATATGCAATCACTCGATTCTCTTGCATAAGCACACATCCTAGACCAGTACCCGATGCGTCACAATACACATCGAACGACTTGGTATTATCGGGCTGAGCTAACACAGGTGCAGTAGTCAGATGCTCTCTGAGAGTGTGGAAAGCTTCTTCACATTTCTCATTCCATACAAACTTTACTTCCTTCTTTAACAGTTCAGTCATGGGCTTAGCAATTCGAGAGAAATCCGGGATGAAGCGACGGTAGTAACCGGCTAAGCCGAGAAAACTACGAATCTGATGAACAGAGGTAGGGGGTTTCCAATCCATCACCTCTTGTACCTTGCTGGGGTCAACAGCTATGCCTTCGCTGGAGATCGTGTGACCCAAGAACTTTACAGTATCCAACCAGAATTCACACTTAGAAAACTTAGCATAGAGCTGATGGTCTCTTAGACGCTGAAGAACAATGTGCAGGTGCTTAGCGTGCTCTTCCTCATCCTTGGAATGGATAAGGATGTCGTCGATGAACACTACGACGAATTTGTCAAGTTCGGGCATGAATACCGAATTCATGAGATACATGAAGTAGGCAGGGGCATTTGTGAGTCCAAAGGACATGACCAAGAATTCATATAGTCCATAGCGTGTGGAGAAGGCAGTCTTAGGAATATCGCACGGGCGAATCTTGATCTGATGATATCCCGAACGAAGATCAATTTTTGAGAAGACTCTGGCTCCAGCTAATTGATCAAAGAGTACATCGATACGAGGAAGTGGGTATTTATTTTTAACAGTTACCGCATTGAGAGGTTGGTAGTCCACACATAGTCTTAAACTGTCATCCTTTTTCTTTACAAAAAGGGCCGGACATCCCCAAGGTGACCCGCTAGGGCGAATGAAACCTTTGTCCAGCAGTTCTTGGAGTTGAATTTTCAGCTCTGCCAATTCTTTAGGGGGCATCCTATATGGTCTTTTGGATATAGGTGCAGTGCCTGGCTGTAGTTCAATAACGAACTCAATATCCCTGTCCGGTGGCATTCCTGGTAAGTCATCTGGAAAAACGTCGGCATACTCGTTTACTACAGGAATATCCTCTAGCTTAAGTCCTTCCATCTTGTAAGCACAGGAATTCGTGCAATCTAGGAATGGTAGGTAAAGGGTAGTGGCTCCGTGACTAGGTGAATTTATCTCAATGGCTCGGGAAGAAAGGTCCAGCGTGACTCCATGCATAGTCATCCAGTTCATTCCCAAAATAATATCCATGCCGTCAAGGGGTAAAAGAACAAGGTCTGTGTCGATGGTTTTACTATCCAACTTGACTGGTACTTGTCTGACCATTTGGTTTGAAGCAATTTTACCACCCGGTGTTGATATCATATATGACCCTTTTGTGTGACAAACATCCAAGCCTACTTTTGCACCGAATTTTGCACTTATGAAACTATGCGATGCACCAGAATCAAAAAATATAACTGCAGGCTTGTTATGGATAGAGAATGTACCCGACATCACTGGGGCTCCTTCAGGAAGCTCTGCAAGCGCGGTGAAGTTAACCCGTCCTTGCTTGACTTGCAGGGTCTGTCTCTTGCCCCTGTTCTTGTTGTTCGGGTTGGATCCCTGACCTTGGTTGGGCGGCCCAGACTGAGGGCATTCTCGTGCAAAGTGGTTGGAACTCCCGCATTTGAAACAACGATTCGCGGGGCTGGGTCGAAGAGGCTGTTGCAGAGTGGGCCTCGGACCATTCTGTGGAGGCATCGGGGGTCGTATCATGCCTGGCTGCTGTGGGGGTCTGGCAATCCATCTTCCTGGCTGAGGGGCCCTAGGTGGAGCTGTGGGTGCGGCATTTTGCACGATGCGATACCTTGGTGGCTGAGCACTTGAAGGTCCAGCGGGTGCCTTTCTCTTCTTCTCTGCCCAGTGTGCCATGATACAGTCTTCCTGGGTAATGGCCATATTGACCAATTCGTTGTAGGTGTCAGCCCTGACTAGGTTCAGACGCTCCTTGAGCTTGGTGCTTAGTCCTCTGCGGAAATGGTCACGCTTCTTAGCATCCGTATCAGCGTGATAGCCCGCATACTGGCATAGATTGTTGAACGCCTGGGCGTACTGCAGCACGGTGCGGGTGCCCTGGGTAAGTGCAGGAACTCGTTCAACTTCCTCTCCATGAGACCCTCGGGGATATGATGTGCGCGGAACGCAGTCTTGAATTCATCCCAGGTGACAATGTGATCAGCGGGGAGCATAGCAAAATAGTGGTCCCACCACAGACGAGCGTTACCGCGAAGCTGTTGAGCGGCAAAGCGGGCCTTGTTGGCCTCTGAGCATGGGGCCACAAGTAGTGTGAACTTGGATTCGATAGTGCGAATCCATGCGTCTGCGTCCAGGGGTTCCTCCGTCTTATGGAACAAGGGCAACTGGGTCCCCAGAAAATCCGTATATCCTGCAGCTTGGGGGTGGTGGACATTTTTCCCACCCCGCTGGTGGTGTTGTTGTCCTTGCACTAGCTGACGCAGCAGCTCGGTTTGAGCACCCATCACTTCCACCAAACTGGGCGGGGGTGGTGGCGATTGTCGCGGTCTGCTGCCACCGGCACCAAAACCCTCGGGGTTGCCACGTGTTGATCCAACCATCTGAAACGTGAAAGGTTACCATTAGCAACGTGATCCATATTACTTCCTCGATTCATAAATGATTGGTGTAGTCATAGACTTCCGAAATCACAGCTAGAAGTATGGATAGAATTTCTGTTTGCTACGAGAAAAATCATAGCTTGCTGTGGGTCCACCCAAAACATCTCATACTATGGCAGTAGTTAGAGAACTTAGGGGTGCACCACTTTGGTATTTAACTCAGGTGCTAGAACTATAGCTAAGATGGTCGAAAGGCTCGCCCTTTGCCTTACTGTCCCAGCTGTTTTTCAGCAGATCGATAGGTAATGTTTTGCCTATAACTTAAACTAGCGAGGTCCAATGATGCTGAATTTCTGTGAGGACCATGGTCACAAAATTCCTGACAGGTTTGGTATTCAACTCACAGCTCAGAAATGTAAGGAGACATGGATAAAATTTCCGACAAGTTTCAGCGATTGTGGATTTCATCGTTTACCAACTTACAACGAAATCACCCAAGTTTATCGCCGTTCCTTACATGCTGAGGGTATCCACATGGTTCAGGTGTACCCATCACAAAAGGGTTACTCAACTCCTAGTTAGCCTATTACAACACTTGCCAAAAGTTAGGCTACCCTATCGAGGAGTATGTGCAAAAGTCCCTCTAGGTCACCATCTAGAAGTCATCCAGGTCGTTGACGGACAACTCGCTGTGAGTAGGAGAGTGAGCTCCCATCTGCGGTGCCTGTGGTGCCTCACCCTCGAAGTCCATTCCTGAAATACCATCAATCTCCTGTGGCTCCTCCTCATCTTCCTCCATGTCCTCCTCATGGTCATTCTGATCATGGTGCCACTGAATGTGCTCATTAGCATCCTCCAACTCAAGGCTCAGATCATGGAGCTGCTCCTCCAAGTGTGCTATCGTGGCATCTCTCTCACCCATGAGAGTGTCCTGCTCCTGAATTTGGCCCTCAAGTTGGCCAATCTGAGCATCTCTGTCCTCAAGATCCTTACTGAGCTCCTTAATCTGCTCATCCCTGGTATCTGCCATTATGTGGTAGGCCTGTGCAAGATCAGTGAGCTGCTCAAGCACCTGACTCTGGAGAGTCTGAAGTCGGTAGAGTGCATTCATGCACCGCACGGAGGTATGGATAGTTTCCTGGGCGTGAAAGTCTACCAAGTACTGTGCGTGTTGCACCCTGTTGAGCCAAAAGGGGTCGTTGTCCTAGGCAGCAGGAAACAAACCAATGGGAGCGAGTGTGACAACCTCGGGACGCTGTGCACAAAAAGTGGTGAGCGCCCTCATGGCTGCAAGCTCCCAAGTATCGGCCAAACGGCGACCAACAACCTCAATCTCCAAGGCGGGCCACTCCGGGTGTAGTGGGTGCGGAAAGATGGTCACGTTGACACGGCACTGGGTAACTCCATTCTCTGCAAACTCCAGTCCGGCGTAACGTGGGGGAATTGGATAGCCCGCGGTGCGCAGAACATCCCACAAAATAGAGGGAAAGGCCTCCCAGTGGAGACACTGCGAGTGAACGCGTCCATCCTCATCCACCATCATAGCAACAGGCTCGGCCATCTGAACAAAAGATCAAATGGAGTGAGATAGTAAAAAACTGTGACAGTACAGGGACAGATTCTGTATAGTGTGCAAAAATAACCATAACTTCCACAGTTCTCATCCAAAAATTCTCAAATTTCACCAGATCACTCCTAAGGTATTTGTGAACAACTTTGCTAGTCAACTCCAGAGCTAGATAAGTTTCTAAGATGGTCTTTCTTTTCAGGTTTTACCTTACTGTCTACCCAGAAATTTCAGTGAACAGTGGGCCAATATTTCGTGCACCAGGGAAAATGTACCCAGCCAAAATTTACCAAATTTTAACAGCAGCTACCTGGGTAAATTTGGAACAAGTTTTGTGTTGTACTCTTTTGCAGAAAACCGTAGGAAGGGGGCCTAAAAATTTAAGAGGCAGAAGTGCTTATTCTGGACAGAATTCTGACATTCCATTGTTTCTGTTATTTCTTACTATCCATAAGTTCAGAATTTTTCATTTTTGAACATGAGATAGATTACAAAATTTGGAACAATTCTTTCAACATGAACTTTACCAAAAAGTTCATTTTCTTTGATCAATAAATCTCTCTTTTCGGTCATGGCAGATTTGTGACAGATTCGCTAGATAGTCCTTATGCAAAATCATGCTTAGATACGCAAGAACCTTACCACTCTCATACAACGCGTTTTCAATTTCAGATATATATGGTCATGATGCATGCACGTCCTATTCGTCCTCACAAAATAAACAATTGCCAATAGCTTTGGTCTTACGAAGTTAGTTTCGGTGGCATTCATGATACGCCTCTCCCTATAATAGCTAGTCGAGATTTTCTAACCGTTCTTTAACTTACCATAATCGCGGTTATTGTACCTGCAGAAGATTGATAGAGCATATATATTTCATGAACCTTTCATGCCAGCACTCATGAAAGCGTCCGTATTCATTACCGTTTACTTATAGAAACGATATCTGTACAATTTCCGCCGTACAGACGACGTTAACATACGCTATCGAGATAGCGTATTCATGGGGGTACCGTCATAAGACGGGGGTATGAACAGCGATCGCCATACCCTGCGCCAAACCTTCTACTCCCAATATATTCAACTAACAGTTGGCATATTGGCAGCACCTCAAGTAAGCCACTGCTTGAGGGCAGCGTTCGGTTCGCATCACCGACAGGAAGGCCAAGCTCTCTCAGTTGGCTGAGGATCCTTACCTTCTTACCTTAGCGATGAGTGCATCGTTACAGAATTTAAGGTCGGTTGTGCATGAAAGTAAGTTTTGACAGAAGTAATGTGCTGGAAGTCAGTTGATAATATTTCATAAGTTAGATAGCCACCTAGTAACTTTTGCCATAATCCCTTAGGGCTTTACGAACTAGGTACCATCCTTAGCGCACCAACGTATTTCGCAACACATCCTTCTAGTCAAGTTTTTTTAGGAAAACGAGTTTTTAAGGCTTGTCGCATTCTCTGGCGTATGCATTTCGGCTCTGGCGCCAGCTGTTACCAACTGTGCCACCAGCTACGGCTCTGATACCAGCTGTGGCAGAACCACCTGAATTAATCCGGCTCAAGTGTATTAACCATCACCATTAGGGCATTCTCGGTTAACCTTACACTTCAAACGGAATAATCCATTGGTCTGTCGGGTAACCTCCCGATACAACCACGGTAAAGCGGATCGAATGCCGTAGATACAAATGCTCATGCGACGATGAGCCCAGAGAATACCACATTCCAGCAGGTATTACAAAATTATCATAAGTGAATATTACAAACCAAGTTTGGGTTTAGTAACCAAGTACTTCAGTGATCATAACCAATAAGTTCTTCAGAGTTTAAGTTGCAGCGGAAATGAAATAGCGAAAGCTACTCGACGATACAGGATGTCTCGGTGAAGCCAGTACGAGACATCATTCGGCATTATCTCCATTGGCCGGGGGCGTATCCCATTCCACCGACCAACCAGGAGGGAGGGTACAAGGCCAAGTCAAACTAGCAATCATATCTTCGAAGGTCTCACCTGAAAACAAGCCACAAGCAAGGCTGAGTATACTAATACTCAGCAAGACTTACCCGTGTAGTGGAATCTACTCCACTGACTCTAGACATGCAAGGCTTTTTGGCTCAGGGGTTTGTTTTGCCGAAAAGCATCTACGAGTGGGTCCTTACTTTCAACTTTTAGCTCAAGATTCTAGTGTCATTAACCATTCTAGATAAGCAGCTATGCAATAGCATTCATGGTGAAGCATTAATTTTCATCCAACAAGTTTATTCACCATCATTGTTCCTCTTCTTACTCTGTGGTAAAGGGGGTTAAGCAGTCTCAATAGCCGTGAGAAACGGACGATTCGAATCGAATTTCTTAACCTTGCAAGGGAAACCTAAACACACGTCACGTGGTTACTCCCAGAGTCACACGTGCAACTTTTCCCCTTTCTTTCCGGGTCGTGGATCGGGGCTACCCTCCGAGAGTACAAGAGCCCCACGCCACGGTTCGGCGCCGGGTCGTGACCACTCTCTGCACTCGCCATATGCACATGGGACCGAAGTTCAAAGGGTAGGATGTCGTCCCCTTGCCGGGCCAATCAGGTACTTAAGCTTACCGATTACAATATTCTCGGCATGTGTTTAGTACGTTCAAAGTCTTAAACATCACTACCACACACTGCGGCCTTAGCAAATTTTTCACTAAACAGACGGGCCTCAATCGTAAACATCGTTCCATAGCCCGTCTGTGTCCTTATGATTGCAGCGTGTAGTAAACATTCAACTCCTATTTTCTCGCGAGTGACAGGAAATCACTCGGCTTTTACCGGAGTCCTATTAGCACAGCATTCTAACGAACCTTACATCTAGTTTTCAAGCATGGGTTCCTAACATCATGCAACTAAGTTTTCATTCAACTCCTATAAACTTAATGCACAAGCAAGAGAGTAATGAGTTGCATATTTTAGGAAAGGAATAGGGTTATGCTCCGGGGCTTGCCTTCTTGTGCAAAGTTAGTCCGGGGATCGTCTGAACGTTGACCCGGGTCTTCAACTGCTTCAGTTAAATTTTCCTGGGCTTCTCGCTGCTCACTCTCGGACTCGGGCACCAGCTCGTAAGTTCCATCGGCGAGAGTAGTCGTTTCTACATGAATGCACAAGTGTAAGTTGTGGTGATGGTAAAAGACATGATTTCCTTCACGATAAAGTTGCAGTCTGTAAAACATGAGTTTTGTTGTGAAGTGAGTTACTTTATCATTCGTGGGCAATCGTTATTAGAATAGAATAGTACAATAAGTAACTTCGTTAAGCAAGGGGGGGTGGGTGTTCATGGGAACTTATGTTCCTCATGGAAACATGATTTAAGTGTAACTACTACAGCGAGTAGTTTCTGGTCATGAAACCTTGGATCTAGGCACAACAGGGAAAGATAAGCTTACTGTAAAATTTTCAGATATTTTCATGCAGCAGATTAATTATGAAAAATATAATACATGGTTGCTGCTAGATTCTTGTTCTTTTTGTACAGAACAAATGGTGCAAAAACTGAGACTAAGATTTTTACAGGGCTTTTATTTAATCATGTAGGAGCTACTGTAATTTTTATAGGATTTATTATGCAGTTTTCAGAGCATAGTAAATATGACATTACACACCTAGGTTATTCAAGGATTTATTTTTACAGGGCCCTACACAGCGTTTTTGTCCATGAAACTTTTTACACAGCATCCTCTACCACCGAATATCTTCTAGTAAAAATATGAGAATTTCCCAAGCTAAGATACTATTTTCTTGATTTAATGTATGTTATTAGCACATAAATCAAAATAGGTTCCTGCGAGATAAAACGTCTAAATTTTTCTATGGCATCTAGGTACTATCATACAAATACAGCAAAAGTTCCAGTAGGTGATTCATAATCTAACTGCAGGGACAATTAATTCTATCCAAACATGGTGTGAAACTAAGTTTAATAAACGTGTAGACAGAGATGGAATTTGGGCCTGATCTTTTTACATTGGCTTATATAACAAGTAAATCTCCTACTGTAAAATTTTCAGGACCAGTACTTGTCTACAACAATGGTTGTGAATAAAGGTCATTAAACAGCCTATTTAATTTAGAGCATAAATTAGCTAGAATCTGAGGAGATGCATGTAACAAAAGTTGTGGAGTTTATCCTAAAGGTTCCAGAACAGTTGAGTTTGCATTTTTTTGAAGTTTCTACGATTTTATTCGAATTTTACAAGTTCACTGATTTTATTCGAATTTTACAAGAGTAGCGAGTTGCATAATTTAGGAAAGGAAAAGGGTTATGCTCCGGGGCTTGCCTTCTTGCGAAAAGTTAGTCCGGGGATCGTCTGGACGTTGACCCGGGTCTTCAACTGCTTCAGTTAAATTCGCCTGGGCTTCTCGCTACTCACTCTCAGACTCTCAGACTCGGGCGATTACAATTCGCTCGTAAGTTCCGCCGGCGAGAGTAGTCGTTTCTACATGAATGCACAAGTTTAAGTAGTGGTGATGGTAAACGACATGATTTCCTTCACGATAAAGTTGCAGTTTGTAAAACACGAGTTTGTTGTGAAGTGAGTTACTTTATCATTCGTGGGCAATCGTTAATAGAGTAGAATAGTACAAAGAGTAACTTCGTTAAGCAAGGTGGGGTGAGTGTTCGTGGGAACTTATGTTCCTCATGGAAACATGATTTAAGTGTAACTACTATAGTGGGTAGTTTCTGGTCATGAAACCTTGGATCTAGGCACATTAGGGAAAGATATGCTTACTGTAAAATGTTCAGACAATTTAATGCAGCAGATTAATTATGAAAAATATATTACATGGTTGCTGCTAGATCCTTGTTCTTTTTGTACAGAACAAATGGTGCAAAAACTGAGTCTAATATTTTTACAGGGCTTTCATTTAATCAAGCAGGAGCTACTGTAATTTTTGTAGGTTTTATTATGTAGTTTTCAGAGCATAGTAAATATGACATTACACACCTAGGTTATTCAAGGATTTATTTTTACAGGATCCTACACAGGGTTTTTGTCCATGAAACTTTTTACACAGCATCCCCTACCACTGAATATCTTCTATTAAAAATGTGAGAATTTTTCAAGCTAAGATACTATTTTCTTAATTTAATGAATGTTATTAGCACATAAATCAAATAAATAGGTTCCTGTGAGATAAAAAGTCTCCCATTTTTTCTCTGGCATCTAGGTACCATTACACCAGCATAGAAAAAGTTTCATTAGGTGAATCACAACCTAACTGTAGCGACAATTAATTCTATCCAAACATGGTGTGAAACTAAGTTTAATAAACAGTGCAGATAGAGATGGAATTTGGGGATGATCTTTTTACACAGTCCTAAACATCAAGCAACTAACTCACTGCCCAAAATTTAGGGTCAGCATTGATCTACAATAGTGGGTACAAAAGAAGTCCATTAAAGCTTCCATTTAATGTAGAGCAAACTATGTTGTGAATCTGAGAAAATTTTCGTAACAGAAGTTGTAGAGTTTCTTCTAAGGATTCCAGAACAATTTAGTTTGCATTTTTCTGAAGTTTCTACGATTTTACACGAATTTTAAAAGTTCACTAAATTTGAATCTAGATTTGAAACTTTCTTTTACAACTGGGTCCTTGAATCTTACGTGCAGACCCTTCTAAAGATTTCAATTACTGCAATTGGGTCCTCGGGCGGCTCGGGTACGGTGGCCGGCAAAAATTCCGGCGAGGGGCTCGCCGGCGGCGAGGGGTGAGGGTCGGGGAAGGATCAGGGGTGCGAGGGCTACCTCGTGGGGGTCTTGTTCGGGTGGGGGACGGCCGGGAATAGCTCGCCGGCGTTGGAGCAGGGGCGGCGGCGGCGGCGGCACGCGTCGACGGCGGTGCTCCGGCGGGCTTTGGGCGGCCTGGTCTGGTCCGCGAGCTTCAGTGGCGCGTGGGGAAGCTGCTCCGGTGCTTGGCTTGGGCGGAGGGGGTCGGGGTCGAGCTCTCCGCGGTGAGCAGGGGCGGCGGCAGCGGTGACAGCGCGGGCGGCGGCGCTCCGGCGGTCCTGGGCGGTGTTGGGCGGGTCGGCGAGCTTCGGTGGGATGATGTAGTGGTGGCTGGCACTTCAATTTGGGCAGGGGGCGGCTGTGGAGGGCTGTCCACGAGCGGGCGGAGCTCGGCGGCGACAATGGCGGCGGCGAGCGTGCTCCGGCTGCTGGTGGCTCGAGCGGGCGGCCTGGGGCGGTTTTTATAGGGGCAGGAGGGAGGTAGGGGTGCCTGGGCGACGCGCGGGGTGGAGACACGGCAAGGGCGTGCCACTGGCCACGGTGGGCGACTCGGTTCGCCGGCGCAGCGGGCGGCGGGCGGGAGCGAGCGACTGGCGGCCGGGGATTTTGCGTGGGGAGCGAGAGATAGCGCAGCACGGGGATTGGGGGGGGGGGGGGGGGGGGGCAGCTGCAGCAGCGGCTCGAGCGGAAGGCAAGCGCAGCGACGGGCGGGTCGCGGCGGGCGGGACGGCACGGCGCGGCGCGGCGGTTGGGCGCGGCGAGCGGCGAGCAGAGGCTCGGCACGGCGTGGCGCACGCGCGAGCGCGAACTGGGCAGCGCGGCGGTGGGGGGGTGGGCAAAGCCGGTTCTAGGGGCGAGGCACGGCGGCCACTGGCCTGGTGGCTCGCGCTGGTCAGGCGTCGCCGGCCACCCGGCCGTGCTGTCGGGCGGGGAGGGGAGAGAGAGAGAGAGCGAAGGACCCTTTTGCGAGAATTTGAAAAGTTCCAGGGGGCTGGGTGCAAACAGGATGTTTTCTCCTCTTTCTAATTTGAATTTCAAAAACTTTTGAACATGAAAGTTGTTCAGAATAAAAAGTCCTACAAGTTTGGTTTCAGGCAACATCTCATTTGGCTTATGGTTTGAGAGTTAATTTAAAAATTCAAAAGTATTCATATGTGCCTAATTAAATTTGAATTTCAACTTAACTTGTGCTAATCCTTTTATTAATTGGTTAAGCATAGGGTTGGGCTAATGATATTGATTTAGAAATGTAATTTGTCAGGGTTGTTACAGTGGGTACTTATTCTTGATCGTCACATCGTTCAGCGACCTGTAGTCTACACACATCCTTCTGCTGCCATCTTTCTTATCGGCAAAGATCACGGGTGCTCCCCACGGGGATGAGCTGGGGCGGATAAATCCCTTAGCTAACATTTCTTCTATTTGTTTCTTTAGTTCACTTAGATCCTTAACATCCATTCTATAGGGTCTTTTAGAGATAGGTGCTGTACCAGGTAAAAGATCAATATTGAACTCAATATCACGAACAGGTGGCATACCTGGTAAATCTTCCTGAAAAACGTCGGGGTACTCACTGATAACTCTGATATCTTCCAGAGGCATTCCCTTCATTTGGTTCACTGTCCCAACTCTACTGGGTGGAGGTGATGCCACAAACTCTATTTTATCTCCTTGAGGGCTGGTTAAGAGCACTGACCTCTTACGACACTGAATAACACCATCACATCCTGATAACCAATCCATTCCGAGGATCACATCGATGCCGTTAGTCTTTAGGACTATCAGATTGGCTAGGAATTCTATCCCCATAATATTCATGCTGACCCTTGGGCATAAGTGACTAGCTTTCAATTCCTTGCCCGGGGAACTTACTAGAAATATTTGTTTCATAGGGCTCATTGGTAAATTATGTTTTGCAGCAAATTGCTAAGTAATGAATGAATGCGATGCTCCAGAATCAAATAAAACTGATGCAGGCTCAGAATTAACAAGGAACGTACCGAGCACAACGTCGGGAGCCTCTTCAGCGGTTTCTGTAGCCACATGATTCACCTTTCCGCGTACGCAGTTCTGTTGTCCTTTGTTGCCCAGTGGTGTCTGGTTGCTGTTGCGCGGCTGCTCCTGCTGAGGAGTCTGCCTTTGTCCACTGTTCCTTTGATTCTGAGGAGTTTGCGCATTACGCTTCGGACAGTTGTTAGTGTAATGACCCAGTTCTCCACATTTGAAACATCCGTTAGGTTGGACCGGGGTGACTGGATTGTTGGACCGCACTGGTGCACCTGTGGCATAGCCTGGATGGTACGGTTGCGGGTTGGAGTGGCGCTGAGTCTGCTGGTTGTAGCGTTGAGGCTGCTGTGGAGTTCGTTGATTCTGTTGGCTCTGCTGATATCCTCCACCTTGTCCTCCAAAGCGCGACTGAAATCCCTGGGGTGTGTTGTAGCGGGGTCGGGTGTTGCTGCTGGATTGTCCCTGGGACTGAAGTTTTCGCTTATGTTCCCCAAGCTCCTTGCGCTTGCTCTCCAGACCTATGGCTTTGTCTAGTAGAGTCTGGAAGTTTGGGAAAGTGTGACTATGCAGCTGATAGTTGAGTGGCCCTATCAGTCCTTCCAAGAAGCGCTCCTGCCTCTTTGCGTCACTATCCACCTCATGGGGCGCGTAACGAGACAACTGAGTGAATTTGTCCCGGTACTCACTAACAGTCATGC
This sequence comes from Panicum miliaceum, assembly GCA_032594955.1. Taxonomy (NCBI): domain Eukaryota; kingdom Viridiplantae; phylum Streptophyta; class Magnoliopsida; order Poales; family Poaceae; genus Panicum; species Panicum miliaceum. The sequence goes on along the minus strand of CM064060.1, from coordinate 24,586,157 downwards.
TGCCTTGCTTCAGGTTCAGGAACTCCTTCTGCTTGAGCTTCATTAGTCCTGCTGGGATATGGTGGCTGCAGAAGTTGGTTCTAAACTCCTCCCAGGTGATAGTGTTGGCATTGGCGTGGGCAGCAGTGAAAGCATCCCACCAATCAGCGGCTGCACCTTCCAGACGTCCTGCAGCATACAGGACCCTTTCACGGTCACTGCATTAGGTGATGTCCAGCTTCTTAGTGATGACCTTCAACCAATCATCAGCGTCCAAGGGGTCCACAGAGTGAGAAAAGGTAGGAGGGTGGTGGCTCATGAATTCTCTGTGTTTGTCTCTTGGTGGCTGGTTTTGCTGCGGTGCTTGCTGATTCTGCTGAGCTTGTATGTTCTGGATGGTGGCAGTGAGGTTCTGCAACACCTGCATCTGTGCGGCCAAGAATTGCTCCATTGTTGGATTGGGTTGTGTTGGCAACTGACTCTGTTGATTGACTACGCGAGCACGCCTAGAGCTAGGGATATGCTGTCCTCCACCTGTCCTGGTGTTCACCATCTGACCGTTAGGGAATAAACCCAGGATGAGACAGGTGTACTAGATATAGGTAGACAGAAGATAATATCTTAACAAAATATGGATTTATAAGACTCCAACTGATATTAATGAATAGATTATATCAAGCAATTCTTATAGCACTCAAAGCAAACATTTGTCCTCAAGCAATCATCATTACATCATCGTCTTCTCAAGTGAAAATGATTCTAACGAGAACTTTAAGAGGTACTAGCCTAAGAGCCTAAGTGCCTATTCCTCGGGGCGAGTTATGGAGCCGGGTTCGCCACGACGAAGCTTCTTGCGGGGTGGTGACAACGCGGGAAAGTGGGGTTCATCCATCTGTGGGGGTGGCGGCACCCTTCCCTCAAGTCGAGCTTCCAGTATGCGGATCTTTTCATGGGCCTCCAGTAGCTTGTCCTGAGTATCGTCCAGCTCAGTGATGACGCTTTCCAGCTCAGTGTTAAGGGCGGCGGTGACTCGAGCAAGAGTGTTGAGGCGGTCTTCATCATCTTCACCCAGAGTAATCATAGTCTCTTCAGTTCCACTGAGGCGGCGAGGAAGGTGGCGATACTCCGTGTTCTGCAGCTCCTGGCGGTAGGTGTGGCAGATGGACCATAGAGCTCTCCTGGCAGCACTGCTGACGGCTGCGTCGTATGTAGCGTGGGGTGTGGCGGAGTCATGTGCAGTGAGAGTCCTCAGGCCTCTGGCACTTTCCATCCTGATGTGGACACGAGAGAGGTAGTAGTCGCCGAGCGCAGGGTCGGTGCAGTGATGCGTGTGGTAGTGAGGTCTTACGCGGTTGCCCAACTCTTGAAGAACACCTTGTAGCACTAGAGACAAGTGGCCGGGTTCTCTGTCCGAGGTGTGAACACAGCAAAGTTGCCTCATCTTTGGAGTTTCATCACTCTGATCGTTGTTGTCTTCATCGTTGTTGTTGTCCTCGTCATCGTCTCTTCTAATATCTTCGAAGTTACTCGGGCTTCCTTCAGCGACGTCCGGTGCTGGGGAGGGGCCTAGAGCAGGGACAACTGGGGGTGGTGGCGATGTCTCAACAACTGGTGATGCCGGCGGGGTGAACTGATTTCCTTCCTCATCAATTGCCATGATGCGGCCATCTTCACCATCCACGAAATAGTAGACCTCCTCGGGTTCTTCCTCCGTAGCTTCCTCCTCTTCAACAAGGGTTGGAACTGGGGTAGGAGAAGTTGGCTCAACTGGGGCAATGCGAACTTGGCGACCTCCGGTGCGCTTGTGAGCAGTCTGGTAAATTCTGACCATCTGGCAGAGCGGGAGTAAAATTCAGGATATTTTTCTTTAAGAAGGAAAAATGATAGAAGGTTTTATGTAAACATAGGTTTTTATGTGGAAATATAACACGAATTTTTGATGCTGATATGGCCTTCTAGAAGATAAATCCTTAATTTCGACCATTTCTAACTAGGCTAGCGTCCTACAGTCAACATAGCTCTGATACCACTTCTGTCACACCCGATTCTAGAAAGAACCAGATGCATCTCATATGTGCGCCAGGATCTCGTTCACACACATATGGTAGACGGAAAGTGTAATATATCAAAGACAATGTTCAAAAGTACTAAATAAAGTATTTAACAATATTACACTCCGTATAAAAGAGACACAAATGTCTTTAAACGGTAAACCGTTATACCCTATACGAAGTCTTCAACAACTCCTTCTTCCACAGGCGATGACTGGTGAACGCAAGACCTAGAACTCCTCGAAGTCGTCGAAGATCTCCTCTTCAAAGTTCTCTTCTGAACAGCAGGGGGCAAGGGTGAGTACTCTTATGGTTGGTACTCAGCAAGTGGGGTGAAATTGCAAGGCCATCAAGGATAGGCTAGGGTTTGCAGCAGCGGTTGCTTTTAGTTGGTCAAGTATTTATTAATAAGCACCTTTTTAACTAGGTTTAAGTTTATACCAACCCACTTTAGTAAAATCACAAAGATACCATCAACGTAAACGTAAACCACGATCCACAATTTAATTAAACTTCAAGTTTCATTATCATGTGAGGGTCCAAGCCACTCTTAACCGTGAGTACGGCTGTTATAACAATTTTACACTCTGCAGAGGTTGTACACTTTACCCACAAATCATGTTTCCCTGAGTTGCCCGGGTTTGCAAGGCCCTTAAACACTTCCGAGGTGAGTGGCGAGGGTACACTACGAAGCCTTTACAAAGACATGTCGAGAGCTAGGCAGCCCGCTAGAGTTTCAGTAGAGGCGTGGTCCATAAACCTCCCTAATGGTCAGCTCCTTAGCCAAGGCAGCTACCCCAAGAGGACCGGGCTATGACCCCTATCACCGACCCCCTCCTTGCCCTTTCGGTAAGGCCACCAGCAAACTACACATCTAATTAATTGGCTAAGGTCAGAGCCATATGACTTTGTGGTTGCACTGTTTTCTTGGGTGGTTCTCCATGTTCCCATTAATCAAAATTGATCTTGAAATTACGCAATAAAATCACATTATGAAATGTGATCAATCATTGCCAAAAGAGTAAACCAATACCAATCCCAAAGTTGGCAACTAAGCGTAACTACCCAACATGTATGGTAAACCCAGGTTTTTCAAGCGTAACTACACAAATGTCTTTAAACGGTAAACCGTTATACCCTATACGAAGTCTTCAACAACTCCGTCTTCCACAGGCGATGACTGGTGAACGCAGGACCTAGAACTCCTCGAAGTCGTCGAAGATCTCCTCTTCAAAGTTCTCTTCTGAACAGCAGGGGGCAAGGTGAGTACTCTTATGGTTGGTACTCAGCAAGTGGGGTGAAATTGCAAGGCCATCAAGGATAGGCTAGGGTTTGCAGCAGCGGTTGCTTTTAGTTGGTCAAGTATTTATTAATAAGCACCTTTTTAACTAGGTTTAAGTTTATACCAACCCACTTTAGTAAAATCACAAAGATACCATCAACGTAAACGTAAACCACGATCCACAAAAAGGGTCGGGCGAAGCGGAGTTTCACTGGACATCGGCGGCGAGCGAGTGCGGCGGCGGACGGCCGGAGCTTCACCGAATCCGGTGTTCCGGGGCTCGATTCAAGCTGGGTTTATGCCGGGGAGTGAGTGGACGGTACGGCGAAGGTGAGGGTGATCATGGGTTGGCTGTGCGGCGGCTGTAAACTGGCGGCCACGGTTGCGGGGGGAAACAGGGGTCCGGCGAGAAATCGGGTTTGCGGCGGAGCAAGAGAGAGGGGAATCTCGTGCGGCTTGATGCTTACCAATTCGCAGAGCTCTGGAGGAAGTTGATGACGGCGGAGAAACTGCAGATCGGCGAGTTGACAGAAAAATTGGCAACACAGGACGGCGGCATTCCTCCGGTGTGCAACTTCCAGCGGCGTGCGACAATGTTGTGTAGAGGAAAAGATTTGAGCTTGGCTCTGGTTGCAAAGCGGGGTTTCAGCGGGATTTTATAGGGGCGGATCGGCTGGGAGTAGGAAGGCAGTGCTGCGGAGTCGATCAGGACTCGGGGTAAAAAGAAAGAAGGGCGCGAACAACGGCGCGGGAGCGATCCGGACTCTGGGTAAGGAAAGAAGAAAGAATAAGAAGGCGCCAACAGGTGGGGCCTAGACGTCAGTGGAAGCAAGGGTCGGGTGAGGGAATCGGCCACTGAGTTGGCCGCGGAAAAAGAAAAGAAGTAGAGGAAAAGAATTGGGCTGGCTGGGAGAAAGAATAGGAGAGGAAAAGAAATAAAGATGCATGCACAATTTTAAATTATGATTTTTATGAAAATACTTTTAAAAGTTTCAACTCCTATATTTTGGGTGTTACACATTCTGATCATGGTGCCACTGAATGTGCTCATTAGCATCCTCCAACTCAAGGTTCAGATCATGGAGCTGCTCCTCCAAGTGCGCTATCATGTCATCTCTCTCACCCATGAGAGTGTCGTGCTCCTGAATTTGGCCCTCAAGTTGGCTAATCCGGGTGTCTCTATCCTCAAGTTCCACACTGAGCTCCTGAATCTGCTCATCTCTGGTATTTTCCCTGGCAAGGTCAGCGAGCTGCACAAGCACCTGACTCTGGAGAGCCTGAAGTCGGTACAGTGCATTCATGCACCGCACGGAGGTCTCGATGGTCTCCTGGGCGTGAAAGTCTACCAAGTACTGTGAGTACTGCACCCTATTGAGCCAAAATGGGTCATTGTCCTGGGTAGCAGGAAACAAACCAATAGGAGTGAGCGTGACGGCCTCGGGGCACTGTGCACAGAAAGTGGTGAGCGCCCTCATGGCAGCAAGCTCCCAAGTATCGGCCAAACGGTGACCAACAACCTCAATCTCCAAGGCAGGCCACTCCAGGTGTAGTGGGTGCGGAAAGATGGTCACGTTAACACGGCACTGGGTAACTCCATTCTCTGCAAACTCCAGTCCCGCGTAACGTGGGGAAATTGGATAACCCGCGGTGCTTAGAACATCCCACAAGATAGAGGGAAAGCCCTCCCAGTGGAGACACTGCGAGTGAATGCGTCCATCCTCATCCATCATCATGGCAACAGGCTCAGCCATCTGAACAAAAAATCAAATGGGTGAGATAGTGAAAAACCATGAACAACATAGTGGACAGGTTCTGGATAGTGCGCTAAAATAGCCAAAAATTCTTGTCCAAAAATTCTCAACTTTTACCAGAACATTCCTAAGGTATTTGTGGAAAACTTTGCACTCAACTCCAGAGCTAGATCAGGCTCTAAGATGGTCTTTCTCTTAAGGTTTACTTTATTGTCTACCCAGAAATTTCAGTGAACAGTGGGCCAAGATTTCGTGCACCAGGGAAAATCTACCCAGCCAAAAATTACCAAATTTTAACAGTAGCTGCCTGAGTAAATTTATAACAAGTTTTGTGTTGAACACGTTTGCAGAAAACCGTAGTAAGAGGGCATAAAAATTTATGTGGCAGAAGTGCTTATTTTGGACAGAAAACTGACATCTCAAGGTTTCTGTTGTTTCTCACTATCCATATGTTCAGAATTTTTGTCATTTAGACAGGAGGTAGAATACAAATTTTGGAACAAAACATTCAACATGAACTTCTCCAGAAAGGATCATTTTCTATGCTCAACAAATCCATCTTTTCAGATATGGCAGAAATATGACAGATTTGCTAGATAATCCTTATGCAAAGACAATCTTGTGCACACATGAACCTTACCACACTCAATCAACGCCTTTTCAATTTCAGACATATATGGTCATGATGCATGCACGTCCTATTCGTCCTCACAAAATAAAATAATTGCCAAATAACTTTGGTCTTACGAAGTTAGTTTTGGTGGCATACACAATACGTCTCTCACTATAATAGCTAGTCAGGATTCTCCAACCGTTCTTTAACTTATCGTAATCGCGGTTAGTGTACCTGCAGAAGATTGATATAACATATATATATCCATTGAACCTTTCATGCCAGCACTCATGAAAGCATCCGTATTCATTACCGTTCACTATAGAAACGACATCTATACAATTCCCGCTGTACAGACGACGTTAACATACGCTATCAAGATAGCGTATTCACGGGGGTACCGTCTTGAGACGGGGGTATGAACAGCGATCGCCATACCCTGCGCCAAACCTTCTACTCCCAATATAATCAACTAATAGTTGGTATATTGGCAGCAGCTCAAGTAAGCCACTGCTTGAGGGCAGCGTTCGGCTCGCATCACCGACAGGAAGGCCAAGCTCTCTTAGTTGGCTGAGGATTCTTACCTTCTTACCTTAGCGATGAGTGCGTCGTTACAGAATTTAAGGGTCGATTGTGCATAAAAGTAAGTTTTGACAGAACTAATGTGCTGGAAGTCAGTTGATAATATACATAAGTTAGATAGCCACGTAGTAACTTTCTCATAATTCCTTAGGGCTTTACGAACTAGGTACCATCCTTAACGAACCAACGCATTTTGCAAATGCATTTTGGGTCAAGTTTTATCAAAACAAGTTTTTAAGGCTTGTTATACTGTCTGGTGTATGCATTTCGGCTCTGATACTAGTTGTGGCAGAACCACCTGAATTAATCCGGCTCAAGCGCGCTAACCATCACCACAAGGGCAATCAGGGCTAACTCGCACTTCAAACGGAGTAATCCACTGGTCTGTCGGGTAACCTCCCGATACAACCACGGTTTTGCCGATCGAAACCACACATACAAAGTACTCACATGAAGGTGAGCCTAGAGGATACAACATTCCACAAATTTTACATCACAGGGTTTAGCTACAAGTGGGTTCTGGTCCTGAACTTTTTACACTGGACTACACATCAAGTAACTAAACTACTGTCCAAAATTCAGGTTCAACCTTTGTCTACAACAGTGGGTACAATTAAAATCTATTAAACCTTCCATTTAATTTAGACCAAGATTTAGCAAGCAACTGAAGAAAAGTATATAACAAAAGTTGTAGATTTTCTTCTAAAGATTACAGAATAATTGAGTTTGTATTTTCTGATTTTTCTATTATTTTATATGAATTTTACAAGTTCACTATTTTTGAGTTCAAAGTTTAAACACAGGTTTACATATATGCCCCTGGAATCTTGCGTGCCGACCCTTCTAAAGATTTTAATCGTTGCAATGTGGTCCTTGGGAAGTGCTAGCACGGCGGCCGGCCAAATTCCGGCGAGGGGGCTCGTCGTCGGCGAGGGGAAAAGGGTCGGGGAGATCCAGGGAGGCAAGAGCTACATTGTGGGGCCTTGGTCGCGGTTGGGGGTGGCCGGAAAGGGCTCGTCGGCGTGGAGCAGGGGGCGGCGGCGGTGCGGCGCGTCAGCGACGGTGCTCCGGCGGGGTTGGGGCAGCGCTGGTGGGTCGGGAAGCTCCGGTGGGGTGATGTAGTCCCGTTCCGATCCTTGGATCGGGCGGAGGAGGGCCGGAGGTGGGGTGTCCATGGCGGTCAGGGGCGGCGGCGATGGAGGCAGCGCTGGCAACGGTGCTCCGGCGGTTCTGGGCGACTATGGGCGGGGCAGTGAGCGTTAGTGGGATGCTGTGGTGGTGGTTGGGGGTTCAGCTTAGGCGGTGGATGACCGGAGGGGTGAGGTTTATGGTGAGCTGGGCACGACGGCGGCGATGGTGGCGGCGGGGAGCTTTTGGGGTGTGGGGGCACGCGTGAGCGGCTTTGTGCCGCCTTTTATAGGCTGCCGAAGGGAGGGAGAGGGCCGGGCGAAGCTGGTGCCGGGACGGCACGACGGGGGCGTGCCATTGGGCACTGGGGCGGCAGCTAGAGGCTTGGCGCGACGGGCGGCGGCAAGGACGACCGATTGGGCATGCTGGATTTGGCGTGGGGGAGCGGAAGATCTCACGGCGCGCGGTTGGGCAAGAAGCTGCAGCAGCGGCTTGTCAGGGCAGTGAGCGCGGCGACTGGCGGGGCGCGGCGGGGGCTCGGGCACGACGCAGCTGGCCATTTGGCGCGGCGAGCGGCGAGCGGCGGCGCTGACAGCGTCGCACGCATGGCACGCACAGGCTGGGCAGGGTCGCAGCGTGGGGAGCAGCGCAACTGGTCGGCCGGGCTTGGACGGCCATTGGCTTGGCGCCTAGCGCCAGCGGCGATTGCGTGGCGGGCGGGGGGGGGGGGGGGGAGGGGGGGGGGTCGGGCGAAGCAGAGAAGGGAGGGACTGAAAGTGGAAATAGAAGAAAAGGCAGGGGCTGGTTTGCAAAGTCAAGTGTTTCTCAAATTTTTGTGTTGCAACTCAAAAATCTCTGAACATGAAAGTTGTTCAAAATGAAATGTTACACAAGTTTTGTTTCAGGCCAAAGTTCATTTGAGTTATAGTTTGAAAGTTAATTTGAAAACCCAAAAAGCTTGATTCCGGGGGACCCGTTATTTTATGGGCAAAATTTCGTATTCTCTCCTCGGCGTCAACTAGACTTTCATTTATCCTGTCATCAATGATGTGCCTATTAAATTTCGCAGCCATATCTGCATTGATGTGAAAGTTATTCAATTTGTTTGATTAAAGCACATATATTGATGCATATATACACAGAAATTCAAAATCAAATGCAAAACCAAAGTATAATTCGTTTCTTTTAAACTTTTCTTAGTTAGTTAAGCATATTGTTATGCTAACGAGACTTGTTTAGCAAGTTAAAGACCTGAGGTGTTACAAGGAGCAAGTGGGCTTTCCACACTTACAAGCCTATCATGCCTCACGACAAGCGCTATCGCCCGAGAGCGATGATGCCAGCAGCTCAGCGTATTGAGGAGCGGGCAGTGCGTGAGGTAGTACAGATTGAGCTGGAGGGTGAGGAGGAGACACTTGCAGCTGTCTTGGCTCAGCTCCCAAGTTACTTTGACACGGACACTAGCTCTGACAAAGGACTCAGAGGAGGACTCGGACTACGAGGAGCCACTACCTGTCTTTCACGAGCCGTGCCCTCATGACGACGAGGGAGGCCCATCCAGAGCAGTAGCAGCCGCCGCCGATGACACACCCCCTCCTCCTCCTCCAATTTTAGAGACACAGGTCACCAGGCCCGACTCACTTGCGTCGATTCTTCAGACTCTGGTGGACCAGCAGCATCGAGCAGATGAGAGGCAGGAGCAGTTGCAGTCTGAGCTGGCACGTCAGATGGAAACCCAGACCATCTTGCTTCAAGAGATGCGTCAGCAGCAGCAGACCTTGAGTGCACAGATGTTTCGGCAGGACTAGATGATGTCATAGATGTTCACTTTCTTCTCTGGCTGCCTTGGACAGTTGTACCAGCACACTAGGCTTTAGGCACCTCGTCCTCCTACACCACAATAGTTGCATTATGACCCGACGAACTACCTCCTCATGCCGGTCCTTTTCTGCAGACACCCCTGTTCATGTTTCCAGTCTCACCACTTCTTCAAACTTGGGTTTTCTTAGCTACTCTACTCATGTCACCCGAGCAGCAGATCCTCTTCGAGCAGATCAGGCAGAGTCAGGCTTCTTGCTCTCAGGTGCCAGCTCCGTTCTCCACAGCTCCTCCTCCGTTTGAGGTGACACTGCAGCCGACAGTTAGCTCCAAGGATGAGTTCACCTGTTGTTTTTGTGACTGACCGACTCGATGAGCCCGACAACGCCCTCTGCAAAGTGACTGGCCAGCTGCAGCAGGCTATGGGTGTTGGGGGTTCAGGTGGTGCACTGGCAGGTTCGCAGGCTTCTACTACAGCTACTTCCTCTTCCGAGCCTGCCGCCGGGGTCACACTTCTCACTTCCGACACTCCAGTTGACCCCGAGCGTCCAGAGGGTTCTCCCATAGCTTCCGGCTCTGACTCTAACTCCGACTCCGACGACTCCGCCAGTTACGCATCCTGCTACATTGTTCATTTGTTTGCCGTTGCTTCCTCTCCGACGCCGTCGACTCCGCCCTCACAGGACTAGGCCTTCTAGGTCTCTTTTTGGTGCTTAGGTGCCAAAGGGGGAGATAAATAGGGGGAGGTTGGGTTGGGAGCTTGTTGGATCTTTTGTGGATTTTCATATATGGACATGTCATTTGGATCTTGTGTATGCCGTGTGTTGGACATGTGTGTGCTCTTGTTTTTATTTTGTTTAATGCATGCTTGTTTTTGTATCTTGTTTTACTTATTTACTTGCATGCTTGTTTTACTTTTGCGCGTTCATTTCATATCAATTATCTCTACTTGATTGTTTGTCATCTATCACCAAAAAGGGGGAGATTGAAACATCTAGGCCTATTAAGGTGGGTACTTTTGGTGTAGTATAGGTTTTATAGTAGTCTTTGACCGTACTATTAAGGGGGGTACTTGAGCTAGTAGCTTGACCTAGCTAAGTCTTGGTTTGAGAGAGATGCACACTTGGGAAATCTTAGCACAAATCAGCTCATGGGTCTCAAGGCATGACACTAGAAGGAACAAAAATAGCTAAGGACTCAAAGAAGAATGCATTGGAAGAATTCCAGCAGAAATTGACGGGACATAAGGGTTGGTTGAACGGATATCACTCTGTTCTAGCAAAGGAGAATACATCGGAACATTTTATCCGACCCATACAAGCCAGAGGTGGTCGGACGAATTGATCGCACCAATGACTTCTAGGGTGAAAACCCCATAGTGACCGGATCATCCGACCGAGCTACGATTGGAGGAATCAATCGAAATATCGAAGTTTACTTAGAGACGCCAGAAGGTTTGACCACGGTGCGACGCAGAACTCCCTGCATGATGGGATCATCCGATCGCGGTCGGATCAAGCGACTTGTAGCCTTTAAGTAACTATCTTGCTTTGTCGCCTTGTTGGCGTGTTGTTGCTTTGAAAGCCAAAGGCTTGAAATTGAGCATGAAAGGAAAAATCCTAACTTATGTTACAAACTTATTATACAAATTTCCCACAATCATGATACAAATTTATCTTACAAAACATGAGACCTAACTTATCTTACAAAACATGAGACCTAATTTATCTTACAACTTATCTTACAAAATTTGAAATCTAACTTATCTTACAAAACTTGAGACCTAACTAATTTTACACATACATGCATCATCATTTTTTTGACTTGACATTTTCGCCTTGTTTTGTGGCCTTTTGCCTTGGTTACCCCTTTATCCTTCTTGCCTTGGCTTCATAAGTAGGGAGTTAACTCGGTTTCAAGGATCACAGAGAGGTTGCAGCTACCAAAGGGAGGGACTTCGTCGAATTGATTGTATTCCTCCTCATCCACGACATTTACGAAACCCACTACCCGTCTTTTCCCAGGAGCACCACATGTCGTTTCTTGTTTCTAGTGTCTTGCACATAAAAGACTTGGGAAACTTGACCTGCAAGTACAAATGGCTCTGACTTGTATCCAACTTTTTCGAGGTCGACGGTAGTGAACCCATATGGGTCTTTCATGACACCCTTTGCACCCTGAACCCAACAACACCTCAAAACTAGAACCTTAAAGTTCGAATAATTGAGCTCCCATATCTCCTCTATCTGTCCATAATATGCCGCCTTCTCATTGTTGTTGTCGAAGGCATCTATAAGAACACCGCTTTTCTTGTCTTGGGCGATAGTATAGAATGTGTAGCCATTTATATCATATGCTTGGTAGCTGGTTATTGTGAACAGAGGACCGGACGCCAAAGTTCTAAGAGCATCATCTGTGCTAGACTCCCAGATTTGTATTCGGTCTATGAACCAAATATTAAATCCATTCATATGTGCCTTTGCTAACCACGCTTGGCCCTGGTCCGGATTCTGTTCACGCAGGTGCACTTTATGCTCGTCAATGTATGGGGACACTTCCGTCATGTGTTGCAACACAAGAAAATGAGCCTATTGTTATGACTCCAAATCAGCGTTGAATGTCTTCTCCCCAAGTATCCCCATTCCTGCCAACCATCCCTCGTGGCGAGCCTTTGATATGCCAATTGGATTTGTTGGGTCAATGAAATCAAGGCACCAATTCACAACCTCCTCAACAAAGTACTCCTGCACAATACTTCCCTTGGGATGAACCCGGCTCTTTGTATACTTCTTCAGAGTACTCATGAATCTCTCGTACGGGTACATATGATGTAGGAAAACCAGCCCAAGATACTTTATCTCCTTAATCAGGCTATGAGATGCACAGGTACATCAAAGAATGATGGGGGGAGGTATGCCTCAAGGACAACCATTGTCTCGAACAAGTCCTTTTTAGACGATCCAGTGAGACCTCATCAATCACCTTCTAAGATATTGCATTAAAGAAGAAGCACAAGCTCATGATGGCCATCCGGACGTTTTCTGGCAGTATGTTCCTGATACCCACAGCGAGCATTGTGGTGAGAATGACATCGCAATCATGAGCCTTCATGGGGAGAAATTTCTGCTCATTTGCGTGCACAAGTTTTCAGATGTTTGATGAATAGCCAGAAGAAACATTCACACTGCAAAAGAAGTCACACAATTCCTTCTTCTCTTCCTTGGTTAGATTTATGGCAGATGCCAAAGGCTGGGTATTGGTGCCGTCACGACGAAGCTCAGGCCATATACCCAACTCTTCCTGAGCCATTCTTGCATTGTCATTATCCTTGGTTTTATGCTTGTCATTCATTACTCTACCAAGTAGACTCCCACATACATTCTTCTTCACATGCATGGCGTCGATACTATGGCGCACGTCAAGATCAGTCTAGTATGGTAGCTCCCACAGAATCGATTTCTTTTTCCACCTTTCCTTTTGATCATCTTCTTTGTTGCCATCTTCTTTATTGCGTTTTTGCTTTCCAAGTGTCTTCCCTTTCTTCCCATGGGCGGCGGGGAGATGCTCGACCAAGCTGTAGTGATGTTTGCCATCGAAATGCCTTGGAGCTTCGGCTATCTTCCTTGTGCCGTCAAATTGAGGTTTCATGTCTCGGTACGGATGGCCCATGGGAAGGAAACGCCGATGACGCACGTACACCTATTTCTTTGAGTTGTTCAACCAAATTGTCTCCGTGTCATGCATGCAATGAAGGCAATCTTTCTCCCCTTTGCACTGTCCAAACACGGAACGGCAAGCCGATAGATCAGTAACTGTGCAGAACAACAAGCCACGCAGTGTGAAGGGTTACTTCATGTACCCGTCGTAGGCTTCAATACCTTTTGACCAAAGTGTAACAACCCTGATAAATTACATTTCTAAAGCAATGTCATTAGCCCAACCCTATGCTTAACCAACTAATAAAAGGGTGAAAAGAATTAGAACAAGTTAAGTTGAGATTCAAATTGAAATTGGGCACATATGAATACCTTTGAATTTTTAAATTAACTTTCAAACCACAAGCCAAATGAGGTGTTGCCTGAAACAAAACTTGTAGAACTTTTTATTCTGAACAACTTTCATGTTCAAAAGTTTTTGAAATTCAAATTAGAAAGTGGAGAAAACATCTTGTTTGGAACCAGCCCCTTGGAACTTTTCAAATTCTCGCAAATAGGCCCTTCTCCCCCTCCTCTCTCTCCCCTCCCCGCCCGACACACCGGCCAGGTGGCCGGCGATGCCTGACCGGCGCAAGCCGCCAGGCCAGTGGCCGCCGGCCCTCGCCCCCATGCCCGGCTTTGCCCCCCCCCCCCCACCGTCGCGCTGCCCAGCCCCAGCTCGCCACGCGCGCCTCGCCAGCCGCGCCTCTGCTCGCCGCCCGCCGCGCCCAACGGTCGCGCCGCGCCGTGCCGCACCGCCCGCCGCGACCCGCCCGTCGCTGAGCTTGCCTCCCGCCCGAGCCGCTGCTGCAGCTGCCCTCCAATCCCGTGCCACGCTATCTCCTCGCTCCCCCACGCAAATCCCCGGCGCCCAGTCACGCGCCTCCGCCCTCCGCACGCCGCGCCGGTGAACCGAGCCGCCTACCACGGCCAACCCCGCGCCATTGCCGTGCCATCACCCACGCGCGTCGCCCGGCACCCCTCCCTCCCTCCTGCCCCTATAAAAGGCGCTCTAGGCCGCCCGCGTGAGCTACCAGCGACCAGAGAACACCCACCGCCGCCATTGTCGCCGCCGAGCTCCACCCGCTCGTGGACAGCCCTCTACAGCCATCCACTGCCCAAATTGAAGCTCCAGCCACCACCACATCAACCCACCGGAGCTCACCGACCCGCTCAACGCCGCCCAGGACCGCCGGAGCGCCGCCGCCCACGCCGCCGCCATCGCCGCCGCCCCTGGTCACCGCGGACAGCTCGACTCCGACCACCTCCGCCCAAGCCAAGCACCGGAGAAGCTTCCCCACGCGCCACTGAAGCTCCCCGTCCAGACCAGACCGGCCCAAGCCCGCCGGAGCACCGCCGTCGACGCGTACCGCCGCCTCCGCCCCTGCTCCAACGCCGACGAGCTACTCCCGGCCGTCCCCCACCCGACCAAGACCCCCCACGAGGTAGCCCTCGCACCCCTGATCCTTCCCCGGCCCTCACCCCTCGCCGCCGGCGAGCCCCTCGCCGGAATTTTGGCCGGCCACCGCACCCGAGCCGCCCAAGGACCCAATTGCATCGATTGAATTCTTTAGAAGGGTCTGCCCGTAAGATTTCAAGGACCTAGATGTAAGAGAAATATTCAAACCTAGATTCAAAATCAGTGAACTTGTAAAATTCGAATAAAATCGTAGAAACTTCAAAAAAATGCAAACTCAACTGTTCTGGAACCTTTAGGATAAACTCCACAACTTTTGTTACATGCATCTCCTCAGATTCTAGCTAATTTATGCTCTAAATTAAATAGGCTGTTTAATGACCTTTATTCACAACCATTGTTGTAGACAAGTACTGGTCCTGAAAATTTTACAGTAGGAGATTTACTTGTTATATAAGCCAATGTAAAAAGATCAGGCCCAAATTCCATCTCTGTCTACACGTTTATTAAACTTAGTTTCACACCATGTTTGGATAGAATTAATTATCCCTGCAGTTAGATTATGAATCACCTACTGGAACTTTTGCTGTATTTGTATGATAGTACCTAGATGCCATAGAAAAATTTAGACTTTTTATCTCGCAGGAACCTATTTTGATTTATGTGCTAATAACATACATTAAATCAAGAAAATAGTATCTTAGCTTGGGAAATTCTCATATTTTTACTAGAAGATATTCGGTGGTAGAGGATGCTGTGTAAAAAGTTTCATGGACAAAAACGCTGTGTAGGGTCCTGTAAAAATAAATCCTTGAATAACCTAGGTGTGTAATGTCATATTTACTATGCTCTGAAAACTGCATAATAAATCCTATAAAAATTACAGTAGCTCCTACATGATTAAATAAAAGCCCTGTAAAAATCTTAGTCTCAGTTTTTGCACCATTTGTTTTGTACAAAAAGAACAAGAATCTAGCAGCAACCATGTATTATATTTTTCATAATTAATCTGCTGCATGAAAATATCTGAAAATTTTACAGTAAGCTTATCTTTCCCTGTTGTGCCTAGATCCAAGGTTTCATGACCAGAAACTACTCGCTGTAGTAGTTACACTTAAATCATGTTTCCATGAGGAACATAAGTTCCCATGAACACCCACCCCCCCTTGCTTAACGAAGTTACTTATTGTACTATTCTATTCTAATAACGATTGCCCACGAATGATAAAGTAACTCACTTCACAACAAAACTCATGTTTTACAGACTGCAACTTTATCGTGAAGGAAATCATGTCCTTTACCATCACCACAACTTACACTTGTGCATTCATGTAGAAACGACTACTCTCGCCGATGGAACTTACGAGCTGGTGCCCGAGTCCGAGAGTGAGCAGCGAGAAGCCCAGGCAAATTTAACTGAAGCAGTTGAAGACCCGGGTCAACGTTCAGACGATCCCCGGACTAACTTTGCACAAGAAGGCAAGCCCCGGAGCATAACCCTATTCCTTTCCTAAAATATGCAACTCATTACTCTCTTGCTTGTGCATTAAGTTTATAGGAGTTGAATGAAAACTTAGTTGCATGATGTTAGGAACCCATGCTTGAACACTAGATGTAAGGTTCGTTAGAATGTTGTGCTAATAGGACTCCGGTAAAAGCCGAGTGATTTCCTGTCACTCGCGAGAAAATAGGAGTTGAATGTTTACTGCACACTGCAATCATAAGGACAACGGACGGGCTATGGTACGATGTTTACGATTGAGGCCCGTCTGTTTAGTGAAAAATGCTAAGGCCGCAGTGTGTGGTAGTGGTGGTTAAGTCTTTGAACGTACTAACCACATGCCGAGAATATGGTAATCGGTAAGCTTAAGTACCTGATTGGCCCGGCAAGTGGACGACAACCTACCCTTTGAACTTCGGTCCCATGTGCATATGGCGAGTGCAGAGAGTGGTCACGACCCAGCGCCGAACCGTGGCATGGGGCTCTTGTACTCTCGGAGGATAGCTCCGATCCATGTGCATATGGCGAGTGCACGAGTGGTCACGACCCGGCGCCGAACCGTGGCGTGGGGCTCTTGTACTCTCGGAGGGTAGCTCCGATCCACAACCCGGAAAGAAAGGGGAAAAGTTGCACGTGTGACTCTGGGAGTAACCACGTGACGTGTGTTTAGGTTTCCCTTGCAAGGTTAAGAAATTCAGTTCGAATCATCTGTTTCTCACGGCTATTGAGACTGCTTAATCCCTTTTACCACACAGAGTAAGAAGAGGAACAATGATGATGAATAAACTTGTTGGATGAAATTTAATGCTTCACCATGATTGATATTGGATAGCTGCTTATCTAGAATGGTTAATGAAACTAGAATCTTGAGCTAAAAGTTGAAAGTAAGGACCCACTCGTATATGCTTTTCGGCAAAACAAACCCCTGAGCCAAAAAGCCTTGCATGTCTAGAGTCGGTGGAGTAGATTCCACTACACGGGTAAGCCTTGCTGAGTATTAGTATACTCAGCCTTGCTTGTGGCTTGTTTTCAGGTGAAACTTTCGAGGACATGATTGCTAGCTTGACTTGGCCCTGCACTCTTCCCCCTGGTTGGTCGGTGGAATGGGATACGCCCCCGGCCAATGGAGATAATACCGAGTGATGTCTCGTACGGGCTTCACCGAGACACCCTGTATCGTCGAGTAGCTTTCGTCATTTTATTTCCGCTGCAACTTAAACTCTGAAGAACTTAACGGTTATGATCACTGAAGTACTTGGTTACTAAACTCAAACATGGTTTGTAATATTCACTTATGATAATTTTTGTAATATCTGCTGGAATGTGGTATTCTCTGGGCTCATCTTCGCATGAGCATTGGTATGTGTGGCTTCGATCCGCTTTACCGTGGTTGTATCGGGAGGTTACCCGACAGACCAATGGATTACTCCGTTTGAAGTGTAAAGTTAACCGAGATTGCCCTAAGGGTGATGGTTAATACACTTGAGCTGGATTAATTCAGGTGGTTCTGTCACAGCTGGTATCAGAGCCATAGCTGGTGCCACAGCTGGTAATAGCTGGCACCAGAGCCGAAATGCATACGCCAGAGAATGCAAAAAGCCTTAAAAACTCGTTTTCCTAAAACTTGACCACAAAAATTGTGTTGGAAAATACGTTGGTTCGCTAAGGATGGTACCTAGTTCGTAAAGCCCTAATGGATTATGGGAAGGTTACTAGGTGGCTATCTAACTTCTATATATTATCAACTGACTTCCAGCACAATACTTTCTGTCAAAACTTACTTTCATGCACAACCAACCTTAAATTCTGTAATGACGCACTCATCGCTAAGGTAAGAAGGTAAGAATCCTCAGCCAACTGAGAGAGTTTGTCCTTCCTGTCGGTGATGCGAACCGAACGCTGCCCTCAAGCAGTGGCTTACTTGAGGTGCTGCCAATATGCCAACTGTTAGTTGAATATACTGGGAGTAGAAGGTTTGGCGCAGGGTATGGCGATCGCTGTTCATACCCCCGTCTCATGACGGTACCCCCGTGAATACGCTATCTCGATAGCGTATGTTAACGTCGTCTGTACGGCGGAAATTGTACAGATATCGTTTCTATAAGTAAACGGTAATGAATACGGACGCTTTCATGAGTGCTGGCATGAAAGGTTCATGAAATATATGTGCTCTATCAATCTTCTGCAGGTACACTAATCGCGATTACGATAAGTTAAGGAACGGTTAGAAAATCTCGACTAGTTATTATAGTGAGAGGCGTATCATGTATGCCACCGAAACTATCTTCGTAAGACCAAAAGTTATTTGGCAATTGTTTTATTTTGTGAGGACGAATAGGGCGTGCATGCATCATGACCATATAATTCGGAAATTGAAAATACGATGCATGAGAGTGGTAAGGTTTTTGCGTATCTAAGCGTGATTTTGCATAAGGACTATCTAGCGAAACTGTCACAAATCTGCCATGACCGAAAAGAAAGATTTATGGATCAGAGAAAATGACCTTTTCTGGTAAAGTTCATGTTGAAAGAATTGTTCCAAATTTTGTGCTCTATCTCCTATTCAAAAATGAAAAATTCTGAACTTATGGATAGTAAGAAATAACAGAAACCATGGAATGTCAGAATTCTGTCAAGAATAAGCACTTCTGCCCCTTAAATTTTTAGGCCCCCTTCCTACAGTTTTCTGCAAAAGAGTACAACACAAAACTTGTTCCAAATTTACCCAGGTAGCTGCTGTTAAAATTTGGTAAATTTTGGCTGGGTAGAGTTTCCCTGGTGCACGAAATATTGGCCCACTGTTCACTGAAATTTCTGGGTAGACAGTATGGTGAAACCTGAAAAGAAAGACCATCTTAGAGACCTATCTAGATCAGGTGTTGACTAGCAAAGTTGTTCACAAATGCCTTAGGAGTGATCTGGTGAAATTTGAGAATTTTTGGATGAAAACTGTGGAAGTTATGGTTATTTTTGCACACTATAAAGAATCTGTCCCTGTGCTGTTCACAGTTTTCCACTATCTCACTCCATTTGATCTTTTGTTCAGATGGCCGAGCCTATTGCCATGATGGTGGATGAGGATGGACGCGTTCACTCGCAGTGTCTCCACTGGGAGGGCTTTCCCTCTATTTTGTGGGATGTTCTGCGCACCGTGGGCTATCCAATTCCCCCACGTTACGCCGGACTGGAGTTTGCAGAGAATGGAGTTACCCAGTGTCATGTCAACGTGACCATTTTTCCGCACCCACTACACCCGGAGTGGCCCACCTTGGAGATTGAGGCTGTTGGACGCCGTTTGGCCGATACTTTGGAGCTTGCAGCCATGAGGGCGCTCACCACTTTTTGTGCGCAGCGTCCCGAGGTTGTCACACTCGCTCCCATTGGTTTGTTTCCTGCTGCCCAGGAAAACGACCCTTTTTGGCTTGACAGGGTGCAGCACTCACGGTACTTGGTGGACTTTCATGCCCAGGAGACCATCGATACCTCCGTACGGTGCATGAGTGCACTCTACCGACTTCTGACTCTCCAGAGTCAGGCGCTTGTGCAGCTCACTGATCTTGCACAGGCCTACCACATGATGGCAGATACCAGGGATGAGCAGATTAAGGAACTCAGTGAGGAACTCGAGGATAGAGACACCCGGATTGGCCAACTTGAGGGCCAAATTCAGGAGCACGACACTCTCATGGGTGAGAGAGATGATATGATAGTACACTTGGAGGAGCAGCTCCATGATCTGAACCTTGAGTTGGAGGATGCTAATGAGCACATTCAGTGGCACCATGATCAGAATGCCCCTCCTGGCGTGGTGGCTATGGAGGAAGATGAGGAGGAGCCACAGGAGATTGATGGTATTTTAGGTATGGATTTCGAAGGTGAGGTACCACAGGCACCTCAGATGGGAGCTCACTCTCCTACTCACAGCGAGTCGTCCGTCAACGACCGGGATGACTTCTAGATGATGACCTAGAAGGACTTTTGCACATACTCCTCGATAGGGTAGCCTAACTTTTGGCAATTGTTGTAATAGGCTAACTAGGAGTTGAGTAACTCTTTTGTGATGGGTACACCTGAACCATGTGGATGCCCTCAGCATGTAAGGAACGGCGATAAACTTGGGTGATTTCATTGTAAGTTGGTAAACGATGAAATCCACAATCGCTGAAACTTGTCGGAAATTTTATCCATGTCTCCTTACATTTCTGAGCTGTGAGTTGAATACCAAACCTGTCAGGAATTTTGTTATCGTGGTTCTCACAGGAATCCAGCATCATTGGACCTCGCTAGTTGAGTTATAGGCAAAACACCACCTATCGATCTGCTGAAAAACAGCTGAGACAGTAAGGCAAAGGACGAGCCTTTCGACCATCTTAGCTATAGTTCTAGCACCTGAGTTAAATACCAAAGTGGTGCATCCCTAAGTTCTCTAACTACTGTCAAAGTATGGGATGTTATGGATGGACCCACAGCAAGCTATGATTTTTCTCGTAGCAACCAGAAATTCTGTCCGTACTTCTATCTGTATTTCGGAAGTCTATGACTACACTAATCCTTTACGAATCGAGGAAGTGATACGGATTGCATTGCTGATGGTAACCTTTCGCGTTTCAGATGGTTGGATCAACACGTGGCAACCCCGAGGGTTTTGGTGCCGGTGGCAGCAGACCGCGACAGTCGCCACCACCCCCGCCCAGTTTGGTGGAAGTGATGGCCGCTCAAACCGAGCTGCTGCGTCAGCTGGTGCAAGGACAGCAACACCACCAGCGGGGTGGGCAAAATGTCCCCCACCCGCAAGCTGTAGGATATACGGATTTTCTGGGGACCCAGCCGCCCTTGTTCCATAAGACAGAGGAACCTTTGGACGCAGACGCATGGATTCGCACCATCGAATCCAAGTTCACACTACTCGTGGCCCCATGCTCAGAGACAACAAAGCTCGTTTTGCCGCGCAACAGCTTCGCGGTACCGCTCGTCTGTGGTGGGACCACTATTTTGCGATGCTCCCGGCTGATCATGTGGTCGACTGGGACGAATTCAAGGCCGCATTCCGGGCACATCATATCCCCGAGGGTCTCATGGAGAGGAAGTTGAACGAGTTCCTGACACTCACCCAGGGCACCCGCACCGTGCTGCAATACGCCTAGGCGTTCAACAATCTATGCCAGTATGCGGGCTATCACGCTGATACGGATACTAAGAAGCGTGACCGTTTCCGCAGAGGACTAAGCACCAAGCTCAAGGAGCATCTGAACCTAGTAAGGGCTGACACCTACAACGAATTGGTCAATATGGCCATTACCCAGGAAGACTGTATCATGGCACACCGGGCAGGGAAGAAGAGAAAGGCACCCGCTGGACCTTCAAGTGCTCAGCTGCCAAGGTATCGCATCGTGCAAAATGCCGCACCCACAGCTCCACCAAGGGCCCCTCAGCCAGGGAGATGGATTGCCAGACCCCCACAACAGCCAGGCATGGTACGACCCCCGATGCCCCCACAGAATGGTCTGAGGCCCACTCTTCAACAGTCTCTTCGACCCAGCCCCGCGAATCGTTGTTTCAAATGCGGGAGTTCCAACCACTTTGCACGAGAATGCCCTCAGTCTGGGCCGCCCAACCAAGGTCAGGGATCCAACCCGAACAACAAGAACAGGGGCAAGAGACAGACCCTGCAGGTCAAGCAAGGACGGATTAACTTCACCACGCTTGCAGAGCTTCCTGAAGGAGCCCCAGTAATGTCGGGTACATTCTCTATCCATAACAAGCCTGCAGTTATATTGTTTGATTCTGGTGCATCGCATAGTTTCATAAGTGCAAAATTCGGTGCAAAAGTAGGCTTGGATGTTTGTCACACAAAAGGGTCATATATGATATCAACACCGGGTGGTAAAATTGCTTCGAATCAAATGATCAGACAAGTACCAGTCAAGTTGGGTAGTAAAACCATCAACACAAACTTGGTTCTTTTACCCCTTGACGGCATAGATCTTATTTTGGGTATGAATTGGATGATTTTGCACAAAGCCACACTGGACCCCTCGTCCCGAGCTGTGGAAATAAATTCACCTAGTCACGGAGCCACCACCCTTCACCTACCATTCCTGGATTGCACGAATTCCTGTGCTTACATGATGGAAGGACTTAAGCTAGAGGATATTCCTGTGGTAAACGAGTATGCCGACGTTTTTCCGGATGACTTACCAGGAATGCCACCAGATAGGGATATTGAGTTCATCATCGAACTGCAACCAGGCACTACACCTATATCCAAAAGACCATATAGGATGCCCCCTAAAGAATTGGCAGAGCTGAAAATTCAACTCCAAGAACTACTGGACAAAGGTTTCATTCGCCCTAGCGCGTCACCTTGGGGATGTCCAGCCCTATTCGTAAAGAAGAAGGATGACAGTTTAAGGTTATGCGTTGACTACCGGCCTCTCAACACAGTAACCATTAAGAATAAATACCCATTTCCTCGTATCGATGTACTCTTCGATCAATTAGCTGGAGCCAGAGTCTTCTCAAAAATTGATCTTCGTTCGGGATATCATCAGATCAAGATTCGCCCGTGCGATATTCCTAAGACTGCCTTCTCCACACGATATGGACTATATGAATTCTTGGTCATGTCCTTTGGACTCACAAATGCCCCTGCCTACTTCATGTATCTCATGAATTCGGTATTCATGCCCGAACTTGACAAATTCGTCGTAGTGTTCATCGACGACATCCTTATCTATTCCAAGGATGAGGAAGAGCATGCCAAGCACCTTCGCATTGTTCTTCAGCGACTCAGAGACCATCGGCTCTATGCTAAGTTTTCTAAGTGTGAATTCTGGTTGGATACTGTAAAGTTCTTGTGTCACACGATCTCCAGCGAAGGCATAGCTGTTGACCCCAGCAAGGTACAAGGGGTGATGGATTGGAAACCCCCTACCTCTGTTCATCAGATTCGCAGTTTTCTCGGCTTAGCCGGTTACTACCATCGCTTCATTCCGGATTTCTCTCGAATTGCTAAGCCCATGACGGAGCTGTTAAAGAAGGAAGTAAAGTTTGTATGGAATGAGAAATGTGAAGAAGCTTTCCACACTCTCAGAGAGCATCTGACTACTACACCTGTGTTAGCTCAACCCGATAATACCAAGTCGTTCGATGTGTATTGTGACGCATCGGGTACTGGTCTAGGATGTGTGCTTATGCAAGAGAATCGAGTGATTGCATATGCCTCACGAGCCCTTCGGCCCCACGAGCAGAGTTATCCCACTCATGATCTTGAGCTTGCAGCTGTCATTCACGCTCTGAAAATATGGAGGCACTATCTCATGGGTACACAGTGCAATATCTACACTGATCATAAGAGTCTCAAGTATATCTTCACACAAGCCGATCTGAATATGAGACAACGAAGATGGCTAGAATTAATCAAGGATTATGACCTTGAAGTGCACTATCACCCCGGCAAGGCTAATGTAGTCGCGGATGCACTAAGCCGCAAGTCCCATTGCCATTGCTTATCCATGGAATCCTACAATGAGACATTGTGTGCAGAAATGAGGAAGCTTAACGTGGAAATGGTTTCCCAAGGCACTCTAAATCACATCTCAGTTGAGCCCACTCTTCACGACCAAATCGTCATGGCACAACTACATGATGAAGGAATCAAGATCATCAAACAAAAACTCTCTCTAGGTGAGGAGAAGTATAAATGTTTCCGCCAGGACCATAAGGGAGTTCTTTTGGGAACAACTGCAAACGTCTCTTGGTACTAAACTGATTCGCAGCTCAGCATACCATCCTCAGACTGACGGACAAACGGAAAGAGTAAACCAAATTCTTGAAGACATGCTGAGAGCTTGCGTCATTCACTATGACAAGAATTGGGACAAATGTCTACCCCTAGCAGAGTTCTCGTACAACAATAGCTATCAAACGAGTTTGAAAATGGCACCATTTGAGGCCCTGTACGGACGAAGGTGTCGAACTCCTTTGAGCTGGTCACAAACCGGAGAATGTAAAATAATTGGACCCGACCTGGTAATCGAGGCAGAGGAGAAAGTAAAAGTAATACAAGCAAATCTTAAAGCCGCACAAGCCCGGCAAAAGAGCTATTCCGACAAAAGGAGAAAGCCCCTAAAATTCGAAGTTGGCGATCATGTCTATCTTCGAGTTTCACCAACCAAGGGAGTGCAAAGATTCGGAATCAAAGGCAAACTAGCTCCCCGTTATGTTGGTCCTTACAAAATCATTGAGAGCTGCGGACCCGTAGCCTACAAATTATGACTGCCCCCTCTGCTCACGGCCACGCATGATGTCTTCCACGTATCTCAACTCAAGAAGTGTATTCGAGTCCCTACCGAGATTGTGGAACAACAAGAAATATTGGTAGAACCCGACCTCTCGTATGTCGAACACCCGGTTAAAATTTTGGATCGAAAAGAAAGAGGGACCAGGAGGAAAGTGATTAAAATGTATAAGGTTCAATGAAATCATCACACAGAAGAAGAAGCCACCTGGGAAACCGAGAGCTACCTAAACTAAAATTTCCCTGGTTTCCTTATCTCAACCACTGGTATGTGCACCCCTGTCCACACTAAGATTTACCGAATCTCGGGGCGAGATTCTTGTTAAGGGGGGAAGGCTGTAACAACCCTGATAAATTACATTTCTAAAGCAATGTCATTAGCCCAACCCTATGCTTAACCAACTAATAAAAGGGTGAAAAGAATTAGAACAAGTTAAGTTGAGATTCAAATTGAAATTGGGCACATATGAATACCTTTGAATTTTTAAATTAACTTTCAAACCACAAGCCAAATGAGGTGTTGCCTGAAACCAAACTTGTAGAACTTTTTATTCTGAACAACTTTCATGTTCAAAAGTATTTGAAATTCCAATTAGAAAGTGGAGAAAACATCCTGTTTGGAACCAGCCCCTTGGAACTTTTCAAATTCTCGCAAATAGGCCCTTCTCCCCCTCCTCTCTCTCCCCTCCCCGCCCGACAGACCGGCCAGGTGGCCGGCGATGCCTGACCGGTGCAAGCCGCCAGGCCAGTGGCCGCCGGCCCTCACCCCCATGCCCGGCTTTGCCCCCCCCCCCCCACCGCCGCGCTGCCCAGCCCCAGCTCGCCACGCGCGCCTCGCCAGCCGCGCCTCTGCTCGCCGCCCGACGCTCCCAACGGCCGCGCCGCGCCGTGCCGCACCGCCCGCCGCGACCCGCCCGTCGCTGCGCTTGCCGCCCGCCCGAGCCGCTGCTTCAGCTGTCCTCCAACCCCCATGCCGCGTTATCTCCTCGCTCCCCCACGCAAATCTCCGGCCGCCAGTCGAGCGCTCCGCCCTCCGCACGCCGCGCCGGTGTCCTGATGCCACCCACCGTGGCCAGTGGCACGCCATCGCCGTGCCTCCACCCCTGCACGTCGCCCGGCACCCCTACCTCCCTCCTGCCCCTATAAAAGTCGCCCCAGGCCGCCCGCGCGAGCTGCCAGCCACCAGAGAACGCCCGCCGCCGCCATTGTCGCCGCTGAGCTCCACCCGCTCGTGGACAGCCTCCCACAGCCGCCCCCTGCCCAAATTGAAGTGTCAGCCACCACCACATCATCCCACCGGAGCTCACTGACCCGCTCAACGCCGCCCAGGACCGCCAAAGCACCGCCGCCCGCGCTGTCGCCGCCGCCGCCGCCCCTGCTCCAACGCCGGCGAGCTACTCCCGGCCGTCCCCCACCCGAACAAGACCCCGAGGTAGCCCTCGCACCCCTGATCCTTCCCCGGCCCTCACCCCTCGCCGCCGGCGAGCCCCTCGCCGGAATTTTGGCCGGCCACCGTACCCGAGCCGCCCGAGGACCCAATTGCAGTAATTGAAATCTTTAGAAGGGTCTGCGCGTAAGATTTCAAGGACCCAGTTGTAAAAGAAAGATTCAAACCTAGATTCAAAATCAGTGAACTTGTAAAATTCGTATAAAATCGTAGAAAATTCAGAAAAATGCAAACTCAACTGTTCTGGAACCTTTAGGATAAACTCCATAACTTTTGTTACATGCATCTCCTCAGATTCTAGCTAATTTATGCTCTAAAATTAAATAGGCTGTTTAATGACCTTTATTCACAACCATTGTTGTAGACAAGTACTGGTCCTAAAAATTTTACAGTAGGAGGTTTACTTGTTATATAAGCCATTGTAAAAAGATCAGGCCCAAATTCCATCTCTATCTACACTTTTTTTGTTTTTTTAAACTTAGTTTCATACCATGTTTGGATAGAATTAATTGTCCCTGCAGTTAGGTTATGAATCACCTAACGAAACTTTTTCTATACTGGTGTAATGGTACCTAAATGCCATAGAAAAATTTAGAGACTTTTTATCTCACAAGAACCTATTTATTTGATTTAGGTGCTAATAACATACATTAAATCAAGAAAATAGTATCTTAGCTTGGAAAATTCTCATATTTTTACTAGACGATACTCAGTGGTAGAGGATGCTGTGTAAAAAGTTTCATGGACAAAAACCCTGTGTAGGATCCTGTAAAAATAAATCCTTGAATAACCTAGGTGTGTAATGTCATATTTACTATGCTCTGAAAACTGCATAATAAATCCTATAAAAATTACAGTAGCTCCTGCATGATGAAATCAAAGCCCTGTAAAAATCTTAGCCTCAGTTTTTGCACCTTTTGCTCTGTACAAAAAGAACAAGAATCTAGCAGCAACCATGTATTATATTTTTCATAATTAATCTGCTGCATGAAATTATCTGAAAATTTTACAGTAAGCTTATCTTTCCCTGATGTGCCTAGATCCAAGGTTTTTTGACCAGAAACTACTCGCTGTAGTAGCTACACTTAAATCATGTTTCCATGAGGAACATAAGTTCCCATGAACACCCACCCCACCTTGCTTAACGAAGTTACTTATTGTACTTTTCTTCTCTATTAAGGATTGCCCACGAATGATAAAGTAACTCACTTCACAACAAACTCATGTTTTACAAACTGCAACTTTATCGTGAAGGAAATCATGTCGTTTACCATCACCACTACTTACACTTATGCATTCATATAGAAACGACTACTCTCGCCAACGGGACTTACGAGCTGGTGCCCGAGTCCGAGAGTGCGCAGCGTGAAGCTCAAGTAAATCTAACTGAAGCTCTTGAAGACCCGAGCCCAAGTTCGGAAGAGCCCCAAGCTAACTGTTCACAAGAAGGCAAGCCCCGGAGCATGAACCCTATTTTCTAAACTTATGCAACTTATTACTCTACTTTTACTTGTGCATTAAGTTTATAGGAGTTAAATGAAAACTTAGTTGCATGATCCTAGGTACCCATGCTCTGAACACTAGATGCCAGGTTCGATAGAACGCTATGCTAATAGGACTCGGTAAAAGTCGAGTGATTTCCTGTCACCCGCGAGAAATTAGGAGTTGATTGTTTACTACATGCTGCAATCATAAGGACGACGGACGGGGCTATGGTACGATGTTTATGTTGATGATTGAGGCCCCGTCTGTTTAGTGAAAAATGCTAAGGCCGCAGTGTGTGGTAGTGGTGGTTAAGTCTTTGAACGTACTAACCACATGCCGAGAATATGGTAATCGGTAAGCTTAAGTACCGGATTGAACCGAGGCCGGAATATACTCCCCACTGTCTTGAATTCGTTCACATCTAGCTAATGGCGGGTGCATCGGCCGCCACGGCCCGACGTACCGAGGTCGGTGGGCCTGTTCCGTGAAGCGGGAATTGAAGGGAAAAGTTGCACGTGTGACTCTTGGAGTAACCATGTGACGTGTGTTTAGTGAAAAATGCTAAGGCCGCAGTGTGTGGTAGTGGTGGTTAAGTCTTTGAACGTACTAACCACATGCCGAGAATATGGTAATCGGTAAGCTTAAGTACCGGATTGAACCGAGGCCGGAATATACTCCCCACTGTCTTGAATTCGTTCACATCTAGCTAATGGCGGGTGCATCGGCCGCCACGGCCCGACGTACCGAGGTCGGTGGGCCTGTTCCGTGAAGCGGGAATTGAAGGGAAAAGTTGCACGTGTGACTCTTGGAGTAACCATGTGACGTGTGTTTAGGTTTCCCTTGCAAGGTTAAGAAATTCGATTCGAATCATCCGTTTCTCACGGCTATTGAGACTGCTTAATCCCTTTTACCACATAGAGTAAGAAGAGGAACAATGATGATGAATAAACTTGTTGGATGAAATTTAATGCTTCACCATGAATGATATTGGATAGCTGCTTATCTAGAATGGTTAACGAAACTAGAATCTTGAGCTAAAAGTTGAAAGTAAGGACCCACTCGTAGATGCTTTTCGGCAAAACAAACCCCTGAGCAAAAAGCCTCGCATGTCTAGGAGTCGGCTAAGTATACCCCCTAGTCGGGTAAGCCTTGCTGAGTATTAGTATACTCAGCCTTGCTGAGTATTAGTATACTCAGCCTTGCTTATGGCTCGTTTTCAGGTGAGACCTTCGAAGATATGATTGCTAGCTTGACCTGGTCGTGTACTCTTCCCCCGGTTGGTCGGTGGAATGGGATACGCCCCCGGCCAATGGAGATAATGCCGAGTGATGTCTCGTACGGGCTTCACAGAGACATCCTATATCGTTGAGTAGCTTTCGTTATTTTATTTCCGCTGCAACTTAAACTCTGAAGAACTTATTGGTTATGACCACTGAAGTACTTGGTTACTAAACTCAAACTTGGTTTGTAATATTCACCTATGATAATTTTGTAATATTTGCTGGAATGTGGTATTCTCTGGGCTCATCTTCGCATGAGCGTTTGTATGTATGGCTTCGATCCGCTTTACCGTGGTTGTATCGGGAGCTTACCCGACAGACCAGTGGATTACTCCGTTTGAAGTGTAAGGTTAACCTCGATTGCCCTAATGGTGATGGTTAATACACTTGAGCCGGATTAATTCAGGTGGTTCTGCCACAGCTGGTATCAGAGCCGTAGCTGGTGCCACAGCTGGTAACAGCTGGCACCAGAGCCGAAATGCATACACCAGAGAATGCGACAAGCCTTAAAAACTCGTTTTCCTAAAAAATTGACTAGAAGGATGTGTTGCGAAATACGTTGGTGCGCTAAGGATGGTACCTAGTTCGTAAAGCCCTAAGGGATTATTGGGAAAGTTACTAGGTGGCTATCTAACTTATAAAATATTATCAACTGACTTCCAGCACATTACTTTCTGTCAAAACTTACTTTCATGCACAACCGACCTTAAATTCTGTAACGACGCACTCATCGCTAAGGTAAGAAGGTAAGAATCCTCAGCCAACTGAGAGAGCTTGGCCTTCCTGTCGGTGATGCGAACCGAACGCTACCCTCAAGCAGTGGCTTACTTGAGGTGCTGCCAATATGCCAACTGTTAGTTGAATATATTGGGAGTAGAAGGTTTGGCGCAGGGTATGGCGATCGCTGTTCATATCCCCGTCTCATGACGGTACCCCCGTGAATACGCTATCTCGATAGCGTATGTTAACGTCGTCTGTACGGCGGAAATTGTACAGATATCGTTTCTATAAGTAAACGGTAATGAATACGGACGCTTTCATGAGTGCTGGCATGAAAGGTTCATGAAATATATGTGCTCTATCAATCTTCTGCAGGTACACTAACCGCGATTACGATAAGTTAAAGACGGTTAGAAAATCTCGACTAGCTATTATAGTGAGAGGCGTATCATGTATGCCACCGAAACTATCTTCGTAAGACAAAAAGTTATTTGGCAATTATTTTATTTGGTGAGGACGAATAGGACGTGCATGCATCATGACCAAATATATCTGAAATTGAAAATGTGATGCGTAAGAGTGGCAAGGTTCATGCGCCCACACGATTGATTTGCATAAGGACTATCTAGCGAATCTGTCACAAATCTGCCATGACCAAAAAGAGAGAATTATTGATCAGAGAAAATGACCTTTTCTGGTAAAGTTCATGTTGAAAGAATTGTTCCAAATTTTGTGTTCTATCTCCTGTTCAAAAATGAAAAATTCTGAACTTATGGATAGTAAGAAATAACAGAAACCATGGAATGTCAGAATTCTGTCCAGAATAAGCACTTCTGCCCCTTAAATTTTTATGCCCCCTTCCTACAGTTTTCTACAAAAGAGTACAACACAAAACTTGTTCCAAATTTACCCAGGTAGCTTCTGTTAAAATTTGGTAAATTTTGGCTGGGTAGATTTTCCCTGGTGCACGAAACTCTAGCCCTCTGTTCACTGAAAATTCTGGGTAGACAGAGAAGTAAGACCTTAAGGGAACAGCCATCTTAGAGCCTAATCCAGCCAAAGTGTTGAATAGAAAAGTGGTGCACAAATACCTTAGGAGTGTTCTGGTGAAATTTGAGAATTTTTGGACATGAACTGTGGAAGTTATCGTTATTTTTGCACTCTATACAGAATCTGTCCATGTGCTTTTCACACTTTTTCTTGGTCTCACTCCATTTGATCTTTTGTTCAGATGGCCGAGACAGCTGCCATGATGGTGGATGAGGATGGACGCGTTCACTCACACTGTCTCCACTGGGAGGGCTTCCCCTCTATTTTGTGGGACGTGTTGAGCACCGTGGGCTATCCAATTCCCCCACGTTACGCCGGACTGGAGTTTGCAGAGAATGGAGTTACCCAGTGTCGTGTCAACGTGACCATTTTTCCGCACCCGCTACACCCGGAGTGGCCCGCCTTGGAGATTGAGGCTGTTGGTCACCGTTTGGCCGATACTTGGGAGCTTGCAGCCATGAGGGCGCTCACCACTTTTTGTGCACAGCGTCCCGAGGTTGTCACACTCGGTCCCATTGGTTTGTTTCCTGCTGCCCAGGACAACGACCCTTTTTGGCTTGACAGGGTGCAGATTCACAATACTTGGTGGAATTTCATGCCCAGGAGACCATCGATACCTTCGTGCGGTGCATGAGTGCACTCTACCGACTTCAGACTCTCCAGAGTCAGGCGCTTGAGCAGCTCACTGATCTTGCACAGGCCTACCACATGATGGCAGATACCAGGGATGAGCAGATTAAGGAGCTCAGTAAGGATCCTGAGGACAGAGATGCTCAGATTGGCCAACTTGAGGGCCAAATTCAGGAGCAGGACACTCTCATGGGTGAGAGAGATGACATGATAGTACACTTGGAGGAGCAGCTCCATGATCTGAACCTTGAGTTGGAGGATGCTAATGAGCACATTCAGTGGCACCATGATCAGAATGACCATCCCCATGAGGAGGAGCCACAGGAGGTTGACAGTGCCTCCGGTATGGATTTCGAGGATGAGGTACCACAGGCACCTCCGATGGGAGCTCACTCTCCTACTCACAGCGAGTCGTCCGTCAACGACCTGGATGACTTCTAGATGATGACCTAGAAGGACTTTTGCACATACTCCTCGATAGGGTAGCCTAACTTTTGGCAAGTGTTGTGATAGGCTAACTAGGAGTTGAGTAACTCTTTTGTGATGGGTACACTTGAAGCATGTGGATACCCTCAGCATGTAAGGAACGGCGATAAACTTGGGTGATTTCGTTGTAAGTTGGTAAACGATGAAATCCACAATCGCTGAAACTTGTCGGGAATTTTATCCATGTCTCCTTACATTTCTGAGCTGAGAGTTGAATACCAAACTTATCCTGAATTCTGTGATCTAGGTTCTCACAAAATTTCAGCTCTAGTGGATCTTGCTAGTTTGAGTTATAGGCAAAACATCACCTATCGATCTGCTGAAAAACAGCTGAGACAGTAAGGCAAAGGACGAGCCTTTCGACCATCTTAGCTATAGTTCTAGCACCTGAGTTAAATACCAAAGTGGTGCATCCCTAAGTTCTCTAACTACTACCAAAGTATGAGATGTTTTGGATGGACCCACAGCAAGCTATGATTTTTCTCGTAGCAAATAGAAATTCTGTCCATACTTCTATCTGTGATTTCGGAAGTCTATGACTACACTAATCCTTTATGAATCGAGGAAGCAATATGGATCACGTTGTTAATGAAGAACATTCGCCTTTTCAGATGGTTGGAGCAACCCGTGGTAACCCGGATGGTTTTGGTGCTAGCGCAAGTGGATCACAACCACAGCCGCCGCCGCCACCCAGCTTGGTTGAAGTAATGGCCGCTCAAACCGAGTTGCTTCGCCAGCTCGTGCAAGGACAGCACCAGCAGCGGGGTGGGCACAATGCTCACCACCCCCAAGCTGCAGGATATACGGATTTTCTGGGGACCCAGCCTCCCTTGTTCCATAAGACAGAGGAACCCTTGGACGCAGACGCATGGATTTGCACCATCGAATCCAAGTTCACACTACTTGTGGCCCCATGCTCAGAGGCCAACAAGGCCCGCTTTGCCGCGCAGCAGCTTCGCGGTACGGCTCATCTATGGTGGGACCACTATTTTGCTATGCTCCCCGCTGATCACATTGTCACCTGGGATGAATTCAAGACTGCGTTCCGGGCACACCATATTCCCGAAGGTCTCATGGAAAGAAAGCTAAATGAGTTTTTAGCTCTCACTCAGGGTAACCGCACTGTACTTCAGTATGCTCAGGCCTTCAACAACCTGTGCCAATACGCGGGATATCACGCAGACACAGATGCCAAGAAGCGTGATCGTTTCCGTAGAGGTCTGAGTACTAAACTCAAGGAACGATTGAATCTTGTCAAAGCCGATACATATAATGAGCTAGTCAACATGGCCATCACTCAAGAGGACTGTATTGAGGCTCATCATGCTGAAAAGAAGAGAAAGGCGCCAGCTGGACCCTCGGGTGCTCAGCCACCGAGGTATCGCTTGGTGCGAAATGCTGCGCCTACAGCTCCACCGAAAGCCCCTCAGCCAGGGCGTTGGATTATTAGGCCCCCGCAACAAGGTGTTGTACGACCCCCTATGCCTCAACAAACTGGACCCCGGCCCGCTACTCAGCAGTTTGTTCGACCGAGCATCACCAATCGTTGTTTCAAGTGCGGGAGTTCCAGTCATTTCGCGCGCGAATGACCTCAACCCAGGCTGCCAAATCAGGGCCAGGACTCTAACCAGAACAATAAGAACAAAGGCAAGAGGCAGACCCTCCAGGTCAAACAAGGACGGATCAACTTCGCCACCCTTGCAGAACTTCCTGAAGCAGCACCAGTGATGACGGGTACATTCTCTATCCATAACAAGCCTGCAGTCATATTGTTTGATTCTGGTGCATCACATAGTTTCATTAGTGCAAAGTTTGGTGCAAAAGTAGGCTTGAATGTTTGTCACACCAAAGGGTCGTATATGATATCAACACCGGGTGGAAAAATTGCTTCCAACCAAATAATAAGGCTGGTACCGATAAAATTGGGGAGTAAAGACATCAAAACAGATCTCGTACTTTTACCCCTTGACGGCATGGATATTATTTTGGGAATGAACTGGATGACCATGCATGAAGTCACACTGGACCTTTCTTCCCGAGCTGTGGAAATAAATTCACCTAGTCACGGAGCCACCACCCTTTACCTACCATTCCTGGATTGCACGAATTCCTGTGCTTACATGATGGAAGGACTTAAGCAAGAGGATATACCTGTGGTAAACGAGTATGCCGACGTTTTTCCGGATGACTTACCAGGAATGCCACCGGATAGGGATATTGAGTTCATCATTGAACTGCAACCGGGCACTACACCTATATCCAAAAGACCATATAGGATGCCCCCTAAAGAATTGGCAGAGCTGAAAATTCAACTCCAAGAACTACTGGACAAAGGTTTGATTCGCCCTAGCGCGTCACCTTGGGGATGTCCGGCCCTTTTTGTAAAGAAAAAGGATGACAGTTTAAGACTATGTGTGGACTACCGACCTCTCAATGCGGTAACTATTAAAAATAAATACCCACTTCCTCGTATCGATGTACTCTTCGATCAATTAGCTGGAGCCAGAGTCTTCTCAAAAATTGATCTTCATTCGGGATATCATCAGATCAAGATTCGCCCATGTGATATTTCGAAGACTGCCTTTTCCACACGATATGGACTATATGAATTCTTGGTCATGTCCTTCGGACTCACCAATGCCCCCGCCTACTTTATGTATCTCATGAATTCGGTATTCATGCCCGAACTTGACAAATTCGTCGTAGTGTTCATCGACGACATCCTTATCTATTCCAAGGATGAGGAAGAGCATGCCAAGCACCTTCGCATTGTTCTTCAGCGACTCAGAGACCATCAGCTCTATGCTAAGTTTTCTAAGTGTGAATTCTGGTTGGATACCGTAAAGTTCTTGGGTCACACGATCTCCAGCGAAGGTATAGCTGTTGACCCCAGCAAGGTACAAGAGGTGATGGATTGGAAACCCCCTACCTCTGTTCATCAGATTCGCAGTTTTCTCGGCTTAGCCGGTTACTACCGTCGCTTCATCCTGGATTTCTCTCGAATTGCTAAGCCCATGACTGAACTGTTGAAGAAGGAAGTAAAGTTTGTATGGAATGAGAAATGTGAAGAAGCTTTCCACACTCTCAGAGAGCATCTGACTACTGCACCTGTGTTAGCTCAACCCGATAATACCAAGTCGTTCGATGTGTATTGTGACGCATCGGGTACTGGTCTAGGATGTGTGCTTATGCAAGAGAATCGAGTGATTGCGTATGCCTCACGAGCCCTTTGGCCCCACGAGCAGAATTATCCCACTCATGATCTTGAGCTTGCAGCTGTCATTCACGCTCTGAAAATATGGAGGCACTATCTCATGGGTACACAGTGCAATATCTACACTGATCATAAGAGTCTCAAGTATATCTTCACACAAGCCGATCTGAATATGAGACAACGAAGATGGCTAGAATTAATCAAGGATTATGACCTTGAAGTGCACTATCACCCCGGCAAGGCTAATGTAGTCGCGGATGCACTAAGCCGCAAGTCCCATTGCCATTGCTTATCCATGGAATCCTACAATGAGACATTGTGCGCAGAAATGAGGAAGCTTAACATGGAAATGGTTTCCCAAGGCACTCTAAATCACATCTCAGTTGAGCCCACTCTTCACGACCAAATCGTCATGGCACAACTACATGATGAAGGAATTAAGATCATCAAACAAAAACTCTCTCTAGGTGAGGAGAAGTATAAATGTTTCCGCCAAGACCATAAGGGAGTTCTATGGTTCGAAAGTCGTATGGTCGTTCCGAAGAATCGTGAACTCCGCAAGCAAATTCTCGATGAGGCACATCTTTCCAAATTCTCTATCGACCCCCGCAGTAGCAAAATGTATCAAGACCTAAGGCAAAACTTCTGGTGGACTAGAATGAAAAGAGAAATTGCTACGTATGTCTCAGAATGTGACACGTGCCAGAGAGTAAAAGCTAGCCACTTGAAAGTAGCCGGTACACTTCAACCGTTACCTATACCATCCTGGAAGTGGGAAGACATAAGTATGGACTTCATCGTTGGACTACCAAACACTTCCCAGAAACATGATTCCATATGGGTTATCGTTGATAGACTCACAAAGACGGCACATTTCCTTCCGGTACACACCACCAATTCTGCCAAGAAATATGCCGAGATTTACCTTGATCGTATTGTTTGCCTACATGGAATACCCAAGACAATTATTTCTGATCGTGGTATTCAGTTTGTAGCACGCTTTTGGGAACAACTGCAAACGTCTCTTGGTACTAAACTGATTCGCAGCTCAGCATACCATCCTCAGACTGACGGACAAACGGAAAGAGTAAACCAAATTCTTGAAGACATGCTGAGAGCTTGCGTCATTCACTATGACAAGAATTGGGACAAATGTCTACCCCTAGCAGAGTTCTCGTACAACAATAGCTATCAAACGAGTTTGAAAATGGCACCATTTGAGGCCCTGTACGGACGAAGGTGTCGAACTCCTTTGAGCTGGTCACAAACCGGAGAACGTAAAATAATTGGACCCGACCTGGTAATCGAGGCACAGGAGAAAGTAAAAGTAATACAAGCAAATCTTAAAACCGCACAAGCCCGACAAAAGAGCTATTCCGACAAAAGGAGAAAGCCCCTAAAATTCGAAGTTGGCGATCATGTCTATCTTCGAGTTTCACCAACCAAGGGAGTGCAAAGATTCGGAATCAAAGGCAAACTAGCTCCCCGTTATGTTGGTCCTTACGAAATCATTGAGAACTGCGGACCCGTAGCCTACAAATTACGACTGCCCCCTCAGCTCACGGCCACCCATGATGTCTTCCACGTATCTCAACTCAAGAAGTGTATTCGAGTCCCTACCGAGATTGTGGAACAACAAGAAATATTGGTAGAACCCGACCTCTCGTATGTCGAACACCCGGTTAAAATTTTGGATCGAAAAGAAAGAGGGACCAGGAGGAAAGTGATTAAAATGTATAAAGTTCAATGGAATCATCACACTGAAGAAGAAGCCACCTGGGAAACCGAGAGCTACCTAAACCAAAATTTCCCTGGTTTTCTTATCTCAACCACTGGTATGTGCACCCCTGTCCACACTAAGATGTACCATCCTCAGACTGACGGACAAACGGAAAGAGTAAACCAAATTCTTGAAGACATGCTGAGAGCTTGCGTCATTCACTATGACAAGAATTGGGACAAATGTCTACCCCTAGCAGAGTTCTCGTACAACAATAGCTATCAAACGAGTTTGAAAATGGCACCATTTGAGGCCCTGTACGGACGAAGGTGTCGAACTCCTTTGAGCTGGTCACAAACCGGAGAACGTAAAATAATTGGACCCGACCTGGTAATCGAGGCACAGGAGAAAGTAAAAGTAATACAAGCAAATCTTAAAGCCGCACAAGCCCGACAAAAGAGCTATTCCGACAAAAGGAGAAAGCCCCTAAAATTCGAAGTTGGCGATCATGTCTATCTTCGAGTTTCACCAACCAAGGGAGTGCAAAGATTCGGAATCAAAGGCAAACTAGCTCCCCGTTATGTTGGTCCTTACGAAATCATTGAGAACTGCGGACCCGTAGCCTACAAATTACGACTGCCCCCTCAGCTCACGGCCACCCATGATGTCTTCCACGTATCTCAACTCAAGAAGTGTATTCGAGTCCCTACCGAGATTGTGGAACAACAAGAAATATTGGTAGAACCCGACCTCTCGTATGTCGAACACCCGGTTAAAATTTTGGATCGAAAAGAAAGAGGGACCAGGAGGAAAGTGATTAAAATGTATAAAGTTCAATGGAATCATCACACTGAAGAAGAAGCCACCTGGGAAACCGAGAGCTACCTAAACCAAAATTTCCCTGGTTTTCTTATCTCAACCACTTGTATGTGCACCCCTGTCCACACTAAGATGTACCGAATCTCGGGGCGAGATTCTTGTTAAGGGGGGAAGGCTGTAACAACCCTAATAAATTACGTTTCTAAAGCAATGTCATTAGCCCAACCCTATGCTTAACCAACTAACAAAAAGGGTGAAAAGAATTAGAACAAGTTAAGTTGAAATTCAAATTGAAATTGGGCACATTTGAATACCTTTAAATTTTTAAATTAACTTTCAAACCACAAGCCAAATGAGGTGTTGCCTGAAACCAAACTTGTAGAACGTTTTATTCTGAACAACATTCATGTTCAAAAGTTTTTGAAATTCAAATTAGAAAGTGGAGAAAACATCCTGTTTGCAACCAGCCCCCTGGAACTTTTCAAATTCTCGCAAAAAGGTCCTTCATCCCTCTCTCTCTCTCCCCTCCCCGCCCGACAGCCCGGCCAGGTGGCCGGCGATGCCTGACCGGCGCAAGCCGCCAGGCCAATGGCCGCCGGCCCTCGCCCCCAAGCCCGGCTTTGCCCCCTCCCCACCGCCGCGCTGCCCAGTCCGCGCTCGCCGCGCGCGCCGCACTGCCCAGCCTCTGCTTGCCGCCCGCCGCGCCCAACGGCCGCGCCGCGCCGTGCCGCACCGCCCGCCGCGACCCGCCCGTCGCTACGCTTGCCGCCCGCCCGAGCCGCTGCTTCAGCTGCCCTCCAACCCCCGTGCCGCGTTATCTCCTCGCTCCCCCACGCAAATCTCCGGCCGCCAGTCGCGCGCTCCGCCCTCCGCACGCCGCGCCGGTGTCCTGATGCCGCCCATCGTGGCCAGTGGCACGCCATCGCCGTGCCTCCACCCCTGCACGTCGCCCGGCACCCCTACCTCCCTCCTGCCCCTATAAAAGTCGCCCCAGGCCGCCCGCGCGAGGTGCCAGCCACCAGAGAACGCCCGCCGCCGCCATTGTCGCCGCCGAGCTCCACCCGCTCGTGGACAGCCTCCCACAGCCGCCCCCTGCCCAAATTGAAGTGTCAGCCACCACCACATCATCCCACCGGAGCTCACCGACCCGCTCAACGCCGCCCAGGACCGCCGGAGCACCGCCGCCCGTGCTGCCGCCGCCGCCGCCGCCCCTGCTCCAACGCCGGCGAGCTCCTCCCGGCCGTCCCCCACCCGAACAAGACCCCCACGAGGTAGCCCTCGCACCCCTGATCCTTCCCCGGCCCTCACCCCTCGCCGCCGGCGAGCCCCTCGCTGGAATTTTGGCCGGCCACCGTACCCGAGCCGCCCGAGGACCCAATTGCAGTAATTAAAATCTTTAGAAGGGTCTGCGCGTAAGATTTCAAGGACCCAGTTGTAAAAGAAAGATTCAAACCTAGATTCAAAATCAGTGAACTTGTAAAATTCGTATAAAATCGTAGAAAATTCAGAAAAATGCAAACTCAACTGTTCCGAAACCTTTAGGATAAACTCCACAACTTTTGTTACATGCATCTCCTCAGATTGTAGCTAATTTATGCTCTAAAATTAAATAGGCTGTTTAAAGACCTTTATTCACAACCATTGTTGTAGACAAGTACTGGTCCTGAAAATTTTATAGTAGGAGGTTTACTTATTATATAAGCCATTGTAAAAAGATCAGGCCCAAATTCCATCTCTATCTACACTTTTTTTTTAAACTTAGTTTCATACCATGTTTGGATAGAATTAATTGTCCCTGCAGTTAGGTTATGAATCACCTAACGAAACTTTTTCTATACTGGTGTAATGGTACCTAAATGCCGTAGAAAAATTTAGAGACTTTTTATCTGACAGGAACCGATTTATTTGATTTAGGTGCTAATAACATACATTAAATCAAGAAAACAGTATCTTAGCTTAGAAAATTCTCATATTTTTACTAGAAGATAATCAGTGGTAGCGGATGCTGTGTAAAACGTTTCATGGACAAAAACCCTGTGTAGGGTCCTGTAAAAATAAATCCTTGAATAACCTAGGTGTGTAATGTCATATTTACTATGCTCTGAAAACTGCATAATAAATCCTATAAAAATTACAGTAGCTCCTACATGATTAAATCAAAGCCCTGTAAAAATCTTAGTCTCAGGTTTTGCACCATTTGTTCTGTACAAAAAGAACAAGAATCTAGCAGCAACCATGTATTATATTTTTCATAATTAATCTGCTGCATGAAAATATCTGAAAATTTTACAGTAAGCTTATCTTTCCCTGTTGTGCCTAGATCCAAGGTTTCATGACCAGAAACTACTCTCTGTAGTAGTTACACTTAAATCATGTTTCCATGAGGAACATAAGTTCCCATGAACACCCACCCCCCCTGCTTAACGAAGTTACTTATTGTACTATTCTACTCTAATAATGATTGCCCACGAATGATAAAGTAACTCACTTCACAACAAAACTCATGTTTTACAGACTGCAACTTTATCGTGAAGGAAATCATGTCATTTACCATCACCACAACTTACACTTGTGCATTCATGTAGAAACGACTACTCTCGCCGACGGAACTTACGAGCTGGTGCCCGAGTCCGAGAGTGAGCAGCGAGAAGCCCAGGCAAATTTAACTGAAGCAGTTGAAGACCCGGGTCAACGTTCAGACGATCCCCGGACTAACTTTGCACAAGAAGGCAAGCCCCGGAGCATAACCCTATTCCTTTCCTAAAATATGCAACTCATTACTCTCTTGCTTGTGCATTAAGTTTATAGGAGTTGAATGAAAACTTAGTTGCATGATGTTAGGAACCCATGCTTGAACACTAGATGTAAGGTTCGATAGAATGCTGTGCTAATAGGACTCCGGTAAAAGCCGAGTGATTTCCTGTCACTCGCGAGAAAATAGGAGTTGAATGTTTACTGCACACTGCAATCATAAGGACAACGGACGGGCTATGGTACGATGTTTACAATTGAGGCCCGTCTGTTTAGTGAAAAATGCTAAGGCCGCAGTGTGTGGTAGTGGTGGTTAAGTCTTTGAACGTACTAACCACATGCCGAGAATATGGTAATCGGTAAGCTTAAGTACCTGATTGGCCCGGCAAGTGGACGACAACCTACCCTTTGAACTTCGGTCCCATGTGCATATGGCGAGTGCAGAGAGTGGTCACGACCCGGCGCCGAACCGTGGCGTGGGGCTCTTGTACTCTCGGAGGATAGATCCGATCCATGTGCATATGGCGAGTGCACGAGTGGTCACGACCCGGCGCCGAACCATGGCGTGGGGCTCTTGTACTCTTAGAGGGTAGCTCCGATCCACAACCCGGAAAGAAAGGGGAAAAGTTGCACGTGTGACTCTAGGAGTAACCACGTGACGTGTGTTTAGGTTTCCCTTGCAAGGTTAAGAAATTTGGTTCGAATCGTCCGTTTCTCACGGCTATTGAGACTGCTTAATCCCTTTTAGCACACAGAGTAAGAAGAGGAACAATGATGATGAATAAACTTGTTGGATGAAATTTAATGCTTCACCATGATTGATATTGGATAGCTGCTTATCTAGAATGGTTAATGAAACTAGAATCTTGAGGTAAAAGTTGAAAGTAAGGACCCACTCATATATGCTTTTCGGCAAAACAAACCCCTGAGCCAAAAAGCCTTGCATGTCTAGAGTCGGTGGAGTAGATTCCACTACACGGGTAAGCCTTGCTGAGTATTAGTATACTCAGCCTTGCTTGTGGCTTGTTTTCAGGTGAAACTTTCGAGGACATGATTGCTAGCTTGACTTGGCCCTGCACTCTTCCCCCTGGTTGGTCGGTGGAATGGGATACGCCCCCGGCCAATGGAGATAATGCCGAGTGATGTCTCGTACGCGCTTCATCGAGACACCCTGTATCGTCGAGTAGCTTTTGTCATTTTATTTCCGCTGCAACTTAAACTCTGAAGAACTTAACGGTTATGATCACTGAAGTACTTGGTTACTAAACTCAAACATGGTTTGTAATATTCACTTATGATAATTTTTGTAATATCTGCTGGAATGTGGTATTCTCTGGGCTCATCTTCGCATGAGCATTGGTATGTGTGGCTTCGATCCGCTTTACCGTGGTTGTATCGGGAGGTTACCCGACAGACCAATGGATTACTCCGTTTGAAGTGTAAGGTTAACCGAGATTGCCCTAAGGGTGATGGTTAATACACTTGAGCCGGATTAATTCAGGTGGTTCTGCCACACAAAGTGTCTTCATATCATCCACAAGAGGTCTGAGATACACATCGATGTCAATCCCTGGCTGTTGGGGGCCTGAGATGAGAATTGGCATCATCATGTATTTCCTCTTGTTACACAACCATGGCGGAAGATTGTAGATTGATAACAGCACCGGCCAAACGCTATGTGAGCTGCTCATTTAACCAAACGGGTTCATCCCGTCAATGCTTAGTACAAACCGAAGTTTCCTCGGGTCCCCGGCAAACTTTTTATACTTCCAATCAATGTTGTGCCATTGCGTTGAATCTGCCGGGTGGCGTATATAGTCATCTATCTTGCGGCCCTCCATATGCCAATGCATGAGCTCCGCATCCTTTCTTGATGCAAACAAACGCATCAGCCGAGGAATTAATGGAAAATACCAGGCCACCTTCTGGGGAGCTCCGTGCGCCCTTTCCTCATCATACCCATCAATCCTTCATTTGTATCGAGGGGTTCCACACTCTAGGCAATGGGTGAGACCTGCATTGTCTCCATGAAATAGGACACAGTTGTTCTTGCAAGCATGGATCTTTTCAACCTCCATTCCCATAGGGAAAATAGTCCTCTTCACCTCATAAGTGGTCATCGGGATCTCATTCTCCTCAGGAAGCATGTCTGTCGGATTTGCACTCCGACAAGTCTGCCTAGGGTAGCCCCAAGAAGTAGATTTGTAGGCGAGGTGCATCGAAGAGAGCCGTGAGCTTGATGGTAACACGAGGACGCAAGGACTTAGACAAGTTCGGGCCGCACGGAGCGTAATACCCTACGTCCTGTGTTCGGGGGTTTATATTATTCCAATCCAACGGGCAGATCCAACCTGATCCGAAAATCCTTGGATCTGCCCCGATGTTTACTCAACTGCACAGCCTATCCTCCAGAGCCGTTTTTCCTTTTACTGCCACCATCAAATCCTTTGTTAACATTTCCCCTCCTACCTCAGGGAAAGGAAGGGATGCTCCTGAGATTGATTCGAAATTCAAAAACGGA
Organism: Panicum miliaceum; assembly: GCA_032594955.1. Classification (NCBI taxonomy): domain Eukaryota; kingdom Viridiplantae; phylum Streptophyta; class Magnoliopsida; order Poales; family Poaceae; genus Panicum; species Panicum miliaceum. The sequence goes on along the minus strand of CM064060.1, from coordinate 24,543,918 downwards.
GGAGAAGCTGAACGGCCCGTTAGGGTTACGGCCGATATAAAATTGATCAGCTCGGCGCAACCTTATCCGTTTACACCCTTTCATCTCTGCCGCCACCGAGTGTTCCAGATCTCTCCCAGCCCTTCTCCTGAGCACTCGCCTCCCAAGCGATTGACCGCCCCTTCTCCACCGCCACTCGCCTCGAGCAGAAATGGCCAGAGAGGTGCTTGCAAAAGCTGCTGCCGCCGCCGCGCGGCCAGCCCCAGAGCTGGCCTAGTCCCCGAGCACCGTGACTGACGCTGACATTGAGGCACTCGTGGCGCAGGGCCTGCTACCGGAGAAGGTGATCTCCGAGTGGCGGAGATGCACTGGGGAGCCATTCCCCTTGGAGGGCCGAATGGAGACAGTCGTCTTCCGGTCCTTCTACGAGAAGGGGTTCGGCGTGCCATCGGGGGCGATCTTCCGGGGGCTTCTTCACTACTACGAGCTGGAGGCGACACACCTCACGCCCATCTCCATCACACAGATCGCGACCTTCATCCATCTGTCCGAGGGGTTCTTGGGGATCGCGCCCCACTTCAACCTGAGGATGGCCCTGTACCACCTGCGGGCGTATCCAAACAAGGATACGCCGGATGTGGTCGGCGGGGCCGCCTTCTCACTCCGTCAGGGGGGAAAGTACCCCGAGGCTGTCTTCAAGGATAGCAACAATAGATGGGCGGAGGAGTGGTTCGTGGTTGCGAACCCTGCTCCTGGCCTCCCACCCCGCACCGGCCTCCCGCCGGTCCTGAACGCCAGGTGGGAGGAGAAGCGCACCGAGGAGGAGATGGTGGAGGTTGCGGCGCGGCTGGCCGAGCTGCAGAAGCTCAACGTTGACAAGCTGATCGGCGCCATGGTGGCGCTGTCGTTCGCGAAGTGGCTGACCCAGCCGATCCAGGAGCGGGTCCATCCCGGCTACGAGTACTCGGGCCGCGAGGACCCGACTCGCGGGCAGAACCACAAGGTCTCGCGCGACGAGGCCTACAAGCGGGTCATGCTGATCGTGAGCAGGGAGATCCGCGATATGGTCTACCCGAAGGCATACTGCCTGAAGCGGCCCACCACCGAGGTAAGCACTTTGCTCATAGAGTTGTTTTTCCTTCACGCCGAGTGGTTTTTGATCCGAGTAGTTCTTCGCCGAGTCATTTTGCCGTTGATGTCAACCGTTGGGTTGTAACACCACTCGGCTTTTGCAGGAAAAAATTATGTCATTCTGGTGCCCTCCGCCGCTGCCGGAGGGGCAGCAGGGCAATGCTGTTGATTTGCCCACCGAGCTAGCACTGCCGGCTGCGGATATTGGAAGTTTCTCGTCCGACTCCTCCATTGGGAGCGAGTCGGACGATGTTGTTGAAGTATCAGGGCTGGCGGCTAGTGCCAGCCCCACCATGAAAAATGGCGCCCCACCCGAAAGATGGCCGCGTTGAAGACCTAGAGGGGTGGGGTGGCGCCGCGAGGTCGGAGCTCGACCCCTTCGTGTGCGGGCCGGTGGGAAGCGGAGGCCGCGATGGAGAAGGACGGCCTTACCACCCCAAACCAGAGGAGGGGGACTAGGAGGAGGAGCAGAGGCGGCTAGCGGGGTCGCCAGCTCGGGTAGCGCAGTCGCTGCCCTCCGCCGTGCCGCTGAAGATGAGCTTCAGCGTGCGACGGACTGACAGGTATGTGTATGGCGTCTTGCACATGTTAATTTGGCTCGTTTTCTTGGTTTCAATTCTAAGTCGATGAGTCAACTTGTAGGAGGGCGTCGCTCAGCGGCGCCAAGCGCAAGGCGGAGGAGTCCACCCATGAGGCCAGTTCGGTTGAGGTGGCTAAGGGGGAGGTGGTCCGGCGGGGCGGCCATTGGCTCGCCCTCGATTGACCGAGGGGGCAGCAGCCAAGGCCGAGGAGGCCAAGGAGGAGGGGGTGGCGTCAAAGCCGCCGCAAGGTGACGATGTCGTGCCACTGGAGGTCGCACCAGGGGACAGGGCTAAGGCAGGGGTCGTTGAGGACCCTGCCGACCCAGACACGGTGCCCTGGGTCATTGCTCCCACACTCCCTGCTACCCAACAGCCGCTTGAGGAGAAGGCGCTGGAGGAGGAGGCGGTGGTAACCAAGTAAGCGCTGCTGGAGGCTGCTCAGCGCGCTGCTGAGGCAACCTAGGTGAGTCTTTGGATTTTTTGCTTAGATGCCGGGGCATGTAGCTTGATGCGCCTTGCTGGTGCAGGCTTTGGCCGACCTGAGTCAGGGACCTGCGAGCCAGCTCGAGGCGGGAGATGGGTCGGTGAGCCGAGTCCTCATCTGGAGGAGAGGCTGCGGGCGCTGAAGCGGCGCCATTCCAAGGCCTCAAATAAGCAGTCGGCAGAGCGGAAAGATTTGGTTTTGGACTCGTCTTCCTTTTTGGCTGCCCGACTTGCCGTGAGGGGCTGATGCCTGGGGCTTTGCAGAGCTGAAGGAGGCCAACGAGACGATGGCCTGGGAGCTCAAGGTCGTCGTTGCAGCGAACGATGAGCTACACCGGCTGAGGTAGGGCGCAAAGGGCTGGGAGTCTCTCACAGTGGAGAAGCTCCGGCTCGAGAAGCAACGCTGCAAAGGTAACTGCCCTTGTTCTATAAGATTGCCTGTTCTGTCGAGTCGCTAGTACTGATACGAGTATTTTTCGCATCAACGGAGTCCCGTTTGGCCGACGCCTGGGCGGACCTCGACCAGCTGATGGCAAAGATCGACGTCGTGCTTGTTGTGTTTGAACCGGAGGGGGTTGCCCTGGCAGACGATGCGGCGCGGCGCCTAGACGCTGCGCGGGAGCGCCTCAAGGTCTTCGTTAGGAAGATGGCCAAGGACACGGTGCAGTTTGCAAAGGCCCTCGTGTTGTCCCACAACCCTGAGGCGGACCTAGATCCCCTGGGTGAGGGCGTCGTGGAGGACTGCACCGACACCGAGTGGGACACCCATTTGGCCATTGTTGGACCCCTCGCCGAGCGCATCATGGGACAAGTGAACATGTAGAAAGTCGTTAATGGGGCAGAAACATTATGGGGCCAAGTGTTGGCCAAAAAACAATGTTTCGTAACTGAGTAGTTTCCTGATTTGGCTGAGTTGTTAGGATGCCGACCCGTGATGTGCTCTTGTCCATTGTGCAGAGAGCTAGTCATCAGACGCGTGATGGGCGCGGGTGATGTAGATTGGTTCCAGGACGCACCGGGTTGTGATCAGTCCACCACTCGGTTAGGTTAGTTATTTGACGCAAACGAAACTGGTTCGAGTTGGCATGGCCGAGTCGCAGCCCCTGAGCGTGCTGGACGAGTTGGAGAGGGCTATACCAGGTCGTTTTTTAGGTGCGAAAGAGAAATAGAATATAGAAATACAAAGGCGATGAAATGCTCTTATCATTATCAGAAAGGTTGGGGTACATAGCTGCGAGCTTTTCTCACAGGTAGAAGCGCTGAAGGTGCTCAATGTTCCATGGATTGCCTACGTTTGTGCCATCTTCCGTCTGCAGGCGGTCGGTGCCGGGATCGACGACCTCGCTGATGACAAAAGGACCTTCCCATGGGGAAGATAACTTGTGTGCACCTGTATTAGACTGGATGCGGCGCAGTACCATGTTGCCTATGTTGAAGTCTCGCTCCTGCACATTCCGGTCGTGGTAGCGCCTGAGCTGTTATTAGTGGCGTGCGTGCTGCAAGGCACCTGTGATGCGATGTTCCTCGACTAGGTCGATGTCATGGCGCCGAGTCGTTTCCGCTTCACCTTCCACATAGTTTTGGATGCGCGGGGCACCAAAGGTTATGTCACTCGGGAGGACAGCCTCTGAGCCAAACACTAGGAAGAAGGGAGAGTAGCTGGTGGCTCGGCTCTTTTGGGTACGTAGGCCTCAAACGACTTGTGGCAATTCTTGGATCCACTTGGGACCGAATTTCTCGAGTGGGTTGAAGACATGCCATTGGCGCGCTCCACTTGACCGTTGCACCTTGGGTGAACCACGGAGGAGTAGTAGACGTCGATGCAATGATCCAGGTAGTGCTCCCAAAATGCACCTCCAGCGAACGATGTGCCCAGGTTGGTGATGATCCTGTTGGGCACTCCGAACCTGTGGGAGATTTCCTGGATGAACTCGACCGCCTTGAGTGTTGTGGTACCTGCGACTGGTTTGACTTCAATCCACTTGTTGAACTTATCGATGGCCACAAATATGTGGTTATAGCCACCTACGACTGTCTTCAAGGGTCCAACCGAGTCAAGCCCCCAGCACGCAAAAGGCCAAGAAGGGGGGATCGTTCGCAAGGCCTGAGCCAGAATGTGCTACTGTTTGGCAAAGAATTGGCACCCTGGGCACCTTTTGACAATGTGGTGGGCATCTGTGAGTGCTGTGGGCTAGTAAAAACTGGACCTGAATGCTTTACCAACCATGTAGAGGCGCCTGCGTGGTTGCCGCAGATGCCCGAGTGGATGTCGTGGAGCAGTGCGACTCCTAAGCTCTGGGCGATGCACTTGGACAACATCCCTGAGGAGGCCGAGTGCTTGAATATGTCAGTGCCAATTACCACGTAGCTGGTGGCTCGTCGCGAGAGCTTCTCATGTTCCTTCTTGTCGGGGGAGGACTTGTTGTTGACGAGGAAGTCAATGATGGTTGAGCTCCAGTCAGAGTCGATCACCAGGACCTCTTGACCTTGAGCTGGCACCAAGTCTGGCTTGGTGGGAGGTGGTTCTTCAACTTCGACTGTGGGTCGTCTCAAGGCTTGGACGAAGACTCCAGCCGAGTCGAGGGCTCAACTAGAGCTAAGCTTAGAGAGGACATCGACTACGACGTTGTAGTCTCTGATGACATGGTGGAATTCCAACCCGTTAAAGTTGGCTTCCAACTTTCGTATCTCCTTGCAGTAGGCATCCATCTTCTCCTTTGTGCAGTCCCATTCTTTGTTGACTTGTTGAATAACAATCTTGGAGTCTCCGTAGGTGAGGAGACGCTTAATGTAGAGTGAAGCGGCGATCCGAAGACCATGAATTAGAGCTTTATACTCAGCAGCATTGTTAGTTGCCTTGAAAAGTAATTGGAGGACGTACTTTAGTTGTTCGCCTTTTGGGGAGATGCGTAGAACTCCAGCGTCGACTTCGTCGAGGTTGAGAGCGCTGTTGAAGTACATCTTCCAGTGTTCAGGTCGTTCCTCGGGTGGTGGGTCTTATATCTCTGTCCATTTGGCCATAAAGTCAGCCAGGGCCTGAGACTTGATCGTGGACCGAGGGGAGAACTGCAGATTAAGCGCGCCGAGCTCGACGGACCACTTGACGACTCGGCCATTTGTGTTGCGATTGTGGAGGATGTCGCCGAGTGGAAAGGAAGAAACAACTCTGATGCTATGTGCTTGGAAATAATGCCGCAGCTTCTGGACCTGAGGGTAGCGCACTTTGGACTCGCCGAATACCGCACCGATGAAGTAAATAGGTCATTGCAACTTATAAACGTGGCCTAGCTCGCCTCGCTCAATGACCAAGACGGTACTAACCACATGAGTGGTTGCTGCTATGTAGAGAAGGAGTTCCTCATCGGGCTCTGAAGCCGTGAGGACCGGTGGATTGGTACGGAATTCCTTGAGCTCCTGTAAGGCTCTGGAAGCGTTGTTGTTCCGTACAAATTTGTCTGCTTTTCGAAGTAGCTTGAAGAAGGGAAGTCCTTTTTCACCGAGTCGACTGATGAATCGACTCAAGGCCGCCATGCACCCGGTCAACTTCATCAAGCCTTTCTTGCACCGAGGGGGCTTCATTCTCCTGATGGCATTTACCTTGGTAGGTTTAGCCTCGATGTCTCGGTTACTAAATATGAAGACGAGTAACTTTCTTGAGGGAACACCAAAGACACACTTGCTTGGGTTTAGCTTCCATTTGAATTTCCTAAGATTTTCAAATGTCTCGACAAGGTCAGCTATGAACTGATCATAGGATCTGGTTTTAACTACTACATCGTCAACATAGGCCTCGACATTGCGGCCGATCTGCCCCTGGAGGCATCTCTGGATAGCCTTGTGATATGTCGCGCCCGCGTTCTGGAGCCCGAACTTCATGGTGTTGTAGCAGTACGCCCCAAAGGGCGAGATGAACGAAGTCTTTTTTTGATCCGGCTCCTTGAGGGCAATCTGGTGCTACCCGAAGTAGCAATCAAGGAACGAGAGGAGGACGCACCCGGCCACAGAGTCAACGACCTGGTCGATGGGAGGAAGAGGGAAGGGATCTTCAGGGCAATGCTTGTTGAGATCCATATAGTCAACACACATTCTCCATTCACCGTTTTGTTTTTTACAAGGATTGGGTTTGCCAGCCATTTGGGATGTGTGACTTCACGAATGAATCCTGCGGCTAAGAGCCGAGTAACTTCTACCCTAATTGCCTCCTTCCGATCTTGAGCGAAGCGCCGGAGTCGCTGCTTGACGGGTCGCACCTTTTCGTCGAGATCCAAGGAGTGCTCAGCCTCCTCCCTCGGAACGTCTGGCATGTTAGAGGGCTTCCATGCAAAGATGTCCCAATTGGCATGGAGGAAGGAGGTGAGCGCGTCTTCCTATGCTTTGTTGAGGTCTGCCCCGATGACGGTGGTCTTGTCTGGGTCGTCCTCCCTGAGGAGGATGCTCTTCGTAGCGCAGCAGGGCTGCAACCACTACTACAAAAAACTTTATGGAGGCGGGACAAAGGCATTAACCAAGGTGATTTTTGCAACCGCCTCGTACCCAAGGCCACAGTTAATCGTGACCTTAATCGAGGCGGTTTCATGCCCGCCTCGGTAAATCAAATTAGAAAAACAAAAAAAAAAAGAAAAATCCAACGAACAGGCCCAGCGAACCCATCCACGGGCCCGCCGAGCCCATCCACAGGCCGCACCGCCGTTGCCGTCGCGTCCGCTCGCCGAAGGAGGCTTCCCGTTTGCTGCTCGCCAGATCCGGCACCACGGGCATGGACACTCCCTCCAGCGGCGGATCCGGCCACCACGGTCGTGGATCCGCTCCGTCGGCGGCGCATCCGTTGCAGCCCTCTTGGCGCCGCAGCCGGAGGAGCTCCACGCCACCCGTCAGAGGAGCCCCGGCCTGCGTCTGGAGGAAAGGGGAGGAGCTCCACGCGGGAGGGATGCGGCGGGACGCAACATGAACGAGGCGGTAGTGCTCCTCCACCGGGCCCCCGTCGACCGGCCCAGCCTCGCCCGCGCAGCTGCACCTAACGGTTGCCGTTGTTGGGACCTCCGCGTCGCCGGATCCAGCCTCCCCGACTGCACCGCCGTCGGATCCGGCCACCGGGACCTGGCTGCGTCGCCCGTTGGGGGCCAAGCCTAGCCGCGCCGCCCGCGCTGGCTCCCGCCGGGGCCATGCCTCTGTTGCCTCGAGAGAGGGCACGCCGGAGGTAGAGAGGGGAGGGGGAGAGGCGCGCCGCTGGGACAGGGAGGAGAGGAGGGGGAGAGGCGCGCGGCGCCGCTGCTGTGAGAAGTAGTCGAGGGGAGAGAGGCGCGGCTGTGTGAAACCCTAACTTTTGGTTATATACTCCGAGCCCATATGGGCTGTCTCGGCTGCGAGATGGGCCAGCATTATCCAAGCATGGCCTTATAGCGTGCCCGCCTCTGTTAATATATTTTGCGAGGTGGGTTTTTTAACCACCTCGGTTAATGTCAGGCATTAACTGAGGCGGCTGGAAATTCTGCCCACCTCGGAGGGGTTTTCAAAAGGTTGCGGTTAATGCTTTTTTGTAATAGTGAACTGTGACTAGGTGGCCGAGTCGTTTGCTAGGATAGGGATGTCCTCTGGAGGTATCGCCTTTGCTGACTCAGCGATCATGATGACATTCTTGGACCTCTCTAGAGCCTCTGAGATGTTTATTTTCTCGGTCTCACAGGAGTGGGAAGTCTGCAGGTCGCCGTAGATGGAGAGCACACCGTTGGGAGCAGTCATCTTGAGGACAAGATACGTGTGGTGTTGAATGACCATAAACCTGGTGAGGGCGGGCCTCCCCAAGATTGCATGGTATGACATCTCGAAGGAAGCCACCTCGAAGTGGATGTGCTCCGTTCTGTAGTTCTCCCGAGTGCCGAAGGTGACCGGGAGAGTTACCTGGCTGTCCGGAGTCGAGCCTAAGTCGGGGATGATGCCGTAGAAGGCCTCCTAGGTCGGAACCAGGGAGGTCATGCCATGTCCCATGCTCTCCAGAGTTTTGGAGTAGATGATATTGAGGCCACTGCCTCCATCGACGACCACCTTGGAGAGGTGCACTTGGCTGACCACCGGGCTGACCACGAGTGGGTAGGAGCCATGGCTAGGTAGATGGATCCAGTGGTCGCGCCGATCAAAGGTGATCGCGACTTCAGACCAGCTCAAGGGTTCAACTGGGTGTAGGAACACAGAGTTGACCTCGCGTTGATCAAGCTTGAGGTGACGTCGGCACCTTGGGGCCCTGGAGCTGCCATAGATGAAGTTGACTGCTCGGTCCGCCTGCTGGAAGTCTGCTGGAGACTGGAGACTTGTCGCCTTGGTTGTCCCGATCTCGCCTGGGCGAGTCATTCAGGCGTCCTCGACCCCGGGAGGTTTTGGAACTACCGGGCTTGTCTCGGTCGTTGTAGTGAGGGCGCTTGGGGTCATCCTGAGCCACACAATCGAGGAGTGCGTGACACTCGCACGCTGTGTGGTTGGTGTCCTTGTGCCATGGGCACTTGCCGTCGAGGAGTCAGTTCAGCTCCTCCTGGTTGAGGGAGTGTTGGCGTTTCTTATGCCCAGTAGAACAGAGATTCCGCAAGCGCACAGAATACACCATTGTAGCACTTCACCTTGGAGTATTCAAGGGTATCGAATTTCCACGATTAAGCACTATGGTAATAAGAGTATCAATCGAATGAATGGTAAACTTTACTGGGGATAATCACCAGCTAGATAGCAGGGGTAAGCCAAATAGGTAAATGAGATAAGTGGTCAGGCGATGACCGAGTGACACACAGGAGACTCTACCTTAGAGCGGTAAGTAGCTAGGAGGACAACGAGTGAGAAAGACTCCTAAAACACTTCTAAACTAACGAGCTAGCCTCTCTAGACTAACCCTTGACTAACCTAGCTGTCGGGAGAACAAAACTTACTTCGGCGGCTGGGCGGAAGGACCACAGACTGAGGGAGAAATGGGGGGTCCAACTCGTCCAACGATCTACTGCTATGAAAACACCTGAACATGGTGGACTACAAGGGACGGATAGGGCTGTCACCACCTGCCACCTACCACATCAGTTCCGTGGGGTGGAACACATTTTCTAGCTAACACTAAGCTAGACACCACGTCTGCATTCGGTGTTAGGATTTCTCCTTAGGCCTTCAAGAGAAACTGCCCTCAACCTAGGGAACTAACTTGAGCCCCCTAATCCGGGCGAGAAAACCCGTAAGATAAGGTCCCGACAGACTAAGACTAGAACAAAGCCTAAGTTAAAAGATAGAATCTCTGCACACAAGCAAGAGCTTGGAAATAAATAAATGAATACGGAAAGTAAACCTGACTCGAAAAGATAAAGAAGATAACTTATATTGATAATGTCAAAGGAAGGATACAAGAGCTTATACCAGACTTCCGAGGATGACTCTGGAATCCTGAGACAAGCTCGACTCGACTCTAACTCCTAGACTACTAAACCTAACTCTAGAACTGAAGTGAAGAGAGAACTTGATGTGGACAGTACCAGAATGGATACACCCACATGTAATAAACACACATGGAAGGTATGGAGGACCAAAGAAGTTGATTGGGGACCAAGCCTAAGTCTTCCCAATGTTCTCCATCAGGCCACCACGTCACTTTTGGTGCAAGGAAAGAAAGAGTCCATGTCCAACACGTTTTGGAGGCTGGATTCGGACTGCAGAACAGCACCAACTTGTGATGGACACCACGGTCGCATACGGACTCGGATAGAAACGTTCAAGTACTTCGTGGAAAGCTTATGAAGTCTAGTTTCATATGGATCTGGACTCAAGTCCATATCTCTCCTGATTCGTCCGCAATGACCAAAATACTACCGACTGGTTTTCTGTCTAAAGGTGCTGCGGCAAGTATCAAGTCGGGTCCATTAGGGACGCGTCCTAGGGCTGGAGTGCGACTCAAACACCCTCTTGGTCGTCCTCCTAGGTATTAATAAGGGTTAGAGCCGCCATGAACAGATTGGGGTTTTTGTTTTGTTGAAAGTTTAGCCATTGCTACTTCCTTGTAGACGCGTGTGTCGACTAGACCATCCGTTCTACTCGATTCGGAACCCCACCTTGTTGATTCCAGATTGGTTATTATCTCCATATTTGCAATTGAGTTGCTTGTTCTACTTGTTCTTGCTGGTTCTTCGATTGCTTGCAGGACAGGTGCCCTAGTGGCCGGGTGTCGCGCTCCACAAGATCGCGGCAGCCATTGGAGGTGGTGTATCGGTTGCTAAGGCGCAGCGTCCTTGGAAGGCTGTAGTCGGGCCGTGAACATCGCCTCCATCTCAAATCGAGTTATCCCCCGCCTCTTATCGAAAGATTGGGAACAAACCCTAGCGGTTTCACATCAGTTGGTAATCAGAGCAAGGTTTATCGGTGAGAGACTTCTAATTCTTCGCTGTTTTATTTTTCCTATAGTCCAGAAAAGCCAAAAAAAAATAGTAGATTAGTTTATCTTCAATCCTATAAACCCGTTTGAGCCTTTGCTAGCACTGCTTAGTTAGGGCTTGTTGAATTTTCGGTTGCATCGGTTGCGTCGAGTTGCTGGTCTTAGTTTAGTCCTTTAGAGTTTCGAGTTCTTGTCACCTCTTTTTGTCTCGGAGTTTCAATTCATCAGTGGAAAAAAACTTTCATTGTTTCTGTGTCCAGTCTCCGATTTGCAAGTTTTAGTACAATCTGGAAAGCGTAACTCGTGATCTTTCCAACGGATCTGACCAGGGTCACAAACTCCATCTAAGTGCTCCAGAATCGACTTGGAGATTTGTGCGTCTGGCTGCGTGAAACAAGTTTCGTCAATCTGAGTTGGTAGCAGCTATATGCAGTAATCCTGTTGCGTTGTTTGTCAAACAAAGGATTTTAGTCCTCTACAAAAAAAAGAAGAAGAAAAAAGAAAACAAAGTGAAAAAAAACAGAAAAGAAAAGAAAAGAAACGAAAAAGAAGAAAGGGGCTGATCCATCTTTTGTGTTCCTGCTGTTTCGGTTGGTGCTTTGTGACTTCATTTGTGTCCAGGCTCGCGCCTCTAGTACGGTCTATGCTAGGACCAGCACAGTACCACCGTTGAACAATTATTTAGCTTGCTTTTTTGACTAACGTGGTGCTAGTATTTTCCCTTGATCAGCCCACCTACAGCTCCACATATTCGACTATAGCTTGACAGTTTTCTGTTGCTAAGGCACCGATACACTTCTTTCAAGGTGCTTGACTTGTTGGTTGCCGACTCATCCTGTTTTGCTTGGTAAGAACTGGTAAGAGCTCGTATTAAACAAGTTGAGTTTGAGAGAATTACAACCGACACATTCTAGTAGTTGACAGGAGGATACATATTATTTTTGTGTTCTTGTTTTCTACTGATCATGGCAGGTGATACAGTGATTTTTGAGCGGAGCAAACAACAACAAAATATTCTGGACATTATTCAATGCTTGCCTTTATATCCTGGTGAGTTTGATCCTAAAGCTTACATTGATTGGGAGCTAAAAGTAGATAATGAATTTGATGAGCATGACCTGTCGGAGAAACAAATGATTTATATTGCCTCTAATATTTTAACAGAAAATGCTTTGCTAGAATGGAAATATATTTGTAGGCATAACATTATTCCGCAAACTTGGAAAGAATTCAAAATACATTTTAGAGATGCCTATATTCCTGCATATTATGTTGATCATTTGCTTACCAAACTAGAGAAATTAAAACAGGGTAGTAGGACTGTGAAACAATACTACCATGATTTTAAAATTTGTATCATGTTTGGTGGATTGGATGAATGCATGGAAGATGTTATGAATAGGTTCATGAGAGGGCTCAATTCTGAAATTCGAAACTTGTTAATTGGCAAGTCCTATTGCTACATCGGTCAATTGTTTTGTCTTGCTCTCCATGCTGAAAAATAAATTCTTTCATTTGTGAATACTTGCAAGAATGATGTGACTCATAGTGTCCAAACTTTGTCCACTCTACATGCTAACAAAGAGCAACGAATAGTGGAACCTGCTGCTGATTCAACTTTTTCACAAGATGAATTACTTGTTGTTTCTTATGATAAAGAGGACTTGTGTGCTAATACTTCTTTTACTCATATACCAGAATTAATGAATAAGTGTGATATTTTTGGTTTGGAACCATACAAATGTGCTATAGATAATCCTTCTCATCCTATTACTTGTGTACAAGATGAACTGAAATTGTTGTCTTCTTTAAATACTTTGGGTGATATTGAATTTAATATTCTGTGTAATCTAAATTGTCTAAAAGAGAAGGTTCAATTAGATTCTGATTTTTCAAGTTTAAATCATTGTTCGCTTCATGCAATTGGAAAAAATGACATCAAAGGAGAATATTTGGTGCATAAAGTGTATATCTGTTCTAATCTGAAATATCCTTTTGGGCTACAATACCATGAGCAAATAGGGGGCTGCATTAACACTAATAATATCTTGCAAAGTTTTTCTAGTTTTTCTCTTATGCAACAGGATCAGCCTGAAGAACGGGAGCATTGTTTGTTGTGCCCATGCAGCATAGTCGTCGCTCCATGTTCCAGCAACAAAGCAAGCACCTTTGAATGCCGTTGGAGCAAGTCGAGGACGACTTGCAGCCAAGAAGGGGAGAATGATGTGGACAGTACCAGAATGGATACACCCACATGTAATAAACACACATGGAAGGTATGGAGGACCAAAGAAGTTGATTGGGGACCAAGCCTAAGTCTTCCAAATATTCTCCATCAGGCCACCACGTCACTTTTGGTGCAAGGAAAGAAAGAGTCCATGTCCAACACGTTTTGGAGGCTGGATTCGGACTGCAGAACAGCACCAACTTGTGACGGACACCACGATCGCATACGGACTCGGATAGGGACGTTCAAGTACTTCGTGGAAAGCTTATGAAGTCTAGTTTCATATGGATCCGGACTCAAGTCCATATCTCTCCTGATTCGTCCGCAATGACCAAAATACTACCGACTGGTTTTCTGTCTAAAGGTGCTGCGACATCTTAATTTGGCCCGATGGGCTTTGTATCAAGTCGGGTCCATTAGGGACGCGTCCTAGGGTTGGAGTGCAACTCAAACACCCTCTTGGTCGTCCTCCTAGGTATTAATAAGGGTTAGAGCCGCCATGAACAGATTGGGGTTTTTGTTTTGTTGAAAGTTTAGCCATTGCTACTTCCTTGTAGACGCGTGTGTCGACTAGACCATCCGTTCTACTCGATTCGAAACCCCACCTTGTTGATTCCAGATTAGTTATTATCTCCATATTTGCAATTGAGTTGCTTGTTCTACTTGTTCTTGCTGGTTCTTCGATTGCTTGCAGGACAGGTACCCTAGTGGCCGGGTGTCGCGCTCCACAAGATCGCGGCAGCCATTGGAGGTGGTGTATCGTTTGCTAAGGCGCAGCGTCCTTGGAAGGCTGTAGTCGGGCCGTGAACGTCGCCTCCATCTCAAATCGAGTTATCCCCCGCCTCTCATCGAAAGATCGGGAACAAACCCTAGCGGTTTCACATCAGAACTCCTTCTGAGTCTGTGTTTAACAAGTGAGGATGGTGTTGACACTCGCTACGGACAAAAAATGAGCATCAATTTGATCACAAAATAAGGATGAACTTGCATTTCTTATACACATTCTGCTAATAAATGTAAACTTTCCACACACCCTTGTAGAATTATATGATTGCAGGATTTGTGCTGAAAATAAAAGAAAAAGTACACCTCATCAATCCAAAGGAAACAAGCTTCAACCAATCATACGCTGCCACACGTGCATCACATGGATTGGAGGGCCCACACCTGAAACAAACCAACTTAATTCCACTCCTATCATCAACCAGGATCGTCAAGGCCCACCAGGCAGCGACTCAACCAAAGGAGAAGATGGTTCGAGCTAGGCCTGGTTCGGCCGACCTATGTAGTTTGGTATGGTCTTGTATCTTTCTCTTTATGTACATTTTGGAGTTTAGTAATAAAGTTTAGTTCCTTATCTTAGTTTGTGCTTGGGTTCATATGCTTATGTTTAGTATGTGCTCCTTTCATAGTCTTGCTTGTTTCACGTATCTTGCATGTTTAGACATGGTAACACATCTAGGCTACGGCATCGGTTTCATCTCCCCGAGTCGGGGTGCTTCTAGTCTCAACGTAAGGCTAGAGCAATAATCCTTAACACGAACATGGTGTTCGGGTTATCGGATATGTTTGAATGCGGCTCTATACCATGGTTAGATGAGGTAGGCGGCAGGTGGTGACAGCCCTGTCCGTCGAGCGTAACTCTCCCCGTTCGTGTAGTAGTTGTAGGAGGTGCATAAAATAGCCGTGAAGATCTAGTGGCCACCAAGCCATATCTTGTGCGGTTTCCCGGTGATGCCTGGGAGCCTAGAGCCCGATCCTAAGCATGTGAATGTGTATGTGTTCATGAGTATGTTCTATGCTTGCTTAGACAAGAATTATCCTTTGTATGCCCTTGAAAGGTTTCTTCCACCTTGCTCTGATCCTAGTCATTCTTTCTTAAGGATGGTTGATCTTGTGTCGCACTACCCCTCAATTATATTATCAATTACCCCTATTTAGATATTGGATATTTGAACCATGATATTCTCCTGAGCTTAATACATCCATTTGAACCACCGCCTTCCTTGTGGAAATATAATACGACCCCGTACTTACGTGTAAAATTCTATAACGGTATTCCGTGCGCTTGCGGATCCATTTGTAATGTAAGAAATAACCATGGCATTTCTGGCGCTGTTGCTGGGAAACACCTATCGTAGTGATGATGCTACGAAACTCCAACAAGCATTTTTGGCGCCGTTGTCGGGGAAGGCATAGGTTCAAAAGATTTATTAAAGCTTGAGATTTTATCTATGGTCGATAGCCAATGTCTAGTAGGACAACCATGCTGTTTTCTCTTTATGTGAAGATAGAGTAGTGTTTGATTGATTTCAATTCGCCGGACAATCCACGATGAATCTGAGTCGACTTGAAAATGAAAGAGCGTGACATGGAATGATTAATTTGAAGAAGTTCAACTCTCGGCAATTGATTCAATCCCTATTGCATCGTAAAGCTTCAATAAAGGATCTTGGTTTTTATTCGGATTTCATTTCCACCACTGTTGACTGATCACCACCGGTAGAGGAGATTGATTCAATTAAATGATCAAGACACATCATCATGGTGCAACAAATTTATGGAGTAGAATTTCATTCACACCTTAGGGTCGTCGATACGAGATGATCACATACCAAATAAATTCTTGATCCTGAGTGAGAAAAGCAAGAAGACATCCCCGAAGATCCAAACAATACCGCTCCGAGGTAAAATTCATCGACGGTATAAAATGAGCGGTACCTCAGGTAATTTCCGTCGAAGGTAAAATTTAAATTCCAATTCAAAATTTCAATTCGACAGGAAATAAAATGTCTCGTTTGAAAGACTTAAATTTTTGAATCCTCGCCGATACGTGAATCGGTAGTTATCTCATATTTGATTCTTGCATGAGCATTTTGCATCATTTTGCATCCAACCCCTTGCATGTTTAAATTCCTCAACTTTTGCATTTGAACCCTTCCTAAACTTGGGATTTGGGGCAACAAACAAGGGCATTTTGGGGTGAAAATTTCTGCCAAGATAATTTGGAGGCTAGTGCATGCATGAATGTGGTTGATTTTCATGTCCAAATGCATTTGGGACCACTCCTAGACCTGCACTATCCTAAAACTATAGCCATTCAACCAGCTTTGGAACTTATGTCAGGTATTGATTCAAATCATGAAAGCTGGCCGGTTTTGGGCCCAAGGTGGGGTCGCCCGGCCTAGGGGTGACACCCCTCTATAAGAACCGGTGCACAGCACCTCTTCTGCTTGCCCCAAACCGAGCTGCAGCTGAGTGTCCTCGGAATTCTTTCTCCCCCTATCGTAATGCCCAAGTTCTTGCTTTAGTTGCATTTCGTGTTGCCTTCTTTTGACGCTGCAAGAACTTGTTATGGCGGTACTACCACCCCGCAAGAACGATTTTGTGGTGCGTTCTCGCTCACAAGAACGATTTTGTGGAGTGTTATCACCCACAAGAACGATTGTTGTGGCGGCGACCAAGCCCCGCAAGGACTACTAACTCTCGAACGGCTAACATTTTTCGCTAACGCTCACGTAACCCGTTTCGAGTTGTGTTGTTCCTTGTTCTGGATTGCAGGTATGAAGGGCTTCAGCAAGAAGGTGATGGGAACGCTCAAGAAGGAGACGGGCTCGAAGTCAGGCCGCTCTCATGGAAGGCCGTGGGGTGGACTGGTTTTGCAAACCTTTTCGAAGAAGGGTCATGCGATTTGACCATCCAACTTTTTTGCACTCTTGTTGAGGAGGAAGCTGGGATTTCTTTCTGACTTTTTCATCAAGAATATTCGGTTTCTTGGAAAGATCTTAGCATGCTTTTGGGTTTTCATCAACGCTGCAGTCTTGATATTGAGGCAGCCACTCATGGTTTTGAGAAACAAAGTTTTTGGCAATCCATTTCTGGTGTCACCACCATTGGGAAACCGAGATGTAATGACATACAACACCCGACCTTGCGTTTGATGCATAAGTGGGTTGCAATAACATGTTTCCCAAGGGATGATGTGCGTACCATTCGTAATGATGAATTTTGTATTCTATATGCCATGGTAAACAAAATAAGAATCTCTCCGATGAGAGAAATGATCCGGAAATGGCTTGAGATTTTTCAGATGGTTGGACTAATAGAGTGCGCATCTTTGGTCACTCGTATTGCAGGAGGGCTGAATGTTTTGAGTTGGGCTCCTATTTCTTATATCAGCCCTCCGCGTTTGATGATTGATGAAAATTATTTGGTTTATGGGCATACGCTTAAACATGCTCCGGATGGCTCTTTGGTTTTCTTTTTCCCTGGCTATACAAATGAAATCCCGCTCCCTAACCCGCGGTTTCATTTGTATAAGTCCCGGAGTTTAACATTTACATTGCAGCCACAAGAAGCAGCTCACAGGAGTAGCTTGTCGAGAAGAATGACACGGAGCAGGTCGCGGAATGCCGCAATGGATATGCTGGAGGTTATGTTCCATCTGGGGCGCATCCAGATCCGCATCCGGATATGCACCTAGTTGGGAGCAAGCCGCTCAGCAACAAGCAGGAGGCTCTGGTTGGCAGAGTGCCAGCAGTGAAGAGTGGGCATAGGCTGCAGGAGCCTACTATGACCATAGTGGTGGCTCCAGCTCAAGTGTCACGCCCCTGCTCTACATCGCTCGATGATCATTCTCGGCTCGAGGCTATCATGAGGTCAGCCACCAGGTAAACAACCTTAGCTTGCAGGTTGACGACATGGACCAACGACAACAACGTTTCGAGAACACCATCAACCAACACATCACCAACACCACCGAATGGCATCATCGAACCGACCGGCAGCTAGGCACCACCATGGACATACTGCAGCAAGAACGAGAAGAGCGCCTTACATACCTCCTTTCCCAAGGGCGCTACCCCGACGCCCAAGGACGCTTCCCCGGATATGGGCCATGAGCTAGCTTGGGGGAGGTGTCCCTGAAAGGTAACATGTATCTTAGTTGCATTTCCCATTTGCTTCGAAAAAATCTGAATATGATAAAAAGAAAAAAAAGAAAGAAAATAAAAGGAAAAGAAATGGACACATGAAGGTCCAAGTGTCAAAAAAAAGAGAAAGAAGGAGAAGAAAAGATTGGAAAAGCCCATGTCTAAAATTAAATAAAGGAGAGAGAGTACACAAGAAAAATATTCTCGTTTCCACATACTATCCATTTTACCACACACTTGCACTTCTTGATCAAGGTTGTATGACTTGTTAATCTTTGGGTCCGGTTTTTGACTTTGCAAAATATTTGATGCAAGTATGCCCTCTCATTTTCCCTACCATGAGCTCCACATAAACCTTTGTAGAAGTAGGTTGAAAAGGAAGGCAACATCAAGCCTTGGTGAGGATTTATACACATTGAGCGATTTGAGAGCATCATTTGAGGAACTATGTTTTCTTTGCAAAATCTTTTGAAAAACTTCCAGATGTAAGGTTGAGCAAGGAATGGGTAAGTGGTGCTTTATGAATTGTTCTACCTTCCAACAGCCCAAGGCAAAGAGAAAGCCAAAAGCCCCATGAAGAGTAAGGTAAAATGGGTGACCAAAATAATGGCCGGCTTATTCAAAGCAAGGTAGAATATTTTGTTGCAATTATGGTATAATGAAGAGATGAGATATTGCAGCAACTCTTGATCAACAACTTATGCCTAACTTTGCTCGGGCCGAGCAAAGGGCAGCTTGGGGGATCTTGTTGACGCTCGCTACGGATCAAAAATGAGCGTCAATTTGATGAAGAAATAAGGATGAACTTGCATTTCTTATACACATTCTGCTAATAAATGCACACTTTCCATACACCCTTGGAGAATTATATGATTGCAGGATTTGTGCTGAAAACAAAGGAAAAGGACACCTCATCAATCCAAAGGAAACAAGCTTCAACCAATCATACGCCGCCACATGTGCATCACATGGATTGGAGGGCCCACACCTGAAACAAACCGACTTAATTCCACTCCTATCATCAACCAGGAGCGTCAAGGCCCACCAGGCAGCGACTCAACCAAAGGAGAAGATGGTTCGAGCCAGGCCTGGGTCGGCCGACCTAGCCAGAGCCCCAACTGACTTCATCATCCACGTGGCGCCTTCACATGCCTCCTCAAGGTCGGTTTCAAGCGCACCGAGCTAGTTCCACAAGCAGAAGCTGTTGTTTCCGCCTATAAATACAATAGGGATTCATTCTAAATGAGAGACACCAAGATGTAGCCTCTCCTCCTTTGTAAATCTTTCTAGGGTAGTGGAGTGTAGGTGAAGTGTAGTTCTTCAAGGTCTTCGAGTTTTCATGAAGAGTTTGGTATGGTCTTGTATCTTTCTCTTTATGTACGGTTTGGAGTTTAGTAATAAACTTTAGTTCCTTATCTTTGTTTGTGCTTGGTTCACATGCTTATGTTTAGTATGTAATCCTTTTATAGTCTTGCTTGTGTCATGTATCTTGCATGTTTAGACGTGGTAACACATCTAGGCTATGGCATCGGTTTCATCACCCCTAGTCGGGGTGCTTCTAGTCTCAACGTAAGGCTAGAGCAATAATCCTTAACACGGACATGGTGTCTGGGTTATCGGTTATGTTTGGATGCGATTCTGTACCATGGTTAGATGAGGTAGGCGGCGGGTGGTGATTGTCCTATCCATCCAGCGTAACCCTCCCCGTTCATGTAGTAGTTGTAGGAGGTGCATAAAATAGCTGTGAAGATCTAGTGGCCACCTAGCCATATCTTGTGCGGTCTCCCAGTGATGCCTGGGAGCCTAGAGCCCGATCCTAAGCATGTGAATGTGTATGTGTTCATGAGTATATTCTATGCTTTCTTAGATAAGAATTATTCTTTGTATGCCCTTGAAAGCTTTCTTCCACGTTGCTCTGATCCTAGTAATTCTTTCTTAAGGATGGTTGATCTTGTGTCACACTACCTCTCAATTATATTATCAATTACCCCTATTTAGATACTGGATATTTGAACCATGATATTCTCCTAAGCTTAATAAATCCATTTGAACCACCGCCTTCCCTGCGGAAATATAAATACGACCCCGTACTCACGGGTAAAATGCTACAATGGTATTTCGTGCGCTTGCGGATCCATCTGTAACGTAAGAAATACCCATGGCATTTCTGGCGCCGTTGTTGGGAAACACCTATCCTAGTGAAGACGCTACGAAACGCCAATAGATGGGGAGCCTATTTATAGCAGTTGGAGGTCGGTAACCGGTGAAAAGCATCAAGACTACGCGACCTTAGTGGTTGCTTAACTTCCACAAGAAGGCTGGACATCAGAGGCTGCCAGGTGGGGCCGACTGGCCTCCCCCAAGCCGGCCTGGGGTTAGTGCCAAGTTGCACCGACCTTCTCGTGGACGGTCCTGATTGCCTCCTGAGGTCAATAACAGTTGCTTTTTAGTTAAGCAACCATTTTAGACATGCCGGTGGGCCCTTGAATCCGTGTGCGAAGCCTTTCAGATCATCGGATCAAACCGAATTCAAGTGCATGATGCATGATCCTCCTGGGTGTGTTTGTTGACTCCTGGATTGATGACATGGCCAGATAAGATATGTATGGAACATAATGCAAAACTCTGAATTATTCCCGAGATGTTGACGGACGATGGTTGAATAACGGTCGTCAACTCAGAGGTGCGCTGTCGGAGTCGATCTGCAACTGCGATAGTGTTGTCGGGGCCACGCTTGCGCTCCTGTTGCTTGGACGACTCGGGTCAGTTGTTGTGCTTGCCAGAGTTGTGGCGAGGCGGTTGACTGTTGGGTCGTTGGCAATCGTCGTGTCGCTGCTTCGACCGGTCGTCGGGATGACGCCGGTCCTTGTGGTGATGGTGCGCCTTCTCAGCATCTTCTATGTCGGCGTGCTTGTTGATGACGACCATCATCTTGGACATGGTTTTAGGGTTGCTCTCAAACATCTTGCACCAAAGCTCGATGTTGTGCAGCCCTTGGTGGAAGTAGTGGATGATGTCCCTGTCCTCAACATCCGTAATCATTTTACGGTTGGTGAAGTACCTATTGTTGTAGTCGCGCAGGGATTTGTTGGGTTGGTGGGTGATGCTGCCCAGATCCCATCTGGTTTTGGGACTCGGGCATGCAGCCTGGAAGTGGTTGACGAAGGTGGTGCAGAGGTCCTGCCAGCTGTTGATGGAGCCAGGGCGGAGTCCTTCGAGCCAGTTCAGAGCCTGGCGACTCATCATGACTGGGAAGTAGGCTGCCATGATGTCGTTATTGCCGTTCGCCGCCTGGACGACAATGGAGTAGGTGCGCAGCCATATCTTGGGGGCGGAGTCGCCGTCGAACTTGTCGATGCCGACCGGCTTGAACGTAGATGGCCACGAGACTCCCAGGAGTCGGTTGGAGAAGGCGGAGAAGCCATCCAGGCCCCCAGTGACGCTGTCGTCGAGGTCGATCGGAGACTGCTGTGGTCGATGTGGACGCTGGTCGGCGCTAGCGTGGCGACCCCGGCCTCCCCGGTTAGCGCCGAGTGGGCCATACTCCTCATCGTATCTACGGTGGCGCTCCCGCTCGGCCTCCTCGCGTTCGCGGTGTCGGTAGTTGATGACAGGTCAGACGTCGCGGTTGCGGAAGTTGGCGTGCAGATCCGGCTGCTTGACCTCGTTGCCATTCTAGTGGCGGGCTGTAGAGTTGTGGGAGCTGCTGGATTGGTCTCGTAGAGCCGATTAGTCCTTCCTCAAGCGCTGGACCTGAGCAGCAGCAACATGCAAACGGGTCCGGGCTCATTCGACCTCGGGTGAGTGTGGTAGAGTCTCTAGTACCTTGAATGCGGTGGCCAGGTTGGCAGATGGGGTGGCAAAAACGTTCATGCCGTCGCACTTGAGGACGAAGTCGTCGTCAAGGTTCCGCTGAGTTGCTGGCGCCCGGCGAGGTCCGACCCGCGGGTTATGACGATCAACATTGCGGAAGTTCTCTTCGGCTTGGTAGATGGCGGCCTCATTGTTGCGTCGTTCTTGGCGAGTTCGGTTGCGCTGGAGTCGTAGATGCTTGGCCTCCTCATCTTCTCCTTCGACGGTTTCCTCATCGGAGGAGACAACGGTGATCTCCTGCCGATCTGGAGAGCTCACTAGGTTGAGTGGGAGGGTGAACAGAACCTCCAGGTAGCTAGCTTGTGGTCCTGAGACCGTGTCAGATCCGATCTGGTCAACGCTAGGTTGACTCAAGTCAAAGAGACGTAGCTTTTCCATCGAAGATCAGATCTGGTCCGAGTACATGGAGGAGCTAGAGCGAAGTCTGAACGGGGCCTGAGTGGCCGAGTCGCGAGGACGGCGGAGTGCCGACTCTACGAGCCCGATGCACTCGGCGAGAGAGGCATCGACTCGGTCCAAGCCAGCAAGGATATCATCGATGTTGATGCGTGGACGACGGGTCGTCCGTGTAGGGTTTTGGGCCTCGTCATGGATGCACAGGTCCTCCACCTGGTGTAGCACTGAGCAAGAAAGGGTCAGATCGGATCTGAAACCCTAGGAGCTTTCTATCTTGGAGACAGATGAACTTGAGGATGAGATTCTGGGAGCAGACATCTCGGGAAAACTTCCAAAGATAATGGAGTGTCCGGCGGTGGCCTGGATCTGGAGTGCCACTTGCACAGAGAAGAAGACGCCGGAGTTGGATGCCATCAAGCTTGCCAAGAGGACCCTGGAGATCCCCCTACCTGCCACGCCAACTGTCGGATTTGCACTCCGGCGAGTCTGCCTAGGATAGCCCAAAGCAGTAGATTTGTAGGCGGGGTGGATCGGAGAGAGCCGTGAGCTTGATGGTAACACGAGGACGCAAGGACTTAGACAGGTTCGGGCCGCACGGTGCGTAATACCCTATGTCATGTGTTCGGGGGTTTGTATTATGAGTAGCAATGGCTAGGGTTTCGGGAGTTGTAGGAATTGTCTTCCATGGGTACCCCCACGACCCCCTTATATATCCGAGTAGCCATGGGTTACAAGTTAGGGTAAATCTTCTCGGGTTTGTTACAAGGAATCCGATCGGTTGAGATATACAAGATATGCTTAAACAGTCCAACCTAGATCCTGACCCTGGGGGATCCTACCCATCGTCCAGCCGAGTGTCTGTACGCTGGGTCATTTATGCGGAGTCGTTCAGCTGGGTAGCCGTCTCCACTCGGCAGGGAGGTACCTGGGTCTACCTCCATCAATGTCCCTTGGCCGATCTAACAGTGCCTTGAAGCTTCTATCGGTCCAATTGTGTGTGGCCTTTAGCTGCAGGAGCTTGAGTGATGCAAAGAGTTTGTTCCACTTTTTCTTACGGCCTGGATACAGAGAGGTCCTCATATCTGTCACCATCTTTTTTTAGCTTCGCAAACTCCTTGCTAGTGCACCCATCATATGACATTGCATCACACACCATCTACTCCATTTTGTTAGTTATGTCATCATAATTGTCACCAATGTCAGCAAGCTCTTCCTCACTCATGTCATGCCCCGCGGTCCTGTTGCCACACTCCGCTTCATCATCTTGGTAGGCAGGACTGTCAGGGGTCTTTTCATTGCCATCCTGGCACGTGCTGGTTTTCTCACTGTCAGGGAACCTTTCATCACCATCTTGGCAAGTGTTGATTTGCTGATTAGCACAGATTACTTCACCCATACCACAAGTGGTGGTTTTCTTACCCCTAAAGTCTCAAGCATTAACACCCTCCTCTTCATGCTTGTTCCAACAACAGTAGTCATCAATGGAACCCCTAATGATGAGATGAGCGTGCACATGCATCATACTTGAGAATGTTATCAAATTCTGACAGTCAATGCACGGACAACAAATGACAGACATGCGCCGATTCGACTTGTCCGCCTCCGCGTCAATGAATGACTGGAGACCACACAAGTACTCTTCGTAGACACGGTTGTTAAGATACATCCACCTCCGGTCCGCCATGATGCATCCGGCCCAGGTGGGGTTGGCCGAGGCCCAATAAATTAAGGTTGCCCGGACCCCAACAGTTCTTAGGCACACACACTCGGGGAAAGGCCCAATCTCCCTAAAAGACTAGTCCAAAAGGGGAAGGGTGGCTCTCCCTTTTAAGGTGGCTTCCTCCTCCCAAGCTAAGCAAGGTGGGATTATTTAGAGGCTCACACAGTCGCTGCCCAACTACAAATGGGCCACTCGGCCCCCTTTGTTAAGTCTTTGCCAGCGGGTAATAGTGGAGGATGTCCTTATCATTCCCACCTCCTTAAACAAGGGCCCAGCTCTGATACCAACTAATGGCGACCCGCTAGGGTTTGATTCCCGATCTTTCGATGAGAGGCGTGGATAACTCGATTGGTCGATGGAGGCGACGTTCACGGCCCGACTACAGCCTTCCAAGCTGCGCCTTAGCAACCGATACACCCCCTCCAATGGTTGTCGCGATCTTGTGGAGCGCGGCACCCGGCCACTAGGGCACTCGTCCTGCAAGCAATCGAAGAACTAGCAAGAACAAGTATGACAAGTACTGAATTTACTAGATGTAAATGAAGGTTTCACACGCAATCTCAATAATGGTGGGGTTCCGAAGACAAGAAGACGGGCGGCTGATCCAGCACGCGCGCTTGCAAGCAAGTAGCGAAGGCTAAACTTTATCTAAACAAAATCCAAGCATCCTTGGTGGTGGCTAAGGGGTATAAGTACATGGGAGGACGACCATAGGGGTGCTGGGGTCGTACTTCAACCCTAGGACGCGTCCGTAATGGACTCAACTTGATACACGGCCCATTGGGCCAAAACAGGGTGACGCAGCACCATGGGCAGAAAAGGACTCTGTATTAATTTTACGATTTCGGCTGACTAGTAATAGATATGGATATGATGCTGGATCCGTTTGAAAGAAGACTTCATAAGATTTCCACGAAGTACTTGAACGCCACAATCCGAGTTTGTATGCGACCGTGGTGTCCGTCACAAGTTGGTACCGTTCTGCAGTCCGAATCCAGCCTGCGCGAATCCGTTTCCCTTTCGGTCGCCTCCTTGGTTTCTAAGCAAAACAAGAGTACACGGGTCTCCATGGTCTAAACATGATGTACATGAGCTTAGATTTGAACTCACCTGATGATTAAGTTGACGAGCACGAGCACGAGCACGAATAATATGACCAGCAATAGGTACTTGTGTCGGAGTGGATGTATCGTTAGTGTTGACGTCCTCATCATCCTCCCCTTCTTGCATTTGAGTCATCCTCGACTCAAGCTCATCTTCCTCTCCCAAATATGGCTTCAAATCTGCAATGTTAAATGTGGGACTAACCCCAAAATCCGCAGGCAGATCGAGCTTATATGCATTATCATTGACTTTCTCTAACACTTTAAATGGTCCATCAGCCCGAGGTAGCAATTTAGATTTTCTCAATTCAGGAAACCTTTCCTTTCTCTAATGCAGCGAAACTAAATCTCCAGGTTCAAACTTTAGTTCCTTCCTACCTTTATCACCAGCAATTTTGTATTTAGCATTCATGCGCTCTATGTTTTCTTTAGTTGTTTAATGCAGTTTTAACATCAATTCAGCACGCTTAGTAGCATCAAAATTCAGTTTTTCAGAAAATGGCAAAGGCATTAAATCAATATACAATCTGAAATGGGCACATCTTTGTAGTAGAATGCAGCGATCGATTATAAGCGAATTCAATATGAGGCAAACAATCTTCCCACATCTTAATGTTCTTCTTTAAAACAGCCCTTAACATAGTAGACAAAGTTCTATCAACCACTTCAGTTTGACCATCAGTTTGCGGATGACATGTAGTAGAAAACAACAACTTAGTTCCCAATTTAGCCCATAAAGTCTTCCAAAAATAACTAAGAAATTTAGCATCACGATCAGAAACAATTGTGTTGGGCACACCATGCAAACGAACAATTTCCCGAAAGAACAAATTAGCAATGTGAGTAGCATCATCAGTTTTATAACATGGTATGAAATGGGCCATCTTAGAAAATCTATCAACAACCACAAACACACTATCACGTCCCTTCCTTATCCTAGGCAATCCTAACACAAAATCCATAGAAATATCTTCCCAAGGAGCACTAGGAACAGGTAGAGGCAAATACAAACCGTGTGGATTCAATCGTGATTTAGCCTTTTGACATGTCGTGCAGCGAGCAACAAATCTCTCCACATCTCTTCTCATCTTTGGGCAAAAGAAATGACCAGCAAGTTTATCTTCCATTTTCTTTGCTCCAAAATGCCCCATTAAGCCACC
The DNA here is from genome assembly GCA_032594955.1 of Panicum miliaceum. Taxonomy (NCBI): domain Eukaryota; kingdom Viridiplantae; phylum Streptophyta; class Magnoliopsida; order Poales; family Poaceae; genus Panicum; species Panicum miliaceum. The sequence goes on along the minus strand of CM064060.1, from coordinate 24,517,942 downwards.
TCCATGTGCTTCCTGCAACAATATCAAGCGAACGGAGCTAGCTGGAATGCACAGCTTGTTAGCTCTAAAGACAAACCCATCACTAAAGATGAATTTGTTCCATCCCTTCCCCTCTTGACAATGCAGCAACACATCTTTAAAATCATCATCATTAACATATTGATCTTTAATCGTTTCCAATCCAAATATTTTGTAATCAAGTTGGTTCAGCAAGGTGTATCTCCTAGACAATGCATCTGCAATTATATTCTCTTTCCCTTTCTTGTGCTTAATAACATAAGGAAAAGATTCAATAAATTCAACCCACTTAGCATGTCTACAGTTCAATTTTCCTTGACTATGAATATGTTTTAAAGATTCATGATCTGAATGAATAACAAACTCTTTGGGCCATAGATAATGCTGCCATGTTTCTAATATGCGAACAAGAGCATACAATTCCTTATCATAAGTAGAATAATTCAGAACAGGGCCGCTCAATTTTTCACTGAAATAAGCAACAGGTTTGCCTTCTTGTAACAAAACACCACCCAAACCAATGCCACTAGCATCACATTCAAGCTCAAAGGTTTTATTAAAATCAGGGAGTTGGAGGAGAGGTGCATGTGTCAACTTATCTTTCAGCGTGTTGAAGGAGTTCTCTTGTGTTTTACCCCAACTAAAAGGCACTCCCTTCTTTGTAAGCTCATTCAAAGGCGCGGCAATGGTGCTGAAGTCCTTCACAAAACGACGATAGAAACCAGCAAGTCCTAGGAAACTCCGCACTTGCGTGATAGTCTTCGGTATAGGCCATCCCTGTATAGCTTCCACCTTGGCTTGATCAACCTCGATTCCCTGTGGAGTCACGACATAGCCAAGAAAAGACACTCGATCGGTGCAAAAGGTGCACTTCTCAAGGTTACCAAATAAACGTGCATCTCGTAAGGCATTAAAAATAGCACGTAAGTGATCAAGATGTTCATCGAAAGATTTGCTGTAAATCAATATATCATCAGTAGACAACAACAAATTTCCCAATGAAAGCACGCAGAACCTCGTTCATTAATCTCATGAAAGTACTAGGTGCATTAGTTAACCCAAAAGGCATGACTAACCACTCATATAACCCGAACTTAGTTTTGAAAGCAGTTTTCCATTCATCTCCCAATTTCATACGAATCTGGTGGTACCCACTACGCAAATCAACTTTGGAAAACACAACAGCACCACTCAATTCATCAAGCATATCATCCAAACGTGGGATAGGGTGTCGATATCGAATTGTGATATTATTAATAGCCCTACAATCAACACACATACGCCATGCTCCATCCTTTTTAGGCACTAAAATAACCGGAACAGCACAAGGACTAAGAGACTCACGCACATAACCTTTGTCGAGTAGTTCTTGCACTTGTCGCTGAATTTCTTTAGTTTCTTCCGGATTTGTCCTGTATGGCACACGGTTTGACAACGATGCACCAGGATTAAGGTCAATTTGGTGCTCAATCCCTCGTATTGGTGGCAGCCCCGCTGGTATCTCACTTGGGAACACATTAGAATACTCCTACAAAAGGTTAGCAACAGCCGGGAGCAAAGAATGTTGCATATCAAAAACTGAAATCAAAGCATCCTTGCACACCAAAGCATAGGCAACAGAAGTGGAAGCAATCAATTCTTTAATATCAGACTTAGTAGCAAGCAAGCAATGTCCTTTCAATCTTATCTCATCTTCCCTGCTACTAACAGATTTGGCATTCTTATCGATCTCAGTTTTAGTTCTCTTAGCTTTAGCAACATGATCACGCACAATAGATTCAGGTGACATAGGAAGCAAAACAATTTTCTTATCATGATGTATAAGAGAATATTGATTTGATCTACCATGATGCATGCTATCGGTATCAAATTGCCATGGTCTACCTAGCAGAACATGACAAGCTTCCATAGGCACAACATCGCATTCAACAACATCATGATATGAACCAATAGCGAAATTAATTCGTACCAATATCGTTACCTTGACCTTACCACTATTGTTGAGCCACCGAATGTGATATGGATGTGGGTGCGGTTTTGTTGTAAGTGCAAGCTTCTCGACGATATCGCTGCTAGCCAAGTTGTTGCAGCTACCTCCATCCATTATCAAACGGCACGAACGCTCTTTAATAACACACTTTGTTTGGAACAGTGTATGCCGTTGATTTTGCTCCGCCTTTTCCATTTGTGCACTAAGTACACGCTGCACAATGAGGCTCTCATAATGATCTGCATCCTCTGCACCAATCTGCTCTTCTGGTTGTTCCTCAGTACCTGCATGGTCAGCAGCAAGCAAAGCAAGTGTATCTTCATCAAAATCACTAGCAGAGGAATACCCACCATCTCCTTTGACCACCAAAACGCGCTTGTTAGGGCAGCCACGTTGCACGTGTCCAAAGCCCTTGCATCGATGGCACTGAACATCTCTTGTCCTTCCCGTGGAGGCAACCGAAGATGCACTCGTGGCTGATTTCTGGAAAGTCGTGGTTGCTGAATTTGTCGGGGGAGCACGTGTCTTATCGTTGGATGGAGCGGGTATTGTCGACCGACTCGGGAATGTAGAAGGTGTAGGAGCTCGTCCGGTCATTGAGGTAGATGTGCGCGGCTGCCATGATGAAGGTTTTCCTGCAGAAATATTAGTTCTTGTACTAGCACGTCGTCCCAGCACTTCCCTTTCAGCTTTACAAGCAAGATGGAACAAACGGGTTACGTTAGTATAATCTTTATAAGCACGAATGTCCTGAATTTCTCGGTTCAAACCTCCTAAAAATCTAGCCATAGCAGGTTCCTCATCCTCCACTAAATTACAATGCAACACACCCATTTGTAATTCCTGATAGTATTCTTCTACACTTTTATTACCCTGTCTCAATTGTTGCAATCTATGTAACAGATCACGCGCGTAGTAAGAAGGAACAAATCTAGCCCGCATGACCCGTTTTAAAGCATCCCAGGTTTGTGGAATATTATTAGGATTTTTCTTAGCATGTTCTATCCACCAAACAGAGGCAAAATCAGTAAATAAACTAGTAGCAACCCTAACACGTATATTCTCAGGAAATTCATGACATGCAAACTTTTGATCAACAGCAATTTCCCAAGTAATGTATGCATCAGGATCGTATTTTCCATCGAAAGAAGGTATCTTAAATTTTATTTTACTGAAAGCATCATCATTATTATGTACCTCACGTCGTCGATGTCCACCCATACCTCTCCGATTAGTTCACAGTCGTCGGCCACTAGGAGCATCTTGGTCATCTTGTTCAGTATCAGCGACATAATCATCCCAATTATTCTTGACACTGTTGGCGCTAAAATCGGCCGGGTAGGAATCGGCCGATGGGTCTTCAGCGTCCGACACACGACCCGGGAGAATCTGCTTAGCTCCTGTTCGGGTTATCGCCCTGGTGCGGTTCGCGCGGCGTGCCAGTCAATCTGACCTGTTGATTGACAAGGAAATAGAGTATTAAATTCTAGGCGCGTCGATCGGCTGGATTTCCGATCTGTCCTGAGGAGCGCGTCGGCGGCAAATCGGCCGATTTGCTGTAAAGATGATCGGCTATGGGTTAGCCGATGATCGTATAGTAATTGTAAAGAGAACTGCTAGAGCAATCTAAACAACTACTATAGAAGCAACACTTGAAACAGATCTAATCGGTTGTATGGCGATGAGTCGAAGGAGAACAATGACGAAGCCGATTACTCTGATTTCAAGCTGGATAACTGGTGATAATACTAGAATAACAGGTAAAACTTGCAATTCTAGTAAATATCGATAACTTGTGAATAAATCCAAACGAAACCACAGCGATGCGCCCGTAGTTAAAGCTCGGATATTACTCGATAAGCGGAACCTACCAATTGGCCGGAGATCAGGTTGATGCAGCCCTGCCAATCCGTACGAACTCGTAGAAGAAGAAAATATTGGCGAAGTCGCCGACTTGAAAGTAAAGTACTGGTAAAAAGTAGAAGTGTTTTGTTGATTGATTTGATGATATCTCACGAAGCCCTAGCGACTCCTATTTATACCCTGAAACTAGGACTCCTGGTCGATTACGACTTGTTACAACCTTATTAAAAAACAGGAAAACTACTATATCTGTAATAACTTTTAAAAAGGAAACGGACTCCCGCAGAATCTTCCGCCGCCGTTTTCTAATCCAATCAGGACCTCTTCAATTGCTTTCCGGCCGACTCAGCATGCCTTGTTAACCAGCTTTTGACCAGGATCTTCTGGAATAATCCTATCCTGTTGGCATAGGCTGCGCCACCAATCGGCCGATTTTCAACTGTTACCTCGATCGGCCGATTCCTTACTGTAGCTTTCAGATCTGCTTCATCGGCCAATCTTCTCTTCCTGACGCCGATTCAATACGTGTCAAAATCTGGCGTCAACAGACATGCTCATCCTTCTTGTTTTCTCCCTCATGCCCATTTGCAGTTCCGGCATGCATCTCATCAAAACACCTCAAAAGAGCAGCAAGGCTTTGGTCAATATGAGCGACCGACGTCTCCAGCCTTGTAAGCTTGATGTTGGTGGCAAGCTGCGTGGCCTCCAACTGCCCAATCTTATCATTTGACACCAGCATATCTTCAGCAAGCCCATCTACATGCCTCCTCATCTTATTTTCAAAATGTTGTATGATTCCCTTTGTACGAGGAGAGTGACCTAAACTCCCATCACCCTCTAATCCTGTCATGGTTAGATGAACAAAGGAAACACGAAAATAGGTGAAGAAATAAGATCCTACAACTAATGGGATGTAGCTACTGCAAGGCGCTCACCCTCAACCTGTTACACAAGCTCTTACCAATTCTTACCTTGCTCAACAGGAGGGGCGACAACAAACAAGTCTGCAACCGTGGGATGAAGTGTATCGGTGCCGCAACAATAGGACCTCCCAAGCTGTAGTCGGATATGTGGAGCTATAGGTGGGCTGATGCAAGGATGAACTAGCACCACGTTAGTTACAAAAGCAAGCTGAAGAATCGTTCAACGGTGGCACTATGCTGGTCCTAGCCTAAACCGTGCTAGAGACGCGAGCCTGGACACAAATGAAGTCACGAGACACCACCGAAGAACAAAAAAGATGCACAAAGAACAGCCCCTTTTTCTTCCCTTCTTTTTCTTCTTCTTCTTTTTTTTCTTTTCTTTTTTTCCTTTCTTTTGTTTCTTTTTTTTCTTTTCTTTTTGTTTTCTTTTTTTTCAGGGGATCCTCAAAACTGATTATATAACCTAAAAGACTTCAAAAGAGCCACACAACACACAAACTTTTCCCGAAAGGGTAGGGGTATTCCGGTAAAAAAAAGATGCGGTTTGAGTAAGTCGAGACTATATGTATTCGAGACTATATGTATTCGTGCAAAGTTGCAGTTTGAGTAAGCCGAGACTACTTCTGCCTTTCTGGAGCGCTACAAAATATGCAGTACAAGTGTGAATAGCAATGGAATTTTATAACACGGCGCAATAACCAATTCGGACTCGGAAACCGATCTCTACTCGAATCATAGCACCACGTGCGATTCGGTCACAAAACAACACAGAATCTAACTCGGACTTGAACACAAATATGGACTCGGATTTCGTCAACACGGAGTATGTATGGTAGCGCACGGTTGTGACTAGAACGTGAAAAGAACTCGAAACTCTAAAAGACTAAAACTAAGACCAGCAACTCGACGCAACCGATGCAACCGAAAGATCAACAAGCCCTAACTAAGCAGTGCTAGCAAAGGTTCAAACGAGTTTATAGGATTGAAGGTAAACTAATCTACTATTTTTTTTGGATTTTCTGGACTATAGGAAAAATAAAACAGCGAAGAATTAGAAGTCTCTCACCGATAAACCTTGCTCTGATACCAAATGATGTATCCGGCCCAGGTGGGGTTGGCCGAGGCCCAATAAATTAAGGTTGCCCGGACCCCAACAGTTCTTAGGCACACCCACTCGGGGAAAGCCCCAATCTCCCTAAAAGACTAGTCCAAAAGGGGAAGGGTGGCTCTCGCTTTTAAGGTGGATTCCTCCTCCCAAGCTAAGCAAGATTGGATTATTCAGAGGCTCACACGGTCACCGCCCGACTACAAATGGGCCACTCGGCCCCCTTTGTTGCGTCTTTGCCAGCGGGTAATAGTGGAGGATGTCCTCATCACGCCATCTACACTGTTAAGCAAGAAAGTTTTCAATATCCAAATTCACATGTGGTCAATCAAAGTTCACAACTTATCCATGCAAAAGTTAATGGCATAATAACATAAAAGGGGAAAAGATATAAACCTTGGGCAGCTGGTCTGGTGGCCAGCTTGTTGATCGTAGGGCACTAGCACGCCCTTCTTAAGCTTCAGAAAGTACTACTATGCTGCAGCAGGATCCATGTTGGCGCATTACTAGGGAACTGCGACTTGTTTGTGCAATAGAATTTTATCTGTTAGCCTTGCACATTATTACTATGTGGCACCATGCATATGATGAACACAATATATAGACCACACACTGCATTGAGTGAGGGCAACACACAATAAGGCACAAAAGAATCACCTTGCATTGGACAGATGACGAGCCTGGAGGCACGGACAGCGGCGGAGAGCTTCAAAGTGGACTCCTTGAGCTTCCATGGAAAGAGATCCCTTGACCCTCTCGATCGATGTGGAGCTCGACGTCGACTCAATGACGGAGAGGCAGGAGCAAATGTAGGCGGGATCAGACGCACGCGATCGGGTAGCAGAGCCTACTAGCCACACGCTGGCGCAGGCACACTTACGAGCACTCCATCCAGCGACGCGTGGCCGGGGACGACGACGGCGGCCGACCGGCTTGCAGCGCGACACGGGAGGTGCCTGCAACGGCCAGCCTGAGGTGTGCCGCTAGCCGGAGCACGCACGCTCACCAGGACACGAGGGCTATGCTGCCGACCGGCGGTGGGTAGAGGTGTGCGAGCGGGGCGCGGGCGGGCGGTGTGTGGCCGGCCTGGTGCGTGCGGCGTGCAAGGAGGCTAGCTACTATCTAGGTGCCGGCGGCGCGATCGAGCGGCCGGGGCGCCACACATGAGAACGAGATGGCGTGCTGGTGCCGTGGCAAGAGCAGTGAAGAAGAGGATGCGATCACCGGCTGCTCTTGCACACGAGCGAGTAGAATAGTGGACAGGAAAGTTGAGACGTGGCTTGTCCAGCAGCGTCTACCCTTGCATCTAAGTATAGGAGACATGCAAGGGGAGACATGGCCCATCGAGGCCCGCTTACCCTCCATCCACTAGGCGAGACGCATGTACAACAACCACATCTCCAACAACAAGGACACTTTTTGAGACGCGGCTCATTAAGATGCGTCTTTGCTAACAGCAGGTACGGGAGACGCGTCTTCCGAACCCGCGTTACGGGAGATGCTTTTTTTTTGGCACGCATCTCCGCTATTACGGGACACGCGGCTGGTTGATCCGCGTCTCTGTATCCGCTACAGGGAGACGGGTGTCGACCTGGCTCAACATACGGCAGACGCGGTTAGTCGTGCCGCATCTCCATTGATGCAAAGGAGACGCGGCTCAAAACCGCGTCTCCGGTAATGGTGTCTCCTTAGTAGGCTTCTTACATACACATGTATGTCATGTAGATGTATTTAGCCTCCGTGGTGGACTTTTTTATGCATGTAACCTCCTATTTTTTGTCCCTCCTTCTCATCTATATCTCAATGAGGGACGAAACTAACCGAGATGCAGGAGTGTAGTTAATTCCTTACAAATATCTTATTATATAGAGTTTTCAAGCAGCATTGTATAAATAAAACAATATAAATTTTATTTTAATGCCAATATCTCAATATTAGTTAGTGAGAAATGGTTTCCAATGAGAATTAAGTAGGGATAAAAGGGACTAAAAAATCTGTAAAGCTCAAAATTTCAACGTTCTAGTGAATATTGTTGGCGTGGAAAAAATGACTAATCGACTTGGACAAAAGATACATTATTGAACGTTCCATTGAGATTCAATACAATACTTTTTTACCTTTATACCTACTCATGTCCTATGGAATATATGGATATTCCATGCATAGTAAATCCATTTTTTGCGGTACCACGTTTGACTACCCAAGAATAAAATTAGAACCTTTTGTACGTAGATGTTTGGAAATCTTTACCAAGAAAAATAAAGATAGAAGATAACATGAAAAAATCATCCAAGTCACCTGCCATGTTGACGAAATACATTTGCATGGGGTGCATGTAACCATATATGCACAAATTTGATAAGCTCGTGTATCAATTTGCACATTCTGCTACTTGTTGGATCAATGTGGTATAGCCATACAAGTTGTTGTATGGTGGGTGCTATTTATGATTTCATAAATTCCTCCAAAAATCCACTGGGAAAATATGAGGAATATATATATATATATGGATATACCATTAAAACTCCTTCAAACCCAGTGGGAAAAATAAGGAGAAAATTATATAGCATATGCGACCATTGATCAAACAAAATTCCTTAAGAATTTAGAGAGCAATGCGCATCTTTGATATGTCTTGGATATCTTCCTTAAAAACCCCATGGGAAAAAATAGAAGATATGACATATATTCTTGTATTGATATTGCCTCATTAAAAACTTTTATATGAGAAACCCCAAGGACAAAATCTCATAAAAAGAAAAGAGTACAATTTGATACTTAACAGGTTACAATCAAGGGGAGACTCCCCCTGAACCTTGCAAACTTCAAAGTCATCACGTACCAATTAAACAAACACTTTATAAGTGTGATGAAATATGGTAGAGACTTTTTGAATAAAATTGCAAAATAATCGCATATCTTATTTGCAAGGTATTTATTCCTTGAATGTATGATGATACGTGCGGATAAAGTACCATTTTGTGAGCAATAGTACAATATTGCTTCAACATAAGTTGTTTGCATCCAAGCAATACAAGTAACCTTATCTTGATATATAAGGTCAGTGATTTGATAAAATCATAATGGTCACTCAACGAAATCTGACATGCATATGTTAGATTTCATAATGATATGCGGGAATAATCATTAGAGTCTATTACCACTCCTATGAGAATTCCACCACAAATGTATCAGTCTATGATATGCATTAACGAGGATTAGTTCAACAATATCTTTATATCCCTCTATGGTCCTGTTCAACCCATCCAATGATAAGTTGAGAGTCTTTTGTACCATATAGATATCTATTGATATCTTCTAACTCCTGCCAAAAAAGTTTTATTGGAGTAGCGCTATCTGATCTAGCAAGTATCTGCAAATGCAATATCAGGCCTGTTGTGACTTGCAGGATACATAAGACCTTTGTTGGCACTACGTTCAATCCCAGGGTGAAAATAACCCATGTTTAGGGTGTAAACAACCATAAGAGTTGATAGATATGATCATCCAATATCACTATATATTGGTAGACTGATGTGTATGCTTAAGTAAGTTGTAGACTTAAGCATGGTTTGGTTTTACCCAAATCTTACTCTCATAATCCATCATAAGATGATTGCATAGTTAATTGTGTGGTCGGGAATGATACAAAATCCGTTTAGGATTTCAATACGAACACACCAATGCAACCATCATTATTGGGAGTAAACTTTCCGAGGAAAGAACTGACCCAATCAGCGTACCACAAATATCGACTTTTCAAGTCATGCATTGACTTGAATTGTACACAATATATGTTGCGATTTTGATTCCTAGCACGAAGTCCATTGACTTGTGTATCCGAATCCATCAAATTCCAAAGATCTGCTAGCCATGTCTCTACATGAGATTATATGCTACAAGCATTGTGAGAGTAACAAATTACTCAACCATTATTTAGCAAGAGCAATTCTCCTCAATTGCCGCCTTTGATTTGACCCAAAATGAGTGTCAAGCACTCTTGTCTTGGACTTTCGGTCCGGATCCAGTAGGTGTAAGGCAATCTAAGACGCAGAAATGTTAACATTGTAGACTTTGTATGATTTGTTCAACATAACAAATATTCCTTGTGAAAATATTAACCCTTGAACTCTATGTCACTTCCCACAACAATAGAGTTTGGGTGTTCCAATAACTTAGCGCCTGAATATGTGTACACATATGTTGATCTTTGGATGGTAAACATCCATAGGCATTGGATAATAAGTATCCATGAGGTGTTAGTCAACTTTATATTGAGTAGCATTCACTCCATTTTTCATGAAAGCTTGTAAAAGTTATCTGTCTTGTGACCATACTTCTCCCCCCTCTTATTGGGAGTTGAGTGGTTTTAAAATTGGTACCTCCACTCTTTCTGGCAAAATGAAAAATGATAAACATATAACACCATGAGTAAATGTACTTGGCAGATTATTTGCAAAATATTGCAAATATATAAGATTCTGATCCAACAATTCAGATTCTTCTTGTACATGGATAAAAATGAGGGGAGAATATCAAGATGTGACATTCACTCCTGATTCCTGGCATTCTGTGTGGTATAAATTTTCCCCTAATGCTTGGAATCCTCCTTAAAAATAATCAACATACGGGCTATACACAAAATCGCCTTTTCATAATCCGAGGTATGTAATGAATGACCGGACACTTATACCTCCAGGATTCTCGTGCCCATAAGTGTATGTTGAGGTGGTGATACCAGTATGTGCAAGACATATCCGACATGTAAATGGAAAATATTTGATCATCAAATAACCTTGTATCTGTCAGACCCGGGGCTACGGGATTGCGTACATGGCATAGAATATTCTAGAGTAAGGGAATGGGCTCATCCCATACCTTACATCTATTGTAATGTACTCGGATACGAGTAGGACTAGTCGGTACAGAAGGAAACTACCCGAGTAGTATTCGGGTAGGACTCCTAAGCTAGTATCGGTCTAGGATTTTCATGTAACCATGTCCCCCTAGAGTATATAAGGGTGGGCAGGGACCCCGTCAAAAACATCATCATCTAAGTCAATGCAAACCACCAAATAGGATGTAGGGTGTTACGCACATTGCGGCCTGAACCTGTCTTAAACATTGTGTTGCTTGCACCTTCGAGTTCTTGATCTCGGTGACACCCTGCCTACAAGTCTCCTACCTTAGGAGATACCTAGGTAGGCTTGCCGATAAAACGCCGATAGCTGGCGCGCCAGGTAAAGGAGCTCATCGAAGATCCACCGGTGAACTCGATGGCAACGTTCAACTTCACCAGCGCCATGCTCGAAGAGGGCTCAACTTTCATCTTTGGCTCACGGGTCTATGTCGCTGATGGCACAACCAACAAACGTTGGCACATCATTGATGACAAGAAGCTGAAGATTCTAGCAGCAATCCCATGCAGCAATCTCAACGAGAAGTTTCTCCCTGACCTAGCTAGGGAGATCGAGGAGCGGTCCGTTTTCAACGCGATTTCGACTCATGCTGCACTAGGACATCTCGGATCAGATCCAACCCAGCCCGAGGAGCCGCATACCGGATTCCCCTTCAGATTACACAATGCGGCCACTATATATCAGGAGGCCACGCAATCCGAGTTCTGCTCGGCATTGGAAAAGGACTTGGAAGACCTACTCAATATCGGAGTACAAGGAGCCACCGCATGTCGGGAGGCCCCTATCCTTGACGACTATGACTCGGACTCTCATAATAGCGTCGAGCCTTTTATGGGCAGTCATCAGGGCCTGATCATCACCTCAACGCCAGAAGGTTGCTTCATGTACTTGAAGGGTATGAAACCCTCTGAACTACTCGGATACGACACGCGACTTGTGGCACACCTTGACTCGCTGCCTTTCCAAGAAGATAGACCCCTCAACACCGCTGGACCACGAGGAATCGTGCTGGTCAACCACAGCTCTGATGAGCACAACTCAGACTGCCAGGTTTTCAAGACGGAAGTCGAGGGCGAAGCTAACAGCGGAGACCCCAACGAACTACTCGAGCAAATCTCCGGGGACGACGTCACTGCCGAAGCTAGGAATGAGAACGACATCGAGCGCAATGCCCGTAGCTTGAGGAACCAAAAGCGTGCTATGCATCAAAGAATAGTTATGGAGTGCCAGCAATGCTTACAACGCGACCTCGATGCCGAATTCATAGCAGTAGGTGATTGGAGTTTTACCACCCCAATTGCCAATGTCGCTGGCATAGCAGTGCTGCTCACCGGTAGCAAGGACCCAGCCGTGCAAAAAGCCGTTCGCATGGCTCAGCGAGCTTGGCTCCAGCTCAACTAGTAGAAGCCAGCTCGCTTGGTCCCACATGCAGGCTGAGAGGGAGCAGGCAAAAGTTATAGCCAAATATGCCGAACTCCGGGAGGGCACCCTCGCCCCCGACCCGCCGGCACTAACGGCAACATTGAAGCTCCACAGGATAGTCGCTGTGTAGGAAGAAGGTCACGACCACCACCATAGGGCAACCAGGCGCCACGCCCGAATCGACTAGCCGGCAACATAAACAACCGAGAGGTACTCAAGAACATGCCGATTGGTGATCTACTCGAGAAGATCAACGAGCGACGCGACGCATGCTCTATCATCGAGACATTGTACCGGACGACAACAACCACTTCCCCGCTTGCACAAGTCAATTCAGCCTGTACAAGTTCCCGAAGGGCTTTAAACCGATCGGCATCACCATGTATGACGGCAGACAAGCTCCTCAGTAGTGACTCAGATGTCCGATGTTTGGGGCAGTCGTTCCCCAAATGTCCGACGAGAGTCTAAGGCTTGAAGTACCTGAGTTGGAGCCTTTTCTTGGGGGCGTTCATCAATCTTCTTGATGACGAGGTCGAGCTTAGCGGCGATCATGTCCGTCTCATTGACGGAGTGCATGCCCCGCTGGTGAGGTTGGAGATGTTCGTCATTCCAACCTTGGTTGGAGACAATCTTCTTGATAAAAGTTTTGGACCTGTCAATGGTTAGCGAGAAGAAAGCACCACCTGCAGCAGCGTCTATATGATCACGGGCTGTTGGGGTCAGCACGTTGTAGAAGTTCCGTAGAATGAGCCAAGCGTCCATCCCATGGTGAGGACACACTAGGATGTACTCCTAAAGCCGCTCACAAGCTTCAGTTTTCGACTCATTTGACGCCTGCTGGAAACTGGAAATCCTTCCCCGAAGAGCTGTTTTACCCAACAGGAAGAACTTCGCGAGGAATGCCTTAGCACACTCGTCCCATGTAGTTTCTGCACTTCTGTTGGTGTAGAACCACTGTTTTGCCTTCACTAGAAGAGAAAACGGAAACAGACGGAGTCGGATTGCATCCTTTGCGACTCCCTTTATGACAAAAGTGTTGTGCAGTTCCAGGAATTGTTGGAGATGTGCATTGGCATCCTCATTGGCCTTGCCACAGAAAGGGCTGGCCTGCACCATCGTAATGAGACCCGTCTTGATCTCGAAATTTTCAGCTTCAGCATTAACATTTGGCCTGATTGGGATATTGTCGGCCGAAGGAGCTGAGTAATCACGGAGAGTCTTCTGAGCCATAGCCTTAGAAGTTGATGGTGCGATATTGACTATTTCTCCTGTTGAGAGAGTAATCTGAGGAGGAACGACGCGGGGTCGAACTCTTCTCAAGAGTGACTCAGAATTCTGAGTGAAATTTTGCGGCAAATCAAAAGCAGTCATACACTACCCTATCTTCACACAAAAGAGAGAAGATAAAGCCAAGTTAGCCTGTTTAAACAATTGAGTACCATTTTAGAATTTCATCAACCACTTGATCTATTCTTTTAACCAGCGCCTTCCCTGGCAACTGCGCCAAAAATGCTTGTTGGCATTTCATAGCGTCATCACTAGGATAGGTGTTTCCCAACAACGGTGCCAGAAATATCGTGGGGTATTTCTTACGTTACAGAAGGATCCGTAAGCGCACGAAATACCGTTGTAGCATTTTACCCGTGAGTACGGGGTCATATTTATATTTCCGCAGGGAAGGCGGTGGTTATTGGAATAGATTAGTATGTTATTAGTTCTAGCATGGATATTCTATTGAATAAACAGGGGTAAGATAATATATGGTAAAGAGGTAGTGTGACACACAAGTTACTCAAGTTTTATCTCTATGCAAAACTTGCAGGAAGGGAGAAAGGAAGAAGAAAGCTAATCTAAGGAATAGATTAGGAACGGGCTCTAGGCTCCCAGGCATCACCGGGAGACCGCACAAGATATGGCTAGGTGGCCACTAGATCTTCATGGCTACTTTATGCACCTCCTACAGCTACTACACGAATGCGGAGGGTTACGCTGGACGGACAAGGCTGTCACCACCTGCCGCCTACCTCATCTAACCATGGTATAGAGCCGCATCCAGCAACACTGATTAGCCCAGACACCACGTCTACACTACTAAGAGATACTTTAATGCCCCGCGCGGAGCCCCCACCCTTCGGATGGACAGACATCACACTAGAGCAAACATACGTATACTGGAACCAATGCTGTAGCCTAGATGTCTTACCACGTCTAATCATGCAGGATATAAGACCTAGATATAAACTAAGCATAGCATACACATCTGAATACACAGAACATATACTATACAAATACAATAAACTAGAAGTTAACTCTATTAAGGAATTCTGAACATTACAAAGAAGAGGAAGAGTAAAACCCATACCGAACACTCCTAGGCAAGACTTGGGAACCGAAGAAGAGCTACTTCACCTAAACTCCACTATCCTAAAGGCTAAGCAAGAGAGGAACTTGAGAGAGGTTGCAACTTGTGGTGTGTCTCTTATTGTAGCACCCCCCCCCCCCCCTCATATTTATAGAGGTGAGTGCGGGGGTGTGCAGTAGCACCTCGGCGTCCAAATGACCAGCCTCCTCGAACTGACATAAGGAGCCAATGGGGAAGCGCCACGTCAAAGGAGGTAAGGCGGTTTGCCTTTGCTGGGTTGGCCGACCTAGGTGGGTTGGCCGACCTGGGCCCAGCCCAGATCCGGTCCACCCTGCTCTGGGTGGCTGCCATGTGGGCCCTAGTTGCTCCTGTGCGTGAGTGGACGATGTCCAAGGTCGGTTGCATGCTTTGGTGAGCCCTTCAATCCATGGGAGTCCAAATGGCGTGCTCTGATTGGTCGACGTCACTTGCCTTGGATTGAGGTGCTTGTTGTCACTTAACCGCTGTTAAGAGAATTTTGAGATATTTAGTACACACTCCTAACCTTGGCTTGTGGTATCCTAAAGGCTCCACTTTTGATTTACTTGGCTATTCCGATTCGGATTATGCCGGTTGCAAAGTGGATCGAAAGAGTACAACGGGTACTTGCCAATTCCTTGGTCGGTTCCTAGTATCTTGGAGTTCTAAGAAACAGAATTCGGTTGCTTTATCCACCGCGGAAGTGGAATATGTTGCTGCAGGTGCATGTTGTGCCCAACTTTTATGGATGAAGCAAACCTTGAGTGACTTCGGTTGTGAGTTTAGTAAGATTCCGCTCTTGTGTGACAATGAGAGGGCCATCAAGCTAGCAAACAATCCAGTGCAACACTCCCGAACAAAGCACATAGATATAAGACATCATTTCTTACGGGATCATGAGGCTAAGGGAGATATTGCTTTTACGTCATGTGAGCACCGAACGGCAACTTGCCGATATCTTTACTAAGCCTCTAGATAAGCAAAGGTTTTGTGCTTTGAGGAGTGAGCTAAATATCTTGAATTCTGGTAACTTGGCTTGACTTGTTGCACATACTTGATTGTTGCCTAGATAGGAAAAATGAATTTTATTGTGTTGAGTTCTTCAAAATATTGGGATTTTGATCCTTGGATTGAAACTTGACACTTGTGATCATTATTTTGTAATGATGTTTGAGCCTGATCATCAAGTGTTAAGTTGTCGCATGTTTACAAGCTAATCCTCTTTAAATCTCCAAATCAATCCTATATTAAAATCTATCTTTTTGGAGAAAATCAGCTTCTGTCGGAACTTCAGACACGAGGTGGGAAATTTCCGACACGAGGTCGGAAATTCCGACAACCATCGGAAGTCTCGTCGTTCTTCCGACAAAGGTTCCTCAGGAGAACATTTTAATTTCTCGGAATTTCCAATCCTTGATCGGAACTTCCGACCCGCGTTGGAAGTTTCTTGCTTCTTCCAACAAGGGGTTCTCAGTTTGGCAAAATAAATTCGTCGGAACGTCCAACCCGCCGTCGGAACTTCCGACAAGTTACCTGGAAGTATATATACCTACTAGATACCCCTTCGAACCCTAGTTCTTTCTTTCTGTAACACCTCGGGTATTTAAATTACGAAATAAGCCTCACTAGCTTCACAAGATGCATACATCACTAAGAAAAGTTTAAAAGAAATGATTTATAAATTGGTTTTGCTTTGAATTGAAAATAGATGTGTATATGTGCATAAGTACATGTACTTTAATCAAACAAATTAAATAACTCTCACCTCAAAGCACTTATGGCTGCGAAATTTAATAGCCACAGCATCATTGATGACAGGATAAACAAAAGTCTAGTTGAAGCCGAGGAGAGAATATGAAATTTTACCCATAAAATGACGAGTCCCCCAAATCAAGCTTTTTGGGTTTTCAAATTAACTTTCAAACTATAACTTAAATGAACTTTGGCCTAAACAAAACTTGTGTAACTTTTCATTTTGAACAACTTTCATGTTCAGAGATTTTTGAGTTGCAACACAAAAACCTTAGTAACACTTGACCTTGCAAACCAGCCATTTTCTCTATTTTTCATTTCAGACCCTTCTTTCACCGCTCCACCCGACCCTCCAACGCGCAGTCGCTGCAGACCCTTCTTTCTCCGCTCCACCCGACCCTCCACCGCGTAGTCGCCGCTGACCCTCCCTTCTCCGCTCCGCCCGGCCCTCCGCCCGCCACGCAATCGCCGCTGGCCACTTGGCCGGCGATGCCTGACCGGTGCTAGGCGCCAAGCCAATGCCTGGCCGCGCCCCGCTCGCACGCGCTCCTCCCCACGCCGCAACCTTGCCCAGTCCACGCACGCCACGCGCACGCCGGCGACGCGCGCCTGTGCTCGCCGCCCGCCGCGCCCAATGGCCAGTCTGGGACGTGCCTGAGTCCTAGCCGCGTCTTGCCAGTCGCCGCGCTCGCCGCCTGGCAAGCCAGCTGCTGCAGCTCCTCGCCCAACCCGCGCCCTCGTGATCTCCCCCTTCCCCACGCCAAATCCCTGGCGCCCAATCCCCTGCCCACGCCCGCCGCACTCCGCGCCGGCACTGCTCGCCGCCCACCACGACCAGTAACACGCCCCCGTCGTGCCGCCCCTCCCCAGCGTCGCTCGGCCCTCTCCCTCCCTCCTGCAGCCTATAAAAGGCGACACAAGGCCACTCGCGCGCGCCTCAACCCACCAGAACGCCGCCGCCGCTGCCATTGCCGCCGCCGTGCACCACCCGCCCGTGGAGTCCCATCCTCCGGCCTCTCACTGCCCAAACCCATCACCCAGCGAGCTTGCCCTCCCTCCACTGAAGCTCACTGGCCTCTTCCCCGACAATCTCTACCGCCGGAGCACCGCCAGCACCGCCCGCGTCGCCGCCGCTCCCCTGCTGCTCCGTGGGCAGCCCACTCCGACGCTCCTCCATCCGAGCCAAGCCTCGGAATGGGTTCCCCTCGACGCCGCGAAGCTCATCGAACAGCCCACGCCCTCCCCTCCTCGCCGGAACACCGTCGCCGACGCCCGCACCACCGCCGCCCCTCTGCTCCACGCCGACAAGCCACCTCCGGCCACTCCCAACCCCGACCAAGGCCACTCCAAGGTAGCTCTCACATCCCCGGTTCTCCCCGACCCTTTTTCCCTCGCCGCCGACGAGCCCCCTCGCCGGAATTTGGCCGGCCGCCGTGCCAGCGCCGCCCAGGGACCCAATTGCAATGATTGAAATCTTTAAAAGGGTCCGCACGCAAGTTTACAGGGGCATATCTGTAAACCTGTGTTTAAACTTTGAATTCAAAAATAGCAAACTTGTAAAATTCATATAAAATCGTAGAAAAATCAGAAAAATACAAACTAAACTATTCTGGAATCGTTAGAAGAAAATCTACAACTTTTGTTACATGCCCTCTCTTCAGATGTTTGCTATATTTTGTTCTACATTAAATGGAAAGTTTAATAGCTTTTAAATGAACCCACTGTTGTAGACCAGTTCTGCATCTGATTTTTGGACAGTAGATTGCTTGCTTGATGTGTAGGCCAGTTTAAAAATAATAGGACCAGAACCCATATCTAGCTAAACTTTTTGTTAAACTTGGTTTATGCCATGAAATAATAGAACTAATTTGTACCTGCTGATATATTGTGTTTCATGCTGTGAAACTTTTCCAAAGCTGTTATAGTGATGCCTAAATACCACAGAAAAAGTTTAGAACCTTTTTCCTTCCTGTAACCTATTTATATAATTAGTTTCTGTGTTTGGAAAATGTTCAACTTTTTACTATGGGACACTTTAGAGTAGCTCATGCTGTATAAAATGTTTCATACTTAGAAACCCTGTAAAACATCCTGTAGAAATTAAGCCTTAAAAAAATAGGTGTATCTTGTCCTATTTATTATGCTCTGTATCATGCACAATAAAATCTAAAAAATTTACAGTAACATATATATGGTTAGGTTAACCCCCTGCAAAATTTTTGGCATCAAAACATGCATGGTTTGTCCTGTATAAAAATAACTAGGTTCTAGCAGTGGCTGTGTATTATATTTTTCATAATTATTCTTCTGCATAAAAATGTCTAAAATTTCATCACCAGAAGTCGTATTTAATCCATGTTGTGCATAGAAAATTTAGTTTCCAAAAGAACACAACCCCATCTTGTTTAATGAAGTCAAGTAGTTTAAGATGTACTCTCTTAACAATTGACGAAAGAAATCTTAACTAAGTAACTTTATAACCAAATCTATGTTTTGTGGACTGCAACTTTATCGTGAAGAAATTAAATGTCATATACCATCACTACAACTCACACTTGTGCATTCATAGAATCGACTACTCTCGCCGATGGAACTCACGCAGCGTGAAGCTCAAGTGAATCTAACTGAAGCTTTCGAAGACCCGAACCCAAGTTCGGAGGAGCCCCAAACTAACTTTACCGAAGAAGGCAAGCCCCGGAGCATGAACCCTATTTTTATAAACTTATGCAACTTATTACTCTATTTTACTTGTGCATTAAGTTTATAGGAGTTGAATGAAAACTTAGTTGCATGATCCTAGGTACCCATGCTCTGAACACTAGATGTAAGGTTCGATAGAATGCTATGCTAATAGGACTCGGTAAAAGTCGAGTGATTTCCTATCACTCGCGAGAATATAGGAGTTGAATGTTTACTATATGCTGCAATCATAAGGTCGACGGATGGGGCTATGGTATGATGTTTATGTTGATGATTGAGGCCCCATCTGTTTACTGAAAAAAGCTAAGGCCGCAGTGTGTGGTAGTGGTGGTTAAGTCTTTAAACGTACTGACCACATGCCGAGAATATGGTAATCGGTAAGCTGAAGTATCGGATTCAACCGAGCCCGGAATATACTCCCCACCGTCGTGAATTCGTTCACATCTAGCTAATGGCGGGTGCATGTGCCGCCATGGCCGGGCCATGGGAACGTGTAGTCCAGGGCGGTGGGCCTATTCCGTGAAGCGGGAATTGAAGGGAAAAGTTGCACGTGTAACTCTGGGAGTAACCACGTGACGTGTGTTTAGGTTTCCCTTGCAAGGTTAAGAAATTCGATTCGAATCGTCCGTTTCTCGCGGTTATTGAGACTGCTTGACCCTTTTACCACATAGAGTAAGAAGAGAAACAATGATGATGATTAATCTTGTTGGATGCAAATTAATTCTTCCACCATGTATGATATTGCATAGTTGCTTACCTAGAATGGTTAAAGAAAACTAGAACTTGGAGCTAAAATTTGAATGTAAGGACCTACTTGTATATGCTTTTCGGCAAAACAAACCCTCAAGCCAAAAGCCTTGCATGTCTAGGAGTTGGCTAAGTATATTCCACTAGTCGGGTAAGCCTTGCTGAGTATTAGTATACTCAGCCTTGCTTGTGGCTCCTTTTCAGGTGATACTTTCGAGGATATGATCGCTAGTTTGACTTGGCTGTGTACCTTTCCTCCTGGTTGGTCGGTGGAATGGGATACGCCCCCGGCCAACGATGATAATGCCGAGTGATGTCTCGTACTGGCTTCATCGAGACATCGTGTATCGTCGAGTAGTTTATCATTATTTTTCTGCTGCATTGAACTCTGAAGAACTCAATTACTTTGAACTCTGAAGTACCTTGTTTTACGAATTTGAACTCAGTTGTAATATTAATTTATGATGAACCCTGTGGTCTAAAATTTTTGGAATGTTGTATCCTCTGGGCTCACCTTCGTGTGAGTACATGTATGTGTGGTTTCGATCGGCAAAAACCTTGGTTGTATCGGGAGGTTACCCAATAGACCAATGGATTATTCCGTTTGAAGTGCGAGTCAGCCCTGATTGTCCTCGTGGTGATGGTTAGCGCGCTTGCGCCGGATTAATTCAGGTGGTTCTGCCACAGCTGGTATCAGAGCTGAAATGCATACGCCAGAGAATGCAACAAGCCTTAAAAACTTGTTTTCATAAAACTTGACCAAAAAAAATGCGTTTGTAAAATGCGTTGGTTCGTTAAGGATGATACCTAGTTCATAGAGCCCTAAGGGATTATGGGAAAGTTACTAGGTGCTATCTAACTTATGAATATTATCAACTGACTCCCAGCACATTACTTTCTGTCAAAACTTACTTTTATGCATAACCGACCCTTAAATTCTGTAACGACGCACTCATCACTAAGGTAAGAAGGTAAGAATCCTCAGCCAACTGAGAGAGCTTGGCCTTCCTGTCGGTGATGCGAGCCGAACGCTGCCCTCAAGCAGTGGCTTACTTGAGGTGCTGCCAATATACCAACTATTAGTTGATTATATTGGGAGTAGAAGGTTTGGCGCAGGGTATGGCGATCGCTGTTCATACCCCCATCTCAAGACGGTACCCCCCGTGAATACGCTATCTTGATAGCGTATGTTAGCGTCGTCTGTACGGCGGGAATTGTACAGATGCCGTTTCTATAGTGAACGGTAATGAATACGGACTCTTTCATGAGTGATGGCATGAAAGGTTCAATGGATATATATATATGTGTGCTATATCAATCTTCTGCAGGTACACTAACCGCGATTACGATAAGTTAAAGAACGGTTAGAGAATTTTCGACTAGCTATTATAGTGAGAGACGTATTGTGTATGCCACCGAAACTAACTTCGTAAGACCAAAGCTATTTGGAAATTATTTTATTTTGTGAGGACGAATAGAACGTGCATGCATCATGACTATATAAATCTGAAATTGAAAATGCGAGCGTGAGAGTGGTAAGGTTCATACGCCCACACAATTGTCTTTGCATAAGGATTATCTAGCAAATTTGTCACATTCTGCCATATCTGAAGAGATGGATTTATTGAGCTTAGAAAATGATTCTTTCTGAAGAAACTCATGTTGAAAGTTTTGTTCCAAAAATTGTATTCTACCTCCTGTCTAAATATGAAAAATTCTGGACATATGGATAATGAGAAACAACAAAGACCTTGAGATGCCAGTTTTCTGCCCAAAATAAGCGCTTCTACCACATAAATTTTTATGCCCCCTTACTACAGTTTTCTGCAAAAGTATTCAACACAAAACTTGTTTTAACTTTACTTAGGCAGCTACTGTTAACATTTGGTAATTTTTGGCTAGGTAGATTTTCCCTGGTGCACGAAACATTGGCTCACTGTTCACTGAAATTTCTGGGTAGACAGTAAAGTAAAACCTTAATAGAAAGACCATCTTAGAGCCTGATCTAGCTCTGGAGTTGACTAACAAAGTTGTTCACAAATACCTTAGGAATGTTCTGGTAAAATTTGAGAATTTTTGGACAAGAACTGTTGAAGTTATGGCTATTTTAGTGCACTATCCAGAACCTGTTCACTATGTTGTTCATAGTTTTTCGCTATCTCACCCCTTGGATCTTTTGTTCAGATGGCCGAGCCTGTTGCCATGATGGTGGATGAGGATGGATGTGTTGACTCGCAGTGTCTCCACTGGGAGGGCTTTTCCTCTATCTTGTGGGATGTTCTGAGCACCGCGGGCTATCCAATTCCCCCACGTTACACCAGACTGGAGTTAGCAGAGAATGGAGTTACCCAGTGCCGTCTTAACGTGACCATCTTTTCGCACCCACTACACCCGGAGTGGCCCGCCTTGGTGATTGAGGCTGTTGGTCACCGTTTGACCGATACTTGGGAGCTTACTGCCATGAGGGCACTCACCACTTTCTGTGCGCAGTGCCCCGAGGCCGTCACGCTCACTCCTATTGGTTTGTTTCCTGCTACCCAGGACAACGACCCCTTTTGGCTCAACAGGGTGCAGCACTCACAGTATTTAGTGGAATTTCACGCCCAGGAGACCATCGAGACCTCCGTGCGGTGCATGAATGCACTGTACCGACTTCAGACTCTCTAGAGTCAGGCGCTTGTGCAGCTCGCTGATCTGCGATTGTAGAAACTTGTCGGAATTTTTACCCATCTCTCCTTACATTTCTGGGCTGAGTGTTGAATACCAAACTTTTCCTAAATTTTGTGATCTAGGTTCCCACAAAATTTCATCACTATTGGATCTTGCTAGTTTGAGTTATAGGCAAGATACTATAACTCATCCTGCTGAAAAACAGCCAAACCAGCGAAGCAAAGAGTGAATCTTTCGACCATCTTGGCCATCGATTTAGCGTCTAAGCTGAATACCAAAGTTGTACATCTCTAAATTCCCTACCTACTGCCAAAATATAAACAATTTTGGATGAAGCTACCATAAGTTATAAGTTTCTTATGGCAGATAGTATTCTATCCACGATTCTATCCATGATCAGTCGGAAGTCTACTTTCCGCGCTAATCCTTTTGAATCGTGGAAGCAATATGGATCACGTTGCTAATGATAAACATTAACATTTCAGATGGTTGGAGCAACCCGTGGTAACCTGGAAGGTTTTGGTGCTAGCGCTAGTGGATCATAACAACAGCCACCACCACCACCCAGCTTGGTGGAAGTAATGGCCGCTCAAACCGAGTTGCTTCATCAGCTCGTGCAAGGACAGCACCAACAGTGGGGTGGACACAATGTTCACCAACCTCAGGCTGCCGGTTATACGGATTTCCTTGGGACCCAGCCTCCCTTGTTTCACAAAACGGAGGAACCCTTGGATGCGGACGCTTGGATTCGCACAATCGAGTCTAAGTTTTCTCTACTCGTGGCCCCATCTTCGGATGCAAACAAGGCTCGCTATGCCTCTCAGCAACTTCGCGGTACAGCTCGTCTTTGGTAGGACAATTACCTTGCTATGCTCCCTGCTGATCACGTCGTCACCTGGGACCAATTTAAAACTGCGTTCCGAGCACACCATATCCCAGAAGGTCTTATGGAAAGAAAGCTGAATGAGTTTCTGGCTCTCACTCAGGGTACCCGCACTGTACTTCAATATGCTCAGGCCTTCAACAACCTGTGCCAGTATGCAGGCTATCACGCAGACACGGATGCTAAGAAGCGAGATCGTTTCCACACAGGATTGAGTATCAAACTCAAGGAGCGATTGAACCTTGTCAAGGCCGATACATATAATGAGCTGGTAAACATGGCAATTACCCAAGAGGATTGTATTGTGGCTCACCGTGCCAAGAAGAAGAGAAAGGCGCTAGTTGGACCCTCGGGAGCTCAGCCACCGAGGTATCGCTTAGTGCAAAATGCTGCGCCTACAGCTCCACAGAAGGCCCCTCAGCCAGGACGTTGGATTGTCAGTCCCCCGCAGCAACAAGGTGTTGTACGACCCCATGTGCCTCAGCAAACTGGACCAAGGCCCGCTACTAAGCAATTCCTTCATCCAAACATAGCCAATCGTTGTTTCAATTGTGGAAGTTCCAGTCATTTTGCCCAAGAATGCCCTCGGCCTAGGCAACCAATTCAGGGCTAACTCTCAAGCCAGAACAATAAGAACAAAGGCAAGAGGCGGACCATTCAGGTCAAATAAGGACGGATCAATTTCACCACTCTTGCAGAACTTCCTGAAGGAGCACAAGTAATGACAGGTACATTCTCTATCCATAACAAGCCTGCAGTTATATTGTTTGATTCTGGTGCATCATATAGTTTCATTAGTGCAAAGTTTGGTGCGAAAGTAGGCTTGGATGTTTGTCACACAAAATGGTCATATATGATATCAACACCGGGTGGAAAAATTGCTTCCAACCAAATAATAAGGCTGGTACCGATAAAATTGGGTAGTAAAATCATCAACTCGGACCTTGTTCTCTTACCCCTTGAAGGCATGGATATTATTTTGGGTATGAATTGGATGACTATGCATGGAGTCATAATGGACCTTTCTTCTCGTGCTGTTGAAATAAATTCACCTAGTCATGGAACCACTACCCTTTACCTACCGTTCCGGGAGTGCACGAATTCTTGTGCTTTCGTGATGGAAGGAATCAACCTAGAGGATATTCCAGTGGTATGCGAGTATGCCGATGTTTTTTCGGATGATTTGCCAAGAATGCCACCAGATAAGGATATTGAGTTCGTTATTGAACTGCAACCAGGCACCGCACCTATCTCAAAAAGACCCTATAGGATGCCACCTAAGGAATTGGCCAAACTGAAAACACAACTCCAAGAACTACTGGACAAAGGCTTTATTCGTCCTAGCACATCATCTTGGGGATGTCCAGCCCTTTTTGTAAAGAAAAAGGATGACAGTTTAAGATTATGTGTGGACTACCGACCTCTCAATGCGGTAACTGTTAAGAATAAATACCCACTTCCCCGCATTGACGTTCTCTTTGACCAATTATCTGGAGCTAGAGTTTTCTCAAAGATTGATCTTCGATCTGGATATCATGAGATAAAGATTCATCCATGCGATATTTCTAAGACTGCTTTTTCCACACGATATGGACTATATGAATTCTTGGTCATGTCCTTTGGTCTCACCAATGCCCCTGCCTACTTCATGTATCTCATGAATTCGGTATTCATGCCCGAGCTCAACAAATTTGTCGTAGTTTTCATTGACGACATCCTTATCTATTCCAAGAATGAGGAAGAGCACGCTAAGCACCTGCACATTGTTCTTCAGCGTCTCAGAGACCATCAGCTCTATGCTAAATTTTCTAAGTGCGAATTCTGGTTGGATAGTGTGAAATTCTTGGGTCACACTATTTCCAGCGAAGGCATGAGAAATACAAATGTTTCCGCCAGGACCATAAGGGAGTTCTATGGTTCGAATGTCGCATCGTCGTTCCAAAGAATCATGAGCTCCATAAGCAAATTTTTGATGAGGCACACCTTTCCAAATTTTCTATTCACCCCGGCAGTAGCAAAATGTATCAAGATCTTAGGCAAAATTTCTGGTGGACTAGAATGAAAAGAGAAATCGCTTTATGTCTCAGAATGTGACACATGCCAGAGAGTAAAAGCCAGCCACTTGAAAGTAGCCGGTACAGTTCAACCTTTGCCTATACCCTCATGGAAATGGGAAGACATAAGTATGGATTTCATTGTTGGATTGCCAAGTACCACACAGAAACATGATTCCATATGGGTTATCGTTGATAGTCTCACAAAGATGGCACATTTTCTTCCGGTACACACCACCTATACTGCCAAGAAATATGCCGAGATTTATCTCGATCGTATCCTTTGCCTACATGGAGTACCGAAGACTATTATTTCCGATCGTGGTACTCAGTTCGTAGCACGCTGTTGGAAACAATTGCAAGCATCTCTTGGTACTAAATTGATTTGAAGCTCAGCCTATCATCCTCAGACTGACAGACAAACTGAAAGAGTGAACCAAATTCTTGAAGACATGCTTAGAGCTTACGTCATTCTCTATGACAAGAATTGGGACAAATGTCTATCCCTAGCAGAGTTCTCATATAACAATAGCTACCAAGCGAGTTTAAAAATGGCACCATTTGAGGCCTTATACGGACGAAGGTGTCGAACCCCTTTGAGTTGGTCACAGACCGGAGAACGCAAAATATTTGGACCAGACTTGGTAATCGAGGCAAAAGAAAAAGTGAGACTAATACAAGAAAACCTTAGAGCCGCCCAATCCAGGCAAAAGAGCTATTTCGACAGAAGGAGAAAGCCAATAAAATTTGAAGTTTGTGACCACGTCTACCTTCGAGTTTCACCAACCAAGGGTGTACAAAGATTCAGAGACAAAGGAAAACTATCTCCCCGTTATGTTGGTCCTTACGAAATCATCGAGAGCTGTGGACCCGTAGCCTATAGAATACGACTGCCCCCTCAGCTTGCAGCCATCCATGTGTCTTTCACGTGTCTCAGCTCAAGGAGTGTGTTCGAGTTCCTACCGAGGTTATTAAACAGCAGGAAATATTGGTAGAGCCCGACCTCTCATAGGTTGAGTATCCTATCAAAATCAGGGATCAAAAAGAAAGAAGCACTAGAAGGAAAGTGATTAAAATGTATAAAATTCAATGGAATCATCACACTGAGGAAGAAGCCACATGGGAAACTGAAAGCTATCTAAACCAAAATTTCCCGGGTTTTCTCAACTCTATCGAAGGTACACACACTATCCACACTAAGCCTATTGCCCGAATCTCGGGGCGAGATTCTTTTTAAGGGGGGAAGGCTGTAACACCTCGGGTGTTTAAATTATGAAATAAGCCTCATTAGCTTAACACGATGCATAGATGACTAAGAAAAGTTTAAAAGAAATGAATTATAAATTGGTTTTGCTTTGAATTAAAAATAGATGTGTGTATGTGCATAAATACATGTACTTTAATCAAACAAATTAAATAACTCTCACCTCAATGCACTTGGCGACGAAATTTAATAGACACACCATCGATGACAGGATAAACAAAAGTCTAGTTGAAGCCTAGGAGAGAATACAAATTTTTGCCCAGGAAATGACGTGCCCTCCGAGTCATACTTTTTGAGTTTTTAAAAATAACTTCTAAACTAGAACTCAAATGAACTTTGGCCTAAAACAAAACTTGTGTAACTTTTCATTTTGAACAACTTTCATGTTTAGAGGTTTTTGAGTTGCAACACAAAAATTTGAGTAACACTTGGCTTTGCAAACCAGCCCCTGCCTTTTCCTCTATTTTCACTGCAGACCCTTCTTTCTCCGCCCCGCCCAACCCTCCGACGCGTAGTTGCTGCAGACCCTTCTTCTCCGTTCCGCCCGACCCACCGCTTCGCCCGACCCTACGCTTCACCCGACCCTCCGCTTCGCCCGACCATACGCTTCGTCCGACCCTCCGCGCAGTCGCCGCTGGCCACTTGGCCGGCGATGCCTGGCCGTGCCCCGCTCGCACGCGCTCCTCCCCAAGCCGTGCTCCTCCACAGTCCGCACACGCCACGCACACGCCGGCGACGCGCCCCTCTTCTCGCCGCCCGCTGCGCCCAATGGCCAGCTCGCGCCGTGCCTGAGTCCCCGCCGCGTTCCGCCAGTCGCCGCACTCGCCGCCCGGCAAGCCAGCTGCTGCAGCTCCTCGCCCAACCCGCATGCCGCGTGATCTCCTGCTCCCCACGCCAAATCCTCATCTCCCAATCCCCTGCCCGTGCCCGCCGCACGCCGCGCAAGCTCTGCTCACCGCCCACCGCGACTAGTAACGCGCCCCTGTCGTGCTGCCCCTCCCCAGCGTTGCCCGGTCCTCTCCCTCCCTCCTGCAGCCTATAAAAGGCGACACAAGGCCACTCGCGCGCGCCTCAACCCCCAGAACGCCGCCGTCACTGCCATTGCCGCTGCCGTGCACCACCCGCCCGTGGAGTCCCATCCTCCAGCCTCCCACTGCCCAAACCCATCACCCAGCGAGCTTGCCCTCCCTCCACTGAAGCTCACCGGCCCCTGCTGCTCCATGGACAGCCCACTCCAAAGCTCCTCCGTCCAAGCCAAGCCTCGAAATGGGTTCCCCTCAATGCCGCGAAGCTCATCGACCAGCCCACGCCCTCCCCTCCTTGCCAGAGCACCGTCGCCGACACTCCGCACCGCCGCCACCCCTCTGCTCCGCGCCGACGAGCCACCTCCGGCCTCCCCCAACCCCGACCAAGGCCACCCCAAGGTAGCTCTCACCTCCCTAGATCTCCCCGACCCTTTTCCCCTCGCCGCCGACGAGCACCCTCGCCGGAATCTGGCCGGCCGCCATGCCAGCACCGCCCAGGGACCCAATTGCAATGTTTGAAATCTTTAAAAGAATCTGCACGCAAGTTTCCAAGGGCATACTGTAGACCTTTGTTTAAACTTTGAATTCAAAAACAGCGAAATTGTAAAATTAATATAAAATCATAGAAAAATCAGAAAAATACAAACTCAACTGTTCTGGAATCGTTAGAAGAGAATCTACAACTTTTGTTACATGCTTTTCTTCAGTTGCTTGATAAATCTTGCTCTAAATTAAATGGAATGTTTAATAGACTTTTAATTGTACCCACTGTTGTAGACCAGTTCTGAATCTCATTTTTGGACAGTAGATTGGTTGCTTGATGTGTAAGCCATTGTAAAAGTATTAGGATCAGAACCCATCTCTAGCTAAACTTTTTGTTAAACTTTATTCATGCCATGAAATAATAGAACTAATTTGTACCTGCTGTTATATTGTGATTCATGGTGTGAAACTTTTCCAGAGCTGTTATAGTGATGCCTAAATACCAAAGAAAAAGTTTAGAACATTTTTCCTTTATGTAACCTATTTATATAATTTTGCTCTAGGAAAAATACACTAATTCAAATAATTACTTTCTTTGCTTCGAAAATGTTCAACCTTTTACTGTGGGACACTTTAGAGCAGCTCTTGGTGTATAAATCGTTTCATACATAGAAACCCTGTAAAACATCCTGTAGAAATTAATCTTTATTAAAATATGTGTATATTGTCCTATTTATTATGCTTTGTATCTTGCACAATAGAATCTGAAACATTTACAGTAACACTTATATGGATAGATTAACAGCTTGTAAAATTTTTGGCATCAATACTTGCATGGTTTGTCCTGTATAAAAATAACTAGGCTCTAGCAGTGGTTGTGTAATACATTTTTCATAATTATTCTGCTGCACAGAAAGTTCTGAAATTTTTACAGTGTTGTTGTCTCTGCATAATGTACTCTAAATAAACATTTTATCATGAAAAGTTACCTAGATCAGTGTTTGTGCTTAATCCATGCTTAAACTGTGAAATTAAATTTCCAATACAACACCACCGCTTCTGTTAAAGATTACCCAAGAAATCATAACTAAGTAACTTTAATACCAAATCTATGTTATTGTGGACTGCAACTTTATCGTAAACGAAAATAATCGTCATATACCATCACTACAACTTACACTTGTGCATTCATATAGAATCGACTACTCTCGCCGACGGAACGTACGAGCTGGTGCTCGCGTCCGAGAGTGAGCAGCGTGAAGCTCAAGTGAATCTAAATGAAGCTTTCGAACACCCGAACCCGAGTTCGGATGAGCCCCAAACTAACTTTACCCAAGAAGGCAAGCCTTGGAGTATGAACCCTATTTTCTAAATTATGCAACTTATTACTCTACTTTACTTGTGTATTAAGTTTATAGGAGTTGAATGAGAACTTAGTTGCATGATCCTAGATACCCATGCTTTGAACACTAGATGTAAGGTTCGATAGAATGCTATGCTAATAGGACTCGGTAAAAGTCGAGTGATTTCCTGTCACTCGCGAGAATATAGCAGTTGAATATTTACTACATGCTGCAATCATAAAGTCGACGGACGGGGCTATGGTACAAAGTTTAAGTTGATGATTGAGGCCCCGTCTGTTTAGTGAAAAATGCTAAGGCCGCAGTGTGTGGTAGTGGTGGTTAAGGCTTTTAAACGTACTAACCACATGCCGAGAATATGGTAATCGGTAAGCTTAAGTACCGGATTGAACCGAGGCCGGAATATACTCCCCACCATCCTGAATTCGTTCACATCAAGCTAATGGCGGGTGCATGTGCCGGCCGGGTCCATGGGGACGTGTAGTCGAGGGCGGTGGGCCTGTTCCGTGAAGCGGGAATTGAAGGGAAAAGTTGGACGTGTGACTCTGGGAGTAACCACGTGATGTGTGTTTAGGTTTCCCTTGCAAGGTTAAGAAATTCGATTCGAATTGTCCGTTTCTCGCGGTTATTGAGACTGCTTGACCCTTTTACCACATAGAGTAAGAAGAGGAACAGTGATGATGATTAATCTTGTTGGATGC
This sequence comes from Panicum miliaceum, assembly GCA_032594955.1. Classification (NCBI taxonomy): domain Eukaryota; kingdom Viridiplantae; phylum Streptophyta; class Magnoliopsida; order Poales; family Poaceae; genus Panicum; species Panicum miliaceum. Next base: position 24,487,682 of record CM064060.1, on the reverse strand, counting down.
AAATTAATTCTTCCACCATGTATGATATTGGATAGTTGCTTACCTAGAATGGTTAAAGAAAACTAGAACTTGGAGGTAAAATTTGAATGTAAGGACCTACTTGTATAAGCTGTTCGGCAAAACAAACCCCTCAAGCCAAAAGCCTTGCATGTCTAGGAGTCGGCTAAGTATATTCCACTAGTCAGGTAAGCCTTGCTGAGTATTAGTATACTCAGCCTTGCTTGTGGCTTGTTTTCAGGTGATACTTTTGAGGATATGATCGCTAGTTTGACTTGGCCGTGTTCCCTTCCTCCTGGTTGGTCGGTGGAATGGGATGCGCCCCCGGCCAACGATGATAATGCAGAGTGATGTCTCGTACGGGCTTCCTCGAGACTTCATGTATCGTCGAGTAGTTTATTGTTGATTTTCCACTGCATTGAACTCTGAAGAGCTAAATTACTTGAACTCTGAAGTACCTTGTTTTACGAATTCGAACTCAGTTGTAATAATAATTTATGATGAACCTGTGATGTAAAATTTGTGGAATGTTGTATCCTCTGGGCTCACCTTCGTGTGAGTACATGTATGTGTGGTTTCGATCGGCAAAAACCATGGTTGTATCAGGAGGTTACCCGACAGACCAATGGATTATTCCGTTTGAAGTGCGAGTTAGCCCTGATTGCCTTCGTGGTGATGGTTAGCGCACTTGAGCCGGATTAATTCAGGTGGTTCTGCCACACTTTCACTCCCACCGACGCCTCCACCTCTCTCCTCTCAAACCCTTGAGGGGATCTTCAAAATCGACCGTGGGATTTCGTTGCCGTGAAGATCTTTGGATTCCATCTTTCTCTCCTCCAATCCGCGCGGGAAAAGCTTAAGGTATTTCATTCAAAATACCCGTCGCCCGATCTCTTAATGCCGTAGGAGTTAGATGGATTCCTTTAGGGGGTAGTCTCTAGATACTTCCTAGAACTAGTGCCTCAAGTTTCATGAAGATTGGTGGGCTAAATCTTTCGTTTCTAGGTTTATTGTGCCGGGTCGGAACTTCCAGCCAGTGTCTAATTCGCCACAATGAGCCTATCTTGTCATCAATCTTTACGCCGTTTATTCGATCCATCCTTATATTCTTGTTATGATTGTCAGATGGCTCGTGGAAGCAAGGGCAAGGGTCATGAATCATCTCCGGAAATCTAATCATCTCCATCCGATTCCGAGGCCACCGCCAATGCCTCACCGGTTCCTCAACGCAAAAGGAAGGCTGTTGCCAAGATGCCACAAAGTGCTCGTGGGCGTGGAAGGCTCACTCAAGGTCAAGGTTCTAGTCGTGGTACACGTACAAAGCGTGCCGCCCCGCGTCCTCAAGATGATGATGAGGAACCTGATGAAGGAAACCCGGATGTTGCTTTTCTTGAGGCGTATACCATTAGGATGAGGCCGCCAATGCGTCTCACTCACCCTTCCTATGTTGGTCATCGCATGGTCAACTACACCAAAGGCAAGCACAAGCTATACACTTTGAGATATGAAGATTGGACAAATCTTGACAAGGAGCAGCAGGGCGTTTCTCGCTTTTGGACTTGGTTTCACGCCGATTGGTATGAGTCCATCATCATGACCAAGTCCCACCCAATAACCGAGATGAAGTCAATTGATTGGAGCCATCTCTCAAATATTGACTTGCCTGTTATACAAGATGTCGTGGATGCTTGTGGAAGGATGAATCTCATGGGTATCATGTCTTTTTCTTGTGATTAGAATGAAGAGGTGATTGCTCAATTTTATGCAACACTCTATGTGAACCGTCGTGACAAGACCTTCCATTGGATCACTGTTAGCCAGCGTCTTCAAGTTGGATATGCTCAGTTTGCTAGCATTCTCGGCTTCCCTAGTGATGATCTTACTAGAGACAAACTTCATGGGGAAGAGAATGTGCTTAGTGATGAGGAGATGGCCTTCGTGTATGACCGTGCATATGATGACATCAAGCTTGGGACTGTTAGTGGACTCACTCCATATCACAAGCTGCTCAACAATCTTTTCCGCTACACGGTATGTCCTAACGGAGGAGATGCGAACAACATCTCAAATATGTCAAGGAATTTGCTTGCAAGGATGGGTCCGGATCGTGAAGCCTTTAGTGTGTTTGATTTCATTTGGGAAGAGATCATTGTATGCTCCATGTCACCCAAGAAGAGCTGCAACTATGCCCCATATATCTTTGCGGTGACCGGTGCCGACATCTGCACCGACAAGGGTCAACAAATCTATAGGTCAAGCAAAGGTACTCTTACGCGCTTGGTGAAGATTGGCAAGCATGCACCTCAAGGAAGAGCCGCAGCATCATCTCAAGGACCTAGTTCTCGTGGTCCTTCTATGTCCCGTGGTTCACCTTCTAGGGCTCCAAATTCTTGGGTTCATCTCCAAAGGTCTTTTCGCTTGTTTCAATGTGGGACGTCACAACGCTGAAGAAATTCATGCCCACAAGAAATATGTTGATGAGCAGCTCCTCAAGATTGAATCAAGGCAAAAGGAGATCATGGCCAAGAGTGACATTCCACATTCACCGGTTCGTGCTCCTATGGACTTTCCTCCTCAGCCCATTTTCTACAATCCTTGGGAGGGGATGAGTGATCCATCCGTGATGTTTGGTGCTCCTCCATATGGTGAATTTGAGGAAGATTTGGGTGGGCGTGAGGAGACGGATGAAGAAAAAGAAGAAGACGTTCCCGGTGCAAACTCCGACGACGACGATGATGATGAGTAATGGCTATGGACGGGTCTCTCCTTTTTGGTGCTTGATGCCAAAGGGGAAGTGAGCTCACCATAGGCCATTGATGGGATGTTGGCCTTATCTATCTTTTTATCTATCGTAGCTTGTGAGCTTTGAACTTTTATGGCTTGTGGACATGTAAGACACTTATTATGAATTTGTGTTATGTGTGGTGTGCCAAGTGAGACTTTGAACTTGTAAGACTATTCATGGTTTGCTATGCTAGTGTGATCGTAGAACTTAATGCTTGTGATGATCATGACTTGGTGTAATGTTTATTTCCACTTGGATGTGGTGATATATCTTGTCATATGCATCACGGATGATTATTGTCACACTTTGCACCCCACGGATTCAATGATATACGGGGAGCTCTCTTAATTTGTGCAAATGGCATTTAAGGCCATTTTTTATTTTATTATGGAAAATGCACATATTAAGGGGGAGCTCAACTATATGATTGGTTCAAAACTGACATATGCTTTTAGTTGTGAGCCTTAATTGTGTTGTCATCAATCACCAAAAAGGGGGAGATTGAAAGTGCATTTGGCCCCCAAAGTGGGCTTTGGTGTTGATGACATACATAATTAACGAGCTAATGCGTTTATCAAGTTTTGAACAGGTTGAGATGCAATGAAATAAAAAATACGCGTGAAAAGATGCCTAATTGCTTAATGGATGGTGTTGGAGCTCAAAGAAGAGATTTATTTATTTTCTATTTTGAATTTGAGTATAGAAAACACCATACTGTTAAGAGGGATGCGAAAAAGTGTTCTGGAGATGCTAAAGTGCCTAGTAGAAAAGCCAAAAACAATTGAGAGACAAAATCCTTTGTTAAGAGCCTAAACCAGCAAAAAATAGCCTGGTCGGAAGTTGCGACCTGGGGTCGAAAGTCTCCCCAGACTTCCGACCAGGGGTTCTCGGCCTGGAATTAATTGGTAGGTCGAAAGTTCCGACCCCTGATCAGAAGTTCCGACAAGCACATAAATAGCTCAGTAACGGCTAGTTTTTGGGGGTCCGGTATATATACCCCTTCACCCCCTCATTCATTTGCTGCTGACCTAACCCGAGACAAGCACCCACTAGAGCATTAAATCCACTCCCCTACTCCCTCCTTGAGCCAATCCTTGCATTGATTTGAGGTAGGGCTTGGGTGAGAGAGTGATTGAAGTGTGTGTGACTTGTCCCCTTGTGTTTGAGGGCAGCCCCCTTCCTCCTTTGAGCACTTGAAGCATCTCCAAGCATTGATTCGCGTTTGTTACTCTTGAAGCTTGCTTCTAGACGGTTCGGTGTCGCCCGTGGAAGCGCCCTCTCGTGTGTGAGCGCCCCGAGAAGTTTATATTGCCCAATCCTTTGTGGATTTTGATAGTAAGTGACTCAATCCTCCTTTGTGGTTGATTGAGTGAGGAAAGGGTTAGAGAAGACCCGGCTCTTTGTGAGCTCCTCAACGGAGACGTAGCTTCCTTAGTGGAAGTGAACTTCAGGATAAATTCGCTTGTGTCTTGTTCTTATTGTTCATATCTAGTTCTTGTTGACCTAGACCTTGTTTTATATCGATCTACGTATTCTTGTTGTTGAGCTTGCTAGGATTGGTTGCAAAAGGTTCCTAGCATCACTACGCAACTTTTGATTCAGCCATGCTTCTCAGTTCTGATTTAGTTTTTGAATTTCATAGTAAATTCATTGCGTTGTCGGAAGTTCCGACCAGGCATCAGAAGTTCCGATGCCTGGTCGGAACTTCCGACAGGATTAATTTCTACGAAGAACTTTTAGGTTTTTAAAGGTTCGCCTATTCACATCCCCCCTCTAGGCATCACCAAGATCCTTTCAAAAGGAAAAGCTGCGCCTGAACATGGAGAAGTACGAGGACGTATCCCTCAGAGCTTTCAGCACCAACAGGAGCGGAGAAGCCTGGTCCAAGGGAAATCATGATCACAAAAAACGCGACGAAGTTCCAGGAGATGTTCAACAGCTCCAAGCATTATTCCATGGCCAGTCAAGCGCAAGTGCTGACGAACTCCCTCCACAACGCTTTTCAGGAGGTGCTCTCTTGTGGGATGCAGTTTGGCTTCAGAGGGCCGTGTTACTGTTGGCGGTCGTTATCTCGATAATCCACCACCATATTCTCAGAATGAAATGGAGTTCATAACAAGAAACATGTATATTTTATTGAACTAATAAGGTTCCATGAGTTTTCTGTGAAGTATTTGATGCAGGGAATGAACAGACCAAAATTCAACGCAAACCAAGGAAACACATGAGCTGAGCCCAAGTCAGATCATCTTCGGCCACACCAAGGTGGTTCGACCACACTAGAGCTGAGCCCAAGTCAGATCATCTTCGGCCACATGCAAGGAAACACAGATGGAACACATCCCATGCGTTGGTTTGGTGTCGGTTTGATCCGAGGGACACAATGGATCACCCAAGGATCCATGGGCCCACAAACTCAAGGCAAATGACTTCATTCACCGGGAACCCACCTAGGGATACATCAACAACCGTCCAAGGAATACGTCGGTGGAACAGAGGGCCAAACGGCCCTGGGTGTGGTGCGGCCGCACCACATCTGGTTCAGCCGCACCAATTTAACTGCCAAGCAAGAGCAACCACCTAGGATAGGAACTTACCGACCTCAGGGAGTCTTCTGGAGCGTAGGATCTAGAAGTCGGTGGATCTTGTGGTGCGGCCGCACCCCCGTGGTTCGGCCACAACAGGCCCACCTCCAACCACCATTAGGCTTCTCCTACAAGTACTCCCTGTTGTCCTAAGCACTATAAATATGGGGAGCTGTGCCAGTGATCAACACACACACAAGGAGGAATCATCTACTTTATATTCTACTTAGTTGAGTTAGGCTAGTAGTAGATGGGAGTTAGAGTCGAGTCGAGCTTCGCCTCGAGGTTCCGGAGTCATCTTCAGGAGTTCTGGTATAAGCTCTTATATCTTTTCCTTTACTCTTTTGTAAGACTAGTGGAGATGCACGTGCCACAGGCACGTGTTTAAAGAATAATTATGTAAAAATAATTAGATTGGGACAAGACTACTAAAAAATTTATTTATTTATTTGTATAAAAGTATTCCAATAAATCTAATACAATTTAATCGAGGAACTTGTACGAATCCATAGACGGTATTTCATAAGGACTCGAGCAACCTATCATATAGTCAGACAGGTGCTCCATTGTAGACTTGCCTCCTTTAGAATCCAAGCGTGGTCCTTCAAGCTTTTGGATCTTGTAACAACCCTGATAAATTACATTTCCAAAGCAATGTCATTAGCCCAACCCTATGCTTAACCAACTAACAAAAGGGTGAAAAGAATTAGAACAAGTTAAGTTGAAATTCAAATTTAATTTGGGCACATATGAATACCTTTGAAATTTTAAATTAACTTTCGAACCACAAGCCAAATGAGGTGTTGCCTGAAACCAAACTTGTAGAACTTTTTATTCTGAACAACTTTCATGTTCAAAAGTTTTTGAAATTCAAATTAGAAAGTGGAGAAAACATCCTGTTTGCAACCAGCCCCCTGGAACTTTTCAAATTCTCGCAAAAAGGCCCTTCGTCCCTCCTCTCTCTCCCCTCCCCGCCCAACACACCGGCCAGGTGGCCGGCGATGCCTGACCGGTGCAAGCCGCCAGGCCAGTGGCCGCCGGTCCTCACCCCCATGCCCGGTTTTGCCCCCCCCCCCCCCCCCCCCCGCCGCCGCGCTGCCCAGCCCTAGCTCGCCACGCGCGCCGCGCTGCACAGCCTCTGCTTGCCGCCCGCCGCGACCCGCCCGTCGCTGAGCTCGCCTCCCGCCTGAGCCGCTGCTGCAGCTGTCCCCCAACCCCCGTGCCGCGTTATCTCTTCGCTCCCCCACGCAAATCTCCGGCGCCCAGTCGCGCGCTCCGCCCTTCGCACGCCGCGCCGGTGTCCAGACGCCGCCCACCGTGGCCAATGGCACGCCATTGCCGTGCCATCACCCACGCGCGTCGCCCGGCACCCCTCCCTCCCTCCTGCCCCTATAAAAGCCACCCCAGGCCGCCCGCGCGAGCTACCAGTCACCAGAGAACGCCCGCTGCCGCCATTGTCGCCGCCGAGCTCCACCCGCTCGTGGACAGCCCTCTACAGCCACCCACTGCCCAAATTGAAGTGCCAGCCACCACCACATCATCCCACCGGAGCTCACCGACCCGCTCAACGTCGCCCAGGACCGCCGGAGCACCGCCGCCCGCGCTGTCACCGCCGCCGCCGCCGCCCCTGGTCACCGCGGACAGCTCGACCCCGACCCCCTCCGCCCAAGCCAAGCACCGGAACAGCTTCCCCACACGCCACTGAAGCTCCCCGTCCAGACCAGACCGCCCCAAACCCGCCGGAGCACCACCGTCGACGCGTACCGCCGCCGCCGCCCCTTCTCCAATGCCGACGAGCTATTCCCGGCCGTCCTCCACCCCGACCAAGACCCCCACGAGGTAGCCCTCACACCCCTGATCCTTCCCCGGCCCTCACCCCTCGCCGCCGGCGAGCCCCTCGCCGGAATTTTGGCCGGCCACCGCACCCGAGCCGCCTAAGGACCCAATTGCAGTAATTGAAATCTTTAGAAGGGTCTGCGCGTAAGATTCCAAGGACCCAGATGTAAGAGAAAGATTCAAACCTAGATTCAAAATCTGTGAACTTGTAAAATTCGTATAAAATCGTAGAAAATTCAGAAAAATGCAAACTCAACTGTTCTGGAACCTTTAGGATAAACTCCACAACTTTTGTTACATGCATCTCCTTGGATTCTAGCTAATTTATGCTCTAAATTAAATAGGCTGTTTAATGACTTTTATTCACAACCATTGTTGCAGACAAGTGCTGGTCCTGAAAATTTTACAGTAGGAGATTTACTTGTTATATAAGCCATTGTAAAACGATCAGGCCCAAATTACATCTCTATCTACACTGTTTATTAAATTTAGTTTCATACCATGTTTGGATAAAATTAATTGTCCCTGCAGTTAGGTTATGAATCACCTAATGAAACTTTTTCTATACTAGTGTAATGGTACCTAGATGCCACAGAAAAATTTAGAGACTTTTTATCTCACAGGAACCTATTTATTTGATTTATGTGCTAATAACATACATTAAATCAAGAAAATAGTATATTAGCTCGGAAAATTCTCATGTTTTTACTAGAAGATACTCAGTGGTAGAAGATGCTGTGTAAAAAGTTTCATGGACAAAAACCCTGTGTAGGATTCTGTAAAAACAAATCCTTGAATAACCTAGGTGTGTAATGTCATATTTACTATGCTCTGAAAACTGCATCATAAATCCTATAAAAATTACAGTAGCTCCTGCTTGATTAAATGAAAGCCCTGTAAAAAATCTTAGTCTCAGTTTTTGCACCATTTGGTCTGTACAAAAAGAACAAAAATCTAGCAGCAACCATGTACTATATTTTTCATAATTAATCTGCTGCATGAAAATATCTGAAAACTTTACAGTAAACTTATCTTTCCCTGATGTGCCTAGATCCAAGGTTTCATGACCAGAAACTACTCGCTGTAGTAGTCACACTTAAATCATGTTTCCATGAGGAACATAAGTTCCCATGAACACCCACCCCACCTTGCTTAACGAAGTTACTTGTTGTACTATTCTACTCTATTAACGATTACCCACGAATGATAAAGTAACTCACTTCACAACAAACTCATGTTTTACAAACTGCAAATTTATCGTGAAGGAAATCATGTCGTTTACCATCACCACTACTTACACTTGTGCATTCATATAGAAACGACTACTCTCGCCGACGGAACATACGAGTTGGTGCCCGAGTCCGAGATTGAGCAGCGAGAAGCCCAGGCAAATTTAACTGAAGCAGTTGCAGACCCGGGTCAACGTTCAGACGATCCCCGGACTAACTTTGCACAAGAAGGCAAGCCCCGGAGCATAAACCTATTCCTTTCCTAAATTATGCAACTCACTACTCTTTTGCTTGTGCATTAAGTTTATAGGAGTTGAATGAAAACTTAGTTGCATGATGTTAGGAACCCATGCTTGAAAACTAGATGTAAGGTTCGATAGAATGCTGTGCTAATAGGACTCCGGTAAAAGCCGAGTGATTTCCTGTCACTCGCGAGAAAATAGGAGTTGAATGTCTACTACACGCTGCAATCATAAGGACAACGGACGGGCAATGGTACGATGTTTACGATTGAGGCCCGTCTGTTTAGTGAAAAATGCTAAGGCCGCAGTGTGTGGTAGTGGTGGTTAAGTCTTTGAACGTACTAACCACATGCCGAGAATATGGTAATCGGTAAGCTTAAGTACCTGATTGGCCCGGCAAGTGGACGACAACCTACCCTTTGAACTTCGGTCCCATGTGCATATGGCGAGTGCAGAGAGTGGTCACGACCCGGCGCCGAACCGTGGCGTGGGGCTCTTGTACTCTCGGAGGGTAGCTCCGATCCACAACCCGGAAAGAAAGGGGATAAGTTGCACGTGTGACTCTGGGAGTAACCGCGTGACGTGTGTTTAGGTTTCCCTTGCAAGGTTAAGAAATTCGATTCGAATCGTCCGTTTCTCACGGCTATTGAGACTCCTTAATCCCTTTTACCACACAGAGTAAGAAGAGGAACAATGATGATGAATAAACTTGTTGGATGAAATTTAATGCTTCACCATGAATGATATTGGATAGCTGCTTACCTAGAATGATTAATGAAACTAGAATCTTGAGCTAAAAGTCGAAAGTAAGGACCCACTCGTAGATGCTTTTCGGCAAAACAAACCCCTGAGCCAAAAAGCCTTGCATGTCTAGAGTCGGTGGAGTAGATTCCACTACACGGGTAAGTCTTGCTGAGTATTAGTATACTCAGCCTTGCTTGTGGTTCGTTTTCAGGTGAGACCTTCGAAGATATGATTGCTAGCTTGACCTGGCCGTGTACACTTCCCCCTGGTTGGTCGGTGGAATGGGATACGTCCCCGGCCAATGGAGATAATGCCGAGTGATGTCTCGTACGGGCTTCACCGAGACATCCTGTATCGTCGAGTAGCTTTCGTTATTTTATTTCCGCTGCAACTTAAACTCTGAAGAACTTATTAGTTATGATCACTGAAGTACTTGGTTACTAAACTCAAACTTGGTTTGTAATATTCACTTATGATAATTTTTGTAATATCTGCTGGAATGTGGTATTCTCTGGGCTCATCTTCGCATGAGCATTTTGTATGTATGGCTTCGATCCGCTTTACCGTGGTTGTATCGGGAGGTTACCCGACAGACCAATGGATTATTCCGTTTGAAGTGTAAGGTTAACCGAGTTTGCCCTAATGGTGATGGTTAATACATTTGAGTCGGATTAATTCAGGTGGTTCTGCCACAGATCTCGTCATCATAGTTTGACACAAAATAAATGAATGCTAATCCACTAAGGTTAATGAATAGCAATTAATATGTTATAATAATAATAAACAATAGCAATGATTAATATATAATAACACAATAACATAATTATGAAATTTAGTGGAAAAACAAAGAATGAACATGTTGTCCTTCAAGCACAGTTCCTTCATTCCGTTAGGATGAAGCAAACTGGTGTCTGTCGCACCAACAACCGCAACAACATCAACCTCACTTCTTGAGACCAGCTAGTTCTCTCAGAAATTTTCCTCCACACCCTTTGCCAAAGCATAGTTACGTATCATTTCTGCATGTCACATTCCACGAACCCAGATAATAAAGAATCGATTATCAGTTCTAGTTTAAACTTGATGAAAAGGTAAGTAGGAAGATATCAGTTTCATTAATTTGTTTACCTGTTTTTAACCATCTACATTATCCCACCACCACTGCGAGAGTACCTATAAGCTATATGTTCAGCCAACATTTGCTACTTGTCTGTATTTCACCAAACTATTTGTTTGCAGCGAGCACCATGACATTTCAAAACCTTTCTACAATTTCGGTGAAAAATCCAAAAATATTGACTATAGCAGCACATATCCATCACATAATCTTAGATGATAACTACGTTAAATATAATACTTATACACCTACTTAGAAAACTACAAGAGGTCCCAAGCATATGACTTTGTAGAAGGCTATTGTTATCATTGATCATATGACTTTGTAGAGCATACAACATTTCTTGCAAACCAAAAATATAGAGCTCTACAATAATTACAAAATAAGAAGTTAAATCTTCTTATTAAAAGGGCCACCTATTTTCCCAAAAGTAATGTCACAATTTTAACTTTCAAAGTACTTATTCTAACATATATATATCACTACCTTATTGATGAATAAGTGAAAGGCACAATTCATAAGAGACGAGAATGAAACAACCTGGAAAAGAAATTTAATTCATCCACTATCAATTCTAAGAAAAATTGAAATCGACCAGAAAGAATTCTATGGTAAATTTTCTAGAATAACCCGGAGCTCATATTTGGTATTGATCAGCTAGGGAAAAAATCCATCTACATTGTCGCTTCGTTTGTTTGATTATTTAAATATAATCTATAGATTATTTTTTCTAGAGAGTGTAAAGCATATTTAGCATATATATCCCTCAAATAGGCACCATTCAGAAACCACCAACCACATTTTGAGTATTCTTGCCATCTAACCAGAAAGAAAAGACCACACAGAAGCCTGCAGGCACACAACAATTTATAAGCACCCAAGAGCCCAGACACTAAGAGACCATGTGATAGAGCCTTTTAAAATTGAACATGCTTCACAAATGACCACTTCTCATATTTCAAGGATAATTACTTTCATTGGATGTTTTGGCTTATTGGAAAAATATTGAGCAGTATCATACCTCTAAAGGCACCTCATTGTTTCTCTTAATGTATTGCCAAAACGTAGTTTGCAGATGGTGTATATGCAAAGGACAAAATAATAAAGGAACAGAAAGAAAGGTCCTCGACACGTAACAGTACATTATAAACATATCTCATGGGCAGAAAAGAATAATCACAAGATACAGTGGCAATGTTACGAACATACGCATGATTCTTAAGAGCATGTTTTGGTTGGGGTACATCAATATTCAGAATGGTGAGGATGGCATGCAGTGTGAAACTGAAGCTTGCGGTCAGAATCCTGCCGTCAGACTCTCTTCCAATGCTAAAGAGGAGATGGCATAAGAATGTGGTTCTCCTTTATTGTGACATATAACAAATAAAATTTCGGTTCGATTAAATGAGATGACACCACATGTTTTGCAAGCAGCGCAACCAAGGGAAGCAAGGTCAACATTCTCTACTCCACCTAACATGCAGTTGAAACAAGATGCTAGACACAGAAACTTCACTTAAAGAAAGAGGGAAGCCAAAACTATAATTGTCTTTAATTTCAACTTTTGTTATAGTTTTCACTCAGCAGGAAAAATTAATGTGATTCTTTACTAAAAAACATTGTAAAATGATGGAAGAGAACTTACGGGAAAAGTAGGACTACAATTCCAATACGTACAATCTGTAACATTGTATAAAATGGAAAATACACTAACACTAAAACGATGTGGTGGCATAAGACAAAACATGCCATTTGTATGACAACAGCGGAACCCATGTCCAAGCAGAAACCAAAGATCCATCACCACCACCAAATTGCCAAGAATAGACCATACTTGTTTACTCGTGAACAATTATAATCAACTGAATTCTTAGAACTGTGTTAAGGAGCCAACAAGGTAAATCTATAAACATGCAGGATTTGTACACTTCTTGATAATCTAGCTAATTTTTTGTGAAGAAAATTGGACTGATACATTCAACGGTGAATACATACCTCTGTTAGAGAGGATCCATTGATGGCCCCCGGATACCTTGCACTGGCCTGCCCAATAACTAAACACATAGAGCAGTTGCAGGTTTGTGCTCCTTTACCATTTTGCAAACAAAGACCATCATTTCTGAACCAAAATTCCTGCACTATAACGTATATTTATCGGACAAACTTTAGTGTCATGAATCAAGAATTTTTTCAATTTTCAGAGACATAGAAAATTAGGAATGATTAGAAAAGTATATTGATCCTAACATATATTTTTCATATATATGGACATCAGGCAATCAAACCAAACCAAATCTCTAGGTAGAATGCGCTTAAAAGCCTCATATAGCTCTACACATACCTTAAGCTTTGATATGGGCACTTGGCTGACGGCATGCGCGGCGTCGACAAAGACCTTGCCCATGCCCTCCTCTAGGCAGATGATGATCAGCCGGCGATGTGAGCACACTGGGCATGGAGATGATGTGGTCGATGGCGGCGACGGTGAGGCGCGCGCTGCAGCTCCGGCCTTGGCGAGCACGGGGGCGGCGCAGAACTTGTTGACAACATGGCACCTGAGGAACCAACTGGGGAAGGGAGCGGGACACCGGCACCTCCACATGAACTTCCTGCTGCCACTCGCCACCAACGAACCGCTGCTACCGCTCACCCCGATGAAGCATGCGCACACGGGGCAAAACTGCCGCCTGAGAGTGGCTGGGATCCACGGCGCGTGTGGCCTGGCGACCGAGATCCGCAGGGCCTCCACGTGAGCTTCCTGCTGCCACTCACCGGCATCGCTCGTCGAGGTGGGTACAGCATGTCGTGTTGAGGAGATCGCCATCGATCAGGGAGAGGTGGGTGTTGGAGTGATGAGTCCACCGGCAATGGAGAGGAGTAGGCATTAATCTGGCTTGCTTGATGTAGGTGGGCGAGGATCAAGAAAACGGAAAGGTGCTCGATAGCCGGAATGATCATGGAGGAGGAAGGACGCGAGATTGAAGGCGGCAACGTCGGGCGGCTATGCGAACGTGTGAGGCAATGCTAGCACTGAATGGAGGCCAGGGAGATCACGTCAAGCGATAGGGAAAGTAATCAGCGCATCAATGGGAAGGTAATCAGCCCATGCAATTGGAAATAACCCATGCCAAAACGCTAGGCGCTTAGGGAACATAACTGTGGGATCAAATTGCTTTCCAAAAAAAATGGGTGCGTGCTTGCATGTATCAAGGGCAAGCAAAGTACGGTGGATCATTTGCTCCCAAGAAATATACGTGCGATGGCATGTTACAATGGAAAGTAAAATGCGGGTACAAGAAGCGGGTAGACAAAAGTGCTTGGTGTAAAAAGTATTAGAATTTTGGCAGAAATATTTTCCTTCTATCAATTTCGTGGGTCTACACCCCTTTCGTAAAACCTTTTGGCCTGCCAAGTGGGACCTCCGTGAGGAGTACGGTGGGACTAATCTTGGTGAGAAATGATTTCAATTATTTCAACTTTTATAGTATAGACTTTGAGCCTTCAATATAAAGTTATCTTCTATCTATCTTGAGTTGATTTCCCTTATCACTTACTTCATTATTAATGCGAGTGTTGTAGTCCCTTATATGCGGGTTTCACGTTCTTTCTCTTAGGCTCTTGTACCTTAGAACCTCGGGGAGAGGGTGCTCTCTTGCTTGGAATTCAAGGAGAGTATTAAGTTATATCTATAGGCGTGGTGCCTAAAGTTATTGCTTAACTTGATTTGCACCCAACCCCACGGATAGTTGTAGTAGCCGGCAGGTGGTGATAGCCCTGTCTGGCCTACATATTCCACCACGTGAGAGCGGTTGGTGCCGTAGGACTTAGGAGTAGACCGCACAAGTTTCCCTTCTCATCCCTTTCTGGAGCTTGTCCCGTTCGGCGCCCGAAGCATACTTGAATCAGCTGCAACGGTTTCTCTTCCCTGTCTCTGCTTCCACCTTTGAATCTCTGCTAGAGTTGGCTCAAGTACATAGGAAGTATCTAGGAATCTATCTCATCTCATTGTCCTTCCACTACTCATGTCGCTCACTTATTTATTTATTTTATCTTGATATCCTCGTGTGTCACTACTATCATTTATCTAAAATTACCATACCCCTGCTGAGTTGTTCACTAAAGTCTTGATTTATTCTTGAGATTTACTTACCGATTGCCTTAGACATAAGTCCTTCCCCGTGGAAAATAATTCTGTGCGCATGCAGAATTAACCTTGAATTATATCTGTGGACCATAAGAAATACCAACAAGCATTTCTAGCGCCGTTGCCGGGGAAGCAATTGGCATAAGACATCGTTAAATATTTCTTCAGGATTTATCATAGTTTAGTGAAATACTTCTCAAGTAGGCTTACCCTTGTTCTGTTTTCTTCTTTTTTGGATGAAACAGAGTAGCGCATGATTAGTTTCGAATTTGATGCCAACACAATCCGGAGTCACTGGTGAGGAGAGTACAACCTCGTGTTGTCCCTCCTCGGAAGAGACTCTCGATCATGAGCCCAGTCACCCGTACAGATAGCACTCCATCAACATCAACTAGCATGGCCGGCAAGATGATCCGTGACTACTCGCATGTTCGCATTGGATTGGACACGGCAGTCGGAGATGGAAGCTTCGAACTCAAGCCATGACTCATCAACATGGTGCAAGCTAGTCTGTTATGAGGCAAGATGAATGAGGACGCCAATGCTCATCTCCAACATTTCCTGGAGATATGCAACACATTAACCATAAGAGATGTGTCCGCTGAAGCTATTCGCCTTCGATTATTCCCTTTTTCACTGTTAGGGAAGGTGGAACAATGGTTCTACGCTGACCGACCTACCGTTGACACTTGGGAGAAATGCTCCAATGCATTTCTTGCAAAATTCTTCCCGGTGGGCAAAACAAATGCCCTCCGAAACAAGATTTCCAGCTTTCAGCAGAACAATGATGAATCCATAGCTGAAGCATGGAAGCGCTTTCAAGAGTACATCACTGCGTGCCCACACCATGGCATACAGAATTGGTTCTTAATTCAGACCTTCTACCATGGGCTAAAGCTCTCCGCACGTGAACATATTGACGCTGCAGCTGGAGGTGCATTCTTTCTACTAGAAGTTGGCCCCGCCAAATAACTGGTGGAGAAAATGGCCGCAAATCAAGGATGGAGCAATGAACGTGCTCCAACTGATGTGGGCAAGGCCCGATCTTCCGAGAGGTAGGAGGTAAACTCGATAGGTGGAGGACTCGATGTTGACGTTCCGGCTTCAAATCAACACGATTGAAACCCTGCAACCGCTACACCACTGCTCCGTTGGTTATCAACCAAGCGACAACTTGATTGACCTCACCGAGAAGGCTTTTCCCGCAGATGAATCGAGAACACAAGCAAGAAAGTATAAGCGCGCAATCTGAAAATTGCAAGTATGAATGAAGCGAATCGCAAAGAGAGGTTCAAGCACTCAGTTTGAAAGGACTAATCGACACAGTCGAGGAGAGCAAGAACAGGGGCCCTGGATCAATGTATAAGGACTTGTCGCCATAGATACAATGATGCAATCTCTATTTCTCAAAAAAAAACACAAGAACTAAACAAAACCCCCTAGCCACGTCCATAATGGACCACAACATGATATACGGGCCAACAGCCCAAAAGATGGAGCTAGCACCATGACAGATTCTGGATGTCCCATTGTTTCGACTATTTCTGTCGACTCCTAACTAATTTAGTCCTTAAACTGGTGCCATTAGAAGCTCCATAAAATTATCTTTCCATCCATATAAAGAACGTCCAAAACGGAATCCGTATGCGACCTGGGCGTTGTTTTTAATGCGGGCTGCTCTTGGACTCCGAGGTGGACTCGAACTTGAGTTGCTTTGGGCCTCCACCTTGGGGACTCGAAATGAATTAGCCTTGGCCCTCCTTCTTGACTTGGAAACCCTTGCTGGACTCCTTCTTCCCTACTCCATGCACCACTCATGGACATATGCACGGGTGCCATGTCCTCATCACCAACACGGCCTCGTGGAGTCCATCAAGTTGATAGCATGGACATGTTGGCAGCCAAATTGGACCTTCTCATGAAGAAATTAGAAGAACCAACATACGAGATAACTCAAGCCATGGACGCTCGTATGACTTGTGAGGTTTGTGGAAATTTAGGGCATTCAGGGAATAACTGTCCTGAAACCCGTGAAGATGCATGCTACATCAACAACAACGGGAAAAACAACAACGGTTTCCGCCCAAACAACTACAACAATCAAGGGTGGAACTCAAGGCCAAACCTCACTTTCAATCGACCATAGGGAGGTAACAATTTCAATAATGGCAATAATCAATAATCAGCCTTCCATTAAAGATCTTGTCATAGGCCAAGTTAAAATTAGTGAGAATATTAGCAAAAGGTTCATGAAAACATATAAAATTTTGGAAAGCATAGATTCAAAGATGGAATCCTTCTCTTCTGCCATAAAAAGTCAATTGAGCTTCAATAAAATGATGAAACCTGATTAGCTCAACTTGCTACTGCTTTACCTTCAACCAAAACTGGGAGAATCCCGGGGCAACCCGAGATTTCTCCTTGTGAGAAGATTAAGGTGGTAACCACGAGAGGAGGTCAAACCACTCGAGACCCGCCATATCCGACTAATGCAGCAGGAAAGAACAAGGAAGTACAGGCAGAAGTAAGTGAAGATGAGGAAGAAATAGAAGAAATCCCCAGGAAAATTCCCTCAAGAAGGATTCAGAAGTAAAGACTGCAAATAAGATCGCTCCACATGAGTTCTACGACACGATGCTACTACCATTCCCTAGAAGAAACTGGAAGCCTACCATTGATGAACAGTTTGTGAGGTTCATGGAGGTAATTAAAAAGCTCTATGTGAATATACCGTTATTGGAAGCTATGCAGGTTTCGACATATGCAAAATACGTTACAGACATCCTCAACAACAAGAGTCCGATGCCGACAACTGAGGTAGTTAAGCTAATAGAGGAGTGTAGTGCCGCAATCCTGAACACTCTCCCAGAAAAGAAGAAAGACCCCGGATGTCCTACCATTTCATGCTCTATTGTCCCCTATGCTCTATTGACCTCAGAGCCAGTGTCAGCATGATGCCTAAGGTAGTGTTTGACAAGCTAAATCATACTCTCTTGTCCTTTATGGCTATGTGTTTACAGCTAGCGGACCAGTCGGTTCGCTATCCGGCGGGTATAGCGAAAGACATTCGGTCAGAATTCAGAATTTCCTTGTCCCTGTCGACTTTGTCGTGCTGGATATGGAAGTTGACACGACATCACCACTCATCCTTGGGAGGCCATTCTTGAGCACCGCAAATGCGAACATAGATGTGGGAGCAGGAGAAATCAACTTGAGCATAAATGGGAAGGAGGAGAAATTCGCCTTCAAGCCAAGGGTAGAAAAATGCTCGATGGTAAGAATACTCTATGGCAGGGGCAATATGCAGAAAATTGCAGTAACTCCTCCAAAGCCCAAGACGGACGTCGTAGTCATCACAATGAAGAAAAATGAACAACGTCGTCAGGCAACCTGAACCTCAAAAAAGAAATCAAAGGGCGTGCCCAAGACGACCAGCAAAACAGAGGTGCCACAAAAACCCTCTGAATCCAAGAAAGACGCCACACCGAAGAAAACAATTAATGTCTGCTGCAAGAAGGAAAATGCATCGTCCAAGGTACCAGCTCCAGGACCGGATGATGCTGAATCAAGATGAACAAACAAAGGAGAAAGTACAGCTCAAGGACTTAAAAGTTCGAGCACTCGCCGCGAGTTAAACCGGTATGTATCACTCATATCTACTTCCTCAAATTTAATTTCTGCATATGCATGTTTAAATTTCATAATTAGGAGCTTCATTAACCTAAGAAAGCAAGAGACAACAAAAATCCGGAGGTGAGTGGTGCGGCCAAAGCACACATGTTCGGCGGGCCCTACACACATTTGTTTGAGTGTTCCCCTGCAGGATAGACATGAGAATGTGAAAGGATCACTAGCTACCAAAGCTATGAGCAAAAAATCAAAGTAATCATTGTGCGGTCGAAATAATTTAGTTCGGTCGGCCCCACCACCATGCACCTTCGATGGATTTTGTGCAGGATAGACACCAGGACGTGCAGGGAACCTCAATGATCGAAGCACTGAGCAATTCGTGGAGGGGCCTGTTCGGCCGCACCCACCACATTGGGCCGCACCAGGCAGCTGCACCGTTCGCGTCGCTTCACCACTGAAATCAGCACTACTTCCTGGCATCCTATGCATAGACCAAGGACGAGCTTGTGGAGCATGAGGGGAGGCGCGGCCACATCAATTTAATGCGGCTGAACCAGCACCCCTGCCTTCTGCCACAAACTAAGAAGCTCACTGCCTCACTCACGCACTTCGCAGCTGGAGCATCCAAAGTCCCAGGTCCTAAGCACTTGTCCTCTCGTTTTAAGTCCTAGAAGCTTTGCATTAGTAGTTCTTAGCTAGAAAAACCCAAAAATATTTTCCCTTTCTCAGTGACAACCAAATAAAATTTATGCTGCAAGAAAGAAGGTTTGTAAATGTAATCCTTTTTATTTCGTGTATTAGTCCTTTGGGTGTTAGCTAACCTTTTGCAGAAATCATGTCGTGGACATCATAAATCAAGAGCGGTGTGAAGAAGGCGATGCACAAGGTTCAAGAGTCACTCTGACAGCGGTTCGCATACGCCCACACACGTCTCAGACAGCATGTCGATAGACTCCATCCCGCAGCCCAAAGAAGGAGCAACGTCCCGGAGAATCCGAGTCCTAACCGAAGAAGGACAAATTGCCCTTAGGTTGGACAAGGAACGACAGGCCTTCGCCATGATGAGAGACCGTTCATTCAAGCATTCTTGTGTTTTTGATGAGGACCTCCTCAACAAAACCGGTATGGACAACGAATTTGAGACCATCTTCAACACCATCGGCTGGTCTGAATTTTGGCGCATCACAGAACCCGGTTTGAAACTCCTCACTCTTGAATTTCTTAGCACACTTGAGGTCACGGACACGGGCATAGAATTTTGCATGTTTAATGAAGAGTTCTCTTGCTCGTGGCACACGTTAAGTAATGCTTTGGGTTTAATAAAAACTGTGCTCTAGATGCTAATGAATGTTTCCCCAACTTGATAGAAGTAAATTTTGGGAGAAAATTTCTGGTCAAGATAATAGTAGAGCATGCAGAACCAACAACGTTCATAACCCCACACTAAGGTTTTTGCACCGATGGATAGGCACAACCTTGCACCCACGCTCTGATCCATGGCCAATAAGTATGAATGAGCTTTTAATACTGAATGCCATAATAAAGAAAGTTAAGTTTTCACCAGTAAAAACCATGGCGGATTATTGGTGTTCTACCCCGAATTGAGTTGGTTTCATAGGGATAACCTCGCTAGTCACTCGAATCGTGCGCGCCTTCGACCTTCTTGAGGGTGCCACAATCACTTTTCTTGAGCAAGAACGCCCAACAATCACTTCAGAGCACTTCGTCCAGGGCCACATACTTCGCATGGCGGCCGATGGTTCTTTGATCATGATTTATAGGTGTTATACAACTGAAGTCCCGCTACCGTGCACGAGGCTTGGGTTGTATGTCATTAAAAGACTAACCCTTTCACTGGAAGACGGGAGACCTCCTCGTCTGGAAGAGAACCAGCTCGTCATAGTGTTTCAGGTGCAAGGATGACAACAAGAAGAGAACTAGCACGGCACAACATCTCAGGTGCAGGACCGACCACAAGAGCCAGGACAAGGAGAAGGGAAGAGGATGCAGAACCATCTCATCCGTAGCCTCCACCACCGGAAACTTTAGCAAAAGAAGCATCACAAGAAGCATACTCCGGGGGGTGGCACGCCGGGTCATATGGCTCGGGGTACGCCGAAGGAGCATATGAAGCAGGCCCATCATACCAGCAATTTGGGGCAGACCCAGGAAGGTCACAGTCTGCTCGTTATCCACCAAACTACTATGCGAACTTTACACATGTGGTGGAGATGACAGACGACACCAACACAAGAGTTCGGCGAATTGAGACAACCCTCGATGAGCACAAGAGTTTAATGAACAACTTCTTCGGAAGTTGGAATCCGTACCAGTCATCGACTAAGTTTGCGGGAGAAACCCCGTGAAGGTAAGAACCACGACCAACCCTTTCCATTGCAGCCATCTATTTGTATAATTACTTAGTTAATTTATCTTCTAAAAAAAATCAAAAATTCCAAAAATATTTACTGCATTCAAAATTTTTTGAAAAACTCGAAAAGATTTTATGTTTGAAAAATCCTAAAAACTCCAAAAATATTTGCTTTTTTTAAAAACAACTCCCAACTAGGACATGAATCTTGTTTATGTTCCTCTCATTCGGAAATGATGAATAGTTGCTCTGTTAATTTTCTACAAGTACCTTGTTTACAACATGATACTCTACATGTGCTTGAATTACTAGCATAAGTGAAATATGAACCTAAAACTTTGTGGGAGCACATGAGATCCAAACCTAAGTTGTTGCGAGGTATGATATGGCATAATTTTAGTAGAATCCCTTTATTGCTCTAGTAAGGTGAAAATATCGGATGAATTATTTAAAAATTAAAAGGGCATGTTCCTCAATGGTAAAGAAATTCCTACCAAAGCCAAACATTTTACATGATGCACCTACCATATAACCACTTAGTTGTGTAAATGAGTTGAGTCAAATGTTGAGTCCCTAAGAGGTTTGCCTTCTCCATCACTGATCATTTGTGTTCACCATTCCACACTCATCCACACCATCAATAAATTACATGGTCTTCATTCTACACTCCTCCCAAGTCCACTGAAAATTCCGTACATGAAAGGACATGAACCATCATTTTTAAAAAAAAAGAAATAAAAGATGCATGCCCAAAGAAGGTATTCCACATGCTCACAAGGCATGTCAAAAAACAAACAAATATATATATATATATATACATACATATATATATGTATAGATGGTCCATGATCCAAGAAGGGAAACAAAAATATCCATCATAAATAAAGGAGTCCAAAAGACCAATGTTTCATGCGTGAGTCCATCATCCCGATCACTTCCATCTTGATCGGAGTTTGAGTTGGCAAGCATCTCTATGGAATCAATCTTTGGCTTAGCAATATGTTACAAACTAATTGAGTCTCTTACTACCTACCCAAGCTCCACATAAGCCTTATAGATGTAGGAAGTTGAGGCTAAAACAAAAGCCTTTGGAGAGGTTGTAAACTCTACACGAGCAATCAAGAGTACCATTTAAGGAACATTTTTTCAAATGTATTCAAAAACTCTGAGATAGGATCCAAAACAATCAATGAGTGGATGATACTAAGATGAGCTGTTCTACCTTTCAACCTCCTAAGGCAAGGTGAAATTATACGCCCTGCAGGTATCAAGGTATGAAATTCACAAAATTTAGGAAGTTCAAACAAAATAGAGTATTGTATTGTGCACAGGTATCTGTAGGTTGTTAACATTGATGCAAATCCTGATCCACCAAGCCTAAGTCTTAAGCTTTGCTCAGGGATCAGCAAAGGTTTAAGTTTGGGGGTCTGGTTGGCGGTCGTTATCTCGATAATCGACCACCACATTCTAGGAATAAAATGGAGTTCATAACAAGAAACATGTATATTTTATTGAAGTAATAAGGTTCCACAAGTTTTCTATGAAGTATTTGATGTAGGGAATGAACATACCAAAATTCAACGCAAACCAAGGAAACTCTGGTTCGGCCGCACAAGAGCTGAGCCCAATTCAAATCATTTTCGGCCACATGCCCAACATAGCTGGAACACATCCCATGCGTTGGTTTGGTGTCGGTTTGATCCGAGGGACACAATGGATCACCCAAGGATCCATGGGCCCACAAACTCAAGGAAAATGACTTCATTCACCAGGAACCCACCTAGGGATACGTCAGCAACCGTCCAAGGAATATATCGGTCGAACGGAGGGCCAAACAGCCCTGGGTGTGGTGCGGCCACACCACTTTAATTGCCAAGCAAGAGCAACCACCTAGGACAGGAACTTACCGACCTTAGGGAGTCTTTGGAGCGCAGGATCTCGAAGTCGGTGGATCTTGTGGTGCGGCCGCACCCGCTTGGTTCGGCCGCACCCGCTTGGTTCGGCCGCACCGGGCCCACCTCCAACCACCATCAGGCTTCTCCTACAAGTACCCCCTGCTGTCCTAAGCACTATAAATATGGGGAGTTGCGCCAGTGATCAGCACACACACACCAGGAGGAATCATCTACTTTACATTCTACTTAGTTGAGTTAGGCTAGTAGTAGTTGGGAGTTAGAGTTGAGTTGAGCTTCGCCCCGAGGTTCCGGAGTCGTCTTCGGGAGTTCTGGTATAACTCTTGTATCTTTTCCTTTACTCTTTTGTATGACTTTGAGCCTTCAATATAAAGTTATCTTCTATCTATCTTGAGTTGATTTCTATTGATGGTCCTTAAGTGCAAAATCTGACCGTCAACCATACTCGCAAACAAAGGAAAACTATATCTCTTACTCACATAATTGTATCGCTAACCTAGCTTCACAGTTGTTTTCTCATTCTAACTATTTTAGGGATACAAGTCTAAAATAAGAGGAAACCACGAAGGATGCGCAGTAAACTATGCACTGAAGATCATCCGCTGCAACATACTTACAAGATGGACCCACCTGATAGAGCAAACGGGCGCGCCAAGGAAGCAAACACTAAGAATATCCACTAGGGCCCACATGACAGTGTACCAGAGAAGGCTGAGCTGGGGGAGGCTCACCTGGGGGTCGAGATTCCCTTCCAGGTGCCCTTGGGCATGGCATAGCTCCTAAGCAACCTGATTCCAGAAGGTAACGCTTCCATATGGAGAGATGGAGGGAACCGCCCTTGGAGACTATAAAAGGGGCCCCTCACCCCCTCATTCCACACACACCACATTTGAGCTACTCTCTCTCTCTCTCACCCTCACTTGAGACTTGTAATCCTTAGGGTAGTGGAGCTAGGCTAGTATTTCTCTCTTAGCGAACCAAGTCGTCCTTGGGGCTGGAGAGCAGTCCTCAGCCTTGGGTAATAGCTTTGTATTCGACTCATCAGTACCCTATCCGTAATGCAGAGCTGATGTTTGCTTATCTATCTTGGAAGTCTTCCTTGCTTCCGCTTGTTATGCTGCCTTGCTAGTTAATCATATCATGGCTTGGTGCTTTATATATGATTAGGCCAGATGATCTGGGTAAGGATATCGGTTCGTTGTGCTTTCGGGCTTGCCTTAGCGTCTTACTTGTCCATCCGAAGGGTGGGAGACCCGGGGGCGCTAGGGTAGTGACCTCATAAACGAGCATGGTGCTCGGGTATGCGGGATCCTTAGAATATGACCGTGCTCCACGGTGTGACTGGGATAGACGGCAGGTGGTGACAGCTCTGTCCGTCCGCTAGGAAGCTGCTTCATGGTTAGTGTATTCCCCAATGTTCGGGTATGGTGTAGGAGTTCTCAAAGATGTAATGGCCCGGATGTACTCCGGGGCGGGACATTCTCCCTGGTATCCCTAATTTCCCGGCACCTGCAGTTCTAACCATATGTATGTTGCATGACCCTTGCTTGCCTGAATAGATGCTATTAGGACTTTGTTGTATGCCTATGCTCCCACTAACCTATAGGTTTATTCGTTTATTCTTTATCTTGAGATTAGCCTGGATGTGTGTGTCGCATTACCCCTATCCATATATTTATCATGACTTACCCTTGTATATGCTATGGTATATGGCTTATTCATGTCATCATCGATTATGTACAAAGTAAATCTCTTACTCACCATGCCCTCCTTTGGGAAAATATAAATAACAATACCTGAATACTCTCCGAGTGAAATGTTGCAACGGTATATCCGTGCACTTGCAGATTCATTCTGTAATCGTTAAGACATACCCATGGCTAAGAAGACCCTCCGCGACTTTTCCGTCCCCTCCGCCGCCAATGTGGCGACTGAACCCAACATTGACGGTGGGGATGTGAACTTTGAACTCAAGTCCAGCCTTATCAACATGGTGCAGGCTAGCCCTTTTTGTGGCAAGCCTAACAAGGATGCCAATGCCCGCCTCCAGAACTTCCTGGAGTTATGCAAGACCGTAACCATACGTGGCGTTATGGCTGACGCTATGAGGCTTCGTCTGTTTCCCTTCTCCCTTCTGGGAAAGGCAAAACAGTGGTTCTACCTGTTGGCGCTAAAAATCGACCGGGAATCGGCCGATGACCTTCATCGTCGGACACACGACCCGGGAGAATCTTCTTAACTCCTGTTCGGGTAATTGCCCTGGTGCGGTTCGCGTGGCGTGCCAGTCAATCTGACCTGTTGATTGACAAGGAAAGAAACGTATTAAATTTTGGGGCCCCGATCGGCTAAAGTTCCGATCTATCCCGAAAAGCGTATCAGCGAATCGGCCGATTTGCTATGAAGATGACCGGCTATGGATTAGCCGATAATCACGTGGCGATTACAGAGAAACTACTGGAGTAACTCAAACAATCGCTGCTGGTGCAACACTCGAAATAGATCTAATCGGCTATATGATAAAGCCAACAGTTCGATCTCAAGCTGAATAACTGGTGATACAACTAGAACAATAGGTAAAACCTATAATTCTAGTAAATATCGATAACTGGTGAATAAATCTAAACCAAACAACGGCGATGCGCCCGAAGTTAAAGCTTAGATGTTATTAGATAAGCGGAACCTACCAATTGGCCGGAGATCGTGTCGATGCAGCCCTGCCAATCCGTACGAACTCGTGAAAGAAAAAGAAGTATTGGCGAAGTCGCCGACTTGAAAGTAAAGTGCGATGAAAAAGTAGATTGTTTTGTGTTGATTGATGTGTATATCCTACAAAACTCTGACTGCTTCTATTTATACCCTAGGACTAAGACTCCTGATCTATTACGATCCGTTGCAAACTTGATTTAAATAAAAACTACTATATCTGTAAAACTTTCCTAAACGAAACGGGCACCCGCAGAATCTTCTGCTGCCATCTCCTAGTCCAATCCGGACTCTTTCCATTGCTCCACGACCGAGTCGGCATCGTTCTTTGACCAACGTCAGGTCATCTTTGACTGGGATTCTCTGTTGGGAGTTCACTGGCTTCATCCCCTATCTGTTGGCGCAAGCTGCATCGCCAATCGGCCGATCCCTAACTGTAGTCTCAATTGGCCGATTCCCAACTGTAGCCTTTAAATCTGCCGCATCGGCCAGTCTCTTCCTTTCCTGTTGCCGGTTCAACAAGTGTCGAAATCTGGCATCAACACATGCCCCCCAGTTTCAGAGTAAAACATGACTTTTACTTCGAAATTCTTTTTAATCTCTCCTCCAAAACAAACGCGGCAAAAAATCTCCTTCCGTTTCACGGTCTTCTACATGATGATTACAATCTTTTCGAACCGGGCGCCTGAGACAACTGTTCCCCTGGAATTCGTGTAGACAGCGCGGCAAAAATCCCGCCTTTACCCTTTCTCTCTCAGACTATCTTTAAGTCCTGGCGTTCTCCGCCTCTTCTTCTCCACGAGCTTAGTAATTTCCTCCCCAACGAATCACTTTCTATCTTCTCCCAGCGCCCTCTCGGTTTCCAACCGCATTCTCCGGCGATCTTTCTCTCGTCTACAATCCACTTCATTCCTCCAATGGCGGCACCATCAGCAACTCCACCAACCACGGAGGCTCCGCCAGCAACTCCATCGGCGATGGAGGTTCCATCAGCGACTCCATTGGTGACTCCATCGCTGACGATGAGCTTCATCCCGGAGGTAAACATCTGAAACTTTCCTCTTTTACTTTTTACTGCCCAGGCACCTTTTAGATCTATTCTTAGTTCCTCCCCTTTTTTACCTTTTTTAGGTATTTAGACACCAAATCACTGTTCCCCTTTCCGAAGCTCCTGGTCTCATCTGCTTAGGTCCTATGGGGAATCCAGACCCGACTGACTTGATCAACTTAGAAACTCATAGAATCCTTTTCAAGCAATCACCTATGGATTTGGGTCAGTGGTCAGGCGCTTTTAGATCTAGGCCGAATGAAACCCCTAGCTGGAAAGAGTGTTACCAAAGATTGTCCAACTCTAAGAGAGTTCAATGGGATGAATTAAAAATCGGCCAGTGCATCAATCTCTCTTTGTCCCAGATGGAGAAAAATGAACCCCTGGTAATGGTGGCCTTCTATTTCTAGTCCGACGCGCTCAACGCGTTTCTCTTTGGGCACGGACCCATGACTCCAACTCTGGCCGATGTCCTGATGCTGACCGGCCTTGACATTTCCTCCCCTGATACACCCTTTGATTATCTGATCAAATCAACCCATCGGCTAGAGACGAAAGGAATCGGCGGGTGGAAAGGGTATATCAACAGAAACATGAGAATCAGGACAATTTCGGAGAGAGAACATACAACGTTCTTGATGATGTGGCTAGAGAAGCACTTCTTCTGCGGCAGAGCAGTCGGTCCTTCTTCCAATACACAAGCTCTGGCCGAAGCCCTGTCAAGAGGATCCACCATCCCCCTCGGGAAGCATCTGCTAGGATCGGCCTACCACATGATGCACCAGATCGGCGTTAAACTATCAAAGGGAGAGCCGATTGGTAACCCTGGTGGCCCCTGGTGGTTCATCACCCTCTGGCTTAACTTGTACATGAGTAAGTCTCCCAGCAGCAGATAGGGACCAAAACATTCCCCAACATTGAGTCAGAGGAGAACCCCACCATACGACGACGGTGCATTTCTTTCGGCGAAGCGGCATCAGTTTTTCCTGGTTGCCAGTTCACTGCTACCCAAACATCCGAGTATTTCAGATGTTTTTACAACGGCTTTAGTGAAGAAACCACCAGTTGGTACCCGTACCAGATGACAGAGCCGCTTTTTGAGCTTCCCGTCTACTATGATTCATCGTCCAACTCTTTTGATGATGATCTCATGGACATTTTGATCAAGCCAGGGATTTTACCGGCAAACTTCTTCTCTGGGAAAGACTTGGTCAGTTGCAGCACGGCAATTCGGCCTTGGTCAGCTGCCGATTCAAGTTTATTTTGCCGGCCGTGAAAAATTCCGAGATGAGCTCACCAAGAGCCTCGACTATAGTCGGCTGTGCAATTTAGTGCCGGATTCTAGTACCATTGATCTAAACAACTGGATAGTGGCTCCCTTTGCCGTCCAACAATTCAAATTATGGTCGGCAGAATGGAAGCAGCATCTCTTCTGTTCATCTCCTTCAACATATTGCAATAATCTAGATCCTGACAACATCGACTCAAATGCAGCGGTACCGCCCTTCTTCCGGCCGATTTCGATGTTATTCCTTTTTATGCTACAAATTTGCCGCTAACTCTTATTTCCCTTTTCAGTCCGAAAGTCGACTTCCTCTGACGCGGAGCCGAAGTGGTAGGCCGATAGAGAATAGCCGCCCATACACACCATTCCCACTCATCGGCCACCATGCCCCAACCATCAAAGAAATCACCACTGGCCGATTGAAGCAAACACCGAAGAGACCCTCTTTAAAGAAGACGAGCCGCCGAGTGCGTGCCCATATAGAACCGGCTGATCAATCGGCGGCGACATCGGCTGAACCTTTAGCTGCACCAACTTTGCCGATTATCGAGGAAGTCGGTCTCCAGGCTGCTACAGAAGTTGGAGCGGCTGCTGCATCATTGCTAGTTGAAGCTGTTCAGGTAATTTCGCATACCCCACAAATTTCCAAGTATTCTATCGATATTAACTTCTTTCTACCAGGCTGCGCAAATCGCCCCAGTGCAGTCTCCGCAGCAATGGGCTACACCCCAGGTGGAAATCGGAACGCCAGCAATTTCTCTCACCGAGGTAAAGAGTCTTCTTAACTCAGTTTCTTGATACTCAACCAAAAACTAACCGATTTTTTATGCAGGCAACTCTATGTGCATCGATTGTACCTTTCCAACAAACATCGGCCGGAAGACTCATAGAGGTACGGCAGACATCATATATCATCAGACTTAATTATTTGCATTATACTTATAAAATGTGCTTCCCATACCTTTCCAGGAGGCTGGCCCGAGCAGGGCACTGATAGTCGTCGAATCTTCTTCTGATGAGCCAATCGCGCCAGTTCCCGAGATGAGGGTGGCACTTCCGCCGGCGCAAGCAAAAGAAATCCGTTTCAAAGAGGTAAGGAACTTGTCACCCAAATCAGCCGATTTTCCCTTACCGTCTGCTAATCCATATTTTTATTTCTTTTATTCTTTCGCAGGAGCAGGACACTCCAAATAACAGTCTTTTTTCTTTCACGGTTGCCCTTTCTGACGATGAAGAGGTTGCTTCACGCCAAGTCACATTGAGCTCAATCCCTGATGACGTCCGTGCCAAGCTCGAGAGTATACGGACCCTCCTCCAAGATGACATCGGCCGATTAGTGGGAGACACCTCGCCGATCCGGCAACTTCTCAGTGAAATCAGAGGCCGAATTCCAGAGGAAGCGACAGAGGCTCTGGAACCTGCCGCATATATAGAGTCAATGCAGACTCCAGTGTTCAAGGCCCTGCGCCATATGGCCGATCACACCAAACTAGCGAAAGCCCGCGAGGAGGAAGACTCCTACAAGCATCGAGCTCAAGAGGTGCATCGGCGAATCACCTTCCTTGAGAACTCTCGTCTAGATATCATCAGTGCCATAGACCGCCTTAAACGGCGAAGGGAAGAGCTAGCCAAGGAGATGGAGCAGGTGACCCAAGCCATAGCCGCTGGAGAGAAAAGACTCCAAGATCTCCCATCCGTCATCGCCGAGTTGAAGCAGGAGAGGCAGAACCTGGCCCACAAAGCAATAAAAATCCATCATCAAATGCAAGAAGTTTCTGGATCGGTTGATGACGACCAGAAAATTGTAGACTCGGCCGATCAAGTTAGGCAACGAGCGATTGCGGCTATCGATGCCCTTCTCGGGTGAACTGTAAAAATTCTGTAAACATTTAATGTCCTCTTGAAAGCACGGTCAATAAATATGTTGGTACTTTTGTTCTAAGGGCGACTTGTACCGTGTCGGCCATGTACCCTGCTGTTCTTACCGAATAATGAATTGGTCAGACTAGATCGAATATTCCATCCTTAAGGCGATGTCATCTTTACATCAACTATATAGACAGGAGCCAATAGGAGTTGGCCATGTTGTCTTGATGTACCTTATCGTAAGTTATGCACCCACCCATATACTTGGATAGTACCTCTTCAGATATCTCCCGTTTAATGCTCTTGTGAATTCTTCTCCTTCGATAGTTTCTAGTATATATGCATTTCCTGGAGCACATCGGCCGATTTTATACGGCCCATCCCAAGTGGGCGACCATTTACCGAATTTGGGATCCTTAGACCCTATCGGCAGCACCAACTTCCATACCAAATCTCCTTGGGAGAATTGTTTAACTTTAACCTTCTTGTCGTACCACCTGGCCACCCTTTTCTTACTTTCTTCGATGCTAATCAGGGCCCTTAATCGCTGACCCGCCAAATCGTCGAGTTCTCCCTTCATGAGGAGGGAATAGTCATCGGCCGTCAACTAATCTTGAAGCGATGTGCGCCTTGAGCCCGTCCTTAATTCCCAAGGCAATACTGCCTCGTGACCATATACCAACTGATAAGGAGATATCTTAGTGGCCCCGTGGCAAGCCATCCTGTAAGCCCATAGAGATTCGGTTAAAGACATGTGCCACTTCTTAGGTTATTCCTCTATCTTCCTCTTGATCAACTTGATTATCCCCTTATTGGATGATTCGGCCTGGCTGTTGGCTTGAGCATAATACAGAGAAGAATTCAATAATTTAATCCCCATATCAGCAGTGAATTCTTCGAACTCCCCTGAGGTGAACATCATTCCTTGATCAGTTGTGATGGTTTGAGGGATGCCGAACCGATAAACGATGTGGTTCTTCACGAAATCCATCATAGCGGCCGATGTCACGGTCTTTAACGGAACTGCCTCCACCCATTTGGTAAAATAATCAATGGCTACTAATATAAACTTGTGCCCTTTGCTTGATGGAGGATAAATCTGTCCGATGAGGTCTATTCCCCAACCTCTAAACGGCCATGGTTTGATTATCAGATTCATAGCCGAGGCTGGTGCGCGCTGCACATTGCCAAACTTCTGGCAATCTTGACAACCTTTATAATACTTAAAACAATCTTTGAGAATCGTAGACCAATAATACCCGTTGTTTCTGATCATCCACTTCATCTTGTGAGCCGATTGATGAGCTCCGCATACGCCCTCGTGGATTTCTCCCATCAGGACCTTTGCTTCTTTCGTTCCCAGGAATTTAAGAAGAACCCCATCAATCGTCCGGTAAAACAAATCGTCTTCGAGCAACACATATTTCGTGGCCTGAAAACGCACTCGCCGATCCACTTTCTTAGACAGATCTTTCAAGTAGTCGGCAATCTCCTTTCGCCAATCGTCGGCCGCAAGTTCCAGAATCATGGCCCCTTGAATCAGCCGATACCCGGACGCGTGTTGGGCAAGTCTATTGGCCTCTTCATTGTAATTTTTGGGAATATGCTCAATAACCGCAGACTTGAATTCCTTTAACAGTTGGAGGCAATCTTCGTAGTAAATCCTTAAGACATCATCTTTGCATTCAGATCTCCCCGTTAATTGATCCACAATGAGCATGGAATCTCCAAAAATTTCCACCGCATCGGCTTTGATTTCTCTTAACAATTGGATACCTTTTAGGATGGCTCGGTATTCCGCCTGGTTGTTGGTCACGGATGCCTCTATCGGTAGAGAGAAATCATAGCTTGCCCCCCCGAGGCGATATGAGAACGATGCCGATTCCCGATCCGGCTCCACACGAGGAACCATCGAAGTATATAGTCCATGGAACTGGTTCAACGACAGCGATTTCCGGTCCACAATGCTGAGCCACGAAATCGGCCATAACTTGACCCCTCATAGCTTTGGCCAATTCATACCTTAGGTCAAACTCTGACAGAGCCAGGATCCATTTTCCAATCCGCCCTTTCAAAATTGGCAGTGATAGCATGTATTTCACCACATCATCCTTGCATACGACTATGCACTCTGCCGATAACAAATAGTGCCTGAGCTTGGTACACGAGAAATATAGACACAGGCACAGCCGTTCCACCGGGGAATATCTCGTTTCGGCGTCCAGGAGTCTTCTGCTGACATAATATACCACCCGTTCTTTTCCTTCGAACTCCTATACCAGCGCCGATCCGATAGCCCGCTCATTGGCCGATAAGTATACTTTGAACGGCTTGTCAGCCTGTGGCGGGACTAATACATGTTGTGAAATTAGATATTGCTTGATGTCTTCTAATGCTTTGCGTTGTTCTTCTCCCCACACGAATTCCTGATCGGGCTTCAATTTCAACAAAGGAGTGAAAGCTTGAATACGCCCGGACAAGTTGGATATGAATCTTCTGATAAAGTTGACCTTGCCGATTAGGGACTGCAGCTCAGTTTTATTCTGTGGGGCCACAACCTTATTGATGGCAGCTATGGTCTTCCGGTTGACTTCTATCCCGCGCTCATGGACCATGAATCCTAAAAATTGCCCGGCCGACACACCGAATGCACACTTGTTCGGGTTCATTTTCAACCCATGCTTCCTTGTGCACTCCAACACCTCTTGGAAATCGGCCAGATGTTCCTGATGACCTTTTGACTTGACCACAACATCGTCGATGTAGATTTCCACCGGTACACCAATAAGCTTGTGAAACATATAATTCATAGCCCGTTGGTATGTAGCGCCGGCGTTCTTTAATCCAAAGGTCATTACCACCCACTCGAATAAACCGAGGTGGCCCGGACACCTGAAAGCCGTTTTCAAAATATCTTATTCGGCCATTAATATTTGATTATACCCAGCATTACCGTCCATGAAACTGATGATTTTATGTCCTGCGGCAGCATCTATCAAAACGTCGGCTGTCGGCATTGGATACCCATCCTTCGGTGTAGCCTGATTTAGGTTCCTGAAGTCGATGCATACGCTCAACATTACGTTTTTCTTGTATACGGGTACAATATTAGAAATCCATTCGGCGTAACGGCACTGCCGAATAAATCTTGCTTCAATCAATCTTGTAATCTCGGCCTTTATATCAGGTAGAATTTTGGGGTTGCATCGTCGTGCAGGCTGCTGATATGGCCGATATCCTGGTTTTATAGGCAACCGGTGTTTGATAATGGACCGGTCTAGACCAGGCATCTCATGGTATTCCCAAGCAAAGCAATCTTTGAATTCTTTTAATAAACTTGTCAATCTACATTTGTAATCGGGATCCAAGCTAGCACTAATATACGTCGGCCTTGGTTTGCTACCATCTCCTAAATCCACCATCTCCAATGAATCGGCCGACATAAATCCATGCCCAAGCTTCCCATCTGCTCGGACGAACTGATCCATCTAATCTGAATCTTCAGAGCCGACTGCTTGGATCGGCTGTAGGCCAAAATCGGACACTTTCAGGAAATCAGTATCCCAAGTCCTACCGGATATACACTTGACGTGTTTGCAGCTCCACTGTTGCGTATCGGCCACCGCAACACTGTAGGCTGAATCAGCGGTAACTATCTCGGTACAGTCGCCGACCCACTGTACAAGGCATTGGTGCATTGTAGACGGGACGTAGCAATTCGCGTGTGTCCAATCGCGACCGAGCAACATGTTGTAGGACCCCTTGCCATTAATAATAAAGAAGGTAGTGGGAAGGGTCTTACTGCCGATGGTGAGGTCGACGCAGAGCGCTCCGCGGGCGGGAGACACGTTGCCTTCAAAGTCTTTGAGCATCATGTCCATCTTGATCAGATCTTCGTCGGTTTTGCCCAACTTCCGGAACATGGCATACGGCATGATATTGACTGCAGCGCCTTCGTCCACTAGTAACCTGGTAACAGGTCGTCCGTTAACGTGTCCTTTGAGAAATAGAGCCTTGAGATGTTGCCCTTTTTTGTCTTCCAGTTTCTCAAAGGTGGCTGACATTGGCTCCAAAACCGATTGCACCATCTGCTCCTCCATCCTTGTTGCATTGTCTCGATCGGCGGGCACCATGAACTCCATTGCCAAGATGAACACCATGTTGACATCAGCTGTCGATTCTTGATTGTCGCCCTCCTCGTTGTTGTTTCTTTTGGGGCGCCAGACTCGAGACCTATCATTTTTCTTGTCCACCATCTGCCTCTGCTCTTCCTCTTGTTGTTGCCATTGGCGCAGACGTTGGATCCTTCGTTTTTGAGATTTGGACAGTCCATCAGGGCACCACCTGGGGTTCACCGGTTTGGCCGGTGGTTTGGAGTACTCCCAGTCTGGTTCCCTTCCTAGGGGGTTCTCATCTAACACCCTAGCGTCGGCCATTTCTTCTAGCCGATTGTGTACGCTGGTTCTGCCCCCCAGTCGCTTCTGCTGGTTGATCCTGCCCTTCGGCCGGTCATACCGGTCAACTCTGCCCCCCAGCCGATCATGCACTGAAAGGCGCCGACCCTCTTGCTCGCGCCAGTTTCTGCTGATCGGCTCTGATCCTCTGTCTCTGGAGCGCAATATTTTGAGCGGGCGATCGTTGCGATTTGGTCCGCTGCACTCAGGATAATTATCAGCTGATGGTAATCTGAGGTCATTTTCCCAGCAATGGATGAAGAACGGGCATCGCCAATGATCTTCGTGTCAGCGTATCATCTCTTCGCGGTGTCTCGATCTTTCCTGCTACCGCTGATATTTGTTGAGTAAGAATTGGGAGGTGACGGGTATACGCGATCGCTCTGATCCTTCACCCTCGTCTTCAACCCGTCTTTTCCCTTTGACATCGTCCATCGTAACTTGCTTTCTGGGGTCCACGGTGCCGCTTCTTTTAGCCGATACCGACGTCAGCACCTTGGTTTGAAGCGAGTTTTTTCCCGTGTCAACCATGTTAGCAGGGAAATGATGCTGACCAATTTTCATCGGCTTTGCTGGCTTCGCCAGGACTTCGAATTTGAGTCTGCCTTGCTCAATGGCCGACTGTATCTGCTGACGGAAAATTTTGCACTCATTTGTGTCGTGAGACGTGACATTGTGCCACTTGCAATATTTCATCTTTCTGAGCTGTTCGGCCGACGGAATGGTATGGTAAGGTGAGAGCTTGATCTACCCCTCTTGGAGAAGTAAGTCGAAGATTTTATCGGCCTTTGACGTGTCAAAGCCGAACGCCTCTGGTTCTTTCTTCCCGAAAGGGCACAATATCGGCTTCTTCCCTTTGACCCATCCTGCTAGGCCGATTTCCTCTTCTTCTTCAGATTCAGATCCTTCTAAATATGCCACCTTCTTCTGGAAATTCCTCCACTGATCAAACGGACGTACTTCTTGACCGGCCATTCGGTGAACGATCTGACTTAAACTTTCAAATTCTTGTGAGGCGTATCTCTCCTTGATGTGTGGCAGGAGACCTTGGAAGGCGATATCGGCCAGCTGAGCATCGGTCAGGGCTAGGGTATAGCATTTGTTTCTGACCTCTCTAAACCTCTGTACGTAATTAGTTACTGGTTCATTGCTCCTCTGCCTGAGGCTGGTTAGAT
Source organism: Panicum miliaceum (assembly GCA_032594955.1). Classification (NCBI taxonomy): domain Eukaryota; kingdom Viridiplantae; phylum Streptophyta; class Magnoliopsida; order Poales; family Poaceae; genus Panicum; species Panicum miliaceum. The sequence continues at coordinate 24,452,558 of CM064060.1, read as the reverse complement.
CTGAGAGCTTCATCTCGTGGATTCCCGCGTAGAAGTACTTATGGAATTGCTTTTCCAGATCGGCCCAAGTAACGATGGAGTTGGGTGGTAGGGTAGTGAACCACTGGAAGGCCGACCCAGATAGAGACGATGAGAACAGACATACCCGCAGAGCATCTTGTGTGGCGGCCTCCCCACACTGGATGACGAATCTATTTATGTGCTCCACAGTTGAGGTGTCATCCAGCCCCGAGAACTTGGTGAAATCAGGAACTTTATACCGATGGGGAAACGGGAGTAGATCGTAGGCAGGTGGGTATGGCGTTTTGTATGTATAGGTTTGTACCTTCGGCTTTAACCCGAATTGGTCTTGAATTACCTCCGCTATCCTTGCTGTCCAATCCACTTGCTGCTGATGAACAACTGGTTGGGGAATCGGTGCATGTTGGTGGATCGGCGGTGGGACGGCCGGGTGATGGATCAAAGCGTGTGGCGGATTTTGCTGCGGTGTGGCCGGCTGAGCGGCTGACAGCCGGTGGCGCAGTGAATCTGCTGTCCCATCGTACAGCATCATCGGTGCCGCGCTTCTGAGTGTCTTAGCAGCATCTGCCCCCCTGCCGATTTCTGACGTGGCCGGTTGATACTGAGGTACCATCGGCCGGACAGCCGATTGGAATGGTGCCTGGGTCAGAGAGCCTCCATGACCGTTTGATTGGTCCAGAACAGCCGTCGTTGCTGGTGCCCCCCAAGGTACTGAGTTTGAGGGCAGTGATTGCACGGAAGAAATCTGGGCAAGCTGAGGCGGCGCTTGTGATCGAAAGCATGGCGCACCGTTATATCCTGGAGGCATTGAAGGCAATGTAGTGTTGTATCCTCCGTGTTGTGTCGATATCGGCTGAGGAGCCGAGTGAGACGTGCCTGGTAAGCTTTTGACTGGAGCTACAATAGGTGGGGCGTATGCTGGCCCCTGATATCTCTGAGCTACTCCGCTGACCAGAGAACTGATGATGGCATTGTATACTGTGTTGGTCATTACTGAGGATTGGTCGATGAAAGCCTGATAGACGGACTGTTGAATCATATTGGACATCTTGCCCGAGTCCTCAGCGATCGTGATCTGGCGGGGAATTGGAAGAGGAGCTTTCCTGACAGTCTCCCCGCTTCTGGTACGACTGAAAGATTGCAGATATACCTTCTTGTAGTCTTTTAGGTGTCTTGCCAGTTCTTCTTTCTGGTAGTCCTTGAGATCTGCCTCCGTAACCTCAATAATGTTGTTTTCAGAGATTTCGGTGGTCGTTGACATGGTGGATATTGAGGTAATCCCACCGGGCGTGCCAAAAGTGTGTTGGCGCTAAAAATCGGCCGGGAATCGGCCGATGACCTTCAGCGTCAGACACACGACCCGGGAGAATCTGCTTAACTCCTGTTCGGGTGACTGCCGTGGTGCGGTTCGCGCGGCGTGCCAGTCAATCTGACCTGTTGATTGACAAGGAAAGAAACTTATTAAATTCCGGGGCCCCGATCGGCTAAAGTTCCGATCTGTCCCGAAAAGCGTATCAGCGAATCGGCCGATTTGCTATGAACATGACCGGCTATGGATTAGCCGATAATCACGTGGCGATTACAGAGAAACTACTGGACTAACTCAAACAATCGCTGCAGGTGCAACACTCGAAATAGATCTAATCGGCTATATGATAATAACCAAGGAAAAATAATGATAAAGCCGACAGTTCGATCTCAAGCTGAATAACTGGTGATACAACTAGAACAATAGGTAAAACCTATAATTCTATTAAATATCGATAACTGGTGAATAAATCTAAACGAAACAACGGCAATGTGCCCGAAGTTAAAGCTTAGATGTTATTCGATAAGGTGAACCTACCAATTGGCCGGAGATTGTGTCGATGCAGCCCTGCCAATGCGTACAAACTCGTGAAAGAAAAAGAAGTATTGGCGAAGTCGCCGACTTGAAAGTAAAGTGCGATGAAAAAGTAGATTGTTTTGTGTTGATTGATGTGTATATCCTACAAAACTCTGACTGCTTCTATTTATACCCTAGGACTAAGACTCCTGATCTATTACGATCCGTTGCAAACTTGATTTAAATAAAAACTACTATATCTGTAAAACTTTCCTAAAGGAAACGGGCTCCCGCAAAATCTTCTGCTGCCATCTCCTAGTCCAATCCGGACTCTTTCCATTGCTCCTCGACCGAGTCGGCGTCATTCTTTGACCAACGTCAGGTCATCTTTGATTGGGATCCTCTGTTGGGAGCCATTGGCTTCATCCCCTATCTGTTGGCGCAAGCTGCATCGCCAATCGGCCGATCCCTAACTGTAGCCTCAATCGGCCGATTCCCAACTGTAGCCTTTAAATTTGCCGCATCGGCCAGTCTCTTTCTTTCCTGACGCCGATTCAACACGTGTCGAAATCTGGCGTCAACACTAGCAAAACAAAGAAGCCATCATCACGTGGGACAAATGTTCCATGGCGTTTCTCGCGAAGTTCTTCCCGCTAGGAAAAACAAATGCCCTGCGCGGGAAGATATCGAGTTTCCAACAGATGGGGATGGATTCCATCTCGGAAGCTTGGGAGAGACTCCAAGAGTACATACTCGCCTGTCCTCATCATGTGATGGACGATTGGCTCGTGCTCCAAAGCTTCTACAATGGGCTAACGACAATATCCAGAGCCCACCTAGATGTTACTGCTAGAGGAGCTTTCCTCGACCTCACAATAACCAACACTACGGCCTTGATAGAAAAGATGGTCTCCAACCAGGGTTGGAATAAGGAGCGCTCTCAACCCCGAACCAAGGGCGGAATGCACACCGTCAAGGAGACGGATATGCTTGCCGCAAAGATGGACCTCCTACTAAAGCGCCTAGACGAACAGGCGCAATACAAGGAGCGAAGGAACAACTACGCTCAAGCCGTAGACTCGCACCCCATATGCGAGGTCTGTGGCAATGGTGGACACTCAGGGAATGACTGCCCCGAAACCCCTGAAGACGCTGCCTTCGCCAACAACAACACCGGGTAGCGTCCACAAGGAGGCCAATGGTGGGGCCAAGCACGCCCACCATACCAAGGAGGAGGTAACAACTACAATTCAAATTATAATTCGAATTTCAATTCGAACCAACCCTCCATTAAAGATCTTATCCTTGACCAAGTCAAAATAAATGAATCAATAACTAAAAAGCTTGCTGCCAATGAAAAAATTCTTCAGAGCATAAATATGAAAGTTGAAACTCTTTCTTCTGCTCTTAAAAATTAATTAAGTTTTAATAAAATGATTGAAAACAACTTGCTCAAATTGATGACGTTGTTCTAGCTGTTTATCATGGGAAAATTCCAGAGCAACTGTTGGCGGTCGATTTCGATAATTTGTACCGCCAACATTTCTCCGGTTTCTCATGATTTATAAGTTAAAACTAAGTTAAAATTAACCACACTAAAAAGTTCCACAAGTTTTATCACATTTATCATTTTAGGAACTTAGTGTGCGAAATAAGGTCGAACTGGGAGAAGTCCCAAACCGGTCGGCCGGCCTCTCCTAGGCGGGCTGGCCTGGCTCCCCCTCTTCTGGCCACGTCATCGATCTAGGAACAAAGAAACACAACAAGGATGATCAAGGATCATGCACTTGAAGTCGGTTTGATCCGAGGACCCGAAAGGCTTCACACACGGATTGAAGGGCCCACCTGCATGTCCAAAATGGTTTCTTAATCAGGAGCGTCCATGAGAGAGGCGATGCCAGATGGCACCAACCCCAGGCCGGCCAGCCTGGGGAGGCCGGCCAGCCTGGGGAGGCCGTCCGGCTCCACCTGGCAGCCTCTGGCGCCCAACTTCGCCTGGAAGCTACTTTAACCGCCATAGTTGCATGGTCTTGACGCCCTTCACCGGTTACTGACCTCTAGCTGCTATAAATATAGCTCCACTACCCACTTGTAGCACACACCATCCCCGGGAGAAGTGAGATTCTTAGTTACTCCTTTTCAGTAGTAGAATAGGGACAGTGTGAGGTGAGAGCTTGTGCATGAGCCAAGCTTGGAAAGGAGCCGAGTTTTCTCTTGGTCCTTCTCCACTTTTGTATCCATCTCAAGGGAATATTATCAAAGTAAGTTTCTCGCTTATCTTTAGTATCTCGCTAGTATTTCTCTTTACTTTCAGTATCTAGTTAGATTACTTTCTTTGATCTACGGGATCCCTTGTCTGCGTGGTTCAACAAGCCTGGCCATTTGGGGTTTCTTCTTGCCTTAACGTGAGGCGGAAGTCAGTAACTTGACAGTTGAAGCGTGGTGCTTAGGCTTGATAGTTATCTTGCGTTGTGTTCCACCCCACGGAACTGATGTAGTAGGCGGCAGGTGGTGATAGCCCTGTCCGTCCCTTGTAGTCCACCACGTTCGGGTGTTTTCATAGCAGTAGATCGTTGGCCGAGTTGGACCCCCCATTTCTCCCTCATTCTGAGGTTCTTCCACCCCAGCTGCCGAAGCAAATCAAGTTAGTGTAACAGCTAGTTATCTGGTTAACGAGTTGGCTAACTGAAGTTAAGCCCTCTACCCTATTACCTTGTCTCTCTAGGTGGGTCCGGTTGAATAGTTCTATGTCTGGTTGCACTTGTCGTTCCTTGGATTCGATATCCCAAGTAAACTCCCTGGTGAAAGCTACATCGGTATCCGCGTGCTTGCAGATTAGTTCATAAAGGCTAAGGAGTGCCAACAAGCTTTCTCGCACCATTGCCTGGGAACGGTAGCAATACTAGTTTTAGAGCTTTTGCAGCCATATACCTTTCCAACCATACCACTCACCCCATGGAGTTCGCTCCTAGTTATCCGGCAGTTCCATATCGCAAGTACTTGGAACCACCACCATCCTGCCACCCCATACTATCTGATGGCTATGAGATCCGTCCCAGTCTCGTAGCCATGTTTCATGCTTAGTCCTTTTCTGGTAGAAAGGACAAATGTCCCTACACTCACCTGTAGGATTTCGAGGAGAATTGTTCTCTCCTCATTATACTCGGTATGTCTCAACACGCACTACAGTGGAAGCTATTTCCGTTCTCTCTGACGGGATCAACCAAGAGTTGGTACAACCGGAGAGCAGGAAGAGTTGGAGGAGATTGGATTGCATTGAAGGATGAGTTTTGCTTGTTCTTCTATCATGTCTCCAAAGTGGTGCCACATCACCTCCAACTTCTGTCATTCAGACAAGGTGATGAGTCACTCGGAGCAGCCTGGGCAAGATTGCTACAGATGGCTACCTCTAGTCCACCACACAATATTCCAGAGGAAATGCTTATGCAACACTTCGTTGAAGGGTTGAATCCGTGAGTGCACATTTCCTAAATGGTGCCTCCGAGGGATTGATCATGTACAAGACTGTGTCTGAGGCAAAGGATATTCTGGAAAGAGTCCTCAACAGTACTCAGTACACGGGAGTCTTCGATGATCTACCCGAACTAAGTGATCAGTCTAGAGAGAAGTAGCAGATACACCATATTTTAGCTGCATCCTATCTACCTCCATTATATATAGAGGGAACCACCGAACCACTCAAGACCCCTGATCCAGAGCCACTCATTGAAGATATGCCTATGTTCATCCCTGGTCTCTTCACAGGAGAAGAGTATATGGAGTTTGGCGATTCAACAAAATTTCCCAAAGAACATAAGTGTATATGCTTAGGATCTGAGGCGTTCATTCCAGAAGTCACCCCGCAGATTGAGGGCCTTACTATGGTCATGAGTAAGGAATGGACAGAGGAAGCCGAATCAAGTAGCAGCATCATACGGCTCTACGAAGATGTCAGAGTGCTCCTCTGCACTATTGGGGACACTGTTCCAAGAGAAGTTTCTTACGACCCGAAAGTCGGGGTGAATGTGATGTCCAAAGCCATGGCATGTCACATTGCACCAGAAAGACCCCTGGCTTTCTCATGTAAGCACCTGAAGTGGATCGACGGCCAGATCGTGGAAAGTAAAGGTATCCACCGAGTTATTCCCATTCGCATGGGAGTCAACAAAGTATACCTAGACTTCCACAGCTTCGATATCCTGGAAGGTGAAGAGTTCGTCTTGATTGGACAACCAATAGAGCCACTTGTCAACCCAAACAGAAACCGAGCGCTGCTTAAGGTTAAGGTTGGCAATGATATCATCCCAGTCAGCCTAGTGCGTACGTGCAACACAATTGCCAAAGATAGGCCGGAGAAAGACCTAGTGGAAGAATCAGTGAATATCATTCAAGATGGGATCACTCAGCCCATTATTGAAAAAGATATCACACACTTTACCTAGGAAACAGAACCGGACGGCTAGAGTAAGCTCAGTATAGAGGGGAAACCGCAACCTTCATTGCCTGAGCTGAAGCCGCTGCCTTCTGGGTTGAAGTACGCATTCCTCCACAACAACCGAGCCACGCCAGTTGTCATCGGTGATAAGCTGACAGAGAGTGAAACTCGGTGGCTCTTAACAGTCCTGGAGAAGTACCGATCTATCATTGGGTACTCTCTGCAGGACTTGAAGGGGATCAGCCCCAACCTATGCACCCATCGCATCCCTATGGAACCAGACTATAAGTCGTCCAGAGAACATCACAGATGACTGAATGATGCGGTGAGGGAGGTAGTCAAGAAAGAGGTTCTGAAGCTACTGCACGCGGGCATCATCTACCCCGTGCAAGACAGTGAGTGGGTCAGTCCAGTTCAAGTAGTCCCAAAGAACGGGGGCATGACAGTTGTCCAGAATGAGAGATATGAGCTCATACCTCAGCGGACAGTTACTGGATGGAGGATGTACATCGATTACTCGATGCTGAACAAAGCTACCCGGAAAGATCACTTCCCCCTTCCCTTCATCGACGAAATGCTTGAACGGCTGGCCAAGCACTCATTCTTCTGCTACCTTGATGGATACTCTGGTTATAATCAAATTCCTATTCATCCTGATGATCAGAGCAAGACTACCTTCACCTGCCCTTACGGCACGTTCGCTTACAGGTGAATGTCGTTTGGTCTCTGCAACGCACCTGCTTCATTCCAACGGTGCATGATGGCGATTTTCTTTGACTTGATTGAGAACATCATGGAAGTCTCCATGGATGATTTCTCAGTCTATGGCAAGAGCTTTGAAGAATGCCATGAAAATCTAGATAAGGTCCTCAAGAGGTGCCAAGAAACGCACGTAGTCCTTAATTGGGAGAAGTGCCATTTCATGGACAGAGAAGGAATTGTCCTTGGACATAAAGTGTCAGAAAAAGGGATAGAAGTGGATCGAGCTAAGATCAAAGTTATCGAGCAGTTACCACCTCAAACAAATGTCAAGGGAGTTCGGAGTTTTCTAGGTCATGCGGGCTTTTATAAGAGATTCATCAAGGATTTCTCCCATATTTCTAGGCCTCTAACAAGTCTCCTGGCCAAGGAGACCCTATTCAACTTCGACAAAGACTGTCTCGTAACCTTATATACCCTCAAAAAGGCACTAGTGTCCGCACCCATTATACAACTGCTGAATTGGAGTCTTCCATTCGAGATCATGTGCGATGCAAGTGACTACGCCATCGGTGCATTGCTCGGTCAATGCAAGGATAAGCAGGATTATGCCATATCCTATGCAAGCAAGACATTGACCGGACCTCAGTTGAACTATGCAACAACGGAGAAGGACCTTTTGGCAGTGGTATTCGCCATTGACAAGTTCAGATCCTACCTGGTCGGTGCCAAGGTGATAGTTTACACAGATCATGTTGCACTGAAGTACCACCTTACCAGGAAGAATGCAAAGCCACGACTCATCCGTTGGATTCTGCTTCTACAAGAATTTGATCTGGAAATCAGAGATAAGAAAGGAGCAGATAATTGTGTGGCAGACCATCTCTTAAGATTGCAATTCAAGGGATCATATCTACCGATCGATGATTACTTGAGAGATGACACTCTCCTGAAGGTCTTTACATCCAGCCCATGGTATGCCAACTTAGTAAATTTCATGGTGGCCGGATATATACCTCCAGGAGAAGATGGAAAAAGATTGATCCACCTCAGCAAGTATCACCTATGGGATGACCCCTACCTCTTCAAGGTCTGTGCTGATGGTTTACTCCGCCGCTGCATCCCGCTATGTGAGACCTACAAGATTCTTGAGCGTTGCCATTCCTCGCCATATGGAGGGCATTACAGAGCATTCTGGACCCGTGCTAAGGTTCAGCAGAGTGGATTCTTCTGGCCAACTGTGTATGGAGACGCTAAGGAATTTGTGCGGTGATGCCCAAGATGTTAGAAGCATGGGAACATCAATTCCCAAGATGCTATGCCACTGAAGAGCAACCTTCAAGTGGAGATATTCGTTGTCTGGGGAATAGACTTCATGGGTCCATTCCCAATATCAGAGGAGTGCGAATACATCTTGGTGGCCATGGACTATGTGTTCAAATGGGTTGAAGCACTTCCCTGTGTTGCGTCCGACTCAAAGAACTCAAAGAAAATGTTCCAGGGAATCATATTGATGAGGGCAAGGCCCGATCTTCCGAGAGATAGGAGATAAACTCGATAGGTGGAGGACACGATGTTAATGATCCGGCTTCAAATCAACATGATTCAAAGCCTGCAACCGCTACACCACTGCTCCGTTGATTATCAACCAAGCGACAACTTGATTGACCTCGCTGAGAAGTCGTGCCTTCTGGTTAGGAGTGGTCGTGCCTTTTGGTCAGGAGTGGTCGTGCCTTTTGGTGTGTGTTGACGGCCGTTATTTGACCATCGTCCGTCAACATCTCAGGAATAATTCAGAGTTTTGCATTATGTTCCTTACATATTTTATTTAAACTAATAAAATTCCACAAGTTCAACTTCGTGTGGAAGTTATGTTAACCGCCAAGGTCGTGTGGTCTTGACGCCTTTCACCGGTTACCGACCTCCAGCAGCTATAAATAGGCTCCCTATCCTCACTTGTAAACACACACTAAAAAGGAGTTCTCTCTTCACTTCACTTCAGGTACCAATGTACACCAAGTACATTAAGGATATTCTTGGAAGCAAGAAGAACCTGCCAACCACCGAGGTAGTATAGCTCACAGAAGAGTGTAGCGCAGCTATACTCAATCCTCTCCCGGAGAAGAAGAAAGACCTAGGATATCCCACCATCACATGCTCAATCGGGACTCAACACTTCAAGCATGCACTCTGCGACATGGGACCAAGCGTCAGCGTCATGCCTAAGGTAGTCTATGACAAACTTAACCATCATTCGCTTGTTCCTCCTGCCATGTGTTTGCAACTAGCGGACCAATCAGTTTGCTACCCCGCGGGAGTCGCCGAAAATATTCCGGTGAAAATCCGGAACTTTTTCATCCCCGTGGACTTCGTCGTCCTAGGCATGGAAGTCGACACCAAGACCCCTCTCATCCTGGGGAGGCCATTCTTGAGCACAACAAATGCACATATCGATGTGAGAGCCGGAGAAATCCACCTCAACATCAATGGCTAGAAAGAGATATTCGCCTTCAGTCCGAAGGTGGAACAATGTTCCCAAGTCAAGACAATCGACCGGAAGAAGCAGTCTGAGAAAAAGCTTGATAAAGAGCCCGAGAAAATATCCAAGAAGAAACCGGAGAAGCTAGTTATTCCTGCCATCCAGACTCTCGTCGAACTTGTAGAAAGCATACGAATTCAGGAGCAGGAGATCAAGGTGCACAACCAACGGAACGCGAAGCAACGGATCCAACGTAAGAAATTCCTAGAAATGGAGAAGAAAGAGGTCGAAGCAGTTACGCCCACAAAGAAAGTGTGGCGTAAGAAAGTGTCACCACCGACAGCAACTCCAGCAGGTGATGACAACTGAACTCAAGTCATGGAGAGTCGTGCTCCGGACTCAAACCCCGAGCTCTCGCCATGAGGTAACATGGTAGTTATCCATTTCTTGCATTTGCATATAGGATAGTTTATTTTCCTTTCATTTTCATTTCAAGCATGGCATGTTTAAATTTCTATAAAATGCATCTTTATTTTTCAAACTTTACTTTCATTCTGCATTGCATAGAAAAATGAAAATTTTTTGGCCAGAGTGCAGGCCGGCCAGCCCCACATGTCATCCCCTGGCTAGGGTGCAACTTGTGGAGAATCCACTAACATGCAGGGACAGGAATCATGGTGCACCGGACACATTCCTCGTGCATGTGAGGGCTAATTAACCCCATCTTTGACTCAAGTAAAGGCACATGTTCACGTCTCATCGCGCAGGAAATTCAATCAAAGGCACATGTATCAGTGGAGCAAGATGTCGAGGAGATATGCTGGCAAAGGACGAGCACGAGAAGGCACAGAACCAGGACGTTCAGTCCCATACAGGCCGACCGGCCTCATTTCACCGTTGCTATCTCATCAGCACCGACGGGAGGCACTCCCACCTAACACTCTACGAGTAGACCGGTGAGTTGGAGCTCTGGGCGCTGTTCATGGAGCCAACCGGCATGGCCCAGGACGGCCGGCCTGCCCCTGCCGCGCGCCTATAAAACCCGGCACTCCCGACGTTCCTCGGTGCACTAGAAGCTCAGGTTCTCCTGCCCTTTCCCGAGCTCGAAATCCCTTCTCCCTCTCTAAGCATCTTTAGTTAATCAAGCCCTTGGGCTAATTAAGTGAAGTGATTAAGTGCTTGCGCCCATAAAAAACAAAATATAATCAGTGCTAAACCCTCATTTTAGCCATAAAAAAATACCAAAAATATTTCCCTTTCCGTTTGAATAGAACTCTTGGCGCTTGGACGAGAACGTTTGTGGAGGTTAAACCCCCACAAGGACGACTAACAACTAACCTCTTTGTTTAGTCCTTCGGGTATATTTTTGTGTGTGCGCTAACCTTTTGCAGGCACTATGTGGACGGCCACGAAGAACAAGCTCAAGAAGCTCAGCCCCTCCAGCTCTCGACGCTCGCGCGTGACGGCATCCTCCAGGGATAATATGTCGGTTGACTCAAGTCACCGAGATACTGACTCCCAGGAGGACGTGACCCCTACAGTGCCAAGGAGCCGCGTTCAGACCCGTATCTGCATCCTCACTTCTATCAAACATCTCGTGCCGCGAAATGACTACGAACGGGAGGCACTGGACTTGCTGAAGAATCAGACGTACCACCACGTCAGGATCTTCGAACCCTCTTTTTCATAAAGACGGGTTTGAAGGCGGACATGACCCGAGCATTCAGCTACGCAGGGTGGTACAACATTTCTGACATGATGGAACCAGGTTCGAAATTTCTGACTATGGAATTCGTCATGTCTCTCAGTTTCGAAGAAACCGGCAACACAACTGAAATTTATTTCCGTTTCTTCGATGAGCAATACAAATTAACGGTGAAAGAACTTAGTGTTGCTCTAGGCTTTGATAAAAAGTGCCTGCTAGATCCAAGTGTTTTAGCTAAAAGCTATAAATACGATCGGACCACGTGGTGGAACGAAATCTTTGAGGATCCTGTGAGTAGCAAGAATAGCATAGTCTCTATCCATAACCCTACTCTCAGGATGTTAGCAAAGTGGATTTGGATGGTGGTACACCCGCGCTTTGATCTGCGCCTGTGCAGTCTCCACGAGCTGCAATATCTCTTTGCGGTGGCAAAGAACATAAAGCTCTCCCTAGTCATGAGCATGCCTGCTCACTGGCAGAAGATGATCGCTTGCAGAAGTCCCATTGATATAACCACCTTGGTCACGTGTATTGCTACGCATGTCAAGGCACTGTACAATGCCTAGGTGACTTACTTTCCATTGGAGGAAGAGTACCAACTCAAGGTAGGCGTAGAGCATTTTGTGCAGGGGCACATGATGCGCGAGGGGCCAGGTAACTCGCTATTTTTATGACTTACCCCGGGTACGATAAGAGAGGTCGAGCTCCCATGCCTGAGACTCTCTCTCTACTCGGTGAAAAGTTACCTCTTGCAGATGCAGAAAAAGGAGCCAGTCGCTGTTGGCGCTAAAAATCGGCCAGGAATCGGCCGATGGTCTTCAGCGTCGGACACACGACCCGGGAGAATCTGCTTAGCTCCTGTTCGGGTTATTGCCCTGGTGCGGTTCGCGCCGCGTGCCAGTCAATTTGACCTGTTGATTGACAAGGAAATAAAAGTATTAAATTTCAGGCGTTCCGATCGGCTGGGGTTCCGATCTGTCCCGAAGAGCGCGTCGGCGAATCGGCCGATTTGCTAAGAAGATGACCGGCTATGGATCAGCCGATAATCACGTAATAATTGCAAAGAAAACTGCTGGAGTGACTTAAACAATTAGTACAGATACAACACGAAATAAATCTAATCAGCTATGTGACGATGAACGAGGAAGAGCGATGATAAAGCCGATAGTTCCAATCTCAAGCTGGATAACTGGTGCTAATACTAGAACAACAGGTAAAACCTATAATTCTAGTAAATATCGATAACTGGTGAATAAATCCAAACGAAACCACAACGATGCGCCCGAGGTTAAAGCTCAGATGTTATTCGATAAGTGGAACCTACCAATTGGCCGGAGATCGAGTTGATGCAGCCCTGCCAATCCGTACGAACTCGTGAAAGAAAAAAAAGTATTGGCGAAGTCGCCGACTTGAAAGTAAAGTACTATGAAAAAAGTAGATGTGTTTTGTTGATTGATTGTGTTGCTCTTTACAAAGCCCTGACGACTCCTATTTATACCCTAAAACTATGACTCCTGGTCGATTACGACTTGTTACAACCTTATTTTAAACAGAAAAACTGCTATATCTAATATTCTTATAAAGGAAACGGACTCCCGCAGAATCTTCTGCTGCCATCTCTTAATCCAATCAGGACTCTTTTCTTTTGCCTCTTGACCGAATCAGCATTACTCCGTTGACCAACATTAGGCCACTTTTATCCGGGATCCTCTATTGTGATCCCATCTGTTGGCGGAAGTTGCATCGCCAATCGGCCGATTCCCAACTGTAACCTCAATCGGCCGATTCTTTACTGTAGCCTTTGGATCTGCCGCATCGGCCAATCTCTTCTCCTGACGCCGATTCAACACGTGTCAAAATCTGGCGTCAACACATGCCCCCCAGTTTCGGAGTAAAACATAATTTTTACTTCGAAACTCTTTTCTTTAATCTTTTTCTCCGAAACGGGCGCAGTAAAAATCTCCTTCCATTTCGTGGTCTTCTGCATAATGATTGCTATTTCCTCGGATCGGGCGCTCGAGACAACTGTTCCCTTGGAATTCGTGTAGACGGCGCGGCAAAAATCCTGCCTTTATCCTTTCTGTCTCGGATTATCCTTAAGTACTGGCATTCTCCGCCTACTTCTCTCCACGAGCCTAGTATTTTCCTCCAGCGAACCACTGTTCATCTTCTTCCTGAGCCCTCTCGATCTCCAACCGCTCCTTCCGGCGATCTCGCCTGCGACCTGCTCCACTGTTCTAATGGCGGCGCCATCAGCAACTTCTCCAACCATGGAGGTCCCATCAGCAACCCCCTCAGCGATGGCGGCCCCATCGGCGGCTCCACTGGCGGCTCCATCGGCGACGATGAGCTTCATCCTGGAGGTAATCAAGTATTTCCTGGACCCATTCTCAGTTTTTCCCCTTTTTCCTTCTTTTTAGGCATTTAGACACCAGATTACTATTCCTCTTTCCGAATCCTCCGAACTTATCTGCTTAGGCCCCATGGGGAATCCAGATCCCACCGATTTGTTCAACTTAGAAACTCACAGAATTCCGTTCAAGCAGTCGCCCATGGATTTAGGTCAGTGGGCAGGTGCCTTTAGATCTTGGCCGAATGAGACCCCTGGCTGGAGAGAATGGTACCATAGAGTAGCCAAGTCTAGAAGAGTTCAGTGGGATGAACTGAAAATCGGCCAATGCATTGATCTCTCTCTGTCCCAGATGGAGAAAAACGAGCCCTTAGTAATAGCGGCCTCTTACTTCTGGTCCGACGCACTCAACGCGTTCCTTTTTGGACATGGACCCGTGACTCCAACCCTGGCCGATGTCCTGTTGTTGACCGGCCTTGATATCTCCTGTTCTGATACCCCCTTTGACTATCTGATTAAACCGTCTCATCGGCTAGAAACCAAAGGAATCGGCGGATGGAAGGGGTACATCAACAAGAATATGAGGACTGGGACAGTTTCAGAGAGAGAACATACTGCGTTTCTGATGATGTGGCTAGAAAAACATTTTTTCTGTGGCAGAGCAGTCGGTCCTTCGTCTAATACCCAAGCCTTGGCAGAAGCTCTGTCACTAGGATCGGCCGTCCCCCTTGGGAAGCATCTGTTAGGATCGGCCTATCATATGATGCACCAAATCGGCGTCAAACTGTCAAAAGGGGAGCCGATTGGGAATCCTGGCGGTCCCTGGTGGTTTATCACCCTTTGGCTCAACTTATATATGAGCAAGGTTTCCCAGCAACAAATAGAAACTAAGACTTTCCCCAATATTGAGTCAGAGGAAAACCCCACCATTCGACGACGCTGCACATCTTTTGGAGAAGCGGCATCGGCCTTCCCTGGCTGTCAATTCACTGCTGCCCGAACGGCCGAATACTTCAGATGCTTCTACAACGGCTTCAGTGAAGAGACGATCAGTTGGTATCCATATCAGACAGTAGGGCCGATTTTCGAGCTTCCTGTTTGCTACGATTCATCGTCCTATACCTTTGACAGTGATCTTATGGATATCCTGATCAAGCCAGGGATTTTACCAGCCAATTTCTTCTCTGGAAAGGATTCCCCCACTTATGAATTTTATAATCCATCGGCCGCAGCAAGGCAACTGGGCTTTGGTCAACTGCTGATTCAGGTCTACTTTGCCGGTCAAGCAAAATTTCGAGATGAACTGACCAAGAGCCTTCACAACAATCGGTTGTGCAACTTAGTGCCAGATTCCAGTACTATCAATCTGAACAACTGGACAGTTGCCCCTTTTGCCGTTCAAAAATTCAAACTGTGGTGGGCAGAATGGAAGCAATACCTCTTCTGTCTATCTCCATCGACATATTGCAACAGTTTGGATCCTGAAAACATCGATTCAAGTGCAGCGGTACGTCCTTTCTCCCAGCCGATTTCAATACTGTCTCTTTCCATACTACCATCTTACTGTTAACTTGTATTTATCTCTTCAGTCTGAAAGCCAAGTCCCTCCGATGCGGAGCCGAAGCGGCAGGCCGATAGAGAGCGATCGTCCATATACGCCATATCCACTCATCGGCTATCACGCTCCAACCATCAAGGACATCACTAGCGGCCGATGGAAATGAACGCCGAAAAGGCCAACCTTGAAGATGACAAGCCCTCGAGTGCGTGCCCGCATCGGACCGACTGACCAATCGGTGGTAATATCGGCTGAAACCCCAATTCCTCCAGTCTTGCCGACTACCGAGATAGCCGATCCACAAACTACTGCAGAAGTCGGATCGGCCGCGGCATCGCTGCTGCTGGAAGCTATTCAGGTAACCTTGCATACCTCACATATCTTTAAGTACTCTATCAATATTAACTTCCCCCTTCTGCCAGGCTGCACAAGCCACCCCAGTGCAATCCCCACAACAATCGGCCACATCCCAAGCGGAAGCCGAAACACCAGCGACCCTCCTCATCGAGGTAGATAATCTCTTAACTCAACTTTTCGTCATTCAGAAAACTAACTGACTCTGATGCAGACCAATTTGGGTGCGTCGGTCGAACTTCCTCAACAAACATCGGCCGGAAGACCAACAGAGGTATGGCAAATATATCATATCATCCTATTCAATTATCCATAGTATACTCATAGAATCTATTTCCCATACCTTTTCAGGAAGCTGGCCCAAGCAGAGCGTTGATAGTGGTTGAGTCCTCTTCCTCTGATGAGCCGATCATACCGGTTCCTGAGACGAGGGAAGCACTCCCATCGGCGCCAGCAAGAGAGATTCGCTTCAAGGAGGTAACAAACTTATCACCGGAATCGGCCGATCCCCCTTTACTGCTTGGTGATCTTTGTCTTTATTCTTCCGCAGGAACAAGACACTCCAAATAACAGCCTTTTCTCCTTCGCGGTTTCTTTGCCTGATGATGAAGAAGTCGCTTCGCGCCAAGTTCCGTCGAGCTCAATTTCTGACAATGTCCGCGCCAAGCTCCAAAGCATGCGGGTCCTCCTCCAGGATGATATGGGCCGATTAGTAGAAGATGCCTCGCCGATTCGGCGGCTTTTTAATGACATCAAGGGCCAAATTCCGGAGGAAGCGACAGAAACTCTGCACCCTGCTGCATTCATAGAGTGGATGCAGATTCTGGTGTCCAAGGCCCTACGTCACATGGCCGATCGTGCCCAGCTAGCAAAGACCCGGGAGGAAGCCGATTCTTACAAGCACCGAGCTCAAAAAGTACACAAACGGATCAACTTCCTCGAGAGTTCCCGCCCGGATATCGTCGGCACAATAGATCGCCTCAAACGGAGGAGAGCAGAGCTAGCCAAAGAGATGGAGCAAGTAACCAAAGACATAGCTACTGAAGAAAAGAAACTTCAAGAGCTCCCATCCGTCATCACCGGGCTGAAACAAGAAAGACAGAACTTGGCCTGTGAAGCGATAAGACTTCATCGCCGTATGCCAGAAATACCTGAATCGGCCGACAACGACCAAAGAGTATTAGACTCGGCCGATCAGATTAGGCAAACGAGCTATTACTACTATAGATGCCCTTCTTGGATTGTAAAGAATCTTGTAAACATTTAATGCTCCCTTAATGTTGATGCGCCGATTTGATCTTGGACCACTTCCTTTGGCAGATTTGCATTTATGAACGCTTTTACTCCGATAGGACGTGTCCCATTATCTCTTTACCTCCTTCTCTGTATAAGTACGAGATCCCACACCGTCTCCAGAGGCATATGCATTACCCATCTTCTCTCCCTCCAACAACTGGATCTTTATCCCTCCAAACTGGACATCAAGATGTCTTCTTCATCTTCTTCCTCCTCTGTTAATAAGGTACGAACCCTCCTCTATTTCTCCCCTTGACATCTCAATCGCTCTGACGCTGAGTAGCTTTTTATCTCTCTTTAGCCAAAACATCTCAGTTCCAGTCTGGAACGAGCGATCGAAGTTATGCATTCAGACGAACCACTATCGTAGGCAGACATAGATCTGATAAGAGCTCATTCTGAAGAACTTAAAGGTCATGTTCCTGCTGTTGTCCAGAAGTACTGGGACTGTATAAACGCTCACTGCCCCAAGCGACTGCCAGCTGAAAAGAGTCCTCCACTCCCTCACCAAGTCGAGACTGAAGCCACCATGGAGAATCTGAAGGAGAAGACCACCTGCCTTCTGATAAAACTGGGCCGGATCGAGAGAGAAATCAACAGAAAGCGTAATCAATAGATATATTGGTACTTTTTATCCTAAGGGCCACTTGTACCATGTCAGCAGTGTACTCTATTGTTTTCGTCGAATAATGAATTGGTCAGACCAAACCAAAATGTTTCCTCCTTGAGGCGATGTCATTCTTACATCGGCTATGTAGACAAAAGCCGATAGGAGTCGGCCATGTTATCTTGATGTATCTTATTGCAAGTTATGCATCTACCCAAATGCTTGGATAGTACCTCTTCAGATATCTTCCATTTAGAGCTCTCAGGAATTCTTCCCCTTCAATAGTTTCTAGAGTATATGCATTTCCCGGAGCACACCGGCCGATTCTGTACGACCCTTCCCAAGTGGGCGACCATTTACCGAATTTGGGATCCTTAGACCCTATCGGCAGCACCAACTTCCATACCAAATCTCCCTAGGAGAATTGTTTAACTTTGACCTTTTTGTCATACCATCTGGCCACCCTTTTCTTGTTTTCTTGTATGCTAATCAGGGCTCTCAACCGCTGACCCGCCGAGTCATCGAGCTCATCCTTCATGAGGAAGGAATATTCATCAGCCGTCAACTGATCTTGAAGCGATATACGCCTTGACCCCGTCCTTAATTCCCAAGGCAAGACTGCCTCGTGGCCATATACCAGCTGATATGGAGATATCTTAGTAGCTCCGTGGCAAGCCATCCTATAAGCCCAAAGAGATTCAGCCAGAGACATGTGCCACTTTTTGGGTTGTTCCTCTATCTTCCTCTTGATCAACTTGATTATCCCCTTATTGGATGATTCGGCCTGACCATTGGCTTGAGCATAGTATGGAGAAGAATTTAATAATTTAATCCCCATATCGGCGGAGAATTCTCCAAATTGTCCAGAGGTGAACATCGTTCCTTGATCAGTTGTGATAGTCTGAGGAATACTGAATCGATAAACAATATGGTTCTTAACGAATTCGATCATATCGGCTGATGTCACGCTCCTTAAAGGAACTGCCTCCACCCACTTAGTGAAATAATCGGTGGCTACCAATATAAACTTATGCCCTTTGCTCGATGGAGGGTGAACCTGTCCGATGAGATCTATTCCCCAACCTCTGAACGGCCACGGCTTGATCACTGGATTCATAGCCGATGCTGGCGTGCGCTGCACATTGCCAAACTTCTGACAGTCTTGGCAACCTTTATAATATTTGAAACAATCCTCAAGAATCGTTGGCCAATAATACCCATTGTTTCTGATCATCCATTTCATCTTGTGAGCCGATTGATGGGCTCCACATACGCCTTCATGGATTTCCCCCATCAGGACCTTTCCTTCTTCTGTTCCCAAGCACTTGAGAAGAACCCCATCAATCGTCCGGTAAAATAAATCATCTTCAAGTAACACATATTTTGTGGCCTGAAAACGCATTCGCCGATCCACCTTCTGGGACGGGTCCTTCAAGTAATTGGCAATCTCCTTTGGCCAATCATTGGCCGCAAGCTCCAAAATCATAGCTCCCTGAATCGGCCGATATCCGGACGCATGTTGGGCCAGCCTGTTGGCCTCCTCATTATAATTTCTAGGGATGTGCTCAATTATTGCAGACTTGAATTCCTTTAACAGCTGGAGGCTATCTTCATAGTAAATCCTCAAGATATCATCTTTGCACTCAGATTTCCCCGTTAACTGATCTACGATGAGCATGGAATCTCCAAAAATCTCGACTTCATCAGCTTTGACTTCCCTTAATAATTGGATACCTTTTAGGACTGCTCGATATTCCGCCTGGTTATTAGTTGCGGACGCTTCTATCGGCAGAGAGAAATCATAGCTTGCCCCCCGAGGCGACACAAGAATGATGCCGATTCCCGATCCGGCCCCACACGAAGAACCATCGAAGTATAGAGTCCATGGAACCGGTTCGACGACAGTAATTTCTGGTCCACAATGCTGAGCTACGAAATCGGCCATGACTTGACCCTTGACAACTTTGGCCGATTCGTACCTTATGTCGAATTCTGACAGAGCCAGGATCCATTTTCCAATCCGCCCTTTCAAAATCGGCAATGATAGCATATATTTCACCACATCATCTTTGCATACAACTATGCATTCTGCCGATAACAAATAGTGCCTGAGCTTGGTACATGAGAAGTATAAACACAAGCACAGCCGCTCCACCGGGGAATATCTTGTTTCGGCGTCCAGGAGTCTTCTGCTGACATAATATACCACCCGTTCTTTCCCTTCGAACTCCTGTACCAACGCCGATCCAATAGCCTGTTCATCAGCCGATAAGTATAATTTGAACGGCTTACCAGGCTGTGGAGGGACTAACACCGGAGGTGAAATCAGGTATTGCTTGATATCTTCTAACGCTCTGCGTTGTTCTTCTTGGGGTGCCAGACCCGAGACTTGACGTTTCTCTTTTCCAGCACCTGCCTCTGCTCTTCCTCTTGTTGCTCCCATTGGCGCAGGTGTTGGATCCTCCGTTTCTGTGATTTGGAAAGTCCATCAGGGCACCACCTGGGGTTTACTGGTTTGGCCGATGATCTGGTGTGCTCCCAATCTGGTTCCCTTCCTAGAGGGTTTTCATCCGACACCCTATCATCAGCCATCTCTTCCAGCCAATCGTGTACGCTGGTTCTGCCCCCTAGTCGATCCTGTTGGTTGATTCTGCTTTTCGACCGGTGGTACCGGTCAACTCTGCCCCCCAGCCGATCATGCACTGAATGGCGCCGTCCTTTTTGTTCGCGCCGATTTCTGCTGATCGGCTCCGATTCTCTATCTCTGGAGCGTGATCTTTTGAACAGGCGATCGTCGCGGCTTGATCCGTTACACTCAGGACAGTTATCGGCTGATGGCAATCGGAGGTCGTTTTCTCAGCAGTGGATGAAGAACGGACATTGCCAATGATCCTCGTGTCGGCGTATCATCTCCTCATGGCGTCTTGACTGTTCCTGCTGCCGCCGATATTTGTTGATCGTCTCGATCGCCCTTGTCTTCAGCCCGCCTTTTCCCTTTGGCTTCCTCCACCATGACCTGTTTCTTGGGATCTACGGCGCCGCTTCTTCTTGCCGATTCCGACGTCAGCACCTTGGTTTGAAGAGAGTTTCTTCCCGTGTCAACCATGTTGGCTGGGAAAGGATGCTGGTCAATCTTCATCGGCTTCGCCGGCTTTGCCGGGGTTTCAAACTTGAGTCTTCCCTGCTCGATGGCCGACTGTATCTGCTGACGGAAGATCTTGCATTCATTCGTGTCATGAGACGTGGCGTTGTGCCACTTGCAGTATTTCATCTTCTTGAGCTGATCGGCCGAAGGAATGGTATGGTATGGTGATAGCTTGATCTGCCCTTCCTGAAGTAGTAAGTCGAAAATCTTATCGGCCTTTGTCGTATCAAAGCCGAATGTCTCTGGTTCTTTCTTTCCGAAAGGGCACGATATTGGCTTCTTGCCTTTCACCTATTCTGCTAGGCCGATTTCTTCCTCTCCCTCTGATTCGGACCTTCCAGATATGCCACCTTCTTCTGGAAATTCCTCCGCTGCTCAAACGGATGGACCTCCTGACCTGCCAATCGGTGAACGATCTGGCTTAGGCTTTCAAACTCTTGTGAGGCATACCTTTCCTTGATTTGTGGCAAGAGGCCTTGGAAAGCGATATCGGCCAACTGGGCATCGGTCAGAGCCAAACTATAGCATTTGTTCCTGATTTCTCTGAACCTCTGTATGTACCCAGTTACTGGTTCGTTGCTCCTCTTCCTGAGGCCGATCAAATCTGAGAGCTTCATCTCATGTACTCCTGCGTAGAAGTACTTATGGAACTATTTTTCTAGATCGACCCAAGTAACAATGGAATTAGGTGGTAAAGTGGTGAACCACTGGAAGGCCGATCCAAACAGAGACGATGAAAACAGACGCACCCTCAGAGCGTCTTGCGTGGCGGCCTCCCTGCACTGGATGATGAATCTGTTAATGTGCTCCACGGTAGATGTGTCATCCAGCCCCGAAAACTTGGTAAAATCAGGCACCTTGTACCGGTGGGGAAACGGCAGTAGGTCATGTGTTGACGGATATGGCGTCTTGTATGTATAAGTTTGCACTTTCGGCTTCAAGCCGAATTGGTCCTGAATCACCTCCGCTATTCCTGCCGTCCAATCCACCTGTTGCTGATGAACAGGCGTTCGAGGTGCCGGCATATGTTGGAGGATTGACGGTGGTACGGCCGGATGATGGATCGAAGCATGCGGCGAATTCTGTTGCGTCATGGCCGTTTGAGCAGTTGACAGTTGATGGCAAAGCGAATCCGCCGCCCCATCGTACATCGTTATCGGCGCCGTACTTCGGAGTGCCTCTACAGTGCCTGCCCCCCTGCCGATTTCTGACTGGACTGGTTGATACTGGGGAACCGTCGGCCGGATGGCCGAGTGGAACGGCGCCTGGATTGGATAGCTCCCTTGTCCGATTGATTGATCAGGAAAGGTCGTCGTCGCCGATGCCCCCCAGGGTACTGAGTTTGTGGGCGATGATTGCATAGAAGCAATCTGGACAGGCTGAAGCGGTGCCTGCGATGGGAAACATGGTGCACCGTTATACCTTGGAGACACTGGAGGTAGCGGAGTGTTGTATCCCTCGCGTTGCGTCGATATCAGCTGAGGAGCCGAGTGGGACGTGCCTGGTGAGCTTCTGGCTGGAGGTGCAATTGGCGGGGCATACGCTGGCCCCTGATATCCTTGAGCTGCTCCGCTGACCAGAGAGCTGATGACGGCGTTATACACCGTGTTGGTCATCACCGAGGATTGGTTGATGAAAGCCTGATAGACGGATTGTTGGATCATATCGGACATCTTGCCTAAATCCTCAGCAATGGTGATGTGGTGGGGAACTGGAAGAGGAGATTTCTTGACTGCCTCCCCGCTTCTAGTACGACTGAAAGACTGTAGATACATCCTTTTGTAATCCTCCAGATGTTTTGCCAGTTCTTCTTTCTGGTCGTCCTTGAGATCTGCTTCTGTGACCTTAATGATATTGTTCTCGGAAACTTCTGCGTTCTTTGACATATTGGGTCTTGAAGTTGGCTCCCACTGGGCGTGCCAAAAGTGTGTTGGCGCTAAAAATCGGCCAGGAATCGGCTAATGGTCTTCAGCGTCGGACACACGACCCGGGAGAATCTGCTTAGCTCCTGTTCGGGTTATTGCCCTGGTGTGGTTCGCGCGGCGTGCCAGTCAATCTGACCTGTTGATTGACAAGGAAATAAAAGTATTAAATTTCGGGCGTTCCGATCGGCTGGGGTTCCGATCTGTCCCAAAGAGCGCGTCGGCGAATCGGCCGATTTGCTAAGAAGATGACCGGCTATGGATCAGCCGATAATCACGTAATAATTGCAAAGAAAACTGCTGGAGCGACTTAAACAATTATTACAGATACAACACCTGAAATAGATCTAATCGGCTATGTGACGATGAACGAGGAAGAGCGATGATAAAGCCGATAGTTCCAATCTCAAGCTGGATAACTGGTGATAATACTAGAACAACAGGTAAAACCTATAATTCTAGTAAATATCGATAACTGGTGAATAAATCCAAACGAAACCACAGCGATGCGCCCGAGGTTAAAGCTCAGATGTTATTCGATAAGCGGAACCTACCAATTGGCCGGAGATCGAGTCGATGCAGCCCTGCCAATCCGTACGAACTCGTGAAAGAAAAAAAAGTATTGGCGAAGTCGCCGACTTGAAAGTAAAGTACTATGAAAAAAGTAGATGTGTTTTGTTGATTGATTGTGTTGCTCTTTACAAAGCCCTGACGACTCCTATTTATACCCTAAACCATGACTCCTGGTCAATTACGACTTGTTACAACCTTATTTTAAACAGAAAAACTGCTATATCTATAATATTCTTATAAAGGAAACGGACTCCCGCAGAATCTTCTGCAGCCGTCTCCTAATCCAATCAGGACTCTTTTCTTTTGCCTCTTGACCGAATCAGCATTATTCTGTTGACCAACATTAGGCCACTTTTATCCGGGATCCTCTGTTGTGATCCCAATCTGTTGGCGCAAGTTGCATCGCCAATCGGCCGATTCCCAACTGTAACCTCAATCGACCGATTCTTTACTGTAGCCTTTAGATCTGCCGCATCGGCCAATCTCTTCTCCTGACGCCGATTCAACACGTGTCAAAATCTGGCGTCAACAGTCGCCGATACAACAACTCAGCGACAAACACGATCGAGCACTCAGCAGCAAGAACAAGCAGGGCCCTCTCACCAAGCTAGAACCTCCCACATGAGCTGCGAAGAAACATATGAGTATTTTACTCAGGGAGGTACGAGCACTACTAGAGGAACATCAGAATACGGTGCAGCCCAAGAACCCTACTACCCCCAGGTATGCAGGATTCTTATGGTCCGCAGGTTGGTCCGTCAAGCTCAACATGCTATGGGTACGAAAACCCGATCATGCGTGGGATCACCGATCTCACGACTCGGGTCAACACCATGAGGCAGCAGCAGGACCAACTCAGCATCGACCTCACACACAACACTGAGCTCACCCAGCAAAACTGGAGTATGAACACCTCTCTACTCCATGACACCACCAGCATCTTCACCTATTTAGGCCCAGCACTTGCATCCACCACAGCAGCCACCGCAGGACCCAAGCCAGCAGAATTGAGCTTCATTGAAGCTTGGGGGAGCACCCTGGACTATTCTTCATCGAAGCTTGGGGGAGTATCCAGGTAAGTCGTCCAACTTATCCTTTTCGTTTTGATGTCGCCATGCAAAAAAAAATTGCTTCGAATAAAATGAACTCCCAACTTACATGTATGGAAATCCGTGCAAGCTCTACCTTTGGAAATGATGGATAGTTGCTCTGTTCATGTTCTGCAAGTGCCTCGTTTATAGCTTGTTACTCGCTTAGTGCTTGATCTTGCTAGTAAACCTTGTCTTGGATTTGTGGAAGCATGAACATGATTTCCATGCCTAAGTTGTTGAGAAGTTTGAGATAGTGAAATTGGAATAAAACTGCATGCCCTAGTAGGGAACCTCTTGGAATTTCATTGAAAAATGAAAACATGGTAAAGAGTTCCCCTTTGGTTTAAATGTCCTATCCAAAGCCATAAAGCATTTACTGTCATGTTAAGCCACATACGCTATCTTGAGTTGCTTTGAGCCTTGTCGAACAGTGAGTCCCCGAGAAAAGGTACCTATCATCTACCGATCTCTCTCCTTTGCGTACCCATTGTTCTGCTAGCCTCAAAAGTCATTTGTCAATCACCTACTCCAGATATTGACATCCACTATCACCAAATACCATATCTGTACCACAGACCAAAATCCCCACCATGAACCCATTCATTAAAGGTCTATGCAATTCGTCACTCCGCTCGTGTATCCATCTATATCATGAGAGTATGGGTTATACTAAAAAAAAAGAGTATGAGAAAA
This sequence comes from Panicum miliaceum, assembly GCA_032594955.1. Classification (NCBI taxonomy): domain Eukaryota; kingdom Viridiplantae; phylum Streptophyta; class Magnoliopsida; order Poales; family Poaceae; genus Panicum; species Panicum miliaceum. The sequence goes on along the minus strand of CM064060.1, from coordinate 24,427,805 downwards.
GAAGAAAGAAAAAAAAGAGATAGGACCCATACTCTCCAATATCCAAAGAGCTCAGGAGTACGAATAAAAAGGACCAAAAATATTCCAAGTGTGAGTCCATTCTCTCCCTCGTCCTTGAAAATTACATCTTCCAAAAGATCGGAATTTGATCGAATACCTACCTCCTTCAAACCACTCTTCGGCTTGGAAATAAAGGTAAACCAAGGTATGCGACACTCCTCCTACCCATAAGCTCCACATATCAGCCTTAGAATTAGAAAGAAAACGGTCAAGTACCGACCATGGTGAGGATTTTACACCTTGAGCGACCTTGAGAGTACCACTGGGGATTCTAAAAACCATTCTTTAGAAAATCTATCAAAATCCCAAGAAGGAACCTGAACAAGTAGCAGGAAAACTCCGGTGGAAACTGTTCAGTTTCTAAACGGCTCAAGGCGAGGGAAGAAATGTGACTAAGCCCCACACTCCAAACCAAGGTACGATCAGCATCCTCAGGTACATACGAGTATGAGTAATTTGCTATGCACAAGGTACTGATGGGGGTGAACATTGATGCAACTCCTGATCCGCTGAGCCTAAGAATTAAGCCTTGCTCGAGGACGAGCAAGGGTTTAAACTTGGGTTGTGTTGACGGCCGTTATTCGATCATCGTCCGTCAAAATCTCAGGAATAATTCAAAGTTTTGCATTATGTTCCATACATATTTTATTTAAACTAATAAAATTTCATAAGTTTTGGATGAGTTGTCTATGCACGAGCAAGTGTACCAAAATTGGGCCGAACTGAGTGAAAACCCAGGCAGGCCGGCCTGGCTCCCTCGGTTCTGGCCATGTCATCGATCCAGGAACAAACAAACAAAAACCAGGATGATCAGGGATCATGCACTTGAAGTCAGTTTGATCCGAGGACCCGAAAGGCTTCACACACGGATCAAAGGGCCCACATGCATGTCCAAAACAGTTCCTTAACTCAAAAGCAACAGTTACTGACCTCAGGAGGCGATCAGAGATGTCCACGCAAAGGTCGGTGCCAAGTGGCACCATCCCCAGGCCAGCCGGCCTGGGGGAGGCCGGCCGGCCCCACATGGCGGCCAATGACGCTCAACTTTACATGGATGTTATGTTAACCGCCAAGGTCTCGTGGTCTTGACGCCTTTCACCGGTTACCGACCTCCAGCAGCTATAAATAGGCTCCCCATCCTCACTTGTAAACACACACTAAAAAGGAGTTCTCTCTTCACTTCAGTTCTAGAGTTAGGTTTAGTAGTCTGGGAGTTAGAGTCGAGTCGAGCTTGTCTCGGGATTCCGGAGTCATCCTCGGAAGTCTGATATAGCTCTTGTATCCTTCCTTTGAATTTATCAATATAAGTTATCTTCTTTATATTTTCGAGTCAACTTTACTTTCTGCATTTATTTATTTAATTCCAAGCTCCTGCTTGTGTGCGGAAGTTCTGTCCTTTAGCTTAAACTTTGTTCCAGTCTTAGTCTGTCGGGACCTTATCTTACGGGTTTTCTCGCTCGGACTAGGGGGCTCAAGTTAGTTCCCTAGGTTGAGGGGGATTTCTCTTGAAGGCCTCAATAGAAATCCTAACACCGAGTGCAGACGTGGTGTCTGGCTTAGTGTTAGCTAGGAAGTGCGTTCCACCCCATGGAACTGTTATGGTAGGCGGCAGGTGGTGACAGCCCTGTCCCTCCCTTGTAGTCTACCACGTTCGGGTGTTTTCATAGTAGTAGATCGTTGGCCGAGTTGGACACCCCATTTCTCCCTCAGTCTGAGGTCCTTCCACCCCAGCCACCGATGTAGACTCTGTTCTCCTGATAGCTAGGTTAGTCAAGGTTTAGTCTAGAGAGGCTAGCTCGTTAGTCTAGAACTGTTTTAGGAGTCTTTCTCGCTCGTTGTCCTCCGAGCTACTTACCTCTCTAAGGTAGAGTCTCCTATGTGTCACTCGGTCATTGCCTGGCCACTTATCCTATTTACCTATCTTGCTTACCCCTTCTATCTAGCTGGTGATTATCTCCAGTAAAGTTTAACATCCATTCGATCGATACTCTTTGGACCTGTTGACGCCAGATTTTGGCACGTTTTGAATTGGCGTCAGGGAAGGAGGAGATTGGCCGATGCGACAGACTTAAAGGCTACAATGGGGAATCGGCCGATTGGCGCTACAGTTAGGAATCGGCCGATTGGCGCTGCAGTGTTTCGGGTGATTGGCGAATGGAGTTGGTGGGGGTCGGCCGATTGAAAGGCTAGAGCGTTTGGGCAAATATGGGCTTAAGGTGGGCCAGAGGAAAAAGGTACAGAAAGTTTGGCCCGTGGGAGTATGATAACCAACTCCGATACGAGTTGTGTTTGTAAATATTCGTTTTCGTTTAAAATTAGAAATAGATCCTAGTCAGTTAGGAAATCAATTGTAACAGGCTATAAATAGCCATCTTTAGAGCTTTGCAGGGATACACATCAATCAATACAAACAATCTACTTTTTCATCGTACTTTACTTTCAAGTCGGCGACTTCACCAATACATCTTTTTCTATCACGAGTTCGTACGGGTTGGCAGGGCTGCATCGACACGATCTCCGGCCGATTGGTAAGTTCCGTTTATCGAATAATATCTAAGCTTTAACTTCGGGCGCATCGCTGTTGTTTCGTTTAGATTTATTCACCAGTTATCGATATTTACTAGAATTATAGGTCTGATCTATTGCCCTAGTTTTATCACTAGTTAAATAGTTTGAGATCGAACTGTCGGCTTTATCATTATATTTTCTTATTTATCGTCATATAGCCGATTAGATCTATTTCAAGTGTTGCATGTGTGGCGATTGTTTAATTTACTCCAGTAGTTTCTTTGCAATCGCTACGTGATTATCGGCTGATCTATAGCCGGTCATCCTCATAGCAAATCGGCCGATTCGCTGATACGCTTTTTGAGATAGGTCGGAACTTTAGCCGATCGAGACCCCCGAAATCTCGAGACCCCTGGAATTTACTACGTTTCTTTCCTTGTCAATCAACAGGTCAGATTGACTAGCACGCCGCGCGAACCGCACCAGGGCGATCACCCGAACAGAAGTTAAGCAGATTCTCCCGGGTCGTGTGTCCGACGCTGAAGGTCATCGGCCGATTTTTAGCGCCAGCACACTTTTGGCACGCCCGGTGGGACCACCTCAATATCCCACTTGTCAAAGGCCGCCGAAGTCTCTGAAGACAACGTCATCGAGGTTACGGAGGCAGATCTCAAGAACTGGCAAGACACCTAGAAGACTACAAGAAGGTATACCTGCAATCTTTCAATCGTACCAGAAGCGGGGAGACCATCAAGAAAGCTCCTCTTCCAACTCCCCACCAGATCACCATCGCTGAGGACTCGGGCAAGATGTCCGATATGATTCAATAGTCCGTTTATCAGGCTTTCATCGACCAATCCTCAGTGATGACCAACACGGTATACAACACCGTCATCAGTTCTCTGGTCAGCGAAGTAGCTCAGGGATATCAGGGGCCAGCATACACCCCGCCTATTGTAGCTCCAGTCACAAGCTTACCAGGCATGTCTCACTCGGCTCCTCAGCCGATATCAACACAACACGGAGGATACAACACTTCATTGCCTTCAATGCCTCCAGGATACAACGGTGCACCATGCTTTCAATCACAACCGCCGCCTTAGCCTGCCCAGATTTCTTCCGTGCAATCACTGCCCTCAAACTCAGTGCCTTGGGGGGCACCAGCGACGGCGGCCATTCTGGACCAATCAGCCGGGCATGGAGGCTCTCCGATCCAGGCACCGTTCCAATCGGCTATCCGGCCGACGGTCCCTCAATATCAACCGGCCACGTCAGAAATCGGCAGGGGGGTAGATGCTGCGGGAACACTCAGAAGCGCGGCGTCGATGATGCTGTATGATGGGACGGCAGATTCGCTACGCCACCAGCTGTCAACCGCTCAGCCGGCCACGCTGCCGCAAAATCCACCACACGCTTTGATCCATCACCCGGCCGTCCCACCGCCGATCCATCAACATGTGCCGATCCCCCAACCAGTTGTTCATCAGCAGCAAGTGGATTGGACAGCAAGAATAGCAGAGGTGATTCAAGACCAATTCGGGTTGAAGCCGAAGGTACAAACCTATACGTACAAAACGCTGTACCCACCTACCTATGATCTATTGTCGTTTCCCCATCGGTACAAAGTTCCTGACTTCACCAAGTTTTCGGGGCTGGATGACACCTCAACTGTGGAGCACATAAATAGATTCATCATCCAGTGCGGGGAGGCCGCCACACAAGATGCTCTGCAGGTGCGTCTGTTCTCGTCATCTCTATCTAGGTCGGCTTTCCAGTGGTTTACTACGCTACCACCCAATTCCATCATTACTTGGGCCGATCTAGAGAAGCAATTCCACAAGTACTTCTACGCGGGAGTCCACGAGATGAAGCTTTCAGATCTGACCAGCCTCAGGCAGAGGAGCGACAAACCAGTAACTAATTACGTACAGAGGTTCAGAGAGGTCAGAAACAAATGCTATACCCTAACCCTCACTGACGCTCAGCTGGCCGATATCGCCTTCCAAGGTCTCCTTCCACACATCAAGGAGAAGTACGCCTCACAGGAGTTTGAAAATTTAAGTCAAATCGTTCACCGATTGGCCGGTCAAGAATACGTCCGTTTGATCAGCGGATGAATTTTTAGAAAAAGGTGGCGTATTTGGAGGGATCTGAATCTGAAGAGGAAGCAGAAATAGGCCTAGCAGAATGGCTCAAAGGGAAAAAGCTGATATCATGCCCTTTCGGGAACAAAGAACCAGAAGCTTTCGGTTTTGACACGTCAAAGGCCGACAAAATCTTTGACTTACTTCTCCAAGAGGGGCAGATCAAGCTCTCACCTTACCACACCATTCCGTCGGTCGAGCAGCTCAAAAAGATGAAATATTGCAAGTGGCACAATGCCATGTCTCACGACACAAACGAGTGCAAAATCTTCCGTCAGCAGATACAGTCAGCCATGGAGCAAGGTAGACTCAAATTCGAAGTCCCGGCGAAGCCAGTAAAGCCGATGAAAATTGATCAGCATCCTTTCCCTACTAACATGGTTGACACGGGAAAAAACTCGCTTCAAACCAAGGTGCTGACGTCGGAATCGGCTAAAAGAAGCGGCGCCGTGGACCCCAGAAATGGGGCTACGATGGACGATTTCAAAGGGAAAAGACGGGTTGAAGACGAGGGCAAAGGATCAGAGCAATCGCGTAGACCCATCACCTCCCAATTCTTGCTCAACAAATATCAGCGGCAGCAGGAAAGTTTGAGACACAGCAAAGAGATGATACACCGACACGAAGATCATTGGCGATGCCCATTCTTCATCCACTGCTGGGAAAATAACCTCAGATTACCATCAGCTGATAATTGCCCTGAGTGCAGCGGACCATATCGCAACGATCGCCCGCTCAAGAGGTCACGCTCCAGAGACAGAGGATCAGAGCCGATCAGCAGAAACTGGCGCGAACAAGAGGATCGGCGCCTTTCACTGCATGATCGGCTGGGGGGCAGAGTTGACCGGTATGATCGGCCAAGGGGCAGGCTCGAACAGTATGATCAGCCGGGGGCCTGGATCGACCAGCACAAGTGACTGGGGGGCAGAGCCAGTGCACACGATCGGCTAGAAGAAATGGCCGACGCTAGGGTGTCAGATGAGAACCCCCTAGGACGGGAACAAGACTGGGAGCGTGCCAAACCGTCGGCCAAATCGGTGAACCCCAGGTGGTGCCCTGATGGACTGTCCAAATCCCAAAAATGAAGGATCCAACGTCTGCGCCAATGGGAACAACAAGAGGAAGAGCAGAGGCGGATGGTGGATAAGAAAGATGACAGGTCTCGAGTCTGGCGCCCCAAAAGAAACAACAATGAGGAGGGCGACAATCAAGAATCGGCAGCATCCCAAATTCGGTAAATGGTCGCCCACTTGGGAAGGGCTGTATAAAATCGGCCGATATGCTCCGGGAAATGCATATATACTAGAAACTATCGAAGGGGAAGAATTCGCAAGAGCCTTAAACGGAAGATATCTGAAGAGGTACTATCCTAGTATATGGGTGGGTGCATAACTTACGATACGGTGCATCAAGACAACGTGGCCAACTCCTATTGGCTCCTGTCTATATAGCCGATGCAAAGATAACATCGCCTTAAGGACGAAACATTCGATTAGTCTGACTGATTTATTATTCGGTAAGAACAGCAGGGTACATGGCCAACACACTACAGGTCGCCCTTAGAACAAAAGTACCAACATATTTATTGACCACGCTTTTTCTTAATCTCCCTCTCGATCCAGCCTAATTCTATCAAGAGGCGGATGCTCTTTTCCTCCAGATCCTCCATGGCGGCTTCAACCTCGACTTGACGAGGGAGTGGGTGGCTCCTATCGAGAGGTGGGATGTCCCCGCCGCAGCATCTTTAAGGGTGACTGGGCGAGGGAGTGGATGACTCCTTTCAGTTAGTGGCCGCCTGGAGCAGTTGGCGTCTATATGGTCCCAGATCTTCTGGACGTCAGCGGGGACATGATCTTTGAGTTCTTCGCGATGAGCCCTCATCAGATCTCTGTCCACCTGCGATAATGGTCCGTCTGAATGCATGACTTCAATCGCTCGTTCCAAACTGGGGCTAAGGCATTTTGGCTAAAAGGGGAGCAAACAACCACCTAGTGTCAGATTGATTGAAATGTCAAGAGAGGGAACAAAGGAAGATTTCATACCTGGTTGACGGAGAAGGGAGAAGACGAAGAAGACATCTTGGCGTCTAGTCTGGGAGGATGGAGATTAAGTCGTTAGAGGAAAAGAAGACGGGCGATGCGAATGCCTTTAGAAACGATACGGGGCCTCATACTTATAGAAGGAAGAGGGTGAAGGAATGGTAGGATGCGTCCCATCGGAGTAAAAGGGTTAATAAATGAAAAGCTACCGAAGAGGATGGTCCAAGTTTTAATCCGCACGTCAACAGCAAGAGGACATTAAATGTTTACAGAGCATTCAGTACTTTTACAGTTCACCCGAGGAGGGCATTAATAGCCGCAATCGCTCGTTGCCTAACTTGATCGGCTGAGTCTAAGGTTCTCTGGTCGTCATCAGCCGATCCAGGGACTTCTGGCATATGATGATGGATTTTTATTGCTTCGTGGGCCAGGTTCTGCCTCTCCTAACTCAGCTCGGCGATGATGGATGGGAGCTCTTGGAGTCTTTTCTCTTCAGCAGCTATGGCCTTGGTCACCTGCTCCATCTTCTTGGCTAGCCCTGCCCTTCGCCGTTTAAGGCGGTCTATGGCACCGACGATATCTGGGCGAGAGCTTTCAAAGAAGCTGATTTGTTGATGCACTTCTTGAGCTCGATGTTTGTAGGAGTCTTCCTCCTCGTGGGCTTTCGCTAGTTTGGCGCGATCGGCCATATGGCGCAAGGCCCTGAACACTAGACTCTGCATTGACTCTATGTATGCGGCGGGTGCCAGAGCCTCTTCCGCTTCCTCTGAAACTCGGCCTCTAATTTCACTAAGAAGTTGCCGAATCGGCGAGGCGTCTTCCACTAGTCGGCTGATGTCGTCTTGGAGGAGGGTCCGTATGCTCTCAAGCTTGGCACGGATGTCATCAGGGATCGACCTCAGTGTGACTTGGCGCGAGGCAAACTCTACTTGCACCGGCGGGAGTGCTACCATCATCTCGGGAACTGGCGCGATAGGTTCATTGGAAAAAGAAGATTCGACGATTATCGGTGCCCTGCTCGGGCCAACCTCCTGAAAAGGTATGGGAAGCGGATTTTTATAAGTATAATGCAAATGATTAAGTCTAATGATATATAATGACTGTCATACCTCTGTGAGTCGTCCGGCCGATGGTTGTTGGAAAGGTACAATCGATGCGCCCAGGGTAGCCTGCATCAAAAATCGGTTAGTTTTTGGTTAAGTATCAAAAAATTGAGTTAAGAGACTCTCTACCTCGGTGGGAGGAATTGCTGGCACTCCAGTTTCCGCCTGGAATGTAGCCGATTGCTGCAGAGATTGCACTGGGGTGATTTGCGCAGCCTTACAGAAAGAAGAAGTAAATATCGATAGAATACTTAAAAGGATGTGAGGTATGCGAAATTACCTGAACAACTTCTACTAGCAATGATGCAGCAGCCGCTCCAGCTTCTGTAGCAGCCCGGGGATCGACTTCCTCAATAATCGGTAGAGTCGGCGCAGCTAAAGGTTCAGCCGATGCCGCCGCCGGCTGATCGGACGGTTCTATACGGGCACGCACTTGGCGACTGATCGGACGGTTCTAGTCGGTAGAAGAGGGTTTCTTCGGTGTTTGTTTCGATCGGCTGGTGGTGATGTCTTCGATGGTTGGGGCATGGTAGTCGATGAGTGGGAATGGTGTGTATGGGTAGCTATTCTCTATCGGCCTGCCACTTCGGCTCCGCGTCGGAGGAAGTCGACTTTCGGACTGAAAAGGGAAATAAGAGTTAGCGGCAAATTTGTAGCATAAAAAAGAAATAACATCGAAATCGGCCGAGAAAAGGGCAGTACCGCTGCGTTTGGGTCTTCGTTGTCAGGATCCAGATCATTGCAATATGTTGCAGGAGATACACAAAAGAGATGCTGCTTCCATTCTGCCCACCATAACTTGAATTGTTGGACAACAAAAGGAGCCACTATCCAATTGCTTAGATCAATGGTACTCGAGTCTGGCACTAAATTGCATAGCCGATTGTAGTCAAGGCCCTTAGTGAGCTCATCTCGGAATTTTGCGCGGCCGGCAAAATAAACTTGAATCGGCAGCTGACCAAGGCTGAACTATCGTGCTGCAACTGATGGGTTATAAAATTCATAAGTTGGGGAGTCTTTCCCAGAGAAGATGTTCGCCGGTAAGATCCCTTGTTTAATCAAAGCGTCCGTGAGATCATTATCAATGGAGTTGGACGTCGAGTCATAGCAGAAGGGAAGCTCAAAAAGTGGCTCTGTTCTCTGGTACGGGTACCAACTGGTAGTTTCTTCACTAAAGCCGTTGTAAAAGCATCTAAAATACTCGGCTGTCTGGGTGGCGGTGAACTGGCAACCAGGGAAAGATGATGCCGCTTCGCCAAAAGAGGTGCACCGTCGTCGTACTGTGGGGTTTTCCTCTGACTCGATGTTGGGGAATGTCTTGGTCTCTATCTGCTGCTGGGAGATTTTGCTCATGTACAAGTTGAGCCAGAGGGTGATGAACCACCCGGGGCCACCAGGGTTACCAATCGGCTCTCCCTTTGACAGGTTGACGCTGATCTGGTTTATCATGTGGTAGGCCGATCCTCGGAGATGCTTCCCGAGAGGGATGGCGGCTCCTCTTGACACGGCTTCGGCCAGAGCTTGTGTGTTGGAAAAAGGGCCAACCGCTCTGCCGCAGAAGAGGTGCTTCTCTAGCCACATCATCAAGAACGCTGAATATTCTCTCTCCAAAATCGTCCTGGTCCTCATGTTTTTGTTGATATACCCTTTCCACCCACTGATTCCTTTCGTCTCTAGCCAATGGGTCGGCTTGATCAGATAATTCAAGGGTGTATCGGGGGAGGAAATGTTGAGGCCGGTCAGCATCAGGACATCGGCCAGAGTTGGGGTCATGGGTCCGTGCCCAAAGAGAAATGCGTTGAGCGCGTCAGACCAGAAATAGGAGGCTACTATTACTAGGGGTTCATTCTTCTCCATCTGGGACAAAGATAGATTGATGCACTGGCCGATTTTTAATTCATCCCATTGAACTCTCTTAGAGTTGGCCATTCTTTGGTACCACTCTTTCCAGCCGGGGGTTTCATTCGGCCAAGATCTAAAAGTGCCTGACCACTGGCCCAAATCCATAGGTGATTGCTTGAAAGGGATTCTATCGGTTTCTAAGTTAATCAGATCAGTCGGGTCTGAATTCCCCATAGGGCCTAAGCAGATGAGACCAGGAGCTTTGGAAAGGCGGATAGTGATTTGGTGTCTGACTGCCTAAAAAAGGTAAAAAGGGAAGAACTAAGAATAGATCTAAAAGATGCATGGGCGGTAAAAAGGAAAAAGGAAAAGTTTCGGATGTTTACCTCCGGGATGAAGCTCATCGTCGCTGGCGGAGCCTCCGTGGCTGGTGAAGTTGCTGATGGTGCCGCCATTGAAGGAATGAAGCGGAATGTAGACGAAAGAAGGATCGCCGGAGAATGCGGTTGGAAGCCAAAAGGGCGCTGGGAGAAGATAGAAAGTGATTCACCGTGGAGAAAGTTACTGAGCTCGTGAAGAAGAACAGGCAGGGAACACCAGTATTTAAAGACGGTCCGAGAGAAGGGGTAAAGGCAGGATTTTTACCGTGCCGTCTACACGAATTCTGGGGGAACGGTTGTCTTAGGTGCCCAGTTCGAAAATTTTGCAATCATCAGGTAGAAGACCGCGACACAGGAGGAGATTTTTTCCGCGTTTGTTTTGGAGGAGAGATTAAAAAAGAATTTTGAAGTAAAAGTCATGTTTTACTCCGAAACTGGGGGGCATGTGTTAACGCCAGATTTCGACATGTTTTGAATCGGCGTCAGGGAAGGAGGAGATTGGCCGTTGCGGCAGACTTAAAGGCTGCAATTGGGAATCGGCCGATTGGCGCTACAGTTAGGAATCGGCCGATTGGCCCTGCAGTGTTTCGGGCGATTGGCGAATGGAGTTGGTGGGGGTCGGCCGATTGAAAGGCTGGAGCGTTTGGGCCAATATGGGCTTAAGGTGGGCCAGAGGAAAAAGGTAGAGAAAGTTTGGCCCGTGGGAGTATGATAACCAACTCCGATACGAGTTGGTTTGTAAATATTTGTTTTCGTTTAAAATTAGAAATAGATTCTAGTCAGTTAGGAAATCAATTGTAACAGGCTATAAATAGCCATCTTTAGAGCTTTGTAGGGATACACATCCATCAATACAAACAATCTACTTTTTCATTGTACTTTACTTTTAAGTCGGCGACTTCGCCAATACATCTTTTTCTTTCACGAGTTCGTACGGGTTGGCAGGGCTGCATCGACACGATCTCCGACCGATTGGTAAGTTCCGTTTATCGAATAATATCTAAGCTTTAACTTCGGGCACATCGCTGTTGTTTCGTTTAGATTTATTCACCAGTTATCGATATTACTAGAATTATAGGTTTTATCTATTGCCCTATTTTTATCATTAGTTATCTAGCTTGAGATCGAACTGTCGGCTTTATCATTATTTTTTCTTATTTATCGTCATATAGCTGATTAGATCTATTTCAAGTGTTGCATCTGTGGCGATTGTTTAATTTGCTCCGGTAGTTTCTTTGCAACCGCTACGTGATTATCGGCTGATCTATAGCCGGTCATCCTCATAGCAAATCGGCCGATTCGTTGATACGCTTTTCGAGACAGATCGGAACTTTAGCCGATCGAGACCCCCGGAATTTACTACGTTTCTTTCCTTGTCAATCAACAGGTCAGATTGACTGGCACGCCGCGCGAACCGCACCAAGATGATCACCCGAACAGGAGTTAAGCAGATTCTCCCGGATCGTGTGTCCGACGGTGAAGGTCATCGGCCGATTTTTGTTCTAATCCCACGCAGCAAGAAACATCCCACCGCCTCCCTGCATGCATGTCTGAAAGGGGACTAGAAGATGCCGCCTTATGGGTTCGGCCGCACCACACCCAGGCCCATTACGCCCTCCGTTCCACCGACATATTCCTTGGATGGTTGATGATGTTCCCATGGTTGGGTTCCTAGTGAATGAAGTCGTTTGCATTGAGTTTCTGGGCCCATGGATCCTTGGGTGATCCATTGTGTCCCTCAGATCTAACTGACACCAAACCAACACATAAGATGTGTTCCATCTGTGTTTTCTTGCATGAGGTCGAAGGTGATCTGAATTGGGCTCAGCCCTGGTGCGGCCGAACCACCTTGGTGTGGCCGAACTAGAGTTTCCTCAATTTGTGTTGAATTTTGGTATGCTGCATCCTGCACCATAAATACACCAAAACTTGTGGAACATGTTAGAATAAAGTCCTAGAGCTATGGTATTTCATGATTTTATCAATTTTCTCACCCTGTCGGTGGTCAAAAGATACGAGTTAATGATCGCCAACAAGCACCCCCACGCTTACACCTTTGCTTGTCCTGAGTAAAGGCTATAGTTATGAACATTGGGATTTCGAGCAGAGGCTAAGGTGGACTTGATGCAAAACTTTTTTGGATAGATAGCAAGAATAAATCTTATTCCAAAATGCTCCTCATACCTGTGGGGTCTGAAGTGGCTATGAACCTTACCTTCATAGGTTGAACAATCGAATAACTTGATCGAAGAGTTATCTTCCTTCATTTTTCTTCTGAGCGTACTTGGAGGTTTTTTTTCCAATAAGAAATACTCAGGTCACTTACTCCTCAGGTGGTACTCTCAGTTCACTCAATGGTACTATATTCCTCTCTTCTTTGGCCAACTCTTCCCAACTATGTCTAGGCTTATGTGGAGCTTGGGTAGGGTAAAAGAGGCATACCTATGTTGTTTATGTTGTTGAGCCAAAGATTAGTCCTATTGAAGGTTGTGCCACTTCTTATTCCGATCATTAGAGGAGATACATTCAGGGATGAGGAAGAGAATGAACTCACACCAAGGTATGAACAAACACAAGTAGAGAACTTGTGCTTAATGGATATGGTCTTGAATTGGGCTCCTTATTTTGATAGATCCCTTTCTTTGGAAATGTTTGAATTTTTGAGAACATGGAGTTATCCCTTTTCTTTTTTATCTCCTTTTTCTCTCATTTTTTGTCTCTTTTTTTCTCCCTCATTCCTTTCTTTTCTTTTCTCTTTTTTTATGAATAGCTCCATACCTCGACATTGCAAGGGATTTGGTGAAGGAAGATATCGAAAGAAAAATAATGGAGCATTTATTTTGATAGACCAAATGAGTGGATCGGTTCAAGGATACACGAGAAGAAGGACAATATGGTTGGAAGGAGTGGAGAACCTGGAGCAAGGTGGATGGATCCATCCAGTATGGATTTAGCATAACCAGGTATGATGAGGCTAGCAATCGGTAAGGTACGCAAAGGGGAAAATTATTGGAGTTTTGAAGGGCACTACTTCATAGGTACATAAACTTTGACAAAACCCAACACAACTATAGGTAGCTTATATGGAGGTTTAAACAAGCAAGCATTTGGCTTTGGTAGGAATTTTAAACCATTCAGGAGATGTGAAACCGAGGGTTTTGAATTTGAGCTCAAAAAAAAATTCTCCAAGTAGCACATGATCAAGAAAGGAAGAAACACTTTGATCTTCCTATATCACATTGTTCAACAACTTAGGCAAGATCTTCCTAATATTAATTTTTCCCTCAAGAATTGAGTACTAAATAAGGAATAAGACTTATGCAAGCATACATGTGAGAGACAAAGCTATGTTCAAGCGATAACATTTTATGCTCAGTTGATCATCATACCATAAGGTGGGAGACAAAAGGGTTCAAACCAGCGTGCACCACACATGGTTGAACATTTGTAGTAGCAGGGGTGATGTTTGTCAATCCATGTTGGTCGGCCGATCTCCTAGTCACGCCATTCTTTTTCCTATATATGTGCATTGACTTGCAAAGAATGTGAGATTGGAAACTCGGTCGGTGTATCTTACACCGACCAAGCAGTAGTTTACCTCGTGAAACGCCCGGCTTGCATTACTCCTTTATTTGATAAAAGCAAAAAATAAGCAAATAAATTTTTTTCTCCTTTTTTTAGGGAGCTCGCAAGCGACAAGGCATGGGGATTATCAAAGTGTCTAGTTCAAGACAAAAATTTTGAATGGATGGAACATAACGTGTGATACTTACAGACTTTTCCTCCCCCACGCTTGAATTTTTTTGTCACTTGGTGTCATAGCGTGCCATGTTGCGGTCTCATTTTGATGTGTTCCATCACCAGGCATGATGTCCAGGTTTTAGAGTTTACATAGTCCCATTGTTTTGAACAATATTTGACCATTCGTTCATTTCAATCTTAACCTCTAATGGTTAGTAACCAAAAATACATGAAGGAAAAATTTGTCCTGAAAATATGTCCTTGCATTTACCTGCTAGCTCAATTTATCTTAGGAAACCAAAAATGTTTTTTTTGTTTTTATTTTGTTTAATAAGCAAACTTTATTAAAAAAATAAATGAAACTTTGGGTTACCTCCCAGCAGTGCTTGTTTATGGTCAAAAGTTGGACCCTTTTGAAAACTTCATGTTGCAGTTGACCTTGGCAACATGGCTTCTCACTTCGTCACCATTGCTTGATGGATCTTCAAAGTTCTAGCTGCAAGACTTGAGCCAAAAACCACTACGAGATTTGCAATATTTATGATAAACAAAAGCATCAACAACCATCCTTTTAAAATCATTCTGATCGATGGGCATAGAATGGTTGTAGCTCTCGGATGTGCCCTTAGCACTGTGAATTGACTCTAGAGGCTTTTCAGGTGAGCGTGAGTCTAGTGGTTCTTCTAGTATGAAACTTTCATGCTTGTTGACTAGACCTCCCTTATCAGGCTCCAGAGTCGATGCCCCAAGAATATCCATAGACCAAATGTATTCATCAATCATAGGTTGTCTAAGACATTCTATGGGTGCATCTCGAACATCAAGATGATACAAGTGACCCTTACCTGGAGTAAAAACACTATTGATGAACCTTTCAATGGGTCTTCTGATGAGAATGAATGGTGGATCATCTTGAGGGATATCAAAGATATGGAAATCTAAGAAGATCCCCCATTCTCCAATCTTCGTATTAATGACCCTAAGGACTCCCTTAGTCTCCAAAATTTTACCCATGAAACATTGGAGACGTTTCGGAGAGAATGAAAAAGATTCTTCAAGGAAAGAATCTATTACCAAGGATCGAGAAATGATATTGATTTCCACCCTTGGGTCGTAGATCACATCTTGGTAAGAGATTCCTCCTACTTGGCATTGGAGAACTTTTAGCTCGGGATATAGCTGCACAACTTGATCATTGCTTTTGGCTTCTCTTAACCATTCCCGACTTGTAATAGCAAAGAAATATGCCAAGTTCTCTTTTCGTACTCGTATTTCTTCTTGGTCAAGCATATGGACCTCTTTATCCCCTTCTGCCATATGACTTTCCACTATCGGTTGCTTTGAAGCATTACCAAAATCATGGAATAACTCATCGTAAAAGGTGTAGGGAAGATCTAAAGGTGAATCATATGGGTCCATAAATAGTTGAGGAGTGGGTTCGAAGAATGTGCTGGGTGTGGATACCGGAAGAGATTCAAAGGATATGGAATGTGAAGTAGTTGCTTCTTCGGGTACTGATATTTCAAGTGCTTGCTCCGTGGGTTTTTTTTCAGGAGGTTCGTCATGAATGTCAGTGTAGGGGGTATTTTCTTGGATTTTATCCAGTACTGACCTCCCTTCAGCCGATCTTAAATGAGGAAACGATCCCCCGGCGGAAGTTTCTAAAAATGTGGCTGATTCTGTGGTGAGACCTTATCGGAAATGTTGCAAGAGGATGAATTCTGCCAAATTAAGGTCAGGTCCAGAAGCCAACAAATGTTTGAAATGGGCCCAAGCTACTCCTAATGATTCCTTATCTTGTTGCTTGACCGTAAGGACCTCAAGTCGGAGACTAACAACCTTATGAAGGGGGAAGAAAGCTAGACAAAATTTATCTCTTAATCCTTCTCATCTTCCTTCTGCACTTTTTACGGCGAGAGAATACCATTGCTTCGCTCTTCCCATCAAAGAGAAAGGGAAGAGTTTCCATTTCAAGGTTTCTTGGTTCATACCCGCTATTGTGAGACATGAACAAAGCTGTTCAAATTCACACAAATGGGTGTATGGATTCTCATCCTCCAAACCAACAAAAGATTGTTCTTGAACCATGGCTATGAAGCTGGGACGTAGCTCATAGCTGGGTGTATGGATGGGGTGTGATGATGATGGAGGTACCAAGTACTCGCCCCTTGAAACTGAGAATTGGTTTAAGGTAAGAGTGGAATCCATGTGGATGGGATGGTACACAGACGAACTAGGTTCGGATTAGAACAGCTACCGTTCCCCGGCAACGGCGCCAGAAAGCTTGTTGGCACTTCTTAAGCCTAACAGATTAATCCACAAGCGTACGAATACCGATGTAGCTTTAACCAAGGAGTATTCCAGAGTAAAGGAAGAGAGTAAATTATAGAGGGTAGAGAGGGTACTTGCAGATAAACTAAGTCTAACTAAGCAATTGAGGGGATTAGAAATGCCTTCACTATCTACTTCGCGCGCCCGGACGGGACAAGCTCCAGAAAGGGATGAGAAGGGGAACTTGTGCGATCTACTCCTAAGTCCTATAGCACCAACCGCTCTCACGTGGTGGAATACGTAGGCCGGATAGAGCTGTCACCACCTATAGGCTACCACAACTATCCGTGGGGTTGGGTGCAAACCAAGGTAACCTAAAGCCAAGGCACCGCGCCTACACTAGTCGATTACTACTTTACTCCACGTTAGAGCAAAGAACCGAAAGCTAGTAAGACAACTTACTAAACAATGAACGAGGAACCCGTAGACAATGAAAGTAATTACTAATGCTCAATTAAATAGAAAGACTAGAGTTACCATACAAGACCCGGACTTCACTCGAGGTTGAGCTGCATACGCCGAGGTACAAGGTGGAAGAGGGCCCGACACTCCGACTCCTCCCCAGCACTCTCACCTCGCCTCTCTCCCTATTTTCTATATGTATTTCTGTAGGGCTTCGCCTTGTAGCTTCTCTTCACTTGTGTGTTTTGGGAGTGAGGGGGAGTGCTCTATTTATAGCTTGGACTGGCTTTGGGAGAGTGGAGATGCTCCTAGGAATATTCTCCTCCAATACCTCTCCTCTTGCCACCTAGCACCTCCTAAGGTCGGTTTTGTGCTAATCCCACGCAGCAAGAAACATCCCACCGCCTCCCTGCATGCATGTCTGAAAGGGGACCAGAAGATGTCGCCTTATGGGTCCGGCCACACCAGATGTGGTTCGGCCGCACCACACCCAAGCCTGTTTCGCCCTCCGTTCCACCGACATATTCCTTAGATGGTTGATAATATTCCCATGGGGGCTTCCCGGTGAATAAAGTTGTTTGCATTGAGTTTGTGGGCCCATGGATCCTTGGGTGATCCATTGTGTCCCTCGGATCGAATCGACACCAAAATAACGCATAGATTGTGTTCCATCTGTGTTTCCTTGCATAGGGTCAAAGGTGATCTGAATTGGGCTCAGCCCTGGTGCGGCCGAACCACCTTTGTGTGGCCGAACCAGAGTTTCCTTGGTTTGTGTTGAATTTTGGTTTGCTGCATCCCTGCACCGTAAATACACCAAAACTTGTGGAACATGTTAGAATAAAGTCCTAGAGCTATGGTATTTCATGATTTTATCCATTTTCTCACACTGTTGGCGGTCAAAAGATACGAGTTAATGATCGCCAACACACCGGCACGAAGGAACCGAACCTGAGCCTGTGGAATCTGCCCTTTAGAAAGGGGCCACAGACTCAGGCCAGCCAGCCTCTACTAGGCCGGTCGGCCCCACCTGGAAGCCGCTAGCACAGCGCCTACTCGACATGACGGTTTCCACCCTTCTTACCTCAGTCCTTCCTACCTTTGATTCGAATTCGTATCTTTTGCTAAACAAATTAAAATTTGATCAAAACAAACAGGAAGGGATGAAATCCTTTCATGTGAATTAAAGAATAATTGAGTTATATCTCTCTTGCAAACTACTCTAACCCTTGGAACTATATGATAGGATCGCCCGATCTTTTGCCTATTGATTTTTATGATATAATTGACTTGCAAGCACTGATCTTTCTGATTTCAAAAGTCTTGGAGAATTTATGAGAACAAAATGGTAACTCTCAGCTTATCAAATCCTATCCATAGCCATATACATGTTTTAGACAGAATCACTGAGCCCCACACAACCTTTCTGTGCCCTTGAGCTTGATCAAATCTCTTCGCCACATGAGAACTGTTGTGCACCCTGGTACTCTTAGTCACCCACGTACACGTTCAAAGCCTGAAAGTCCAGAAGAGTGTGGTCCTCAAGCAGCTCACCATCCCCCTGAAAGAAAAAGAAACCAAGTCAGGAAAGCCATCCGACTCGAGTCAAAAAGAAAGAGAGAAGAAAGGGAAATGGATGATGCTCGAGCACCTACCACTGAAGGACAATCGCTTTACACATGCACGTGGCTAAGGTCCTGAGAATGCATAGGTTCTCCGAGACAAAATATTTGATCTCGCAATAGAGGAGATAAAGAATGTGCCATAAACACCTACCCGAGCTCCACATATAAGCCTCTAGAAGTAGGAGAAACCATGTGAGGCCCCAGAAGATTCTTACCTCGTTCTGAGCGATTGAGTGCCTTGAGAGAATGAGAGAGTATGCCTTGAAGTTCCAAAAGAATTTCTCCAGGTACTGAGAATAAGAAGGATCAGGATTCGTGATGAGTTGTTCAAGGCATTAGCCACCTGAAATCAAAGGTATGAGGAAAAAGCTTCGAAATATATATTCAAAATTCTTTGAGGATCATGACCCTAGACTTGCTTAGTCCCCAGGATCTATCTCAATCATTTTGCTCGAGACGAGCAAAAGTCTATGTGTGGGGGTGTATTGGCGGTCGATTTCGATGATTTGTACCGCAACATTTCTCCAGTTTCTCATGATTTATAAGTTAAAACTGAGTTAAAATTAGCCACACTAGCAAGTTCCAGAAGTTTTGTCACATTTATCATTTCAGGCACGGCGGCGTGGCTCCCCCTCTTCTGGCCACGTCATCGATCCAGGAACGAAGAAACACAACCAGGATGATCAAGGATCATGCACTTGAAGTCGGTTTGATCCGAGGACTCGAAAGGCTTCACACACGGATCGAAGGGCCCACCTGCATGTCCAAAACGGGTGCTTAACTAAAAAGCAACTGTCATCGACCTCAAGAGGCAATCAGGAGCGTCCACGAAAGAGGTTGTGCCAGATGGCACCAGCCCCAGGTTGTCGGTGTTTTACCAGCAAGCCTACCTAGGGATACCCTAAGGTAGTAGACTTGTGGTTAGGGTGTCGCCGAGATCAGGAACTCGATGGTGCAAGGAACAAAAGGATTTAGACAGGTTCGGTCCGCAGTATGCGTAATACTGTTGACGCTCGCTACAGACCAATTTCAATCGTCAATTTGATTAGAAAATTGGGATGACTAGCATACTTAACTTGCATATTAATCTAGAATAATATCGTTTCCACATTCCCCTTGGAGAATTGGCAATATAGGGAAATTGAGCAGAATTCAAGTATTAAACAAGCACCTCAATCCAAGGCAAGTGACGTCGACCAATCAGAGCACGTCATTTGGACTCCCATGGATTGAAGGGCCCACCAAAGCATGCAACTGACTTAGGATAGTGTCCACTCACGCACAGGAGTGACCAGGACCCACATGGCAGCCACCCAGAGCAAGTTGGGCTCGATCTGGGCCAAGCCCAGGTCGGCCGACCCATGTAGGTGGGCTAATCAGTGTTGCTGGATTCGGCTCTATACTATGGTTAGAAGAGGTAAGCGGTAGGTGGTGACAGCCCTGTCCGTCTAGCGTAACCCACCCCGTTCGTGTAGTAGCTATAGGAGGTGCATAAAATAGCCATGAGGATCTAGTGGCCACTTAGCCATATCTTGTGCGGTCTCCCGGTGATGCCTGGGAGCCTAGAGCCCGTTCCTAATCATGTGTATGTATGTGAGTGACTAGTATAGACTGTATGCTTAGTTAGGAGTACATAAGTCCTTAGATTAGCTTTCTTCTTCCTTTCTTCCTTCCTGTAAGCTTTGCATAGCGATAGAACTTGAGAAACTTGTGTGTCACACTATCTATTTACCATATATTATCTTACCATATTTATACAATAGAATATCCATGCTAGAACTAATCAACACACTAATCTATTCCAATAACCACCGCGTTCCCTGCGGAAATATAAATACAACCCCGTACTCACGGGTAAAATGCTTATTCCGTGCACTTGCGGATACTTCTGTAATGTAAGAAATATCCCAAGGTATTTCTGGTGTCGTTGCTGGGAAACACCTATCCTAGTGATGATGCTACGAAACGCCAACAAGCATTTTTGGCGCCATTGCGGGGGAAGGCACTGGTTAAAAGAATAGATCAAGTGGTTG
This sequence comes from Panicum miliaceum, assembly GCA_032594955.1. Lineage (NCBI taxonomy): Eukaryota > Viridiplantae > Streptophyta > Magnoliopsida > Poales > Poaceae > Panicum > Panicum miliaceum. The sequence goes on along the minus strand of CM064060.1, from coordinate 24,407,600 downwards.
ATGAAACTCTAAAATGGTATTCAATTGTCTAAACATGCTAACTTGGCTTTGTCTTCTCTATTTTGTGTGAAGATAGGGTAGTGTATAGCTGGTTTCGATCTGCCGTAAAATTTCACTCAGAATCCAGAGTCACTTTTAAGAAGAGTTCGACCTCACGTCGTTCTTCCTCAGATTACTCTCTCGATAGGCGAAACAGTCAATATCGCACCATCAACTTCCAAGACTATGGCTCAGAAGACTCTCCATGATTACTCAGCTCCTTCGGCTGACAATGTCCCAATTGGGCCAAATGTTAATGCTGAAGCTGAAAATTTTGAGATCAAGACAGGTCTAATCACGATGGTGCAGGCCAGCCCATTATGTGGCAAGGCCAATGAGGATGCCAATGCACATCTCCAACAGTTCCTGGAACTGTGCAGCACTTTTTTTATCAAGGGAGTCACAAAGGATGCAATCCGACTCCGTCTGTTTCCATTTTCTCTTCTGGGGAAAGCAAAATAGTGGTTCTACACCAACAGAAGTGCAGTGACTACGTGGGATGAGTGCGTCAAGGCGTTCCTCACGAAGTTCTTCCCTTTGGGTAAACCAACACTCTTTGGGGAAGGATTTCCAGTTTTTAGCAGGCGTCAAATGAGTCAATAACTGAAGCTTGGGAGAGGCTTCAGGAGTACATCCTAGCGTGTCCTCACCATGGGATGGACGCTTGGCTCATTCTTCAGAATTTCTACAACAAGCCTTAGATTCTCGTATGAGTTGTGAGGTCTGTGGGAACGTCGGACATTCGGGGAACGACTGCCCCAAAACTCAGAAAGATGTCATGTTTATAAACAACAACAACGGGTTTCGTCCACAAGGAGGTCAAGGGTGGATCCAGTCGTGCCCCTACTACCAAGGAGGTAATGGTAATTCAAATTCATTTAATCCTAACCAACCTTTCTTGAGGGATCTTGTCTTAGGCCAAGCAAAGACCAACGAAGCAATCCAGAAGAAGCTTGCTGCTAACGACAAGACCTTGGAGACCGTCAAAGCGAAGATGGATGGCATCTCCTCAACACTCAAGAACCAGCTGAGCTTCAACAAGATGATTGAAACTCAACTAGCTCAGTTGGCCGCCGCTGTTCCTTCTGCAGAAACAAGGAAGATCCCGAGGCAACCCGAGGCTCCCCTGGAAAGCGTAAACCCCATCAGCACATGCTGGGGTAAGCCAGCGCGGGCCATTTCTACTGCTAACTATGTAGGGAACCTTGCACGCCCACGCAAGGCGCGGCGAGGTGAACTAATAGCACCAAGAGTGGAAGATCCAAGATACCCGGTGATCAGTTGTTCCATCTACGACTATCACTTTGAGCAAGCTCTTTGCGACCTTGGAGCAAGTGTTCACATTATGCCCAAGGTAACGTTTAGAAATCTTGGATGTCCTGCATTGTCCCCAGCTTGTATGTGTGTGCAGTCGTAGGACATAGAGAGTTTGGAGACGTTTGGGTTAAGCTACTCCAAGAGCATCGGCTTGGATGTAGTCGATACTTGATGTTTCAAAGAACTGCTCGTAGAGCGGAAGGACTTAGCCTGGATTTACCCGATCAAGCGATACGCTAGGCTGGCCTTGAAGCTTAGAAGCCTGAACGGTTCAACGTCTTGCGCGTAGCAAGGAATAACTTAACCGTGTGATGGGCTCTTTGACTCCTTCGGTTCATGCTTTAACACTCTCTTTCAAGTAGTCGTAGCAGTAGCCGGAATTATAGGAGTATGAGAAGTACTCGAGTGCTTAGCCTCGTGGGCTATACTAGTCACAAGCACTCGTGGCGAAGCCCCCGAGTGTAGACGAGCTAAGTATAAGTACTCGTGGCGAAGCCCCCGAGTATGAGTAGTCGAAAAAATGTAAGAACTCGTGGCGGACCCCCGAGTTTAACGTAGGGGAAAATATGCAAAACTCGTGGCGAAAGCCCCCGAGTTAAAACACACATAAAGTAGTCGAATTGGGATGAATCAACTCTTTATTTATAGTAATGCTGACATGCAGCTGGAGAATTGTTTACAACTTCTACTAAGCGTAGAATTTTCGGAGATGCTCTATATTCCAAGAGTTAGGAACTTTCTGGCCATCAGGGTACTACAGGTGATATGACCTTGGTCTTGTAACTTCCGACACGATGAAGGCACCTTCCCACCGAGAATTAAGCTTGTGAAGCCCAGTTTCATCCTGGATACGGTGAAGGACCAAATCACCGATGCTGAAAGACCGCTCCCGTACGTTGCGATCGTGGTAGCGTCGAATTCCCTACAGATAGCGGGCTGATTGAACAAGGGCACTGCATCTAGCTTCGTCGACTGAATCCAATTCCAGCTGCCTAGCTTCGTCCACCTCTCCTTCTTCGTACATCTCGACTCTAGGAGAGCGCCACATGATGTCTGCTGGGAGAATAGCTTCAGACCTGTAGACAAGAAAGAAGGGAGTATGTCCTGTGGCTTTCGATGGTTGAGTTCGAAGACCCCAGATGACATGAGGCAGTTCATAAATCCACTTGCCACCCTTTTTGTTGTTCTCATCATAGTCTCTTCTTCAACCATCCAAAATCAAGCCGTTTGCTCGCTCGACTTGTCCATTGGCCCTTGGGTGTGAGACTGACACGTACTTCACTTCTATTGCATTATTGTCACAGAATTCCCAGAACTGATTTGCAGTAAAATTGGAACCTAGATATGTGATGATAGTTTTTGGGAAGCCAAAGCGATACATGATGCCTGAGATGAAGTCGACTAACCTATCTGGTGTGAGCTTGATAATCGGCTTGTACTCGATCCACTTTGTAAACTTTTCGATGCCTACCAACACGTGGGTAAAACTTCTTGGCGCTGTTGTCAAAGGCCCGATCATGTCGAGGCTCCAGCAAGCGAAGGGCCAGGAGGGTGGTATGGTGATGAGGTTATGCGCCGGGACATGAGACTTCTTGCCCAAGAATTGACACTTCTGACATTTGCGTACGAGGTCTTCGGCGTCAGAAACTGTTGTTGGCCATCAAAAACCTGCCCTGTATGCTTTCCCGACTAGTGTCTTGGATGCTGCATGATTGCCACAGATTCCTTCATGTATTTCGAGGAGAATGTTGCGGACGCAAGCACTCGGGACGCACTTCATAAGTACTCCAGAGCTTGCTCCGCGCTTGTAGAGTAAATCTCCCGCTATTACAAGGCCTTTACAGCGCCTCATGATGCGTATTGCTCTGCACTCTTTTTTGTCACCCCAGGAGGTAATTTCTTTTCCTTGATGAAGTTGATGTAAGTACCCCGCCAATTTACCTCCGCCACCATGACCTCCCGACTCGAATCCGAGGATCCCGAGCCAGTGGTTACCTACGCCGTGGTCTTGATCGACGGTTCCTTGAGTTCTTGGACAAAGACTCCTGCTGGGACTTGGGCTTGAGTAGATCCAAGCTTGGAGAGTACGTCTGCTCCGACATTGTTGTCCCGGACGACGTGACGGATCTCCATGCCAGCAAATTTGTTCTCCAGCTAACGCTCTTCCATGACGTATGCGTCCATCTCCTCCTTTTTGCAGCCCCACTCCTTGTTGACCTGCTGCACGACTAATAGAGAATCGTCGTACACGAGTGGTCGTTTGATACCTAGAGAGACTGCTAGGCGGAGCCCGTGTAGTAGCGCTTCGTACTCGGCCTCGTTGTTGGACACCTTCCAAAGGATTTGCAGGACATACTTGAGTTGTTCACCCTTTGGAGAGACGAAAAGTGTTGACGGTCCTTAAGTTAGAAATCCGACCATCAACTCCTGCATCTTTCTTATCAAAATAATCACCAAACATAGTTATAGGGTTTAACTCTAATCATTTCCACAAGCTTTGGTGAGTTATGATTTGCAGTCACCCACAAGTAAAACACAAAGAAAAACACAAGTGAACGCGGAAGAAACAAACAGAAGATCCCGTCCTGCGTCTCGCTTACAAGATGGGCCCACAAATCAAAGCAAACTGCGCGGCGAAGTAACCAACCAACAAGGATAAGCATGTGGGGCCACCAAATAAACTTTAGGAAGAAGGAGATGACCAGAGGGCCCACCCAGGGGTCGGCCGAACCTGGATGGATTCCTGGCTTGCTCAATCTTGGCGGGAAGATTGATCTTGTCCTCCTAAAGGCGGTTCTAAGTGTTTCCATATTTTATCTCCCCTGGGAACCGACCTATCCAAGTTATAAAAGGAGGAGAGAAGACCCTCTCAACACAACACAATTTGGAGAAGAAGTTGTAGAGGAGCCCTTGCCACTTTGTATCTTAGAGTAGGGAGTGTGTGAGGAAGAAGTGAGGAGAAGAGCCGGACTTGTCGGTCTCCCTCCGTTCTTGTACTCGACGGATACAATTCGTTTGAGTAAGTATCCAAGTTCATCTGTTGGTAAGATCTTGGTTAAGTTATTCTTTCAGTTTGTTCATTTGCGGGTTCATCGTCCATTCTAGTAGCAGATGCTCTAGTGAGGGCCCTAGATAAAGACGGGATAACCCTGTACATCGCTAAAGTAGTAATCGACGGCATAAACTTGGTGTTTAGGCCCTAGATTACCTTTGTTTGTTGCGAGCCACACGGTATTGCGGGATAGACTACTGGTGGTGACAACCCTGTTGGTCCGCTACGAAGCTGCTTCGTGGTTAGTGAAGTCCCCGTGTCCGGGCTTGTAGTAGAGCTAATAGCCGGAGGGTCCTGGCAGACCACGGTTAGACTAGTGCCTGAAGTGAACGAACAGTATCGTAAGTATACCTTACCCTGACTCCTTTACCTTTGGATAACCACAGGTCCACATTACCCGTAAGCCATTGTACCTCTTCCTTTTCCTTGGGTAAGCTAGCTAGAAGACCTTTACACATCCGTTCCCTGAGAAATTACGATACCCTGAATACTCTCCGGGTGAAGTGCTACAACGGTATCTTCCATGCGCTTGCGGATTTATCTGTGATACCAACAAGCATTTCTAGCGCCGTTGCCGGGGAACGGTTACTGTAGTTCTCTTTGAACCTAGTTTGCCCGTGTACCCTTTCTTTTACCTTTCTCTTATGTTTATCCTTTTTTGTTACCTATCACATTCTTTTACCCTTTTCTTTTACCATGGAGCACATTTCTATCAAAAACCTTTCTGCTCTGAAGGGCGAGTTCTTAGAGCCACCCCAGTCATCCAAGCCCATCACAACTCCTAGCTTTGAACTTCGTCCTGGCTTTATAGCCATGGTTCAGGAGCCATCCTTCTCGGGGTACGATGATCAAAACCCCTACCACCAACTACGAGAGTTTGAGCAATTGTGCTCGTGCCTGACCATCTTAGGCATGGCACAAGACACACTTCGGTGGAAATTGTTTCCTTTCTCCCTTGATGAGAGAGCGAAGCAATGGTACACCCATAACGTAGGCAAGGTAAACAGAGAATTGGACAAACTAAGAGGCAGGTTTTGTCTTGTGTTCTTCCCTATTTCTCGCATCGCTTCCCTACGAAAAGAAATCCTCGACTTTTGTCAGGATGAGAAGGAGCCCCTAGGTGCAGCCTGGGCCAGGTTTTCACAGTTAACCCATACTGGCCCAGACTTGTCTATACCCGACCATGTGTTGCTTCTACACTTTTATTTAGGTTTGGACAAGGGGTCTGCCCTATATCTCGACATAACCGCCGGAGGGTCGTTCGCACATAAAATGATGACGGAAGAAAAAGATATCCTTGATCTCATTCTATAAAACACTTTCCCCATCTTAGAAACCAAACCCCACCAGGAGTATGAGTCGAGTAGCGAGGATCCTTCAACAGCTGACTTTGAGCCCTTTTACATCTCACCCTTAGCTGTTGAAATCTCTATCGAACCACAAACATCGAAGGAAAAAGAAATTCAACCTTCGACGTTCTCTTTCCAATTCGAGGACGATCCTTATGAAAACCTTAGAACACCTCATTTTACCTTTGTGAGAGGAGACCTACGGTATCGTCGGAGGAATTGAGGCGTTCTTCCAAAGCAATTCAAATTGGCTCACCTCCCACGACCATCCATTGTTCAATAAGAGAAAATGTCATAGAAGCCCTTCATGATCCCGCTGCTGAGGCCTGCATCATGTTCAAATTCCTCACGGACACGTTCATAGGAAGCATGCCTCTAATTCCGACAAATAGACTCTTCAAAGCACGGGCAGTGCCGATCAAGATAGACAAAATCAAGGTGCAGCTAGACTTTCACATCTTTCTCATAGGCTTCCCTTTAGAAAATCTTCTCCAAGAAAATTCATCGCAAGGAAGCCTCTATAATGAATTTGGAAGACTGCTTTTGCCACTCCTATCTTTTGCCCAGAAATTCCAGTGGCGAAGCATCATCTCAACCATGACCTGCTCGAGGAGGTGAAGTTCGTATCCCCGTTCATTTCACCTAGGCCGGCTTTTAATCCTTGTGAAATGGAACATCCATCATCACCCTCACTCGAGTTTAAGCTTTGTCCCTCTGATCCAATCTTTCACGATGAATCTCTTAAGGAGAATTTTTGTGTCATGGACCTTCCCGATACTTTGACTCTAGAGGATGAAAATTCCTCAAACGAGCATGAGAGCTTCTCTTTCATTTTTCCTCAAGAATCATGCTCGCATAAGGAGTCCATCTCGCTTAGTACCGCGTGCTATCACAAAAATCACAACCACATTCCGATCTTCTCTAGAAAAAAGCTTAGAAGGATGGTTGTAGATGTTTTTGTTTATCATAAACATTGCAAATTTCATGGATGCACTGTGGCACTAACCATGCAGCTTGAACGATGATGATAAATCAACAAATGGTGGTGAAGCCGGGAACTACATCACCATTAATAGCTGTAGGATAAATCCTTCATGGTCGAGCTTGTGACCATAAACAAAGCACTACCAGGAGATGGCTCGGACTTTCTTTACCCTTTCTCTTCACTGCTGAAAATCAAGGCATTCGTGATGAACGATTTTCGTCAGCGTATAGGCGAAATAAGTCATAGAAGGTTTTCCGTGATGAATTTGTGACGAATTTGCGTTCATCTTAGAAGCCGCGTCCTGTTAGATCTACCGTGACGAACTTCCAAAAAACATCACGGGACTATTTTTTCTGTGACGAAGAAATGTTCGTCACGGAAGCATATTTTGCTTCTGTGATGCGTCAAAAACGTCACAAAAAACTGGATCAAGATGGCCATAAACCCGCTAGCCCAGCCTGGCCCGGCCCAGGCCCAAAATTAGTGATGAAAATAAACGTCACAAATCATCGCCATGTAGGATATATATTCGTCACAGATTCAATCGTCACATCACCATTAGGTCAGCATCAATCGCCACGTAGGATAAATATTCATCACAGATTGAATAGCCACATCACCACTAGGTGCTGACGTGGCAACCTAGTTGCAGGCCCATTTATTTATAGGCTTAGCCCAGGTTAGGAATTTTATTTCATATAGCCCATAAATTTAGAGGCCAATCCAATTTTATACATATGTGGCCGAAGCCCATTTTAGCAGCCCAAATTATATATATTCTACCAAACATACGTAGAATTACAAAATCTGGTACAACGCATACAAAATAAGACACCACGCATATGATCTCTTCTAGCTTCTGCTTGTTCCTAGCATCTTATCCTCAACCAATCTCTTCTAACAGCTAGCTCCTTCTTGCATCTAGTCCTCAACCCGAAAAGCACAAGTCACAAAATATTATCAGCATGCGATATTTGCAGTTGCAGTTACAGCATTCTGTCATAAACATTCAACACAATGTATTTGTTAGTTGTAATTATCCAGCAAAGATCTCTCCACTACTGATCAAAATTTAACTACAAGAAGTAGCTGTACTACTTTACTACGAGATGTAGAAATAGAAAGACTCTCAGTGGTTCTACTTTGATATCTTATTTCCCACATGCTTGTTCATAGAACGTTCAATCAAATATACAATTCAGACTTCTAACACATACATGTTTGGCACTAAAAACATGCAGCCCAAAGATTAGCAAGAACAAGCTCACTTCATAAACAACTATACAGCTATAGCTACTGCAACTCAAGCAACAAGCAACTAGACACTATACAGGAGCTCAAGTTCATTTTGTGAAAAAGCTAATCAATTTTTCAATCTACCAGCCAAGGCAAGCAAGCAATAAGACTACTGCCGACCATTTCTAGAATCTGCTACCTTATTCTATTAGAAAAGCACATGAAAGCAGTAACTAGTTTTCAGAAGCTGGATGACATTTCTATATATGCTATAGTAATGGAACCGTGAATGGTGCAATGAATCTTTCATTTTATTGCAGTACAAGGATCTAGAACCTGTTGGTTTAAGCTATTGAACTCACCCTTTAGTACCATCGATTGGATCTAGGACCCAATGTCTCCCAGATGGGCCTCCCTTGGACTTTCCATCATCAAATGCTGAGAGGATACCTTCCTTCGTAAATGAAATGTTATATGAACCAGTATCAGCGATTGTTTCATTCACAAGATCAGTAATTTCTTCCAAAATTTCTTCAGCGCCATCTTTTCTCAATTCTTCCGAGTCCTATGTAAGCATTAGTGCCAGTTAATTACAAAATATATTCATGAGTTCTACGTGAAAACAGGTAAAAGAAAATTTATAGTTACCTCCTCAGCCACCAATGAAAATGGGCCAGGTGATACTTCCATCTTCAAGGCAAGGCTGACCAATATTTGAGATCCCACATGAGTGAAATGAGATGTAACAAGTAAACAGCAAGTTTGGAGGAAAAACATCTCTACATTAAAAAGCTACCCCACTAACTCCAAATGTGATTTTACATTTTAGTACTGCCATATATTGATTTATAAGTGAATTATCTGCCCTCACTACTTAAGCTTTTCTGCTTTTGGAGTGAATTTGTTAGTACATGCCAGAGGTGCTAAGTACACTGCTTTTCCTCATTACTATGGAGTTGTAGCTGCCACAATTCATATAAGAACTTACAGCCGACCCCTTATTCCATGTTTGAGACCTAAGGAAGCATGCATATGAGTGGTGAAGTATAAGTGAGTTTCACAATTTTTTGGTGATCAACTTAAGTTTTGGAGTCTTGTGCATGTACAGTTCATTATTTAACAGAAAATTCAGTCACTTGCAGATAATCAGATATAAATTTGCAGGATCAGCATGTACCATAATTAGCCACTGTGACAGGAGTTTTGTCCGCCTTAGACTGAATGCCTGAATGCACAATGTCCTGTTGCACTGCCTCACGAGGAAACACAAAGAAATAGCAATAGATTCAAACTGCGGTGTCAAGAATCAAAACATGTTCCACAGAAGAGGCACCAAACTAGTTACTGCTTTCATGCGGGCCGTGCCTTGGTGGCAGCATCCCCTGGGGCGACGGCTGCTGCTGGTGGAAATTAGCGCCAGAAGAGGTCCCCATCTTCCACAGACCTTAAGCTGCAACCTGCAAGGAGCAACATGTTCCATATGTAATTACAAGGATAGTGATGACTGAACCATCATAGGGCAAATAAACAAAATAGCCTGTGTCCCAACTAAGAAGCAAAAACCTCTGCTTTAGATCTAGGCTTCGGAACCGCTAGTACAGGAACAAAGTTCCTCCTCATCCGGCCACAAATCGATTCGATACTCCATGCTCCCGTGATACTCACAGCTCGATTCCTCAGCGAAGGGACGCCTAGAGCAGGAATCAGTACAAGAAATTCGCTATCGGGGCCTAACCATCCAGGCACAGTCCACGAACCAAAAACAGCCGCGGCGCATGCCCCGATGCCCTCTGCCTAAAGGAAGTCCGAACCTCGCACCTCGACACGAAGCCGCGAGAGGGGAGCCGACCCCGAGCGAGCGTCCGCAGACCAGAACCCGCCGCCGCCGCCGCCGAATCGAGCATCCCGGGCCCGGGCTCCGCATCCGCGCGCAGACAGCCTAGCTACCGTACTACGGACGAACCGGCCAGCGATTTGGGGCCCAACCGGGGGGTCAAGCTAGAAGCTCACCTGGAGCTCGAGCGGGCCGGATCGACGGAGCGTGCTGAAGTCCGCTGGCACGCTCCCGCGCCCCGCACGACCAGCTGGCCCGCGCGTCGGCCGCCTGCCGCCGGCCCGCGTCAGCAGAGCTTGAAGTCAGTAGAGATGACGGATACAAGGAGGAGGCTTCGGTGGGGAGGGAGGGGCGTGGATCTGACGAGGAGGCTTCGGTGGGGAGGGAGGAGCGGGTGGATCCGAGTGGAGCCAGCGGAGGAGAGAGAGAGATGGAGGAGGATGTGGTGGAAGATACGGTTTTTGGGTGCCATCAGATTTTATACCACAAGAGCGCGATCATAGCCATCGGATCCGCAACGAACGGCCAGAAATAGTTGGGCTATTTGGGTCAAAATGAATTTGGTTCATTCCTTCTCTGGTTAATGTTTTTCTTTTTCTTTTTTCATTTTATAGAACCATTGTGAAGTAACATACAAAAATCATTATCTTAAATACATCAACATATTTTTAGAATGTAATAGACAACATCTAAATTGTCATATAAGAATTTTCATAATTTTTAAACAGATTTACTATTTTTTATCATTTAAATTATTTTCTATGTGCTTATTGAAAGTAATTCAAAATTGAACTACATGTGCACGTAGTAAGATTCAAAAAACTGCACAAAAATTATATTTAAGCTCAAATACTCTATTCTAGTCTATAGCTTGGAGATATATGAAAAATTCAACTGTCTTCAAAGGACAATTCGAACTTCTTTCTTCAAATTACCACATAATAATTGCAATAATATCTAAATTTGGTCAAAAAAATTCTACAAATTGATATGATAACATGTTTTTGTTCGATAAACTTGCCATAAAAAACTTAAATAGTTTTACTAAAGTTGGACCATACTGTGTTCACAAAAGGATACATCTCTCACATAGTTTCCTATAACTCAAGTGAAACTTTGAGATTTGAGTAACTCATAATATTTTTGAACTCATATGCACCTCAAATTTAGACACAAGCTTAGTTTTACCCTAACATTAGAAAATATAAAGTTACATTACCAATTTCTATGGAAAAAATATATTTTTCTATTTTTAATTTACTTGGAAAAAACAAGCCATATGAAAAAGGTCCAAGAAATAGCAATTAACATGCAAACAAATACCATTAAATGAAAGATCATGATTTTAGAAAAAGTTAGAAAAAAGAATCATCAAATTTGAAGTTCGTACGAGGGATAAATACTAAATACAAATTTTAATTTCAAATTAAAAAGATAAAGATGAACTATATAACTGTTCTTCATTTTTTCCAGCATAGATGATGGGGGTGCTTCAGCATTTTAGCTAGCCTCGACCCATGATAGGGGGAGCTGGGCTCGGCCCAAGACTGGGGTGGAAGGGGAGAGCTGCTACATGATTTGTAATGTAAATAAAATTAAATAACAAAGCTTGGCACAACCTAAGAGGTGGTCTGGTAGTGGATGTGCTCCACTCAAACCCATAGGTCCAGGGTTCAAAACCTACTTGTAGCACTTTTTGGGATAAATACTTTGCATTTTATCTCTAGCAGGTTGTGTGACTTATTATTTATAAATTAACGCTTCTTAATAAACAAGGATGGTGGTGTAGCATAGTGGTAAGATCCTTGTTGCTGTAGTATGGAAGTTATGGTTCAAATCCTCTTGCACCATATTTTTCTTTTTTTTTATTTTAGCTCTAGCAGGTTGTTTGACTTATATTTATAAATTAAAGCTTCATAATAATCACAAATAGCGCTATATCATCACAGATACGAGGAGTTGATGGCGCATCATTTTTGTGACGAAATGAGATGTTTGTGATGTATGTTTTACTTTCGTCAAAGTTGAGTAGGGGCTGAGGGCCATCGCCGATGTACCATGACGAAACTGGGATTTCGTCATAGAAGGGGCATGTTCTGTGACCAAGATGAAAATGTCACGAGGAATTTCGTCACGGATGCTTTGATTTCTAGTAGTGCTTTATTCAATAAATGCAAGAGCATGTTTCTAGGATAAGTATGCACCTTCGGGTATTCTTGGTCGATAACCATTTCAGGTTGGGATTAGAAGAACGAGGGTCATGCGATACCTAAGAACTGCACCAACTGCACACTTGGTGATGCCACACACTCAGAAGGAGACGCCAACATCACACACTTGGTTTTTGGTGTCGTGAGACAGAAAAGTCCAAGTGTGGGGGAGGTTGGTGAATGCCTCGATTCATCCATACCAAGGATGGTGTTGGTTCCATCTTGCCAAAAAGAAAATGAGAGAAAAAATGAGAAGAGGGAAGAAGATAAAAAAAGAGAGCAATAAAAAAAAGAGAAGAAAAGAAAACAAGAAAAAATGAGAAGAGGTAAGGAGAGAAAAAAATGAGAAGATGAAAAAAAATGATGATGAGAAAAAGAATGGAAAAAAAAGAGTGGAAACAGAGAAGAGTGAGGGTGAGCCAATGTGCCCCACATGGATCAAAGGGTGCATTACGCATTCCTAAGCCATGGCAATGCATCTTGATAGATAGCGTTTTTTGCTGCCTAGCTCCACCCATCCTTGCTCTCTCTTATGCTAGCAAAAATTTAGCACAAAAACCTCTTTCACTTATGGCTTTTGCACAGCCTCGCTCTTGCAGCTCCTGAACGCATAAGGCAAGAGAAATGCTCCTCTTTGTTTCCAGGCCTATGCTGCTCCACTCCGTTTGACTCTTGCTCGTATGCACAAAAGGAGATGTACTTTGCGCCTCCAATCCTAAAGCATTGTGCCAATAGGATCAAGCCACTATGGACCATGGTTCCTACACACCAGAAGAAACCGTCATCCCAGCTCCAACAATCATCATGGGCAACAAGACTCTACGTGATTTCTCTGTCCCATCCACCGCCAACGTGGCCATCAGACCCAACATCGATGTCGGGGTCATGAAGTTTGAACTCAAGACGAGTCTCCTAAACATGGTGCGGGGAAGCCCATTTTGTGGCAAGCCAAAAGAGGACGCCAACGCCCACACTCCAGAACTTCCTGAAGCTATGCGAGACAATAATCATATGGGGCATCGCAGCTGATGACGTTAGGCTCTGTCTGTTTCCCTTCTCCCTCCCGGGGAAGGCGAAACAGTGGTTCTACAAGAATAAAGAATCCGTCAGCATGTGGGACAAATGTTCCACGGTGTTCCTCGCTAAATTCTTCCCGCTGGGCAAAACCAACACTCTGCGCGGGAGAATATCGAGTTTCCAGCAGACAAGGATGGAATCCTTCCGGAAGCTTGGGAAGAGCTACAAGAATACATCTTAGCCTATCCTCATCATGGGATGGACGAATGATTCATCCTCCAAAGCTTCTCCAATGGGCTGACTCCTACATCAAGAGCCCACATCGACGCTGCTGCTGGAAGAGCCTTCATCAACCACACCATCGCCAAAGCTACAGCATTGGTCGAGAAGACGGTCCTCATTTGCTGCCGGTAAGAATAGTCAGGTATGATTCACCAATTCCTCACTCATATTTATCTCCATATGAACATAGCTTGATCTTCCAAATTCATGCTTTCTTCGTTTATGTTCGTATGCTCTGGTTTGGTTGTCTTTCAGCTGAATGCTTCCATAGGCTTTTTAAATTGAGCATGGTGCTTAGGTTAAAATAGCCTTCTTTAATCAAATTAGACATGGTGTCGACTTTGATTAATGAACCAATGAGTTAATTCTATCATAGACTTTGGATGCATATCCTTTTGCGGACTAACCCCTGTAGGAAAGATTTCAAACAAGACGGGTAAGTCCTCAAACTAAATTCATACTAGAGATAAATCAAGGCTCAGGGCGCACTTCAACAAAGTTTGCACGACATGCAAAGGAGGGACATATCACCTTTCAAGGTTCACTATGAGTATTTTACAAAATGTCCCTTGTTTCTGTTCATGCAGTTTTATCTGAGCCTTGTTTGAGTTATGCTGAAAAGATAAAAAAGTTGGTGAACAATAAAAAAACAATGTTGGCAAAATAAAAGAATCTCTTGAAAAAATAAAAAAATAAATAAGTGGTTGGTAAGCATTTTGAGATCCATGCTAATTAAACCTCTAAATCTGATTTGCCTTAAGCATGGATGTGAACAACTAATATCAAGGCAATAATGAATCCTTTTCAAAACTCTTCAATGTTACTCGAGTGTTTGTTGTCCACTAATCTTTTGTAGGGAATAAAATGAAAAACAAGGGGCAGTGTACAAAAACTCCAACACTCATACAACACTTCTTGGCCTTATGGAAGGCCGATGCACGAGGAACCAAGAAGACCAAATGCAAAGCTTTGCTACATACCTATGAAGCTTAACTTTTGCATTTGTGTCCAACGCTTGGGAAGCCCATCATGTAAGTATCCCACCCACTTTGTGCATCTTCACCTCATGTTTCCACACTGCTAAGTTACCCATCATGCCCAGTTGCCGTAATAAAAAAATAATAAATATAGTAATGAAAATAATAATAAAAAGGAGTTTACAAGTTTGAAATACTTCTTGCACCTAACTTCAATGAAATATAAACTCCCGGGTGATTCAAAAGAAGCAGAGTCCTTGCCTGTTTCCACCTTTGTTTTTCTTTTGAATAAAGGCAGGTATAAGAATAAGTGTGGGGGAGATCTCTCCAAATCACCTATTGCAAACTCATTCGAGATCTCTCCCCCAACGCGTTGCACAACATCAACGGTCCAACACGCTGAAGAAGAGGACAGATGGAATCCAGGGAGAGATGGTCGAACCTTTGGTTCGGCTAAACCACCTTTAACTTCCCTCAGCTCCCTCTTCTTCCTCTTCAAATGACGGTCTGTGCAAACACATCCCTCAAACTCCCTAAGTTTTTGAGTTTACATGAATCTTATGTTGAAATTCCTCACTAAAGTTAAACTCATTGAACCTTGTCAAACCCCTCAAGTTGAAATTGCCTTTTGCACTCCATGCACTTCCATGAATAAATTTGCATACTCTTTATTCCTGGTCCTTTTCCTTGTGCTTGTGAATAAAAACTTTATAGGGAACCCATGCTATCTAATGTTTGACTTTTGTGACATGGCTAGATGAATGCAACCAAAACTCTTCCTTGCAAAGTACTTGGTTTATTTACGAAAAGTTTTTCAAAACTCTCTAGCTCGGCTCCTCAGTTGTTAAATTCCTACCAAAGCCAAAGAATGATCACCTTGCAAAAAAACCTTGAGATCATGCTACTTGTCTTTTGATTTGAGCTTTGTCAAACTTTGTGACCCTTGCTAGAAACCTTTCATGGTTTCATGATTAGGATCACGTACACCCCACTAAAATATATGCCGACTTCTACACTAAAAGTTGCACCAAAAACATGCCATCCATACGTCCATCCATTCCACAAAATAAAGCTCCACTTTGTTCTATGGCCACTCTCTCCAAATATGTTGCTATGAAACGGACATGGGCTATACAAAAATAAGAGAAAGAAAAGATGCATACCTAAAGAAGGTATGACACATGCTCACAAGACATGTCAAAAAAAAGAAGAAGAAGAAAAAAAAGAAAAAAAATGAGAAGAGAAAGATAGCCCATGTCCCCAAAAATAAAGAAAAAAGGAAAAAAGGGAGAGAGTTGGTTCATACAAAGGAGTTTATCCACCATCCACAAAAAAAATTCACACACTTGCACATCCTGATCATATTGCATGACTTGTTTCTTCTCAGATCCAGCTTTTGTAAGGACTTATGTACTCCTAGCTAAACATACAGTCTATACTAAGTACTCACATACATACACATGATTAGGAACGAGCTCTAGGATCCCAGGCATCATCGGGAGACCGCACAGGATATGGCTAAATGGCCACTGGATCCTCACGCCCCGTGCAGAGCCCCCACCCTTCGGATGGACAGACATCACACTAGAGCAAACATGCGAATACTGGAACCGATGCCGTAGCCTAGATGTCTTACCACGTCTAATCATGCAAGATATAATACCTAGATATAATCTAAGCATAGCATACAGGTATGAATACATAGAACATATACTATACGAGTACACTAAACTAGAAGATAACTCTATTAATGAATTCTGAATATTACAAAGGAGAGGAAGAGTAAAACCCATACCGAACACTCCTAGGCAAGACTCGGGAACCGAAGAAGAGCTACTTCACCTAAACTCCACTATCCTAAAGACTAAGCAAGAGAGGAACTTGAGAGAGGCTTCAACTTGTGGTGTGTCTCATTCAGTAGCACCCCCCTCATATTTATAGAGGTGAGTGAGGGGGGTGTGCAGCAGCACCTCGGCGCCCCTTCACCCCCTAGCACCCTGAACCGACATGGAGGACCAATGGGAGAGCTCCACATGGAAGAGCAAGGTCGGTGGGGCCCGACCTGGTTTGGTCGACCCACCTGGTTCGGCTGAACCAGGTTAGGCGCCCACCGCCTCCAGCTTCTTCTGTGGTGCTGACACGTGGGCCTTGGTCACTCCTATGGGTGAATCGAGTCTATCCTAGGTCGGTTGTGATTGTTTGTGGGCCCTTTGATCCATGGGAGGCTGAACGGCACGCTCTGATTGGTTGACGTCATTTGCCTTGGATTGAAGTGCTTGTTTACACCCAACCATGTTGTGCTAGCTAGGCACAATACCACACTTCCGAGGTGTGGTTGCATAGGGACGCTACGAGGCCTTTACAAAGATTCCCTAATAAGAAGTAGTCCGCTAGAGTTTCGATAACGGCGTGAACCATAACCCTCCCTAATGGTCAGCACCTTAGCAAAGGCTGCTACCCCAAGAGGATCGGGCTATACCCCAATCACCAACCCCCTCCTTACCCTTTCGGTAAGACTGCTTCAAACTAGAGTCTCTAATTATTTAGCCAAGACCAGAGCCATATGGTCCTCGTGGTTGTACTATTTTCCTGGGTGGTTCTCCACGTTCCAATTAATACATGGTATTCTTGTAAATAAGTATAGATAGAAGGATGGTTAGGGTCACTTGCCTTTTTCCAACGAAAAGCTACTCTTACTACTCTTCAGCTCTTGCTCACTTGGAACCCTTGAACTCCAAGCTTCAACAGCGATCCTTCTAGTCGAAGCAAACGTCAAGCACAAACATACAAAACAACAAACAAGTACAGCTAAGAACAATACACCAATCACAAAACAAAAGCTTTTAAAAGAGCGTGCTAAAGGATAAGGCTCGCTGCTACGGTTACAAGAGCGCAAGAAACGCGGAAAGCAGAGTTAGGGTTGAAAAGATACAGCTATCGAAAGATTTAATTATAAAAGAAAACAAAAGAACTATAAGCTTCATTGATTTTAATGAGAAACTAATTGTAAATGATAATTTCAATTAACTCATATTATATTTGCATTTAAAAAGATGAGGTAAAACTTAGTCCAATTTTATATACGGTTATCTATGTATAAATTGTATTAATTACACAATTAATTTAACAGAAACTTGTGAGAACATCTAAACGCATAACTTTATGTTTGGTGTTCATCTAAACAAAAGATATTTAGAACACATTTGAGTTGGTATTAATTAAATTAACATTAGTTATGAAAACTGGAGGTAAAGACCTAGGTAGATTTTAATTAGAAAAACTAGGTGAGGGAACATTAATCAAATTAAATTTATATTTAAATTAAAAATAGGAACTATGGCACAACGACACGACTAAACAATACTTAGGGTTTTAGAAGACTAATGCAACAAGAACGAGTTGAAACGGAGCTAAAATGACGAAGATAGGGCTAAAATAAGGTTCCAGGGACTTGTCTGCGAAGAAATTGAACTTCTAGGGGCTAAACTTGAAGAAATCGAGGGCTAAAACATAATAAAACCTAAAACATAGGGGCTAGACTAAAAACAGAGAGGCTAGGGATGGCGGGTTCTATTTCTGGAAAGGTTAGGGGGACCGCAGGTTGATTTCTAGAAAACCTAGGGGGTTTTCTACAAGAGTTCCGGCGGCGGCTAGGGTTTGGCTCGGGTCGGGCGTGGCTTGGCGGCTAAGGCTCGGCTCAGATCCGATCTAGGCCGTTGGATTTGGATTGGACGACAGGGTGATGGTTGGGCGGCTCGGGTCGGCTTGGCAGGCGGCGCTGGGCGCCGGCGGCGAGCGGAGACGGCGGCACCTCACCGGAGTTGGTCGAAATGGCGCTCCGGGGCTCGGTTTGTGACGGGTTCTAGCCGGGGATGGAGAGGACGGCACAGCGAAGGCAATGGGGGCCACGGGACGGCCGTGCGGCGGCCGGAGACCGGCGGGCCACGGCGGCGGGCGGAGCAAGAGCTCCGGCGAGCGATTGCGGCCGCGATAGAGCGAGAGAAGGAGGGGAAACGGGGCTGGGGGTGCTCTCACCACCTTGCGGAACTCCGGCGAGGGTTGAAGGCGGCGGAGTCGAGGCGGAACGGCGAATCGCTGGCAAGATGCGGTTCGGGGTGGAGACGAGGACGCCGACAAAGAATTCCCGAGCGCGGTGCAACAGGAGGAGGTGGCTGACGGGTCGGCGACGGTGCTCCTCCGAGGAAGAAGTTCCGGCGACGGTCATGGTCGGCGAGGAGGCTGCGGAGCGGGAGGTCGACGACGCAGCGGTGACGGCGGGCTCGGGCTCGGGAAACGGCGGCGCTGCGCGAGCTCGGGCGTAGTGTGGAATGGAGAGTTGGGGGCGTTGGAGCTCGGGCTCGGGTTTTATAGGGGACCAGTGGGAGCAGAGCGGCAGGGGAGGGAAATGGGGGATGGCGGCAGCCGGGGATGGTGGCCGTGATTGGCGCAGGCGAAATGGGGGCCGGTCGCCTGGTTGCGTGCCGCGGCCATCAAGGCTGAGCTGGTGACGCTGGAAGGAAGGGAGGCGGGCGCGGGCAGGATCCGCGGTGAGGTAAGGGGAGGGCCGGCAGGAGGTAGGGGATGGGGCTGATGGGTGGGTCCCGTCCATCATAGAGAGAGAGAGGGGTGAGGGAGAGAGGGTGGTGGGTTGGGCCGGCTGAGCGAGTTGGGCCTAGTGGGCTGCGCGAGGAGAGAAAAGAAAGGAGAGGGAGGGGATCTGGGCCGGGCTGGGAGAGGGGAACGAGAGAGAGAAAGATGGGATGGGCCAAAAGAGATAGGGAAGAGAAACAAAAGATTTTAGGGTAGTTTTTGGGTATTTTTATTTTTCAAACTCAGACACGCAAACAAACAAAAACCAATGCAACGACATGAATGCAACATACATAGAACCATTTTATTTAATTCAGAAATACAATCATTTATTTTTCCTATACTAAATTCTCTGTAAAGAAAATAAATGTTGAAATTTTTTATAATTATGAGAAAATGATTGCTTTATTTTTTTCTAATCACATCCTGAAATCCAACAGTTTCAGGGTGTGACAGAGCCCCACGGTATTGCAGGGGTAAACTGCAGGTGGTGACAGCCCTGTTGGTCCGCTACGAAGCTGCTTCGTGGTTAGTGAAGTCCCCACGTCCGGGCTCGGAGTAGAGCTAATAGCAGGAGGGTCCTGGCAGACCAGTGTCAGACCGGTGCCTGAAGTAAACGAACAGTATCGTAAGTATACCTTACCCTGACTCCTTTACCTTTGGATAACCACACTACCCATAAGCCATTCTACCTCTTCCTTTTCCTTGGGTAAGCTAGCTAGAAGACCTTTACTCATCCGTTCCCTAAGAAATTACGATACCCTGAATACTCTCCGGGTGACGTGCTACAACAATATCTTCCATGCACTTGCGGATTTATCTGTGATTGTTAAGAAATACCAACAAAAAGTACTCCTGCCCCGCCGCCCTCGATCTTGAGCAATCCGTCAAAATACATCGTCCAATGCTCTAGGCGGCTGGCTGGAGTTGGTACTTGGTTTTCCCGCCATTCAGCCATGAAATCAACCAATGCTTGGGATTTGATGGTTGTCCTTGGTTTGAAGTTGATGGAAAGAGCCCCCAGTTCTACTGCCCACATGGATATGCAACTAGTGGCATCCCGGTTGTGGAGAATATCCGTCAACGGGAAATCAGTAACAACTGAGATCTTGTACTCGTTGAAATAGTGGCAGAGCTTTCTAGAAGTGATGAGTATTGCGTAGAGTAGTTTCTGAATTGAATGATAGCGGGCCTTCGACTCAGAGAGTACTTCTCTGATAAAATAAACTAGCCTCTGCACGCCAAATGCATGGCCTTCCTCGTTGCGCTCCACCACAATTGCTGTGTTGATCACATGAGTAGTTGCGGTGATGTACATCAACAAGTTCTCGCCTAGACGTGGTGCTGTGAGCACGGGAGGCGACTGCAGGTGTAGCTTGAGGTCCTGTAGTGCCTGCTCGGCTTCCTCCATCCAGTGAAACTTGTCCTTTTGCTTCAGGAGCTTGATGAAGGGAAGGCCCCGTTCTCCAAGTCGTGAGATGAATCTGTTCAGAGCCGCCATACACCCTGTTAGCTTCTGCACGTCCTGTCGGTGATGGCGGTGATCTTCTCGGGGTTAGCTTCAATCCCCCTATGACTGATGATGAACCCAAGTAGTTTCCCTGACGGTATGCCAAAGACACACTTAGTCGGATTGAGTTTCCATTGGTACTTCCGGAGGCTATTGAATGTTTCCTCCAGGTCTGCAATTAGGTCCTCGGGAATTCTGGTCTTAATGACCACGTCATCCACATAGGCTTCCACATTGTGATGTAGTAGTCTGCAAAACACATTTCGATCGCCCGCTGGTACGTAGCCCCCGCGTTCTTCAGCCCAAAGGACATAGTCTTGTAGGCATAAGTCCCAAAGGGCGTGATGAAAGCGGTCTTGATTTGATCTTCTTCCTTGAGGGCAATCTGATGGTAGCCTGTGTAGCAATCAAGGAAGTAGAGGAGTACGCAGCTGGCGGTAGAGTCGATTACTTGATCAATGCGCGGTAGCCCAAAGTGGTCGTTCGGGCAGTGCTTGTTGAGATCGGTATAATCAACACACACTCTCCATTCATTATTCTTCTTCTTTTCTATAAGGGTGGGGTTGGCAACCCACTCTAGGTGGTACACCTCTTTGAAGAAACCAGCCGCGAGTAGTTTGGCCAACTCCATTTTGATTGCTTCCCTCTTATCTTGAGCGAATCTATAGAGACACTTTCAAACTATGGTCGATCAGTTCCTTGGGCACCCCTGGCACATCTGCTGGTTTCCACGCGAATATGTCTCGGTTGGCCCTAAGGAAGCTGATGAGCGCACTTTTCTATTTAGGATTGAGCTGTGACCCAATCAGGGCTATCTTGAATGGGTCTCCCTCCCTCAGCTGGATGGTCTTCAGAGCAAGTTCTCCAGTGGGCTGCAGGTTGGTCTTGTTCGCCTTCTTTGTGGGGATTTCCAGCCCTATCTTGGAGAGTTGTTGCACAACCGCGAGTACTTCTCCTGAAGTATCTGGTACACACGTGGTCGAGGCGTACTCGATAGCCTTCTGGTCGTAGTCGTAGGACTTCTCCAGTTCGCCGCGGAAGGTGAGAAACCCACCCTTTCCTGGCATGTTCAGGAGTAAGTAGACGTAGTGCGGCACAACCATGAACTTGGCCAATGCGGGTCTTCCAGAATGGCGTGGTACGATGTCTCAAAGTCAGCCACTTTGAACTTGATGTACTCGGTATGGTAGTTTTCCTAGGTGCTAAAGGTGACGGGGAGCACTACCGTGCCAAGGGGTGTAGCTGCGTTCCCAGGTACGATGCCGTAGAAGGGAACCTTGCTAGGAGTGAGTCTGTCGATGAAGTTCGCCCCCATTTTCCTCAAAGTACTCGCAAAGATGAGGTTGAGGCCACTGCCCTCATCAATGAGTACTTTGGTGAGTCTGATGTCCGCGATGAATGGGTCCAGGACGAGCGGGAGTTTTCCCGGCTCAGAAAAACTAGTCCACTAATCAGCCCTGGAGAATGAGATGGGGACCTCCGACCACCGGAGGGGTCGTGGTACCCCGGGTTCAATGGACCTAGTCTAGCAGCGATGAAGCTTCTAAGTCCTTTTGGAGGCAAATCTCGATTCCC
Source organism: Panicum miliaceum (assembly GCA_032594955.1). Taxonomy (NCBI): domain Eukaryota; kingdom Viridiplantae; phylum Streptophyta; class Magnoliopsida; order Poales; family Poaceae; genus Panicum; species Panicum miliaceum. The sequence goes on along the minus strand of CM064060.1, from coordinate 24,385,627 downwards.
CGCCAAAGATGACATTGACGACTTTGGACACGTCCGGGAAGTCGGCAACGTCTGTCTTGTTTTTCGGGTCTTCATCGTCCTTGTCCTTCTTCTTCTTCTTGTCGCCCTTCTCCAAGGGCGGGGCATTGAGGGACTTCCCGAGCTGATAGCACTCGAAAGCTGCATGCTTCGAGTGTGGGTGCTACGGGCATTGCTTCTGCATGAGCTTGTCGAACTCCTCTTGCAGATTGGAAGCCTTCTTGCCTCGCGGGGCACGATTGATAGCTGCAACAAGATCGTCTGCCTTGCACTTTTGGGAAGATCCCGAGTAGTCCCGCTGGCTTCTGTCGTTGCGGTGGTCGTTGCTCCACTTGTTGTTGTTGTCATCGTTGCCGCGCTTCGAGGACCGATCGCGTTCTTGCGCCTCTTGGTCCACACAAGTCTGCATCATGTCGTGGAAGGCAGCAACGGTCTTGGGGCGGTTGCGGCCGAAGTCATAGAATAGAGCTTGGTCGGTGAGGCCGTAGTGGAAGTAGTCGATGATGTCACTCTCTGAGATGTTGGCGATCGTGGCTCGGGTGTCGAAGAAGGGGCGAGTGTACGAGTGCAGGAGCTCGTTCCTTTCTTGTTTGCACTGGGACAGGTCGTGGCGAGTACCTGCTGTGGTAGAACCACCTGAATTAATCCGGCTCAAGTGCGCTAACCATCACCACGAGGGCAATCATTGCTAACTCGCATTTCAAACAGAGTAATCGATAGGTCTGTCGAGTAACCTCCCGATACAACTACGGGTTTGCCGATCGAAACAACACATACAAAGTACTCACACGAAGGCGAGCCTAGAGAATACAACATTCCACAAATTTTACATCACAGGGTTCAACATAAATTTATTATTACAGACCAAGTTCGAATTTGTAAAACAAAGTACTTTAGAGTTTAAAAGTAAATGAGTTCTTCAGAGTTCATTTGATATGGTAGGGGCTGATCTCGATCTTTCGATGAGAGGAGGGGTAACTTCGATTTGGGGTGGAATCGACGTTGGTTGTCCGACTACGACAATCACAGGATGCTGCGCCTTAGCAACAGGTACACCGATTCCAACGTTGGCTGTTCTTGCCGAGCCAAGAACACCCTTGAACCTGCTAGCAATCGAGAACAAGCAAGAACAAGATGAACAAGCAAATAAACTCATGAATCTGAACCAAATGAAACTAGAATCACGAGTTGGGGTCTTGAATCAAGCAAATCGGGTGGTCTAGTCGACACACGCGTTCACTAGGAAGTAGCAGTAGCTAAACTTGCATCTAAACAAAACCCAAGTTCATCCCGGTGGCTGCTACATGTATTTATACATGGGCAACAGCAAGGAGGCGTGGGAGGGTGTAAACCCTAAACTGGAATGGGCCCCTAGTGGGCTGCACGAGATACAAGGATTTCAGCCCAAGACTGGAAGGCCGAACGTCTCTTTGTCAATTCTGCTTGCTCCAGTGGAATTTCGTCATGAGGTTGGATCCATCTGAAAGTAGACTTCAAGATCTTTCCAACGAGTACTCATATGCCTCAAACAACATCCGGAGATGAGATATATCGCCACGTCAATTTGATGTTGCCTGGCTGTACAAACTTGAAGTCTGAACTTGATGTATGATCTTGTGCTTTCTTACTGTGAGATCTTGATGCCCAAACTGATTGGTTGATCCATTAGACTGCTCTCCATCATTCCTAATAATAATAAAATCATCACAATAATTTAGTAGCATCCAATTCTGAGATGAGGGTTTATGGACGGCGAGGAACGAGTTTACCTGATAATTTAGTTCTCGTGCACGGGCTCTTGTCATTGGTCCTTGCTGTGTAGTAGGCGTGGTTGTATCATTGGAAGGGATATCCTCATCATCCTCCCCTTCTTGCATTTGAGTCGTCCTCGACTCAAGTTCATCTTCCTCGCCCAAATATGGTTTCAAATCTGCAATGTTAAATGTGGGGCTGACCCCGAAATCTGCAGGCAACTCAAGTTTGTATGCATTATCATTGATCTTAGCTACAACTTTAAAAGGACCATCAGCTCTTGAAAGCAACTTTGACTTTCTCAAATTAGGAAACCGATCCTTTCTCAAGTGCAGCCAAACCAAATCACCCGATTCGAAAGTAACATGCTTCTTTCCCAAGCTACCAGCAAGTTTATATTTAGCATTCATGTTTTCTATGTTCTTTTTTGTGGTCTCACACATTTTTAACATCAACTCAGCACGTTGTTTAGCATCAAAATTCAATCTCTCAGAAGTTGGTAAAGGCAGCAAGTCAATAGGGGCACGAGGCACAAAACCATAAACAATCTCAAAAGGGCTCTTTTTAGTTGTGGAGTGTTGTGAACGATTGTAAGCAAACTCAACATGAGGCAAACAGTCTTCCCATATTTTTATGTTCTTTTTCAAAACTGCCCTAAGCATGGTAGATAAAGTTCTATTCACAACCTCAGTTTTTCCATCAGTTTGGGGATGGCAAGTAGTGGAAAATAGCAACTTAGTACCCAATTTAGCCCACAAGGTTCTCCAATAATGACTAAGAAATTTTGCGTCATGATCTGAAATAATTGTGTTTGGCACACCATGTAAACGAACAATCTCATGAAAGAACAAATCAGCAACATGAGTAGCATCATCGGTCTTATGACATGGTATAAAATGTGCCATCTTAGAAAATCTATCCACAACCACAAAGACACTATCCCTCCCCTTCTTTGTTCTAGGTAGTCCTAAAACAAAGTCCATAGAAATATTCTCCCATGGTGCATTAGGGACAGGTAGAGGCATGTACAAACCGTGAGGATTAAGGCGTGACTTAGCTTTTTGGCATGTTGTGCAGTGAGCAATGAATCTCTCCACATCCCTCCGCATTTTGGGCCAAAAGAAATGATCAGCAAGGACGTTTTCCGTCTTCTTCGCACCAAAGTGTCCCATCAGCCCTCCTCCATGCGCTTCCTACAACAATAACATACGCACAGAGCTAGCTGGAATGCATAGCTTGTTAGCTCGAAATACAAACCCGTCACTGAGGACGAATTTGTTCCATGTTTTTCCCTCCTTGCAATTCAGCAACACATCTTTAAAATCACCATCATGGCCATATTGCTCTTTTATTGTTCCCAAGCCAAAAATTTTGAAATCAAGTTGTGAAAGCATGGTATAACGCCTAGACAAAGAATCAACAATTACATTTTCCTTACCTTTCTTGTGTTTGATGACATAAGGAAAAAGACTCAATAAATTCAACCCAGCGAGCATGCCTACGGTTCAGTTTTGCTTGACTTCGAATATGCTTCAATGATTCATGATCAGAATGTATAATGAATTCTTTGGGCCATAAATAATGCTGCCATGTTTCTAAAGTCCGAACTAGAGCAAGCAATTCTTTATCATAAGTAGAATAGTTCAAACTAGGCCCACTCAACTTCTCGCTGAAATATGCTACCGGTTTTCCCTCTTGTAACAAAACACCTCCCAAACCAATTCCACTAGCATCACATTCAAGCTCAAAAGTTTTAGTGAAATCAGGGAGTTGGAGCAAAGGGGAATGGGTTAACTTATCTTTCAATGTGTCAAAAGCACTCTTGTGTGCTGCAGTCCAAGTGAATGTAATGCCCTTTTTGGTGAGTTCGTGCAATGGGGCTGTAATGGTGCTGAAATCCATCACAAAACGGCGATAGAATCCAGCAAGCCCGAGAAAGCATCTCACTTGTGTGACCGTTGTGGGAACCGGCCAGCTATGTATTGCTTCAATCTTGGCTTGATCAACTTCAATTCCCTGTGGGGTCACAACATAGCCAAGAAAAGAGACTCGATCTGTGCAAAAGGTGCACTTCTCAAGGTTACCAAACAAACATGCATCACGTAGAGCATTAAAAATATCACGCAAATGATCAAGATGTTCCTCAAGTGATCTGCTGTATATCAAGATGTCATCAAAATATACCACAACAAATTTGCCAATGAAAGCGCATAAAACTTCATTCATTAATCTCATGAAAGTGCTGGGTGCATTAGTGAGACCAAAAGGCATAACTAACCACTCGTATAGGCCGAATTTAGTTTTGAACGCTGTTTTCCATTCATCCCCTAACTTCATGCGAATGTGGTGGTAACTACTACGCAAATCAATTTTTGAGAACACAATTGAGCCACTTAATTCATCAAGCATATCATCTAGCCTAGGAATAGGATGACGATATCTGATTGTAATGTTATTAATCGCTCGGCAATCTACACACATGCGCCAAGATCCATCTTTCTTAGGAACCAAAAGAACAGGAACAGCGCAGGGGCTAAGAGACTCACGCACATAACCTTTATCGAGCAATTCTTGCACTTGGTGCTGAATCTCTTTAGTTTCCTCGGGGTTGGTCCTGTATGGCGCACGGTTGGGCAATGAGGCTCCGGGAATAAGGTCAATCTGGTGCTCAATTCCACGGGTTGGTGGCAGCCCCGGTGGCACCTCCTTTGGAAAAATGTCCGCATACTCCTGCAAAAGGTTAGTAACTGCAAGAGGCAAAGAAGAAGGTATCTCCTCAAGTGAAAACAAAGTTTGTTTGCAAATCAAAGCATAGCAAACAGCAATATTAGCATCAATCTCATCCAAATCAGATTTGGTTGCAATGGAACATGACCCTTTCAGCTTGATCTCATTTTTATTATTGTGGGCAGATTTGGTGTTCTTCTTTTTGTGCTTTTCAAGTTCATTTGCTACAATCTGATTTTCACTCTTAGCATGTTCCTGATTCTTTACTTTACTAGCTCTAGCAAGTTCATTTATCCAAATAGCTTCAAGAGACATTGGGTGCAAAACAAGTTTCTTGTCATTATGCATAAAAGAGTATTGATTTGTTTTACCATGATGCAAGGAATCAATGTCAAACTGCCATGGTCTTCCGAGCAACATAGAGCATGCTTGCATGGGTACAACATCGCAGTAAATAGAATCATGATAAGAACCAATAGCAAAACTAACTCTCACCAATCGTGTTACCTTCACCTTACCGCTACTGTTCAGCCATTGAATGTAGTAAGGTTGTGGATGTGGCTGGGTGCACAATGCCAGATTCTCCACTATTTTAGCACTTGCCAAGTTGTTGCGGCTCCCTCCATCAATGATGACTCAGCAAGAACGCTCCTTGATCACACACTTGGTTTGAAACAAAGTGTGGCGCTGATTTTGTTCAGCCTGCTCCATTTATGCACTCAACACTCGCTGCACCACGAGGCTCTCATAGTGTTCAGCATGTTCCGTTCCAATGTGCTCCTCATTTTTGTTGTGCTTCTCATCTTCGCCTAGATTGTTAGCTGCAAGCAAAGCATATGTTTTTTCATCTAAATCACTAGCAGAGGAATACTCACCATCAGAACACACAACTAGCATGCGTGCGCTTAGGCAGTCCTTGCGCACATGACCGAAACCTTTGCAGCGGAGGCATTGAATGTCTCTCGTTCGCCCTGAAGATGCAATTGAGGATGAACTCTTGGTTGGTGCAGCAGCTGCCCCCTTTGTTGGTTCGGGAGGGCATGGTGAGGAGTTTGTTGTCGAAGGTCGTGGTTTGCTGCTTGATGAAGATGGGGTAGCAGCTCGGTACAGTTGGCCAGCGGGGTTGGATGGCGTCCAAGAGGTAGCACGACCTGCAGACATGTTAGTTCTCGTGCTAGCTCTCCGTCCTTGTACTTTCCTTTCAGCTTTACACGCAAGATGAAATAAACGAGTGATCGAATTGTATTTTTGTAAGACAAAATATCCTGAATTTCCCGATTCAGCCCACCCATAAACCTAGCCATAGCTGCATCCTCATTTTCTACCAAACTACAACGAAGCATCCCTGTTTGCAACTCTTGATAGTACTCTTCTACAGATTTGTTTCCCTATCTCAAAAGCTGAAGCTTATGCAAAAGATCATGTGCATGATAAGAGGGAACAAATCTAGCTCTCATAACTCTTTCATAGCATCCCAAGTTTGTGGAGTGTTGTTTGGGTGGCTGCGCACATATTCGCTCCACCAAATAGAAGCAAAATTAGTAAACTCACTAGTAGCAGCCCTAACACATTTGTTTTCAGGAAAATCATGACATGCAAATTTTTGATCAACAGCTAGCTCCCAAGTAAGATATGCATTGGGGTCATATTTTCCATCAAAAGAGGGCATGCTAAATTTAATCTTCTCTAAAGAATCATCATTGTCGCGTACCTCACGTCGTGGTTGACGAGCACGTCCACCATGTCAACGGCAGCGCTGCTGCTGGTTATGTTGGTCATTTACCTCCCCATCAAGCTCTGTGTCAGCTGAATATTCTTCCTCATCTTGCCCAGCAATGCTACCCTCGGTGGTGTTGTTGCGCCGTCCCGTACCATCACGACCCTCCTGGTCCATCCTATCCAAACGCTCCAAAATACCTACAAGAGAGGTGTTAAGAGCCCCAAGCGTGTTCTCCATTGAGGTCAGCTTAGTGTTGGTGTCGATCTGCGTGGTCTCCAATTGGCCAAGGCGTTCGTTGGTAACTCGAACATCCTCGTCAAGGTGTTCAGCATGCACCCTCACTTGGCGTTCAAAGTGTTGAATGATGCCCCTTGTTCGAGGTGAAGGAGCTCGTCCATCATCCTCATTTCCTGCCATGGTTAGCTTAGCAGCAATGTCCTACCACTAGTGGAACTAGGTGGCAGCAAATTCCATTCTCTCAATCTTGTGCCATCAAGTTCTTACATGTTCTTACCACGCTAGGAAGTTGGTGTTGGCAGCCAGCAAGAACAGCACAAAATGTTACACAAGCACAGCTAGAACCACGTTAGCCAAAGCAAGTTGAATAAGCATTCATTGATGGTTCTGTGCTGGTCCTAGGGCTAAATCAAGCAAGAGACGTGAGCCTGAACACAAGCGTTGTCACACACCAAAGCAGCAAAGGAATGTAAGGAAACAACAACTTTCCAGCCTTCTCCTTTTTTTTTTTTGCTCTTTTTTATTTTTTGTTTTTCTTTCTTTTTCCTTTCCTCTTTTTTTTCAAGGGCTGAAACTCTTTTATTCAGTATCACAACAACCTTAATAAAGGAAATACTGCACACAGCTCTTTAAAGATCAGATTGATATCTAAAGTTTCAGACAGCAGATCGCAACTCTCCAGTGCAATTGCGATGTGCTCAAAGTGAATTTATGAATATGGTTAGATCCGTGGAAAGATCAAAAGACAAGCTTTCCAGATTGTGTTTAAAATCTTGAATCGGACATCAAACACCAAATATAGGACTGTTTTCTTCCAGTGCTCAATTTGGGGAACATGGATTCGTGGTGGCAGAATGGCAGCGGGAATATGAATGGTTCTAGTGGATTTCGTGGTGACTGAAAACGTGACCAGAACTTAAAACTCTAAAGATTAAACCACTAAGAACCAGCAACTAGTCCAAACAATGTAACTGAAAACTCAACAAGCAAAGAACTAAGCAGATCAGCAAAGGCTCAACTTGTTTTGGGAATTTCGAATCAGACCTGTTTTTGGGGTTTTCTAGATTGTAGGTAAAGTGTGGGTAAAATCTCTCACCGAAACAACCTTGCTCTGATACCACTTGATATGGCAGGGGCTGATCCCGCTCTTTCGATGAGAGGAGGGGTAACTTCGATTTGGGGTGGAATCGACATTGGTTGTCCGACTACGGCAATCACAGGATGCTGCGCCTTAGCAACAGGTAGACCGATTCCGACGTTGGCTGTTCTTGTCGAGCCAAGAACACCCTTGAACCTGCTAGCAATCGAAAACAAGCAAGAACAAGATGAACAAGCAAATAAACTCACAAATCTGAACCAAATGAAACCAGAATCACGAGTTGGGGTCTTGAATCAAGCAAATCGGGTGGTCTAGTCGATACACGCGTTCACTAGGAAGTAGCAGTAGCTAAACTTGCATCTAAACAAAACCCAAGTTCATCCCGGTGGCTCCTACATGTATTTATGCATGGGTAATAGCAAGGAGGCGTGGGAGGGTGTAAACCCTAAACTGGAATGGGCCCCTAGTGGGCTGCACGAGATACAAGGGTTTCAGCCCAAGACTGGAAGGCCGAACGTCTCTTTGTCAATTCTGCTCGCTCCGGTGGAATTTTTTCATGAGGTTGGATCCATCTGAAAGTAGACTTCAAGATCTTTCCAACGAGTAATCATATGCCTCAAACAACATCCGGAGATGAAATATATCGCCACGTCAATTTGATGTTGCCTGGCTGTACGAACTTGAAGTCTGAACTTGATGTCCGATCTTGTGCTTTCTTATTGTGAGATCTTGATGCCCAAACTGATTGGTTGATCCATTAGACTCCTCTCCATCATTCCTAATAATAATAAAATAATCACAATAGTTTAGTAGCATCCAATTCTGAGATGAGGGTTTATGGACGGCGAGGAACGAGTTTACCTGATAATTTAGTTCTCGTGCACGGGCTCTTGTCATTGGTCCTTGCTATGTAGTAGGCGTGGTTGTATCATTGGAAGGGATGTCCTCATCATCATTGCAGCGGAAAAACAACGATAAACTACTACTCGACGATACATGATGTCTCAATGAAGCTCATACGAGACATCACTCGACATTATCATCATTGGCTGGGGATGCTTCCCATTCCACCGACTAACCAGGACGAAGAGTACACGGCCAAGTCAAACTAGCAACCATGTCCTCAAAAGTATCACCTCAAAAAAAGCCACAAGCAAGGCTGAGTATACTAATACTCAGCAAGGCTTACCCGACTAGTGGAATATACTTAGCCGACTCCTAGATATGCAAGGCTTTTGGCTTGAAGGGTTTGTTTTCCCGAAAAACATCTACAAGTAAGTCCTTACTTTCAAATTATAGCTCCAAGTTCTAGTTTTCTTAACTATTCTAGGTAAGCAACTATCCCATATCATACATGGTGAAAGAATTAATTTGCATCCAACAAGATATCATTGTTCCTCTTCTTACTCTATGTGGTAAAAGGGTCAAGCAGTTTCAATACCGCGAGAAATGGACGATTCGAATCGAATTCCTTAACCTTGCAAGACAAACCTAAACACACGCACGTGAGTACTCCTAGAGTCCACACGCACAACTTTTCTCTTTTCTTTCCGAGTTGTGGATCGAGGCCGCCCTCCGAGAGTACAAGAGCTCCACGCCACGGTACGGCACCGGGTCGTGACCACTCATGCACTCGCCATATGCACATGGGACCGAAGTTCGAGGGGTGAGCGTGTTGTCCACTTGCCGGGCCGATCAGTTACTCAGCTTACCGATTACCATATTCTCAGCATGTGGTTAGTACGTTCAAAGACATAACCACCACTAGCACACACTACGGCCTTAGAATTTTTTACTAAACAGACGGGGCCTTATTCATCAACATGAACATCGCACCATAGCCCCATCCGTGGACCTTATGATTGCAGCAGGTAGTAAACATTCAACTCCTATATTCTCGCGAGTGACATGAAATCACTCGACTTCTACCGGAGTCCTATTACCATAGCATTCTATCGAACCTTACATATAGTGTTCAGAGCATGGGTACCTAGGATCATGCAACTAAGTTTTCATTCAACTCCCATAAACTTAATGCACAAGTAGATAGAAACATAAGTTGCATATAAATTGAAAGTAGGGGGATTCATGCTCCGGGGCTTGCCTTTTTGAGAAAAGCTAGCCTTGGGCTCTTCCGAACTTTGGTTCGGGTCTTCGACCACTTCAGTTTGGTTAACTTGTGCTTTGTGCTCCTCACTCTCGGACTCGGGCACCAGCTCGTACGTTTCGTCAGCGAGAGTAGTGGATTCTACATGAATGCACAAGTATGAGTTCACAAGTATGAGTTGCAGTATGGTATATGACATTTATTTTCTTCACGATAAAGTTGCAGTCTACAAAACATAGATTTTGTTGTAAAGTTACTTATTTAAGATTTCTTGGGCAATCGTTAATAGAGTACATCTTAAACTACTCAACTTCATTCAACAAGAAGGGGTTGTGTTATATTGGAAACTTTATTTTCTAAGCACAAGCATGGATTAAACACAACTACTGATCTAATTAACTTTTGGTGATGACACTTTTATGCAGAGTACAACATGTAGAGACAAAAGCACTGTAAAATTTTAGATATTTTTATGCAGCAGATTAAACATGAAAAATGTAATGAACAACTACTGATAGAACATAGTTATTTTTATATAGAACAAACCATGCAAGGATTGATGCTACAAGTTTTACAGGGTGTTAATACATCCATGTATGTGTTACTGTAAATTTTTCAGATTTTATTGTGCATCATACAGAGCATAACAATTAAGACAAGATACACCTACTTTAACAAAAATCTATTTCTACATGAGGCTCTACAGGGTTTCTGTGCATCAAACTTTTTATACACCATGAGCTACTCTAAAGCGTCCCCTAGTAAAATGATTAACATTTTCGAAGCATAAGAGCTAATTACTTTGATTTAATGCATTTCTTCACAACAAAAATTATATAAGTAAGTTACAGAAAGGTAAAAAGTCCTAAACTTTTCCTGTGGCATCTAGGTATCAAAGTAACAGAACAGTAAAAGTATCAGAGCATGAATCATAATAGAACAGAAGAAAAAACTAATTCTATCATTTCATGGCATATAACAACATCTACCAAGAAGTTTATCTAGAGATGGGTTCTGGTCCTGAACATTTTACACTGGCCTACACATCAAGAAACTAACCTATTGCCCAGAAATTAGGTTCAGCATTGGTATACAACAGTGGGTACATTTAAAAGTGATTAAACCTTCCATTTAATCTAGAGCAAAAAAATATTAAGCAACTGAGAATGTGCATGTAACAAAAGTTGTAGATTTTCTTCTAAAGATTACAGAACAGTTGAGTTTGCATTCTTCTGAATTTTCTATGATTTGTTAGGCATTTTCAAAGTTCGCAGTTTTGAATCTATGATCTACTTTCAGTTTTACGCCCAGGTGCCTGGATTCTTTCGCCCAGACCCCTAAAATAATTTTTGTTCTTGCAATGTGACCCCTGGCGGCCGGCCGGCGAGCTTGAGCTCGATTCCGGCGAGGGGAGGGGCCGGCGGTGAGGGGAAAAAGGGGGAGGAGCGAGAGGGAAGTGAGGTCTACCTCGCGGTGGCCTTGTTCGGGGCGGAGGTGGCCGGAGGCGGCATGCCAACTGCGGACAGGGGGCGACGGCGGTGTGGGTGGCGCCGGCGGCGCTCCGGCGGCCGGGATGGTTGGGTGAGAGGCCGGTGAGCTTTAGGAGAGGGAGGGCGAGCTAGCTAGGGGGTGGGTTCGGGTAGTGGGAGGCCGGTGGATGGGGTCCCACAGGCGGGTGGCGCTCGGCGCCGCTAATGGCAGCGGCGGGTAGCTTGGGCGCGCGAGGAGGGGCTCGGCCTCGCCTTTTAAATGCTGCAGGAGGGAAGGAGAGGGCTGGGGCGAGGCTGGTGAGGGTCGGCATGGCCCGGGCTCGCCATTAGGCGCGGTGGGCGGTGGTAGCGCCTGCGCGGCGTGCGGCTGGCAAGAGCGGTCGATTGGGCGCGGGGGATTATGCGTTGGAGAGGGGGGGATCGTGCGGCACGCGATTGGGCGAGTAGGGGCGGCGTGGCCTCACCGGAGGGGCAAGCCAGCCATTGGCTTGGCGCAGCACGGGCGGCAGTAATCGCCGACCACCTGGCGCCGGGGCTCAGCCATGGTCAGGTGCAGCGGAGGGGCTGAGAGGAGAATAAAAGAAAGGCTAGGGGCTGGATTGTAAAACTATATTTTTCTCGCATTTTTGTGTTGCAACTCAAAATTCTCTGAACACGAAAGTTTTTCAAAAAAAAGTTCTACAAGTTTTGTTTCAGGCTAAAGTTCATTTGAGTTGTAGTTCAAAAGTTATTTCAAAAACTCAAAATGCTTGATTCGGATGGCACGTCATTTCATGGGCTTCAACTAGACTTTTGTTTATCATGTCACTAATGATGTGCCTATTCAATTTCGGAGTCATATTTGCATCGATGTGAAAGTTACTTAATTTGTTTGATTAAAGTACATGTACTCATTCACATATACACATACTTTCAATATAAATGCAAAACCAAATTATGATACATTTCTTTTAAACTTTTCTTAGTTATTTATGCATATTGTTATGCTAATGAGACTTGTTTAGCAAATTAAACACCTGAGGTGTCACACCTGCCCTTGCAATTGCCCCCTGGAAGTTGTTGATGAAGACGCTCGGTAGTTGCTCCCAGGAGTCGATGGAGTTCTTCGTGAGGCTCTCCAGCCACGTGAGTGGGGTGGTTTCCAGGGCCATCGGGAAGTAGACGACCTTGGTAGTGTTGGTGCCACCTGAGACTTCAATGGCGGTGGAGTAGCATCGGACCCACTGCTGAGGAGATTGCTTATCGTCGTACTTGGTGATGCCGACTGGTTTGAATCCCTCCGGGTACTTGTAGTTGTCGAAGCGGGAGGAAAAGGCAGGAAAGGGATCATTGTCATCCCGTGCAGTGTTTCCCTAGGCTCCAGCGCATTCCCTCCTCCGGTTCTCGATGATGGAGCGAGCGTCGCGCCCGACGTTGATTTTGTCGCAGAGGTCGCCCGTTGGCAGCATCTCGAGTTCCGATCGGCGGTAGTTGCCAACAGACCCCTCTGGATGGTTTACCTAGATTGCCGGGCGGCTTCCCTGAGGAGCTGCAGGGCGGCTTCTTTGCGGACCATCTCCGCGGCTTCAGTTTTGGTTGTTGGAGGGAGTAGCTTGTCGCCTGGGGTGACCACCGGGTGCTCTGCTGGCTTGGCTATCGTCGGCTCCCTCGGTTCCCCCACGTGAGAGAGATGGCATGGGGTGTTGCTGGTTGATCTAGAGCAGTGCTCGTTGTGCCATGCAAAGGGCTGTCTGGACTAGGGGATCAGCGTTGCCAGTGAGTACTCCCGTTATTTGTTGACATTTCTTAACGTTTACAGAAAGAATCCGCAAGCGCACGGATAGACCACTGTAGCATTTCACCCGGTGAGTATTCGGGTATGATTATTTATATTTTCCCAAAGGAGAGCATGATGTAAAAGAGCTTACTTAGAACATAATCAAGACCATGTAAGCCATAGACTATAACAAAAACAGGGGTAAGTCAACATAAATGATATGAATACAGTAATGTGACACACACACTGGGCTAACTTAGGATAAAGAATAAACAAATAAACCTACGGGTTAGTGGGAGCATAGGCATACAACAAGTCCTAATAGTATCTATTCATACAAGCAAAGGTTACACACTAAACATGCTTAGAACTACACGTGCCGGGAAAATAGGGACAACAAGGAGAATGTCTCATCCCGGAGTACATCCAGGACGTTACAACAAGGAGAACTCCTACCACGAACCCGAATGTGGGGGGGCTTTCAATAACCATGACGAGACGTCATGGTGGACCAACAGAGCTGTCACCTTCTGCAGTCTACCCCTGCAATACCGTGGGGCACGGGAATATTCGAAGGATCCCGCATACCTGAGCAACACGCTCATGTATGAGGTCACTACCTTAGCATCCCCGGGTTTCCCACCCTTCGGATGGACAAGTAAAACACTAAGGCAAGCCCGAAGGCACGACGAACCGTTATCCTTACCCAGATCATCTGGCCTAAGCATATAGAGAGTATAACTAATGAAACAACAAGCTAAGACATGACACATTACCAGGATAGCATAACAGGCATAAGCATGATAGACTATCAAGATAACATAACAACCAAAGCTCAGCTCTATATTATGAATAAGATACTGATAGGTTGAATACAAAGCCATACCAAGGACCGAGGATTGCTCTCCGATCCTGAGGACGACTGGATTCGCTATGAGAAGATTTTAGCCTAGCTCCACTACCCTAAGGATTACAAGTCACAAGTGAGAGTAGAGAGAATGGCTCCAAGTGGTGGTGTGTTGAAATGAGTGTGAGGGCCTAGGATACTTTGGGTTAGAAAATGCTTTATAAAAAGTTTCATACTCAGAAACCTTGTAAAACATCCTGTAGAAATTAATCTTTATTAAAATAGGTGTATATTGTCCTATTTATTATGCTCTGTATCGTGCACACTAAACTCTAAAAAATTTACAGTAATACATATATGGATGGACTAACACCCTGTAAAAGTTTCAGCATCAATACTTGCATGGTTTGTTCTGCATAAAAATAACTAGGATCTAGCAGTGGTTGTGTATTACATTTTTCATGATTATTCTGCTGCATAAAAATGTCTGAAATTTTTACAGTGTTTTTGAATCTGCATAATGTGCTCTAAATAAAAATGTCATCACCAGAAGTTACCCAGACCAGTGTTTATGCTTAATCCATGCTTGTACTTCGAAAATTAAGTTTCTAAATAACCACAACACCCTTCTTGTTTAATGAAGTTAAGTAAATTACGTTGTAATCTATTAATGATTGCCCAAGAAAATCATAACTAAGTAACTAACCATGTCTATATTTTTTGGACTGCAACTTTATTGTGAAGGAAAATAATCATCATATACCATCACTACAACTTACACTTGTGCATTCATATAGAATCGACTACTCTCGCTGACGGAACGTACGAGCTGGTGCCCGAGTCCAAGAGTGAGCAGCGTGAAGCTCAAGTGAATCTAACTGAAGTTTTCGAAGACCCGAACCCGAGTTCGGAAGAGCCCAAGGCTAGCTTTGCTCAGGAAGGCAAGCCCTGGAGCATGAACCCTATTTTTTTAAATTATGCAACTTATTACTCTATTTTACTTGTGCATTAAGTTTATAGGAGTTGAATAAAAACTTAGTTGCATGATCCTAGGTACCCATGCTCTGAACACTAGATGTAAGTTTCGATACAATGCTATGCTAATAGGATCCAGTAAAAGTCGAGTGATTTCCTGTCACTCGCGAGAATATAGGAGTTGAATGTTTACTACATGCTGCAATCATAAGGTCGACGGACCGGGCTATGGTGCGATATTCATGTTGATATTTGAGGCCCCGTCTGTTTAGTGAAAAATGCTAAGGCCGCGGTGTGTGGTAGTGGTGGTTAAGTCTTTGAACATACTAACCACGTGCCGAGAATATGGTAATCGGTAAGCTTAAGTACCTGATCGGCCCGACAAGTGGACGGCATCCTCACCCCTCGAACTTCGGTCCCATGTGCATATGGCGAGTGCACGAGTGGTCACGACTCGGCGCCGTATCGTGGCGTGGAGCTCTAACTCTCGGAGGGTGGCCCCGATCCACAACCCGGAAAGAAAGGGGAAAAAGTTGCACGTGTGACTCTGGGAGTAACCACGTGACGTGTGTTTAGGTCTGCCTTGCAAGGTTAAGAAATTCGATTCGAATCGTCCGTTTCTCGCGGTATTGAGACTGCTTGACCCTTTTACCACATAGAGTAAGAAATGGAACACATGTTGAATAATCTTGTTGGATGCAAATTAAATCTTTCACCATGTATATTTTTGGATAGTTGCTTACCTAGAATGGTTAAAGAAAACTAGAACTTGGAGCTAAAATTTGAAAGTAAGGACCTACTTGTATATGCTTTTCGGCAAAACAAACTCTTCAAGACAAAAGCCTTGCATGTCTAGGAGTCTGCTAAGTATATCACACTAGTCGGGTAAGCCTTGCTGAGTATTAGTATACTCAGCCTTGCTTGTGGCTTGTTTTCAGGTGAGACTTTCGAGGATATGATCGCTAGTTTGACTTGGCCGTGTACTCTTCCTCCTGGTTGCTCGGTGGAATGGGATGCGTCCCCAGCCAATGATGATAATGCCGAGTGATGTCTCGTACAAGCTTCATCGAGACTTCATGTATCGTCGAGTAGTTTATCGTTGTTTTTCCGCTGCAATGAACTCTGAAGAACTCGTTTACTTTTAAACTCTGAAGTACTTGTTTTACGAATTCGAACTTGGTCTGTAATACTAAGTTTATGTGGAACTCTGTAATGTAAAAGTTGTGGAATGTTGTATTCTCTGGGCTCACCTTCGTGTGAGTACTTTGTATGTGTTGTTTCAATCGGCAAACCCATTGTTGTATCGGGAGGTTACCCGATAGACCAATGGATTACTCCGTTTGAAGTGCGAGTTAGCCCTGATTGCCCTCGTGGTGATGGTTAACGCACTTGAGCCGGATTAATTCAGGTGGTTCTGCCACACTTTCGAATGCCAGTTCTTGGATGAAACCAACGACACTGGAACAAAACTAATTTGAGTTGATCTGAACCCTCAAAAGTGAGTTCTATAATATCCTCAATAACACCATAGTAATCCGTACTGCTATCATCTTCCGTGCAAGAGAGGAATACACCCGTGTTAGTAGTAGTTAGATTTGGCCTTGAATTTTCATATTTCTCTGAACGGAACCTAAAATTAATGACATCATATCCAGTTAAGACGTTCACTCGAGTCCGACAGCCATGTGATATTTGAGCCAAATCCTTGCTGATTCCCACTTTGTTTATACACTACAGATTCAAAACATACACATTAGGACCTGTTCAGAAGTATAACCAATGTATATTACTTTTGCTAATAAGTACTTACCAATGATCTGAACCACTCGAATAAGTTCGGCCACCCTCTACCATGTAACAACCCTGATAAATTACATTTCTAAAGCAATGTCATTAGCCCAACCCTATGCTTAACCAACTAATAAAAGGGTGAAAAGAATTAGAACAAGTTAAGTTGAAATTCAAATTGAAATTGGGCACATATGAATACCTTTGAATTTTTAAATTAACTTTCAAACCACAAGCCAAATGAGGTGTTGCCTGAAACCAAACTTGTAGAACTTTTTATTCTGAACAACTTTCATGTTCAAAAGTTTTTGAAATTCAAATTAGAAAGTGGAGAAAACATCCTGTTTGCAACCAGCCCCTTGGAACTTTTCAAATCTTGCAAATAGACCATTCTTCCCCCTCCTCTCTCTCCCCTCCCCGCCCGACACGCCGGCCAGGTGGCCGGCGATGCCTGACCGGCGCTAGCCGCCAAGCCAGTGGCCGCCGGCCCTCGCCCCCAAGCGCGGCTTTGCCCCCCCTCCCTGCAGCGCTGCCCAGTCCGAGCTCACCACGCGCGCCACGCCGGTCGTGCCTCTGCTCGCCGCCCGCCGCACCCAACGGCTGCGCCGCGCCGTGCCGCCCCGCCCGCCGCGACCCGCCCATCGCTGAGCTCGCCTCCCACCCGAGCCGCCGCCGCAGCTGTCCCCCAACCCCCGTGCCGCGCTATCTTCCACTCCGTCACGCAAGATTTTTGGCCGCCAGTCACGCGCCTCCGCCCTCCGCACGCCGCGCCGGTGAACCGAGCCGCCCACCGCGGCCAACCCCGCGCCATTACCGTGCCTCCACCCCCGCGCGTCGCCCGGCACCCCTCCCTCCCTCCTGCCCCTATAAAAGGCGCTCTAGGCCGCCCGCGCGAGCCACCAGTAAGCACAGCACTCGCCGCCGCCATTGTTGCCGCCGAAGCTCCACCGCCGTGGACAGCCTTCCACAGCCGCCCCCTGCCCAAATTGAAGTTCCAGCCACCACCACATCATCCCACCGGAGCTCACCGACCCGCTCAACGCCGCCTAGGACCGCCGGAGCACCGCCGCCCGCGCTGTCGCCGCCGCCGCCGCCCCTGGTCACCGCGGACAGCTCGACTCCGACCTCCTCCGCCCAAGCCAAGTACCGGAGCAGCTTCCCCACGCGCCACTGAAGCTCCCCGTCCAGACCAGACTGCCCCAAGCCCGCTGGAGCACCGCCGTCGACGCGTACCACCGCCGCCGCCCCTGCTCCAACGCCGACGAGCTACTCCCGGCCGTCCTCCACCCGACCAAGACCCCCACGAGGTAGCCCTCGCACCCCTGGTCCTTCCCCGGCCCTCACCCCTCGCCGCCGGCGAGCCCCTCGCCGGAATTTTGGCCGGCCACCGCACCCGAGCCGCCTAAGGACCCAATTGCATCGATTGAATTCTTTAGAAGGTTCTGCCCGTAAGATTTCAAGGACCCAGATGTAAGAGAAAGATTCAAACCTAGATTCAAAATCAGTGAACTTGTAAAATTCGTATAAAATCGTAGAAAATTCAGAAAAATGCAAACTCAACTGCTCTGGAGACCTTAGGTTAAGCTTCACAACTTTTGTTACATGCATCACCTTAGATTCTAGCTAAATCATGCTTTAAATAAAATGGAAAGATTAATGGCTTTTATTCATAGACTTGTCTTGAGACAAGTGCTGGCCCAGAAAAATTTATAGTGAGGAAATTACCTGATAAATAGGCCACCCTAAAAAGATCAAGCTCAGAATCTACTTCTAGATATACTTCTTGCTAAGTTTAGTTTCATGCCATGTTTGGCTAAATATTTTTATCTCTATTTTTATATTGTGATTCACCTAATGAAACTTTTTGTGTACTGGTGTAATGATACCTAGATGCCACAGAAAAATTTAAAGACTTTTTATCTCACAGGAACCTATTTATTTGATTTATGTGCTAATAACATACATTAAATCAAGCAAATAGTATCTTAGCTTGGAAAATTCTCATATTTTTACTAGAAGATACTCAGTGGTAGAGGATTCAGTGTAAAAAGTTTCATGGACAAAAACCCTGTGCAGGATCCTGTAAAAATAAATACTTGAATAACCTAGGTGAGTAATGTCATTTTTACCATGCTCTGAAAACTGCATAATAAATCCTACAAAAATTACATTAGCTCCTGCATGATTAAATGAAAGCCCTGCAAAAATCTTAGACTCCGTTTTTGCACCATTTGTTCTATACAAAAAGAACAAGAATCTAGCAGCCACCATGTGTTATATTTTTCATAATTAATCTGCTGCATGAAATTGTCTGAAAATTTTACAGTAAGCTTATCTTTCTCTGATGTGCCTAGATCCAAGATTTCATGACCAGAAACTACTCGCTGTAGTAGTTACACTTAAATCATGTTTCCATGAGGAACATAAGTTCCCATGAACACTCACCCCACCTTGCTTAACGAAGTCACTCTTTGTACTATTCTACTCTATTAACAATTGCCCACGAATGATAAAGTAACTCACTTCACAACAAACTCGTGTTTTACAAACTGCAACTTTATCGTGAAGAAAATCATGTCGTTTACCATCACCACTACTTAAACTTGTGCATTCATGTAGAAATGACTACTCTCGCCGACGGAACTTACGAGCTGGTGCCCGAGTCCGAGAGTGAGCAGCGAGAAGCCCAGGCGAATTTAACTGAAGCAGTTGAAGACCCGGGTCAACGTCCAGACGATCCCCGGACTAACTTTTCGCAAGAAGGCAAGCCCCGGAGCATAACCCATTGCCTTTCCTAAATAATGCAACTCACTACTCTTTTGCTTGTGCATTAAGTTTATAGGAGTTGAATGAAAACCTAGTTGCATGATGTTAGGAACCCATGCTTGAAAACTAGGTGTAAGGTTCGATAGAATGCTGTGCTAATAGGACTCCGGTAAAAGCCGAGTGATTTCCTGTCACTCGCGAGAAAATAGGAGTTGAATGTTTACTACACGCTGCAATCATAAGGACAACGGACGGGCTATGGTACGATGTTTACGATTGAGGCCCGTCTGTTTAGTGAAAAATTTGCTAAGGCCGCAGCGTGTGGTAGTGGTGGTTAAGTCTTTGAACGTACTAACCACATGCCGAGAATATGGTTATCGGTAAGCTTAAGTACCTGATTGGCCCGGCAAGAGGACGGCATCCTACCCTTTGAACTTCGGTTCCATGTGCATATGGCGAGTGCAGAGAGTGGTCACGACCCGGCGCCGAACCGTGGCGTGGGACTCTTGTACTCTCGGAGGGTAGCCCCGATCCACGACCCGGAAAGAAAGGGGAAAAGTTGCACGTGTGACTCTGGGAGTAACCACGTGACGTGTGTTTAGGTTTCCCTTGCAAGGTTAAGAAATTCGATTCGAATCGTCCGTTTCTCACGGCTATTGAGACTGCTTAACCCCCTTTACCCACAGAGTAAGAAGAGGAACAATGATGATGAATGAACTTGTTGGATGAAAATTAATGCTTCACCATGAATGCTATTGGATAGCTGCTTATCTAGAATGGTTAATGAAACTAGAATCTTGAGCTAAAAGTTGAAAGTAAGGACCCGCTCGTAGATGCTTTTCGGCAAAACAAACCCCTGAGCCAAAAAGCCTTGCATGTCTAGAGTCGGTGGAGTAGATTCCACTACACGGGTAAGTCTTGCTGAGTATTAGTATACTCAGCCTTGCTTGTGGCTCGTTTTCAGGTGAGACCTTCGAAGATATGATTGCTAGCTTGACTTGGCCCTGCACTCTTCCCCCTGGTTGGTCGGTGGAATGGGATACGCCCCCGTCCAATGGAGATAATGCCGAGTGATGTCTCGTACGGGCTTCACCGAGACATCCTGTATCGCCGAGTAGCTTTCGTTGTTTTATTTTCCGCTGCAACTTAAACTCTGAAGAACTTATTAGTTATGATCACTGAAGAACTTGGTTTCTAAACTCAAACTTGGTCTGTAATAGTCACTTATGCTAATTTTGTAATATTTGCTGGAATGTGGTATTCTCTGGGCTCATCTTCGCATGAGCATTTGTATGTATGGCATTCGATCCGCTGTACCGTGGTTGTATCGGGAGGTTTTACCCGACAGACCAGTGGATTACTCCGTTTGAAGTGTAAGGTTAACCGAGATTGCCCTAATGGTGATGGTTAATACACTTGAGCCGGATTAATTCAGGTGGTTCTGCCACAGCTGGTATCAGAGCCGTAGCTGGTGCCACAGCTGGTAACAGCGGGCACCAGAGCCGAAATGCATACGCCAGAGAATGCGACAAGCCTTAAAAAAAAATTTATTTTCATAAAACTTGACTAAAAGGATGTGTTGCGAAATACGTTGGTACGCTAAGAATGGTGCCTAGTTCGTAAAGCCCTAAGGGATTATTGGAAAAATTACTAGGTGGCTATCTAACTTATGAAATATTATCAACTGACTTCCAGCACATTACTTTCTGTCAAAACTTACTTTCATGCACAACCGACCTTAAATTCTGTAACGACGCACTCATCGCTAAGGTAAGAAGGTAAGAATCCTCAGCCAACTGAGAGAGCTTGGCCTTCCTGTCGGTGATGCGAACCGAACGCTGCCCTCAAGCAGTGGCTTACTTGAGGTGCTGCCAATATGCCAACTGTTAGTTGAATATATTGGGAGTAGAAGGTTTGGCGCAGGGTATGGCGATCGCTGTTCATACCCTCGTCTCAGGACGGTACCCCCGTGAATACGCTATCTCGATAGCGTATGTTAACGTCGTCTGTACGGCGGAAATTGTACAGATATCGTTTCTATAAGTAAACGGTAATGAATACGGACGTTTTCATGAGTGCTGGCATGAAAGGTTCATGAAATATATATGCTTTGTCAATCTTCTGCAGGTACACTAACCGCGATTACGATAAGTTAACGAACGGTTAGAAAATCTCGACTAGCTATTATAGTGAGAGGCGTATCATGTATGCCACCGAAACTATCTTCGTAAGACCAAAAGTATTTGGCAATTATTTTATTTTGTGAGGACGAATAGGACGTGCATGCATCATGACCATATATCTGAAATTGAAAACGCGTTGTATGAGAGTGGTAAGGTTCTTGCGTATCTAAGCGTGATTTTGCATAAGGACTATCTAGCGAATCTGTCACAAATCTGCCATGACCGAAAAGAGCGATTTATTGATCAGAGAACATGACCTTTTCTGGTAACGTTCGTGTTGAAATAATTGTTCCAAATTTTGTGTTCTACCTCCTGTCTAAATATGAAAAATTTTGGACGTATGGGTAATAGGAAACAACAAAAACCTTGGAATGTCAGATTTCTGTCCAGAATAAGCACTTCTGCCCCTTTAATTTTTAGGCCCCCTTCCTACGGTTTTCTGCAAAAGAGTACAACACAAAACTTGTTCCAAATTTAACCAGGTAGCTGCTGTTAAAATTTGGTAAATTTTGGCTGGGTAGATTTTCCCTGGTGCACGAAACTCTAGCCCTCTGTTCACTGAAAATTCTGGGTAGACAGAGAGGTAAAACCTGGAAAGAAAAACCATCTTAGAAACTTATCTAGGTCTGAAGTTGACTAGCAAAGTGGTGCACAAATACCTTAGGAGTGTTCTGGTGAAATTTGAGAATTTTTGGATAAGAACTGTGGAAGTTATGGTTATTTTTGCACCCTATACAGAATCTGTCCCTGTGTTTTTCACACTTTTTCTTGGTCTCACTCTATTTGATCTTTTGTTCAGATGGCCGAGCCTGTTGCTATGATGGTGGATGAGGATGGACGCGTTCACTCGTAGTGTATCCACTGGGAGGGCTTTCCCTCTATTTTGTGGGATGTTCTGCGCACCGCGGGCTATCTAATTCCCCCACGTTACGCCGGACTGGAGTTTGCAGAGAATGGAGTTACCCAGTGCCGTGTCAACATGACCGTTTTTCCGCACCCGCTACACCCGGAGTGGCCCGCCTTGGAGATTGAGGCTGTTGGTCGCCGTTTGGCCGATACTTGGGAGATTGCAGCCATGAGGGCGCTCACCACTTTTTGTGTGCAGCGTCCCGAGGTTGTCACACTCGCTCCCATTGGTTTGTTTCCTGCTGCCCAGGACAACGACCCCTTTTGGCTCAACAGGGTGCAGCACGCACAGTACTTGGTAGACTTTCACACCCAGGAAACTATCCATACCTCCGTGCGGTGCATGAATGCACTCTACCGACTTCAGACTCTCCAGAGTCAGGCGCTTGAGCAGCTCACTGATCTTGCTCAGGCCTACCACATGACGGCAGAAACCAGGGATGAGCAGATTAAGGAGCTCAGTAAGGATCTTGAGGACAGAGATGCTCAGATTGGCCAACTTGAAGGCCAAATTCAGGAGCAGGACACTCTCATGGGTGAGAGAGATGCCACGATAGCACACTTGGAGGAGCAGCTCCATGATCTGAGCCTTGAGTTGGAGGATGCTAATGAGCACATTCAGTGGCACCATGATCAGAATGACCATCCCCATGAGGAGGACATGGAGGAAGATGAGGAGGAGCCACAGGAAATTGATGGTATTTCAGGAATGGACTTCGAGGGTGAGGTACCACAGGCACCTCAGATGGGAGTTCACTCTCCTACTCACAGCGAGTCGTCCGTCAACGACTTGGATGACTTCTAGATGATGACCTAGACGGACTTTTGCACATACTCCTCGATAGGGTAGCCTAACTTTTGGCAAGTGTTGTAATAGGCTAACTAGGAGTTGAGTAACTCTTTTGTTATGGGTACACCTGAACCATGTGGATACCCTCAGCATGTAAGGAACGGCGATAAACTTGGGTGATTTCGTTGTAAGTTGGTAAACGATGAAATCCACAATCGCTGAAACTTGTCGGAAATTTTATCCATGTCTCCTTACATTTTTGAGCTGTGAGTTGAATACCAAACCTGTCAGGAATTTTGTGATCATGGTCCTCACAGAAATTCAGCATCATTGGACCTCGCTAGTTTGAGTTATAGGCAAAACATCACCTATCGATCTGCTGAAAAACAGCTGAGACAGTAAGGCAAAGGACGAGCCTTTCGACCATCTTAGCTATAGTTCTAGCACCTGAGTTAAATACCAAGGTGGTGCATCCCTAAGTTCTCTAAGTACTGCCAAAGTATGAGATGTTTTGGGTGGACCCACAGCAAGCTATGATTTTTCTCGTAGCGAACAGAAAATTCTACCCATACTTCTAGCTGTGATTTCGGAAGTCTATGACTACACCAATCATTTATGAATCGAGGAAGTAATATGGATCGCGTTGCTAATGGTATCCTTTCACGTTTCAGATGGTTGGATCAACACGTGGCAACCCCGAGGGTTTTGGTGCCGGTGGCAGCAGACCGCGACAATCGCCACCACCCCCGCCCAGTTTGGTGGAAGTGATGGCCGCTCAAACCGAGCTGCTGCGTCAGCTGGTGCAAGGACAGCAACACCACCAGCGGGGTGGGCAAAATGTCCACCACCCCCAAGCTGCAGGATATACGGATTTTCTGGGGACCCAGCCGCCCTTGTTCCATAAGACGGAGGAACCCCTGGACGCAGACGCATGGATTCGCACTATTGAATCCAAGTTCACACTACTTGTGGCCCCATGCTCAGAGGCCAACAAGGCCCGCTTTGCCGCTCAACAGCTTCGCGGTACCGCTCGTCTGTGGTGGGACCACTATTTTGCTATGCTCCCCGCTGATCACATTGTCACCTGGGATGAATTCAAGACTGCGTTCCGCGCACATCATATCCCCGAGGGTCTCATGGAGAGGAAGTTGAGCGAGTTCCTGGCACTTACCCAGGGCACCCGCACCGTGCTGCAGTACGCCCAGGCGTTCAACAATCTAAGCCAGTATGCGGGCTATCACGCTGATACGGATACTAAGAAGCGTGACCGTTTCCGCAGAGGGCTAAGCACCAAGCTCAAGGAGCGTCTGAACCTAGTCAGGGCTGACACCTACAACGAATTGGTCAATATGGCCATTACCCAGGAAGACTGTATCATGGCACACCGGGCAGAGAAGAAGAGAAAGGCACCCGCTGGACCTTCAAGTGCTCAGCCACCAAGGTATCGCATAGTGCAAAATGCCGCACCCACAGCTCCACCTAGGGCCCCTCAGCCAGGAAGATGGATTGCCAGACCCCCACAGCAGCCAGGCATGGTACGACCCCCGATGCCTCCACAGAATGGTCCGAGGCCCACTCTGCAACAGCCTCTTCGACCCAGCCCCGCGAATCGTTGTTTCAAATGCGGGAGTTCCAACCACTTTGCACGAGAATGCCCTCAGTCTGGGCCGCCCAACCAAGGTCAGGGATCCAACCCGAACAACAAGAACAGGGGCAAGAGACAGACCCTGCAGGTCAAGCAAGGACGGATTAACTTCACCGCGCTTGCAGAGCTTCCTGAAGGAGCCCCAGTGATGTCGGGTACATTCTCTATCCATAACAAGCCTGCAGTTATATTGTTTGATTCTGGTGCATCGCATAGTTTCATAAGTGCAAAATTCGGTGCAAAAGTAGGCTTGGATGTTTGTCACACAAAAGAGTCATATATGATATCAACACCGGGTGGTAAAATTGCTTCAAACCAAATGGTCAGACAAGTACCAGTCAAGTTGGGTAGTAAAACCATCGACATAGACCTTGTTCTTTTACCCCTTGACGGCATGGATATTATTTTGGGAATGAACTGGATGACTATGCATGGAGTCACGCTGGACCTTTCTTCCCGAGCCGTTGAGATAAATTCACCTAGTCACGGAGCCACTACCCTTTACCTACCATTCCTAGATTGCACGAATTCCTGTGCTTACAAGATGGAAGGACTTAAGCTAGAGGATATTCCTGTAGTAAACGAGTATGCCGATGTTTTTCCGGATGACTTACCAGGAATGCCACCGGATAGGGATATTGAGTTCATCTTTGAACTACAACCAGGCACTGCACCTATATCCAAAAGACCATATAGGATGCCCCCTAAAGAATTGGCAGAGCTGAAAATTCAACTCCAAGAACTGCTGGACAAAGGTTTCATTGGCCCTAGCGCGTCACCTTGGGGATGTCCAGCCCTATTCGTAAAGAAGAAGGATGACAGTTTGAGGTTATGCGTTGACTACCGACCTCTCAATGCGGTAACTGTTAAAAATAAATACCCACTTCCTCGTATCGATGTACTCTTCGATCAATTAGCTGGAGCCAGAGTCTTCTCAAAGATTGATCTTCGTTCGGGATATCATTAGATCAAGATTCGCCCGTGCGATATTCCTAAGACTGCCTTCTCCACACGATATGGACTATATGAATTCTTGGTCATGTCCTTTGGACTCAAAAATGCCCCTGCCTACTTCATGTATCTCATGAATTCGGTATTCATGCCCGAGCTTGACAAATTCGTCGTAGTGTTCATCGATGACATCCTTATCTATTCCAAGGATGAGGAAGAACATGCCAAGCACCTTCGCACTGTTCTTCAGCGACTCAGAGACCATCAGCTCTATGCTAAGTTTTCTAAGTGTGAATTCTGGTTGGATACTGTAAAGTTCTTGGGTCACACGATCTCCAGCGAAGGCATAGCTGTTGACCCCAGCAAGGTACACGAGGTGATGGATTGGAAACCCCCTTCCTCTGTTCATCAGATTTGCAGTTTTCTCGGCTTAGCCGGTTACTACCGTCGCTTCATCCCGGATTTCTCTCGAATTGCTAAGCCCATGACTGAACTGTTAAAAAAGGAAGTAAAGTTTGTATGGAATGAGAAATGTGAAGAAGCTTTCCACACTCTCATAGAGCATCTGACTACTGCACCTGTGTTAGCTCAACCCGATAATACCAAGTCGTTCGATGTGTATTGTGACGCATCGGGTACTGGTCTAGGATGTGTGCTTATGCAAGAGAATCGAGTGATTGCATATGCCTCACGAGCCCTTCGGCCCCACGAGCAGAATTATCCCACTCATGATCTTGAGCTTGCAGCTGTCATTCACGCTCTGAAAATATGGAGGCACTATCTCAAGGGTACACAGTGCAATATCTACACTGATCATAAGAGTCTCAAGTATATCTTCACACAAGCCGATCTGAATATGAGATAACGGAGATGGCTAGAATTAATCAAGGATTATGACCTTGAAGTGCACTATCACCCTGGCAAGGCTAATGTAGTCGCGGATGCACTAAGCCGCAAGTCCCATTGCCATTGCTTATCCATGGAATCCTACAATGAGACATTGTGTGCAGAAATGAGGAAGCTTAACATGGAAATGGTTTCCCAAGGCACTCTAAATCACATCTCAGTTGAGCCCACTCTTCACGACCAAATCGTCATGGCAAACCTACATGATGAAGGAATTAAGATCCTCAAACAAAAACTCTCTCTAGGTGAGGAGAAGTATAAATGTTTCCGCCAGGACCATAAGGGAGTTCTATGGTTCGAAAGTCGTATAGTCGTTCCGAAGAATCATGAACTCCGCAAGCAAATTCTCGATGAGGCACACCTTTCCAAATTCTCTATCCACCCTGGCAGTAGCAAAATGTATCAAGACCTAAGGCAAAACTTCTGGTGGACTAGAATGAAAAGAGAAATTGCTACGTATGTCTCAGAATGTGACACATGCCAGAGAGTAAAAGCTAGCCTCTTGAAAGTAGTCGGTACACTTCAACCGTTACCTATACCATCCTGGAAATGGGAAGACATAAGTATGGACTTCATCGTTGGACTACCAAACACTTCGCAGAAACATGATTCCATATGGGTTATCGTTGATAGACTCACAAAGACAGTACATTTCCTTCCGGTACACACCACCTATTCTGCCAAGAAATATGCCGAGATTTACCTCGATCGTATTGTTTGCCTACATGGAATACCTAAGACAATTATTTCTGATCGTGGTACTCAGTTTGTAGCACGCTTTTGGGAACAACTGCAAACGTCTCTTGGTACTAAACTGATTCGCAGCTCAGCATACCACCCTCAGACTGACGGACAAACGGAAAGAGTAAACCAAATTCTTGAAGACATGCTGAGAGCTTGCGTCATTCACTATGACAAGAATTGGGACAAATGTCTACCCCTAGCAGAGTTCTCGTACAACAATAGCTATCAAACGAGTTTGAAAATGGCACCATTTGAGGCCCTGTACGGACGAAGGTGTCGAACTCCTTTGAGCTGGTCACCAACCGGAGAACGTAAAATAATTGGACCCGACCTGGTAATCAAGGCAGAGGAGAAAGTAAAAGTAATACAAGCAAATCTTAAAGCCGCACAAGCCCGACAAAAGAGCTATTCCGACAAAAGGAGAAAGCCCCTAAAATTTGAAGTTGGCAATCATGTTTATCTTCGAGTTTCACCAACCAAGGGAGTGCAAAGATTCGGAATCAAAGGCAAACTAGCTCCCCGTTATGTTGGCCCTTACGAAATCATTGAGAACTGCGGACCCGTAGCCTACAAATTACGACTGCCCCCTCAGCTCACGGCCACCCATGATGTCTTCCACGTATCTCAACTCAAGAAGTGTATTCGAGTCCCTACCGAGATTGTGGAACAACAAGAAATATTGTTAGAACCCGACCTCTCGTATGTCGAACACCCGGTTAAAATTTTGGATCAAAAAGAAAGAGGGACCAGGAGGAAAGTGATTAAAATGTATAAAGTTCAATGGAATCATCACACTGAAGAAGAAGCCACCTGGGAAACCGAGAGCTACCTAAACAAAAATTTCCCTGGTTTTCTGATCTCAACCACTGGTATGAGCACCCCTGTCCATACTAAGATTTACCGAATCTCGGGGCGAGATTCTTGTTAAGGGGGGAAGGTTGTAACAACCCTGACACATTACATTTCTAAATCAATGTCATTAGCCCAACCGTATGCTTAACCAACTAATAAAAGAATTAGCACAAGTTAAGTTGAAATTCAAATTTAATTAGGCACATATGAATACTTTTGAATTTTTAAATTAACTTTCAAACCATAAGCCAAATGAGGTGTGGCCTGAAACCAAACTTGTAGAACTTTTTATTCTGAACAACTTTCATGTTCAAAAGTTTTTGAAATTCAAATTAGAAAGAGGAGAAAACATCCTGTTTGCACCCAGCCCCCTGGAACTTTTCAAATTCTCGCAAAAAGGTCCTTCTCTCTCTCTCTCTCTCTCCCCTCCCCGCCCGACAGCATGGCCAGGTGGCCGCGACGCCTGACCGGCGCGAGCCGCCAGGCCAGTGGCCGCCGTGCCTTGCCCCCAGAACAGGCTTTGCCCCCACCCCCCCCACCGCCCGCGCTGCCCAGTCCGCGCTCGCGCGTGCGCCACGCCGTGCCGAGCCTCTGCTCGCCGCTCGCCGCGCCCAACCGCCGCGCCGCGTCGTGCCGTCCCGCCCGCCGCGACCCGCCCGTCGCTGCGCTTGCCTTCCGCCCGAGCCGCTGCTGCAGCTGCCCCCCCCCCCCCCCCCCCCCCAATCCCCGTGCTGCGCTATCTCTCGCTCCCCACGCAAAATCCCCGGCCGCCAGTCGCTCGCTCCCGCCCGCCGCACGCCGCGCCGGCGAACCGAGCCGCCCACCGTGGCCAGTGGCACGCCCTTGCCGTGTCTCCACCCCGCGCGTCGCCCAGGCACCCCTACCTCTCTCCTGCCCCTATAAAAACCGCCCTAGGCCGCCCGCGCGAGCCACCAGCAGCCGGAGCACGCTCGCCGCCACCATTGTCGCCGCCGAGCTCCGCCCGCTCGTGGACAGCCCTCCACAGCCGCCCCCTGCCCAAATTGAAGTGCCAGCCACCACTACATTATCCCACCGAAGCTCGCCGACCCGCCCAACACCGCCCAGGACCGCCGGAGCGCCGCCGCCCGCGCTGTCACCGCCGCCGCCGCCCCTGCTCACCGCGGAGAGCTCGACCCCGACCCCCTCCGCCCAAGCCAAGCACCGGAGCAGCTTCCCCACGCGCCACTGAAGCTCGCGGACCAGACCAGGCCGCCCCAGCCCGCGGGAGCACCGCCGTCGACGCGTGCCGCCGCCGCCGCCGCCCCTGCTCCAACGCCGGCGAGCTATTCCCGGCCGTCCCCCACCCGAACAAGACCCCCACGAGGTAGCCCTCGCACCCCTGATCCTTCCCCGAGCCTCACCCCTCGCCGCCGGCGAGCCCCTCGCCGGAATTTTGGCTGGCCACCGTACCCGAGCCGTCCGAGGACCCAATTGCAGTAATTGAAATCTTTAGAAGGTTCTGCACGTAAGATTCAAGGACCCAGTTGTAAAAGAAAGTTTCAAATCTAGATTCAAATTCAGTGAACTTGTAAAAATCGTGTAAAATCGTAGAAAATTCAGAAAAATGCAAACTAAACTGTTATGGAATCCTTAGAAGAGACTCTACAACTTCTGTTACGTAAAGTTTCTCAGATTCTCAATATATTTTGCTCTACATTAAATGGAAGTTTTAATGGACTTCTTTTGTACCCACTGTTGTAGATCAATGCTGACCCTAAATTTTGGGCAGTGAGTTAGTTGCTTGATGTTTAGGACTGTGTAAAAAGATTAGGCCCAAATTCCATCTCTATCTGCACTGTTTATTAAACTTAGTTTCATACCATGTTTGGATAAAATTAATTGTCCCTACAGTTAGGTTGTGATTCACCTAATGAAACTTTTTCTGTACTGGTGTAATGGGACCTAGATGCCATAGAAAAATTTAGAGACTTTTTATCTCGCAGGAACCTATTTATTTGATTTATGTGCTAATAACATACATTAAACTAAGAAAATAGTATATTAGCTTGGAAACTTCTCATACTTTTACTAGAAGATACTCAGTGGTAGAGGATGCAGTGTAAAAAGTTTCATGGACAAAAACCCTGTGCAGGATCCTGTAAAAATAAATCCTTGAATAAACTAGGTGAGTAATGTCATTTTTACCATGCTCTGAAAACTACATAATAAATCCTACAAAAATTACAGTAGCTCCTGCATGATTAAATGAAAGCCCTGCAAAAATCTTAGACTCCGTTTTTGCACCATTTGTTCTATGCAAAAAGAACAAGGATCTAGCAGCCACCATGTGTTATATTTTTCATAATTAATCTGCTGCATGAAATTGTCTGAAAATTGTACAGTAAGCATATCTTTCTCTGATGTGCCTAGATCCAAGATTTCATGACCAGAAACTACTCGCTGTAGTAGTTACACTTAAATCATGTTTCCATGAGGAACATAAGTTGCCATGAACACTCACCCCACCTTGCTTAACGAAGTCACTCTTTGTACTATTCTACTCTATTAACGATTGCCCACGAATGATAAACATGTTTTACAAACTGCAACTTTATCGTGAAGGAAATCATGTCGTTTACCATCACCACTACTTAAACTTGTGCATTCATGTAGAAACGACTACTCTCGCCGACGGAACTTACGAGCTGGTGCCCGAGTCCGAGAGTGAGCAGCGAGAAGCCCAGGCGAATTTAACTGAAGCAGTTGAAGACCCGGGTCAACGTCCAGACGATCCCCGGACTAACTTTTCGCAAGAAGGCAAGCCCCGGAGCATAACCCATTTCCTTTCCTAAATAATGCAACTCACTACTCTTTTGCTTGTGCATTAAGTTTATAGGAGTTGAATGAAAACCTAGTTGCATGATGTTAGGAACCCATGCTTGAAAACTAGATGTAAGGTTCGATAGAATGCTGTGCTAATAGGACTCCGGTAAAAGCCGAGTGATTTCCTGTCACTCGCGAGAAAATAGGAGTTGAATGTTTACTACACGCTGCAATCATAAGGACAACGGACGGGCTATGGTACGATGTTTACGATTGAGGCCCGTCTGTTTAGTGAAAAATTTGCTAAGGCCGCAGTGTGTGGTAGTGGTGGTTAAGTCTTTGAACGTACTAACCACATGCCGAGAATATGGTAATCGGTAAGCTTAAGTACCTGATTGGCCCGGCAAGAGGACGACATCCTACCCTTTGAACCTCGGTCCCATGTGCATATGGCGAGTGCAGAGAGTGGTCACGACCCGGCGCCGAATCGTGGCGTGGGACTCTTGTACTCTCGGAGGGTAGCCCCGATCCACGACCCGGAAAGAAAGGGAAAAGTTGCACGTGTGACTCTGGGAGTAACCACGTGACGTGTGTTTAGGTTTCCCTTGCAAGGTTAAGAAATTCGATTCGAATCGTCCGTTTCTCACGGCTATTGAGACTGCTTAACCCCCTTTACCCACAGAGTAAGAAGAGGAACAATGATGATGAATGAACTTGTTGGATGAAAATTAATGCTTCACCATGAATGCTATTGGATAGCTGCTTATCTAGAATGGTTAATGAAACTAGAATCTTGAGCTAAAAGTTGAAATTAAGGACCCACTCGTAGATGCTTTTCGGCAAAACAAACCCCTGAGCCAAAAAGCCTTGCATGTCTAGAGTCGGTGGAGTAGATTCTACTACACGGGTAAGTCTTGCTGAGTATTAGTATACTCAGCCTTGCTTGTGGCTCGTTTTCAGGTGAGACCTTCGAAGATATGATTGCTAGCTTGACTTGGCCCTGCACTCTTCCCCCTGGTTGGTCGGTGGAATGGGATACGCCCCCGTCCAATGGAGATAATGCCGAGTGATGTCTCGTACGGGCTTCACCGAGACATCCTGTATCGCCGAGTAGCTTTCGTTGTTTTATTTTCCGCTGCAACTTAAACTCTGAAGAACTTATTAGTTATGATCACTGAAGTACTTGGTTTCTAAACTCAAACTTGGTCTGTAATAGTCACTTATGCTAATTTTGTAATATTTGCTGGAATGTGGTATTCTCTGGGCTCATCTTCGCATGAGCATTTGTATGTATGGCATTCGATCCGCTGTACCGTGGTTGTATCAGGAGGTTTTACCCGACAGACCAGTGGATTACTCCGTTTGAAGTGTAAGGTTAACCGAGATTGCCCTAATGGTGATGGTTAATACACTTGAGCCAGATTAATTCAGGTGGTTCTGCCACAATGTCTAGAGTCGGTGGAGTAGATCCCACTACACGGGTAAGACTTGCTGAGTATTAGCATACTCAGCCTTGCTTGTGGCTCGTTTTCAGGTGAGTCTTTCGAAGACAAGATTGCTAGCTTGACTTGGCCCTGCACTCTGCCTCCGGGAGGGTCGGTGGAATGGGATACGCCCCCGGCCAATGGAGATAATGCCGAGTGATGTCTCGTACGGGCTTCACCGAGACATCCTGTATCGCCGAGTAGCTTTCGTTGTTTTATTTTCCGCTGCAACTTAAACTCTGAAGAACTTATTAGTTATGATCACTGAAGTACTTGGTTTCTAAACTCAAACTTGGTCTGTAATAGTCACTTATGCTAATTTTGTAATATTTGCTGGAATGTGGTATTCTCTGGGCTCATCTTCGCATGAGCATTTGTATGTATGGCATTCGATCCGCTGTACCGTGGTTGTATCAGGTGGTTTTACCCGACAGACCAGTGGATTACTCCGTTTGAAGTGTATGGTTAACCGAGATTGCCCTAATGGTGATGGTTAATACACTTGAGCCGGATTAATTCAGGTGGTTCTGCCACAATGTCTAGAGTCGGTGGTGTAGATCCCACTACACGGGTAAGACTTGCTGAGTATTAGCATACTCAGCCTTGCTTGTGGCTCGTTTTCAGGTGAGTCTTTCGAAGACAAGATTGCTAGCTTGACTTGGCCCTGCACTCTGCCTCCGGGAGGGTCGGTGGAATGGGATACGCCCCCGGCCAATGGAGATAATGCCGAGTGATGTCTCGTACGGGCTTCACCGAGACATCCTGCATCGTCGAGTAGCTTTCGTTATCTTATTTCCGCTGCAACTTAAACTCTGAAGAACTTATTGGTTATGATCACTGAAGTACTTGGTTACTAAACTCAAACATGGTTTGTAATATTCACTTGATAATTTTTGTAATATCTGCTGGAATGTGGTATTCTCTGGGCTCATCTTCGCATGAGCATTAGTATGTATGGTTTCGATCGGCTTTACCGTGGTTGTATCGGGAGGTTACCCGACAGACCAATGGATTACTCCGTTTGAAGTGTAAGGTTAACCAAGATTGACCTAATGGTGATGGTTAATACACTTGAGCCGGATTAATTCAGGTGGTTCTGCCACAGCTGGTATCAGAGCCGTAGCTGGTGCTACAGCTGGTATCAGAGCTCAAATACATACGCCAGAGAATGCGACAAGCCTTAAAAAAAACTTATTTTCATAAAACTTGACTAGAAGGATGTGTTGCGAAATACGTTGGTGCGCTAAGGATGGTGCCTAGTTCGTAAAGCCCTAAGGGATTATGGGAAAGTTATTAGGTGGCTATCTAACTTCTATATATTATCAACTGACTTCCAGCATATTACTTTCTGTCAAAACTTACTTTCATGCACAACCGACCTTAAATTCTGTAACGCCGCACTCATCGCTAAGGTAAGAAGGTAAGAATCCTCAGCCAACTGAGAGAGTTTGGCCTTCCTGTCGGTGATGCGAACCGAACGCTGCCCTCAAGCAGTGGCTTACTTGAGGT
This sequence comes from Panicum miliaceum, assembly GCA_032594955.1. Taxonomy (NCBI): domain Eukaryota; kingdom Viridiplantae; phylum Streptophyta; class Magnoliopsida; order Poales; family Poaceae; genus Panicum; species Panicum miliaceum. The sequence continues at coordinate 24,351,591 of CM064060.1, read as the reverse complement.
GCTGCCAATATGCCAACTGTTAGTTGAATATATTGGGAGTAGAAGGTTTGGCGCAGGGTATGGCGATCGCTGTTCATACCCCCGTCTCATGACGGTACCCCCGTGAATACGCTATCTCGATAGCGTATGTTAACGTCGTCTGTACGGCGGAAATTGTACAGATATCGTTTCTATAAGTAAACGGTAATGAATACGGACGCTTTCATGAGTGCTGGCATGAAAGGTTCATGAAATATATGTGCTCTATCAATCTTCTGCAGGTACACTAACCGTCATTACGATAAGTTAAAGAACGGTTAGAAAATCTCGACTAGCTATTATAGTGAGAGGCGTATCATGTATGCCACCAAAACTATCTTCGTAAGACCAAAAGTTATTTGGCAATTATTTTATTTTGTGAGGACGAATAGGACGTGCATGCATCATGACCATATATATCTGAAATTGAAATGCGTTGAATGAGAGTGGTAAGGTTCTTGCGTATCTAAGCGTGATTTTGCATAAGGACTATCTAGCGAATCTGTCACAAATCTGCCATGACCGAAAAGAGAGATTTATTGATCAGAGAAAATGACCTTTTCTGGTAAAGTTCATGTTGAAAGAATTGTTCCAAATTTTGTGTTCTATCTCCTGTTCAAAAATGAAAAAAAAAATTCTGAACTTATGGATAGTAAGAAATAACAGAAACCATGGAATGTCAGATTTCTGTCCAGAATAAGCACTTCTGCCCCTTAAATTTTTAGGCCCCCTTCCTACAGTTTTCTGCAAAAGAGTACAACACAAAACTTGTTCCAAATTTACCCAGGTAGCTGCTGTTAAAATTTGGTAACTTTTGGCCGGGTAGATTTTCCCTGATGCACAAGACTCTAGCCCTCTGTTCACTAAAAATTCTGGGTAGACAGAGAAGTAAGACCTTAAGGGAACAGCCATCTTAGAGCCTAATCCAGCCAAAGTGTTGAATAGAAAAGTGGTGCACAAATACCTTAGGAGTGTTCTGGTGAAATTTGAGAATTTTTGGATATGAACTGTGGAAGTTATGGTTATTTTTGCACTCTATACAGAATCTGTCCCTGTGCTTTTCACACTTTTTCTTGGCCTCACCCATTTGATCTTTTGTTCAGATGGCCGAGACAGCTGCCATGATGGTGGATGAGGATGGACGCGTTCACTCACAGTGTCTCCACTGGGAGGGCTTTCCCTCTATTTTGTGGGACGTGTTGAGCACCGCGGGCTATCTAATTCCCCCACGCTACACCGGACTGGAATTTCAAGAAAATGGCATTTTGCGGTGCCGTGTGAGCGTGACTCTGTTTCCACACCCGCTACACCTTGAGTGGCCCGCCTCGGAGTTTGAGGCTGTTGGTCACAGGTTGGCCGACACTTGGGAGCTTGCAGCCATGAGGGCGCTTACCACTTTTTGTGCACAGCGTCCCGAGGTTGCCACACTCGCTCCCATTGGTTTGTTTCCTGCTGCCCAGGACAACGACCCTTTTTGGCTTGACAGGGTGCAGCATTCACAGTGCCTGGTAGACTTTCACGCCCAGGAGACTATCCAGACCTCCGTACGATGCATGAATGCGCTGTACCGACTGCAGGCACTCCAGAGTCAGGCACTTGTGCAACTCGCCGAGCTTGCACAAGCCTATCATATCATGGCCACCAATAGGGATGAGGAAATCCAAGAGCTCAGTAAGGATCTTGAGGACAGAGATGCTCAGATTGGCCAACTTGAGGGCCAAATTCAGGAGCAGGACACGCTCATGGGTGAAAGGGAAGCCACGATAGCACACTTGGAGGAGCAGCTCCATGATCTACACTTGGAGTTCGAGGATGCTATTGAGCATCTCCAGTGGCATCAGGATCAGAATGACCATCCCCATGAGGAGGACATGGAGGAAGATGAAGAGGAGCCACAGGAGGTTGACAGTGCCTCCGGTATGGATTTCGAGGGTGAGGTACCACAGGCACCTCAGATGGGAGCTCACTCTCCTACCAGTAGCGCGTCGTCCGTCAATGACCTGGATGACTTCTAGATGATGACCTAGAAGGACTTTTGCACATGCTCCTCGATAGGGTAAAATTGCTTCGAATCAAATGATCAGACAAGTACCAGTCAAGTTGGGTAGTAAAACCATCAACACAAACTTGGTTCTTTTACCCCTTGACGGCATAGATCTTATTTTGGGTATGAATTGGATGATTTTGCAAAAAGTCACACTAGACCCCTCGTCCCGAGCTGTGGAAATAAATTCACCTAGTCACGGAGCCACCACCCATTACCTACCATTCCTGGATTGCACGAATTCCTGTGCTTACATGATGGAAGGACTTAAGCTAGAGGATATTCCTGTGGTAAACGAGTATGCCGACGTTTTTCCGGATGACTTACCACGAATGCCACCGGATAGGGATATTGAGTTCATCATCGAACTGCAACCGGGCACTGCACCTATATCCAAAAGACCATATAGGATGCCCCCTAAAGAATTGGCAGAGCTGAAAATTCAACTCCAAGAACTACTGGACAAAGGTTTCATTCGCCCTAGCGCGTAACCTTGGGGATGTCCAGCCCTATTCGTAAAGAAGAAGGATGACAGTTTGAGGTTATGCGTTGACTACCGGCCTCTCAACACAGTAACCATTAAGAATAAATACCCACTTCCTCGTATCGATGTACTCTTCGATCAATTAGCTGGAGCCAGAGTCTTCTCAAAAATTGATCTTCGTTCGGGATATCATCAGATCAAGATTCGCCCGTGCGATATTCCTAAGACTGCCTTCTCCACACGATATGGACTATATGAATTCTTGGTCATGTCCTTTGGACTCACAAATGCCCCTGCCTACTTCATGTATCTCATGAATTCGGTATTCATGCCCGAACTTGACAAATTCGTCGTAGTGTTCATCGACGACATCCTTATCTATTCCAAGGATGAGGAAGAGCATGCCAAGCACCTTCGCATTGTTCTTCAGCGACTCAGAGACCATCAGCTCTATGCTAAGTTTTCTAAGTGTGAATTCTGGTTGGATACTGTAAAGTTCTTGGGTCACACGATCTCCAGCGAAGGCATAGCTGTTGACCCCAGCAAGGTACAAGAGGTGATGGATTGGAAACCCCCTACCTCTGTTCATCAGATTCGCAGTTTTCTCGAATTAGCCGGTTACTACCGTCGCTTCATCCCGGATTTCTCTCGAATTGCTAAGCCCATGACTGAACTGTTAAAGAAGGAAGTAAAGTTTGTATGGAATGAGAAATGTGAAGAAGCTTTCCACACTCTCAGAGAGCATCTAACTACTGCACCTGTGTTAGCTCAACCCGATAATACCAAGTCGTTCGATGTGTATTGTGATGCATCGGGTACTAGTCTAGGATGTGTGCTTATGCAAGAGAATCGAGTGATTGCATATGCCTCACGAGCCCTTCGGCCCCACGAGCAGAATTATCCCACTCATGATCTTGAGCTTGCAGCTGTCATTCACGCTCTGAAAATATGGAGGCACTATCTCATGGGTACACAGTGCAATATCTACACTGATCATAAGAGTCTCAAGTATATCTTCACACAAGCCGATCTGAAAATGAGACAACGAAGATGGCTAGAATTAATCAAGGATTATGACCTTGAAGTGCACTATCACCCCGGCAAGGCTAATGTAGTCGCGGATGCACTAAGCCGCAAGTCCCATTGCCATTGCTTATCCATGGAATCCTACAATGAGACATTGTGTGCAGAAATGAGGAAGCTTAACATGGAAATGGTTTCCCAAGGCACTCTAAATCACATCTCAGTTGAGCCCACTCTTCACGACCAAATCGTCATGGCACAACTACATGATGAAGGAATTAAGATCATCAAACAAAAACTCTCTCTAGGTGAGGAGAAGTATAAATATTTCCGCCAGGACCATAAGGGAGTTCTATGGTTCGAAAGTCGTATAGTCGTTCCGAAGAATCATGAACTCCGCAAGCAAATTCTCGATGAGGCACATCTTTCCAAATTCTCTATCCACCCCGGCAGTAGCAAAATGTATCAAGACCTAAGGCAAAACTTCTGGTGGACTAGAATGAAAAGAGAAATTGCTACGTATGTCTCAGAATGTGACACGTGCCAGAGAGTAAAAGCTAGCCACTTGAAAGTAGCCGGTACACTTCAACCGTTACCTATACCATCCTGGAAGTGGGAAGACATAAGTATGGACTTCATCGTTGGACTACCAAACACTTCCCAGAAACAGGATTCCATATGGGTTATCGTTGATAGACTCACAAAGACGGCACATTTCCTTCCGGTACACACCACCTATTCTGCCAAGAAATATGCCGAGATTTACCTCGATCGTATTGTTTGCCTACATGGAATACCTAAGACAATTATTTCTGATCGTGGTACTCAGTTTGTAGCACGCTTTTGGGAACAACTGCAAACGTCTCTTGGTACTAAACTGATTCGCAGCTCAGCATACCATCCTCAGACTGACGGACAAACGGAAAGAGTAAACCAAATTCTTGAAGACATGCTGAGAGCTTGCGTCATTCACTATGACAAGAATTGGGACAAATGTCTACCCCTAGCAGAGTTCTCGTACAACAATAGCTATCAAACGAGTTTGAAAATGGCACCATTTGAGGCCCTGTACGGACGAAGGTGTCGAACTCCTTTGTGCTGGTCACAAACCGGAGAACGTAAAATAATTGGACCCGACCTGGTAATCGAGGCAGAGGAGAAAGTAAAAGTAATACAACCAAATCTTAAAGCCGCACAAGCCCGGCAAAAGAGCTATTCCGACAAAAGGAGAAAGCCCCTAAAATTCGAAGTTGGCGATCATGTCTATCTTCGAGTTTCACCAACCAAGGGAGTGCAAAGATTCGGAATCAAAGGCAAGCTAGCTCCCCGTTATGATTGGTCCTTACGAAATCACTGAGAGCTGCGGACCCGTAGCCTACAAATTATGACTGCCCCCTCAGCTCACGGCCACCCATGATGTCTTCCACGTATCTCAACTCAAGAAGTGTATTCGAGTCCCTACCGAGATTGTGGAACAACAAGAAGTATTGGTAGAACCGGACCTCTCGTATGTCGAACACCCGGTTAAAATTTTGGATCGAAAAGAAAGAGGGACCAGAAGGAAAGTGATTAAAATGTATAAAGTTCAACGGAATCATCACACTGAAGAAGAAGCCACCTGGGAAACCGAGAGCTACCTAAACCAAAATTTCCCTGGTTTTCTTATCTCAACCACTGGTATGTGCACCCCTGTCCACACTAAGATTTCCCGAATCTCAGGGCGAGATTCTTGTTAAGGGGGGAAGGTTGTAACAACCCTGATAAATTACATTTCTAAAGCAATGTCATTAGCCCAACCCTATGCTTAACCAACTAATAAAAGGGTGAAAAGAATTAGAACAAGTTAAGTTGAAATTCAAATTGAAATTGGGCACATATGAATACCTTTGAATTTTTAAATTAACTTTCAAACCACAAGCCAAATGAGGTGTTGCCTGAAACCAAACTTAGAACTTTTTATTCTGAACAACTTTCATGTTCAAAAGTTTTTGAAATTCAAATTAGAAAGTGGAGAAAACATCCTGTTTGCAACCAGCCCCTTGGAACATTTCAAATCTCGCAAATAGACCCTTCTTCCCCCTCCTCTCTCTCCCCTCCCCGCCCGACACGCCGGCCAGGTGGCCGGCGATGCCTGACCGGCGCTAGCCGCCAAGCCAGTGGCCGCCAGCCCTCGCCCCCAAGCGCGGCTTTGCCCCCCCCCCCCCCCCCCCCCCCGTGCAGCGCTGCCTAGTCCGAGCTCGCCACGCGCGCCACGCCGGCCGTGCCTCTGCTCGCCGCCCGCCGCACACAACGGCTGCGCCGCGCGCCGTGCCGCCCCGCCCGCCGCGACCCGCCCGTCGCTGAGCTCGCCTCCCGCCCGAGCCGCTACTGCAGCTGTCCCCCAACCCCCATGCCGCGCTATCTTCCACTCCGTCACGCAAGATTTTTGGCCGTCAGTCACGCGCCTCCGCCCTCCGCACGCCGCGCCGGTGAACCGAGCCGCCCACCGCGGCCAACCCCGCGCCATTACCGTGCCTCCACCCCCGCACGTCGCCCGGCACCCCTCCCTCCCTCCTGCCCCTATAAAAGGCGCTCTAGGCCGCCCGCGCGAGCCACCAGTAAGCACAACACTCACCGCCGCCATTGTTGCCGCCGAAGCTCCACCGCCGTGGACAGCCTTCCACAGCCGCCCCCTGCCCAAATTGAAGTTCCAGCCACCACCACATCATCCCACCGGAGCTCACCGACCCGCTCAACGCCGCCCAGGACCGCCGGAGCACCGCCACCCGCGCTGTCGCCGCCGCCGCCGCCCCTGGTCACCGCGGACAGCTCGACTCCGACCTCCTCCGCCCAAGCCAAGTACCGGAGCAGCTTCTCCACGCGCCACTGAAGCTCCCCGTCCAGACCAGACCGCCCCAAGCCCGCCGGAGCACTGCCGTCGACGCGTACCGCCGCCGCCGCCCCTGCTCCAACGCCGACGAGCTACTCCCGGTCGTCCCCCACCCGACCAAGACCCCCACGAGGTAGCCCTCGCACCCCTGGTCCTTCCCCGGCCCTCACCCCTCGCCGCCGGCGAGCCCCTCGCCGGAATTTTGGCCGGCCACCGCACCCGAGCCGCCTAAGGACCCAATTGCATCGATTGAATTCTTTAGAAGGTTCTGCCCGTAAGATTTCAAGGACCCAGATGTAAGAGAAAGATTCAAACCTAGATTCAAAATCAGTGAACTTGTAAAATTCGTATAAAATCGTAGAAAATTCAGAAAAATGCAAACTCAACTGCTCTGGAGACCTTAGGTTAAGCTTCACAACTTTTGTTACATACATCACCTTAGATTCTAGCTAAATCATGCTTTAAATAAAATGGAAAGATTAATGGCTTTTATTCACAGACTTGTCTTGAGACAAGTGCTGGCCCTGAAAAATTTACAGTGAGGAAATTACCTAATAAATAGGCCACCCTAAAAAGATCAAGCTCAGAATCTACTTCTAGATATACTTCTTGCTAAGTTTAGTTTCATGCCATGTTTGGCTAAATATTTTTATCTCTATTGTTAGATTGTGATTCATCTAATGAAACTTTTTCTATACTGGTGTAATGGTACCTAGATACCATAGAAAAATTTAGAGACTTTTTATCTCAAAGGAACCTATTTATTTGATTTATGTGCTAATAACATACATTAAATCAAGAAAATAGTATCTTAGCTTGGAAAATTCTCATATTTTTACTAGAAGATACTCAGTGGTAGAGGATGCTGTGTAAAACGTTTCATGGACAAAAACCCTGTGTAGGATCCGGTAAAAAATAATTCCTTGAATAACCTAGGTGTGTAATGTCATATTTACTATACTCTGAAAACTGCATAATAAATCCTATAAAAATTACAGTAGCTCCTGCATAATTAAATGAAAGCCCTGTAAAAATCTTAGTCTCAGTTTTTGCACCTTTTGTTCTGTACAAAAAGAACAAGAATCTAGCAGCAACCATGTATTATATTTTTCATAATTAATCTGCTACATGAAAATATCTGAAAATTTTACAGTAAGCTTATCTTTCCCTGATGTGCCTAGATCCAAGGTTTGATGACCAGAAACTACCCACTGTAGTAGTTACACTTAAATCATGTTTCCATGAGGAACATAAGTTCCCATGAACACCCACCCCACCTTGCTTAACGAAGTTACTTATTGTACTATTCTACTCTATTAACGATTGCCCACGAATGATAAAGTAACTCAGTTCACAACAAAACTCATGTTTTACAGACTGCAACTTTATCGTGAAGAAAATCATGTCGTTTACCATCACCACTACTTACACTTGTGCATTCATGTAGAAACGACTACTCTCGCCGACGGGACTTACGAGCTGGTGCCCGAGTCCGAGAGTGAGCAGCGAGAAGCCCAGGCAAATTTAACTGAAGCAGTTGAAGACCCGGGTCAACGTTCAGACGATCCCCGGACTAACTTTGCACAAGAAGGCAAGCCCCGAAGCATAACCCTATTCCTTTCCTAAATTATGCAACTCATTACTCTCTTGCTTGTGCATTAAGTTTATAGGAGTTGAATGAAAACTTAGTTGCATGATGTTAGGAACCCAGGCTTGAAAACTAGATGTAAGGTTCGATAGAATGCTGTGCTAATAGGACTCCGGTAAAAGCCGAGTGATTTCCTGTCACTCGCGAGAAAATAGGAGTTGAATGTTTACTACACGCTGCAATCACAAGGTCAACGGACGGGCTATGGTACGATGTTTACGATTGAGGCCTATCTGTTTAGTGAAAAATGCTAAGGCCGCAGTGTGTGTTAGTGGTGGTTAAGTCTTTGAACGTACTGAACACATGCCGAGAATATGGTAATCGGTAAGCTTAAGTACCTGATTGGCCCGGCAAGTGGACGACAACCTACCCTTTGAACTTCGGTCCCATGTGCATATGGCGAGTGCACGAGTGGTCACGACCCGGCGCCGAACCGTGGCGTGGGGCTCTTGTACTCTCGGAGGGTAGCTCCGATCCACGACCCGGAAAGAAAGGGGAAAAGTTGCACGTGTGACTCTAGGAGTAACCACGTTTCGTGTGTTTAGGTTTCCCTTGCAAGGTTAAGAAATTCGATTCGAATCGTCCGTTTCTCACGGCTATTGAGACTGCTTAATCCCTCTTAACACACAGAGTAAGAAGAGGAACAATGATGATGAATAAACTTGTTGGATGAAATTTAATGCTACACCATGAATGATATTGGATAGCTGCTTATCTAGAATGGTTAATGAAACTAGAATCTTGAGCTAAAAGTTGAAAGTAAGGACCCACTCGTATATGCTTTTCGGCAAAACAAACCCCTGAGCCAAAAAGCCTTGCATGTCTAGAGTCGGTGGAGTAGATCCCACTACACGGGTAAGACTTGCTGAGTATTAGCATACTCAGCCTTGCTTTTGGCTCATTTTCAGGTGAGTCTTTCGAAGACAAGATTGCTAGCTTGACTTGGCCCTGCACTCTGCCTCCGGGAGGGTCGGTGGAATGGGATACGCCCCCGGCCAATGGAGATAATGCCGAGTGATGTCTCGTACAGGCTTCACCGAGACATCCTGCATTGTCGAGTAGTTTTCGTTATCTTATTTCCGTTGCAACTTAAACTCTGAAGAACTTATTGGTTATGATCACTGAAGTACTTGGTTACTAAACTCAAACATGGTTTGTAATATTCACTTGATAATTTTTGTAATATCTGCTGGAATGTGGTATTCTCTGGGCTCATCTTCGCATGAGCATTTGTATGTATGGTTTCGATCGGCTTTACCGTGGTTGTATCGGGAGGTTACCCGACAGACCAATGGATTACTCCGTTTGAAGTGTAAGGTTAACCGAGATTGCCCTAATGGTGATGGTTAATACACTTGAGCCGGATTAATTCAGGTGGTTCTGCCACATACCATCACCATTTTTTCTTATCTTATCAATTTGCTGCTGGGTTTGCCCTCGTGTCCCCCGGCATTCTGCTTCATCGAATTGGCTACAACATAAAAGGATTACTAACATACAGGAAAGGTGAGTAAAATTCATCATAAATGTGCGCAGCATTTTTACTTACTTTACATAATCATCCATTTCAAGAGTATTAGTGTAAATATATAGCATGGCAGCATCATATTCTTCCCATGTAAGGATCTTTGTTCCTCTCCTTCCATGAGCACGACCTGGTACTTGAAATGTGCTAAGACTACAATTGTAGTTACTAGTCTCATATCCATCATCATACCTAGGCTTCTTAGTACGCTGAGATGGTGTGTCACTTGCAAAATTCAAGGTCACAAAATTTGCGATTTCTTGTACAATGTAAGCCTCCACTATGCATCCCTCAACCCGTGCTTTGTTCTTAACCATTCTTTTAAGTTCTTTCATCAGCCTGCAGCAAAAGAACAGGTAACACAAAGCATCCTTAGAACGAGACATGATTGTTATACATGATGATATTGAAAATATATATATGCATACCTTTCAAATGGGTACATCCATCTGTATTGCACAGGTCCTCCCATGCGTGCCTCATATGGTAAGTGGATCAGGAAGTGTAGCATTACAGTGAACAGTCCAGGTGGAAAGACCTTTTCTAACTTGCATACTAAGATTGGAATGTTATCTTCTAGCTCCTTTATTTTTCCTATGTTTAACTCTGTAGAGCACAACTGTCTAAAAAAGAAATTAAGCTCTGCTAGGGCGAGCCATATGCTATGATCAATGAAACCACGAAATGCTACAGGTAATAGGCGTTCCATAAAAATATGATAGTCATGGCTTTTCATTCCTGTAATTCGAAGCTCGGATAAATTTACACCCCTCCTAATATTTGCTGCATACATATCTGGAAACTTCAGATCCTAACACTGCAACCTTCTGATCGCATTTAAGGCAAAAGGGTGCCCTTGGCTTTTCCCAAGCTCCATTTGGCTTTTGACGCATGTGATAATTAGGTCCATCACAAATCAAGGCAAGATCCAACCTTGCTTTCACATTATCCTTAGTTCTATCAGTCATGTCCATGATTGTGGAAAAAGAACTTCTGCCACATTCTTTTCACTATGCATAACATCAATATTATGGTGAATAACAAGTTTCTCAAAATATGATAATTCCCACAATCCAGATATATGTGTCCAGTTGTGTGTCTCCCCAAATCCTACAAACTTATGTGTGTTGTTACCAACATTTGGAACCAATGATTTCAGCTCTTCATGGATTTGCTCCCCAGTCAAGCGACTAGGCGCAGGGCTGCGCACCTGAGTTCGCTTTCTAAAGCCTTTCATGTTTTTCCGAAAAGGGTGATCAATGGGGAGAAACTGCCTATGACAATCAAACCAACAGTACTTCCAGCCATTGACTAGCCAAACAGCACTAACAGTACGCAAGCACACAGGGCATGCAAACTTTCCATGAGTACTATGGCCAGAAACCATTCCTAGTGCAGGTAAATCATTTATCGAATAAAAGTAACATGCTCTAACTCTCAATGTGCTGCGTACAGATCTATCATATACAAGCACCCCTTCACTCCACAGCAATTTTAGGTCATCATACAGAGGTTCCATGTAGACATCTAGATTCTTACCAGGATGTTTTGGATCAGGTATTACAAGTGTCAAAAATATATTCTCCTTTTTCATGCACATTCCAGGAGGAAGATTGTAGGGAACAAGGAAAACAGGCCAGCAAGAGTAAGAAGCGGCATTGAAACTAAATGGAGTAAAGCCATCTGTACAAAGACCAAATCGAATATTTCGGGGTTCATTAGCAAAATTAGGGAACCACCGGTCAAATGATTTCCAGGCTTCGCCATCTGATGGATGCATCATAACCCCTGTTTTTTTTCCAACATGCCTCTTTATGGGACCCCATGTGCTTTGCAATCTCCTCGGACAGGACGTACCCAGTGCTGTAGGCTTCCCGCACTGTGCGGGGTCTGGGGAAGGGTATCTGTAACGCAAAGCCTTTCCCGCACAAAGTGCAGAGGCTGGGGCTCGAACCCGGGACCTTCCGGTTACAGACGGTAGGCTCTACCGCTGCACCAGGCCCGCCCTTCCAATCTCCTCGGACATGAATAATCTTTTAATTCTAGGAATAATTGGTAAATATCTAAGTACTTTCCGTGCTATTGGTTTAAGATGTTTATGAGAATCAATGGGATTTCTTTCATGATATATTGGTTCCTCACATTTATCACAAGTTATCTTATCCTTGTGCTCTTTGCGAAACAACATGCATCCATTGTAACATGCATCAATCTTCTCATATGGCATTCCTAAACTGGCCAGCATTTTTTTTGATTCATTGAAGTTCTTAGGGATATTTGAACCTTCTGGAAGGAGATCGCATATCACCCTAACCAAAGTGTCATAACCAGCAGCAGAAACATTAAACTGAGACTTGAAGGCCATTAAACGAGTCACAGCAGATAGGGTTGATTCTTTTGTGTCCTTGTGCACAGGTTGCTCACATGCTTCCAACAGCTTGAAGAATTCTTCAGCTTCACTTGTAACTTCATTATTTTGGTTAGCATCATTTATATCATGTAACATGTCCACTAGATGGTCTGTATCATCATATCCTTCATTTACATGTGGAAGTGCCTTCTCCCCATGATATGTCCATATGAAATAATTTGGCACAAATCCATTCTTGACCAGATGATGTGATAGGTTATATTCATTTTGCTTTTTAAAGTTTCCACATATGCTACATGGACAGGGCACACCTTCGCTACGGGCATTTGCACTGGAAAAAGCATGCCTAACAAAGTCTTGTGTTCTTTTGCACCAATTAGAATTAGGACCTGTTTTACTCCAGTCATCATACATCCAACTACGATTCTCGGACATCGTTGATATTCTGTAAATATTCAAGAATATAGTTTTATCCAAATGTTATACTGGGAATTAGCTAGAGATTTGGTTAAAAAAAGCAAAACTTCTAGAAGCAGACGATCCAGTAGTTCTAATAATAGAAATAAATTTCAATCAGATCAGTAGTTGAAGAATGTTACAAATTGATAATTCAAAAGATTCTCAAGAAATCATATAAATAGACATGTGCATGAAAAAAACTTGTTGGAAGAACTACAAGAGGAGAGTAACTTACATGTTGACCTGATGTCACTATCTGTAACTAATAAAATTCAAGCTTAAGAAATAAAACTAAGCAAAACATTCTAGTTCCTCTCTTAATTTATCAACTAATGATTCAGAAAAATAATTGATGAAAATACTCTTTCAAAACTAGCTTTTGCTTTCGGGATTAATTCACATAACGAGTTTTGACTCTCAACAGTAATTGGCTTTGGTTCGATGTGGAGTCGCAGCTCAACCAGTCAATCTCTTTAATTGTCAATAAGCAACAGATATCAAAAGTATATAATGGACCAGGTATACCGCATACAACTAAATAAGAACATATTAGGGAATTCCTCTAAGCAAATCACCATGTTCATCTGGCATATCGTGTTCCCCGCTCCGGGGCACTGACGTGCTGCCGCCGTATCCCGTTGGGAACTAACGCCGCTGCCAGCGTCGTGCCCCTCGCGCGCTGTCGGTTCCTGCCGGATCATGCGCGCATTTGAGCCTGTCTAATGGATGCTGCCTTATGATCTTGTCAATTTGGGGGATATGGATTGGATTTGGGAGAGGCGGAGAGAGAGGCAGGACCTACAGAGAGTCTGAGCAAGAGAGAGGGTCGGCGTCACGACATCTGGTGTGGCCGTGTGGGCTGTTCAGCTGTTGATTGGACTTTAAGGCCTCATGGACTAAGTATGGCTCGATTACTTCGAGTTTAACTTGGCCCAACTCTGAGTATCGGATTGCAAGGCTTGTATTGGACGGCAGATTCTTTTTAATTAAAAGAATGATGATTGCATGACCATTTGATTAACCAACTACAATGATGAACTGATGTCTTATACTAACTCGAGGCAAAGAATAAATCGAGATAGACAGCAGTGCCAAAAATAAAAACAACTACGAACCAAAATCACATCTGAGCCTGTCAGAAAGCCGCCTAAACTGGATTGATCATTTGATCTTATTGATTCGATTCCCCTGATTAACTTTTGTACCAGTATATAATAATGAGACATTGATAAGATGCCACTTCATGCCAGAGCAGTGATTACCGTACCTGGGGCTCGTCGAAGTAAATGCCAGCAGCGAGAAGGGTGAGAACAGAGGTCGCGGCGGCAGGACTGAGCGATTGCCGCGGTCGCCGCAGGATGACTCGCTCGATCGCCACGGCAGAACTCGATCTGATCCTCCGGTTGCCTATGATTATTAGTGGGCAACGAAAATTTTGGCAGCTTGGCGCCGTATTTTCGCGGCTTGGCGTTGGGCTAGATCGTAGTCCGTGCGGTTATTTTCCTGGTTTTGGCGCCTTGTTTTCTGACGGGAATTTTTGTTAAGTAAAATTCGACAACCATTCGTACACCTAAAGGATGTGCTCTAATTGGGTACTTGCATAGTAATTTTGTACCATAGACAGCGTGACATGCTTGATCTTTTTATCAGCATGTACTTTTGTATAATTTTTTACACACGAATGGGTGAACTTTTATAAGAATAAATATTACTTAATAAATATAGGCAATACAAACTTGAGTTTACATATTCGACTTATTTTTATGTATAGACCAAACTCTAGTATGCTAATGAAACTAAAATTATATAAAAAATGTGACTACGTAGCTAGTTTTTTTAACACCTCTCATGTGAGTATAGCTATAATATCTGTTCATACACGAATAAACACTAACACCCTACATTAGAGATGCAAATTGGTAACCCTTAGGAGCACCTCTAACCCTTTTTACTTCAAATATTTGTACAAATTTTCTAAATTAGTCACTACTAATTTGCACCCCTACCCTGTACACGCACGCCCAACTAGTAATTCAATGTCACATCGCTAATCCTCCTCCTTGCAACTAATATATGTCACCAAACATATTACGTTTATAACTAAATGTTATTTTGAACATAAACATATAGTGTCCGAAGATAATGTTTTGAAAAAAAATTGCTAGTATATATAATATGTTTGGGAGATAAAGTTCAAAAATTCTAAAACTATAGTCTTACACATATCTACCATACCATTTTTAAAAAGAACAATCGAACCGTCTAAAGATATATTGATGGTCAAAGCTCAAACTTGTTGACTGCATATAGTCCAAAAACTATTTAAACTAGCCATGGAAAAAAGAAAAAAGAAAAAGAATACATGAGAAGACAAGGGTTTGAAACAACCATCGATCCTTTGGATGAGAGAGATCCAACCATCAAGCTATGCTAGTGTTTATGACTTAGAAATAAATCTTTTTGTTTTACCCAGATTATTAAGCCAACAGACTACAATTTTAGTGTAAATATAATTTGCAATGTTCAATGTTCTAGCCTCGCCTCCACTTAATCCTTTTACTATACATTAGCCATATGTTCTTTTTTTTTATGGTAACTTCTATTTGTCTTTTGTATAAATAATTGAGAAAGATGGAAAACTTCTCACTAGGAGGTTTAATAATCTGGGTAAAACCGGTGCGAGTCTACGGCTTGAGCGTAGTTGTTCATACGCTCCTTAAATTGCGCCCTTTCGTCGAGGCGCTTCACTAGGAGGTCCATCTTGGCAGAGAGCATGTCAACTTATTTGACTGTGTGCATTCTGCCTTTGCTCTTGGGCTGGGAATGCTCCTCGTTCCAGCCCTGATTGGAGACCATCTTCTCGACTAGTTCGTTGGCTTTGGTGATCGTGAGGTCGAGGAAGGCTCCTCCAGTAGCGGCATCTATGTGGGCTTTTGATGTTGGAGTCAACCCATTGTAGAAGCTTTGGAGAACGAGCCACTCGTCCATCCCATGATGAGGACAGACGAGTATGTATTTTTGCAATCTCTCCCAAGCTTCGGGAATTGTTGTAGAAATATGCCTTAGAGGTAATCATAGAGATGATCATATTTTGTTGTATCCATGATGTGTTATATATGTGTTCATTGAATATCCATGAAAAGGCAACTTGTATTGATTGGCAGTTATGTGAATTGTTTGTGAGACTCTTTATTTGTATGGTTATTTAAAGTTGTTCCTAGTCGGAGTTCATGTATGGACACACATAAATATTAGACTAGCACATGTATTAGTTGATGACTATGTTTCACAAGTCAAAGACATGGAGATGTCAAACTAATAATATGGGCGCATGTAAGACATGTGGCTGGACAGACCCAACTCGAGAAATAGTGATTTCTCATTACACAATGTGTACGCTATGTCCTTAGACCTGAGATTGTCGCATGTGCTCAAGATGTGAACCAACCTACTTAAGAGCTATCAAATGCTACTCCGTAACTTGGTAGTTATTGTGGCAGAACCACCTGAATTAATCCGGCTCAAGCGCGCTAACCATCACCACAAGGGCAATCAGGGCTAACTCGCACTTCAAACGGAGTAATCCACTGGTCTGTCGGGTAGCCTCCCGATACAACCACGGTTTTGCCGATCGAAACCACACATACAAAGTACTCACACGAAGGTGAGCCCAGAGGATACAACACTCCACAAATTTTACATCACAGGGTTCATCATAAATTATTATTACAACTGAGTTCGAATTCGTAAAACAAGGTACTTCAGAGTTCAAAATAATTGAGTTCTTCAGAGTTCAATGCAGCAGAAAATCAATGATAAACTACTCGACGATACATGATGTCTCGATGAAGCCCATACGAGACATCACTCGTCATTATCATCGTTGGCCGGGGGCGCATCCCATTCCACCGACCAACCAGGAGGAAGGGTACACGGCCAAGTCAAACTAGCGATCATATCCTCGAAAGTCTCACCTGAAAACAAGCCACAAGCAAGGTTGAGTATACTAATACTCAGCAAGGCTTACCCGACTAGTGGGATATACTTAGCCGACTCCTAGACATGCAAGGCTTTTGGCTTGGAGGGTTTGTTTTGCCGAAAAGTATATACAAGTAGGTCCTTACATTCAAATTTTAGCTCCAAGTTCTAGTTTTCTTTAACCATTCTAGGTAAGCAACTATCCAATATCATACATAGTGAAAGAATTAATTTGCATCCAACAAGATTAATCATCATCATTGTTCCATTTCTTACTCTATGTGGTAAAAGGGTCAAGCAGTCTCAATAACCGCGAGAAACGGACGATTCGAATCGAATTTCTTAACCTTGCAAGGAAAACCTAAACACACGTCACGTGGTTACTCCCAGAGTCACACGTGCAACTTTTCCCTTCAATTCTCGCTTCACGGAACAGGCCCACCGCCCTCGACTACACGTCCCCATGGACCATGGACCCGGCCGGGCCATGGCGGCACATGCACCCGCCATTAGCTAGATGTGAACAAATTCAAGACGGTGGGGAGTTTATTCCGGCCTCGGTTCAATCCAGTACTTAAGCTTACCGATTACCATATTCTCGGCTTGTGGTTAGTACGTTCAAAGACTTAACCACCACTACCACACACTGCGGCCTTAGCATTTTTCTCTAAACAGACGGGGCCTCAATCATCAACATAACATCGCACCATAGCCCCGTCCGTCGACCTTATGATTGCAGCATGTAATAAACATTCAACTCCTATATTCTCACGAGTGACAGGAAATCACTCGACTTTTACCGGAGCTATGGGTACCTAGGATCATGCAACTAAGTTTTCATTCAACTCATATAAACTTAATGCACAAGTAAAATAGAGTAATAAGTTGCATAATTTGAAAAAAAAATAGGGTCATGCTCCAGGGCTTGCCTTCTTGGGTAAAGTTAGCTTGGGGCTCGTCTGAACTCGGGTTCGGGTCTTCGAAAGCTTCAGTTAGATTCACTTGAGCTTCACGTTGCTCACTCTCGGACTCGGGCATCAGCTCGTACGTTCCGTCAGAGAGAGTAGTCGATTCTATATGAATGCAAAAGTATGAGTTGTAGTGATGGTATATGACATTTATTTTCTTCACAATAAAGTTGCAGTCCATAAAAACATAGATTTGGTTGTGAAGTTACTTAGTTGAGATTTCTTGGGCAATCGTTAATAGAGTACACCTTAAACTACTTGACTTCATTAAACAAGAAGGGGTTGTGTTATATCGGAAACTTAATTTTCTAAGCACAACATGGATTAAACACAATTACTGAACTAGATAACTTCTGGTGATGAAATTTTTATTTAGAGTACATTATGCAGAGACAACAGCACTATAAAAATTTCAGAAATTTCTGTGCAGCAGATTAATTTTGAAATATGTAATACACAGCCACTACTAGAACATAGTTATTTTTGTACAGGACAAACCATACATGTATTGATGCTACAAATTTTACAGGGTGTTAATCTATCCATATATGTGTTACTGTAAAGTTTTTAGATTTTATTGTGCAAGATACAGAGCATAATAAATAGGACAAGATACACCTATTTCTTTAAGGATTAATTTCTACAGGATGTTTTACAGGGATTCTAATTATGAAACTTTTTATAAAGCATGTCCCAACCCAATGTATCTTATAGTAAAAAGATGAAAAGTTTTCAAGCACAAAAACTAATTACTTTTGATTTAATGCATTTTTCCACCACAAAATCATAGAAGTGGCTACATACATGTAAAAATTCTCTAATTATTTTTTTGGGGTCTAGACGTCCATACAAAAGCACATACAAAGTTTCACCACATAAATCGCCCTATAACAGCAGGAATAATTTGATTTATCTCTCTATGGCATAAAACAAGTTTAACCAAAAGTCTAGCTAGAGATGGGTTCTGGTCCTAATATTTTTACATTGGCCTACACATCAATCAACCAATCTACTGTCCAAATATCAGATGCAGCACTGGTCTACAACAATGGGTTCATTTAAAAGCTATTAAACATTCCATTTAATGTAGAACAATATATAGCAAATATCTAAAGAAATGCATGTAACAAAAGTTGTAGATTTTCTTATAAATATTCCAGAACAGTTGAGTTTGTATTTTTCCTATTTTTCTACGATTTTATATGAATTTTACAATTTCACTATTTTTGAATTCAAATTTTTAAACACAGGTTTACAGTTATGCCTCTGAAAACTTGCGTGCAGACCCTTTTAAAGATTTCAATTGTTGCAATGTGGTCCCTGCACGGCGCTGGCATGGCGGCCAGCCAAATTCCGGCGAGGGGGGTCGTCGGCGGCGAGGGAAAAAGGGTCTGGGAGAACCAGGGAGATGAGAGCTACCTTGTGGTGGCCTTGGTCGGGGTTGGGGGTGGCCGGAAAGGGCTCGTTGCGTGGAGCAGGGGGCGGCGGCGGTGCGGCACGTCGGCAACGGTGCTCTGGCGGGGTTGGGGCAGCGCTGGCGGGTCGGGAAGCTCCGGTGGGGTGATGTAGTCCCGTTCCGAGCCTTGGTTCGGGCGGAGGAGGGCCGGAGGTGGGGTGTCCACGGTTGTCAGGGGCGGCGGCGGTGGAGGCAGCGCTAACAACGGTGCTCCGGCGGTTCTGGGCGACGATGGGCGGGGCAGTGAGCGTCAGTGGGATGCTGGGGTGGTGGTTGGGGGCTCAGCTTGGGCGGTGGATGACCGGAGGGGTGAGCTCCACGGTGAGCTGCGCACGACGGCGGTAATGGCAATGGTGGCGGCGTCTTGGTGGCTGGGCAAGCGAGTAGGGCTCGGGGCGGCTTTTATAATGACAGGAGGGAGGGAGAGGGCTGGACGAAGCTGGGGCCAGGACGGCACAACGGGGGTGTGCCACTAGGCGCCGGGGCGGCAGCTAGAGGCTCGGCGTGGCGAGCGGCGAGCGCGAGCAGGGGATTGGGCGTGGGGGAGCCGAAGATCTCACGGCGCGCGGTTGGGTGAGCAGCTGCAGCAGCTGGCTTGCCGGGTGAGCGTTGGGGTTGGCGGGGAGCGGCGGAGGCTCGGGCACGGCGCGGCCTGGCCATTGGGCGCGGTGGCGGCGAGCAGAGGTGGCGGCGGCGTCGCGCGCGTGGCAGGCATGGGCTGGGCAGGGTCGCGGCGTAGGGAGCAGCGCAGCTGGTCGGGCGGGGCTTGGTCGGCCATTGGCTTGGCCCCTAGCACTGGTCAGGCATCGCCGGCCAGGTGGCCAGCGGCGACTGCGCGGCGGGCGGGGTCGGGCGAAGCAGAGGAGAGGGGAGGGACTGAAAGTGGAAATAGAAGAAAAGGCAGGGGCTGGTTTGCAAAGTCAAGTGTTTCTCAAATTTTTGTGTTGCAACTCAAAAATCTCTAAACATGAAAGTTGTCCAAAATAAAAAGTTACACAAGTTTTTTTTCAGGCGAAAGTTCATTTGAGTTCTAGTTTAGAAGTTATTTTAGAAACTCAAAAAGCTCAATTCGGAGGGCACGTCATTTCCTAGGCAAAAATTTGTATTCTCTCCTAGGCTTCAACTAGACTTTTGTTTATTCTGTCATCAATGGTGTGTCTATTAAATTTCGCAGCCATAAGTGCTTTGATGTGAAAGTTATTCAATTTGTTCGATTAAGTACATGTACTTGTGCACATATATACATCTATTTTCAATTCAAAGCAAAACCAATTTATAATTCATTTCTTTTAAAATTTTTTGAGTTATTTATGCATCTTGTTAAGATAATGAGGCTTGTTTCATAATTTAAACACCTGAGGTGTTACAGTTATAAAGGTGGTTCTCGGCTTTGTCAAGAAGCATGCTGTGAGACATGGTCAGTCAAGATGGGATATGCCCCTCTCTACTTGAGAGAGATATCTCTGGGCCCCTCGAGTGATCAGATCAAGAAATGCATGGCCGTGCTAGGGTTAAGTGTTAACCATAGATTCCGGATCACGGCATCGAGAAAGAGAGGTTACCTTGGAGACCAAATATCGTGAGGCAAAGGGAATAGCATGTATATGAGATTGTGATGGCTCGTCTGATTTGATCTTCGCGCATGCATAGGAGTTGACACGTCTTGCTAGCGGCCGCTGTCAATTATTGGTCGAGTAGGAGTGCTCGGGCCATGTCTATTCGCGCGTGAGGCCATAGGGTCACACACTTAAGGGGCTGGAAGCCTAATGCAGATTTGATCCAAATTAGTCTGGGCTTAGGTGTACTGATGGGCCTCGGTTGAGCCCATTAATGGGCACCTAAGGGGGTCTATATAAACAGGGGCAGCGCGCATGGTAACCCTAACTCTCCACGCCTAGGTGCCGCCTGTTTTCCACACCCGCGCCTTTGTCGCCCTCGCAGACCTAGCAGTCCAGATCGCGACGCTTCTGCTGCCGTACGTGTGGATACCTTGGAAGTGCTGCATTTGCTGCATGAGGACGAGCCGCACGTGAGAAGGTTTTGCAACTGCACTGCCGGCTACCGTACAAACTACACCGACGTGCTATAGAAGTTCCACACCCGCGCGTCTAGTGGTAATTTCGTGATCTATAACATGAGCGTTCCTGTTTATGGGGTAGAAAAATTTTGTTTTGCGCTAGCGTAGCGTCCCCGTATTTCTTCAGATTGACTCCATCCCCGTCTGCTGGAAATGGATATCCTTCCGCGTAAGGCATTGGTTTTGCCTAGCGGAAAGAACTTGGTGAGGAACACTGTGGAATACTTGTCCCACGTGCTGATGGCTTCTTTGTTCTTGTAAAACCATTGTTTCGCCTTCCCTAGCAGGGAGAAGGGAAACAGTCAAAGCCTGATAGCATCAGCTGCAACGCCCCTGATGGTGAAAGTTTCGCACAACTCCAAGAAGTTCTGGAGGTGGGCATTGGCGTCCTCGTTTGGCTTGCCACAGAATGGGCTAGCCTGCACCATGTTTATAAGGCTGGACTTCAATTCGAAGTTCACACGTTGGGTCCGGTCTCCACATTGGCGGCGGAGGGGACAGAGAAATCGCGGAGAGTCTTTTCAGCCATGGGTTCGGTTGAGGTTGTTGGTGCTAGAAGGACTAGTTCGCCTGCCGACAGAATGACTTGAGGAGGGACAACGTGAGGTCGGACCCTTCTCACGAGCTTCTCATGATTTTCAACGAAGTTTATTGGCAAGGAGAAACTAGTCATACACTACCCTATTTTCATCCAATTAGGAGAAAACAAAAGGCAACATTAGCTTGATTAAGCTACAACTATGTCTTAAATATATTGCCATGATCATGTCAAGTAAATCTTTTATATCAATGCTTCTCCCCAGCAACGGCGCCAGAAATGCTTGTTGACATTTCTTAACGTCGTCACCAGGATTGTTAGTCCCCGGCAACGGCGCCAAACTGTGAGTGGTATGTCTTAATGTTTACAGAAAGAATACGCAAGCGCACGGATATATCGCTGTAGCACTTCACCCGGTGAGTATTCGGGTATCATTATTTATATTTCCCATAGGAGAGCATGATGTAAAAGAGTTTACTTAGAACGTAATCAAGACCATATGAGTAAGCCATAGACTATAACATAAACAGGGGTAAGTCAAGATAAATGATATGAATAGGGTAATGTGACACACACACTGGGCCAACTCAGGATAAAGAATAAACGAATAAAACTACGGGTTAGTGGGAGCATAGGCATACAACAAGTCCTAATAGTATCTACTCATACAAGCAAAGGTTACACACTAAACATGCTGAGAACTACAGGTGCCGGGAAAATAGGGACAACAGGGAGAATGTCCCGTCCCGTAGTACATCCAGGACGTTACATCTTTGCATGAACTCCTACCCCGAACCCGAATGTGGTTGACTTCACTAACCATGACGAGATATCATGGCGGACCAACAGAGCTGTCACCTTCTGCGGTCTACCCTTGCAATACCGTGGAGCACGGGCATATCCGAAAGATCCCGCATACCCGAGCACCACGCTCGTGTATGAGGTCACTACATTAGCGTCCCCGGGTCTCCCACCCTTCGGATGGACAAGTAAAACACTAAGGCAAACCCGAAGGCATGACGAACCATTATCCTTACCCAGATCATCTGGCTTAAGCATATAGAGAGTATAACTAATAAAGCAACAAGCTAAGGCATGACACATTACCAGGATAGCATAACAGGCATAAGCATGATAGACTATCAAGATAACATAACAACCAAAGCTCAACTCTATATTATGAATAAGATGATGACAAGTTGAATACAAAGCCATACCAAGGACCGAGGATTGCTCTCCGATCCTGAGGACGACTAGATTCGCTTTGAGAAGATTCTAGTCTAGCTCCACTACCCTAAGGATTACAAGTCACAAGTGAGAGTAGAGAGAATGGCTCCAAGTGGTGGTGTGTTGAAATGAGTGTGAGGGCCTCCTTTTATAGCTCTTGAGGTCGGTTCCCGCCATCTCTCTGTATGGAAACAACTTCAACCGACCTTGGGAGGATCAGAGGAATCTTCCTACCAAGGGGCACCTGGACGGGAGGCAGGGTAGGTGCGACCGACCCCAGGGGTCGGCCGACCACCCTGTGCCGCCTTTCGCCACCGCCTTTGGTTGTGTCACTGGTAGTTGGGCCTAGGTCTTATCCCTTGGGTATTTGCCGCCATTTGACGTCAGTTTGGTCTGGCAAATGGGCCCTTGTTTTAAGTGTGGCACAGCTGATGATCTTTTGTGCTTGTGTTGCTGCGTATTCCTCATGTTTTCTTCTTATTTCGGACTTGTATCCCTGAAATGATGGATTCTCCAAAACAACTATGGAGCTAGGTTAGTGGTAAAAATATGTGAGTAAGAGGTATAGTTTTTCTTGGCTCGTGAGCATCATTAACGGTCGAATTTGGCACTTATGGACCGTCAACATTTTGCCGATGATGTTGGCCTGAGGAGTGTTGAACCTGGAGTCCTGCACCGCTGTGAACTCTGAGTCAAGGTCGCTTTGTATGCGTGTACGCTGCTCGTTGGCATCCCTTCTACGCATGGCACGCTTTCTGTTACACAGTGTGCTGTAGGGTTACGGGGAGGCTATGCTAGCGCAAAACAAATTTTTTCTTCCCCATAAACCAGGAACTACTGCTGTTATAGATCACAGAATTACCACTAGACGCGCAGGTGTGGAACTTCTGTAGCGCATCGGTGTAGTTTGTATGGTAGCCGATAGTGCAGTTGCGAGACCTTCTCATGTGCAGCTCGTCCTCATGCAGCAGATGCAACACCTCTAAGGTATCCACACGTACGGTGGCGGAAGCGTCACGATCCGGACTGCTAGGTCCACGAAAGCGATGAAGGCGCTGGCGTGCAAACAGGCGGCAACAGTAGGCATGGAAAGTTAGGGTTTCCATGCGCCCTGCCCCTGTTTATATAGACCCCCTTTAGGAGCCCCTTAAGTGTGTGAATCTATGGGCTCACGCGCGAATAGAAATGGCCCGAGTACTCCTACTCGACCAATAATATACAGCGACTTCTAGCAAGACGTGTCAACTCCTATGCGTGCGCAAAGATCAAATCAGACGAGCCATCACAATCTCATATATATGCTATTCCCTTTGCCTCACGATATTTGGTCTAGCTCCAAGCTGACCTCTCTTTCTCGATGCCGTGATCCGGAATCCATGGTTAACACTTAACCCTAGCACGGCCATGCATTTCTTGATCCGATCACTCGAGGGGCCCAGAGATATCTCTCTCAAGTAGAGAGGGGCAAATCCCATCTTAACTGAACATATCTCACAGCATGCTTCTGGACAAACCCGAGAACCACCTTTATAACTACCTAGTTACGAAGTAGCGTTTGATAGCTCCTAAGTAGGTCGGTTCACATCTTGAGCACATGCGACGATCTCAGGTCTAAAAACATAGCGTACACATTGTGTAATGAGAAATCACTATTTCTCGAGTTGGGTCTGTCCAGCCATATGTCATACATGCGCCCACATTATTAGTTTGACATCTCCATGTCTATGACTTGTGAAACATAGTCATCAACTAATACATGTGCTAGTCTAATATTCATATGCGTCCATACATGAACTCCGACTAGGAACAACTTTAGAATAACCATACAAGTAAAAAGTCTCACAAACAATTCACATAACTGCCAATCAATACAAGTTGCCTTTTCATGGATATTCAATGAACACACACACACACACACACACACATATATATATAATACATCATGGATACAATGAAATATGATCATCTCTATGATTACCTCTAGGGCATATTTCAAACATCTGCGAGCCTCATGAGCTTCGGGAGTCTCGTTGGCAGCATCTGTTGTGTTCTCATCATCGAAGATCTGCTCAGGCCTCTCATTGCGGTGCTTGTCGCTGATCTCGTCGGATTCCGCCATGAAGACGTGGCGGTGTGAGGAGATGTCGTCGGAGCTATAGTCGATGAGTATAGTTCCGCCATGGGTGGTCTCCAGTGGTCTGCCCTCTTGGAAAGGCAGAGAATCAAGGTGGGCGACTAGTCTTGCGTCGTCTTCGAGTAGTTCGGAGGGTTTCAAGCCATTCCAGTACACGAAGCGGCCCTCCGGGGTGGAGGTTATAACCAGGCCCTGGCCACCCAACTAAGGTTCGGCCTCGGGATCGGAGTCCGAGTCGTAATCGTCGAAGATAGGGGCCTCCCAACATGCGGTGGCGTTCTTCTCCCCAAGCTCGAGTAGTTCATCCAAGTCCTTCTCCAATGCGGAGTAGAATTCGGACTTTATGGCCTCCTGATAAACAGTGGCCGTGTTGTGCAAACTGAAGAGGAATTGGTCGCGCTGCCCCCAGATGGAGTCGAGTTCGATCCGAGGAAGCTTGATGCAGCACGAGTCGGAGTCCCGTCTGTTAACGCCAGATTTTGACACGTGTTGAATCGGCGTCAGGAGATTAAGCTACAACTATGTCTTAAATATATTG
The DNA here is from genome assembly GCA_032594955.1 of Panicum miliaceum. Classification (NCBI taxonomy): domain Eukaryota; kingdom Viridiplantae; phylum Streptophyta; class Magnoliopsida; order Poales; family Poaceae; genus Panicum; species Panicum miliaceum. Next base: position 24,326,234 of record CM064060.1, on the reverse strand, counting down.
CCATGATCATGCTCAAGTAAATCTTTTATATCAATGCTTCTCCCCAGCAACGGCGCCAGAAATGTTTGTTGACATTTCTTAACGTCGTCACCAGGATTGTTAGTCCCCAGCAACGGCGCCAGACTGTGAGTGGTATGTCTTAACGTTTACAGAAAGAATACGCAAGCGCACGGATATATCGCTGTAGCACTTCACCCGGTGAGTATTCGGGTATCATTATTTATATTTCCCATAGGAGAGCATGATGTAAAAGAGTTTACTTAGAACGTAATCAAGACCATATGAGTAAGCCATAGACTATAACATAAACAGGGGTAAGTCAAGATAAATGATATGAATAGGGTAATGTGACACACACACTGGGCCAACTCAGGATAAAGAATAAACGAATAAAACTACGGGTTAGTGGGAGCATAGGCATACAACAAGTCCTAATAGTATCTACTCATACAAGCAAAGGTTACACACTAAACATGTTGAGAACTACAGGTGCCGGGAAAATAGGGACAACAGGGAGAATGTCCCGTCCCGTAGTACATCCAGGACGTTACATCTTTGCATGAACTCCTACCCCGAACCCGAATGTGGTTGACTTCACTAACCATGACGAGATGTCATGGCGGACCAATAGAGCTGTCACCTTCTGCGGTCTACCCTTGCAATACCGTGGAGCACGGGCATATCCGAAAGATCCCGCATACCCGAGCACCACGCTCGTGTATGAGGTCACTACCTTAGCGTCCCCGGGTCTCCCACCCTTCGGATGGACAAGTAAAACACTAAGGCAAACCCGAAGGCATGACGAACCATTATCCTTACCCAGATCATCTGGCTTAAGCATATAGAGAGTATAACTAATAAAGCAACAAACTAAGGCATGACACATTACCAGGATAGCATAACAGGCATAAGCATGATAGACTATCAAGATAACATAACAACCAAAGCTCAACTCTATATTATGAATAAGATGATGACAAGTTGAATACAAAGCCATACCAAGGACCGAGGATTGCTCTCCGATCCTGAGGACGACTAGATTCTCTTTGAGAAGATTCTAGTCTAGCTCCACTACCCTAAGGATTACAAGTCACAAGTGAGAGTAGAGAGAATGGCTCCAAGTGGTGGTGTGTTGAAATGAGTGTGAGGGCCTCCTTTTATAGCTCTTGAGGTCGGTTCCCGCCATCTCTCTGTATGGAAACAACTTCAACCGACCTTGGGAGGATCAGAGGAATCTTCCTACCAAGGGGCACGTGGACGGGAGGCAGGGTAGGTGCGACCGACCCCAGGGGTCGGCCGACCACCCTGTGCCGCCTTTCGCCACCGCCTTTGGTTGTGTCACTGGTAATTGGGCCTAGGTCTTATCCCTTGGGTGTTTGCCGCCATTTGACGTCAGTTTGGTCTGGCAAATGGGCCCTTGTTTTAAGTGTGGCACAGCTGATGATCTTCTGTGCTTGTGTTGCTGCGTATTCCTCATGTTTTCTTCTTATTTCGGACTTGTATCCCTGAAATGATGGATTCTCCAAAACAACTATGGAGCTAGGTTAGTGGTAAAAATATGTGAGTAAGAGGTATAGTTTTCCTTGGCTCGTGAGCATCATTAACGGTCGAATTTGGCACTTATGGACCGTCAACATTTTGCCGATGATGTTGGCCTGAGGAGTGTTGAACTTGGAGTCCTGCACCGCTGCGAACTCTGAGTCAAGGTCGCTTTGTATGCGTGTACGCTGCTCGTTGGCATCCCTTCTACGCATGGCACGCTTTCTGTTACACAGTGTGCTGTAGGGTTACGGGGAGGCTATGCTAGCGCAAAACAAATTTTTTCTTCCCCATAAACCAGGAACTACTGCTGTTATAGATCACAGAATTACCACTAGACGCGCAGGTGTGGAACTTCTGTAGCGCATCGGTGTAGTTTGTATGGTAGCCGATAGTGCAGTTGCGAGACCTTCTCATGTGCAGCTCGTCCTCATGCAGCAGATGCAACACCACTAAGGTATCCACACGTACGGTGGCGGAAGCGTCACGATCCGGACTGCTAGGTCCACGAAAGCGACGAAGGCGCTGGCGTGCAAACAGGCGGCAACAGTAGGCATGGAAAGTTAGGGTTTCCATGCGCCCTGCCCCAGTTTATATAGACCCCCTTTAGGAGCCCCTTAAGTGTGTGAACCTATGGGCTCACGCGCGAATAGAAATGGCCCGAGTACTCCTACTCGACCAATAATATACAGCGACTTCTAGCAAGACGTGTCAACTCCTATGCGTGCGCAAAGATCAAATCAGACGAGCCATCACAATCTCATATATATGCTATTCCCTTTGCCTCACGATATTTGGTCTAGCTCCAAGCTGACCTCTCTTTCTCGATGCCGTGATCCGGAATCCATGGTTAACACTTAACCCTAGCACGGCCATGCATTTCTTGATCCGATCACTCGAGGGGCCCAGAGATATCTCTCTCAAGTAGAGAGGGGCAAATCCCATCTTGACTGAACATATCTCACAGGATGCTTCTGGACAAACCCGAGAACCACCTTTATAACTACCTAGTTACAGAGTAGCGTTTGATAGCTCCTAAGTAGGTCGGTTCACATCTTGAGCACATGCGACGATCTCAGGTCTAAAAACATAGCGTACACATTGTGTAATGAGAAATCACTATTTCTCGAGTTGGGTCTGTCCAGCCATATGTCATACATGCGCCCACATTATTATTTTGACATCTCCATGTCTATGACTTGTGAAACATAGTCATCAACTAATACATGTGCTAGTCTAATATTCATATGCGTCCATACATGAACTCCGACTAGGAACAACTTTAGAATAACCATACAAGTAAAAAGTCTCACAAACAATTCACATAACTGCCAATCAATACAAGTTGCCTTTTCATGGATATTCAATGAACACACACACACACACACACACACACACACACACACATATATATATATATATATAATACATCATGGATACAATGAAATATGATCATCTCTATGATTACCTCTAGGGCATATTTCAAACATCTGCGAGCCTCACGAACTTCGGGAGTCTCGTTGGCAGCATCTGTTGTGTTCTCATCATCGAAGATCTGCTCAGGCCTCTCATTGCGGTGCTTGTCGCTGATCTCGTCGGATTCCGCCATGAAGACGTGGCGGTGCGAGGAGATGTCGTCGGAGCTATAGTCGATGAGTATAGTTCCGCCATGGGTGGTCTCGAGTGGTCTGCCCTCTTGGAAAGGCAGAGAATCAAGGTGGGCGACTAGTCTTGCGTCGTCTTCGAGTAGTTCGGAGGGTTTCAAGCCATTCCAGTACATGAAGCGGCCCTCCGGGGTGGAGGTTATAACCAGGCCCTGGCCACCCAACTAAGGTTCGGCCTCGGGATGAGAGTCCGAGTCGTAATCGTCGAAGATAGGGGCCTCCCGACATGCGGTGGCGTTCTTCTCCCCAAGCTCGATTAGTTCATCCAAGTCCTTCTCCAATGCGGAGTAGAATTCGGACTTTATGGCCTCCTGATAAACAGTGGCCGTGTTGCGCAAACTGAAGAGGAATTGGTCGCGCTGCCCCCAGATGGAGTCGAGTTCGATCCGAGGAAGCTTGATGCAGCACGAGTCGGAGTCCCGTCTGTTAACGCCAGATTTTGACACGTGTTGAATCGGTGTTAGGAGAGGAAGAGATTTGCCGATGCGGCAGATCTAAAGGCTACAGTGAGGAATCGGCCGATTGAAGCTACAGTTGGGAATCGGCCGATCGGCGATGCAACTTGCGCCAACAGATAGGGGGGGTGAATCATTGGAATCACAACAGAGGATCCCGGTCAAAAGTGGCCTGATGTTGGTCAACGGAACGATGCTGACTCGGTCGAGAAGCAATGGAAAGAATCCTGATTGGATTAGGAGATGGCGGCAGAAGATTCTGCGGGAGCCCGTTTCCTTTATGAAAATATTATAGATATAGTAGTTTTCTATTTAAATCAAGTTTGTAACAGATCGTAATCGATCAGGAGTCCTGGTCCTAGGGTATAAATAGGAGTTGTCAGGGCTTTGTAAAATAAATCAATCAATCAACAAAACAATCTAATTGTTCATCGCATTTTACCTTCAAGTCGGCGACTTCGCCAATACTTTTTCTTCTTTCACGAGTTCGTACGGATTGGCAGGGCTGCATCGATTCGATCTCCGGCCAATTGGTAGGTTCCGCTTATCGAATAACATCTAAGCTTTAACTTCGGGCGCATCGCCGTGGTTTCGTTTTGATTTATTCACCAGTTATCGATATTTACTAGAATTATAGGTTTTACCTATTGTTCTAGTATTATCACCAGTTATCCAGCTTGAGATTGAAACTATCGGCTTTATCATCGCTCTTCCTCGTTCATTGTTATACAGCCGATTAGATCTATTTCAAGTGTTGCATCTGTAATAATTGTCTAAGTTGCTCCAGCAGTTTTCTTTGCAATTATTATGTGATTATCGGCTGATCCATGGCCGGTCATCTTCATAGCAAATCGGCTGATTCGCCGATACGCTTTTCGAGACAGATCGGAACCTCAGCCGATCAGAACGCCCGGAATTTAATACTTTTATTTCCTTGTCAATCAACAGGTCAGATTGACTGGCACGCCGCGCGAACCGCACCAGGGCAATAACCCGAACAGGAGCTAAGAAGATTCTCCCGGGTCGTGTGTCCGACACTGAAAACCATCGGCCAATTCTTGGCCGATTTTTAGTGCCAACACACTTTTGGTATGCCCGGTGGGACAACCTCAAGTTCTAATATGTCAAAGACCACCGAAGTTTCTGAGAACAACATTATTGAGGTCACGGAAGCAGATCTCAAGGATGACCAGAAAGAGGAACTGGCTAAACATCTAGAGGATTACAAAAGGATGTATCTGCAGTCTTTCAGTCGTACCAGAAGCGGGGAGGCAATAAAGAAAGCTCCTCTTCCAGTCCCCCGCCATATCACCAACGCTGAGGATTCGGGCAAGATGTCCGATATGATTCAACAGTCCGTCTATCAGACTTTCATCGACCAATCCTCAGTAATGACCAACACGGTGTATGACGCCGTCATCAGTACTCTGGTCAGTGGAGCAGCTCAAGGATATCAGGGGCCAGCATACGCCCCACCTATTGTACCTCCAGCCAGAAGCTTACCAGGCATGTCCCACTCGGCTCCTCAACCGATGTCGACGCAACGCGAAGGATACAACACTTCGTTGCCTCCAGTGTCTCCAAGGTATAACGGTGCACCATGTTTTCGATCGCAAGCGCCGCTTCAGCCTGTCCAGATTGCTTCTGTGCAATCGCTGCCCTCAAACTCAGTGCCTTGGGGGCATCAGCAACGACAGTTTTTCCCGATCAATCAACCGGACATGGGAGCTAACCGATCCAGGCGCCGTTCCATTCGGCCGTTCGGCCGACGGTCCCTCACTGTCAACCAGCCACGTCAGAAATCAGCAGGGGGGCAGACGCTGTAGAAGCACTCAGAAGAATGGCGTCGATGACGATGTACGATGGGGCGGCAGATTCGCTTTGCCATCAACTGTCAACTGCTCAGACGGCCGTAAGGCAACAGAATCCGCCACACGCTTCGACCCATCACCCGGTCGTACCGCCGCCAATCCTCCAACATATGCCGGCACCCCGAACAGCTGTTCATCAATAGCAGGTGGAATGGACGGCGAGAATAGCGGAAGTAATTTAGGACCAATTCGGGTTGAAGCTGAAAGTGCAGACTTATACGTACAAGATGCCATATCCATCGGCCTACGACCTACTGCCGTTTCCCCACCGGTACAAAGTTCTTGACTTTACCAAGTTTTCGGGGCTAGACGACACCTCTACGGTGGAGCACATTAACACATTTATCATCCAGTGCGGGGAAGCAACCACACAAGATGCTCTGAGGGTGCGCTTGTTCTCATCGTCTCTGTCTGGGTCGGCCTTTCAATGGTTCACTACTTTGCCACCCAATTCCATCGTCACTTGGGCCGACTTAGAAAAGCAATTCCATAAGTACTCCTACGCGGGAGTACACGAGATGAAGCTCTCAAATTTGACCAGCCTCAGGCAGAGGAGCGACGAACCAGTAACTGGATACATATAGAGGTTCAGAGAAATCAGAAACAAATGCTATACCCTGGTTCTGACCGATGCCCAGTTGGCCGATATCGCTTTCCAAGGCCTCTTGCCACATATCAAGGAGAGGTATGCCTCACAAGAATTTGAAAGCTTAAGCCAGATCGTTCACCGATTGGCCGGTCAGGAAGTGCGTCCGTTTGAGCAGCGGAGGAATTTCCAGAAAAAGGTGGCATATCTGGAAGGGTCTGGATCGAAGGAAGGGGAAGAAATCAGCCTAGCAGAATGGGTTAAAGGGAAGAAGCCAATATTCGTGTCCTTTTGGAAAGAGGGAACCAGAAGCGTTCGGCTTTGACACATCAAAGGCCGATAAAATTTTTGACTTACTGCTCCAGGAAGGGCAGATCAAGCTCTCACCATACCATACCATTCCTTCGGCCGATCAGCTCAAAAAGATGAAGTACTGCAAATGGCACAACGCTACATCTCATGACACAAATGAGTGCAAGATCTTCCGTCAGCAGATACAGTCGGCCATCGAGCAAGGAAGACTCAAGTTCGAAATCCCGGCAAAACCGGCATAGCCAATAAAGATTGATCAGCATACTTTCCCGGCCAACATGGTTGACACGGGAAGAAACTCACTTCAAACCAAGGTGCTGACGTCGGAATCGGCTAGAAGGAGCGGCGCCGTAGATCCCAGGAAGCAAGTCACGGTGGATGAGGTCAAAGGGAAAAGACGGGCTGAAGACGAGGGCGAAGGATCAGAACGATCGCGGAGACCCGTCACTTCCCAATTCTTACTCAGTAAATATCGGCGGCAGCAGGAACGGTCAAGATACCACGATGAGATGATACGCTGACACGAGGATCATTGGCGATGTCCATTCTTCATCCATTGCTGGGAAAACGACCTCAGATTGCCATCAGCTGATGACTGTCCTAAGTGCAGCGGATCAAGTCGCAATGATCGCCCGTTCAAAAGATCGCGCTCCAGAGACAGGGGATCAGAGCCGATCGGCAGAAATTGGCGTGAACAAGGAGGACGGCGCCTTTCAGTGCATGATCGGCTGGGGGGCAGAGTTGACCGGTATCACCGGTCGAAAGGCAGGATCAACCAGCAGGAGTGACTTGGGGGCAGAACCAGCGTACACAATCGGCTGGAAGAAATGGCTGATGCCAGGGTGTCGGATGAAAATCCCCTAGGAAGGGAACCCGACTGGGAGCACGCCAAACCGTCGGCCAGACCAGTAAACCCCAGGTGGTGCCCTGAGGGATTGTCTAAATCTCAGAAACGGAGAATCCAACGCCTGCGCCAATGGGAACAACAAGAGGAAGAGCAGAGGCAGGTGCTGGATAAGAAAAACGTCAAGTCTCGGGTCTGGCGCCCCAAGAAAAACAACAGCAAGGAGGTTGACAATCAAGAATCGGCAGCTGATGTCAACATGGTGTTCATATTGCCGATGGAGTTCATGGCGCCTGCCGATCGAGATAAGGCGACAAGGATGGAGGAGCAGATGGCGCAGTTGGTTTTGGAGCCGATGACAGCCACCTTTGAGAAACCAGAAGACGAAAAACGGCAGCATCCCAAGGCACTATTTCTCAAAAGGCACGTTAACGGACGACCCGTTACCAGGCTACTAGTGGATGGAGGCACCGCAGTCAACATCATGCCATATGCTATGTTCCGGAAGTTAGGCAAAAGTGATGAAGACTTGACCAAAACGGACATGATGCTCAAAGACTTCGAAGGCAACGTGTCTCCCGCCCGCGGAGCGCTCTGCGTCGACCTCACCATCGGCAGTAAGACCCTTCCCACTACCTTCTTTATTATTAATGGTAAGGGGTCCTACAACATGTTGCTCAGTCGCGATTGGATACACGCGAATTGCTGTGTCCCATCTACAATGCACCAATGCCTTGTGCAGTGGGTCGGCGACAGTACAGAGATAGTCACCGCCGATTCCACCTACAGTGTTGCGGCGGCCGACACGCAACAATGGAGCTGTGAACATGTCAAGTGTATATCCGGCAGGACTTGGGACACTGATTTCCTGAAAGTGTCCGATTTTGGTCTACAGCCGATCCAAGCAGTCGACTCTGAAGATTCAGAATAGATGGATCAGTTCATCCGAGAAGACGGAAAGCTTGGGCATGGATTTACGTCGGCCGATTCATTGGAGATGGTGGATTTAGGAGATGGTAGCAAGCCAAAGCCGACGTATATTAGTGCTAGCTTGGATCCCGGATACAAGTGTAAATTGACAAGTTTATTAAAAGAATTCAAGGATTGCTTTGCTTGGGAATACCATGAGATGCCTGGTCTAGACAGGTCCATTGTTGAACACCTGTTGCCTATAAAATCAGGATATCGGCCATATCAGCAACCTGCGCGACGGTGCGATCCTAAAATTCTACCTGATATAAAGGCCGAGATCACCAGATTGATTGAAGCAGTATTTATTCGGCAGTGCCGTTACGCCGAATGGATTTCTAATATTGTGCCCGTATATAAGAAGAACGGAAAGTTGCGCGTATGCATCGACTTCAGGAACCTAAATCAGGCTACACCAATGGACGGATATCCGATGCCGACGGCCGATGTCTTGATAGATGCTGCTGCAGGACACAAAGTCATCAGTTTCATGGATGGTAATGCTGGGTACAATAAAATATTAATGGCTGAAGAAGATATTTTGAAGGCAGCTTTCAGGTGTCCGGACCACCTCGGTTTATTCGAATGGGTCGTAATGACCTTTGGGTTAAAGAACGCCGGTGCTACATATCAGCGGGCCATGAACTATATCTTTCACAAGCTCATTGGTGTATCGGTGGAAATTTACATCGACGATGTTGTGGTCAAGTCGAAAGGTCATCTGGAACATCTGGCGGATTTACAAGAAGTACTGGAGTGCACAAGGAAGCATGGGTTGAAAATGAACCCGAACAAGTGTGCATTCGGTGTATCAGCCGGGCAATTCTTAGGATTCATGGTCCATGAGCGCGAGATAGAGGTTAACCGGAAGACCATAGACGCCGTCAACAAAGTTGTAGCCCCACAGAATAAAACTAAGCTGCAATCCCTCATCGGCAAAGTCAATTTTATTAGAAGATTCATATCCAACTTGTCTGGGCGTATTCAATCTTTCACTCCTTTGTTGAAGTTGAAGCCCGATCAGGAATTCATGTGGGGAGAAGGACAACGCAAAGCGTTAGAAAATATCAAGCAATATCTGATTTTGCCACCGGTGTTAGTCCCGCCACAACCAGGTAAGCCGTTCAAATTATACTTATCGGCTGATGAACAAGCTATTGGATCGGCGTTGGTACAGGAGTTTGAAGGGAAAGAACGGGTGGTATATTATGTCAGCAGAAGACTCCTGGACGCCGAAACAAGATACTCCCGATGGAACGGCTGTGCCTGTGTTTATACTTCTCATGTACCAAGCTCAGGCACTATTTGTTATCGGCAGAGTGCATAGTCGTATGCAAAGATGATGTGGTGAAATATATGCTATCGCTGCCGATTTTGAAAGGAAGGATTGGAAAATGGATACTGGCTCTATCAGAGTTCGACTTAAGGTACGAATCGGCTAAGGCTGTCAAGGTTCAGGTCATGGCCGATTTCGTGGCTCAACATTGTGGACCGGAAATTGCTGTCGTTGAACCGGTGCCGTGGACTTTGTATTTCAATGGTTCTTCGTGTGGAGCTGGATCGGGAATTGGTATCATTCTTGTATCTCCTCGGGGGGCAAGCTATGATTTCTCTCTGCCGATAGAAGCATCCGCAACCAACAACCAGGCGGAATACCAAGCCGTCCCAAAAGGTATCCAATTGTTGAGGGAAGTCAAAGCTGATGCAGTCGAAATTTTCAGGGATTCCATGCTCATCGTAGATCAGTTAACGGGGAAATCCGAATGCAAAGATGATATCTTAAGGATTTACTATGAAAATTGCCTCCAGCTGTTAAAGGAATTCAAGTCTGCAATAATCGAGCATATCCCCAGAAATTACAATGAAGAGGCCAATAGGCTGGCCCAACACGCGTCCGGATATCGGCCGATCCAAGGAGCTATGATTTTGGAGCTCGCGGCCGATGATTGGCGAAAGGAGATTGTCGATTACTTAAAGGATCCGTCCCAGAAGGTAGATCGGCGAGTGCGTTTCCAGGCCACAAAATATGTGTTACTTGAAGATGATTTGTTTTACCGGACGATTGACGGGGTTCTTCTCAAATGCCTGGGAACGGAAGAAGCAAAGGTCCTGATGGGGGAAATCCATGAAGGCGTATGTGGAGCCCATCAATCGGCTCACAAGATGAAATGGATGATCAGAAACAATAGGTATTACTGGCCAACGATTCGTGAAGATTGTTTCGAATATTATAAAGGTTGCCAAGACTGTCAGAAGTTTGGCAATGTGCAGCGCGCGCCAGCTTCGGCTATGAATCCAGTAATCAAGCCGTGGTCATTCAGAGGTTGGGGAATAGATCTCATCGGGCAGATTCACCCTCCATCGAGCAAGGGGCATAAGTTTATATTGGTAGCCACTGATTATTTTACTAAATGGGTGGAGGCAGTTCCGTTAAGGACCGTGACATCGGCCGATATGATCGAGTTCGTTAAGAACCACATTGTTTATCGATTCGGTATTCCTCAGACTATCACAACTGATCAAGGAACGATGTTCACCTCAGGAGAATTTGGAGAATTCGCCGCCGATATGGGGATTAAATTATTGAATTCTTCTCCGTACTATGCTCAAGCCAATGGCCAGGCTGAATCATCCAATAAGGGGATAATCAAGTTGATCAAGAAGAAGATAGAGGAACAACCCAAGAAGTGGCACATGTCTTTGGCTAAATCTCTATGGGCTTATAGGATGGCTTGCCACGGGGCCACTAAGATATCTCCTTATCAGTTGGTATATGGTCACGAGGCAGTCTTGCCTTGGGAATTAAGGACGGGGTCAAGGCGTATATCGCTTCAGGATCAGTTGACGGCCGATGACTATTCCTTCCTCATGAAGGATGAGCTCGATGACTCGGCGGGCCAGCGGTTGAGGGCCCTGATTAGCATCGAAGAAAACAAGAAAAGGGTGGCCAGGTGGTATGACAAAAAGGTCAAGGTTAAACAATTCTCCCAAGGAGATCTGGTATGGAAGTTGGTGCTGCCGATAGGGTCTAAAGATCCCAAATTCGGTAAATGGTCGCCCACTTGGGAAGGGCCGTATAGAATCGACCGATGTGCTCCGGGAAATGCATATATACTGGAAACTAACAAGGGGGAAGAATTCGCAAGATCTTTAAACGGAAGATATATGAAGAGGTACTATCCAAGCATATGGGTAGGTGCATAACTTACGGTAAGATGCATCAAGACAACGTGGCCGACTCCTATCGGCTTTTGTCTACATAGCCGATGTAAAAATGACATCGCCTTAAGGAGGAAACATTTTGGTTTGGTCTGACCGATTCATTATTCGGTGAAAACAACAGAATACATGGCCGACATGGTACAAGTCGCCCTTAGAATAAAAAGTACCAATATATCTATTGATCATGCTTTTTCTTGAACTCTCGCTCGATCCGGCCTAATTTTATCAGAAGGCGGATGCTCTTCTCCTCCAGATCCTCCATGGCGGTTTCAGCCTCGACTTGATGAGGGAGTGGATGGCTCCTGTTGAGAGGTGTTTGGGATGTTCCTGCCGCGGCGTCTTCAAGGGCAACTGAGCGAGGGAGTGGATGACTCCTTTCAGTTGACGGTCGTCTGGAGCAGTTAGCGTCGATATGGTCCCAGATTTTCTGGATGTCGGCAGGAACATGACCTTTGAGTTCTTCAAAGTGAGCTCTTATAAGATCTATGTCCGCCTGCGACAGTGGTTCGTCTGAATGCATAATTTCAATCGCTCGTTCCAGACTGGGGATAAGGCGTTTTGGCTGGGAAGGGATAAACAACTACCCAGTATCAGAGCGATTGAGATGTCAAGGGAGGAAATAGAAGAGGGTTCGTACCTGGTTGACAAAGGAGGAGGAAGATGAAGAAGACATCTTGATGTCCAGCCTGGGAGATTATAGATCGAGTTATTGGAGGGGAAGAAGATGGGTAATGCAGATACCTCTGGAAACGATGTGGGATCTCGTACTTATAGAAGAAAGGAGGTAAGGAGATAGTAGGATGCGTCCCATCAGAGTAAAAGCGTTCATAAATGCAAAGCTGCCAAAGGAGGCGGTCCAAGTTCGAATCGGCGCGTCAACATTAAGAGAGCATTAAATGTTTACAAGATTCTTTACAACTCACCCAAGGAGGGCATCAATGGTCGCAATAGCTCGTTGCCTAATCTGATCGGCCGAGTCTAATACTCGTTGGTCGTCATCGACCGATCCGGGAATTTCTGGCATATGACGATGAAGTCTTATCGCTTCACGGGCCAGGTTATGTCTTTTTTGCTTCAGCCCCGTGATGACAAATGGAAGCTCTTGAGGTCTCTTTTATTCAGCAGCTCTGTCCTTGGTTACCTGCTCCATCTCTTTGGCTAGCTCTGCCCTCCTCCGTTTGAGGCGATCTATGGCGCCGACGATATCTGGATGGGAGTTCTCAAGGAAGTTGATCCGCTGAAGCACTTCTTGGGCTCGGTGTTTGTAAGAATCGGCTTCCTCCCGGGTCTTCGCTAGCTTGGCACGATCGGCCACATGGCGCAGGGCCCTGAACACTGGAATCTGTAACGACTCTATGAATGCAGCAGGTTGTAGAGTCTCTGTCGCTTCCTCCGGAATTCGGCCTCTGATGTCGTTGAGAAGCTGCCGAATCGATGAGGCATCTCCCACTAATCGGCCGATATCGTCTTGGAGGAGGGTCCGCATACTCTCGAGCTTGGCACGGACGTCATCAGGAATTGAGCTTGATGAAACTTGGTGTGAAGCGACCTCTTCATCGTCAGACAGGGGAACCACGAAAGAGAAAAGACTGTTATTAGGAGTATCTTGTTCCTGCGAAAGAATAAAGACAAGGATTAGCAGACAGTAAAGCGGAATCGGCCGATTTGGGTGGTAAGTTTCTTACCTCTTTGAAGCGGATTTCTCTTGCTTGTGCCGGCAGGAGTGCCACCCTTGTCTCAAGAACCGGTGCAATCGGCTCATCAGAAGAGGAGGACTCGACGACTATCAATGCCCTGCTCGAGCCAGCTTCCTGAAGAGGTATGGGAAACAGATTTTATGAGTATACTGTGAATAATTGAATTTGATGATATGAGATACCTGCCATACCTCTGTGGGTCTTCCGGCCGATGTTTGTTGGGGGGTACAATCGACGCACCCAGATCGGTCTGCATCAGAATCGGTTAGTTTTCTGAATATCGAGAAATTGAGTTAAGAGATTCTCTACCTCGGTGAGGAGGGTCACTGGTGTTTCGGCTTCCGCTCGGGACGTGGCCGATTGCTGCGGGGATTGCGCTGGAGCGATTTGTGCACCCTAGCAGAAGGAAGAGGTTAATATTGAAAGAATACTTAAAGGTATGTGAAGTATGCGAGGTTTCCTGAACAGCTTCTACAGGAAGTGATGCAGCGGCCGCTCCAACTTCTGTGGCGGTCTGGGGATCAACATCCTCGGTAATCGGCAAAGCTGGAGTAGTTGGGGTTTCAACCGATACTGCCGCCGATTGATCAGTTGGTCCTATGCGGGCACGTACTCGGCGGCTTGTCTTCTTTAAGGTAGGCCTTTTCGGCGTTTGCTTCCATCGGCCGCTAGTGATGTCCTTGATGGTCGGAGTGTGATAGCCGATAACTGGAAATGATGTGTATGGGCGATTGCTCTCTATCGGCCTACCACTTCGGCTCCGCATCGGAGGAATTTGAGTTTCAGACTGAAAAGAGAAATACAAGTCATCAGTAAGGTTGTACCATGGAAAGGGATGATATTGAAATCGGCTGGGAGAAAGGTAACACCGCTGCATTTGAATCGATGTTGTCTGGGTCCAAACTGTTACAATATGTTGATGGAGACGAATAGAAGAGGTACTGCTTCCATTCTGCCCACCACAGTTTGAATTGTTGGACGGCAAAAGGGGCCACCATCCAGTTGTTTAGGTCGATGGTACTGGAGTATGGCACTAAGTTGCACAGCCGATTGTAGTTGAGGCTCTTGGTCAGTTCATCTCGAAATTTTGCTCGGCCGGCAAAGTAGACTTGAATCGGCAGTTGACCAAAGCCAAGTTGCTGTGCTGCGACCGATGGATTATAAAATTCATAGGTGGGGGAATCTTTGCCAGAAAAGAAGTTGGCCGGTAAAATCCCTGGCTTGATCAGGATATCCATGAGATTACCGCCAAAAGTATTGGATGATGAATCGTAACAGACGGGAAGCTCGAAAATCGGCCCTGTTGTTTGATAAGGATACCAACTGATAGTCTCTTCACTGAAGCCGTTGTAGAAACATCTGAAGTATTCGGCCGTTCGGGTGGCAGTGAATTGACAGCCAGGGAAGGCCGATGCTGCTTCTCCGAAAGAGGTACAACGTCGTCGTATGGTGGGGTTTTCCTCTGACTCAATATTGGGAAAGGTTTTGGTCCCTATTTGCTGCTGGGAGACCTTGCTCATGTATAAGTTGAGCCAGAGGATGATGAACCACCAAGGACCACCAGGATTGCCAATCGGCTCCCCTTTTGATAATTTGACGCCGATTTGGTGCATCATATGGTAGGCCGATCCTAACAGATGCTTCCCAAGGGGGATGGCTGATCCTAGTGACAGAGCTTCTGCCAGAGCTTGTGTATTGGATGAAGGACCAACTGCTCTGCCACAGAAGAAGTGTTTCTCTAGCCACATCAACAAGAACGTTGTATGTTCTCTCTCTAAAATCGTCCTGGTCCTCATATTTTTGCTGATATACCCCTTCCACCCGCCGATTCCTTTTGTCTCTAGCCGATGGGTTGGTTTGATCAGATAATCAAAGCGTGTATCAGGGGAGGAGATATCAAGACCGGTCAACATTAAAACATCGGCCAGGGTTCAAGTCATAGGTCCGTGCCCAAAGAGAAACGCGTTGAGCGCGTCAGACCAGAAATAAGAGGCCGCTATTACTAAGGGTTCATTCTTCTCCATTTGGGACAGAGAGAGATCGATGCACTGGCCGATTTTTAACTCATCCCACTAAACTCTCTTAGACTTGGCTAATTTGTGGTACCATTCTTTCCAGCCAGGGGTTTCATTCGGCCAAGATCTAAAGGCACCTGCCCACTGACCCAAATCCATGGGTGATTGCTTGAAAGGAATTCTATGGGTCTCTAGGTTGATCAAATCGGTTGGATCTGGATTCCCCATGGGACCTAAGCAGATGAGACCGGAGGTTTCGGAAAGGGGAATAGTAATCTGGTGCCTAAATGCCTAAAAAAGAGGGAAAAAGGAGAAAACTGAGAATGGATCTAGAAAGTACTTGAGCAGTAAAAAGTAAAAGAGGAAAGTTGGATGATTACCTCTGGGATGAAACTCATCGTCGTCGATGGAGTCACCAACGGAGCCGCCGATGGGACCGCCGTTGCCGAGGAAGTTGCTGGTGGAACCTCCGTGGTTGGTGAAGTTGCCGATGGCGCCGCCATTGGAAGGATGGAGCTGATTGCAAGCAAGAGAAAAATCGCCGGAGGATGCGGCTGGAGACCGAGAGGGCGCAGGAAGAAGATGAACAGTGATTCGCTGGGAGGACATTACTAGGCTCGTGGAGAAGGAGCGGCGGAGAACGCCGGTACTTAAGGATAATCCGAGAGAGAAAGGGTAAAGGTGGGATTTTTGCCGTGCCATCTACACGAATTCCAGGGGAACAGTTGTCTCAAGCGCCCAGTTCGAGAAGATTGCAATCATCATGTAGAAGACCGCGAAACGGAAGGAGATTTTTATTGCGCTCGTTTCGGAGGAAGGATTAAATAAAAGAGTTTTGAAGTAAAAATTATATTTTACTCCGAAACTGGGGGGCATGTGTTGACACCAGATTTTGACACGTGTTGAATCGGCGTCAGGAGAGGAAGAGATTGGCCGATGCGGCAGATCTAAAGGCTACAGTGAGGAATCGGCCGATTGAAGCTACTTGGGAATCCGCCGATCGGCGATGCAACTTGCGCCAACAGATAGGGGGGGTGAGATCATTGGAATCACAACAGAGGATCCCGGTCAAAAGTGGCCTGATGTTGGTCAACGGAACGATGCCGACTCGGTCGAGAAGCAATGGAAAGAATCCTGATTGGATTACGAGATGGTGGCAGAAGATTCTGCGGGAGCCCATTTCCTTTATGAAAATATTATAGATATAGTAGTTTTCTATTTAAATCAAGTTTGTAACAGATCGTAATCAATCAGGAGTCCTGGTCCTAGGGTATAAATAGGAGTCGTCAGGGCTTTGTAAAATAAATCAATCAATCAACAAAACAATCTACTTTTTCATCGCACTTTACTTTCAAGTCGGCGACTTCGCCAATACTTTTTCTTCTTTCACGAGTTCGTACGGATTGGCACGGCCAATAGGTAGGTTCCGCTTATCGAATAACATCTGAGCTTTAACTTTGGGCGCATCGCCGTGGTTTCGTTTGGATTTATTCACCAGTTATCGATATTTATTAGAATTATAGATTTTACCTGTTGTTCTAGTATTATCACCAGTTATCCAGCTTGAGATTGAAACTATCGGTTTTATCATCGCTCTTCCTCGTTCATTGTTATACAGCCGATTAGATCTATTTCAAGTGTTGCATCTGTAATAATTGTCTAAGTTTCTCCAGCAGTTTTCTTTGCAATTATTACGTGATTATCGGCTGATCCATAGCCGGTTATCTTCATAGCAAATCGGCTGATTCGCCCATACGCTTTTTGGGACAGATCGGAACCTCAGCCGATCAGGACGCCCGGAATTTAATACTTTTATTTCCTTGTCAATCAACAGGTCAGATTGACTGGCACGCCGCGGGAACCGCACCAGGGCAATAACCCGAACAGGAGCTAAGCAGATTCTCCCGGGTCGTGTGTCCGACGCTGAAAACCATCGGCTGATTCCTGGCCGATTTTTAGCGCCAACAACGTCAAAAATGGACAGCTTCTTGATCTCCCTGGCGAGGTCAGGGAGCAGCATGTCAGCGAGATTATCGACGAACTCGTCGAGA
Source organism: Panicum miliaceum (assembly GCA_032594955.1). Lineage (NCBI taxonomy): Eukaryota > Viridiplantae > Streptophyta > Magnoliopsida > Poales > Poaceae > Panicum > Panicum miliaceum. The sequence goes on along the minus strand of CM064060.1, from coordinate 24,309,009 downwards.
TCGCTGCTTGGTGTTGCTGCAGGTGCCTCCGGTTTGTTGTCTACAAGGTGCCGATGGAAGTCGCCTGCACCGTCAGAGACGCAGACCCAGGAGCCGAAGACGAAAGTTGTGCCCGCGAGGGGCACGGCGCTGGTGAAGCTGAAAGTTGGCATCGAATTCGCCGCTGGATCTTCGATGAGCACCCCTACCTGGCGCGCCAGCTGTCTGTGTTTTACCGGCAAGCCTACCTAGGGATACCCTAAGGTAGTAGACTTGTGGTTAGGGTGTCGCCGAGATCAGGAACTCGATGGTGCAAGGAACACAAGGATTTAGACAGGTTCGAGCCGCAATATGCGTAACACCCTACATCCTGTATGGTTTGTATTGCCTTGAGGTTATGCGTTATCTTTTGGAGGGGTCCCTGTCCGCCCTTATATCCTGGGGGGACACGATTACATAGAAGTCCTAGCCCCGTACAAGCTTAGGAGTCCTACCCGAGTACTTTTGGGTAGTTTCCTTCCATACCGGCTAGTTGTACTCGTATCCGAGTACTTTATAGTATGGATAAGGTATGGGACATGCCCCACCCCTTACTCTAGAATGTTCTACGCCACACGTGCAATCCCGTGGCCCCGGGTCTGACAGAGGCCAGCCGGCCCCACCTCGCAGCCTCTAGTGTCCAACTTCACATGGAAGTTACGTTAACCGCCATAGTTGCATGGTCTTGACGGCCTTCACTGGTTACCGACCTCTAGCTGCTATAAATAGAGCTCCACTTCCCACTTGTAACACACACACCATCCCAGAGAGAAGTGAGATTCTTAGTTACTCCATTTCATTAGTAGAATAGGGAGAGTGTGAGGTGAGAGCTTGTGCAAGAGCCAAGCTAGGAAAGGAGCCTACAGCCAAGAGTGCAGCTAGTGCAGATGATGCCGCTACTGCTGCCAAGGTTGCTGCAACCAAAAGTGCAGCTAGTGCAGATGATGCCGCTACTGCTGCAGCCAAAAGTGCAGCTAGTGCAGATGATGCCGCTACTGCTGCCAAGGCTGCTGCAGCCAATGGTGCAGCTAGTGCAGCTGATGTCGCTACTCCTGCCAAGGTTGCTGCAGCTAATGATGATGCTCCTGCAGCCAAGAGCTAGGTTGCTGCCAAGGCTGCTGTAGCTAATGATGCTGCTCCTGCAACCAAGAGAAGGTTGCTCCCAAGGTTGCTGCTGAGGGTTCAAAGAAGCAGAAGCCCCTCAAAACCTATAAGAAGTCGCCTAATAAGAAGAAGTGCAACATCAGCATCACCATGGGGTCAGGACAACCCAAAATACAAATATGGAGAGCCGTTGTTGACAGATGCTGAACTTGAGAACGCCGGACCTGCAACCAAGTCACTGCATAGTTACTACTTGAAAGGCTAAGTGGAAAAGAAGAACGGTATAGTGGCCCAGTACAGGCGTATCCATCTCCTGCGATCAACTGAGACAGAGTGTTTCCTTGTTAATTTTAGTGACTTGTATGACCTCTTCAATGTTGATGCATTGGATGTGTCTCTTCTCCGCTGTTTCACACTGTAAGTTGCTCTAATATGCTTCTCTCTACTCATTTGTTGCAGCTTGATAGTTCATTTGTAACATATAGTTGTCTTGACAGTGTTCTTTTCCTCTTAACTTTAGGCACATGGTACAGGAAACAAAGGAACGGTCTGCGCCTGTGGGCTTCCTTGATCCGGAGTTGATGTCATTGTCTACCATACAATCATGTCCATCTTATGTGACGCAATATGTGACAAAGGCTTTGCAGAAACATTCTAAGAAGAAATTATCATGTTTGCGCACAACACAGTTGGCCATTGGGTTTTAGTGATTATTATTCCAAAGTGGAAAAAGGTCTTATACTTTGATTCACTCAGGAGCCAGGCGCCGGATCACCTGTCTTTGAAAGAGGTGATTAATGAGTGAGTTCTTTCATAACCTTGAACTAATTCCAAAAATTTACAAAGTGGTGCTATATTGCCTATGTGCCTGTGTTAATAGTGAAGTTCCTTGGCTGTGTTGTTGTAGGGCTTTTAATGTACACTGCAAAGCAATGAAGGTAGACAACAATAGCGGTTTGCAACATGTCACAAAGTTCCCGGTATGGTACATTGTTGTGAAAGGTGGTGATGAAGCTGTGTAGTTTCTGTCTTCCTTACTATTTTTGGTCCATTTACTTTTTTGCAGTGCCACCAGCAACCTCCCGGCAACGCATGTGGGTTCTATGATGTCAATCACATGATGGATGTGTGGCAGAACCATCAAATACGAGCGTGGAAACTCGCGGAACACGATGGAACGAGGGAGGCATGAGCATCAGTGAGTCACCTAGGTTCGATTTGAGCCGCTGGACGAAGAAAACGGTGGCTGGAGCTAGGAGTTCGACAGCGAGGTGGGTTGGGGCGGTGTTGTAGGCCGGCGGCTGGGAAATCGATAATTCCCAGTGAGGAGGTGGTCAGAGTTTGTGAAGGAGGGGTTGGGGAGGGAGCTAGGGAGGCGAGTGAGCTTTGGGTGCGGAGGATATGAAATCCATGGAGGGAACCGGGTGGATTTGGCCGGCGAGGGTGGGCTGCCCGAGCTCGGTTAGTGGTGTCCGGAGGAAGAAGAAAACTGCAGTGAGGGAGAAGGAAGGGGAGGAAGTGTGCTGGGGAAGGAGATAAGGTCATAGCGACGCTGGTGGCTGCGCTTGGGCATGCAGTGCGCGAGGACGGTGAGCAGTGCCATCAGGACGGCCAGCCGGCATCATCGCACGGCGATGCAGTGAGGCGCGGACGTCGGTGGCATGGGCGTGGCGGCAAGTGGGCGGAGAGGTCGTGGCGCGGTTGCCGCAAACGCCGGCGCGTGGCGCGGCACAGTACGCCGGCGAGCCTGCTCGCCGCGCGTCGAGCTGCCATGGGTGTCGTACAAGAGTAGGTGAAGTTTCTGACTCATTTTTGACCCAAATTTGAATGTTTAAAAATCTTTTTAAACGCATAATCAAGTTCCTAAAGTAGCAGGTGTTACAGATGCAATGGAATTACTAAGTACAGATGGTGATCCTAAGGTACATCTCCCATTTTGACTTGGCTAGCCTAACCAACATGCTTGTGATGTGTCCATTAATTCCTGTGTTATTCTCAAATATGGCATGTGCAAGTAGAGTTATGGAAGATAGTCTTGTGGTGGGTGTAATGACATTGTAGAACTCTAGCTATGCTGCTGCTGCTGTGCAAATCTACCTGTATTATTGTGAAATGTTGGAGATTAGTCGCTGCTGCTATTCTCTGAATTATTCTGAAATGCTGCTGCCGTTGTTCTCTGTATTATTCTAAAATTGGGATTGCTCCTTCTCTATTTTGGCTTTTGAGAAGAATTAGCTTGTAAATATGTTGGCATGTTTTTACCTATGGAAGTTGCTAATTTTCCCTTGCTGAGTTTGTTTCTCCCAAACAGGTGGAGTTTGAAGTGAGGACAAACACCCTCAGCCAGGAAGAGTTACATGCCACTCACGAAAAGATTGCCAACTTCCTCATGAACCAGGTGATCTCGGAGAAAGGAGAGTTCCACTAGAGAAACAAAAACCCAGGGTTTAACCTTAAGGTTTAAATAATGTCTTCTCCTAGATGTTGTCTCTTTGATGCATGGTGTCTCTTAACAGTTAACCTAGGGCCTGCAGACCCTGTGATGGTCTCTTAGAACTTGTTACTTGTTGAATGTTGTCTCTTAGACCTTGTGATGGTCTCATGAATCTGTAATGTTCTCTTATTACATGTGATGTTAAATCTATGAAAAAATGGGTTCTATATATATGTTGTGCCTGTGATGTTTTTGATTTCTGGCTGTGCATGTATCTGTGATTTCTGTGAATGGGCTGTGCATGTATCTGTGATTTCTGTCAATGACTGTAAATTGGTATGGAAGACGTGGGAGGATAGCAAATCGTGTCTCCCATACAAACTTATAGGGGAGACACGTGTAATTAAATAGCGTCTCTCACAGAATAATATATCGGAGACGCATGTTAATGACCAGCGTCTCCCACAGAAGTACTTACCGGAGATGCGTGTCAACAATCCGCGTCTCCCACAGAAGTATTTACCAGAGACGCGTGCAACCAGAACGCATCTTCTCCAATGATCAGACCAGACGGGGCATAACTATGTACCCGAGACGCGGAATTTCAGTGTCTCGGACAACAAATACTAACGGAGACGCGTCTACACGCGTCTACACTAGCCACGTCTCCCTTAAGGGCTGCTAGTGGAGACGCAGTGTAGGAAACCACGTCTCTATTATTGTCAATATGAGACGCGGTGTTAACAGCTTCAGAGACGGGGTTCAGTCGCGTCTCAACTTCAACATAGCGGAGACACACGTTCTTCCCGCGTCTCATGTATTTTAATTACCCGAGACGCGGACATACCGTGTCTCTAACCTTCTGTCTTTGGAGATGAAAACAAACCGCGTCTCCCTTAGCCCTTGAGACGTGCCTCCCTTGAACGATCCTTACATAGTATGCGCACATTTGATAAGTCCGTATATCTGTTTGCAAAATTTGCAACTTGTTGGACTAAAGTGATACAACCATACATATTGTTGTATGGTGGGTGCAATTTACTCTTTATGAGTGCTAGAAATAAGCTGTTGTGATCTTATCCACCAGGTATTTATTCGTTGATGTCCCTTTATACCACCCTTTTCTCATGTATATATACGTACAGATTCTTAATTTCTCTCTAATTTTTGTGTCCCTCATTTTACATTGAGTACCACTACTCTAAACAGTGTCCACGGAAGTGACACGGGTTCCGTGTCCCGTGAGCTGTCAAATTAACAGGTCTCCACCGCTCCATATGGTGATGGTGTCTATTATTGGAGCCGGCCCAGCACAACATCTCACCGCCCTTAACTATTGAAAGCAACATCGGCGTTGCTAGATCGACGTGCAAAACTAACGCCCAAAAATATTAATTACTAATAGATACTAATATATTTTTTTAAGTCAAGGGATGGCGTCGGTACGTGTCTCTTATCCTGTCGTGCCACACGCCTCGTTCTCCGCTATACCCCACGGTGGTTTCGATTGAATTTATCAGTCAATTATTGGCCTGGCTGGCTGGCGTCCACGTCAAACATTTTGCCTCGGGCAGCAACCGCGACGTGTCCCGTCGCGCGGGATGCAAGCGGATTTCGGGCAATCACGTTGGACCCCACGACCCACATTTGCGTGTTCACCGGCCCGGCCCCTGTGGAGGATGCAGAGAGAGCACTGTCAAACGTGCGTGGGGAACCAGGGGAGCTTAGGTTGTTATTGGTTGACCGATGGCTAAGGCACCTTTACATCACCATACAGTTGATTATTTCGGTGGAATTTGACTAGTATGAAATCAGATGGTGTTTTCGAACAATCAACTCTGGACCCCGCGCGAGGATTCCTTGCTTCGCCGAATGGCATTTTATTTCAGCAATGTCAATCGTGCTGCTTGCCAGTACTGTGGGAGAAATGACAGAGGAATTGCAATTATTGCAAGCGTGACTACATATAACTAGTACTACTATATCTGTTAAAGATGACGTTTCAGAGTGTTGTTGGTGGCTGGGGTATTAAGATAAGGTTGCATGAACCTAGCTTGGAGTGATATTAGTTCTCCAAATAAAGCAGGATTGAAAAAGGTTCTCAGCCAAGCAACACGGCCCCTCCCTCTAATAAAGAGAGCTAAAGATGCATTTAGCTTCAGAGAAAGTGATGTGCAACTATATAGGCCATGGATTAAATTAAGTTAGAGCAAACAAATTAGCGAGCAATCGCTGAGATCAATCCACTTCACAACTTGTAGGGTATGGACGATCATCATGCACAAGCTAATAAGTAGTGACCCTCTGTGAAGGGCTGATGCAATTTTGTAACTAGCAGGTATATAGTATATAGGTTCATAAATCAGAAGAATTTGATAACATACCTTTTAGCTACATACATGTAGAATGAAAACATAGTAGCGGGCTAATCGGCGGATGCGTTTTATTCATAATACAAAGCTAATACAAGGTGAGAAGTATTTCATCAGCATGAGGTTGTTCTCTGGAAGATGAACGGACATCTTGGCACTCCGTGGTTGCTAATCTGTACGTGCTAAGTTCTCATCAATCAAAATATATATACTTTTTTTTCACAACCATGATTTGAGCACGTTTTTCATTAAGAGAAGACAACATATATACTTTCCTAGCCTTATTTTGTATGTTTTCTCCTTTAAATTTCTGCGCATGGGAAAAAATTATATACTTTGCCTCGAAAATTTAGTGGGCCCTGGTTTAGGAATTTGACGATCTCGGAGGGCTATCTACTAGCTGTAGGAAACATGCATAGCAGACAAGTAGCTTCACCACAATACCAACCCTGAAAATGAGAAGACAATGTTGTCTTGTTTGAACTTTTTACTTGCTGGCTTATCTAGCCTCTCTTCTATTAAATACAACACGCTGAACGACCTCCTACCAGTTCGTAAAAAAAAAGACAATGAAGCAATAAGGCAATCACTTTAGCGGTAAAGCAATTCTATCCGGAGTGTATTATTGCTGCTGGCTGGGCCGGACGCGGGGTACATCTAGAGTGGTAAAGGATCTTAAATTTTAACTTACGTAATTTAAGGGCCGGATTCATAAAAAATCGGATTCTAATCTGAAGCTAAAAATATATAAGAGTAAAATTAGATTGTGAACAGCGTAATAGGACCATGATCCATTACCTCCCCACTGCAGATCCTTCACGTTCTGCTTCTGCCACCACCAGCAGTCAACAACTTTTCTTTGGACTGAAACGGCCATGACAAGAGGCATAATAATAAGATGATCACTTTTATATATATGGATGATAGAGCTACTCTCTCAGTTCCATGAAAAATTAAGTGGTCATATTTGATTTGCATGCCAAAACTAACCGTATTTAACAAATAAATGAGGGTATGGAAGTCTTTTTACGTCACCACTAATCTGTCCAAAAAATACTAGAATTGTATTCTTTATGAGACGGAGGGAGTACTTAACATTGCAGGCAGAAATGGATTAGGATTGGAATCAGGATAAGCTAAAAGTCTCAAGATGATTCAAGGAAGGATATCTGGCGGAAAGCAACTTCAAGAGGTATAGTATAGTATTTACTTTATCACCACTTGTAAAGTAGGAACGTCGCAGTCGGGAGTCGGGACACCGGACACCTTGCGCTTGTTGGAGCCGTTGGTTCTCTATCTTCTCACCACACATTTACTGTCAAAATAGGGCAGCACATGGTTGTATATGTAGACTAACCCCTGCAGGAAAATATTCAAATCCAAATGGGTAAGTGGTTTAGCTTAAATCAAATGGGAAGATAAGTCAAGGGGTCGGATTCATGTTGTGCAACAAAGGAATGAGGCACACATCACCCTTCAAGGATCCACTGTAAGTACACCCTCCTTTGCTCATGTTGATGCAACAATTCTGCCTTGCTTGAGTAAGTCTCATGGGGAGATTAAAATTTTAGTTCCAATAAATTTTAGGGGCTCCCTAGTTCTTAAAACCGGTAGAACCATTATTTTGTTTACACAAGTTTGTATTTGAATAAGCACCAGGTACAAGAAGAAGTGTGGGGAAGATCTCTCGGAGTTTTGACGTGCATACATTTGAGATCTCCCAAAGACAGATGCATAAGACCGAAAGAACCAGGATGCAAAAGGTTTAGAACCAATCACGACGGTTTGTGTACTGTACCCCTCAAATCTCCCTGATCCATAAGTTTAAAGAAAATTCTTTGCTAACCACAAAAAAGATTAAACTCAATGGTGCTCGCTGGTCGCATACTTCAAGTTTGATTGGCTTGCATATGTTTTATTTCTTGCTTAACTTGAGCTTGTGAATCATATCTTAGGGAACCCATAATTGTTAAGTTGTTGAAAAGTGAGATATGGTTTGATGAAGAAACCCTTGCATTTCTCTGCTTTTGTGTCTGGGAATTTTATTTTCAAAAGAAAATCCCTCCATAGCTTTACAAACTCCCCGTGTTTGTCCTACCAAAGCCATATGTCGATCTTCATGAATAACCCTTATACATATGTGCCTTGTTGTTGCATTGAGTTTCATCAAATTTTGTGACCCTAGTGAGATGTCTTTTCATACTTGTTTGATCAAGATCACGTACACTCCAAATGCTAAACTTCTACACTGAAAGTTAGCCTTCCCATTCCATCTATCCACAAAATAAAACTCCTTGTGTAATGATCTCTCTCTCCAGTACTTCTTGAAAGAGGCATGGCTATATGAAAACAAAGAGAGAAAGAAAAAAAAGAAAAAAAATCTTGACACATGAAGGTCCAAGTGTTGAAAAAAAAGAAAGAAAATTGTGCACGTGAAGGTCCAAGAAAAAAGAGAGTTATATAGCCATATCCTCAATAAAGGAGAGAGAGAGCTTCATAAAAAAGGAGTCTTTCATTTCCATCATCCACCTTCCATACACTTGCATGATCTTGATCAGCTCGTATGATGTGTCTTTTTCATGGATCCAATCTTTGATTTTGCAATATATGTGAAACAAGTGCATGCTTCCAACTTTTTACTATGAGCTCCACATAAGCTATCTTTAGAAGTAGGTTGAAAAGAGGCAATGCATTGGTGAGGATATATACACATTGAGTGACTTGAGAGATCCTATGGAGGAGTAAAGCTATGGTTGATCTTTTCAAAAATCTTTCAAACACCTAGTCATATAATAGAGAAGTGGAGGAGACCCGAGTCAACACCATTCCGCTCTTCAACTTCCCAAACTATTATGGTAGACACATCAAGATTCACAGGTAAGGGTGAAGTTTGGAATAATCTATATGCAGATATCATATCAAAAGAAAGTGGTGTTCCACCTTAGTCCTAAGCTTTGCTTGAGGACGAGCAAAGAGGAAGTGTGAGGGATCTTGTTGACATTCGCTACGGACCAATTTTGAGCGTCCATTTGACCCAAAAAAAGCAATGGATGACATGCTTAACCTGCATATTTAACCCGAATAATATCATTTCCACATTTCCCTTGGAGATTTTGCAATGTAGGGATTTGGGCAAGAAATGCAGGTAAAACAAGCTCCAGAATCCATGCCATAAAATGCCGACAGATCGGGGCGCGCCGACCAACAAAGAGTAGGTGTTTAATTACCAAATTCCATATGTGTGGGTGAATATGTGTATGCAGCTCAAGGAAAGCAGGAAACACACCTCAAGAGTATGGCAACACACTCTCAATCCAAGGCAACATCCCTCTGACCAATTAGAGCACACTGTTCGGCGTCAAACGGATTGAAGGGCCCACCAGGGCATGCAACCGACTTAGGACAGCGCAACTCATCCACCATTACCCATAGGGTCCACTTACCAACCTCCTGCCCGAAGATGAGGCCGGTTGGAGCCAAACCTGGTTCGGCCGAACTAGGACCAGCTCCACCGACTTAAACCTTGCACGTGGTAGCTCCTCATTGGACCCCAAGGTCAATTCCAGGTGATAGAGCTGCAATCCCGGGCGAGAGCACCCTGGTTCACCCCTATAAATACAAGGGGAGGGGCTATTAAATGAGATACGACTCACCTTCACCTCCTCTCTCACTTTTGGAGTTGGAGCTCTCTTTAAAGGCTTAGTGCTGCCTAGGTAGTGCTTAGGAAATAGTGAGAGAGTGAAGGGAAGTCGGGGAGGTGCCGGTTGGCCATCGGCGCTCTTCTCCATCTTGTACCTCGATGGATGCTTATCAATCATAGTAAGTGTTCGTGATATCCTTTGTGCTTTAATTTCTTAGTTAAGCTAGATCTAGCTTCACCTAGTTGTTTGCCGGATCAATAGTTCATTAGTGTAGTGGATGCCTCTAGAATAAGAATGATTCTAGAGTTAGTAAGGAATGGTGTAGACGTGGTGTCTAGATCAGTCCTTACCTATTAGTTGTGGTATATCCCATGGTTAGATGAGGTAGGTAGCAGGTGGTGACAGCCCTATCTACCCAGCGGAACCCTACCCGTTCGGTTGTATCGCAGTGCCGTAATGCTAGAACTCACCAGTCTTATTCTGTGAGAAGCCAATAGCCCGAAGCGAACGACTAGGATAGTTCTATCTTACCTTTGATTCTTAGCCTTAGGAAACCTCTCTACTCTTTGCCTCTAATTGGTGCGGTGTTCTTGGACGAACCTGAACCTTAGAGAATATACACACGTTTCTCAGTGGATACGATACCCTTGGAATACTCCTGGGTGAAAGCTACAATGGTATCCGTGCGCTTGCGGATTTATTTCATGACGCTAGAAAACGTCAACACCTAACACCCCCGTTCCTAGTGACGACGTTAAGAAATGTCAACACGTCTAATTGGAAAATTCTTGAAATCAAGCTATGAGGATCACGAGATAGACATCCCTACAGTAGATGAGAAGCATTGCCTTGGAGAATGTGTCGGCAGTACTATTTTGTGGCATAAACGAGATATCGTACTGGCTGAGGCCTTCGGTTGGTCCTAATCGTACCTCGCAGCACAAGTTGTTGTTGAGCATCCCTCATCTTCGGTGGCACAACAAGAGCGGTAGCACCAAATCATACACTAGCATCTCCGCAATCACCACCACGAGAGCATAGTCCACCGGCTACGCCGTCAACACCGGCCTCGGCATCACCTTTGGCTCCGCCATCACCACCACAAAAGCATACTCAACCGGCTCCGCCATCACCACCACGAGAGCACACGGCACCGGCTCCGCAAGCGCCACAAAAACAACAGCCGCCACGACTAGAAGGAAGCGTTAGAGATTCCAGATATATGGCATGCCGCAAACAAGAAGTGACTACTCTTTATTAGGGATAGATTCATATGTGCATAATGTCTTTGCATCTATCTAAGACTTGGCTTAATTTTTTGTGGATTAATTGCAGATTCAGCCGAGAAGACACGAGGACCAACTCCATGAGAAACAACTTCTAAATATAGTGCCATTTCATTATGCACGATGTGCTCAATATAAGGGAGGATTTTGTTCACCCTAACCACGAATTAGCGACTAGAAAAAGATACGGGCTCCAGCAACATTCGGCGGCAATAGGAGAAAAACATATATTCAATATGTATTTAATGATGTACTCTACTGATGCAACGTAACGAGATATACATACACACACATATGTGTATGTTTTATTTCTATTTGATTTATTTTTGTGTGTGTAACTATTTATATTTATGAAATATATTCCATGTCAATCACTATGACATTCGATCGCGCACTAGCTTGATAGGTCAAAATTAGCGGGAAATAAAATTTTTAAAAGTAGCGAGAAACAGATTTGGAAAATTCAAATTCAAATCGATGAATCTTTTGGCGGGCAGGACGTTTCCGGGTGCGGATTATGCTCTTACCCGCGCTTGGAAATGGTATTTGCAGGGATGGGTTAGGGCATGCTCCACCCCTGAAAAATGTATTTCTAGGGCCGGGTTAGCACATGACCCGCAACCGGAGATGGATTTTCAGGAGTGGGCGTGTTACCCGCCCCTGCAAGCAAACAACTATTTCTAGCTGCCAGAAGCAGGAGTGAGTACTGTACCCGCTCCTAGAAACACGTTTTACCCATCCCTACAAACCCTTTTTTAGTAGTGTTAGAAGGATAAAATTTATGACCAGGATATTTGCTGATATCCGATTACTTCTCTATCTCTACTTATATATATACTACTAAAAAGCCAGTAAGGGTCACGTCTTTTTCTCCCTTCATGCCGAGCCGCCGCGCCGCATAGCCTCCCCCCGCCGGGCCACCGCGTGCCGCCGGGCCGCCACACGCGCCGCGCCGAGATAGCTGCCGGGCCGTGGAGGAGGAGAACGGAAGAGGAGGGGCTGCCTCGGAGGAACCACCGCGTCTAGCTGGCCGCTGGGCAGCCACGTCGAGCTGTGCTCTTGCGCCGCCGGCGGCTGCCGCGCCTGGCCGCGGCTCGCCCTCCACGCCCGCCGGCCACGCCCTAGCCTGGCACTGCGGCGGCTAGGATACCAGTCCGGGCCGCCGCTGGCTGCTGACCTGGGCGCAGCTCAGCGCCGGGTCACGCCGCGCTGCCTGGCCGGCCGACCGCCGGCTAAAGGGAGGCAGCATGCCCGCGCACCTGAGCATTCTCTTCTTTGCATCACGGCTACAGCTACCTCTACAAGAAGGACGTCCCTCATCTGCTCCTGACTTTTGCCATGGCCGGTGCTCACTACCTGCTCGACGAAATGCACACCGCATGTTTGGAACTTGTGACACTTGTGCTCATTTTTCTCTCAACCTGAATCTTTGACTTCATTTTTCTGACACTTGTGCGTGTTAATTTAGAACACTTCCACAATACACGTTGTAGGGGACAGTTTCCTCTACAATTTTGAATCCATCCACTTTCTCTAATTCAGCCTGTGTATCCTACTCAAATATTGGTCTGAACCGTGCTGTATACCTCGGGTTGAGCCTAAATTTTTCTGAACCCGAGTTTTGCAGTCCACTTATCTCCAAACTTTACTACTAAACTTGCAATCTATCAAAAGATAAATTGTAGTCCTAACAATCCTCTAAAACTTTTTTTCAGGCACTTTTGCTGATTCAACATCTAACCCCTCCAGGAACTGATCTGAACAGGTCTGCATATAACATATTGCTGGCGCGGTAGCTGAACCTGAATCGCATACTTGATTTCTCTCTCTTCACTTTTCTGGAACTTTTGCGTGTTAACTATGAAAACGTCCAGCAGAAAAATTGTAGGAGACATTTACCTCAACGATTTTGATTACATACACTGTCTCTAATTCAGCCTGTATCATACTCAACTATTGCTCTGAACCTTAGCGTATAACTTGGGTTCATCCTAATTTTTTCTGAACCTTAGTTTTGCAGTCCATTTATCTCCAAAGTTTACTACTGAACTTTGAAATCTATCAAAAGATGAATTGTAGTCCTAACACTCCTCTAAAAGTTTTGTTTCAGGCACTTTTGCTGATCCAACATCTAACCCCTCTATGAACTGCTCTGAACAGGTCTGCATAGAACATATTGGTGGCGCCGTAACTGAACCTGTATCTTTTCGATCAGTGCATGCAAATGGATCGTCCCAACAATACCAAAGGAACTATTATTTTTATTTTCTTTATCATCTTACATTTATTCTTCTACGGATCCGTTCCAATTTTGCGTCTCACAACCTAGCATTGCGTCAGACCCTCGACGGGCCGATGATGCTCTTCAACTTAGAAGCAAGCGGCAACGAGTCCGTTGTGCCGCAATGACAGATGAGCAAAGAGAGAAAAGGAACAGGAAGCGGCGTGAGGCATACAAGAGGAAAAAGTCCGTTGCAGACAAGGAAAATGAACCAGGTTGAACCCTGTTGGATCCAATTGATATTGTGCTCAACTGTGGTAATCCGGATCTTTTCCTCATCTGAATCTCTCCTTTTAAATCTATGCAGGTTGTAATATACAGGGATTCAAATCGAGTGATGCTGATACTAATATAGTCGAAGATCCATTGGGTATGATTTTTTATGTGTTGGGCGTCGCTCTAGATCTATGGATTTTGCTGATCCAACATCTAACCCCTCCATGAACTGCTCTGAACAGGTCTGCATAGAACATATTGCTGGCACCGTAACTGAACCTGTATCTTTTCGATCGGTGCATGCAAATGGATCCTCCCAACAATACCAAAGGTACTATTATTTTTCTTTTCTTTATCATCTTACATTTATATTAACCATCTACGGATCCATTCCAATTTTGCGTCTCACTACCTAGCATTGCGTCAGACCCTCGACGGGCCAATGATGCTCTTCAACTTAGAAGCGAGCGGCAACGAGTCCGTTGTGCCGCAATGACAGATGAGCAAAGAGAGATAAGGAACAGGAAGCGGCATGAGGCATACAAGATGAAAAAGTCCGTTGCAGACAAGGAAAATGAGCCAGGTTGAACTCTGTTGGATCCAATTGATATTGTGCTCAAGTGTGGTAATCCGGATCCTTTCCTCATCTGAATCTCTCCTTTTAAATCTATGCAGGTTGTAATATACAGGGATTCAAATCGAGTGATGCTAATACTAATATAGTCGAAGATCCAATGGGTATGATTTTTTATGTGTTGGGCGTCGTTCTAGATCTATGGATTTCAAATTCATCCTACGTGTCTTTAGGAATTTCTGGCCTAAGACGAGAAAGTGACAGGATCCTGAGTGCCTTGAATTCAAATGATAAAAGGCTTGAAAGAAACATGAAGAGGCGTGAAGCTTATTGGATGAAGAAAGACATAACCCAGAGGGCAGCAATTTCATCAGGTGCGTGTTTTACACGTATTCATATTTGCACAATTATTTTCTGCGTAAAAGATTGTGAAATTCATAGATGATTTTGCAGCAGCCGAGCACCATGTAGAATGCAACGGAGGCACTGCTCCAACCATCGAGCACCCTCTACTGGTATGCTATGTAAACATCTCCTATGGTGTTCGGCCCCATCTGATGGACAAACACTGACTTGCCTCTCATGCAGTTCTTTTGACATGAATGGAACTATATGTCTTCACTTGCATGGATGCATAATTCCAGGATGCATAATTCATTTATTTATTGGTCCAATTATGATATGAAATTAGTTGTTGGTGGTGGACGTGTCCAACTGATCCCATGCAGACTACTATTCTTCTTTACAGAATTGAATCACTATTTAAGCTATGTTGTCATCACTGCCGATTTAAAATTCCTGGATGGTACTGCTGAACATCATGTACAATGCATCTCTGCTACTGCTCGAAACATCGAGCATTCCCCCACTGGTATGCTATACTTGGCCACATCAAGGAAAATGATTTATGTTTTCGTATGATGTGATGTAGACGACCAACTGATGAACAAGCACTGACTTGCCTAGCAACTTTTAAAATTTTGATTAACCAGCGCAGAGTTTTTAGGGTCCGTAATGGTGTGTCTTCACTTGCATCAGATGCATATATAGTTTGTAGTTGCTCCTATGTCAGACAGATTCAGTGAGTCTTGATGAATTGGATATACTTACTGGCTCTAATTGTTAAAAATTGTTGTGTAAAATCCTGCTGAATTGAACTGGGACTGCCAGCCTTTTGATGACAGCTTGGTGCCTTTCAATCTCTGTAATTTGTATATGATCTTCTCTTGCTTTTACCATTGGAAAAAATTGTGTGTACAACAGTGAGGCTTCTGTGGTAGCTTGTGTTCCAATTTGGAATGGATGTTTGTAAGTTCAGTGAGACATCAACAGTGATATAACTGTATAAGAAATTTTCTGCATTGTGTAAAATCCTGCTGAATTGAACTTGGACTGCCAGCCTTTTGATGACAGCTTGGTGCATTTCAATCTCTGTAATTTGTATATGATCTTCTCTTGCTTTTACCATTGGAAAAAATTGTGTGTACAACAGTGAGGCTTCTGTGGTAGCTTGTGTTCCAATTTGGAATGGATGTTTGTAAGTTCAGTGAGACATCAACAGTGATATAACTGTATAAGAAATTTTCTGCATTGTGTAAAATCCTGCTGAATTGAACTTGGACTGCCAGCCTTTTGATAACAGCTTGGTGCATTTCAATCTCTGTAATTTGTATATGATCTTCTCTTACTTTTACCATTGGGAAAAATTGTGTGTACAACAGTGAGGCTTCTGTGGTAGCTTGTATTCCAATTTGGAATGGATGTTTGTAAGTTCAGTGAGACATCAACAGTTAAGAAATTTTCTGCATAGCGATTCCATTGTAGTGATTGCCAAAATGAGGATTCATATTTCATCACACAATATTAATTATGTTCTTGAATTGACTATTTTCATTTGACATATTCGTTCTAACTTTCACACCACTAATATCTCGTTGAATACTTTGTTTATTGCGCTAAATTTTTTGTTGTCCGTAGCATCGCATGGGTACTAACCTAGTGATGTTAAAAGGGACTTTTGTCAGAATTTGATTCAATTTAAATGGCAGCGTCCTCCAGGTGGGACGGGCATTTTCCGCCACCCCGGCCGCAGTTTCCCTAGCCGCAGACAGATCACATAAGCCAACGCATGAACTTCATCCGAAATAGTAAAAATTTTCTTGCTAAGAGAGCCCAAAATTAGCCATTCATTCTATTGGCTTTTCTTCTTTGGAACCAAACACATGCATCGACATAAATACACCTAACATATACAAACTCATTAAAGGCAAACATATTTCTTTTTGCGCTGTCTGAACAAGCTAGCATGCTTACGAGCGCATCCATGGCCATGGCCACTGCCATCGCCGGCCGGCGGCTCACGCCCGGGATGATCACATGACGGTGCATGCGTTGACGTTCTCGTCGCTGAACATGGTCATGTACCTGACCTCCGGCGCGCTGGGGTCGGCCATGGCCTGCGGCGCGCTGCGGACGAAGCCCGCCGGGGCCTTCTTGTCGTAGGCGCCGCCGACGTAGGGGTAGGTGGTCATCGTGTAGGGCACGTAGGGCCACATCTCCGCCGCCTTGCCCGTGCTCTTCACCCGCTCCAGCACCTTGGACGGCTCCACATACCCCGTCACTGTGCACTTGCTCTGCTTCGGGTTAACCACCACGCTGGTTACGCCCCTCATCGACTTCACGGCGCTCTTCACCCGCCGCTCGCACCCCTCGCAGTCCATCTTCACCTTGATGTTTACCGTCTGCAGACGCGATCCCCAGCGGATGTTTTAACAGACAGCTTATTGGGATCAAGAAAACTCAAAACCTCTGTTTGTCTGCAAGATAGATCGATCGAGAAACACTAACGCAACACACAAATCTTCACTCACCTGAAGGGGTCGCTTCTTCCGGAGCTTGAGGGCCTCCTTGGTCTCCGTGATGCTGCAGAGATCGGAGAAGTGGTCCAGGATGCCCATGGTGTTTCTGATGTGCCTCACCAACTGTACGTAGTGGCTATGAACAGAGTAACAAGGCTTCTCGTCGTCGTTTGTGGTGTACTTGTGCTCGGCCACGGGTGAAATAAAAGCTCAGGATTGAAGCAGAAGGCAAGGGGAGGATTATATAGTGTCTGCTACCTGCAAGAGAAAGCATCTGGCATGCCGGCTGATTTTGCATACTTACGTGGTCTATTATTACTGGAAAATAATAAAGTTTGTATGGCCAGGATGGGCGCCCTCCTTTTTGTTTGTAATCATCTCGTGTCGATGCCTCAAGCGTACACTAAGACCGCTGAGCTATCGGGATTAAATGAGCGAGGTGGACAACGAACATCCTCCTGCCCGGATGGCCCGCTGCCCTGCCCTGCTTGATAGGCTGTTTGATTTGATGGCCGGCCTGGTCGGTCCATACACTGCTTGAATCGTGTGCATAAAGCCAGACACGTTTGTTGATTGGTCTTATGGAAAATGAGATATTTGTTTGGGTCAACAGTAAATGAATAGGATTGATGGATGTAACCTTGTAACGCCAAAAGAGAAGTATGCAGGTGTTCTTTCATTATGCGTGTTTCAGCTTGTACATATAGAATCCACCTAACATATCACTATAATTTTGTATCTTGCCGCACACAATCGTGTGCTCGGATCTATAGCTTTGAGACATGCCACGTTAAAAGAAAACTATTTTTTACACAAGGGATGGAGATGAATATTATTGTTGGTGCAAGAAAAAGATTATTTAGTAAAATACTTTTTGTCTCGCAAATGAATGAATGATTTCCCTCTCTATTTTGTAGAGGTAATTGTTTAGCGTGGTGGCAGGGGACTCCATACTACAATCGTCAACGGAGTGCACGCAACTTTTAAAAAATATTGGTTGGGAATAGTTCTGAACCTAAGGTGTCTGCATTGGGGAACGGCACAGCTCCCTCCAGTACGCCATAGCGTAAAAGTGTGCTGCAGCGGAATACGCTATCGCGTACTGGATCGTTGCGAACCGCTCCTCATCCGCCCAACAGCCTCGCGCCCGGAGAGAGGGAGGGAGGCCCGTCCATCGCCGCCCGTCCGCCGCGGCCGCTCCGCCTCACCCATGGACGACGCCGCCGCCACCGCGAAGGCCGACCGCTGCTGGGCCGCCTCCTCCAGCTCGAGCCGCCACCACTTCCTCCTGCTCGGGCCGCCGCCGCCGCCGCTGGATCTGGAGGCCGCCACCGCCGCCGCTGGTAGCCGGCATGGGAGGAAAAAGCCGGCCGGGGACGGAGCACCACGCGCTGCTGGAGGCCGGGCCACCACCGCCGCTGGAGGCCCCCAGATCAGCTGCGAGTTGCCGCATCCACCGCTCCGCCTCGCCCATGGACGACGCCGTCGCCGCCCGCTGCTTGCTGCTCCCGCCTCCGCGCTCGTTGCCGGGGAAGGAAGTAGGGGCAGCTCCCCGCTCATTGCCTGTGCGCGACGCCGTGCTCCAGGCATGGCCGCTGACGGAGATCTGCTGGCCTATGGCCAGGCCGCTTGATCCGTCGGGTGAGGGAGGCGGAGGAGGGCTGCTCGACGCCGGCGAAGAAGGGCCAAAGGAGCACGTACCCCGCGATGCGCCGCCGCCGAATCGAGCCGGGAAGGGGAGGGTAGGGGCGGCGCGCCACCGACCGGACCTCCCCCAGTTGCCGCCTCAGCTCGCTGGGATCCGGGGCTGAGGGAGCAAGGGAGCAGGGGCGCCTGCCGTGTGGGGAAGAAGAGGGTTGAGAGAGAGGAGGGGGAGGTGGTTGCCGGTGGGAGAGAGAGGGGGTCGGGAGGAGGGGAGGGGTGGCGCTCTTGGCCGGTGAGGGAGCAGGGGAGGGCCGGGGGGAGAGAAAGAGAGAGTGAGTGGGGGGGGGGGGGGGGGGGGGGGGGGGTTGGTAAAAAAAAGAAAAACCTAATGTGTGGGTCCCACGGGGAGTTAGAGTATGAACGAGTGCGGAAAAACTGGATATAGAGGAGAGAATCTTTATGACCAGGACAGAATATTCCTTTTAGAGGATAAATTTAGAGTACGACGAGCGCGAACAGCCTAAACCGCAAGCAAGCCCATGTTATTGATATCCTACTCCTGAACTTTAGATGTGCTGCGGATGTTCTTGAGAACCAGATGATAGGAGACTGCGGATGTTCATGTGCATCTGTCTGTGGGAGATCTCGAATGTATGCACGTCAAAACTTTGAGAGATCTTCCCCACACTTATTCTTGTACCTGGTGCTTATTCAAATACAAACTTGTGGAAACAAAATAATGGCTCTACCGGTTTTAAGAACCATGGAGCCCTAAAATTTATTGGAACTAAAATTTTAATCTCACCATGAGACTTACTCAAGCAAGGCAGAATTGTTGCATCAACATAAGCAAAGGAGGGTGTACTTACGTTGGACCCTTGAAGGGTGATGTGTGCCTCCTTCCTTTGTTGCACAACATGAATCCGACGCCTTGGCTTATCTTCCCATTTCATTTAAGCTCAACGACTTACCCATTTGGATTTGAATATTTTCTTGCAGGGGTTAGTCCACATATACAACCGATATCTATACAAGTATTGACTCTAAGGTTCATCGATCAAACTTGACACCACGTCTAGTTTGATTGAAG
Source organism: Panicum miliaceum (assembly GCA_032594955.1). NCBI lineage: Eukaryota > Viridiplantae > Streptophyta > Magnoliopsida > Poales > Poaceae > Panicum > Panicum miliaceum. The sequence goes on along the minus strand of CM064060.1, from coordinate 24,289,491 downwards.
GAGACTTTTCAACCTAAGCACCATGCTTAATTTAAAAAGTCTATGAGTGTAGCTTGAGCACACACTCAAACCAGAGCATACGAGCACAAATAAAGGAAGCATGAAAGCATGATCAAGCTTTATTCAAAGAGAGAAAAGCATGAGCTTGAAACTGGTGATCCTTAGGGTACCTCCCGGAAAGGCTTTGTTTAAAGTCAAAAGCAGAACATACCTCAACGTGCTTACCATGGCATTTTTGCTGATGAGGATCTTAGAATTGCTGCCGTGGTAACACCTCTTTTTTTGGAGCAAGATGCAAAAACGAACACCATCTCCAAACCAAGATAGGATTTGGCAGGAAAACTTACTCGGGGTACTCACATACCTCCCCCAACACTTGAAGTTTGCATTGCTGAGCAGCACAACTCAAGTGTGTGGAGTTCATACTTCCCTTCATAATGTTTCCTCACTAAGAGTTACCATGGTATTGTAGTTGGTGTAGCTCTCATGTTCTTTGGCATCACCTATCCTTCATCCTCTTTAATCTCCACCTGAAATGGTTAGCGACCAAAAATACCCAAAGGAAAATTTTATCCTAGAACATGCTCTTGCTTTTATTTGAAAAGGAAAGTAAACTGATAATCCGGGTTATCTCCTGATAGTGCTTTGTTTATGGTTAGAAGCTCGACCATGGGAACTTCGTCTTGCAGCTATCATTGGTGATGTCGTTCCCTTCTCACCACCGATTGTTGATGTTTCATGAAGCTTTAGCTGCAAGGTTAGTGCCACAGAGCATCCACAAAATTTGCAATATTTATGATAAACATATGCATCTACAACCAACTTTCTAAAGATTTTGCAAAAGAGGACCTTAAGGTGGTTGTAGTCCTCGTGCGTGCTCGGGGCACAAAGCATGCCTGACTCTGGAGAAGCATTGAATGAGCATGGTTCTTGTGGTATTTCAAGAATAAAGCTCCCATGCTCATCTACGGAATCCTTCTTTTTGGACTCCAGAGTTGGCACCTCACAACTTTCCACGGGCCCTGAGATCTCCATCTCAAGAGATTCTGCGTGAAAGATCGAAGTTGTATCTCGATCATGGTCGAGAACAACGTAATCTGGGCCAACGGAATGAGGCTCAAACTCGATCGAGGGTGACGATGGTCGTTCTTCTTCACAAAGGTGAAGAATTTCTTCCGAGTTGTATTCTTTGGGGGTGGTAGGTTTTGAAACTTCAAAGAGAGTAGGTTCGGATGAAATGAACGGAGATAGATGCATCATTCCCTCGAGCGTGTTTTGCTTGGGAAGTGGCTTCACCATAGGATTTTGTAAACATGAGGTGGTGATGGCAGAAGCTAGTTCCCTAAACTGTTCATCTAGGCTCCCATGAGTAATATCAAGAAGTTTTTCTAGAGGGTAGCCTAGGAGAAGATCAAAATTGATGGCGCTATAGATGTGGAAATCTAAACACACCTCAATTTTGTCTATGGTGATCGGCACGTCCCTTGTGATCCCCCGACATTCAAAGAAGAGTCCTGAGGGACTTCTGAGGTATGTGTCGGTCGGGGTTAGAGGCTTGTCACCCACAAGAGTGTCAACGGGATATTCAGATTGGATGCAAGCCTCGATAAAAGGGTCATGAAGGGCTTCTACAGAATTTCCTTTCATAGAACAAAGGATGGTTGTGGAAGTTGAGCTAACCCGAATTGCTTCAAATGTACGCTTTACCTCCCTCGACCAATCCATTGTGGTTGCATGGTGGAAAGCTTCATTGAGGGTCTCATAAAGACACAACGATGTCGTAGGCTTCTCGTGCCTAAGTTGATTCGAGGTGTTTTGAATGTTTCCTGAAGGATCATCCTCGAATCGGGAAGAGAACTCCGAAGGTTGAATTTCTTCTTCTGTCGATGTTCATGGTTCAGGAGAGGGATCAATAGACGGATCTTGGGATGTGGAAGGCAAAAGCTCAGATTTGGCTATTGAGAAGCTCTCATGGCTCAACTCGGATTCCTCAAGACGGGGTTCGTTATGATTGGTAGGGAAGGAAGAATTTTCTGACAGGTGATCTTGGATCTCTCTTCCTTCCGTCGGAGTTTTGTCTGCAAACGAACCTTCGGCGGCGACGTCGAGGTCTAGGGCAGATTTCATGTCCAAACCCGAGCAAAAAATGTCCAATGAAATATCATCAGGTATAGACAAGTCTGGGCTAGAAGCTAAAAGGCATAAGAATCTAGCCCATGCTGCACCTATGGACTCCTTCTCTAATTGCTCGAAGCTGAGGATGTCAATCGGCAGGGATTCTATGCGTTCCGTAAGGGAGAACGAGTAACAAAAGTCAACTCGGAGTTCTCCCCAATCACCGCTCATACTACCTATCGTGCGGGTGTACCATTGCTCCGCCTTCTCTATGAGAGAGTAAGGAAACAGTTTCCATCGCAATGTTTCCTGTGTCATACCTGGAATTACCAAGCATGAACACAGTTCCTCAAACTCTTGCAGATGATCGTCGGGATCTTCGTTAATTGCTCCAGAGAAGGGTCGATTCCGAAACATGGCTATAAACCAAGGATGGATTTCATAGCCAGAAGAAGGAATTGTTTTTGAAGATTGTGATGGCTTATAGAACTCGTCCTTAGGTGTGGAGAGCTGGTGAAAGGATAGCTGCTCCATTGATAGCGGGGGTAGAGGTAGAATCAAAGAAATGAAAAGGGTATGAGGGCGAACTAGGTCCGAAGAGAACATAGCAACCGTTCCCTAGCAACGGCGCCAGAAAGCTTGTTGACGTTTCCTAGCGTCACGAAATAAATCCACAAGCGCATGGATATTGTTGTAGCTTTCACCCAGGAGTATTCCAAGGGTATCGTATCCACTGAGTAACGTGTGTATATTCTCTAAGGTTCAGGTTCGTCCAATGACACCGCACCAATTAGAGGCAAGGAGTAGAGAGGGTTCCTACGACTAAGAATCAAAGGTAAGATAGAACTATCCTAGTCGTTCGCTTCGAGCTACTGGCTTCTCAGAGAATAAGACTGGTGAGTTTCAGCATTACGGCACTGGGATATACCCGAACAGGGAGGGTTCCGCTAGATAGACAGGACTGTCACCACCTGCTACCTAGCTCATCTAACCATGGGATATACCACAACCAATAGATAAGGACTGATCTAGACACCACGTCTACTCCGTTCCTTACTAACTCTAGAATCGTTCCTATTCTACAGGCATCCACTACACTAGCGAACTATTGATCCGACAAAAAATTATGTGAAGCTAGATCTAGCTTAACTAAGAAATTAAAGCACAAAGGAAGTCACGAACACTTACTATGATTGATAAGCATCCGTCGAGGTACAAGATGGAGAAGAGCGTCGGTGGCCAACCGTCACCTCCCCAACTTCCCCTCACTCTCTCCCTATTTCCTAAGCACTACCTAGGCAGCACTAAGCCTCTAAGGAGAGCTCCAACTCCAAAAGTGAGAGAGGAGGTGAAGGTGAGTTGTATCTCATTTAGTAGTCCCTCCCCTTATATTTATAGGGGTGAACCAGGGTGCTCTCGTCCAGGATTGCAGCTCTATCACTTGGAACCGACCTTGGGGTCCAATGAGGAGCTGCCACGTGCAAGCTTTAAGTCGGTGGAGCTGGTCCTGGTTCGACCGAACCAGGTTTGGCTCCAACAGGCCTCATCTTCGGGCAGAAGGTTGGTAAGTGGGCCCTATGGGTACTGGTCGATGAGTTGGCGCTATCCTAAGTCGGTTGCATGCCCTGGTGGGCCCTTCTATCCGTGTGACGCCGAACGGTGCACTCTGATTGGTCGGAGGGCTGTTGCCTTAGATTGAGACAGTGTTGCCATGCTCTTGAGGTGTGTTTCCTGCTTTGCTTGAGCTCCATACACATATTCACCCACACATATGGAATTCGGTAATTAAACACCTACTCTTTGTTGGTCGGCGCGCCCCGATCTGTCGGTATTTTATGTCATGGATTCTTGATCTTGTTTTACTTGCATTTCTTGCCAAAATCTCTACATTGCAAAATCTCCAAGGGAAAATGATATTATTCGGGTTAAATATGCAGGTTAAGCATGTTAGTTATCCCAATTTTTGGGTCAAATTGACGCTCAAAATTGGTACGTAGCGAGCATCAACATTAGGCTTATCCTCAACAACGGCGCCAGGAATCGTCGGATGATATGTCTTAACGATTACAGAATGAATCCGCAAGCGCATGGATATACCATTGTAGCATTTCATCTGGAGACTATTCGGGTATCGTTATTTATATTTTTCCAACGGAGGGCATGATGTAAAAGAGTTTACTTGGTACATAATTAAATTGCAGGCGGGGCGGGTTGCGGCCAGCCACAAGCCCGCAGAGCTTATCGCAAACATTTTTTTGCAGGTTTGAGACTGCCCACAAGGATCAATACGCGAGCAACAGCAATTTGCGGGCCTTGTGGCAGACACCGCGTGTCCCGCATGACCCGCATATATGGACTATAGACTGCTAGCTTGCTTGCTCGAACAGTAGCTAGCCAGCTAGCTTGCCCAGTTTTACTCCATTGATCGACCAATAAGTATGGAGTACATTTGCTGAAAAACAAAATAAAATACTGAATGAAAACAAAATTCAAAGAAGGGCAATAATATTTAGAACAATTGTATTGTTCTATCATCAATCAGACTAAATCAGACTAGGATTAGATTACATCGTCAAGAACAAAATCAACAATTAGCTCCTTTCAAAAACTGCTAGCTTCATCCACATCTCAGGGTCTTTTGATACTCCGAGTAAGCACCAAAGTATTATGGATAACCAAATTCGGATAGATTACAGCACGAGTAATCAAATAAGGATAGATTACACTACTCGTTGTAAGCTCCCAAGAAAAAAAATACAAAACAATTTATCCCTCCAAGCATCATCTTTCTTCAAATCTGTAATAGCCTCTGATTGCTGCTACACCTACACGTGTGGAAAAATGTGAACAATTGAAAAAATTAGCAACTATTATAAAATACCAGAAATATATTAGCAAACATTATATTAGCCGGCAGCAAGTCCTCTAACCGAGTGCAGTGCTCATGATACAACTATTAACTGGCTAAAGTTATAACTAGCACTTGATCCAACTATAACTATTCAAGAAATATATTTAAAACACTGAAATCTTCTGAACACTCAGAAGACACTGATCATCAGAGAAGCTTGTCCAGAAGTGTGAGATAATAAGCCAAGTGCCATTTGCCAAACATTTAGCTCTGATTGCATGATATGTTAATCAGAAGAATGATGAATGGAATGGATCCATTCTCCTTGGATGATAGTTCTACAGCACCTATGATATAGGCTAGTCCTGATCTTCCGAGAGGTAGGGATAACTCGATTGGTGGAGAACTCGATGTTGATGCTCGCTACGGACCAATTTTGAGAGTCAATTTGATCAGAAAATTGGTATAACTAGCATACTTAACTTGCATATTTATCTAGAATAATGTCGTTTTCACATTCTCCTTGGAGAATTTGCAATGTAGGGAAAATTCAAGTGTAAACAAGCACCTCAATCTAAGGCAACTGAGGTCGACCAATCAGAGCACGCCATTTGGACTCCTATGGATTGAAGTCCCACCAAAGCATGCAATCGACTTAGGACAACGTCCACTCACGCACAGGAGTGATCAGGACCCACGTGGCTGACACCCAGAGCAAGTTGGGCTCGATCTGGGCCAAGCCCAGGTCGGCTGACCCATGTAGGTCGGCCGACGCACCAAGAAGGAACCGACTTACCTCCCTTGACGTGGCGCTTCCTCATTGGCTCCTAACGACGGTTTGGCAAGGATTTAGGCATTTGGGCACCGAGGAGCTGCTGCACACCCCCCTCACTCACCTCTATAAATATGGGGGGGGGGGGTGCAAACAATAGAGACATCACAAGTTGAAGCCTCTCTCAAGTTTCTCTCTTGCTTAGACTTTAGGATAGTGGAGTTTAGGTGAAGTAGCTCTTCTTCGGTTCCCGAGTCTTGCCTAGGAGTGTTTGGTATGGGTTTTACTCTTCCTCTCCTTTGTAATATTCGGAATTCCTTAATAGAGTTATCTTCTAGTTTAGTGTATTCGTATAGTATGTGTTCTGTGTTTTCAGATGTGTATGCTATGCTTAGTTTATATCTAGGACTTATATCTTGCATGATTAGACATGGTAAGACATCTAGGCTACGACATCGGTTCCAGTATTCGCATGTTTGCTCTAGTGTGATGTCTGTCCATCCGAAGGGTGGGGGCTCCGCGCGGGGTATTAGAGTATTGCTTATTAGTGTAGACGTGGTGTCTGGGCTAATCATTGTTGCAGGATGCGGCTCTATACCATGGTTAGATGAGGTAGGCGGTAGGTGGTGACAGCCCTGTCCGTCTAGCGTAATCCTCCCCATTCGTGTAGTAGCAGTAGGAGGTGCATAAAATAGCCGTGAGGATCCAGTGGCTATCTAGCATATCCTGTGCGGTCTCCTGGTGATGCCTGGGAGCCTAGAGACCGTTCCTAATCATGTGTATGTATGTGAGTGCTTAGTATAGACTGTATGCTTAGTTAGGAGTACATAAGTCCTTAGATTAGCTTTCTTCTTCCTTTCTCCCTTCCTGTAAGCTTTGCATAGAGATAGAACTTGAGTAACTTGTGTGTCACACTACCTCTTTACCATTCATTATCTTACCCCTGTTTGTTAAATAGAATATCCATGCTAGAACTAATCAACACACTAATATATTCCAATAACCGCTGCCCTGCCTGCGGAAATATAAATACGACCCCATCCTCACAGGTAAAATGCTACAACGGTATTTCGTGCGCTTGCGGATCCTTCTGTAACGTAAGAAATACCCAACAGGCATTTTTGGCGCTATTGCCGGGGAATGGATTTTATGTCCACACTTGGTGACTGCGTTATAAAATGCCAACACTCGAGATTGACAATCTGACTTCAAATTAGACACAATTCGAACCCTGCAACCGCTACACCACTGCTCCGTTGGTTATCAACCAAGCACAACTTGATTGACCTCGCCGAGAAGGCTTTTCCTGCAAGCGAATCGAAGAACACAAGCCAGAAGATGTAATCACGCAATCTGATAATTGCAAATATGAATGAGGCAAAACACAAGAGGGGTTCAAGCACTCGGTTCGAAAGGACAAATTGACACAGTCGAGGAGAGCAAGAACAGGGGGCCCTGTATCAATGTATAAGGACTTGTCGCCACAGATACAACGATGCAATCTAAGTTTCCACTGGAAAACTAGAACTAAACAAAACCCGAGTCTAGATGGCGGTGGCTACTAAGTTTATACCCTAAAGGGCCGTGCTAGGGTTGGGGGCAACCAGGAAGGGGGCGCCCACAACATGGGCTTAAGGCCCGACATGATACAAAGGCCAACGGCCCAAAAGACGGCGGCGCAGCACCCTGACAGATTCTGGATGACAAATTATTTCAACAATTCCTGTTGACTCCGGATGAATTTTGATGTGGGACCGGTGCCATTGGAAGCTCCCCAAAATTCCCTTTCGATCCATATAAAGAACGTCCGAAACGGACTCCGTATGCGGCCTGGGCGTCAATTTTAGTGCATGCTGTTCCTGGACTCCGAGGTGGACTCGAACTTGATTTGTTTTGGACCTCCACCTTGGTGTCTCGAATCGGATAAGCCTTGGGCCTCCTTCTTGACTTGGACACCCTTGCTGAACTCCTTCTTCTCCATGCCATGCACCCTTCATGGCCATATGCATTTGTGTCATGTTCTCATCATCCTCCCCTTCTTGACAGAAAGTCATCCTCGGCGTCGATTGTACTCTAAACTTATTCTGCACAACACAAAGGAGAACGAGGTTCCAAAAATAAAGGGAACTGAAGGAATTGTGAAGAAGTATATAACCTTGTTCCAAATTTTCTAGTGTGTCATCTCGCACAAAAATTTCAGCAAGCATGTAGGCTCCTTGATCGGAATGCACACGATATTTGTCAACACTATCCTGCAAAAGATTGGTACTAATCAAGGAGAATGCAGTAATAGATGGATGTATATCAGTTAGAATGTGTTTGTTGCAAGAAATGTCAGCACCAAGCATAGGTAGCAACCAACAATGCTCCCCTTCTTGGGAGTGAACCCGATTCTTCAAAATAAAACTAGAGTAACATGGGATGGTAATTTTAGTAGCATGGCAGCCCTCTATTTGATCACAACAAAAGGAGAATTCAGATTGCTACTAATGTAGAGTCGATGTATCATATACTGTCCTCTGTTGTCATATTTGCCAATAACATGATATGTGTGTCTAGAAAACCAAGGCAAATCAGCATATCGAAAAAAGTCTCTCTTCCAAATAATTTAGATTACACAAAACATCAAATTCAATGTAGCCCAAAGTATTTAAAAAAGACAACAGTTTGAGCTCATCATTTTCACTAGCAACATGTTTAATTTCAGCACAAGGTTGTGGTTTTAGAACATGTGCAACACAAGCATTATCACACGATTTTAAAAAATTTATCACAAGCAACATCAAGCAAACCATCTTGTGACAAAGAAAATTCAAGAGAAGGTTCCACTAATAATTGCTCTATGACAATATAACTTGTGAAAAAATTCAGCACATCCAAATAATTCTCACCTTTTGTTAGTGTAGGACCATGGTCATTACCTGTATTCTCATTTTCAGCCGGAATAATAGGTGCACTATGAAGTGATGATTCTGAATTTGCACATGAGGTTGTGAGCTCCTCATTATCGTCTAAGCCATCATCTCGCTTATGTACATTATCCTGCAAAATATTAGGCATAGCAAGAGATACAACAGTAGACTCTTCCTCTAAATGACGCACCTCATCATATGAATTCCAAGTAGGAGGTGGATTAACAAAAGTTTTTCGCATAAGAATTTTCATATCATTCCAAGTTTGAGGTTTATCTAAAGGACTTAAAGACTCCCACCAAGATAAAGCAGAATGTCGCAAAACACTAGCTGCATTTTTACCTTCCTCCTAGGACACATAAAGCGAGTAGCAAATATGTTACCTATGGCAATTTCCCACTCAATGTACGCATCAGCACCTATACAATCATAAGTTGGTGGATCTGAACAACCTGTCATTGTTAGAAGACAACAAAAGACAACACAAAAAAAAGTATTATCCCTATCATCTAGCAACTACTGGGATTGGGAGGTGGATAAGTGGACTGCAATATCTTAAGGGGCTTACCACCGTCTTGCAAGTGTTCTTACCAAAGCCAAACATGGCGGCACAATCTGTTGTCAAGCTTGTGTGTAACAGTTGCAAGGTGAACCTGTGCTGACAGAAGTATATGTGGAGTTTTGGGTAGGCACAATATGGTAGCAAGGAAAATAAAAAATTCAATTCAGAATTGCAAGACCGAAAAATAGTCCCAAGTTAGTCTATGTCGCCGGCCTAAACTTGTTCTGGATCTAGCTCAAGCAAGCAACAATACAACTCACCACAAGACCAAAAAAGGATGCAAGCACTCTGAATTTTTTTCTTCTTTGCCTTTTCTTTCTTTTTTTTGGTGCAGCTTTATCTTTTCTCTCTTTTTTCTGCACCTTTGCCTTTTTCTTTATCTTATCTCTCTACCTTTCAACGTAGCTGATTTTTTTTCTTGACACAAAAGAAACTAGTAAAACAAGGAATAGATGGGAACACTTTTCTTTTTAGCACAAAGACCAACTCAAGCAAAACTTGATACTAAAGACAAGCAAACACAATGACACAACGAGGGACTAAAATTCAGAAAAGCAAACTGAATTGAAAAATTGTGGGGCACAAAGGGGTTATAGGACAGCGAAAATGTTTCTTTGTAGGGCTTTTTGTAGACTCTAGGTAAGGAAAAAAAGAGATAAATCTAAAGGGCACATGATAATATACCTCACGGTTACCCTGAATCCTGACACCACTTGATGTAGCACTGGGCCCGATCTTCCGAGAGGTAGGGATAACTCAATTGGTGGAGAACTCGATGTTGACAATCCGGCTTCAAATCAGACACGATTCGAACCCTGCAACCACTACACCACTGCTCCGTTGGTTATCAACTAAGCACAACTTGATTGACCTCGCCGAGAAAGCTTTTCCTACAAGCGAATCGAAGAATACAAGTAAGAAGATGTAATCACGCAATCTGATAATTGCAAATATGAATGAGGCAAAACACAAGAGGGGTTCAAGCACTCGGTTCGAAAGGACTAATCGACACAGTCGAGGAGAGCAAGAACAGGGGGCTCTGGATCAATGTATAAGGACTTGTCGCCATAGATACAAAGATGCAATCTGAGTTTCCACTGGAAAACTAGAACTAGAAAAAACCCAAGTCTAGATGGCGGCGGTTACTGTGTTTATACCCTAAAGGGCCGTGCTAGGGTTGGGGGAAACCAGGAAGGGGGGCCCACAACATGGGCTTAAGGCCCGACACGATACAAAGGCCAACGGCCCAAAAGACGGCGGCGCAGCACCCAGATAGATTCTGGACGTCAACTTATTTCGACGATTTTCGTTGACACCGGACAAATTTTGACGTGGGACCAGTGCATGCCATTGGAAGCTCCACAAAATTCCCTTTCCATCCATACAAAGAATGTCCGAAATGGACTCCTTATGCTGCTTGAGCGTTGATTTTAGTGCATGCTGTTCTTGGACTTCGAGGTGGACTCGAACTTGATTTGTTTTGGGCCTCCACCTTGGTGTCTCGAATGGGATAAGCCTTGGACCTCATTCTTCACTTGGACACCCTTGCTGAACTCCGTCTTCTTCATGCCATGCACCCTTCATGGCCATATGCATTGGTGTCATGTTCTCATTGTAACACCTCGAATGTTTAAATTACGAAATAAGCCTCATTAGCTTAACACGATGCATAAATAACTAAGAAAAGTTTAAAAGAAATAAACTATAAATTGGTTTTGCTTTGAATTGAAAATAGATGTATATATGTGCATAAATACATGTACTTTAAACAAACAAATTAAATAACTCTCACCTCAACGCACTTGGCTACGAAATTTAATAGGCACACCATTGATGACAGAATAAACAAAAGTCTAGTTGAAGCCTAGGAGAGAATACAAATTTTTGCCCAGGAAATGACGTGCCCTCCGAATCATACTTTTTGAGTTTTTAAAATAACTTCTAAACTAGAACTCAAATGAACTATGGCCTGAAACAAAACTTGTGTAACTTTTCATTTTGAACAACTTTCATGTTAAGAGATTTTTGAGTTGCAACACAAAACTTTGAGTAACACTTGACTTTGCAAACCGGCCCCTGCCTTTTCTTCTCTTTTCACTTCAGACCCTTCTCCACGTCGCCCGACCCTCCGCCTTCCACTGCAGACCTTCCGACCCTCCGCTTCACCCGACTCTCCGCTTCGCCCGACCCTCCGCTTCGCCGCTGACCCTCCGCTTCGCCCGACCCTCCGCCCGCGGCGCAGTTGCCGCAGGCCACTTGGCCGGCAATGCGTGACCGGCGCTTGGCGCCAAGCCAATGCCTGGCCGCACCCTGCTCGCACGCGCTCCTCTCGACGCCGCGACCATGCCCAGTCCGCGCACACCACGCGCACGCCGGTGACGCGCGCCTCTGCTCGCCGCGACCATGGCCAGTCCGCGCCGTGCCCGTGTCCCCGCTGCGTTCCGCCAGTCGCCGCGCTCACCGCCCAGCAAGCCAGCTGCTGCTGCTCCTCGCCCAACTCTCGCGCCGCGTGTTCTCCCCCTCCGCCATGCCAAATCCCCGGCGCCCAATCCCCTGCCCTCGCCCGCCGCACGCCGCGTCGGCTTTGCTTGCCGCCCTCCGCGACCAGTAACGCGCCCCTATCGTGCCGCCCCTCCCCAGCGTTGCCCGGTTCTCTCCCTCCCTCCTGCAGCCTATAAAAGGCGACACAAGGCCACTCGCGCGCGCCTCAACCCACTAGAACGCCACCACCGCTGCCATTGCCGCTGTCGTACACCACCCGCCCGTGGAGCCCCATCCTCCAGCCTCCCACTGCCCAAACCCATCACCCAGCGAGCTTGCCCTCCCTCCACTGAAGCTCACCGGCCTCTTCCCCGACCATCTCGACCGCCGGAGCACCGCCGCCGCCGCTCCCCTGCTGCTCCGCGGACAGCCCACTCCGAAGCTCCTCCGTCCAAGCCAAGCCTCGAAACGGGTTCCCCTTGACGTCGCGAAGCTCATCGACCAGCCCACGCCCTCCCCTCCTCGCTGGAGCACCGTCACCGACGCTCCGCACCGCCGCCGCACCTCTACTCCGCGCCGATGAGCCACCTCCGGCCACCCCTAACCCCTAACCCCGACCAAGACCACCCCAAGGTAGCTCTCACCTCCCTGGATCTCCCCGACCCTTTTCCCCTCGCCGCCGATGAGCCCCCTCGCCGGAATTTGGCCGGCCGCCATGCCTGCGCCGCCCAGGGACCCGATTGCAACGATTGAAACCTTTAAAAGAGTCTGCACGCAAGTTTCCAGGGCCATAACTGTAAACCTGTGTTTAAACTTTGAATTCAAAAATAGTGAACTTATAAAATTCATATAAAATCATAGAAAAATCAGAAAAATACAAACTCAACTGTATTGGGATCTTTAGAAGAAACTCTACAACTTTTGTTACATGCTTTTCTTCAGTTGCATGCTAAATCTTGCTCTAAATTAAATGGAAAGTTTAATTGACTTTAATTGTACCCACTGTTGTAGACTAGTTCTGAAACTGATTTTTGAAAAGTAGATTGGTTGCTTGATATGTAGGCCAGTGTAAACATATTAGGACAAGAACCCATCTCTAGCTAAAATTTTTGTTAAACTAATTTGTAACTGCTGTTATATTGCGATTCATATTGTGAAACTTTTTTAGAGCTGTTATAGTGATGCCTAAATACCACAGAAAAAGTGTAGAACCTTTTTCCTTTCTGTAACCTATTTATATAATTTTGTGGTATGAAAAATGCACTAATTCAAATAAATAGTGTCTGTGCATGGAAAATGTTCAACTTTTTACTGTGGGACACTTTAGAGTAGCTCTTGCTATATAAAAAGTTTCATAAACAGAAACCCTGTAAAACGTCCTGTAGAAATTAATCTTTATTAAAATAGGTGTATATTGTCCTATTTATTATGCTTTGTATACTGCACAATAAAATCTGAAAAATTTACAGTAACACATATGTGGACAGGTTAACCCCCTGTAAACTTTGTGGCATTAATACTTGCATGGTTGATCCTATATAAAAATAACTATGTTCTAGCAGTAGCTGTGTATTTCATTTTTCATAATCATTCTACTGCATAAAAATGCCTAAAATTTTTACAGTGCTTTTGACTCTGCATAATGTGCTCTAAATAAAAATTTCATCACCAGAAGTTACCTAGTCCAGAAGTTGTGTTTAATCCATGTTGTGCTTAGAAAGATTAGTCTCCAAACGAACACAACCCCCAGTACAACCCTTCCTGGTTTAATGGAGTTAATTAGTTTAAGATGTACTCTATTAACGATTGCCCAAGAAAATCGTAACTAAGTAACTTCACAACTATACTTTGTGGACTGCAACTTTATCGTGAAGAAAATAAATATCATGTATCATCACTACAACTCTCACTTGTGCTTTAAGTTTATATAGAATCGACTACTCTCGCCGACGGAACGTATGAGCTGGTGCCCGCGTCCAAAAGTGAGCAGTGTGAAGCTCAAGTGAATTTAACGGAAGCTTTCGAAGACCCGAACCCGAGTTCAAACGAGCCCCAGTCTAACTTTACCCAAGAAGGCAAGCCCAGGAGCATGAACCCTATTTTTCTAAATTATGCAACTTAATACTCTATTCTACTTGTGCATTAAGTTTATAGGAGTTGGATGAAAACTTAGTTGCATGATCCTAGGTACCCATGCCCTGAACACTAGATGTAAGGTTCGATACAATGCTATGCTAATAGGACTCGGTAAAAGTTGAGTGATTTCCTATCACTCGCGAGAATATAAGAGTTGAATGTTTACTACATGCTGCAATCATAAGGTCGACGGACGGGGCTATGGTGCGATGTTCAAATTGATGATTGATGTCCCGTCTGTTTAGTGAAAAAAGCTAAGGCCGCAGTGTGTGGTAGTGGTGGTTAAGTCTTTGAACGTACTAACCACATGCCGAGAATATGGTAATCGGTAAGCTTAAGTACCTAATTGGATCGGCAAGCGGACAGCATCCCACCCTCTCAACTTCGGTTCCATGCGCGCACATGGTGGGTGCAGAGCTAGGCTCTGTAGTCTCGGATGGTAGCCCTGATCCACAACCCAGGAAGAAAGGGGAAAAGTTGCACGTGTGACTCTAGAAGTAACCACGTGACGTGTGTTTAGGTTTCCCTTGCAATGTTAAGAAATTCGATTCGAATCGTCCGTTTCTCGCGGTTATTGAGACTGCTTGACCCTTTTACCACATAGAGTAAGAAGAGGAACAACGATGATGATTAATCTTGTTGGATGAAAAATTAATTCTTCCACCATGTATGATATTGGATAGTTGCTTACCTAGAATGGTTAAAGAGAACTAGAATCGGGAGCTAAAATTTGAAAGTAAGGACCTACTTGTATATGCTTTTCGGCAAAACAAACCTCTCAGTTGTAATAAATATTTATATGAACCCGGTGGTGTAAAATTTGTGGAATGTTGTATCCTCTGGGCTCACCTTCGTGTGAGTACATGTATGTGTGGTTTCGATCGGCAAAAACCGTGGTTGTATCGGGAGGTTACCCGACAAACCAATGGATTATTCCGTTTGAAGTGCGAGTTAGCCCTGATTGCCCTCGTGGTGATGGTTAGCGCGCTTGAGCCGGATTAGTTCAGGTGGTTCTGCTACAGTTGGCATCAGAGCCGAAATGCATACGCCAGAGAATGCAACAAGCCTTAAAATCTTGTTTTCATAAAACTTGACCAGAAAAATGCGGTTGCAAAATGTGTTGGTTCGTTAAGGGTGGTACCTAGTTCGTAAAGCCCTAAGGGATTATGGGAAAATTACTAGGTGGCTATCTAACTTATGAATATTATCAACTGACTTCCAGCACATTACTTTCTGTCAAAACTTACTTTTATGCACAATCGACCCTTAATTTCTGTAATGACACACTCATCGCTAAGGTAAGAAGGTAAGAATCCTCAGCCAACTAAGAGAGCTTGGCCTTCCTGTCGGTGATGCGAGCTGAACGCTGCCCTCAAGCAGTGGCTTACTTGAGGTGCTGCCAATATACCAACTATTAGTTGATTATATTGGGAGTAGAAGGTTTGGCGCAGGGTATGGCGATCGCTATTCATGCCCCCGTCTCAAGATGGTACCCCCCGTGAATACGCTATCTTGATAGCGTATGTTAACGTCGTCTGTACGGCGGGAATTCTACGGATGACGTTTTTATAGTGAACGGTAATGAATACGGACGCTTTCATGAGTGCTGGCATGAAAGGTTCAATGGATATATATATGCTATATCAATCTTCTGTAGGTACACTAACCACGATTCGATAAGTTAAAGAACGGTTAGAGAATTTTTGACTAGCTATTATAGTGAGAGACGTATTGTGTATACCACCGAAACTAACTTCGTAAGACCAAAGCTATTTGGCAATTATTTTATTTTGTGAGGACGAATAGGACGTGCATGCATCATGACTATATAAATCTGAAAATAAAAATGCGATGCGTGAGAGCGGTAAGGTTCATGCGCCCACACAATTGTCTTTGCATAAGGATTATCTAGCAAATCTGTCACATTCTGCCATATCTGAAAAGATGGATTTATTGAGCTTAGAAATTGATCCTTTCTGAAGAAACTCATGTTCAAAGTTTTGTTCCAAAATTGTATTCTACCTCCTGTCTAAATATGAAAAATTTTGGACATATGGATAATGAGAAACAACAAAGACCTCGAGATGTCAGTTTTCTGCCCAAAATGAGCGCTTCTACCACATAAATTTTTATGCCCCCCTTACTACGGTTTTCTGTGAAAGTGTTCAACACAAAACTTGTTATAAATTTACTCAGGCAGCTACCGTTAAAATTTGGTAATTTTTCGCTGGGTAGATTTTTCCTGGTGCACGAAATCTTAGCCCACTGTTCACCGAAATTTCTGGGTAGAGAGTAAAGTAAAACCTTAAGAGAAAGACCATCTTAGAGCCTGATCTAGCTCTGGAGTTGACTAGAAAAGTTGTTCGCTAATACCTTAGGAATGTTTTGGTGAAGTTTGAGAATTTCTGGATTACTCAAATTGGAGTTATGGAGTTTTGAAGTTGCTTCCAGAAATATTCAACTTCCATCCTCTAGTTCATGTCCTATGGCATGATCTTGTCAAAACTTTTACCCTTTGAAGATGATCCTTCTGAGTAGCAAGTTAAATACCAAAGTTGTCAAGAATTTCATGTCCTGACAGCTCACAAAATTTCAGCACTATTGGACTTTGCTAGTTTGAGTTATAGGCAAGATACTATAACTCGTTCTGCTGAAAAACAGCCGAGACAGAGAAGCAAAGAATGAATCTTTCGACCATCTTGGCCATCGATTTAGCGTCTGAGTTGAATACCAAAGTTGTGCATCTTTAAAATTCCTACTTACTGCCAAAATATGAGATGTTTTGGATGAACCTACCAGGAGCTATGAGTTTTCTTGTAGCAAACAGTATTCTGTCCACGATTCTATCCATGATCTTTCAGAATCTACTCTTTTTCGCCCTAATCTTTTTAATCGTGGAAGCAATATGGATTACGTTGATAATGATAAACCTTCGCATTTCAGATGGTTGGAGCAACCCGTGATAACCCGGAAGGTTTTGGTGCTAGTGCTAGTGAATCA
The DNA here is from genome assembly GCA_032594955.1 of Panicum miliaceum. Taxonomy (NCBI): domain Eukaryota; kingdom Viridiplantae; phylum Streptophyta; class Magnoliopsida; order Poales; family Poaceae; genus Panicum; species Panicum miliaceum. The sequence goes on along the minus strand of CM064060.1, from coordinate 24,272,662 downwards.
CAACAGCAGCCACCGCCACCACCCAGCTTTGTGGAAGTAATGGCCACTCAAACCGAGTTGCTTCGTCAGCTCGTGCAGGGGCAGCAAGCGATTTTTCAATACCTGCAGCAACAACACCATCAAGGGGGTGGGTGTAATGTCCACCATCCTCAGGTTGCAGGCTATCAAGAGCTCAATAACAAGATGATGGACACAAGAGACGTTTACTCAGACTCCTTATTGCCCCCATCACAACTTCCGATGAAACTTAAGGATCACCAAGTAAAGTGTCGGACTCTCAAGCATGACCCATGCGGCATAGACTTGACTGGATGGGAAATTACCTGCACAGAATTCGTCCCACGAGGTCGACGTCAAGTTAGCAGAACTACTGACGCCGGCACAGTCCTACGAACACGAACTCGCTCGCCTGTTTAGGAAAAGATAGACCATGCCAAATGCACCACACCCAAGAAAGGTTCAGTAGGTATGCCAGTAGTGACATCTTTAGATAACAAACAGCCCGGTCGTCCAAGTGACAAAAACCGTTGTTTCATTTGTAGAAGTGCTAACCACTTTGCTCGAGAATGCCCTCAGCCTAGGCAGCCAAGGCAGGGCCAAGGTTCTAGCCAAACCCATCAGAACAAGCGTAAAAGACAGAGGAACAAGAGCAAAAGACAGATTGATCAGCTTGAAGCGCTCCCTGAAGGTGCACCAATAATGACACGTACATTCTGTATTTAACAACAAGCCTATAGTTATATTGTTTGATTCTGGTGCATCACATAGTTTCATTAGTGCAAAGTTTGGTGCAAAAGTAGGCTTGGATGTTTGTCACACAAAAGGGTCGTATATGATATCAACACCGGGTGGTAAAATTGCTTCCAACCAAATAATAAGACTGGTACCGATAAAATTGGGTAGTAAAATCATCAACATGGACCTTGTTCTCTTACCCCTAGAAGGCATGGATATTATTTTGGGTATGAATTGGATGACAGTTTAAGATTATGTATGGACTACCGACCTCTCAATGCGGTAACCGTTAAGAATAAATACCCACTTCCCCGCATTGACATTCTCTTTGACCAATTATCTAGAGCTAGAGTTTTCTCAAAGATTGATCTTCAATCTGGATATCATCAGATAAAGATTCGTCCATGCGATATTCCTAAGACCGCCTTTTCCACACGATATGGACTATATGAATTCTTGGTCATGTCCTTTGGTCTCACCAATGCCCCTGCCTACTTCATGTATCTCATGAATTCGGTATTCATGCCCAAGCTCGACAAATTCGTCGTAGTTTTCATTGACGACCTCCTTATCTATTCCAAGAATAAGTAGGAGCATGCTAAGAACCTGCACATTGTTCTTCGGCGTCTCAGAGACCATCAGGTCTATGCTAAATTTTCTAAGTGCAAATTCTGGTTGGTTAGTGTGAAATTCTTGGGTCACACTATTTCTAGCGAAGGCATAGCCATTGACCCCAGCAAGGTACAAGAAGTGATGGATTGGAAACCTCCTACCGTTCATCAGATTCGCAGTTTTCTTGGTTTAGCCGGTTACTATCGCCGTTTCATTCCGGATTTCTCCAGGATTGCTAAGCCTATGACTGAACTATTGAAAAAGGGAGTAAAGTTTGTATGGGATGAGAAATGTGAAGAAGCTTTCCACACTCTTAGAGTACATTTGACTACAGCCCCTGTGTTAGCTCAACCCGATAACACCAAGTCGTTCGATGTTTACTGTGACGCTTCTGGCACTGGTCTTGGTTGTGTGCTTATGCAAGAAAATCGAGTTATCGCCTATGCTTCATGAGCCCTTCGGCCCCATGAGCAGAATTATCTGACCCATGATCTCGAGTTAGCAGCAGTCATTCATGCTCTAAAAATATGGAGACATTATCTCATGGGCACTCATTGTAATATCTACACCGATCACAAGAGTCAAATATATCTTCACCCAAGCCGATCTGAATATGAGACAAAGAAGATGGCTAGAATTAATCAAGGATTATGAGCTCGAGGTGCACTATCACCCCGGCAAGGCTAATGTAGTCGCGGATGCACTAAGCCGTAAGGCCCATTGCCATTGCCTATCAGTGGAAATCTATAATGAGATATTATGTTCGGAAATGAGAAAGCTTAGTTTGGAAATGATTTTCCAAGGCACTCTGAGTCACATCTCAGTTGAGCCCACTCTTCACGACCAGATCATCATGGCACAACTACATGATGAAGGAGTTAAGATCAAAAAACAAAAACTCTCTCTAGGAGAAGAGAAATACAAATGTTTCCGCCAGGACCATAAGGGAGTTCTATGGTTCGAAAGTCGCATCGTCGTTCCAAAGAATCATGAGCTCCGTAAGCAAATTCTTGATGAGGCACACCTTTCCAAATTTTCTATTCACCCCGGTAGTAGCAAAATGTATCAAGACCTTAGGCAAAATTTCTGGTGGACTAGAATGAAAAGAGAAATTGCTAAATATGTCTCAGAATGTGACACATGCCAGAGAGTAAAAGCCAGCCACTTGAAAGTAGCCGGTACACTTCAACCTTTGCCTATACCCTCATGGAAATGGGAAGACATAAGTATGGATTTCAATGTTGGATTGCCGAGTACCGCACAGAGATATGATTCCATATGGGTTATCGTTGATAGGCTTACAAAGATGGCACATTTTCTTCCGGTACGCACCACCTATACTGCCAAGAAATATGCTGAGATTTATCTCGACCGCATTGTTTGCCTACATGGAGTACCGAAGACTATTATTTCGGATCGTGGTACTCAGTTTGTAGCGTGCTTTTGGGAACAATTGCAAGTTTCTCTTGTACTAAATTGATTTGAAGCTCAGCCTATCATCCTCAAACTGATGGACAAACTGAAAGAGTGAACCAAATTCTTGAAGACATGCTTAGAGCTTGCATCATTCACTATGGCAAGAATTGGGACAAATGCCTATCCCTAGCAGAGTTCTCATATAACAATAGCTATCAAGCGAGTTTGAAAATAGCACCATTTGAGGCCTTATACGAACGAAGGTGTCGAACCCCTTTGAGTTGGTCACACACCTGAGAACGCAAAATATTTGGACCAGACTTGGTAATCGAGGCAGAAGAAAAAGTGAGAGTAATACAAGAAAACCTTAGAGCCGCACAATCCAGGCAAAAGAGCTATTTCGACAGAAGGAGAAAGCCACTAAAATTTGAGGCTGGTGACCATGTCTACCTTCGAGTTTCACCAACCAAGGGTGTACAACGATTCGGAGTCAAAGAAACGAATTATAAATTGGCTTTGCTTTGAATTGAAAATAGATGTGTATATGTGCATAAATACATATACTTTAAACAAACAAATTAAATAACTCTCACCTCAACGCACTTGGCTGCGAAATTTAATAGGCACACCATTGATGATAGGATAAACAAAAGTCTAGTTGAAGCCTAGGAGAGAATACAAATTTTTGCCCAGGAAATGACGTGCCCTCCGAATCATACTTTTTGAGTTTTTAAAATAACTTCTAAACTAGAACTCAAATGAACTTTGGCCTGAAACAAAACTTGTGTAACTTTTCATTTTGAACAACTTTTATGTTCAGAGATTTTTGAGTTGCAACACAAAAAATTGACTAACACTTGACTTTGCAAACCAGCCCGTGGCTTTTCTTCTATTTTCACTTCAGACCCTTCTCCACGTCGCCCGACCCTCCGCCCTCCACTGCAGACCTTCCGACCCTCCGCGTCACCCGACTCTCCGTTTCACCCGACCCTCCGCTTCGCCCGACCCTCCGCTTCGCCGCTGACGCTCCGCTTCGCCCAACCCTCCGTGATGCCTGACCGGCGCTTGGCGCCAAGCCAATGCTTGGCCGCGCCATGCTCGCACGCGCTCCTCCCCACGCCGCGACCATGCCCAGTCCGCGCACACCACGCGCATGCCGGCGACGCGCGCCTCTGCTTGACGCCCACCGTGCCCAATGGCCAGTCCGCGCCGTGCCCGTGTCCCCGCCGCGTCCCGCCAGTCGCCGCGCTCGCCGCTCGGCAAGCCAGCTGCTGAAGCTCCTCGCCCAACCCGCACGCCGCGTGATCTCCTCATCCCCCATGCCAAATCCTCGGCGCCCAATCCCCTGCCCGCGCCCGCCGCACGCCGCGCCGGCTCTGCTCGCCGCCCTCCGCGACCAGTAACGCGCCCCCGTCGTGCCGCTCCTCCCCAGCGTTGCCCGGTTCTCACCCTCCCTCCTGCAGCCTATTAAAGGCAACACAAGGCCACTCGCGCGTGCCTCAACTCACCAGAACGCCGCCGCCGTTGCCATTGCTGCTGCCGTGCACCACCCGCCCGTGGAGCCCCATCCTCCAGCCTCCCACTGCCCAAACCCATCACCCAGCGTGCTTGCCCTCCCTCCGCTGAAGCTCACCGGCCTCTTCCCCGACCATCTCGACCGCCGGAGCACCGCCAGCGCCGCCCGCGCCGCCGCCGCTCCCCTGCTGCTCCGCGGACAGCCCACTCCAAAGCTGCTCCGTCCAAGCCAAGCCTCGAAACGGGTTCCCCTCGACGCCGCGAAGCTCATCGACCAGCCCACGCCCTCCCCTCCTCGCCGGAGCACCGTCGCCGACGCTCCACACCGCCACCGCCCCTCTGCTCCGCGCCGACGAGCCACCTCCGGCCACCGCCAACCCCGACCAAGGCCACCCCAAGGTAGCTCTCACCTCCTTGGATCTCCCCGACCCTTTTCCTCTCGCCGCCGACGAGCCCCCTCGCCGGAATTTGGCCGGCCGCCATGCCAGCACCACCGAGGGACCCTATTGCAACGATTGAAATCATTAAACGAGTCTGCACGCAAGTTTTCAGGGGCATAACTGTAAACCTGTTTTTAAACTTTGAATTCAAAAATAGCGAACTTGTAAAATTCATATAAAATCATATAAGAATCAGAAAAATACAAACTCAACTGTTCTGGGATCACTAGAAGAAACTTTACAACTTGTGTTACATGGTTTTCTTCAGTTGCACGCTAAATCTTGCTCTAAATTAAACGGAAAATTTAATAGACTTTAATTTTACCCACTGTTGTAGACAAGTTCTGAATCTGATTTTTGGACAGTAGATTTGTTGCTTGATGTGTAGGCTAGTGTAAAAATATTAGGACCAGAACCCATCTCTAGCGAAACCTTTTGTTAAACTTTGTTTATGCCATGAAATAATATAACTAATTTGTAACTGCTGTTATATTGTGATTCATGTTGTGAAACTTTTCCAGAGCTCTTATAGTGATCCTTAAATACCATAGAAAATGTTTAGAACCTTTTTCCTTTCTGTAACCTATTTATATAATTTTGTGGTAGGAAAAATGCACTAATTCAAATAAATAGTGTCTGTGCATGGAAAATGTTCAACTTTTTACTGTGGGACACTTTAGAGTAGCTCTTGCTGTATAAAAAGTTTCATAAACAGAAACCCTGTAAAACGTCCTGTAGAAATTAATCTTTATTAAAATAGGTGTATCTTGTCCTATTTATTATGCTTTTTATCCTGCACAATAAAATCTAAAACATTCACAGTAACACATATGTGGATAGGTTAAACCCCTGTAAAATTTTTGGCATCAATACTTGTGTGGTTCGTCCTATATAAAAATAACTATGTTCTAGTAGTAGCTGTGTATTACATTTTTCATAATCATTCTACTGCATAGAAATGCCTAAAATTTTTACAGTGCTTTTTTCTCTGCATAATGTGCTCTAAATAAAAATTTCATCACCAGAAGTTACCTAGTCCAGAAGTTGTGTTTAATCCATGTTGTGCTTAGAAAGATTAGTCTCCAAAAGAACACAACCCCCCAAACAACCCTTCCTTGTTTAATGGAGTTAATTAGTTTAAGATGTACTCTATTAACGATTGCCCAAGAAAATTGTAACTACGTAACTTCACAACTATATTTTGTGGACTGCAACTTTATCGTGAAGAAAATAAATATAATGTATCATCACTACAATTTACACTTGTGCATTCATATAGAATCGACTACTCTCGCCGACGGAACGTACGAGCTAGTGCCCGCGTCCGAGAGTGAGCAGCATGAAGCTCAAGTGAATTTAACTGAAGCTTTTGAAGAACCGAACCCGAGTTCGGACGAGCCCCAGGCTAACTTTACCCAAGAAGGCAAGCTCCGGAGCATGAACCCTATTTTTCTAAATTATGCAACTTAATACTCTATTCTACTTGTGCATTCAGTTTATAGGAGTTGGATGAAAACTTAGTTGCATGATCCTAGGTACCCATGCTCTAAACACTAGATGTAAGGTTCGATACAATGCTATGCTAATAGGACTTGGTAAAAGTCGAGTGATTTCCTGTCACTCGCGAGAATATAGGAATTGAATGTTTACTACATGCTGCAATCATAAGGTCGACGGACGGGGCTATGGTGCGATGTTCAAATTGATGATTGCTATCCCGTCTGTTTAGTGAAAAATGCTAAGGCCGCAGTGTGTGGTAGTGGTGGTTAAGTCTTTGAACGTACTAACCACATGCCGAGAATATGGTAATTGGTAAGCTTAAGTACCTAATCGGACCGGCAAGCGGACAGCATCCCACCCTCAAAACTTCGGTTCCATGCGCGCATATGGTGGGTGCAGAGCTAGGCTCTGTAGTCTCGGATGGTGGCCCTGATCCACAACCAAGGAAGAAAGGGGAAAAGTTGCACGTGTGACTCTAGAAGTAACCACGTGACGTGTGTTTAGGTTTCCCTTGCAAGGTTAAGAAATTCGATTCGAATCGTCCGTTTCTCGCGGTTATTGAGACTGCTTGACCCTTTTACCACATAGAGTAAGAAGAGGAACAATGATGATGATTAATCTTGTTGGATGAAAAATTAATTCTTCCACCATGTATGATATTGGATAGTTGCTTACCTAGAATGGTTAAAAAAAACTAGAATCGGGAGCTAAAATTTGAAAGTAAGGACCTACATGTATATGCTTTTCGGCAAAACAAACCTCTCAAGCCAAAAAGCCTTGCATGTCTAGGAGTCGGCTAAGTATATTCCACTAGTTGGGTAAGCCTTGCTGAGTATTAGTATACTCAGCCTTGCTTGTGGCTTGTTTTCAGGTGATACGTTTTAGGATCGGATCGCTAGTTTGACTTGGCCGTGTACCCTTACTCCTGGTTGGTCGGTGGAATGGGATGCGCCCCCGGCTAACGATGATAATGCCAAGTGATATCTCGTATGGGCTTCATCGAGACATCGTGTATCGTCGAGTAGTGTATTGTTATTTTTTTTTCTGCTGCATTGAACTCTGGAGAACTCAATTAGTTTGAACTCTGAAGTACCTTGTTTTACAAATTTCAAACTCAGTGGTAATAAAAATTTATGATGAACCCGGTGGTGTAAAATTTGTGGAATGTTGTATCCTCTGGGCTCACCTTCGTGTGAGTTGATGTATGTGTGGTTTCGATCGGCAAAAACCGTGGTTGTATCGGAAGGTTACCCGACAGACCAATGGATTATTCCGTTTGAACTGCGAGTTAGCCCTGATTTCCCTCGTGGTGATGGTTAGCGCGCTTGAGCCGGATTAATTCAGGTGGTTCTGCCACACTCATCAACCTACTCAACAACCTACTCAACAGCAACAACAAAAATGCTACCGATTAACCTACCATAATATGCAAGACACATATAGAAAGCCAATGGTTTCTCTCAGGTTCAGAAAAATACAACATCAGAGAAAGCCAATGCATGTTATCAAAACATAGAACTGCATTATTATTCAGAACTGGGCACAATATTCACCTGTTCTAACTGGGCACAGTATTCACCTGTTCTAACTGATCCTCACCATCGCTAATGTCACCTTCTGCAATCTTTAAGTTGGCATGGCCTGAAATAAGAAGAGATGAACATATTGTTTTAGAATCACATGATTACTTGAACAAGCATGTTATTAAAAACAATTAACAAAAGGTATATACCATACTGCAGGTATAAAAAAAGTAACTTCTTCAGGTAGCATATACAACTACGGATGGTCCATATTACCATATTACCATATATACCATACCGCAGGTATAAAAAAAATAACTTCTTCAGGTAGCATATAGTTTACAAATCAAATTGATGGTCCATATTACCATATATACCATACTGCAGGTAGTATATAAAACTGGATTAGAACTTATAAGATACAACGAGAAGTCTCCACTGCATGCTTTCAGAGTTCAGAGAGATATGAAAAAAGGAATGATTATATAAATGGAGTCACTTGCGCACACCGTGGTCAGATCATGAGATCTAGAATTCGATCTTTGTGTTGTCTTATCGGGCAAAAATTTTAGAAAAATATTTCAACACCAACAGTTGGGTTACAGAGTTACCAATTAGCTAATCCTAATGAACCGAACGAAACAGAAGAAGTGGAATGCATTCTGATGGAATTGCTTACGCTTCTTGGTGAGGTCGAACTGCAGGCTCCAATTCGTCAAAGAAAGCCTCCCGGTCAGAATCCTCCCCCTCCGCGTCCTCCACCACCAACACGGATGAGTGCCAGCCGAAGCCCGTGTCGCCTTCATCTGCAGCCAACATCTGACGCAGCTCGTAGGGAGACACCGACGGTCCACCTTGCCAAGCCCGTGAGGAGGAGATGACGCTTCACCTCACCGAGGCAAGCACCCCGCCGGCGATATAGTGCGGCGCAGCCGACTGCATCTTGACCAACGCGTAGGCGTACGGTATTGTGGTGGCGGCAGACGGAGACGGCGACGGTGGTGGCGGCGGACGGCGCTAGGTTAGGAGAGTAGCATGAGCTGCAGGTTTTGCGGGTCGTGGGGGTTTCTTCTCTTGTCCACAGGCTTTGGCAGGCAGCCCAACATTGGGCCACAAAAACTTTGTAGCTGGGCCGCATCGGCCACGACAGCTATTTTTATGGACCCGCCCCACCTGCAATTTGAGTACATAATCAAGATGACATGAGTAAGCCATGGACTATAGCACATACAGGGGTAAGTCATGATAAATATATGGATAGGGGTAATGTGACGCACACATTCAGGCCAATCTCGAGATAAAGAATAACAAATAAACCTACGGGTTAGTGGGAGCATATGCATACAACAAGATCCTAATAGCATCTATTCATGCAAACAAGGGTTACCCAACATACACATGATTAGGACTACAGGTGCTGGGAAATTAGGGATACCAGGGAGAATGTCCATCCCGAAGTACATTCGGGACATTAAATTTTTCAAAATTCCTACACCGTACCTGAATGTCGGGGAGTACACTAACCACAAAGCAGCTTTGTAGCGGATGGAAAAGGCTGTCACCACCTACCATCTACCCCAGTAACACTGTGGAGCACAATCATATTCGAAGGATCCCGCATACTCGAGCACCACGCTCGTGTATGAGGTCACTACCCTAGCGCCCCCGAGTCTCCCACCCTTCGGATGGAATATTTGTTAGCATTTCTTATGCTTAATAGAATAGAGATTCCGCAAGCGAACAGAATACACCACTGTAGCACTTCACCTTGGAGTATTCCAGGGTATCGAATTTCCACGGGGCAGCACTATGGTAATAAGAGTATCGATTGAATGGACGGTAAACTTTATTGGGAATAATCACCAGCTAGATAGCAGGGGTAAGCCAGATTAATGATAGGATAAGTGGCCAGACAATGATAGAGTGACGCACAGGAGACTCTACCTTAGAGCGGTAAACAGCTGGGAGGACAACAAGCGAGAAAGACTCCTAAAACACTTCTAAACTAACGAGCTAGCCTCTCTAACCTAAACTTGGACTAACCTAGCTGTCGGGAGAACAGAGCTTACTTCGACGGCTGGGGCAGAAGGACCACAGACTGAGGGAGAAATGGGGGGTCCAACTCGGCCAATGATCTACTGCTATGAAAACACCCGAACGTGGTGGACTACAAGGGACGGACAGGGCTGTCATCACCTGCCGCCTACCACATCAGTTCCGTGGGTTGGAACACACTTTCTATCTAACACTAAGACAGACACCACGTCTGCACTCAGTGCTAGGATTTCTCCTGAGGCCTTCATGAGAAATCCCCCTCAACCTAGGGAACTAACTTGAGCTCCCTAGTCCAGGCGAGAAAACCCGCAAGATAAGGTCCCGACAAACTAAGACTAGAACAAAGCCTAAGCTAAAGGATAGAACTACCGCACACAAGCAAGAGCTTGGAATTAAATAAATAAATGCGGAAAGTAAGAGCTGACTCGATAAGATAAAGAATATAACTTATATTGATAATGTCAAAGGAAGGATACAAGAGCTTATACCAGACTTACGAGGACTACTCCGGAATCCCAAGACAAGATCGACTGGACTCTAACTCCCAGACTACTAAACCTAACTCTAGAACTGAAGTGAAGAGAGAACTCCTTCTGAGTGTGTGTCTTACAAGTGAGGATGGGAGGTCTATTTATAGCTAGTGAAGGTCGGTAACCGGTGAAAAGCATCAAGATTACGCAGCCTTGACAGTTGCTTAGCTTCCACATGAAGACTGAGCATCAGTGGCCGCCAGGTGGGGCCGGCCGGCCGGCCTTGGGTTGGTGCCAAGTGGCACCGACCTTCTCGTGGACGCTCCTGGTTGCCTCCTGAGGTCGGTAACAATTGCTTTTTAGTTAAGCAACCATTTCAGATATGCAGGTGGGCCCTTGAATCCGTGTGTGAAGCCTTTCGGGTCCTCGGACCAAACTGACTTCAAGTGCACGATGCATGATCCTACTAGGTGTGTTTATTGACTCCTGGATCGATGATGTGACCAGAAAAGGGGGGACCAGGCCGTCCGGCCTGGGATTTCTCCCAAAACGGCCCATCCTAGGTGGGACCAACCAGCCTACACTCTGGCCGAAAAATTTTCATTTTTTTATGCAATGAAAATTGAAAGCAAAGTTCAAAAAATAAAGATGCATCTTGCGAAAATTTAAACATGCCATGCTTGAAATAAAAATTGAAAGAATTAAACTATCCTATATGCAAATGCAAGAAATGGATAACTACCACGTACCTCATGGCGAGAGCTCAGGTTTTGAGTCTGGAGCGGGACTTTCCATACCTTGAGTTTGGTTGTCATCACCTGCTGGAGTTGCTGTCAGTGGTGACACTTTCTCACGCCACACTTTCTTCGTGGGTGTAGCTGATTCGACCTCTTTCTTCTCTGATTCCAGAAATTTCTTACGTTGGATTCGTCGCTTCGCATTTCTTTGGTTGTGCACCTTGATTTCCATCTCTCGAATTTGTATGCTTTCTACGAGTTCGATGAGGCTCTCAATGGCAGGAATGGCTAGATCCTCCAGTTTCTTCTTGGATCTTTTCTCGGGCTCTTTGTCAAGCTTTTTCTCGGATTGTTGCTTCCCATTGACTTTCTTGACTTGGGGACATTGTTCTACCGTCGGTCTGAAGGAGAACTTCTCTTTCTGCCCATTGATGTTGAGCTGGATCTCTCCAGCTCCCACATCGATATGTCCGTTTGCTGTGCTCAAGAATGGCCTTCCTAGGATGAGAGGGGTCTTGGTGTCGCCTTCCATGTCTAGGACGACGAAGTCTACGGGGATGAAAAAGTTCCGGATTTTGACCGGAATATTTTCAGCGATCCCCGCGGGGTAGCGAATTGATTGGTCCGCTAGCTGCAAACACATGGTAGTAGGAGCAAGCGCATGATGATTAAGTTTGTCATAGACTACCTTAGGCATGACGCTGACGGTTGCCCCCAAGTCGCAGAGTGCGTGCTTGAAGTATTGAGTCTCGATTGAGCATGTGATGGTGGGACATCTTGGGTCTTTCTTTTTCTTCGGGAGAGGATTGAGTATAGCTGCGCTACACTCTTCTGTGAACTGTACTACCTTGGTGGTCGGTAGATTCTTCTTGTTTCCAAGAATATCCTTGATATACTTGGCATACGTAGGTACCTGCATTGCATTAAGCAATGGTATATTGACATACAACTTCTTGATTAGCTCGACAAACTTGCCGAATTGTTTGTCGGCCACCGGCCTCCTTCTCCGTTCCGGGAACGGTAAGGCAGTTGTGTTGTAGTATTCTCGAGGAGCCCTTGGGGCTTCCTCAGCTTCCTCGTGGGTAGCAGAGGTGCTTCCATGTGCCTTCTCCTGCACCTCATCCTCAGCAATGGTATCCCTAGCGGTTACAGTCTCCCGCCGTGAACCTGCATCCTGTGGTATGGGTGGATCCTGCGTGGACTTTCCAGCCCGCGTAGTCACCGCATTCACTTTCTCTTTTGGGTTAACTTCCGGTTTCCCGGGCAGCTTCCCCGTGTTAGGGTTAGGACAGGATGAGGCTAGTTGAGCTACTTGAGTTTCTATCATTTTGTTAAAGCTTAACTAGTTTTTAATAATAGAGTTAAAACCCTCTAGTTGTGCGGCCAGAGACTCCAAAATTTTATCATTAGCTTGAAATTTCTTGGTAATGTTATCATTAATTTATTTCTAGCCGTAAACTAGGTCTTTTGGAGAAGGTTGAAAATTGTTATTAAAATTATTACCTTGCTGTTGACCGAAGGGGAGGTTGGGCTTGGAGTTCCACCCTTGCTGTTGAGGACGATATCCTGAATTGTTGTGAAAGTTGTTCCCAACGAAATTCACATCCTCCTGTGTTAGTGGGTAGTTGTTGCCCAAATGCCTAGTGTTGCCACATGTTTCACATGTGATCCTCGAGTCCATGATCTGATTGACCTCTTGGTTTGGAGATTCTAGCTTCTTCATGAGGAGATCCATCTTGGCTGCCAGCATGTCTACACCATCGATCTGGTGTACTCCTTTCGGGCGGGCTGGTTGCCTATCTCCCTTCCAACTTTGGTTGGAGGCGATCTTGTCTATGAGTGTCTTGGCCCATGCAACATCGAGAGAGAGGAATGCTCCTCCTGCCGCTGCATCTGTGTGGTCTTGCGCTCTCTGACTCAAGCCATGGAAGAAGTTCTGAATAATCAGTTATTCTTCCATGTCGTGGTGTGGACATGCTGCTATGTAATCCTGGATTCTTTCCCATGCTTCCGGGATGGTTTCATCCTGAAGTTGTTGGAAACTTGAGATCCTGTTCCTGAGAGCATTGGTTTTGCCCACTGGGAAATACTTGGCCAGGAATGCGTTGGAGCAGTCATTCCAGGTGGTGAAGTCTGCCTTGTTGGTGTAGAACCACGTCTTTGCTTTGCCCAACAAAGAGAAAGGGAATAGACGAAGGCGAACGTTATCCAATGTAGTGCCTTTGAGGTTGATTGTGCTACTCACTTCCATAAAGTTCTGGAGGTGAGCGTTGGCATCTTCGGTTGCCTTCCCACAGAAGGGGCTAGCTTGGACCATGTTGACAAGTCCAGTCTTCAACTCGAAGCCATCAGTACCTTGGGTGTTGTCCAAACCAGTAGGGATATGACTGCTGGATGTGGCCGAGTGTTGACGGAGTGTCTTCTAAGCCATTGTGAAGACAGACGTTGACGAACTTCCTCCTAAGGTAAGCCTTTTCTGAGGTGGGACAATTCTCTGCCGAACAATACGCCCAATTCTTTCTGGATTCGGATTGAAGTTGCTTGGTCGGTCGAAACCGGTCATGCACTGCTCTGCATATATCCAAAAAGACAATGAGAGAAATGGTAAGCCCGCTAAAGCTAGCGGTGAATAAAATAGCCAAAATTTACCAAACGATTCAATGATATCTTAGCACCAAATTGCTTCACCGGCAACGGCACCAGAAATGCTTGTTGGCGTTTCTTATGCCCAATAGAATAGAGATTCCGCAAGCGCACAGAATACACCGCTGTAGCACTTCACCTTGGAGTATTCCAGGGTAACAAATTTCCACGGGGAAGCACTATGGTAATAAGAGTATTGATTGAATGGACGGTAAACATTACTAGGAATAATCACTAGCTAGGTAGCAGGGGTAAGCCAGATCAATAATAGGATAAGTGGCAGGGCAATGACCGAGTGACACATAGGAGACTCTACCTTAGAGTGGTAAGCATCTGGGAGGACAACGAGTGAGAAAGACTCCTAAAACACTTCTAAACTAACGAGCTAGACTCTCTAACCTAAACCTGGACTAACCTAGCTGTCGGGAGAATAGAGCTTACTTCGGCGGCTGGGGGGAAGGACCATAAACTGAGGGAGAAATGGGGGGTCTAACTCGGCCAATGATCTACTGCTATGAAAACACCCGAACATGATGGACTACAAGGGACGGATAGGGCTGTCACCACGTGCCGCCCACCATATGAGTTCCGTGGGGTGGAACACACTTTCTAGCTAACACTAAGCCAAACACCACGTCTGCACTCGGTGCTAGGATTTTTCGTGAGGCCTTCAAGAGAAATCCCCCTCAACCTAGGGAACTAACTTGAGCTCCCTTGTCCGGGCGAGAAAACCCGCAAGATAAGGTCCCGACAAAATAAGACTAGAACAATGCCTAAGCTAAAGGATAGAACTTCCGCACACAAGCAAGAGCATGGAATTAAAAAAATAAATGCGGAAAGTAAGAGCTGACTTGATAAGATAAAGAAGATAACTTATGTTGATAATGTCAAAGGAAGGATACAAGAGCTTATACCGGACTTCCGAGGATGACTTCGGAATCCCGAGACAAGCTCGACTTGACTCTAACTCCTAGACTACTAAACCTAACTCTAGAACTGAAGTGAAGAGAGGACTCCTTCTGAGTGTGTGTCTTACAAATGAGGATGGGAGGTCTATTTATAGCTAGTGAACATCGGTAACCGGTGAAAAGCATCAAAATTACGCAGCCTTGATAGTTGCTTAGCTTCCACGTGAAGATTGAGCATCAGTGGCCGCCAGGTGGGGCCGGCCAGCCTCCCCCAGGCCGGCCGGCCTGGGATTGGTGCCAAGTTGCACCGACCTTCTTGTGGACGCTCCTGGTTGCCTCCTGAGGTCGGTAACGGTTGCTTTTTAGTTAAGCAACCATTTCAAACATGCAGGAGGGCCCTTGAATCCGTGTGTGAAGCCTTTTAGGTCCTCGGATCAAACCGACTTCAAGTGCACGATGCATGATCCTCCTGGGTGTGTTTGTTGACTCCTGGATCGATAACGTGGCCAGAAGAGGGGGGAGGCCGGCCGGCCTGCCTGGGATTTCTCCCAAAATGGCCCATCTTTGGTACACTTGCTCCTGCATAGACACTTCATTCAAAACTTGTGGAATTTTATTAGTTTAAATAAAATATGCATGGAACATAATGCAAAACTCTGAATTATTCCCGAGATGTTGACGGACGATGGTCGAATAATGGCTGTCAACACAAGTAAGACGCTAAGGCAAGCCCGAAAGCACAATGAACCGATATCCTTACCCAGATCATCTGGCCTAAGCATATATAAAGCATAACTAATGAAGCACGAAGCCATGATATGATAAACTATCGAGATAGCATAACAAACCAAGGCATGATGGACTATCAAGATAGTAAAGCAACCGAGACTCAGCTCTACATTATGAATAGGAGACTGACAAGTCGAATACAAAGCCATTACCCAAAGCCGAGGACTGCTCTCCGACCTTAAGAACAACTTGGTTCGCTAAGAGAAGAGTACTAACCTTGCTCCACTACCCTAAGGAATACAAGTATTGAGTGAGAGAGCGAGAGAAAGGCTCCAAGTGTGGTGTGTGTGGAATGAGGCGGTAAGGGGCCCCTTTTATAGCTTCCAAGGGTGGTTCCCGCCGGGTCTTCATATGGAAACCTTAGCCAAGAGGATCAGGAGATTTGGCAGCGACTCTACCCTGAAGGGCACGTGGACTGGATTCAGTCAAGGTTCGACCGACCCTGGGGTCGGCCGACCCCAGGTGGTGCCTCCCCAGGTGCATCTTCCTTTGGTACGCTGACATGTGGGCCTAGGTGGATATTCTTCTTGGTTGCTTCCTTGGCGCGCCCGTTTGGACTGTCAGGTGAGTCCCTCTTGTAAGTGTGATGCAGCGGATGATATTCTGTGCATTGTTTGCTGCGTATTCTTCGTGTTTTCTTGTTATTTCAGACTTGTGTTCCTGAAATGGTTAGAGTGACAAAACAACTATGTTGCTAGGTTAGTGATACAAATATGTGAGTAAGAGATAATTTTTTTTTGTGTTTGCGAGTATAGTTGACGGTCGAATTTTGCACTTAAGTACGGTCAAAAACACCACCAAGGTAGCCTTTTGCTCATCCCAAGCAAAACAAGGCTTTATGTTGTTGATCAGGAGTTGCTTCAATGTTGTATTTCCAACATATACCTTAGGCACAACAAAAGTGTTCTTACCATGATTTTGAATAAGTTGGCTTTGATCTTACCTCTTACTCTACTCCTGTGGGGCTTGTAGCTTTTCCTCATCTTTGGCGGTTGAGAGTCAGAACGGTTTTGTAGAGTGCCAATTTTTTCTCACTCCTTTGCTCAACCATCAATGCGGAGGTTTTTATAAAGGTTTTTTTTTCAAAGAAATTTCAAAGTTCCTAAAATGATCTCTCAAATCGCTCATTGTGTATGATTCCTCTCCAAGGCTTTTTATTTTGTCTTTCTTCCTCATCCTGTTTCTAAAAGTTTGATTTCAGTGGAGCTGTAGGTATGGAGGATTTGAAGGCATACTTGTTTCTTATATTTCGCAAAGTCAAAGACAGAATCCGAAGGAGAGACAAGTCATAAACCTTGATCAAGATGTGCAAGTGTGTGGATATTTTTGGAGGATGGTGGATGAACTCTTTTTATGAACCATCTCTCTTCATTTTTTTATTTCCTTTCGGACATGGGCTATATATATTTATTATTATTTTTTTGACATGCCTTGTGAGCATGTGGAATACCTTCTTTGGGTATGCATCTCTTTTTTTTGACATGCCTTGAGAGCAGGTGGCATACCTTCTTTGGGTTTGCATCTTTTTCTCTCTTTCGTATAGCCCGCGTCCTTTTTCATATAGAACTTTGGAGAGATTGGTTATGCATGGAGTTTTATTTGTGAATGGATGGAATGCTTGCTACCTTCTTGTGTAGAAGTTTAGCGTATGGTGGAGTGTGTACGTGATCTTGATCATGAGAGTATGAAATGTATCTCCCAAAGGGTCACAACAATTTGACAAAGCTCAATGAGATAACAAGTTGCATATGTGCATGGTTGTCAATAAGATCAACATGTGGCTTTGGATAGGAATTCCAAATCATTTATGAACTTTGTTTGTTTTTGTATTTTCAAAAATAAATACTTCGGCATCAAGCATCACTTAGGAGAAGATCATAGTAGCTCTAATCAACCATATCATAGCTCGCAACAACCTAGATTCAGATTATGCTTTTGCTACCCACAAGTTTCAAGCTTAAGGTTTGAACATTTTAGCCAACAAACTCAAAACTTAGAAAGAGCACTAAGTTGTAACTAGGCATATAAAAGAAATTAATAGAGCAACTATTCATCATCTCAACAAGGAAAAGTATACCAATCTTACTACACATAAGAAAGCAAGTAAAGTTTTGCAAATTTTTATTTGTTTTTTTTTTAATTTTGCAGATTTTTGTTTTGTTTCATGCATAACGTTTTGAAACAGTAAAGAAATTAAGATACAAGATACAAGATATCTCTCGGTTGGGGTCCTCCCCCAAGCTAGCTTCAGACCTACTGCTGCTGGTCACGGTTGTACCCCATCCAATGGTAGTAGGCCCTCCACTCCTCCTGTTGCTGCAGCTGCCTCTGCTCCATGGCGTGGATCCTATCGCCAGTGTACCGCTGCCATGCTTGGTTGGTTTCAATGTGTTGGTGCAGCGTATCCTCGTTGTTGTTGGTCTGGACCCGCAGCTCGCCTAGCTGCTCGGTGACAGAGCCGAAGTCGCTGCTGGGGGCCGTACGTCGTGTAAGGCTTGGGACCCCGCTGGAGCCGGAGCTGGTGGACAGGCGGCCCGAAGCGTGCCGTGCCCATCCGTCGGTACTTGCGTTGTGCTAGGACGAACCACCCGCCTCATGGTGATATGAAGGTTGGGGCTGCTGCGGTGGTGGTGCTGGCTCAGGTCCTCTTCTAGCTCTGCTTTGTGTCATCCTATCAGGTAAACCAGAAACACTATGCCTGCGGCCCTCCTCTTGTGGGACAAGAAGGATGGTTAGAGATTGGCAATTATACAAATGGAAGCCCGCATTGGGTAGCGGAATCTCATTTGTATAGCAAAGAGAAAAGAAAATCAAAGAGTCATTTGGACCTTTCTTGAGTGTGTGACCGTAAATCAAATAAGTCTCATCGATAAGAGCACGAGGATCCTCAATGAAGGGAATAGCATTCCCGTCTAAGGCCCCGAGGCTCGAAGCGATGCGCATAACCAAAGAAGTGCTTTCAATAGGACTCATCATCTTGAAGTTCGTGAGCCATTGCTTAACCATAGCCTTCACGGGGGATACTTTGATCTTGTTGACCATGGCGTATAGAATCAGTAACTCATCATTGCGCATGATTCGAACATCATCTCTTGGAAAGAGAGTGATGGCCAACCACTTGTGCATCAAATGAAGAGTCGGATTATGAATATCATTGCACCTAGGTGCAAACTTTCCATGAACAACTTGACCCAAAATCAAACCCCAAAAATCATGTCTATTAAAACTGTGGCAAGCTTTTTTGAGAGAAACCAGCAAGCGTTTGCTAAAATTGAGGTGGTGACTCAAATCCTTCCAAGTGATGTAAAATTCATGCCCAAAAATTCAAAATGAAACACCGTTATCCACCTCTCGAAGAGTACAAAGAAACTGGATAGTGAGGAGACGAGAACCATTCTCCTCAACGGGCTCAAAACCATCCCATCCAATCGCGTGCCAAACGTTAGCAAAATCTGCGTCCATACGTGTCTTTGTGAGAAGGTCCGGATCGAAGGGTTTGGTGTGACCAAAGCTTCGACGCTCGAGGATGGCGTAGGCTTGTCGTTAGTGGTCGTCCCGCAAGTTGAGGTAGGGTGCATCGTTGTCGTCCATCTCCATGTCCTCGGCTTGCGGTTCGGCTTGCACTTCTTGTTGTTGTTGTTGTTGTTCTTCTTCTTCTTCTTCATAGTCCATCATGCTCGGGCTTGGCGTAGGTTCGAGAGTGTTGTGGGAGCTTGAGCCACCCCGAGAACGGGATGAGCTTCCTCCCGTCATTTTCTTCAACGCACCGGAAACCTTCCGTCCAATGCCCTTCATGCTTGAATGCAAGAATGAAAAAAAACAACTTGAATCGGGTTATGTTAGTGAAACTCTTTACCCAAAAATTGTTACTCCAAGTGTGTGGGCTTTCTTGTAGCAAAGAAATGAGACAGAGAGGTTTCTTGCACAAGAACTTGAGCATAAAATCAATGAAATCTTGAGAGCAAAGTTTGCAAGAGTGTGAGAGGGAGTGAGTGAATGAGGGTTGAGTGTGTGAGCTCAACACCCACCCCTCAACCTCTATTTAAAGAGCAATGGCTGGGAGCAAGTCGGGGAGGAGTAGGCCACAACTGCTACTAGCCATTTGAAAAGGCTGGGCGCGTGCAAGGTTCCCCAATAGTCAAGGGGGCTAGGTTCAAACTTGCTCCAAAAAGATGTTCAAATATTTTTCCAAAAGATTTTGATGCTCAAAAAACATTTTTTTGGGTTTTTG
The DNA here is from genome assembly GCA_032594955.1 of Panicum miliaceum. NCBI lineage: Eukaryota > Viridiplantae > Streptophyta > Magnoliopsida > Poales > Poaceae > Panicum > Panicum miliaceum. The sequence continues at coordinate 24,253,088 of CM064060.1, read as the reverse complement.
TAAAAAGGTAAAAAGTCCTAGAAAAATTCTAGCATGCAAGAGAAATTTTGAAAATTCAAATATGCAGGGGAAAAAATTCAAATGAGGTGAAGAAGCAAATTGTGAAAAATCAAATATGAGATAAATACCAATTTACCTTTTGCAAGGGCTCGTCGTTTTGAGTCTGACAGGCAAGACTTTTCACCAGCATTACTTACAATTTGTCACCCCGTCTTGGAGAAGTAGACGAGGAAGAGCTTCCTAGCTTCCGCCATACTTTCTTTGGCTTCTTTCTTTTCGGTTGTGTGGTCGGTGGAGTTTTAGATTCGGGAAGTGGTTCTCCCAGATACTACTCCCATCATGACCCTGGTGGATTACGATGCGCTGCTCTTTCCTGTATTGGAATTTGAAGAATATGTTGTCGACCCCGATGCGGAATCAGATTTCTCCAGTTCCAATATCAATCTTTGCCTTGACGTCCCTTAGGAAGGGGCGTCCGATGTTGAGCTGTATGCCGGTATCACCCTGTAACACCTCAGGTGTTTAAATTTCGAAATAAGCCTCATTAGCTTAACACGATGCATAAATAACTAAGAAAAGTTTAAAAGAAATGAATTATAAATTGGTTTTGCTTTGAATTGAAAATAGTTGTGTATATGTGCATAAGTACATGTACTTTAATCAAACAAATTAAATAACTTTCACATCGATGCAAACATGGCTACAAAATTGAATATGCACATCATTTTTGACATGATAAACAAAAGTCTAGTTGAAGCCTAGGAGAGAATGCAAATTTTTGCCCAGGAAATGACGTGCCTCCGAATCATACTTTTTGAGTTTTTAAAATAACTTCTAAACTAGAACTCAAATGAACTTTGGCCTGAAATAAAACTTGTATAACTTTTCATTTTGAACAACTTTCATGTTCAGAGATTTTTGAGTTGCAACACAAAAATTTAAGAAACACTTGAATTTGCAAACTAGCCCCTGCCTTTTCTTCTATTTCCACTTCCAGCCCCTCACCTCTCCTCTGCTTCGCCCGGCGCATGCCGCCAGTCACCGCTGGCCACCTGGCCGGCGATGCCTGCCGCCCACGCCGCGACAAGCCAGTCGCCGGCCGTCCTCCCCACTCCCCTGACCCAGCCCTGCCGCGCCCAATCGCGTGCTGCGCAATCCCTCCCTCCCCATGCTAGGATCTCCAGCCGCCAACCGCGACGCGCCGATGGCCGCACGCGACGCCGCCGCCTGGCCACTGTACGCCACGCCCAATGGACGAGCCGCACCGTGCCCGAGCCTCCGCTCTGTCCCGTCACTCCCCGCGCTCGCCGCCCGACAAGCCGTTGTGCCGCAGCACGCCTAATCCCCCGCTCAACTGTAAAATTCATATAAAATTGTAAAATTCATATAAAATTGTAGAAAAATTGGAAAAATACAAACTCAACTAATCTGAAATCTTTAGAAGAAAATCTAAAACTTTTGTTACATACATTTCTTCAGATGTTTGCTATATCTTGCTGTAAATTAAATTGAAGGGTTAATAGACTTTAATTGTACCCACTGTTGTAGACCAGTTCTGAACCTGATTTTTGGACAGTAGATTGGTTGCTTGATGTGTAGGCCAGTGTAAAAATATTAGGACCAGAACCCATCTCTAGCTAAACGTTTTGTTTAACCTTGTTTATGTCATGAAATAATAAAACTAATTTGTAATTGCTGTTATATTGTGATTCATGTTGTGAAACTTTTCCAGAGCTGCTATAGTGATGCCTAAATACTACAGAAAAAGTTTAGAACCTTTTTTCCTTTCTGTAACCTATTTATATAATTTTGTGGTAGGAAAATGAACTAATTCAAATAATTAGTTTCTGTGCTTGGAAAATGTTCAACTTTGCACTAATTCATAATTATTCTACTACATAAAAATGTCTGAAATTTTTACAGTAGTCTTATCTCTACATAATGTACTCTGAATAAACATTTCGTCACCAGAAGTTACCTAAATCAGTCTTTGTGCTTAATCCATGCTTATACTTCGAAAATTAAGTTTCCAATACAACACCACCCCCTTCTGTTAAAGATTGCCCAAGAAATCTTAACTAAGTAACTTCACAACCAAATCTATGTTTGTGTGGACTGCAACTTTATCGTGAAGAAAAATAATCATCATATACCATCACTACAACTTACACTTGTGCATTCATATAGAATCAACTACCCTCGCCGATGGAACGTACGAGCTGGTGCCCGCGTCCGAGAGTGAGCAGCGTGAAGCTCAAGTAAATCTAACTGAAGCTTTCGAAAACCCGAGCCCAAGTTCGGACGAGCCCCAAGCTAACTTTACCCAAGAAGGCAAGCCCCGGAGCATGAACCCTATTTTTCCAAACTTATGCAACTTATTACTCTATTTTACTTGTGCATTAAGATTATAGGAGTTGGATGAAAACTTAGTTGCATGATCCTAGGTATCCATGCTCTGAACACTAGATGTAAGGTTCTATAGAATGCTATGCTAATAGGACTCCGGTAAAAGCCGAGTGATTTCCAGTCACTCGCGAGAATTTAGGAGTTGAATGTTTACTACATGCTGCAATCATAAGGTCGACGGACGGGGCTATGGTATGATGTTTATGTTGGTGATTGAGGCCCCGTCTGTTTCGTGAAAAATGTTAAGGCTGCAGTGTGTGGTAGTGGTGGTTAAGTCTTTGAACGTACTAACCACATGCCGAGAATATGGTAATCGGTAAGCTTAAGTACCAGATTGAACGGAGGCCAGAATATACTCCCCACCGTCTTGAATTCGTTCACATCTAGCTAATGGCGGGTGCATGTGCCCCAATGGCCGGGTCCATGGGGACGTGTAGTCGATGGCGGTGGGCCTGTTCCGTGAAGCGGGAATTGAAGGAAAAAGTTGCACGTGTGACTCTGGGAGTAACCACGTGACGTGTGTTTAGGTTTCCCTTGCAAGGTTAAGAAATTCGATTCGAATCGTCCGTTTGTCGCGGTTATTGAGACTACTTGACCCTTTTACCACATAGAGTAAGAAGAGGAACAATGATGATGATTAATCTTGTTGGATGCAAATTAATTCTTCCACCATGTATGATATTGGATAGTTGCTTACCTAGAATGGTTAAAGAAAACTAGAACTTGGAGCTAAAATTTGAAAGTAAGGACCTACTTGTATATGCTTTTCGGCAAAACAAACCCTCAAGCCAAAAGCCTTGCATGTCTAGGAGTCGGCTAAGTATATTCCACTAGTCGGGTAAGCCTTGCTGAGTATTAGTATACTTAGCCTTGCTTGTGGCTTGTTTTCAGGTGAGACTTTCGATGATATGATCGCTAGTTTGACTTGGCCATGTACCCTTCCTCCTGGTTGGTTGGTGGAATGGGATACGCCCCCGGCCAACGATGATAATGCCGAGTGATGTCTCGTAAGGGCTTCATCGAGACATCCTGTATCGAAGAGAATTTTATCATTATTTTTCCGCTGCATCGAACTCTGAAGAACTCAATTATTTTGAACTCTGAAAGTACCTTGTTTTACGAATTCAAACTCAGTTGTAATAATAATTTATGATGAAACTGTGATGTAAAATTTGTGGAATGTTGTATCCTCTGGGCTCACCTTCGTGTGAGTACATGTATGTGTGGTTTCGATCGGCAAAAATCATGGTTGTATCGCGAGGTTACCTGACAGACCAGTGGATTACTCCGTTTGAAGTGCGAGTTAGCCCTGATTTCCCTTGTGGTGATAGTTAGCGCGCTTGAGCCAGATTAATTCAGGTGGTTCTGCCACGCACCCTCCATGTCGAGAACGACAAAGTTAGCGAGGATGAAGGAGTTCTTAACTGACACGAGCATGTTTTTGACTTTCCTTTGGGATATCGAATTGTCGAGTCGGCCAGCGGCACATACATATGGGTCGGGGAAGAGCAGGATATTGCAGCTACTCAAATATTACCTTGGGCATGATATTTATGCTTGCAGAGGGCCTAATCGTAGTGTTGGTCGTAGATTGAGCATTTAATTATGGGCACCCCTGGGTCTTCGTGTAGTGCCGCTGTCAGTCCTCCCCACGCATTCGTCCTTGGACGCAAGGCTCTTCCTGTATGATTAGTCCGAGGGGTCCTTCAGGATGGGTTACCCCGACCGGTGGACAACATGCTATCAATTTCCACGGGAATTTCGGGTTGCCCCGCAATTTTCCCATCATCAATAGTAGGAACAGCGGCAGCTATTTGAGCAAGTTGAGTTTTGATCATTTTATTGAAACTTAATTGGTTTTTAAGAGCTGAAGATAAAGTTTTAAATTTTAAATTTATGCTCTCAAGAATTTTGTCATTGGCAGCAAGCTTTTTAGTTATAAATGCATTTATTTTGACTTGGCCAAGGAAAAGATCTTTTATGGAGGGTTGGTTTCAATTGAAATTCGAATTGTAATTTGAGTTGTAATTGTTACCTCCTCCTTGGTATGGTGGGCGTGATGGGCCCCACCCTTGGTCTCCTTGTGGACGGTACCCGTTGTTGTTGTCGACGAAGGTAGCGTCTTCACGGATCTTGGGGCGGTCGTTTTCCGAGTGTCCACCATTGCCGCAGACCTCGCACATGGGGTGCGAGTCTACGGCTTGAGCATAGTTATTCATTCGCTATATGTATTGCGCCCTTTCATCCAGGTGCTTCAGTAGGAGGTCCGTCTTGGCAGCGAGCATATCCGTCTCCTTGATGCTGTGCATTCCGCCTTTGGTCTTGGGTTGGAGTCGCTCTTCGCTCCACCCTTGGCTGGAGACCATTTTCTCGACTAGGGCGTTTGCTTTGGTGATGGTGAGGTTGAGGAATGCTCCTCCAACAACATCGTCGATGTGGGCTCTTGATGTTTGTTTGCGGTCGATTTCGGTGATTTTTACCGCCAATATTTCTTCGGATTTCATGGTTTCTAAGCCAATTCTGAGTTAAGACTAACCACACTAACAAGTTCCACAAGTTTTGTCACATATATCATTTCAGGAACTTAGTGTGCGAAAATGGGCCGAAGTGGGAGAAAACTCAGGCCGGCCGGCCTAGCACTTCCCCCACTGGCCACGTCACTGATCTAGGTGCAAGGAAACACACCTAGGATGATCAGGAGTCGTGCACTTGATGTTGGTTTGATCCGAGGACCCGAAAGGCTTCAACCATGGATCAAAGGGCCCACCTTCATGCAAGAGGTCGGTTAATACCAGAAAAGGAACTGTCACCGACCTTGTCAAGAGAATCAAGACCATCCACACAAAGTCGGTGCCAGGTGGCGCCATCCCCAGGCTGGCTAGCCTAGGCGAGGCCGGCCGGCCCCACTTGGCAGCCACTCAGGCCCAACTTCGCATGGAAGTTACAATAATCATCAAGGATGCGCACAGTTGAAGCATATGCTCAGTAACCGACCTCAAGCTAGTATAAATAGACCCCTACCTAACATTGTAACACACACCATTCGAGAGAGAAGTGAGATTCTTAGTCACTCTACTTCAGTTGTAGAATAGGGAGAGAGTGAGGTGAGAGCTTGTGCAAGAGCCATGCTAGGAGAGGAGCCAGGTTTTCTCTAGGTCCTACTGCAACTTTGTATCAACCTCAGGGGAATAATGTCAAATTAAGTTCCTCGTTTATCTTCAGTATTTCACTAGTTTTCCTCTTGACTTTCAGTGTCTAGTTATTTTACTTTCTTTTGATCTGTGAGATCCCTTGTCTGCGTGGTTCACTAAGCCTGGCCATTTGGGGTTTCTTCTTGCCTTAACGTGAGGCGGAAGTCAGTAACTTGATAGTTGAAGTATGGTGCCTAGGCTTGATAGTTATCTTGGATTGTGTTCCACCCTACGGAACTGATGTTGTAGGCGGCAGGTGGTGACAGCCCTGTCCGTCCGTTGTAGTCCACCATGTTCGGGTGTTTTCATAGCAGTAGATTGTTGGTGCCGTTGGACTCCCCTCTTATCCCTTTCCGAAGTCCTTCCTCGCCAGCCGCCGAAGCAGATCAGGGTTAGTAAGTAGCTAGTTATCTGGGTAACGAGTTGGCTAACTGAAGTTAGGCCCTCTACCCTCTTGCCTCTTCTCTCTTGGTGGGTCCGGTTGAATAGTTCTAGGTCTGGTTGCGTCTGCCGTTCCTTGAATTCGATGTCCGAGGTAAACTCCCTGGTGAAAGCTACATTGTTATCCGTGCGCTTGCTGATTAGTTCATAAAGGCTAAGGAGTGCCAACAAGCTTTCTGGCGTCGTTACCAGGGAACAGTAGCAATACTAGTTTTAGGGCTTTTTCAGCTGTACACTTTTCCATCCTTACCACCTACCCCATGGGGTTCGCTCCTAGTTATCCGGCAGTTCCATACCGCGAGTACATGGAACCGCCACCATCCTTCCACTCCATACTATCTGATGGCTATGAGATCCGTCCCAGACTCGTAGCCATGGTTCGTGCTTAGTCCTTTTCTAGTAGAAAGGACGAATGTCCCTACACTCACCTGTAGGATTTTAAGGACATTTGTTCTCTTCTTATTATACCCGGTATGAATAAAAACACACTACGGTGGAAGCTATTCCCGTTCACTCTGATGGGTGCAACGAAGATTTGGTACAACCGGAGAGCAGAGAGAGTTGGAGGAGATTGTATTGCACTGAAGGATTAGTTCTGCTTGTTCTTCTACCCTGTATCCAAAGTGGTGCCACATCGCCGTCAACTTCTATCGTTAAGCCAAGGCGATGAGTCACTCAGAGCAGCCTGGGCAAGATTCATGCATATGGCTACCTCTGGTCCACCTCACAATATTCCAGAGGAGATGCTCATGCAACATTTCATTGAAGGGTTGAATCTAGAGAGTGCACATTTTCTAAATGGCACCTCTAAGGGGTCAGTCATGTACAAGATAGTGGCCGAAGTAATGGATATTCTGTAAAGTGTCCTCAACAACACTCAGTACACAGAAGTCTTCGACGATCCACCCGAGTCAACTGATCAGCCCAGAGAGCAGCAGCAGATACATCATATTTCAGCTGCATCTTATCCACCTCCATTTTACATTGAGGGAACCACCGAACCACCCAAGACCTTTAATCAAGAGCCACTCATCGAAGATATGCCTATGTTCATCCATGATCTCTTCACAAAAGAAGAGTATATGGAGCTGGGCAACACATCAAACTTGCACAAGGAACATAAGTGCGTATGTTCATGATCTAAGGCATTCATTCCAGAAGCCACACTGCAGATTGAGGGTCTTACTGCAGTCATGAGCAAGGAATGGACAAAGGAAGCAGAATCAAGTAGCAGCATCATATAGCTCTACGAAGATTTCAGAATACTCCTCTGCACTATTGAGGATGCTGCACCAAGAGAAGTTCCTTACGACCCGAAGGTTGGGGTGAATGTGATGTCCAAAACCATGGCACGTCACATTGCACCGAAGGAACCCCTGACCGTCTCGCGTAAGGACCTGAAGTGGATCGATAGCCAGATTGTGGAAAGTATAGGGATTCTCCTAGTCACACCTCTGAAGATGGGGCATAATAGGGTACTCCTAGACTTCTACATCTTCCATATCCCTGAAGGTGAAGAGTTCATCTTGATTGCGCAGCCAGTAGAGCCACTTTTCAACCCAAACAGAGACCGAGCGCTGCTCGAGGTTAAGGTTGGTAAAGATGTCAGCCCGATCAACCTAGTTTGTTCGTGCAACACAAATGCAGTAGCTAGGCCCGAGCAAGATCTAGTGGAAGAATCAGTGAGTCTCGTTCGATAAGGGTGAACTCAGCCCATTATTGAGGAAGATATCACACACTTTACACAGGAAATAGAACCGGACGGCCAGAGTAAACTCAGTATAGAGGAGAAACCACAACCATCACTGCCTGAGTTGAAGCCGCTGCCTTCTGGTTTAAAGTACAAATTCCTTCACAACAACAGAGCCATGCCAGTTGTCATCAGTGATAAGCTGACAGAGAGTGAAACTCGGCGGCTCTATACGGTCTTGGTGAAGAACCGATCTGTCAATGGGTACTCTCTGCAAGACTTGATGGGGTTCAGCCCCACCTTATGCACCCATCGCATCCCTATGGAACCGGACCATAGGCCGTCAAGAGAACATCTGAGACGGTTGAATGATGCAATGAGGGAGGTAGTAAAGAAAGGGGTTCTGAAGCTACTACACGCGGGTATCATCTACGTCGTGCAAGACAGTGAGTGGGTTAGCCCAGTTCAAGTGGTCCCGAAGAAGGGGGGCATGAAAGTTGTCCAGAATGAGAGAAACGAGCTCATACCTCAGCGGACAGTTACTGGATGCTCAACAAGGCTACCCAGAAGGATCACTCCCTCCTTCCCTTCATCGACGAAATGCTTGAACGACTGACAAAACACTAGTTCTTTTGCTACCTCGACGGATACTCTAGTTATCATCAAATTCCTATTGATCCAAATGATCAGAGCAAGACTACCTTCACCTGCCCCTATGGCATGTTCGCCTACAAGCGAATGTTGTTTGGTCTCTGCAACACACCTGCTTCATTTCAACGATGCATGATGGCGATATTCTCTGACCTAATTGAGAACATCATGGAAGTCTTCATGGATGATTTCTCAGTCTATGGCAAGAAATTTGACGAATGCCTCAATTGAGAGAAATGTTATTTTATGGTCAGAAAGAGGAATAGAAGTGGATCGAGCAAAGATCGAGGTCATTGAGCAGTTACCACCCCGGACAAATGTCAAGGGAGTTCGAAGTTTTCTAGGTCATGCTGCCCAAGGTCTTCTTCGATCGGAGGAAATGGTTCAGTGGAAACCTTCCTTCCGCCAGTTCGTTCCGTAAGAAGATGTAGATCAGATTATAATCTTTGAGCATTTTATCGAAAGGGGATTGGCCCTCCCCGCATCTGATTTCTTCCGCGGCCTCCTTTATCATTGGAGTATTCAGATCCATCATCTGAACCCTAAGTCTATCGCTCACTTCTCTATTTTTGTTCTTTTTTGCAAAGCTTTTCTTGGCATCGAGCCACATTTTGATCTTTTCCGCTACTTCTTCCATCTCCGCTAACAACCATCTGAGGAGAGGTAGTACCTTGTTGCTGGAGCCGGAATCCAATTCAAGCAGGGGAAGGTGAAGGAGTATATTGAGTACTCGCGCCCCACAAACCACTCGGGTTGGAGGCCTCTGTGGTTCTACATTGGAAACCATCCACCCGCACTGCCCGAGAGAACTCCAGGGAAGGCAGTGTGGAGGCCCGAGTGGAATGAAAAGTTGAATCCCAATCAACTGCTGCAAGTCAATGAACTCCTCGAACTGATTAGCAAGCAGAAGGAATCTGGTGTAACCAGTGTGTCCGTCATGGCCTCCATTTACAAGAGACGTATCATGCCACTGCAAAAGAGGTGTCGATATGGCTTCGAGTACTTAGGAAGTAACGATCCATCTCGCATTGCGTAGAAATTTTTCCTTCGCAAATGGCTCTTGACCGTGTTCGCTGAGTACTACTCGATGCGAACACGGTTCCTTATGTCCCGAAGCTTTTCAGTGCAGTGAATCCGCCAAAACCGATGAGTAATTTGTCTGTCGATTACTTGCAGAACTTGTGAAGTATCACTGATTATTGACTCGTTGTTGTTGGGCACACTAATCTGTACCATTGTCCTACTCCAAATCCGGACTTGCCTCGGGCGGATCACCTCAAGCCAAGTGCATTCCAGATGCTCAAGACCAGTCATTTAGACCGTGACCCCTTAACTGATGAAGAAATGACGGATTCTGATGACGATCTTCCTCTAGCAGCTTTCTTGAAGAAGTCTGGCAAGGAATCGAGTAGCAGCATGGTGATCCTGAGCCACCCAACCAAGCCGCGGGTGAGCATGAGGAAGCATAAGCTCTCCATCTCCAGTCTGTCAGATGACAACCCAAGATAAATATGATCCTCGAGTACTTTCCTTGACAATTTTGATATTCTTTGCTGAGTTTTCCTCTGTTCTGTTTGCAGTTCGCCCGCCCCCCCCTTTGTCCAAGCGTTCTAAGGATGGGGGAAAGTCAGGCCCTATTGGGAATGATGCTGCACCCGTTGTCGACGTCCAGCCTGGTGCAGCGGACCCTTCCGCAGTTGACGTTGCGCCAAGCCCCAGCAACCTGATCCAAGCGAGTGCCCCGGAGGCTCAATCAAAGGAGCCTGCTGGCGGCTCGGGGAAATCGGGTACTCAGGGGCCCCGACTTATACAACTGAAGAAGGTGGTGACCAAGAGATCCTCCACACGAGTCTCGAGTACTTAGACTTGTACCATTTCGTAATTCATCTTATCGAGTAGATGATATCACTATCCTTTGTCTAGCCCTTCCTCTACTCTGAGCTTGGGGGATCCTGACGATGCCCTGGCTACCCAAGCCCCCAAGTCTTGGAAGGACACGGATGTTGCAGCATTGGAGACCGGCGCTGGTCCTCCTCCTCCTCCCCCTCCTCCGGCCACCAATGTCGAGGCGGAGAAAGAGTCCGCCCTGGAGCAAGCGGAGCCGGAGCAGATGGAGGTGGAGAACCCTACGCCCAGACTAACTGAAGGTGAGCCCATCCTGCCTCCGCCATCTCCCAGTGCCAATCTTCCCTAGGTTAGAATAGTGACTACAAGTGGAGTGGCAGGAGAGCTGCCCAAGGAGCCCGACGTAGAAGGTACCGATTGCGCGGGTACCTCAAACCCTGGCGCCGACACCAACAAGGCCACGGGCGGAGGAGGCCCTGGCGCAGGAGATGCCAGCGCCGTGGGTACATCAGGACCCGGCGCAGATGTGGCGGAGAAAGAGGATCTTTTGGTGATGCCATATGGCTGGCAGCACAACATCACGACGGATCTGATTGATGATCCATATCTAACCAGGGAGAAGAGAAAACATCTCCAAGGTGTCTTCAAGGACTTGTACAAGTTCACTGCTGTAAGTATTAATCTTCCTCGAGCAGTTTTCTGCATCCCATGTTTCACTTGAGTAGTGATTGTTTCTATACTCTACTTTGTAGAATCTGATGGACCGATCCCAGGAGAAGTCCGAGAAACTTAAGTTCATTGAGGACGGCCATCGTAAATTGGCGGAAAAGGATGAGCGCATTCGCGAAGAAATCCGGAAGAGGATCGACCTCCATAATGAGCTCGATCAGCTGAAGAAAGAGCGCACACACGGCTCCTTAAAAATGAAAAGAACAAGAAGATCTCCAAAGCCGAGCTTGTTGAAAAGAACAAGAAGATCTCCAAAGCGCACAAAGGTAACTTGTCGCCTTGTCTTGTTGTCATTGATTTGTTGTTTGTTCGAGTAGGTTCTGAAACTTCTCGAATACTTCTTCTTTTTTTCTTGCGCGCGTAACTGAAATCCACTTTGTAAAAGAAAGAAAATATGATTATAGATCTGAAGAACCTTGTTTACTGTGGCGCAGATGACGTTGAGCGACTTGAGAAGATCCTCCAGGATACAAGGGTCCAATTCCACGATGCCATGCAGCAGATCAAGAATATGCTTGAAGAAAATGATGTTATCCAAAAAGAACTCGAAGAATTCAAGACTGCTGCGTGGGCTGTCGTGGAGATGGTGGAGTTTCCGAGAGAAGGTGATGCTGGTGAGCTGTCATTGTTAGAGAAGCTTCGTGCAACTCCTCAAAAGGTTGCCAGCTACATCTCGGAGGCCACCAGGACCTACATAGCTCAGGTGCTCGCATTGGTGAAGTCGTACTGGCCCAAGGCGAAGCTTGAACTTCTCGCTGAAGGCATGGCGGCCGACTCCTCTGTTGAGCAATTCACGAAGTTCCGTGAAAAGTCAAGCCCCTTGCTAACAAGATAGCTGAGAACCTGGAGCAAGATGGTTAGTAGCAAAGACAATGTGTCATGATGAACACTTATGCCACTTGTTGATATGTATATAAATTTGCCTAGTTGATCTTTCTTCAGCATATATCTTTGTGTGATGTTTGCTGGTACGATCGTAGGACTTAGAGTAGTTGGAGACGTTTGGGTTAAGCTACTCCAAGAGCATCGGCTTGGATGTAGTCAGTAACTTGATGTTTCGTAAAAGTGCTCGTAAAGCAAAATGACTTAGCCTGGATTTACCCGATCATGTGGTACGCTAGGTTAGCCTGTCAGTTTGAGAGCTTGAACGGTTAAGTTGTTAACGTCTCGCTTGTAGCAGGGAAATAACGTGGCTGTGTGATGGGCTTGGTGACCCCTTCGGCGGGTGCCTTAACGCTCTCTTTTGAGTAGTCGTAGTAGCGGCTGGAATTTTGAGAGTACGTCGAGTGCTATGCCTTATAGGCTATACTAGATGTAAGTACTCGTGGCGGAGCCCTCGAGCATAAGCGAGCTCAGTACAAGTACTCGTGGTGGAGCCCCCAAGTTTAAGTAGTCGAGAAAATATATAAACTCGTGGTGGAGCCCCCAAGTTTAATGTAGGCGAAAAAAATGTAAGAACTCGTGGCAGAGCCCTCGAGTTAAAACATGCAGAAAGTAGTCGAATTATGGGGAAATCAACTCTTTATTTATAAAAATGCTGACATGCAGCTAGTGAATTGCTTTTACAGCTTCTACTAGGCGTAGAATTTCCGGAGATTCTCTATGTTCCAGGAGTTGGGAACTTCCTGGCCATCAGAGTATTGCAGGCGATATGACCCTTGTCTTGTGACTTCCGACATGATGAAAGGACCTTCCCACCGTGAAATAAGCTTGTGTACCCAGTTTCATCCTGAATACGGTGAAGGACCAAGTAACCGATATTGAACGACCTCTCTCGCACATTGCGATCATGATAGCGTCGGATGCCTTGTAGATAACAGGCTGACTGATCGAGGGCACTGCATCTGGCTTCATCAACAGTATCCAGTTCCAGTTGCCGGGCTTCGTCCGCCTCCCCTTCGTCATACATCTCGACTCTGGGAGAGAGCCACATAAGATCTGTTGGGAGTATAGCTTTGGACCCGTAGACAAGGAATAAAGGGCTATGTCCTGTGGCTTTCGATGGTTGAGGTCGAAGCCCCCAAACAACATGAGACAACTCATATATCCACTTGCCACCCTTTTTGTTGTTCTCATCGTAGAGTCTCTTCATTAGGCCATCTAGAATCAAGTCGTTGGCACGCTCGACTTGACCATTGGCCCTTGGGTGTGCAACTGACACGTACTTCACTCCAATCGTGTTGTTTTCACAGAATTCCCAGAACTGGTTTGCCGTGAAGTTTGAGCCCAGGTCTGTGATGATGGTGTTGGGGTAGCCAAAATGGTACATAATATCCGAGATGAAGTCTACTGCCCTGTCTAGAGTGAGCTTGGTAATCGGCTCGTACTCGATCCACTTGGTAAACATGTCGATGGCCGCCAATACATGTGTAAAGCTTCCTGGAGCTGTAGTCATAGGTCCAATCATGTTGAGACTCCAGCATGCGAAGGTCCATGAGGGCGGTATGGTGATGAGGTTGTGCGCCGGGACGTGAGACTGTTTGCGAAAAAATTGTACTTTTGGCACTTTCGTACAAGATTCTCGCCGTCGGAAACTGCTATTGGCCACTAATAGCCTACCCTGTAGGTCTTCCCCACCAATGTCTTGGATGTTGCATGGTTTCTGCATGTACCCTCGTGTATCTCGAGTAGCCTACACTTCATGAGTACTCTTGTGCTTGTTCCATGCTTGTAGAGCTTATCTCCGACGATGACAAGCCCCTTGCTGTGCCTCATAATGCGTATTGCTTCTGGGCTTTTCTTTGTCACCCCAGGGGGTAGCTTCTTTTCCTTGATGAAATCGATGAAAGGCCCCCGCCAATCGACCTCCAACATCATGACCCCCCGGCTGGGGTTCGAGGATCCCAAACCGGTGGTTGCTTGATTCGTGGTCTTGATATTCGTTTCCTCTAGGTCCGAAATTAGGTCCTCGGGAATTCTGGTCTTGATGACCACGTCATCCACATAGGCCTCAACATTGCGGTGTAGTTGGTCTGCAAAGCACATTTGGATTGCCCGCTGGTACGTAGCCCCCGTGTTCTTCAGCCCGAAGGACATAGTCTTGTAGGCATAAGTCCCGAAGGGCGTGATGAAGGCTGTCTTGATTTGATCTTCTTCCTTGAGGGCAATCTGATGGTAGCCCGAGTAGCAGTCAAGGAAATAGAGGAGTACACAGTCGACAGTGGAGTCGATTACTTGATCAATGCGCGGTAGCCTAAAGTGGTCCTTCGGGCAGTGCTTGTTGAGATCGGTATAATCAACACACATTCTCCATTCATTATTATTCTTGTTCTTCACAAGGATGGGGCCTCTTTGATGAAACCAGCCGCGAGTAGTTTGGCCAACTTCTTTTTGATTGCTTTCCTCTTATCCTGAGCAAATCTATGGAGACGTTGCTTTTTGGGGGTAGCATCAGGATCTACTTTCAAACTATGCTCGATCAGTTCCTTGGGCACCCCTAGCATGTCTGCTGGTTTCCACACGAATATGTCTCAGTTGGCCCTAAGGAAACTGATGAGCGCGCTTTCCTAATTGGGTTCGAGCTGTGACCCGATCAGGGCTGTCTTGGACGAGTCTCCTTCCTGCAGCTGGATGGACTTCTAGGCGAGTTCTCCAATGGGCTGCAGCTTCGAGTAGTTCGCCTTCTTTGTGGGAATTTCAAGCCCTGTTTCGGAGAGCTGTTGCGCAACCGCGAGTACTTCACCTGAAGTATCTGGTACTAATGGCGACCCGCTAGAGTTTGATTCCCGATCTTTCGATGAGAGGCGTGGATAACTCGATTGGTCGATGGAGGCGACGTTCACGGCCCGACTACAGCCTTCCAAGCTGCGCCTTAGCAACCGACACACCCCCTCCAATGGCTGTCGCGATCTTGTGGAGCGCGGCACCCGGCCACTAGGGCACTCGTCCTGCAAGCAATCGAAGAACTAGCAAGAACAAGTATGACAAGTACTGAATTTACTAGATGTAAATGAAGGTTTCACATGCAATCTCAATAATGGTGGGGTTCCGAAGACAAGAAGACGGGCGGCTGATCCAGCACGCGCGCTTGCAAGCAAGTAGCGAAGACTAAACTTGATCTAAACAAAACCCAAGCATTCTTGGTGGTGGCTAAGGGGTATAAGTACGTGGGAGGACGACCACAGGGGTGCTGGGGTCGTACTCCAACCCTAGGACGCGTCCGTAATGGACTCAACTTGATACACGGCTCATTGGGCCAAAACAGGGTGACGCAGCACCATGTGCAGAAAAGGACTCTGTATTAATTTTATGATTGCGGCCGACTCGTAACAGATATGGATATGATGCCGGATCCGTTTGAAAGAAGACTTCATAAGCTTTCCACGAAGTACTTGAACGCCCCAATCCGAGTTCATATGCGACCGTGGTGTCCGTCACAAGTTGGTACTGTTCTGCAGTCCGAATCCAGCCTGCGCGAATCCGTTTCCCTTTCGGTCGCCTCCTTGGTTCCTAAGCAAAATAAGAGTACACAGGTCTCCATGGTCTAAACATGATGTACATGAGCTTAGATTTGAACTCACCTGATGATTAAGTTGATGCGCACGAGTACGAGTAATAGGACCAGCTATAGGTACTTGTGTCGGAGTGGATGTATCGTTGGTGCTGATGTCCTCATCATCCTCCCCTTCTTGCATTTGAGTCGTCCTCGACTCAAGCTTATCTTCCTCTCCCAAATATGGCTTCAAATCTGCAATGTTAAATGTGGGACTAACCCCAAAATCCGCAGGCAGATCGAGCTTATATGCATTATCATTGACTTTCTCTAACACTTTAAATGGTCCATCAGCCCGAGGTAGCAATTTAGATTTTCTCAATTCAGGAAACCTTTCCTTTCTCAAATGCAGCCAAACTAAATCTCCAGGTTCAAACTTTAGTTCCTTCCTACCTTTATCACCAGCAATCTTGTATTTAGCATTCATGCGCTCTATGTTTTCTTTAGTTGTTTCATGCAGTTTTAACATCAATTCGGCACACTTA
Organism: Panicum miliaceum; assembly: GCA_032594955.1. Lineage (NCBI taxonomy): Eukaryota > Viridiplantae > Streptophyta > Magnoliopsida > Poales > Poaceae > Panicum > Panicum miliaceum. The sequence continues at coordinate 24,237,158 of CM064060.1, read as the reverse complement.
GTAGCATCAAAATTCGTTTTTTCAGAAAATGGCAAAGGCATTAAATCAATAGGAGCACGAGGCAAGAAACCATATACAATCTGAAATGGGCACATCTTTGTAGTAGAATGCAGCGATCGATTATAAGCGAATTCAATATGAGGTAAACAATCTTCCCACATCTTAATGTTCTTCTTTAAAACAGCTCTTAACATAGTAGACAAAGTCCTATTAACCACTTCAGTTTGACCATCAGTTTGCGGATGACATGTAGTAGAAAACAACAATTTAGTTCCCAATTTAGCCCATAAAGTCTTCCAAAAATAACTAAGAAATTTAGCATCACGATCAGAAACAATTGTGTTGGGCACACCATGCAAACGAACAATTTCCCGAAAGAACAAATCAGCAATGTGAGAAGCATCATCAGTTTTATGACATGGTATGAAATGGGCCATCTTAGAAAATCTATCAACAACCACAAACACACTATCACGTCCCTTCCTAGTCCTAGGCAATCCTAACACAAAATCCATAGAAATATCTTCCCAAGGAGCACTAGGAACAGGTAGAGGGAAATACAAACCGTGTGGATTCAATCGTGATTTAGCCTTTTGACATGTCGTGCAGCGAGCAACAAATCTCTCCACATCTCTTCTCATCTTTGGCCAAAAGAAATGGCCAGCAAGTATATCTTCCGTTTTCTTTGCTCCAAAATGCCCCATTAAGCCACCTCGATGCGCTTCCTGCAACAATAACAAGCGAACGGAGCTAGCTGGAATGCATAGCTTGTTAGCTCTAAAGACAAACCCATCACTAACGATGAATTTGTTCCATCCCTTCCCCTCTTTACAATGCAGCAACACATCTTTAAAATCAGCATCATTAACATATTGATCTTTAATCATTTCCAATCCAAATATTTTGTAATCAAGTTGGTTCAACAAGGTGTATCTCCTAGACAATGCATCAGCAATTATATTCTCTTTCCCTTTCTTGTGCTTAATAATATAAGGAAAAGATTCAATAAATTCAACCCACTTAGTATGTCTACGGTTCAATTTTCCTTGACTACGAATATGTTTTAAAGATTCATGATCTGAATGAATAACAAACTCTTTGGGCCATAGATAATGCTGCCATGTTTCTAATGTGCGAACAAGAGCATACAATTCCTTATCATAAGTAGAATAATTCAGAACAGGCCCGTTCAATTTTTCACTGAAATAAGCAACAGGTTTGCCTTCTTGTAACAAAACACCACCCAAACCAATGCCACTAGCATCACATTCAAGCTCAAAGGTTTTATTAAAATCAGGGAGTTGGAGGAGAGGTGCATGTGTCAACTTATCTTTCAGCGTGTTGAAGGAGTTCTCTTGTGTTTTACCCCAACTAAAAGGCACTCCCTTCATTGTAAGCTCATTCAAAGGCGCGGCAATAGTGCTGAAGTCCTTCACAAAACGACGATAGAAACCAGCAAGTCCTAGGAAACTCCGCACTTGCGTGATAGTCTTCCACCTTGGCTTGATCAACCTCGATTCCCTGTGGAGTCACGACATAGCCAAGAAAAGACACTCGATCGGTGCAAAAGGTGCACTTCTCAAGGTTACCAAATAAACGTGCATCTCGTAAAGCATTAAAAACAGCACGTAAGTGATCAAGATGTTCATCGAAAGATTTGCTGTAAATCAATATATCATCAAAGTAGACAACAACAAATTTCCCAATGAAAGCACGCAGAACCTCGTTCATTGATCTCATGAAAGTACTCGGTGCATTAGTTAACCCAAAAGGCATGACTAACCACTCATATAACCCGAACTTAGTTTTGAAAGCAGTTTTCCATTCATCTCCCAATTTCATACGAATCTGGTGGTACCCACTACGCAAATCAACTTTGGAAAACACAATAGCACCACTCAATTCATCAAGCATATCATCCAAACGAGGGATAGGGTGTCGATATCGAATTGTGATATTATTAATAGCCCTACAATCAACACACATACGCCATGTTCCATCCTTTTTAGGCACTAAAATAACCGGAACAGCACAAGGACTAAGAGACTCACGCACGTAACCTTTATCGAGTAGTTCGTGCACTTCTCGCTGAATTTCGTTAGTTTCTTCCGGATTTGTCCTGTATGGCGCACGGTTTGGCAACGATGCACCAGGAATAAGGTCAATTTGGTGCTCAATCCCTCGTATTGGTGGCAGCCCCGCTGGTATCTCACTTGGGAACACATCAGAATACTCCTGCAAAAGGTTAGCAACAGCCGGGGGCAAAGAATGCTGCATATCGTGAACTGAAATCAAAGCATTCTTGCACACCAAAGCATAGGCAACAGAAGTGGAAGCAATCAATTCATTAATATCAGACTTAGTAGCAAGCAAGCAATGTCCTTTCAATCTTATCTCATCTTCCCTGCTACTAACGGATTTGGCATTCTTATCGATCTCAACTTTAGTTCTCTTAGCTTTAGCAACATCATCACGCACAATAGATTCAGGTGACATAGGAAGCAAGACGACTTTCTTATCATGATGTATAAGAGAATATTGATTTGATCTACCATGATGCATGCTATCGGTATCAAATTGCCATGGTCTACCTAGAAGAATATGACAAGCTTCCATAGGCACAACATCGCATTCAACAACATCATGATATGAACCAATAGCGAAATTAATTCGTACCAATCTCGTTACCTTGACCTTACCACTATTGTTGAGCCACCGAATGTGATATGGATGTGGGTGCGGTTTTGTTGTAAGTGCAAGCTTCTCGACCATATCGCTGCTAGCCAAGTTGTTGCAGCTACCTCCATCAATTATCAAACGGCATGAACGCTCTTTAATAACACACTTTGTTTGGAACAGTGTATGCCGTTGATTTTGCTCCGCCTTTTCCATTGGTGCACTAAGTACACGCTGCACAATGAGGCTCTCATAATGATCTGCATCCTCTGCACCAATCTGCTCTTCCGGTTGTTCCTTAGTACCTGCATGGTCAGCAGCAAGCAAAGCAAGTGTATCTTCATCAAAATCACTAGCAGAGGAATACCCACCATCTCCTTTGACCACCAAAACGCGCTTGTTAGGGCAGTCACGTTGCACGTGGCCAAAGCCCTTGCATCGATGGCACTGAATATCTCTTGTCCTTCCCGTGGAGGCAACCGAAGATGCACTCGTGGCTGGTTTCTGGACAGTCGTGGTTGCTAAATTTGTCGGGGGAGCACGTGTCTTGTCGTTGGATGGAGTGGGTATTGTCGGCCGACTCGGGAATGTAGAAGGTTTTCCTGCAGAAATATTAGTTCTTGTACTAGCACGTCATCCCAGCACTTCCCTTTCAGCTTTACAAGCAAGATGGAACAAACGGGTTACGTTAGTATAATCTTTATAAGCAAAGATGTCCTGAATTTCTCGGTTCAAACCTCCTAAAAATCTAGCCATAGCAGGTTCCTCATCCTCCACTAAATTACAACGCAACACACCCATTTGTAATTCCTGATAGTACTCTTCTACACTTTTATTACCCTGTCTCAATTGTTGCAATCTATGTAACAGATCACGCGCATAGTAAGAAGGAACAAATCTAGCCCGCATGACCCGTTTCAAGGCATCCCAGGTTTGTGGAATATTATTAGGATTTTTCTTAGCATGTTCTATCCACCAAACAGAGGCAAAATCAGTAAATTCACTAGTAGCAGCCCTAACACGTATATTCTCAGGAAATTCATGACATGCAAACTTTTGATCAACAGCAATTTCCCAAGTAATGTATGCATCAGGATCGTATTTTCCATCGAAAGAAGGTATCTTAAATTTTATTTTACTGAAAGCATCATCATTATTATGTACCTCACGTCGTCGATGTCCACCCATACCTCTCCGATTAGTTCCGCAGTCGTCGGCGACTAGGAGCATCTTGGTCATCTAGTTCAGTATCAGCAACATAATCATCCCAATTATCCTCGACACACTCATCCTTCTTGTTTTCTCCCTCATGCCCATTTGCAGTTCTGGCATGCATCTCATCAAAACGCCTCAAAAGAGCAGCAAGGCTTTGGTCAATATGAGCGACCGACGTCTCCAGGCTTGTAAGCTTGGTGTTGGTGGCAAGCTGCGTGGCCTCCAACTGCCCAATCTTATCATTTGACACCAGCATATCTTCAGCAAGCCCATCTACATGCCTCCTCATCTTATTTTCAAAATGTTGTATGATTCCCTTTGTACGAGGAGAGTGACCTAAACTCCCATCACCCTCTGATCCTATCATGGTTAGATGAACAAAGGAAACACGAAAATAGGTGAAGAAATAAGATCCTACAACTAATGGGATATAGCTACTGCAAGGCGCTCACACTCAACCTGTTACACAAGCTCTTACCAATTCTTACCTTGCTCAATAGGAGGGGACGGCAACCAACAAGTCTGCAACCGTGGGATGAAGTGTATCGGTGCCGCAACAACAGGACCTGTCAAGCTGTAGTCGAATATGTGGAGCTATAGGTGGGCTGAAGCAAGGATGAACTAGCACCACATTAGTTACAAAAGCAAGCTGAAAAATCGTTCAACGGCGGTACTATGCTGGTCCTAGCCTAGACCGTGCTAGAGACGTGAGTCTGGACACAAATGAAGTCACGAGACACCACCGAAGAACAAAAAAGATGCACAAAGAACAGCCCCTTTTTCTTCCCTTCTTTTTCTTCTTCTTCTTTTTTTTTCTTTTTTTTCCTTTCTTTTTTTTTCCTTCTCTTTTTTTTTCTTTTTTTTCAGGGGATCCTCAAAACTGATTATATAACCTAAAAGACTTCAAAAGAGCCACACAGCACACAAACTTTTTCCAAAAGGGTAGGGGTATTCCGGTAAAACAAACTCTCTCTCTCTATCTCTCTCTCTCTGGAGTAAGCCGAGACTATATGTATTCGTGCAAAGTTGTGGTTTGAGTAAGCCGAGACTACTTCTGCCTTTCTAGAGCGCTACAAAATATGCA